>JAINUG010000246.1:0-1355746 GCA_029706075.1 Aldrovandia affinis
TCATTAACACTAACTATATATATATATATATATACATAATCATAATGATTCTTGTGAAATCTTTCCACCTGGGAGCCTTTTGACTAAACCAATTTATTTTCTCTTTCTCTACAGAAACAAAGCTCTGGCCAAAAGAAAAGAACATTTCTTCTAGAATGGAATGTTGTTACCTGTTGATCTAATGTGCCTATTGTTAAAATAAGTAATTATTTCAAAAAAAAATACAATTATTTATTTCCTAATCATTTGAATGGTGTTTTTATGGCAATAACAACTATAGATGACAAAACCAAAATAAAGAAACAACATTCTCGATTTTTTGGGACAGTTTACATTCACTTTGGGACGGTTACAATTGTATTTCGGGACGGTTCCGGGGACGGTGGTGAAAAAGTTAGTCTGGAGCCCTGGGCTGAACTCCCGAAATCCCAGCGAGAAGGGTATCCATGAAACGTTGAAATATAGACACCGCTGTCGACACCCCGAACTGTAAGCGGCGGGCCCGAAAAAGTCCACGATGAGTATTTATGGTAAGTAGCTCTGCAGCCTTGTCATCCAACACAAGCTGCTGATAAGCTTGTTTGAGATCAAGCTTAGTAAAACCCTCCCCCGGCTAACCGAAAACAATTCTGCTACAGTAGGAATTGGGTAAATGTCAGGTTTCACAACTGTATTGACTGTGCAGCGATAATCGCCACATATCCTTAAGCTACCATCCTTCTTCGCTACTGGCACAATGGGTGTGGCCCACCTTGAATGTCGCACTGGCTCAAAAATACCCTGAGCTACCAGTTTATCAAGTTCCTCATCTAGTTTTGGTCGGAGGGCGAATGGCACTGGCCGCGCTTAAAAAAATCTTGGTGAGGCTGTAGGATCAATATCAATGGATACTGGGGGGGTGCGTGCAGCCCCAAACTCCTGGAAAACTTCTGCATATTTGTTCACGATGGCATCTACGGATTGCCAGTTCACCTGATGCACCCCCACCAATGAGATGCCTAGGGCATTAAACCAGTCTCGTCCCAGGAGGCTCGTCCCTGACCCTGTACAACAAACAAGGGCAATGTATCCCGCCTGCCTTGATACTGCACCTCCACAAAAATTCTCCCTTTAATCCGGAGCTCCGCTAGTGACCACTGCCGCAGCACGCTACTGACTTCATGTATTACAGGAGGCAGGACAGGCCACAGTGTGTGATAGGTGCTCTCACCTATTAAAGAGCATGCAGCCCCAGAGTCCACTTCCATTACATGTGTTTTGTTATTCAGGATCACAGTGGCTTGATATGGCCGTTTTCCTTCAGCGTCTGACTGCTGACCTGTGTGGTAGATGCCATATTCCTCCTGTTCCGTCCGTGTAACCGTGTGCACTTGCTGTGCTGAATGGGGGGCTGTCGCAGGAGATTCGGTAGTGGCACCATCCCTGGTCTTCTTTAAACAAACACGAGCTATGTGGCCCTTCTTTTGGCAATAATGGCATATGGCCATGGTAAATTTGCAATTGCGTGGGTTGTGTGTGCCACCACATCGGAAACATGGCCTCTGATCAAGTTGAGCCTTTGCTTGCTTTTCACCCAGATAAGCTCGCTAGACCGCCAGGAGTCGGTCGTTAGGGGGTACTGTCACGGTTCCATGTATTCATGCTATGTTTTATGTTTCATTCATGTCACGTTTCATTTCATGTCATGTCTTGATTCTGTTTTCATGTTACGTTTCGGTTCATAGTTAAGTCATACACTTTTCCATGTTCTTTCCGCAGATCTTGCGTTCATGCTTTCTCTCTCTCTCTCGCTGTCGCTCACGTTTCCTTATTGTTTCTAACTCCTTGTCTGATTTACTAATTAACTAATTTACTAATGATTAGATAGGTTTATTGTTTCTGCTAGCACGATTGGCAATTTAGTAACTCTAATTGCCAACGTGCTGGAGATTTCCTATTACTAACTCACTAACCATGTGTATTCATGTTTCCGTTCGTTTCTAGTTCATGTCAATTTACTAATCTACTAACGCTAGGTCAGGATAGGATAATTACTAACAACGACTAATTATCTTGTTACCTTGTCATGCTCTCCTCAGCTGTTTTCTGTTTCGCTCTGTTCTCAAGCTAAGTGTCTGCACCTGTCTACACCTCCATATAGCTCAGTGTTTTTGTCACGTCCTTGCGAAATTGTTGCCTATATCTCTATAGCACCTTTGAGCATTACCCAAGTCTGATTTCTTTGTTACGATCCAAGCCTGTTTTCTGACCATTGTTACTGCCTGCCGTTTTGTTACCACTGCCTGTTTAGACCACAAGTTTTTGCCTGCTGTCTTTTGTGCCTTTGCCCCGTGGAGCAGACTTCGGTCTTGACTCTTGCACCGTCCCTGACTACGAGCCTGCCTACCGTCTTCCTGTACCTCTGCCCCGCTGACAGCTACTCTGGTTTATTTTGATTCTCTGCATGGTTTACCGAGTTCGAGACTGCCTTCTCCCTCGGTACTGTATTTTGGTTATTGGCTTGATTTTTCGGTTATCGGACTTTGCTTTTGTTTTGACTACGTCTCCTGAACAATCCTCTAATAAAGCCCTTGCGGGTCTTTATTTTATGTTATTTTGTCTGAGTCGTGCATTTCGGGTCCAACCCTCACGTACCCGTCTCAGAACAATTTCGCCAACATGGACCCTGCTGACTCAACCGCCATGTTCCACGCTCTCCAGCAACAAGGCGCCATCGTTCAGCAGCATGCCCAGGGGATCTCCGACCTTCGCCAGGAGATGAGGGAGCTGTGCGCGGAGATGAGGAGACTCGCCATCGCGGTTCAGCCACGCCTCTTGGAAGAACCTGCTAAGCCGCCTGCACCTCCACCTTCCAACCCCATGGGAATCTGGCAATTCCGGGAGCCACAACAACCCCCCCCGGAGAGATTCGGCGGAGAACCGGAGAGATGCAAGGCGTTCCTGTTACAGTGTGACTTTGTGTTCCGGCAGCAACCGCAGACCTATCACGATGACGAGCGCCGGATTGGCTACGTGATGGGGCTGCTCAAGGGAGAGCCTTGGACTGGGCTACTGCTGTGTGGTCCGGGGTTCACTCCCTTCGTTACCCTGCCTTCGCCGAGGAGATCCGAAAAGTGTTCCAGCACGCATCCAGCGACCAAGAACCTTCCAAGAGTCTGATCGTCCTTCGCCAAGGCAGTAGAAGCGCCGCGGACCATTCGATCAACTTCCGCACTATCGCTGCTGCTACCCACTGGAATGATGAGGCTCTAGCGGACCTGTTCCTGGCCAGTCTAAACGAGGCACTCCAGGATGAGCTGGCGCATCAGGAACCTATCACTCAGCTCGACCCACTCGTTCGTGCCGCTATTCGTTTGGACAACCGTTCCAGACAACGCCGGATCGAGAGGCAGGTTTCGTCCGGTCAGCCATACCCCAGGCGAGTGTCAAGTTCACGACCAGAGGAGATACAAGCTGGAGGAGTTGAGTCCATGGATCTTTCTCGTGCTGGTATAAGAGTCTCACCCGAAGAACGGAAACGCGGAGGAGAGAGACCGGTTCATGTTTCTACTGCGGGAGGTTGGGACATTCTCTAAAACAGTGTACCTACCGGTCCAAGAGATCTGAATCATCCGTGTGGAGGTGAGGTCCTTATCCAATCCGGAGAGGACTGCCAGGAATGACCTCGTCCCACCCTTACTGCCTTAATCTTTCTTCCAGGAAGAGAGATCCAGGTGAACGCCTTAGTGGACTCCGGAGCTGATGCCAATCTCATAGACGAAGTCATGGTCAAGGAACTGGACATTCCCACCCTTCCACTGCCTCACCCCGAGAATGCTCGATCTTTGGATGGCAAGACGTTCTGCCGCATGACCCACATCACGGAACCTATCCAGGTGGTCATTTCGGGCAACCATCATGAAATAATTCAGTTTCACATCATCCGCTCTCCCAACGATCCACTCATTCTTGGATTACCCTGGCTAAAGAAACACAATCCCATCATCGATTGGAATTCTAGTCGTATTCAAGCCTGGAGCCGTGAGTGTCACCAGTCCTGCCTACGATCCGCACCTGCACCAGCTGAGGGCGCATCCACTCCACCCCAAGTCTCCAAGCCTTCTCTTGAGAATGTGCCCACCCCTTACCACGACCTGGGAATAGTCTTTTCCAAGACGCAGGCACAGATGCTTCCTCCTCACAGACCCTATGACTGCGCGATCGAGCTGCTACCCGGTTCCACACTCCCCTCAAGCCGCTCTACAATGTTTCCAGACCGGAGAGGAGGCCATGGAGAAATACATTCGGGACTGCCTAGCCAATGGTCTTATTCGTCCCTCTTCTTCACCCGTGGGCGCTGGATTTTTTTTTGTCCAGAAGAAAGACGGCTCTTTGCGTCCCTGCATCGATTACAGAGAACTAAACAACATCACGGTCAAAAACAAGTATCCACTGCCATTGATTGACTCCGCTTTTCACCCCCCTGCACGATGCCACCATCTTTTCCAAATTGGATCTACGCAACGCTTATCATCTGGTCCGCATTCGAGAAGGGGACGAATGGAAGACAGCATTCAACACTCCCCTTGGACACTTTGAATATCTTGTCATGCCTTTCGGCCTCACTAACGCACCTGCTGTCTTCCAGGCGTTAGTCAATGACGTCCTACGGGACTTACTGGGCCGACACGTGTTCGTCTACCTGGATGACATTTTGATCTACTCCACCAGTGTCAAGGAACACGAGTCCCATGTACAGCAGGTTCTCCAAAGACTGTTGGAGAACAAACTGTTTGTTAAAGCGGAGAAATGTGTTTTCCACACGGACACTGTTGAGTTTCTGGGCTTCATCTTGGAGAAGGGACAAATCAGGGCGGATCCCAAGAAGATTCAGGCGGTCACTGACTGGCCCACACCTACTACTCGAAAACATCTTCAACGCTTCTTGGGAGGTTCATAAGGAACTACAGCCAAGTTGTCTCTCCTCTCACCAAGCTCACGTCCACTGCCATGCCATTTCGATGGAGTTCGAAGCAGAGGGGGCATTTTCTAGGATCAAGAAGCTGTTCTCCTCCGCACCTATCCTGGTGCACCCCGATCCTACCCGCCAGTTTGTTGTGGAGACTGATGCTTCCGACTCTGGGGTGGGAGCCGTGCTCTCTCAGGTTTCCTCCTTCGACAATCGTCTTCACCCGTGCGCTTTTTTCTCTCGGAAGCTTTCACCAGCTGAGAGAAATTACGACGTGGGTAACCGAGAACTCCTTGCAGTCAAGTTGGCATTGGAGGAGTGGAGGCATTGGATGGAGGGGTCCGAAAAACCTTTTGTCGTTTGGACTGATCATAAAAACCTAGCTTACCTTCAGACTGCTAAGAGACTGAATTCTCGCCAAGCTAGGTGGGCGTTGTTCTTTGGAAGATTCAATTTTTCGCTCACCTACCGCCCTGGTTCGAAGAATGTCAAGCCAGATGCCCTGTCCCGGCAGTTTGACACCAGCTCTGAGCGAGAGGCGCCCGAGAACATCCTCCCTTTGTCCTGCACTGTAGCGTCGGTGACGTGGAAAATCGAGGCCGTGATCCAAAGGGCTCTGCGAGGGGAGCCCGATCGTCTCAGGTGGGGGGTTGACTCTGGGGCAGGTGAGCTCCGGGCAGGTGCCACGAAGCTGGGGAGAAAAGAGGAAAGGTGCAATTATGACTATGATAAATATCACACCGAATCAGGGGGAAGAGTAGTGATAACACTTTTGCACCAGCAGAAGTAATCTAGGGCAGCATAACTAATTAGGTGAGTGGCACAGGGAGCACGCAGCCATGAGGGCACTCAGAGACCATCCCACCACATCATCAGCAGTCCTGATAGGGCGGATCAACACTTATGATTGGTGACAGTAAGGATAGCTCATTGCACCAGAAGGCTCTATTGCTACGCCCCCTCCACATCTGCACCTAATGACTATAAGAGAGACTAAAGAGATGCGTTTTTAACCTAGACTTGAAAATTGAGACCGTGTCTGACTCCTTCACAGAGATGGGTAGACTGTTCCACAGTAAAGGAGCTCTATAGGAGAAAGCTCTGCCACCTGCTGTATTTTTTGATATTCTAGGGACTACCAAGTTGCCTGCATCTTGTGAGCGAAGTGAACGTGGGGGATTGTACGGATGAAGTAGATCCGTCAAGTAAGAGGGTGCAAGTCCATGCAACACCTTATAAGTTAAGAGGAGTACCTTATAGTCTACACGATAGTTTATAGGAAGCCAGTGAAGTGACGCTAACACAGGACTAATGTGCTCATATTTCTTTGTTCTAGTCAGGATCCTTGCAGCAGCATTCTGTACGAGTTGTAGGCTCCTGAGTGAGGCATTGGAACAGCCAGACAGTAATGCATTGCAATAATCTAATCTAGATGTAACAAAGGCATGTACCAATTTTTCTGCATCTATTAATGACAGGAAGCCCCTAATTTTGGCAATATTCCTCAGGTGAAAAAAGGCTACTCTGGAAATGTTTTTGATGTGACTATCAAATGAGAGACCAGGATCTATAGTAACACCAAGGTCTTTTACCACCAAACTTGCAGCAACAGAGCAACCATCCAGATTAAGAGATAAATCAGATTACCCTCTTCTGAGGTTTTGGGCCCCAAGACCAACATCTCTGTTTTATCAGTATTCAACAATAGAAAATTATCTGACATCCAGTCTTTTATGTCTTTAAAACAGGCCTCCAACTGTTCGAATTGTCCTTCGCCAGGTTTCATTGATAGGTATAATTGTGTGTCATCTGCGTAGCAGTGAAAATGTACGCCATGTTTACGAATGACATCACCAAGTGGCAACATGTAAAGGGAGAACAATAATGGCCCCAAAACAGAACCTTGAGGGATACCATATTCCACCTTGATGAGAGCAGAGGGCTCGTCATTTAACTGCACAAATTGATACCTATCTGATAGGTAGGATTTAAACCAGGAGAGTGCCTGTCCACGCAGTCCAACTAGGTTTTCAAGTCTGCTCAGAAGAGTTTGGTGGTCTATTGTGTCAAACGCAGCACTTAAGTCCAAAAGCACAAGAATAGAGACGCATCCACAGTCAGCTGATATCAGTAAGTCATTGACAACTTTAATAAGAGCAGTCTCAGTGCTATGGTGTTGCCTAAATCCTGACTGAAAAGTTTCATAGATGTCATTTGATGTCAGGAACGAAGTCAGTCTCTGAGCTACAGCTTTCTCTAGGATTTTTGAGAGAAAAGAAAGATTAGAAATTGGCCTGTAGTTACTGAGATTTTCTGGTTTCTTTAAAAGTGGCTTAATTACTGCCACTTTTTGAGAATTTGGCATATAGCCTGATGAAAGAGACAGATTAATAATGTCTAGCATGGATTGCCCCATAACAGGAAGAAGTTCTTTAACAAGTTTTGTTGGGATTGGGTCTAATTGACAAGTAGATGGTTTGGAGGACATAACCAATTTAGAAAATTCTGTCCACTCCAGAGCACTAAAAAACTCAAGAGTAGCCATAGGACCCCTGTCCTGGTAAGCCTGTGCTTTCTGATCAGTGTCCGCTACAGCAGAAGGTGCCATTTTAGAAATTTCATCTCTAATTTTCTCAATCTTCTCAGAGAAAAAGTTCATGAAATCATTACTATTATGGGCTGCCGGAGGCTTAGCATTGGTTTCAGTCTGGTTCTTTGTCAGTTTGGCCACTGTATCAAAAATAAATTTTGGATTATTCTTATTATGCTCAATCAGATCAGACAAATAGGTTGACCTTGCGGAGGAGAGAGCATATTTGTACTGTACCAGACTGTCTTTCCAGGCAGAATAAAATACTTCTAATTTAGTGGATCGCCACTTACGTTCCAACTTGCGAGAAGCTTGTTTAAGAGCACGTGTGTGGTCAGTATACCATGGTGCAAGCTTCTTTTGGCTAGTTTTTTTCTTTTTGAGAGGCGCAACAGCATCAAGTGTGTTGCGCAGGGTGTAATTTAGATTGTCCGTCAGCTGATCAATAGATTGTAGACTAGTGGGATCCTGATTAACAGTAAATGATTCTTGGAACAGGCTGACAAAGTTAGGTATGGTAGAGGAATTTAGGGAGCGACTAAAGTAGAACACTGGTTTTGATCTAATAGCAGTGGTAGCATGAATTTCAAACGTAATAAGGAAATGGTCAGAGAGCACAGGATTATGAGGAAAGACAACTAGATTGCTAATGCTAATACCATAGGATAAAGCTAAGTCCAGTGTATGTTGATGACAATGAGTCGGCCCAGACACATTTTGGACAAAACCAATGGATTCAAGAATAGAAGCAAAAGCCTTCACTAGAGAATCATTTCCATTATCAACATGAATATTAAAGTCGCCTATAATCACAACTTTATCTGCCATAACTGCTAGGTTTGATAAAAAGTCAGAAAACTCTGAGAGGAAAACAGCATAGGGTCCAGGGGGTCTGTAGATAGTAGCTAGTATAAAAGATGAAGTAAATGCAGATCTATTATCTACATTAGTCTGTATGGAGCCCAGGGAAAGCACTTCAAATGAAGGGAATGTGTTTAAAGATTTCTTAGTAAGGCGTAGTCTAGTGTCAAAAATAACAGTCACGCCGCCACCTCTGCCTGACTGTCGAGGGTTGTGACAACCAGAGTATCCAACTGGGGTAGATGCATTTAATGCTATGTACTCATCAGGTCTAAGACAAGTCTCCGTCAAACTTAAAATGTCAAGTTTATAATCAGTGATCAGTTCGTTCACAAGGGCAGCTTTAGGAGCTAGTGATCTTATATTTAGCAACCCAATTTTAAGGAGAGTTCTATCGAAATTAGGTTTAGCATTTGCATTACGATGGTTCGTGTTTATCCTTATCAGATTATTAGAAAAAATCCCACGGGGAGGTTTGAGTTTCAATAGACTACGGTTTTCTCTACGTGGAACAGACACAGTCTCAATTATGTGGGAACTGGGGTGGAAACTAGTCACGAGTTCAGGGAAACTTGCAGACAGTTGTTTAAGACCGTCTGTCTGCTGCCTGGCTGTAGCTCTTGAATGTCAATTTCGCAAATTCAGACTATGGCCTATGTTATTAGATAAAAGAAGAGCACCCCTCCAGCTCGGGTGGAGTCCGTCTCTCTTCAGTAAACCAGGCTCTCCCCAAAACGTAGGCCAATTATTAATAAACCCTATGCTATTTGATGTACACCACTCAGTCAGCCAGCGATTTAGCGACGTTAATCTACTGTAGATTTCGTCACTTCTATGAGCTGGGAGGGGACCAGAGACTATTACTTCCCGACACATCTCGTTTGCCAATTTACACAACGAGACAAAATTTGTTTTAGTGATCTCCGATTGCCTCAACCGGACATCATTAGCGCCGACGTGGATAACAATTTTGGAAAATCTACGTTTACTTTTAGCCAGCGCTTTTAAATTGGATTCAATGTCGGTAGCTCTAGGCCCCGGAATACAATTGACTATGGTCGCCGGAGACGCTATTCTCACGTTTCGAAGAATGGAACCGCCAATGATAAGAGCTTTCTCTTTTTCCTCAGTAGGTGTGAGTGGGGAGAATCTATTTGAAACGTGAGTTGGGTGGTGTACGGCCGGCTTAGGCCGACAACTATGTCCCCGCCGAACCGTGACAAACTGGCCGTGCTGCGTCGGCTCTTCTGCTGGTGCGATGGGAGAGGCGCTCACAGGTGCATCCGGCGTAGCTACACACGACTGAATAAAACTCTCATGATCTTTAATCTCTCTGAGAGTCCGGATGCAGGCCTCTAACTCAACTATTCTCTCCGCCAACACTAAATTAAGCTCACACTTATGGCATGTAAAATTATCATTAACAGTAACATCGGCAGGAGAGCTAAGATGATACATGCTACAACCAGAGCACAGCTGGTTGTCCAGGGTTACCCCAAGACTCCTGGCAGACTGGGACGGAGACACTATGGAGCCTTCCACAGTGATTGACGCATCAATCATCGGGGAGCCCTTCGCTGGGAGGAAGAGCAGCTCTGTCTTCCCCAGGTTCAGCTTCAGGTGGTGGGTGGACATCCATGCGGAGATGTCAGCCAGGCATTCAGAGATCCGTGCCGGGACCTGGGTATCAGATGGAGAGAAGGAGAGAAAGAGTTGATTGTCATCAGCATAACAGTGATAGGAAAAACCATGCACAGAAATGACAGAGCCAAGTGACTTAGTGTACAGAGAAAATAGGACGGGGCCTAGCACCAAGCCCTGCGGGACTCCGGTAGAGACGGTGTGGGGAGAGGAGAGGCATCCTCTCCAGGCCACCTGGTAGGACCGGTCAGCCAGGTAGGACTCAAACCATGCCAACGCAGATCCAGAGATTCCCATCTCAACGAGAGGTGAGAGCAGGATCTGGTGGTCCACGGTGTCGAATGCTGCCAACAGGTCGAGGAGGAGGAGGACGGAGCTAAGGGATTGGGACTTAGCCCCATGAAGAGCCTCAGTGACCGCAAGGAGAGCAGTCTCTGTGGAGTGGCCTGCTCTGAACCCAGATTGGTTGGGATCAAGCAGGTCGTTCTGTAAGAGATGAGCAGACAGTTGGTTATAAACAGCCTGCTCTAACGTTTTGGAAAGGAATGGGAGGAGAGAGACAGGTCGGTAGTTTGAAATAACAGCAGGGTTCAGAGAGGGCTTTTTGAGGAGGGGGACAACATGAGCACATTTGAGGGAAGAGGGGACAGAGCCAGAGGAAAGAGAGGAGTTAATGACATTGGAGACAAAGGGGAGGATGTCCATAGCAATGGACTGGAAGATGGGGGAAGGAATGGGATCAAGAGAGCAGGTGGTGGGACGGTGGGAGAGGACAAGTTGAAGGATGTCTGAGTCAGGGAGGGGCGAGAAGGAGGACAGAGGGGTGAGAGGTTTAGGTAGCGAGATGGGTGAGGGAGAGGTTGGGGGGAAGGAGATGCGAATGACATCGACCTTCTCATGAAAGAAGGATGAGAAGTCATCCGCGGTTAGAGAGGAGGGGGGTGGGGGAGGAGGAGGGGTGAGGAGAGAGGAAAACGTAGAGTAGACTTTACGAGGGTTAGAAACTGAAGATTGAATTTTGGAAAGGAAAAATGCAGACTTAGCAGAGGAGAGGTTAGAGGAGAAGGAAGCCAGGAGTGTGTGGAAATCAGTCAGAGTTACAGGGGATTTGGATTTCCTCCATTTCCTTTCTGCCACTCGCAGTTTCAGTCTGTTAGCCCGAATGGAGTCGGTTAGCCAGGGGGTTGGGGGTCGGAGGCACGCAGGTTTAGTGGATAGAGGACAGTGTGAGTCAAAGGAGGAGGACAGAGAGGAAAGTAGGGTGGACGATGCCTCCTCAGCAGGTAGTAAATATCCCTGCTCACGCAGGTGTGTGATAATCTGTGTTTCGTTCCCCAAAACCCGTCGCCGGCAACAGACTATCTCCGCCTTTGGTGGTTTTTGGTTGAAATCTCTCTTTTGTGATAGCTACAAGCCATTTATTTTACTCCATCTCTCCCACTCTGAAAATCCTTTGTCCCTTTTCCGTCCACACGCATACACGTACGTGCGCCCGCACACACACACATAGCCGACACACACCGATGCATATACCCTCAAACGCTATACACATTTGATTGTTTTATTTCATGTTTCACTGTACGTTACCATTGAATGCTTAGTTGATTTTGATTTAAAGAGTTTGAGTGTTTAATAAAATCAGTTTGTTAAACTCGGTCGTCCGTCTTTCAGTTCATAGTCTGATGTGATTTAAAGCCAACTCCTAAGAACTCCTTAGAGACCTTCACAAGTAGTTGAGCCACTCATGTATTGCTTCAGTTATTAAAGTTGACCAAGTATTAATTTAATTTTGATTTGATTTCTTATTGATTGATTTTGGGTAATTGGATTTAGTGATGTGTGGATTCATTATAAGATATATTTTATGAGACTGATATATTTTGATTAATAATAAAATAGGATAAAACTTACAGACACACCTCCCGTTGTGCCAACCAACCCATGTTGAAGCAGACACTTTTATTACCATGAAACTACCAAACTGGGCAGAGTCGAGAAATATTTTGTTTGTGACAGACGAAATTAGCAATTCTGCTACTGCCCAGGTACATCATTGCTACCATTCTCACTAAACTAGAGCCCTTAATATTACAAACTATTGTTGGAACAGTGAAGTTTAAATAAAAATTGTCCATTCCCTGATTCCCTGACTGTTAGGTTCACGAATTCAGAATACCTTAAAAGAGAATAGAGAACACTTCCACCAAATGAGAGACAGAACAAACAAACAAAATCAAGCAGAGTTTATTTAACCCAATGCATTCGGGGTTCAATGCCTCCCTGTCAGACAAAGAACAACTCTTTTCCTGCAGATTCTTCTTCTTATACACAATAGTTACCCTTAGACAGATGCTTTAGCCTCGCCCACACACCAGTCACAAGACAGTTATTTTCCCCATCTCTGAGAGAACCTAATCTTTTGGCAGACACTCTCTGCCCTTGAGATTGTGGCGGTCAGCTACCCATGCAAAACAGTTCCGCAAAACAGATTTAGTACAAGTATGTGAAGTTATTCAGAAACAATTTTTAAACACAGAATTTCTCTATCACCTTAATAGTCAAATGCCCTTGTTTAAAGTTAAGCACTCTGAATACAGAACACAAGTGGTATTACGTATTAAAACCCCTCACTTATCTTACATGTAATATATATTTATTTGATTTAATATAATAATTACCACACATGATACCAATTATCAATTAAATCACTGAATTCATTGATAAGCATAGCAATCTGGTGGATCAACCTTCATCAAAATATACAACTTACAATTCAATTAAAATTAACAGCTGGGGGCTGGCGGATGGCGTAGCGGTCTAACACACCACGCTTTGGAGTGGTGTGCACTGCCCGTCAGAGACGCGGATCGAAACCCGCGTTTCTACCAGACCGGCCCTGGTCATCAGCCCGATCGGAGGTGGCATTTGGCTGTCCGCCTCCGGGGGAGGGGGGAGGGAGAGCCGGCACGGGTCCGTCGAGGAGAAGGTTGGGGCGTCCGTGGAAGAGTTTCCGTCTCGGAAGAGTCGGCTAACAATCGACCAGGAATGTGTGTCTCGCTCCCGGAGAATGGGCGGCGGACCCGTGGGGGTGGGGAATTGAAATAAATAGAGGGTTTAATTGGCAACCAAATTGGGAGAAAAACAGGAAAAAAATTGAAATAAATTGAAAAAAAAAAAAAATGTAACAGCTGGTTTATTAAGTGACAACACTTAGACAAGGGCAAAATATTAAATGTCCAATCTACAGATGTAGGTTCAACTACCTTAACAAATACTAAATCCTACACATAAAAATGACATGTAACAATCACAACAGAATGTGATTAACCCCCTGAGGTCGACGGGAGCGCCGGCGCTCCCAGCAGCAATAAAAGTATATTACTATTTCTAACTTCGCGATATTTTATCATACACACGTGACAAAAACATTGACAGAAACCTTAGAATCGCGACTTTCCGATTTGAGCACTGGCAAATCAAATGGGATTTTTTAAATTAGGTTAATTAGACCAAAAGTAAACCTTGCCTTTTACTCTCTTTTTTACCTGGAAGTAACGTCCCCCTTCTATTGACATGGTAACTAGGTGCTAGTTTCGGGGAGGTGCGTGGGGAAGGGCGTGGGGCCATGTGTGAAAACGCCGGCGTAAACACATAAACTGTCCCGACAATTTGAAGCAAGATTTTATACAGACATACAATTTTATTCAAGATGGAAAGATTTTCTGCGCTGCAGTGTTTGAGAGCACATTTTACATTTTTACATTTTACATTTTAAGCATTTAGCAGACGCTCTTATCCAGAGCGACTTACAAGATGTGCATTAATACAAGGTGAGAACAATCAAAGTTAGCGTACAAGATCAGTGCAGTAAAACGGCAAAATACATCATTGCAGGTGTCTGCGTATCATACCTGTAACATTGGGAAAGAAAAGGTTAGTGGGTTTTTTTTTTTTTTTTGAACAAGTAAGCAGTGGTGACGACAGATTGACTAGATGGACAGTGTTCAGTGGTAGTGGAGTCTGAAGAGGTGGGTTTTGAGTCTCTTGCGGAAGATTGGAAGTGATTCCGCAGTCCTGACCGATTGCGGGAGGTCGTTCCACCAACGAGGGACCAGGACAGAGAAGAGGCGAGACCGCGAGGAGCGGCTGCCAGGCGCCCGGAGGGATGGGGCAGTCAGTCTGCCAGCGGAGGCGGAGCGGAGGGGTCTGGACGGGGTGTAGGGCGTGATGAGTGACTGGAGGTACGGGGAGCAGTACCTCTGGCCGCTTGAAAAGCCAGCACCAGTGACTTGAATCTGATGCGTGCTGCGATGGGGAGCCAATGCAGAGAGGAGAGTAGAGGGGTGACGTGGGTGAACTTCGGCTGGTTGAACACCAGGCGAGCAGCAGCGTTCTGGACTAGTTGCAGTGGCTTGATGGCACAGGCCGGAAGGCCCGCCAGCAAGGAATTGCAGTAGTCCAGACGTGAGATCACCAGGGCCTGGACCAGGAGTTGAGTGGCCTCTTGGGTGAGGAACGGTCTGATCCTCCGGATGTTGTGGAGGGAGAAACGGCAGGTCCGAGAGATCGCTGCAATGTGGCTCGAGAAGCACAGCTGGTTGTCCAGGGTTACCCCAAGACTCCTGGCAGACTGGGACGGAGACACTATGGAGCCTTCCACGGTAATTGACGCATCAATCATCGGGAGCCCTTCGCTGGGAGGAAGAGCAGCTCTGTCTTCCCCAGGTTCAGCTTCAGGTGGTGGGTGGACATCCATGCGGAGATGTCAGCCAGGCATGCAGAGATCCGTGCCGGGACCTGGGTATCAGATGGAGGGAAGGAGAGAAACAGTTGAGTGTCATCAGCATAACAGTGATAGGAAAAACCATGAGCAGAAATAACAGAGCCAAGTGACTTGGTGTACAGAGAAAATAGGACAGGGCCTAGCACCGAGCCCTGCGGGACACCGGTAGAGAGGGTGCGGGAGAGGAGAGGGATCCTCTCCAGGCCACCTGGTAGGACCGGTCGGCCAGGTAGGACTCGAACCATGTCAGCACAGATCCAGAGATTCCCATCTCGACGAGAGATGAGAGCAGGATCCGGTGGTCCACGGTGTCGAACGCCGCCGACAGGTCAAGGAGGAGGAGGACGGAGCTAAGGGATCGGGACTTAGCGACGTGAAGAGCCTCAGTGACCGCAAGGAGAGCAGTCTCTGTGGAGTGGCCTGCTCTGAACCCAGATTGGTTGGGATCAAGTAGGTCGTTCTGTAAGAGATGAGCAGACAGTTGATTATAGACAGCCCGCTCTAACGTTTTGGAAAGGAATGGGAGGAGAGAGATAGGTCGGTAGTTAGAGATGACAGCAGGATTCAGAGAGGGTTTTTTGAGGAGGGGGACAACCTGAGCGCATTTGAGGGAGGAGGGGACAGAGCCAGAGGAAAGAGAGGAGTTAATGACATTAGAGACAAACGGGAGGATGTCCATAGCAATGGACTGGAAGAGGGGGGAAGGAATGGGATCAAGAGGGCAGGTGGTGGGACGGTGGGAGAGAACAAGTTGAAGGATGTCCGAGCCAGGGAGGGGTGAGAAGGAGGACAGAGAGGTGGGAGGTTTAGGTAGCGGGATGGGAGAGGGAGGGGTAGGGGGGAAGGAGTTGCGAATGACCTCAACCTTCTCGTGAAAGAAGGATGAGAAGTCATCTGCGGTTATAGAGGAGGGGGGTGGGGGAGGAGGAGAGCATTGATGGAAAGCGACGAGGACAACAACTCATCATGTCCCGATACTGAAGAGGATTCAGATGAAGAGAGACAGCATTTTACACAAGATCTATGTAAGAATACTTTTCAAACAGCCTAAAATGTTATAAAAAATCGTATGTAGCATCTTGTCTGTGTTTACGCTTGCAATCTTCCAGCAACAGTCTGTATGCTTATATTTATTTTATTTCGCTTGTTTTCAAATACTCATGAAAATATATGAATTCCGCGTCTTGTGACTACATATTCCGCGTGTTGCAACGTAACAAATTGGAATAGGCACACAAGATCTATGTAAGAATACTTTTCAAACAGCCTAAAATGTTATACAAAATCGTATGTAGCATCTTGTCTGTGTTTACGCTTGCGATCTGCCAGCAACAGTCCCTTGTTTTCAAATACTCGTGTAAATATACGAATTCCGCGTCTTGTGACTACATATTACGCTTTTTGCAACGTAACAAATTGCAATATGTACTCAAGATCTATGTAAAAATACTGTATTCACTGTAATGCTCTAATGCATTGTGTGTCCTTACAACCTTTTGCTTTTTATGTTTACAGTGACGTCGATGTGGAAGACAAAACGCATCCTTCTCCACCAAAAAAGCCACGCAGGACTCCTACACAAAGGTATGTGTCTTATGTGCATTATTGTTGCAACGTAACAAATTGCAATATGTAGCTACTCAAGATCTATGTAAAAATACTTTTCAAACAGCCTAAAAAGTTATAAAAACTCTTATGTAGCATCTTGTCTGTGTTTACGCTTGCGATCTGCCAGCAACAGTCCCTTGTTTTCAAATACTCGTGTAAATATATGAATTCCGCGTCTTGTGACTACATATTCCGCGTGTTGCAACGTAACAAATTGCAATAGGCACACAAGATCTATGTAAGAATACTTTTCAAACAGCCTAAAATGTTATACAAAATCGTATGTAGCATCTTGTCTGTGTTTACGCTTGCGATCTGCCAGCAACAGTCCCTTGTTTTCAAATACTCGTGTAAATATACGAATTCCGCGTCTTGTGACTACATATTACGCTTTTTGCAACGTAACAAATTGCAATATGTACTCAAGATCTATGTAAAAATACTGTATTCACTGTAATGCTCTAATGCATTGTGTGTCCTTACAACCTTTTGCTTTTTATGTTTACAGTGACGACGATGTGGAAGACAAAACGCCATGACTCACAAGGCTTTCCAGGAGGAGCTCATTGCACAGCTGTGTGGTGTCTCACAGAAGGTACCCAGATAACAGGCTACTTTTGATCATGTGCCTGTGCCCACTGGCAAACAGACTCTCTATGTTGGCAAACGGGCTACTGTTGGTCGCAAGAAATGTGTACTCTGTAAGATGTGCACTCCATGGGAGTGCAAGGTTTGTGATGTGCCCTTGTGCCTACAGTTGACCAGAAACTGTTTTGAGAAGTGGCACCAAAGACTGTAAAAAACAAGATGTTTTAATGTTTCACCGTGTTTTAATTTAGATTTTTTTGTATATAGTTTGTGCTGTTTTCAATAAATCTTCCAAAATGAAAAAAGCATATTTTTTTTCTGTCTTCTGCATGGCTCACTGACTTGCTTACTCTGATGGCTTTTGTCTTTGTCTGATGGCCTGGCCTTTGTGACAGAGATGGCCCATCTGACAGATCTTAGAGGTGTGGACAATGAATCATGAATATTCATGATATTAGCATATAGCCCTCCCACAGCCTGAAATAAATGTGACCAGTTCTGATAAAAACTGTTTTTTAGCTATTTAGATCTCAGATGTGCTAAACTATTTTCACACCCTTACATAACCAAGACGTTGATGAACAAACGCACATTGGCAAAACAATTCGTCGCTATAGTTTAGTGTGTGCTTTCACAACTTTTGTGACGGCAGAAAAATTTACTCTTTATAACTTGTGTGTTTGGAGATCTATTTACAAGCTGCATATGATACTGACCAAACTATTGATGGCATATAAATGTAGCTGTGATTGTCCTTCAAATAAAAATATCAAACACTTTGGAGTAAGTGTGTGTTAAGTTGATGAAATTGAGATAAATATCAGACCATGCCAAAATTACAAACCATCTCAAAGCTTAGCATGGACCTCAGAGGGTTAAAATGAAATGGGCAAAAATATAACCAAACCAAGTTTGTTTCTCTCCAAATGCAAGCACATGCAGCTGAGGTGTGAGCTGGGACCAGATCTCCCAAGAAAGCAGGAAAATAGGATCACAGTTGAATTGCTAGACTCCTCTAAAACTTCCAAAAAGCTGAGCTCAAGTCATCATGAGGTCACTCTAGGTCTTTGGAGGAGGGTGGGGCTTGGCTCCCTCCCTCCTTAGCCCATGCCTGATTAATTTACGATTTACGTAGGGGGAAAGCCAGGTTCAGACCCCTTTTAATATTTTTGTTTTGCGTCACTTACTACCACAAGATATCTTTTCAAGGTGTCCGCTGAAATGATCCTCATGATTAGAACCGTTGTGACAGCAAACATCAATAGGTGCCTGTTTGATAGGACAGCTTGGTTGATGTTGATTGATGTTGGTTGAGCTGATATCTAGAAACACATAATATGGTCAGGCAAAGAATATTGCTATCATATGAGCCAATCATACCAGGTTGATCTCCGCTTATTTCTGGCAACCCATAATTATTTTCTCCCTGACCGATCATTTCCAGCTCATAGGTAGAACCCTGAAATTGTGGTGTGTGACATAGGCTTGGAAGTTTGGTGTGCTGATCTAATATGGACTGTGCTGGCTGTCAAAGCTACATACCTTAGTGCCCTGGTTTCATTCACAGAGTAATTAACCTGTCAATGATGGTTTTTGGAACCAGTGACACCTTTTTGATTCGTCGATGAGGAGGAATGAGTATGGTGTGCCCGGTATTGGTGATATGGTTTCGTATGGGCTGATGGGTGAATTTAACTTAGAGTAATAGATGGGGCAGCCTTTGTAGAGTTTATCTGTTTTTCTGTGTTTTAAATTATAGATGAGGGTTTGGTGATTGGTGACAGAAAGATCGGATAGACAGGGGTATAATGATGGGTTAAAGAGTGACCGGAGACATGTGCGACTTGCATGAGAAACTGGCTGCACACTGAGATCCATGTGAGTCTGCGGAGCAGAGGCATTAAATGCTTAGAACAGGAACGACCTTTGTTAATCATTTTGACAACAGCTGAGTTATCTGAGTGAATGAGTACTATTTTTAAACATTTACGAGTATTATTTGCCATTCAGACCCTCAAAGGACAGCAGCGGCAACTACGGAGTACAATTCAAACAACGCAGAAGGCCCCTCGGGCAAAGGCAGGGGCAAAGCAGTGGCAGGGAGAGAGGAGCGAGAGAGAGGCACAGCTGCTCGGGCAGGCAGGGGTAAAGAACAGCCCTGTGCCCAGAGAGCCATGAAGGTGGGGCAGCCGTTCCCAGAGGAACTGCTTGACAGTGACCAATACTGAGAATGGGGGAGGAAGTGATGACAATGTGTGTGTGTGTGCACAAGGGTGTGTGTGTGTGTGTATGCATGTGTGTGTGTGTGTGCGTGTGTTTGTGCATTTTGTTTGCGTTTATGCGTTTGCGTTTTGTGTGTATATATGTGAGGCGATCTCCTCTTGTCAGAGTGAGTGTGTGTGTCTGTGTGTATGTGTGCGTGTGTGCGAATGTGTGTGTGTGTGTGTGTGAGAGTGTGTGTGTGTGTGTATATACAGTATGTGAGGCGATCTCCTCTTGTCAGAGTGAGTGTTTGCGTGTGTGTGTGTGTGTATGGGTGTGTATTTGTGCACGTGTGTGAGTGTGTGTGTGTGTGTGTGAAGCGGAGTAGAGCCTTGGACTTGCAGGCTGCCACTTCCTCCTGAGATACAGCGATAGCGTGGAGGAGCACCACAAGGAATGAGAGCGAGATGCGTGGGGCACGTGCAGGGAAACAGAAAGCCAGTGGCAGCATGCTCAGAGCAAAGTGATGACAATGTGTGTGTGCATGCACAAGGGCGTGTGTTTGTGCGTGTGTGTGTGTGTGTGTATGCATGTGTGTGTGTGTGCGTGTGTGTGTGTGTGTGTGTGTGTGTGTGTGCATGCGTGTGTGTGTGTGTGAGTGTAAGTGTGTGTGTGTGTGTATGCATGTGTGTGTGTGTTTGTGAATGTTGGTGTGTGAGTGTGTGTGTGTGTGTATATATGTAAGGCAATCTCCTCTTGTCAGAATGAGTGTTTGTGTATGTGTGTGAGTGTGTGTATGTGAATGTGTGTGTGTGTGTGTGTGTGTGTTTGTAAAGTGGCGTAGAGCCTTGGACTTGCAGGCTGCAACTTCCTCCTGAGATACAGCGATAGTGTGGAGGAGCACCACAAGGGAAGAGAGCGAGATGCGTGGGGCACGTGCGGGGAAACAGAACACCAGTGGCGGCATGCTCAGAGCGCCCTGTGTCATGGCGTCCAGCTACACGGCCATGTACCTGCAGATGAAGCTGAAGGACCCGCAGAGGCAGAGGCTGGGGAGGGGTGAGTCTGGTCCCACAGAGCTTTGGCCACTGCGAGGAGCTCTCTGGAGCTCACCTATTCAGACTTACAACCACAGTGTCCGTTAGTACACTGGGCTGCACATGCATCTACTCATGCACTGTCACTCTTGGGTATTATCGTATAGTGGAGTATCATATAGACATAGTATTGGTCAATATTATCGGTATTATTACTTTGTATTAGTTTGTTTGCACTATTACACTATTGGGTCTGAAAGTACATGGTAACTTGTATCTTATACTTCTCACTGTAACCTGCACATGGACCCATTTTTCCACGGAAGCTCTCCTGGGTGTAGGAGTTTACCAGATAAACGTAAAAGTTAATAAATAAATAATATTTGCTTGACGTAAATTTATGACATTTCTCGAAGATTATATTAAAGATGACAATTATTATTATTAAGTGGATTGGGTAGTTGGAGTAGGCGCAATTATGATTATATCTTACAACTTGTATTAAATTAAATTAAATTGTTTATAATAATTGTAAGTAGTAAGCAACCATAGAATGTAACTTAGAGAAGTACCTTCAACAAAACAATAAGGGTATTTTACAAGAGTGTCCAGGAGGATGTTTGGTGGAGTTAACCAATACTTACCATAAATATGTTTTGTCCAACAATACAACAGCCCTCTTAATGTCTTATTAGATTCTGTCAATAGATGATAAAGGCCTGAGGCATTCGCCTGTTTCGGTATTACTGCGTTCTTACATTGCAGTTATTTTATTGTGATACTGTATGAAATCAGAAAAGAACTGCCGCTTTCTGCAGATGTAAGAGCAAGATTGTACACCCATGTAGATTTGTGTTTATCAAGAAATCTTGAAAGCGAAACAGGCCTGGCTTCTACATGGTTGCTTTAGTACACATCCTCTCACGAGCAGCATAGACCAGGAACCCACAGTACATGTCAGATGGGGGCCTGGGGGGTGGGGATGCACAAGCTCGGTCCTGTCTTTGCAGTTGCCTGCCCACTCTGTGCTTCCAAATAAAATTGGGTGAGAGTAAAAATTGTGAAGAAAAGGTATTGTGAAAGAAGGCAGTTGTGTATTTTAGGGAAATACTTTTGAGGAAGTGGTTTTGATGTGTTTGGGTATGATGTGGGGAAATGAGTAGAAACAGATGATCTAATCATCTTAGAATGAGGGCAGAAAGCAGGCATGTTCAACATACAGTGACACCTCTCTGTCCTCCACCCCAATGCCACACAGCTTGATGCTGTTTATTTTTAAGGCCACTGTGGACATTTATGAAGTGGACATTTATGAATATGTGTGTGTGTGTGTGTGTGTGTGTGTGTGTGTGTGTGTGTGTGTGTATGCATTGCTCAGAATAAGTTTGTTATGTGAGTAATGCATATGAAGTAAATAAACATCCCCAAAGAAGCAAATCTACTATAAATTGTCCATACTCCCAATATCAGACATCACCTGTCAGCATTGCAAAACCTGCAGAGGAAGGACTACCCCTAAGTAAAATGTAGTACAAATGTTAAGAGGAAAAGAAAGTGCTTACTCCTGCTAATCAGAAGCAATAAGTTATTGGAAAAATGTTAATATTTTCTCTTCATTGTTGTTGAATTTTAATTTTGAGTTTGATTTCATTCATTTCCATGTTTATATCGCCACCTAGTGTTAACATTTCACAATGGTCATGCCTGTTAATGCATGTTTAATTATGCATTCCTGCACTATACTGGTTCTCAAAAACACTGAAACATATTGCACACTAATGTAAAAATTGAAAGTGCACACAAATAAAACTAGATTGAACACAGCAGAGTTGCACCTTCTCAATACTGGCTGAGTCTGGCTCAATGTGGCTGAAATTTCATTATGCACAAACCAGACTTAAGATAGCTTCTGCTGTTTTGCTGTTAGTTTAGCTGGACTATATGCATGTTAACTAGCTAGTAGGAAGCTCATCGTGATGCAGTATAGTGCTATTATTACCCAAAAAGTAACAGAAAATGTTCATGATGATAGTCAAGAAAGGCGTTCAGCGTTCAGACTTTTTGCGTGTATGCATGGTCGGTCTGAAAGGATCAAATCAGTTCAAGATGGAGGAGAAACTCCTGTTATGTGCATCCAAGTGCCTTTTCAATTTTTCAATACTAGGTCTCAAACTCTAGCAAGACCAAGGGATGAAGGTGCCAAGTTGCTACATTAGGCTTGTAGCAAAAAATATCATATATGTATGTATTGTAGCAATGACACCACAGACTTGAGACTTAGTTTTTCCATGTCAGTACTACTTCTTTATTACAATAAAGCATGTAGCACGTGGTAAGTACAACACAAGCATCAGAATCACATGGGGGCCATTCGCAACGCATACACCCACAATGACAGTCCGTCGTCACATATACACATCCAACCCTTATTCGCAACAGGGGAAAAGGGACTTTCATTCCAGTCATATGTGGTTCCTCACATTAGAACATTTACACATTTATCAACATAGCTAGCTAACAATCTTATGTCTAGCTGGTTACTGTTAGCCACCTAGCATGCTACACACAAAGTACAATGGAGGGCAACTAGCATTTCTGTGGCTAGGCTAGCTTCCCACCACTACAATATATGAGTCATTCCACGAAACCAGTATGATTTGGACTTTGACATTCAGAAAAACATATTTTCCCACCTCAGGCATCAAATCCCTGTTATTATTGATCATTATCTTATGATATGGGCACCATTAGTCTTCAACCCTGTTATGGACACTATGGAAGTTGTCCGAATATTATTATAAATGTATTTGTAATGAAATCAACATTTTCCTATTAATCAGATGTCCCTCACACTAATTCAATAATTGAAAATATAAAAATTACATAGTCTCACACTTTTGCTATACTAAATCCTGAAATGGGCACTTTCTGTGACAGTGACCTCATCATTTTTGATCAAAGGTGTGGTTTAACTTCAGAATTTGAACTAAAATCAATATTCTTATGATTGCTCTAAACATTTCAGACAGAGTTCAACAAACATTAAATTCCTGTTTCATAAACTTAAGAAAATAATTAATAAAAATTGAGGTGTGACAGGGTTGAGACTAGGGTAACAGGGTTGAAGATGGTAACGGGGTTGAAGAGTGACTCCTGTGTGGCTCAGTCAAATAGAGCATAGCATTGGCAATGCTTAGGTTGTGGGTTCAATTCTCACTGGGACCACATATACAGAAAAATGTCACTTTGGAAAAAAGTCACTTTGGATAAAAATGTCTGCTAAAAAATGGCATATATAGAGACATATACAGCTTAACATATATATTGTTGAAATAACAAAGATAATTTTCATAAGTAATAATAATAATAGTTTTCTATCTTTATTTCATGTAACAGGGTTGAGTCGTTGAGCTTGATGACCACAATCTCACAATAAAAATGACTGAAATATAGTTATAAAAGAAGGTGGTAACTTGCCTGTTTCTGTACCATGTTGTTCAGAAGACTTCTATGATGTCACTTCCAGTTGATGATGTCACATAAGGATCAGTTCGTTATTTTTATGGGGGGGGCGTAGAATGATTTGTGTAACAGATTGAGGGGTTACTGAGGTACGGAACTAAATAATGTTATTTTAATCAATAATTATGAATTTATTTCGAAAAAATACATTCCCAGCAAAAAAGCACAAATAGATGTTTATGTGAATGGCCAAATGTATGGACTTTTTGATAATTGTATTAGTCATATCTATTAGTACACTTTCATCAAAGGCCATGAGGGACATGACAAAATGGGTGGTGTCAACTGAAAAAACAAGATAATTTCTTATATAAAGATTAAATTAATGTAATGTTTCTTACACTTTATTAAAGGGGACATTTCTATTGATATAAAAAAGCTTTTAAAAATAGATTTTGGTGACCTAATAGATAAAATATACTTAAAAAGGTCAGAGGGACTCAAATCGTACTGGTTTCGTGGAATGACTCATATATCAACATGTTCTCATTCTCAACTCGTCAGATATTGTAGCTTCTGCAAGGGCCCCTTGTCGTCGCCTGGAGACGCGCCTGGAAGCCTTTGGCTTCACTTCATGACGACCTACATACGATTCCCACTTCGGCAGTTTGACGCCAACAGTTCACAGCATGAAGTCTTGCCTGGTCCCTTTGTATGTATTAGCTATTCGCACTTCCCTGAGAATTGTTGCAAAACGATCTAATAAAAACAAAATCTTTAGCTTGATGGCCTATATTTTCGGACACTCTTATCGGTGGTGAATCAGTAAATGTATACATTGCACTTGAAAATACTAAGTTTCAGAAATCTTGGAAGCAGAGGAAGTCTCAACAGAATGTGCATACTCTAATGCTATTTCCTCACATGGATGACAGTTTTGCCTGGCTGCGCCAGGAGCGCTTCTCAAAAGAGGAGAGGGAGGAGGTGCAGAAAAGTTGGCGCACGAATCAGAGGGGGAAAACAAGATGCACATTCATTTGTTATTTTCATGATTTGAGTTTATATTTTGAGACCTACATTGTTAAAAGAAAGTGTTTTACCATCTCCTTTTCCTTATTTGTAGGCTTTCCAACTTAAAAAACAACGTTTCTTTTCTTCTAACTTAATGTAATTGTTAAATGGAAAGCAATAAATAAAAAAACGAACAACTGCCACTAGGCCTGTTTCATTTATGTTCGTCATGCAGGCCTACATGTGTCACCCTGGAGTGTGCATCACAAACCACCTGGATATTAATGGAATGGACCTCCTTCCGATTCACATAAATGATACCGTGATCAGATGGTGCACCCAACTGCACGTGTGTGCAGGGAATCCACATTGAGTATAAAAATCCTGTTTAGTTCTCTGCTGGCTGTCGGGTGTAGTAAAAGTAATAAACTAATTTGCATGTTGGACAAGACTGGAAGAAACTGCATGTACAGCCGAACTGATAGCCGTCTGGCCAACACCGGCTACCAAACCCAGGGTATCGCTCACGGTATCGCCTTCGGCGTCCAATTATGTACTCCATTTTCTGTAGTGCAAATGGAAAGAATAAAACCCTTTCACATAAGAAAAGCATTGTGCATACAAACATATATTTATTTAACAGGTGTATCTTACTGAACGGTAGCGATGGATAGCCTGCTGGCTTTAGTCTTTCATGTCCCTGCATTGAATAACCACAAGCTGTGGTGAAATCGTTTTTAGCTTAATTGATTACGCTTGCAAGTTACCCATGGATTGGATGATTTGCCTCAACGTGGGGGGAAATTCACAATATTCACAAAACATTCTCTTGTGATTTCAGATAACCTTATGTTCATATGTGCGCATCAATAAAGTCACCAGTGTTTGCGCTAAGAGGTGGTCTAGTTGGACGTTAACGCAAACTCTTTATTTGACACCAAACTTGCATAGCGCCCAACTGTTTTCATTGTTACACGCCCTATTGCGCTGCCCAACCCATAGTCATGCAAATGCCTTCATTGCACACCACAAAATTGCCAAACTCGGCAGAGATGGGAAATATTCAATTTGCGACAGACGAAACTGGCAATTCGCCTGCGCTAGGGCATAATGCCGCTTAGTGCCGGCACGAAAATAGGGCCCTTTGTGTCTTGTTACTTTCTAGTAATGAATGCTCTGTAAGAGAAAATAAAAGAGGTCATCACTGCCAAATTAAAATTGATAAGATGTTCAGACAACTGTATACCAGAGTAATCCAAAAGGGTGACTGTGTCCTACTCACACTACCCTCCAAACTGAAATGCCATAATCAGAAATATATTGTTATGTCCAACACACACACACACATTTTGATTTATTGTCTTCCCCCTAGATTGTCCAATTGTCCATTTTACCCCCTGTCATAATTATTATCATCATTATTATCACTTTGACTCAGAAGCCCATTTGTCCTGGTCAAATTAAGACTTACTAGTTCATTAAAGTGAAAAAAGTGTCCCTTCTGGTCACTGGGCAAAATAGGACAAATTAAGAAAAACATTAGTTTTGAACAAGTAAGAGCTTTCTGAAAAGGCTGCATTGACTTACATAGACTAATAGATTACCTATTCAGTTCTGCTATATTCTATATTTGATGCTTTGTAATTATGAAGCACCTTTTTGGAATCTATAAAAGTTGAGGCCCGTATCACAAACAAATCAATACCATCTGAGCAAAATGGCATCTTGGTAACTTTTTCAAAGGTGGCATATTAGATTTCTAACAAGCTGCAATCGATTAAAAATCTAATTTGCTACAGTGAAACAGACAGCAACAAGGGACAGAGTGCATTCTGAGAACATCAAGAAGGAACAACATATTATCGTTGAATTTAGCTTATGACTGAAATGTGGTTACATTTAAACTATGAATTTGAAAAAGTCCCAAACAAGTTATTAAATCATTTTAAAAGTCAGAGTTCTCTATAAAATGTCTCATTCTGTAAGAGAATGATATGAATCAGAAAAAAAATATTAATTTTATCTGTACTGCCAGGGTTAAACCATGTAAGTAAAGCATATGCTACACTCATTCATTACATTTCACTACATTACAGGCATTTAGCAGACGCTCTTATTCAGAACGACTTACATTCAAACCTTTTATATGCTTTATTAAATGGTTCAGCTATGGTTTATCATAAGGTAAGGAGCTTAATTCAATGATTTTATATGAGTTATTACATAGTTGATATGTTTTGACAAAAAAGATGCATATCAATTACAGACTTACACAAATGCAGAAATCCGTTTCAAATTGTTATGAAACAAAAACACACACTAGAGAAAAAAGCACGTGAAAAAGAGGACTAGTGACCACTTATTTACTGAAACATATCCAGGGTGATAGAGAAATTCTATGTTTAAAAATTGTTTCTGAATAACTTCACATACTTGTACCGTTTTGCGGAACTGTTTTGCATGGGTCGCTGACCGACAGTCAAGGTCAGAGCAGTGTGCCTTGCCAAAAGATACGAGGTTCTCCCAGAGATGGGAAAATAAATGTCTTGTGACTGGTGAGTGGGCGAGGCTAAAGCATCTGTCTAAGGGTAACTATTGTGTATAAGAAGTGTTCTCTCTGGAAATGATTTGTTCATTGCCTGGCAGGGAGGCAGTGAACCCCGAATGCATTTGGTTGAATAAACTCTGTTGAAATGTTCTGTTTTCTCATTTGGTGCAAGTGTTCTCTATCCTCTTTGAAGGTCTTCTGAATTCTGAACCTAACAAGGGTATACAAACATACAGTCATACAATACATAACTGAATCTGACATTAGAAGTGCTGTAGGCAGTTCTATTGCACCTGAAGGGAATCAAATACAGTCAAGTCCATAAATATTTGGACATTGACAAAGTTATTGTTATTTTAGCTGTCTACCACAGCATATTGGAGTTGAAATTAAATAATGAATATGAGCTCAAAGTGCAGACTTTCAGCTTTAATTTGAGGGTATTCACATCCAAAACTGTAACGGGACGGCTGGGGATTAGGTGAACCCAAGCGATAAGGCGGAGATAAGGCGGAGACAGAGATGCGATGAGAATGAAAATCTTTACTGAAATTATTTCTAGGCAGTACAAACGTGACAAATGGTAACACAAACACTAAACAGCTAACAAACAAAAGTGGAACAAACCAGGTTCCTAAAACATAAATCTCGACCAGTTGATGATGGTCAAAGTCCCGTATGAGACCGGGGTCCAGGATGTCCCGGGCTGGGACCCAGGAGCGCTCCTCCGGACCACATCCCTCCCAGTCCACGAGGTACTGGACCCCTCCGCGGACCGGCGGGAACGGAGGAGATGACGGACCGTGTAGGCGGGCCGACCCCCGATCAGGCATGGGACCAGCGGTGGCTTGGAGGCCGGAGACAGTGGGCTGGTCAGGCGGACAGGCTTGAGGCGGGAGATATGGAAGGTGGGATGGACACGCATGGACCCGGGCAACAGGAGGTGGTATGTGACCAGATTGATGCGTCTCAGGAACTTATCGGGGGGCAAGCTTGAGGGACTCCACCCGCAGGGGAAATCCCGGGTGGACAGCCAGAGCCTCTGACCGGGTCGAAGCAGGTGGGCAAGATCTGCCTGGATCTGCTTACGGCAGGTCCATCGGCAGCGCGGAATGAAGGCCTCAGCTGAGGGGACCCCCACCTCAGGCTCCTGCTTGGGGAACAGTGGTGGTGGGTAGCCATACTGGCACTCGAAGGGGGAAATGCAGAGGGAGGAGTTGTGCAGGGTGTTGTGTGTGTACTCTGCCAATGCGAGTTGCCTGCACCAGGTGGAGGGATTGGAGGATGCAAGGCAATGCAGGGTCGTCCCCTCTCGATCTGCCCATTGGACTGTGGGTGGTACCCGGAGAAAAGGCTGACCGAGGCGCCCAGCAGGGAACAGAATGCCTTCCAGAACCTGGAGGCAAACTGGGGACCACAGTCTGAGATGATGTTGAGGGGAAGGCCGTGCAGGCGGAAGACATGCTGGACCAGGTGTTCTGCAGTTTCACGGGGGAATGGGAGTTTGGGCATGGGGATGAAGCGGCAGGTCTTGGAAAAGCGGTCGACGACCACCAGGATGACTATGTTCCCCTGAGAGGGTGGCAGACCGGTTATGAAGTCAATGGAAAGATGGGACCAAGGATGGGTCGGCATGGGTAGTGGATGAAGTAAGCCCAGGGGTCTTGTCTGGGGGGTTTTGCTCTGAGTACAGATGGGGCAAGCCAGCACGAACGACCGGACGTCCCTCTCGGCCGATGGCCACCAGAACCATCTCCGAATGAAGTCCAGCATCTGGACGACTCCTGGATGCCCGGTCAGCTGTGATGAATGTCCCCACTGCAGGACTCGAGAGTGGACGGTTGATGGGACGAACAGCCGGTTGGGAGGTCCATTGACAGGACCAGCCTCTCACTGCTGCACCTTCCTCACCATGGAATCAATCTGCCATAGGATGGGTGCCACGATTCTGGTGTCAGGGAGGATGGGTGTTAGGACTTCATTCTTGTCCGCGGGTTCGAACTGTTGAGAGAAGGCATCGGGCTTGTGATTCTTGGACTCAGGTCAATACGACAGGTTGAACTGAAACCTGGTGAAGAGTGCCCACCGAGCCTAACGAGAGTTGAGGCGTTTGGCATCCTGGATAAAGGCTAGGTTTCTGTGGTCAGTCCATACCTGGAACGGGTGTTTGGCTGCCTCTAACCAATGTCGCCACTCCTCTAATGCTAATTTCACTGCCAACAACTCCCTGTTGCCAATGTCGTAGTTTCTCTCTGCCGGGAGGAGATGCCTGGGAAAAGTTTTGGAAGGCAAACAAACGCTGGTAGTAACTCTAGGCAAGAGAAACTCAAGACTGAGCACAGATTAATGATAGCAGACAACTTAAATAGTAAACGTAAACGTAAAGGAGACACAGGTGAAAACACTGAAACAATAATCCAATAAAGCAATAAGGGAAAACTCAAGTGTCCAATGCCGCCCTCTGGCGGCAAACAGCGGATCAGCCATCACAAAAACTGCACTTTTCATATGTGGTCCCCCCCTTTTTAAGGGACCAAAAGTAATTGGACAGTTGGCTGCTCAGCTGTTCCATGGCCAGGTGTGCGTTATTCCCTCATTATTTCATTTACGCAGGTAAGCAGATAAAAGGTCTAGAGTTGATTAGAATTGATTTCAAGTGCGGCATTTGCATTTGGAATCTGTTGCTGTTAACTGTCAATATTAAGTCCAAAGAGCTGTCACTGCCAGTGAAGCAAGCAATCATTAGGCTGAAAAATCTAAACAAACCCATCAGAGATAGCAAAAACATTAGGTGTGGCTAAATCAACTATTTGGTACACTCTTAAAAAGAAAGAATGCACTGGTGAGCTCAGGAACACCAAAAGGCCCGGAAGACCACAGAAAACAACTGTGGCGGATGACAGAATAATTCTTTCCCTGGTGAAGAAAAACCCCTTCACAACAGTTAGCCAGATCAAGAACACCAGGAGGTAGGCGTGTCTGTGTAAAAGTCAACAATCAAGAGAAAACTTCACCAGAGTAAATACAGAGGGTTTGCCACAAGATGTAAACCATTGGTAAGCCTAAAAAACAGGAAGATCAGATTAGAGTTTGCCAAAAAACATCTTAAAAAGCCTGTACAGTTCTGGAACAACATCCTATGGACAAATGAGACAAAGATCAACTTGTACCAGAATGATGGGAAGAGAAGAGTATGGAGAAGGGAAGGGAAACTGCTCATGATCTGAAGCATATCACCTCATCTGTGAAGCATGGTGGAAGTAGTGTTATGGTGTGGACATGGCTGCCAATGGAGCTTCAAACACAGCTTAACACTGGTCGAAGTAAGGAAGTTTCAGTTTCAACTGTGAAGAGAAAACTTTGAGCTGCAGGTTTGACAGGTGGAGTGGCAATAAGAAAGCCATTGCTAAGATGGCAAAATAAGAAAAAGAGGCTTGCCTGAGCCATGAAGCACTGCCAGTGGACTACTGAAGACTGGAAGAAGGTCTTATGGACTGATTAATCAAAATGTTGACATTTTGAAAGGTTTTTGTAGGCCGTCGAGTAGGCGAAAGGATGGTTCCTCAGTGTGTGACACCAACTGTCAAACATGGAGGAGGAAGCCTGATGGTCTGGGGCTCTTTTGTTGGATCCAGAACCTGGGTAAATGGTCACATTTTATTTCGTAGTTGAAAGGTGACTCTTCCTTTCTTTATAATCGGTGGGAATTAGGGGTGGAGGTCAGGAAAACTTGTTTCTGTAAAAAATCTATAGGGATTTATTACATCTTCTCAGAGGATGCCAAACTGAGAGTGAGAGAGAGAGAGGGAGCAACCGAGGAGGGCTTATCAACAGCAGCAGCAGCAGGCTTCCCTGGTAAGAAAAACCCCTGTGATTAACACAGGGACAACAGCGCGCTGTCCTTAGCCCCATTGTTCCCGGCTAAATGCCTTGTCACTTTGCCAAGCAACGCTCCAGCAAAGATTGCGTATATGGATGAGCATCATGTGAAATCTGATCGGGGGGCTATAAACAAAGAGTGTAGGTCTCACAGTCAAAGGGAGCAGAGCGAGGGAGAACTCTATTACCTGGGGTGTCTACAACAATAGAATATTACAGAATACCTATCTGGACTCCACTTCTGTGTGTAGATTTGAGTAACTGGGAAACTGGATTATTTTTTTAATCCATAAACCATATGTGTGGCTGTTCAGCTAGCCAGCTGTGTGACACGGGGAAGAGACCCCCAATAGCTGGCACTAGTGATGGGGAAACAGATAGTACAGGAAGCTGGACCATCTTGGTGAGATTCAGGCTGTGAAGATTTAGAGGCTAAGATCCACACAGGTTTTACGTCCGGATTGGAACTGTCAGGTATTTCGCCAGGCCCCCACTTCTGTCCAGGTCTTGTTCCTTCTAAGACAGATTTGTAAAAGAATGTCAATTTATGTGACTGATCAGAAATCATTTTGAAGGTAAATGAAACCCTGAGGATCATGTTTGGATCCAAATCCGCAGTGTACTTGGCAAAAGGTAATTATTCGATCCTCTGACTTCTGTTTCCTCTGACTTCTGCCAGACTGGAATTGCTCTGTGAGGTTCAGTGAAAGGAAGTTGACTTATTCTAGACAGCTGGCTATGCACTGTGATGTTAAAAGGGTACATTTAGTACTGTAGAAACTTTGTACTTTAAGCAGCGTTTGTATTTTATACTAATAAAATGTACTCAGGGTGATTCTCTGAAAAATCATAAGCAGTATTCTACAAATTAATTTAAGATGTATTCATAATTTAGTTAATATGATTCAAAGATTTAATACTTTTTTTCTGGAAAAAGTAAATAACTCTTTGAACCCCAGGAAATGTGGCTCTTGGCCATTTGTAAATGCTTCCAACAAATTGCAAGCTGTGTAAGTTATTTACTTACAGAATCACCCTAAGTTTATTTTAAGACTGCTGGTTAGTGATGGGTTCAATTGAAAAAAGCCACATCAAAATGATCAGATTAAATTAGACTAAATGTGTTAAACTTATGTTTGTATGTACATGTTCTTATTGTTGAAACGTATAGTATACAAATACTTTGATATACTGTGCAAGTCTTGTCCTTTATTAATTTTTTCCCCATAGAAATGTAAGCAGATATGTCAGGTTTGACCATTGTTATATTATTAAACTGCCATTAGCTATTATTGTTTTAAATCTCAAATAACATTTTGTGTACAATTCAATCTTTGAGCTTTCGGGCAAACAGAACAGATCATAATGAGAGTATTCAGGGTTGGAGAAACTTGAAGCATCCTTGAACCTGTCTGAGGCAGAGAAATTACTGTACATATAGTATCTAACCATAATTAATGCACGGAAGACAGATTTATTAAATAATTGTTGGGAAACCATACATACAGTACAATCAAAGGGGAAACTATGGATTAAACTTTTAAAGATGCAATGTATGGATTCCTCAAGATAGTGAGCAACCCAGATGTATAAATGGCTAACAGAATGTGTAAGATGCACGTGTGCAAACTAGCACTAGCACTTTCCAACTTGATGCATGTAGGTTTTCACTGTACTGCTGCCAGGTGGTATACCTATCTCGGCCCTAATAGCCATTAGCACAGGCAGGCTTTCCCCTCGCATTCATCTGTCATATGCCACCTGTCACTGCCCATGCAGAGAGAAACTATACCTGCATGTAACCAAACCAATAATGAGTGGCAACATGTTTATAATGTATTCAAGAGAGAATAGCACCTGCATTCCTTTGTCTTTTCCCTCTGTTCTTGGCTGGGATGGGAGCTAGGTTTAAAAGAACAGGGTTGGATGACACTGATGTTCAATTACAATTTCCCCTGGTTCAGGGGAATTTGTCATTAATTGAATTGAACATTGGATTTTATATAGCGCTTTTCAAGGAAACCAAAGCGCTTTACAATGATAGGAGCAACTCGCCTCAACCACCACCAATGTGCAGCACCCACCTGGGTGAACGCGACGGCAGCCATAGTGCACCAGTACAAACTCACCACACATCAGATACACAGTGGAGAGGCGAGGAGGGAGGGAGGGTTAGGAATTTGGCCAGGACACCGGGTTAACACCCTACTCTTATCGAGAAGTGCCATGGGATCTTTTATGACCACAGAGAGTTAGGACCTCGGTTTTTACCGTCCCATCCGAACGACGGACATGTAGTCCCGTTAATATGTAAATGATACATATTAATATACATATTAATGTTAATATGTAAATGATACATCCCACAGTTACCCAAATAGAATATATCTGTCACAATGGGGCAAAATAATGTAGCAACAGAAAATTCTATCATGGAAAATCGAATGTGATCTCCTACATTTGTAAAACCTTGTAACATCTAATGTCAGACACTTGTTTTCAATATATACTTGTTAAGCTTATTCACCAATGTCAAGAAACGGTGCTCACTAAACGTGGTGTAGGGTAGAATGGGTAATTTGCAGAGTTTCACATAAAATTGACATAGACATTAGATAATTGTCTTCTGACTGGAGCCACCATACTTTTTCACACATTTTATAACCTTTTCTGTTTGAATTACTTTCATGTCAACAGTGGGCCTACATTCAGTCTTGCTGAATTTAGCACTATTTATTTTGCTTAGAGAAAAACTGATTTGAATAAATGCAATTTCATATTTTTATGTAAGATTATGAGTTTGATGGTGCCTGCAATTAATAAATGAATGAAGGTGGAACACGCACACTGTGTGTAGAAAAGGGAATATCCCAAACGAGGCGAAGGCTCGATGTTTAATTTAAAGTCTTTTAATCGACAAAAGACAAAGAGACAGCTCGGGGCCGCGTAACTAGTTAGCATGCCGGAGTCTCGTTCGTTATCGGAATTAACCAGACAAATCGCTCCACCATAGTGCATGGCCGTTCTTAGTTGGTGGAGCGATTTGTCTGGTTAATTCCGATAACGAACGAGACTCCGTTTTTGTAAGAAGGAAAAATCAAAAAATCTCACTCCATTACTCTTGATGGAAGAGTAGCCTGTGGTCAAGACTTCGCCAGCCTTGACCAGCCAGCCAAAGAGCATCACCACGCAGCTGAAAGACTCATCCAGCAACATGAACCCCACGTGATTCCACAGCGGTGCCTCAACAGTCTTCAGCAATCAACCCGACAGATTGAGTATAATAACCTCAAATTGTGAACGACTTTTAATTATTGTATTTGAGCAAAATGTATGTTATCTTTTCTTATAATTCTTCTGTCCATGTCTTTTGTAATTCATTTGTAAATAAATGTTTTGTGTTACAAATTGTGCTGCCTTTTCATTCTAATAAGTGGGCTCTACTGGTTACACAAACTCAAATTAAAGGTATTGGTAGTTTCCTCCTAAATTATAATCAATTATCAGGTTAATTCGTTGGCTGGTGCCCAGTGATTGGAGGAACCCCTTGATTCTCCTTGGAGGTAGATAGCTCAGAAGGGCGGAGTTATATTTAATAGCCACCACCACTGCATAGACATAATATAGACTGTAGGAATGTCCTGCAGGTGTAAAGACATACTAAAGTGTTATGTAATCATGCTTACAGGAGGGACTCAGGAGCCCAGCACCCTTGGGATGATGGCCCCCACCGTGAAAAGCACAGCCACTGTTGCCCCCCTTACCTCCTTCTCCCGCCAAGGGCTCCCTCTGTCCCACAGGAGCCTGCTGTCCCAGGGCACCACACCCACAGCGGCTGCTCGAAGCTCCAGGCCCACGGCGGTTACTCGAAGTGCAGAGAGCTTTGCTGCAGCTCTAAGGAAGCTGGCCAAATTGGCAGAAGATCCCCAAGGTACCTATTGATATGCACACACTCTAGCCCCCCCCTGCCCAGACACCACACACACACACAGGCAGTCTCCAGTGTCCTCTGAGGCAATTAACACACAAAACCACACTAGTTTTGTTGTTGTAAAATGTATCTGAAGCTGAGACCTTGGCCCATAGTTGTCAAGTGTCTCAGACTTATTATAATTTTTCCCCTCCCAATTTGGTTGCCAATTATACCCTCTATTTATTTCAATTCCCCACCCCCACGAGTCCGCCGCCCGTCCTCGTGAAACACACATTCCGGGCCGATTGTTCCCGCCTCTTCCGAGACGGAAATTCTTCCACGGGCGCCTTTTACCTTCTCCTTGATGGACTCGTGCCGGCTCACCCTCCCCCCTTCCCCGGAGGCGGACAGCCAAATGCCGCCTCCGATCGGGGCTGATGACCAGGGCCGGTCTGGTAGAGACGCGGGTTTCGAACAGGCAGCGCACACCACACCAACGTGTGGCGCGTTAGACCGCTACGCCATCCGCCGCCCCATTATCCCTAATAATCACACTAAATGCAAGTAAAAAAATAAAAAAACCTAGCTCAGAGTCAGATGTGGGATTGAGTTATTAAGCTTCTAGAGATCAATCTAAACCACTCTGCAGCACAGCAATACAGAAACTTTCAGTGAGGAGTAAAGCCTAGGCTACACACAACAAGTCGCTCCTGGGCCCACAGTACCGTCAGTTCACTTTAAAGCTCTGTGCTCCAGTAGCTCTGGCAGTATGCAGTGGGAAAGCACAGAGAATTTCACATTTGTAGATGATTGTTCATTAAGTGAATAGTTTGTGAGAAAACTTTATTTCCCAGTTGGTTAGTCTGATAATATTTTGTCAATGTGGGAAAGTTTGGGCCGAAGCAATGAGCCGAGGTGCTGTCAAAACAATGCTGCCTGTAGATTTAATAAAAGGAGCAACACTCACTGCAAGGGAAATATAACACACTTTATCACATCAGGGAAAGGGTAGTCTATACACATTGTATCACATAAGGACAAGAGCAGTCTAAACACACTGTATCACATAAGGGCAAGGGCGGTCTATACACACTGTATCACATAAGGAAAAGAGCAGTCTAAACACACTGTATCACATAAGGGCAAGGGCAGTCTATACACACTGTATCACATAAGGAAAAGAGCAGTCTAAACACACTGTATCACATAAGGGCAAGGGCAGTCTATACACACTGTATCACATAAGGAAAAGAGCAGTCTAAACACACTGTATCACATAAGGGCAAGGGCAGTCTATACACACTGTATCACATAAGGGCAAGGGCAGTCTATACACACTGTATCACATAAGGTTTCTGTACCCAAATCAGGGAAAATACAACGTCTGACAATTCTGACTTTTAACTGTTAATTCTGACAACTTAACCTTTAGAAATTAATTAAACTTTGATGTCCTTCTACTGAAAATTATACACATCTGAATCCCATAGTGACAACTCGTTATGGAAGAATCTTTGAACCAGCAACTAATTCCTACTATCGCGCTCGATACTAGTAGAGAGCTTGAAGAGCTGCTGAGGCTTAACGAAGTTACCGACGCTGTCAAATCCATGCAGAGTGGCAAGGCTCCAGGCCCTCATGGATATCCTGCTGAAGTTTTTAAACAGTTTTTAGGCCAGTTAGCTCCCCTCTTACTAGACATGTTTGAAGACTCTTTAAAATATGAAGTCTTGCCTCCCACCTTGACCCAAGCCTCTATATCTCTGATATTAAATAAAGACAAAGAGCCAACAAAATGCGGATCTTATTGTCCAATTTCATTTTTGAATGCAGACTTCAAGGTTTTATGTGGTACTGTCTCGCTATTTGGAGTCTTTCCTCTTAGATATTATTTCAGATGATCAAACTGGGTTCATCATGGGCCAACACTCTAATATTTGTAGACTCCTCAATGTGATTAATTCACCATCTCGTTCAAAAAACCTGAAGTAGTTATCCCTCTGGATGCAGAGAAAGATTTTCATAGGATAGAATGGAGCTACCTATTTTTTACTGGTTTTGGAAACAGATTTTAGATCATGAATTTGCCTTTTGTACACTGCAACCCAGGCATGTGTTTGTACAAACACCTCTTGCTCAAAGTTTTTTCCTCTATCCCCTGGAATGTGGCAGGGATGCCCCCTATCTTCTTTTTGCATTGGTGATTGAACCACTCTCAATAGAGCTGAAGGCCCCCACGTTGTTTGCTGGATTTAGGCAATGGGGAATTGAGAATAAAGTATCGCTTTTTGCAGATTACCTATTTCTCTCTGTCACAGATCTGGGCCAGTATGTATCAAGTATCTTAAGAGTTACACTTATGCCACCTCCTAAGAGCTTTCTTAGGAGTGAAATCAGTCTTTGCTTAAAGTGGTCAGTAAAACCTAGTTAACAAGCAGCTTACACTTTGTCTTAGTGAAGCCTTCAAATATTCTCAAGAGTAACTCGTAAGTGTGTTTTTGTGACAAACACGGGTGGCGCAAATAAAAAAATTAAGATGAGGTCTGTAAGATCCGTCAGGAAGACAAGTGAGACGTTATAACAGGGGGGTAATTTACTGAACAACTTCATAGCAAACAGCCGTACAGAACAGTATACATGTGCTTTTCTAGCTCACAGCCAACTGGCTAAAACATGTCAGGCACCGTGATATGCGCATGTGCCTTCTTACGTGCGCATGTGCATCACATCCAACCCCAATACACTACACCCCTTTCCCCCAGTTCACAAAATCAGCTAAATGCCGTGGCGGGTGACGCTCTCTCGCTGGACGTCGTAGGGGAGTGGCGGGCTCAGGCGCACACACGGATCCACCAGGACTCCCTCTAGCCACAGCGTTATCGGCAGCGTCTGGTGTTCCCGGCCTTGCCGGCGTGGCCGATTCCAGTGGTGATTCCTCAGGTAACCCTGGCAGGTCACCATGATTTTCAGGCTCTGTGGAAGCTGTGTCCGCACGCAAGGCCAACCGGCCACGCAACTGATCCACATGGCGGCGATGCAATTGCCCATCTGGTGTTTGCACCTTGTATGAAACCGGCCCGGTGACACTCACAATTACGCCAGGGATCCATTTGTGACCGCCGGTATAACTTCTCATGTACACGTCATCATCTTCTTGGAAACTCCTGTTTGGCCCATGATGCTCCTCACAGCTCACCTCCTGCTTATGGTGCATGTCACTCACATAGTCCGGATGGCGGCGATCTAGGGCAGTGGTCAGTCGTTGGTTCATGAGAAGTTCAGCAGGGCTTTTCCCAGTTGCTGAATTGGGGGTGATATGCTGCGATAGCAAAAACCTAGCCAGACGTGTCTGCCAGTCACCGACAGTAATTCGGGATAAGGCCTCTTTGGTTGTCTGGACCATGCGTTCGGCTTGGCCATTCGAACTGGGATGGTACGGCGCTGTGGTTACATGCCTGATGCTGTTACGTCTGGCAAACTCCCAAGGATGCAGCTGTGCTGTAGGCGGTGCGTGGCGTGACCGCTGACAGATTTCGCAAGCGTTGACTGTTTCCTCTACATCCCTGTCCATACCTGGCCACCATGCGTAACTCCTTGCCAGGCCCTTCATGTGCACAATGCCAGGGTGTGCATCGTGCAGCATAGCGAGTACCTCCTTCCTCGCCAGGTTGGGAATAACCACACGGCACCCCCACAACAAACAGTTCTTATGTGCCGACAATTCATGACGGCGGGAGATGAAAGGCTTAAAACTGCCATCGGGCACGTCTGTTGGCCATCCATGCAGGACCCAGCGCAGCACATGGGACAGGACCGGGTCCTTCAATGTAATGGCAGCAATTCTTGTGGCATGCAACGGGGCCTCAGGCACCATTTCCAGCAAAAGCACTTCCAGTGGAGGTGGTGTCTCCGTCACTGTAGTGGGCAGTGGTAAGCGACTCAAAGCATCCGCATTCGCCAACTGTTTACCTGGCCTGTAGCTCAACTCATAATCATACGCCCCAAGGAGCACACTCCAACGCAGCATGCCTGGTGACAGGACTGCCGGCATCGGCTTAGAGTGGTGTAGTAGACCTAACAGGGGTTTGTGGTCAGTGAACACCACAAAGTGGCGGCCAGAGATGTATTGGTGATACTTTTTAACTGCAAAAATGACGGCTAACGCCTCCTTATCGATCTGTGCATAATTCCTTTCCGTGGAAGTGAGTGCTCTGGATGCAAAACATATGGGGGCCTCCCTGCCATTTGGCTCCATATGGAAAAGCAGCGCCCCCAGGCCATACGGGGAGGTGTCACACACCAGCGCCAGGGGCTCCGTCTCATCATAGTGTGCCAGCACGTCCTCTGACTGTAGCAACTGCTTTGCAGCGTCGTATGCCTTTCTGTGTGCATCATTCCACTGCCATGGGGCCGACTGGTCAAGCAGGCGATGCAAAGGTTCCAGGACAGTAGCCTTGTTGGGCAAAAAACAGCTGTAAAAATTGAGCAGCCCGAGAAATGATTGAAGCTCCGTTTTGTTCTTGGGGAAGGGCGCCTTCTGGATAGCTTCCACTTTTTCACGTGTTGACCGCAAACCATCCTTATCCACGCAAAAACCCAAAAATACTACCTGGTCGGCAGCAAAGATGCACTTTTCCTTTTGCAATCGCAAAGCGTGTCAAAACGGCACACAGCCGCGAGTTGTGCTCTTCAATGGTTTTACCAGTGACCAGTGTGTCATCGAGATACGGCTGAACCAGGGCTCGAGACTAACACCGTCCCGTCGTCCCGGGGACGATAAAATATGTATTTGAGACGAACAGAAATCCTCCCCGGGACGCAGTCGGGACGAAGAGGATTTTTTTTTTCCACTTGGAAAATGTCAACTGAGCCGACTGTCAGTGCGCATATCACTGTCACTGGCAAACGGTGCGCGTCTTCTGAGTGCTCGCCTAGTTGACAGTGGCATGAGACCACTGCACGAGACCCGCGAAAATATCAGAATGTTTAATAAAAGTTCCTGCGGTACTGGCCATCCTCTCAGTCAAGGGAGCACTCGCAAACATGTTGCGCTATTTGAAGAGGATAAACACAGCAGAAGAAGATGGAGAACAGACACAGACTGACCAACAGGGAACTGCACCCAACCCAAGTACAACCCCTGAGTCTAAGGTAAGGACACATTTATATCACAGAGGTGTAATGTTAGTCTATTGGAACTGTATACAGTAGTCAGCTGCTAGCTAGATAGCGGGCTGCTTGCTAGCTAACGTTAGCCCTGTGTGTGTGTGGCGTGTGTGAAAAAACGGTGTTAGCGCTAACTCCGTGCTGAGTGCGAGCACCCACAATAATTAGCAAGGCAACCAGCGAAGTGTAAGCTACATTTAGGCTATTTCAGTATATTATTTTTGTTAATTACACTAATTGGTTGATTCCGTGATGTTTTGGTTCATATTAGTTAAATTTTAGATTCACGCCATGGCCGGCAAATGCTTCACCACTGCTGTAGGCTGCACGACAGTCACCAGAGCGTTCAAAACTGCATGCACTGTATCAGTTCGCCAGTTGTCTCAATTCAAGCACAAGACAGATACATAGTGTATACCATTTTGCAACAAAGTAGCTACTACCATTGCAGGACGAGTTGATTGGCCTAACGTTACATTTATCGAAACAAAAGCGGAGAAATCCGTCAGGCTACTGACGCTACACTATCACTGCGCTACACGGTTGCTAGGGCCGCATTGACTGGCGGCAATCTGCCAGCCCGTTCATTTGTTCAGTCCACCACAGAGGTATTTTACAAGCGTCTTTGAACACACACAATAAACAATGATAATGCGAACCCGCGTTTCGGAGAAATTAAAGGTTTTTGTCTGACACAACGTTAGTATGAGTTACAACGTGGCATAACGTTACACAGCAGTAATAGCTAACAGTTGAGCAGTTGATTTGATTGTGAGTGTTGAACATTTTCAGTTTGTAATAAATATGGCTGAATGAACACACTCGTATTTCTTACAGTATCCATGGAATTCGACACTTTGACTCCCTTAGATATGTCAGATGATTTCTGTACTTTTCACTACATGTTTTATTAATTCATAAACTATCCTATCAGTCCTTAAAATAATAGAGTTGCAAATATCCATAATAATCTACAAGACATCATTAACACTAACTATATATATATATATATATACATAATCATAATGATTCTTGTGAAATCTTTCCACCTGGGAGCCTTTTGACTAAACCAATTTATTTTCTCTTTCTCTACAGAAACAAAGCTCTGGCCAAAAGGAAAAGAACATTTCTTCTAGAATGGAATGTTGTTACCTGTTGATCTAATGTGCCTATTGTTAAAATAAGTAATTATTTCAAATAAAAATACAATTATTTATTTCCTAATCATTTGAATGGTGTTTTTTATGGCAATAACAACTATAGATGACAAAACCAAAATAAAGAAACAACATTCTCGATTTTTGGGACAGTTTACATTCACTTTGGGACGGTTACAATTGTATTTCGGGACGGTTCCGGGACGGTGGTGAAAAAAGTTAGTCTGGAGCCCTGGGCTGAACTCCCGAAATCCCAGCGAGAAGGGTATCCATGAAACGTTGAAATATAGACACCGCTGTCGACACCCCGAACTGTAAGCGGCGGGCCCGAAAAAGTCCACGATGAGTATTTATGGTAAGTAGCTCTGCAGCCTTGTCATCCAACACAAGCTGCTGATAAGCTTGTTTGAGATCAAGCTTAGTAAAAACCACTCCGCCGGCTAACTTCGAAAACAATTCTGCTACAGTAGGAATTGGGTAAATGTCAGGTTTCACAACTGTATTGACTGTGCAGCGATAATCGCCACATATCCTTAAGCTACCATCCTTCTTCGCTACTGGCACAATGGGTGTGGCCCACCTTGAATGTCGCACTGGCTCAAAAATACCCTGAGCTACCAGTTTATCAAGTTCCTCATCTAGTTTTGGTCGGAGGGCGAATGGCACTGGCCGCGCTAAAAAAAAATCTTGGTGAGGCTGTAGGATCAATATCAATGGATACTGGGGGGGTGCGTGCAGCCCCAAACTCCTGGAAAACTTCTGCATATTTGTTCACGATGGCATCTACGGATTGCCAGTTCACCTGATGCACCCCCACCAATGAGATGCCTAGGGCATTAAACCAGTCTCGTCCCAGGAGGCTCGTCCCCTGACCCTGTACAACAAACAAGGGCAATGTATCCCGTCTGCCTTGATACTGCACCTCCACAAAAATTCTCCCTTTAATCCGGAGCTCCGCTTGTGACCACTGCCGCAGCACGCTACTGACTTCATGTATTACAGGAGGCAGGACAGGCCACAGTGTGTGATAGGTGCTCTCACCTATTAAAGAGCATGCAGCCCCAGAGTCCACTTCCATTACATGTGTTTTGTTATTCAGGATCACAGTGGCTTGATATGGCCGTTTTCCTTCAGCGTCTGACTGCTGACCTGTGTGGTAGATGCCATATTCCTCCTGTTCCGTCCGTGTAACCGTGTGCACTTGCTGTGCTGAATGGGGGGCTGTCGCAGGAGATTCGGTAGTGGCACCATCCCTGGTCTTCTTTAAACAAACACGAGCTATGTGGCCCTTCTTTTGGCAATAATGGCATATGGCCATGGTAAATTTGCAATTGCGTGGGTTGTGTGTGCCACCACATCGGAAACATGGCCTCTGATCAAGTTGAGCCTTTGCTTGCTTTTCTTCCATAGTGAGCTGACTGTGTGCAGTTTGATGTACTTCCGTCATTTGCGGTGGACCAGCTTGCTCTGGATGGAGCACGCGAGCATTTAACATCGCAGTTTCTGCAGCTAGTGCCCTCTCCTCAGCGTCTTTAAATGTCAATCTGTGTTCCGCCAGCAGGCGGCGCTGGAGCGCTTCATCAAGCACCCCACAGACAATACGATCCCGCAGCATAGCCTCCAGTTGGTCGCCAAAAATACAGTTAACCGACAGTTTACGTAGTTCCGCAATGTTTGCTTTCTGTTTGCAATTATGAAACTGGAAACGCTGAACGATTTCTGAAGGGGTTGGGTTATAATGACGCTTCAAAGCTGTTACAATGTCCGCAAAATCCACTGTAGTGGGCAACCGTGGTGCGAGCACAGAACGCAATGTGGAATATGTTGCCGGCCCACACACACTGAGTAACACTGCGCGCTTTTTTCGATCTTCCCCTATTTCGTTAGCCTCGAAAAAACATTCCAATCGTTCAATGTATTCCTCAATTGAATTGTCAGAGCCTTCATCAAACTCCTCTATCCTCCCCAGCGTGGCCATCGTGCTACTTTATGTACAGTGCACAAGCGACGTAGGAGCTTTGTTAGCTAACTAGCTTGGTAGCCGTAAAGTTTTAGCCGTCTCAATTCCAAACAGACATAAGAAACTCCACAGTTCTCGTAAAAACCTGCTCTTTGGGTTCGGATCCGCTTCGTCGCCAGTGTAAGATCCGCCAGGAAGACAAGTGAGACGTTATAACAGGGGGGTAATTTACTGAACAACTTCATAGCAAACAGCCGTACAGAACAGTATACACGTGCTTTTCTAGCTCACAGCCAACTGGCTAAAACATGTCAGGCACCGCGATATGCGCATGTGCCTTCTTACGTGCGCATGTGCATCACATCCAACCCCAATACACTACAAGGTCATCCATCACCGAAATTGCAAAGAGGAAGAAGTTGGGTTGCCAACCATAACTTTATGATTTTACTGACACGACTGACAAAGTTGGACAATTTTTTACTGACATGCCATATTTTTTTAGTGACAACCGTATTTTGGTCTTAAAAAGTAAGAAAATAAAGAAAATTATATTCACACTATGGTGCAGAGCTGCCGTACTGGCGTTTGTGGTCGTACATCGTAATATTTGCAGCATTTATAATTTCTTTAGTGGGTCGGAAGCTTTTGCTGTCTTTGACAGTTTTAACAGTTAATATTCCATTCAGGTACCTATCATTGACCTATCTACACTCTTCATCAAACTTTAGTTGAAGAAAATGTACGTAAGTAGGAGGAAAGTTTGGCGGCTATCAGAAATTTAGCTTTGATGGTCAACACAAGTTTCCAATAAAGTTAAGCAGACCCTCATTATAAAATATGCCTTGTTGGCTAATGTTAGGCTAAGTAAAATTGACCTAAAGAGACCTAATTGACCTAATTGGACTGTAGAGGTAGACTCGAAAAATGAAATAATTAAGGGAAAACATTTTTTAAATGGTAGGCTACAATGTTCTATCCAAAGCGCATCAGGAAAATCTCCGCTTTCAAGAAGGTAACATCTGGCACTGGTTTGTAGTCTTATTTATTTATTTGAGACACATTTGTTTCAAATTGCAATATTGCTGAGGAACAACAACCGGTATTACAATTATTTTGACCTTTAAGCACAGTGTTAAAAACTTAACTGTGCTACTTCTCAAAGTTGCAGGCGATAGTACATTCCGCACAAGATCAGTGACAAAGATGATTCCCTGACGATCTAGCGATAAAGATTGATGAACTGTGCATCATCAAACATTTCTAAAACATTCTTCCTGTCTTGGAAGGTGCGCGCACATCTCCGTCTCCACAACTGTGCCATCTTGCCTACTCCTAGCTGAGTTAAGAGAGCTCCCGTGGTCTCTTAAAAACCTGAGAGTTTAAGAGTAGTTTTAAGACCAGAGAAATGTGATAAATCACTTTTATTCTTAAATTGGAGTGTAGGAGTAAAAGTCACCAATTCTTACACTTAAATTACACTTGAGACCAATTTTTTACTCTGAGGGGCTTGATACATACGGCCCCTGGTCTCTGGGTACATGCAAGACCCAGACAAAATCAGAACAGATTGGGAAAAGGAATTGGGGGTGAGTTTTCCATTGACTGGTGGGACAATGCTTTATCCTGTATCAATTCTTCAGTTTATTCAGTTTAAGGTTTTGCATAGACTTGAGTAAGTCCAAGCTAACAAAACTATTCCCTGAACACTCCCAGACTCCAGTGATATATGCCAGTTAATTTAACCCATATGTTTCACTCTTGTCTAAATCCTGTTTTGGCAATCCTTTTTGAAACAATCTGAGGTTTTTGGAATCGATCTGCAACCCTGCGCACTAATAGCAATGACACGGCCCAAAAACCTTTTCAGCAGGTCAGCTGACAGCTTTTCTAGGGTAGCACACACGTCGGATACACCCCCCAGAAGGACCGCAAACGCCACGTATAAAATAAAATTTGCACACACACGCAGCACAAGAAAACACACAGTACACCACAAAGGGGGGAATGTGCACCAGGTGCATGTAGCAAGCAGTATATGGCACCCCTGCTGAAAATCTAAACATCACAGAGAAGCAGGCTAATGTTTTTGTTTTTGCCTTCTTGCTGACACCCCGAAAGAGTCTTTTGCTCTGCAAATCACCCACCCCCTCATTCTCCTCCTGGCTGAGAGATCTGTGTGTTCCACCAGGTTATGGAGTAGCCAACCACATGAAAAAAGTGTCTGTCCAGGGGGATTTGACCATGAGAATTAGTTTTGGCCATACAAACTATTTTGGTGGTGTCTGGCACATTCTAACACCTTGATTCCATCCCAAATACATAGCTAAATTATTGAATACTTTGAGTATTGTTGAGAGGTAATGAGTTTACCTCTCAACAAAGAGGTAAACTGGTACCAAACTGGAGATTGGTAACAAAAAGGCATTATGACATGGTTTGAGTGCCTGTTTAGCTCTGTGGGCGTACTCCTTTCTAATCCTCGTGAGTACGTTCCTGCCCCTCTTCCAGACCTAATCAGCTGATTGTTCACAGGTGTTTGCCGCCTATTTCAGTTCGTTGTTTTCACTGCTCCTCGCTTCAGTGTCAATTCATGTGATGTTGAAGTCGGTAAGGTTATTCGCAGTCCTAAAAAAGAACAAAGGAACAAAGAAACAAAGAAACAAGAAACTAGAAACTAGAAAAGTATTCACTTTAGTTTTCTCGTCGCTTCTACGGAAGTCCAGTGTTTTCTTTTGCTTTTGTTTGGTCTGTTTTCTGGGTTACTTACCGGCAGTTAGCTTGCTGTCCTTTTTCCTAAACTGTGTCTAGGGTGTCTGGGCTCGTTCCAGCTCTGTTTTAGGTCTGTGCTGCGTCACAAGTTTATTTTCTTTCTTTTCCCTCTGCGTAGGTCGTTGGTTGATTTATCCTCCTTTTGATGTGATCGGTTATGGGAGCTAAACACGTAGCACTCCGAGATCATCTTTTAGGAGGTAGATTATCAGTTCTCTGTTCCCCGTAGTGGTCCTTTTATTTCGCCGGCAGCTTTGCATTTATTTCATGAAGCTGTCTGATCTCTGAGAGTCGCCCTATTTTCTGGGTCGTGATTTGTTTGGCTACACGCCAGAGTTTTTGTTACGTTTTACTACCGGTCGCGGACCGCGTTTATTCGCCCTCTGTTGTGGGTAGTTATTATTTCGCTATATGCGGGGGGTTTCGTTTTCCCATTTATTTACCGTAACGTTTCTCGCGGGGTACCGCCCCTTGTTCCCTATTGTATTTTAGTGGGCACCCTGATTCGTCAGGAGTGATCCTTATTGATCCCCCATTGGTCGCACTTGGGCCTCACCCCTACAAACCCTCACACATTAGGCCTGTTTAAAACCATGCCTATAACTCACCTGTTATTAATTTAACTAATTGAAATATTCTTGACAGCAGTTAAATTACTAAGAGGAATTTCAACAAGTCTTAATCTCTCCATGGGTAATGTAATGTATTCTAAAATACTGTTAGCAACTGACCCACAGGTTTTTTAGGAAAGAATCCTGCTAGAGTCAGTAGAGTATGCCAGATGTGGATAATTGTTTGGATTGTTTTCTGTTGCTATGTGTAGGCCTTCATGATGAGACCAAACAGAGGCCTCCTTCCTACCTCTGCCCCATATGTGCTGAATACTGCTGCCTCGCCACTTGCAGGCTGCTACTTCCCTGGAAGCCCAGCTAATGAGGGAGGCTTCTCTCCACTGAGGTGAGCGCTTGTGGATATTAGCCCCTCTCCATATTGGTTTGATATATTTGATATATTTTTTATTGTGTTTCAGATTTTTTCCCATTTTTCTCCCAGTTTAGTAGCCAATTATACCCTCTATTTATTTTGATTCGCCCTCCCTCACGAACCCGCCACCCGTCTCTATGGGGCAAGCTACTCTCCGAAGCCAGCAATGATCCGCCTCCTCCGAGACGGAACTCGCCTACCTACTTCTGGAGATACCCTTCACGCTCCTCGGCGGGGCTCGTGCCGGCTCACCCTCCCCTCAGACAGCCAAATGCCGGCCCCGAATGGGGCTCCTGGCCAGGGCCGGTCTGGCACAGTCGGGTTTCCAACCACGACCGCAATAGGCAGCTCACACTCACAAAGCACTAGTCAATGCGAGTGCGTTAGACCGCTGTACTGTTCGAGGCCCCACCATATTGATTTTCTGAAGGCGGCTCTGGTTGCTGGGTTTAGTGGAATACTCCAGATTAGGCACCATGGCCAAGGATATGGAAGATGAGGCTTCCATCCATAATTCTCCACACTGCTCCAGTGTCATATGATGTTAGAGTATAATGATGACCTCTATCAAACTGATGATTTGAAGCTTCAAGAAGCTGGCCAACAGAACTGTATAGTTCTCTATGCTATAGCATAGTGAAATTTGGAAATTGATTCCAGAACTGAAAAAGACAATGGATAACAAATCTTCTCAAATAGTGGACATCAAATGAAAATTCCTTACCCAAACATAATAGATTTATTTTGTACATATCCAGTACCTGAACTAAAAATCTTGCAATATAAAAATGAGCACTGTTTAAGAATGTATGCTACATCTATTTTGCAAACAAATCACGATCCTTAGAGGGTGTTTCAGAAGTAACACTTCTCCAATCCCCATGAAATATCCTTTCTTTCAGATTTGGTCAGCCTGCGGTAAACCATAATTACATGCCCTGCAGTCCCTTGTAGTTCTTCATGAGAAGTCTTTACACAAGCTAATTCATTGGAATACCCCACGAACTCTCAAAAGAGGAACAAAAATTATGCATACAATGATAGTGGACACACATAAAAACCCAGTTGATCCACATACAGTGAGCACCATAATTCATTGGACAGTGACAAATGTTTTGTTATTTTGGTTCTGTACTCTAGCGCTTTGAGTTTGAATGGATACGATGACGGTTGAAGTGCAGACTGTCAGCTTTAATTACAGGCTATTTTCATCCATATTGAATGAACCATTTAGAAATGACAGCACCTTTTATACATGGTCCCCCCATTTTAAGGTACTACAAGTATTTGTTGAATTGGCTTCACAGATGTGTTTTGTTAGGTAGGTGTATTCATTTGTGTCATTAGTGAATGCAGAAGAGAGCTGTTGATGTCTAGTCTTGATTCTAGACTTTGCAATTTGTTTGGAGATTGTTGTTGGGGTGTGACAACATGAGGAAGACAGCAGTATCGATGCAAATTAAGCTGGCCGTCATAAGGCTCAGAAATGAAAATCAATCAATCAGGAACATTGCAAAAACCCTGGGCATGCCCAAGTCAACAGTTTGGTTCATCATTAACAAGAAAAAAACAACTGGTGAACTCAATTATGTCAAAAGACCCGGTAGACCGAGGAAGACCACTGTAGTGGATGACCGGAGAATACTCTCTACGGTGAAGAAAACCCCCCTGATAACGGCCCAACAGATCAAAAACACTCTCCTGGATGCAGGTGTAGATGTGTCAAAGTCTACCATACGTAGAAGACTACACCAGCAGGACTACAGAGGGTACACTACAAGATGCAAACCACTGATAAACCTGAAGAACAGAAAGGTGAGATTACAGTGTGCTAAAAAGCACCTAAAAGAGCCCCAAGAGTTCTGGAACAAAGTCTTGTGGACAGATGAGACAAAGATTAACATGTACCAGAGTGATGGAAAGAGGAAAGTGTGGAGAAAAAAAGGAAATGCCCATGATCCAAAGCATACGAACTCATCTGTGAAACATGGTGGACGGGGTGTTATGGCTTGGGCCTGTATGGCTGCCAGTGGAGCGGGCTCACTTGTCTTCATCGATGTGACTACAGACAGAAGTAGAACAATGAATTCTGAAGTCTACAGAAATATTTTATCTGCTCAGATAAAACCAAATGCCTCCAAACTCATTGGACGGCACTTCATCATGCTCAAGACAATGACCCGAAACATACTGCTAGAGCAACGAAGGGGTTTTTGACGGCCAAAAAGTGGAAAATCTTTGACTGGCCGTGTCAATCACTGGATCTGAATCCAATTTAACATGCATTTTACATGCTGAAGAGGAGACTGAAAGCAAAAAGTCCCAGAAACAAACAGGAACTGAAGATGGCTGCAGTACAGGCCTGACAGAGCATCACCAGGGAAGATACCAAGCATCTGGTGATGTCTATGCGTTGCAGACTTCAAGCAGTCATTGCATGCAAAGGATATGCGACCAAATATTAAAAATGATTACTTTATTCTACATTATGTTAAACTGTCCAATGAATTATGGTGCCTGAAAATGGGGGGGACTATGTACAAAAGGTTCTATAATTTCGGTTCATCCGATATGGATGAAAATACCCTCAAATTAAATCTGACAGTCTGCACTTGAACCTCATCGTCATTCTATCAATTTCAAAGTGCTAGAGTACAGAACCAAAATAACAAAAAATGTGTCACTGTCCAATGAATTATGGTGCGCACTGTTTATAGATCTTACTACTTGTAGACTTGATAGAAATCGAAACTCTCCACTAACTTGCTGTTTCGTCAAAGGTAAACTATAAAATATCTTCAAGAAAATATTTATCAACACTTTTATCTAGAAATAAAACAAGAATATACAAGTTTAAAAAAAAGATCATATTGAATATGAAAATATTGGTGAAAAAATGTACATTTTTCTGGAACAGAAGACTTAGTGATTGTAACCAAAACATTTTTATTCATAGGGAAATGATAAATACTTGGTAAAATTGTAAACATAAATATTCAAGGCAGCAGTTGTATTTTATGGAGAACAATGGCAGTTTATTAAAGCTGAGGGTAAGAGCTTTATTCTTTGTCATATCAGTGTTCAGAAAGCAGTTCCTCAGATGGCGTCTGCAAGAGGTCATGTGACAGATAGGTACCCAATGGGGGTTCACCCTTACATCAGCAGGGAGGCCGTGCGGCTAGTGCCCACCTACCTAGGTCTGCCCATCGATTCTACAGCAATGCCCTCCTCATACCTGTATCCTGCCTTCCTGCCTCACCTGCGATTACACCCATCCTTCGACAGGTACATTATATAAATCCGCCCATGTCTCTACTCTGGATGAATTGTAAGTTGTCTTAGTTAAATAGGAGGTAGGTCCATTTTGATTTTCTACTGCAAATGGCTCCAGATCACAATAGTTGAGTTTTAGTTAACATAAACATCTGAATGCACCTTGTAAGTGTGTTGCCTGTTGATCTTTGCCCTCTGTTACTGTAGGTAGATCTTTGCCCTCTGTTACTGGAGGCTGATCTTTGCCCTCTTGCTGTAGGTTGGCCTTTGTCCTCTCTTACAGTAGGTTGCCTGTTGACCTTTGCCCTCTGTTACTGTAGGCTGGATGAGCCCTACTATTTATCAGGACAGACAACCCTTATTAACCGATCAAACCTAAGTGCCTTTTCTACTCTTCACCGTCATTATCTGTCTTTTCCCACTGTCACCTCGGACCCAACCAGGACCAGGCACACAGCACTAAGGGATCGGCATCTCCCTGAGCATGCAAAGAGCAGGTGCTTATGGAGAAAAACAATGTCTACAACATTTGCCATGTAAAACTATAATGTCATGTTTTAATTCTGATCAATTCATTTTGAATTATGCTGTTGAAACAATAATATGTGAATTACTGATTTGAACAAGACTACATTCACCATGTTCAATGAATACCGCCTTCAATCACAATTACAATGAGGCAATTTTGCAGAGTGATGACCCATCTTATCTAGAGTGACTTACAACAACTGCCTTTTGCAAGCCTTCAGTACGACTGTAAAGGACTGCATTCTTCAACAGGTGGATAAAAGAGGAAACAAGCCTCTGTAGAGCCAGGGACACCATGCTCAAGGCTGACTCTCAGCTGCGAGATGAAGGGGAGTCCAGGCTTCCCAAACAAAGAGAAGGGAGGCGACTGAGAGACCTCACAGAGAAGGGGGCCTGCAGCCAGGAGAGGCCAGTGAGACAGGAGAAGGACCAGCATGTTCCCAGGGCTCCTCTGTCCAGCCCCACACCTCCATTTAGCTGGCAGAGCAGTGGTGGGCCTTATAACTCAATTTCTGGCCTACAGAGCATTGAGCAAGTGCAAGATCTTGGGCCACAGGCATCTCTATTATCCATAAACAGGCAAGGAATCTTATCTTCACTTGTTATAAATAGAAATGAAAAGCAACAATCCATGTTGTCCTTGATGTTGAGTAATGAATGTAGATCAGTGTTCCCTTTTTTTCTTGTATTCTTTCCTGTTTTCCTTTTTTCAAATTTACATTTTCACATTTCAGAGCATGTTCTAAATTGACTGCACAGTATAATACAAAATATAAGTAGTAGGCTTGGGCGATATACCGTTAATATCATTAACCGCTGTATTAAAATGTCCTCAGGGTATGCTTCTCAAAACCATCAAAACATTTCTGGCTATATTAACTTAAACTGGGAATATAAATGCTGTCTACTCTAAATGATTAACAGCACCACTACTGCTTGCGTGGTCGGATAAAAAAAAGTCCTGGTAACTTTCAATGCTTCAGCAATGTTTTTATACCGTTCCCCAGATCTATGCATGTATTAGTTTTGGCATTGCTAGTTTAGCCTCGGTTATTGGCAAAGAATATGGAGTAAATTATTAGTGTAATGAAATACGGAATATAACAAATAACAATGTTTATATAGCCTTTAGTTACCGTTTTGAGCCATTATTCCTGAACAAAGTCTCATCATTGTTTTGTCAATCATAGAAAATTGTTAATGTCTGTTATTGACATAGAGCATTTAAAAAAAAATATATATTTAACCTTTATTTAACCAGGCAAGCCATTAAAAACAAATTCTTATTTACAATAGCGGCCTGGCTTACAATGGCAGCCTGGCAAGAACATTTCAGTAAAGTCATTAATTTAAGTTTTGGAATCAGTAACGTTATTTTATTGTCTTTCAACCTTTAGCTTTGACATTGCTATGGCACTAAGACAGCCCCTGCTATCATTAAAAAATATATGTACAGTGTAAAACCCATCAACCAGGGTTTTTTATAAGGATGGTATAACAGTTTGAGAAAACAGATACTGCCCAAGCCTAATAAATTGTATTCCATAGTCAGTAGTTTTCCAGTTACTGGGTAACTGTACAAGGGATATTTGAGCTAGGTGCTGTGGGAAGTGTCCTGCAAGGGTCAATGGTGGGACCTCTGCTTTTCCTTATTTACAAAATGATCTTGATAGAGGAGGTTATCTTGATGTTATACTTTTTATTTGTCAGACCACATTTAGAGTATTGTGTGCAGTTCTGTGCACCACACTATAGGAAATATATAGAAGCTTTTGAAAATGTACAAAGTATATATATATATATAGAGTCAGGTCCATAAATATTTGGACATTGACAAAGTTATTGTTATTTTAGCTGTCTACCACAGCATATTGGAGTTGAAGTTAAATGAACTCCATATTGGAGTTCATTTCAATAATGAGCTTTAATATGTGTCACGGTTGTTCCCCAGATTCACCACCAGATGGCGGTGTTGCGCCTTCCCTTTGGGAGGCGCACAGCTGGAACGAATTTTCAATTATCTCCCTATTTAAACCGCACCTGGGTTTCTGATCGGGGCAAAATCGTAAGCCATCTTTACGATTTTTAGCCGGTAAGGTAGTGTGTCTTTTTCAAGACGCACACAAAGACTTCCTTTAGAAATGACCATCTCCATTCAATCCCTTTTAAAACTAAAGAACTTATCTAGTTGTACCTTTTAACAAAACCATTCTCTCTAATGGGAGTTTTCGTTTGGTTTTGTTTGTCAGTCGTCCGACTGTTTTCAGGTTACAATCTTGTTCTTTTGGCTCTCCTAGCCGTTTACGTTTTGGGGAAACTCTGGGTCTAACGAAAGAACTTAGTTAGTTTACCTTCATTAGAAACCTTGCTCGTTACGAGAGCTTTTAGTTGGGTTTCTGTTGTTCATTCAGTTCTACTGGTTCGGGTTACTAACTGGTTCTTTTGGCTAACAGCCTTTCACGTTTTGGACAGCCAGAGTTTTGGTTTAAGGTCTTTTCTTAACTATTTAATTGTACCTACATTAGAAACTTTGCTCGTGGTTAGGAGCTTTTTCGTTAAGTTTCTTTTGTTCAGTCGCTTAGACTGGTTTCAAGTACAATATGGTTCTGGTGGCTCTCCTAGCCCCCCCTGCGTTTTCAGACGCTCAGAACTTTTCATAACCATTTATTTGTCCCTACATTAGAAACTTTGCTCGTGGTTAGGAGCTTTTCGTTAAGTTTCTTTTGTTCAGTCGCTTAGACTGGTTTCAAGTACAATATGGTTCTGGTGGCTCTCCTAGCCCCCCCTGCGTTTTCAGACGCTCAGAACTTTTCATAACCATTTATTTGTCCCTACATTAGAAACTTTGCTCGTGGTTAGGAGCTTTTCGTTTGGTTTCTTTTCGTCACTCGCTTAGACTGGTTTCAAGTTACAATATGGTTCTGGTGGCTCTCCTAGCCCCCCCTGCGTTTTCAGACGCTCAGAACTTTTCATAACCATTTATTTGTATCTACATTAGAAACTGTGCTCGTGGTTAGGAGCTTTAGTTAGGTTTCTGTGTTCAGTCATTCGACTGGTTTCGTGTTACAATATGGTTCTGGTGGCTCTCCTAGCCCCTCCGCGTTTCCGGACGCTCAGAACTTTTGGTATAGGTCTTACCCTGTTGTTCTGTCGGTTCCCCTTAACCGTTTCGAGTTTTTGCGGACGTCAGATGTGGGTCAAGTTGTGCCCTGTTGTTCTGCCGGTCCCCCCTAACCGTTTCGAGTTTTTGCGGACGTCAGATGTGGGTCAAGTTGTGCCCTGTTGTTCTGCGGTCCCCCTAACCGTTTCGAGTTTTGCGGACGTCAGATGTGGGTCAAGTTGTGCTCTGTTGTTCTGTCGGTCCCCCTTAACCGTTTCGAGTTTTCGGACGTTCAGAACTTGTGGGTCAGGTCTTACCATGTTATTCTGTGGGCTCTCCTAGCTCTTCCGGGTTTTCGGACGCTCAGAACTTTTGGGTATGTGTGGTCATAATACATCATTTTCTTGTCACGTACAAATAGAAACCTTGCTCGCTATTCGCAGTTTTTAGTCAGATGTGGGTTTAGTCTGTGCAGTCTGTTGACTGCTTTTGGGTTACCATATGTTTCTGGTGGCTCTCCTAGCCCCTTCGGGTTTTCGGACGCTCAGAACTTTTGGTTATGTCTGGTCATAAATAATCATTTTTTACCTTCAAATAGAAACCTTTTGCTATTCGCTTTGGTTTAGTCTGTGCAGTCTGTTGACTGCTTTTTCATTTGGTTTCGGACGCTCAGAACTTTTGGTTATGTCAGTAAATTTAGACAAATTTTCTTTGCTCGCTACAACCTTGGTTTCGTTTGTTTGTCGTTTCTCCTAGCCTGACAACCTTGTTCTTTTGCTCTCCTAGCCTCAGAACGTTTTGGACGCTCAGAACTTTGGTAATCATAATACTTATTTAAATTGTACCTTCATTAGAAACCTTGCTCGTTAGTTATGAACTTTTAGTTAGGTTTCGTTTGTTCAGTCACTTCGGCTGTTTCGGGTTACAATATGTTCTGTGGCTCTCCTAGCTTTTCGCGTTTTCGGACGCTCGGAACTTTTGGGTGTTATGTAAACAAAAGAACATGTGTAATTGTACCTACAATAAGAACCCTGCTCGCTATTAAGCGCTTTTCGTTCGGGTTCCTGTTGTTCAGTCTGTTAGTCTGTTTCCGGGTTACAATCATGTTCTCTCGGCTCTCCTAGCCTTTATTGTTTTGGGAAACTCGTGTCTTAACATACGAACTTATTTAGTTGTACCTATAAAAAAGAACCTTGCCCGCTAGTCGGTGCTTTGACTCAGGTTGCTTTTGTTCAGTCGTTTAGACTGGTTCAGGTTACTAACTTGTTCGTTTGGCTCTCATAGCCTTTGTGTATTCAGACACTCGGAGTAGCCACCCGTTGGGTGAGATTTTCCGTTCCTCCCTGGTTATTGTCTTCCCCAATTTCTCTGTTTTGCAGAGCTAGTGGTTAGACTGGTTCAGTCTAACTTTTTGATCCCCTAAGGTTTCTGCGAGTGGCGCCTATCACCACCAACCCTCACAATATGAGGGTATTTACATCCAAATCGGGCGAACGGTGTAGGAATTACAGCACTTTTTATATGTGGTCCCCCCCTTTTTAAGGGACCAAAAGTAATTGGACAATTGGCTGCTCAGCTGTTCCATGGCCAGGTGTGTGTTATTCCCTCATTATTTCATTTCATTTCATTTACAAGTAAGCAGATAAAAGATCTAGTTGATTTCAAGTGTGGCATTTGCATTTGGAATCTGTTGCTGTTAACTCTCAATATAAAGTCCAAAGAGCTGTCACTGCCAGTGAAGCAAGCCATCATTAGGCTGAAAAATCTAAAATCAAACCCATCAGAGAGATAGCAAAAACATTAGGTGTGGCCAAATCAACTATTTGGTACATTCTTAAAAAGAAAGAATGCACTGGTGAGCTCAGGAACACCAAAAGGCCCGGAAGACCATGGAAAACAACTGTGGCAGATGACAGAATAATTATTTCCCTGGTGAAGAAAAACCCCTTCACAACAGTTGGCCAGATCAAGAACACCCTCCAGGAGGTAGGCCTGTCTGTGTCAAAGTCAACAATCAAGAGAAGACTTCACCAGATTAAGTACAGTACCACAAGATGTAAACCATTGGTAAGCCTCAAAAACAGGAAGACCAGATTAGAGTTTGCCAAAAACCAGAATGATGGGAAGAGAAGAGTATGGAGAAGGGAAGGAACTGCTTATGATCCGAAGCATACCACCTCATCTGTTAAGCATGGTGGAGGTAGTGTTATGGTATGGGCATGTATGGCTGCCAATGGAACTGATTCCCTTGTATTTATTGATGATGTGACTGCTGAAAAAGGCAGAAGGATGAATTCTGAAGTGTATATTATCTGTTCAGATTCAGCCAAATGCTTAAAAACTCATTGGATGGTGCTTCACAGTACAGATGGACAATGACCCAAAGCATACTGCGAAAGCACAAAAGGTGCTGTCATTTCTAAACGGTTCATCCAATATGGATGAAAATACCCTCAAATTAAAGCTGACAGTCTGCACTTCAACCTCATTGTATGCAAAGGATATGCGACCATTATTAAAATATTAAAAATGATTACTTTATTCTACATTATGTTAAACTGTCCAATGAATTATGGTGCCTGAAAATGGGGGGGACTATGTACAAAAGGTTCTATAATTTAGGTTCATCCGATATGGATGAAAATACCCTCAAATTAAATCTGACAGTCTGCACTTGAACCTCATCATCATCCTATCAATTTCAAAGTGCTAGAGTACAGAACCAAAATAAGAAAAAATGTGTCACTGTCCAATGAATTATGGTGCTCACTGTATATCCTACAGTGTGGTGGACAGAACTGCACACAATACTTCATTTGTTTTTAGATATGAAATTAAGGTTAAGGAAAGGAGATTAAGGAAAGACTTAAGACCCTTCATCTATTCAGGCTCAGCAAAGGGAGGCTAAGGGGGGATTTGATTTTGTTAATCCCTTTTATAAATTAAAATAACAAAGTGAACTACAAAAGATTTTCCAGATTGAGTTCTGTCAGCAGAACAAGGGGGCATAACGTGGAAATGAATAAAAGATCAATTCAGGAAGTCTTTTTTTACACCGAGTAGTCAATGCGTGGAATAGCTTGACAGGTTATAGACCCTTGGGGTGTTGAAGTCCACACAGTGTTGGATATTCTTTAGGCCAGTGGTTCTCAAACTCAATCTCAGTCCTGGAGAGCTACAGGGTATGCTGGTTTTCATTCTCACTCAGAACTTAATCGATTGAAACTTATGAAAATGGATATCAAACCCTCCATCTGTGATTGGATCCTTGACTTCCTTGTCAAGGCTGTGTCTTGTCCTCGCTGCTTGTCTCCCTCTACAAATGATTTCGCATTGAATGACAGTACAATCCAGATACTGAAATATGCTGATGACACCGCAATTGTGGGTCTCATATCCAATGACAACGAAACACCCAGTTGGCAGGCAGTACGGTATAATGGTTAGGGAACTGGGCTTGTAATGTTAAGGTTGCAGGTTAAATCCCCAGCTGGGAAACTGCCGTTGTACCCTTGAGCAAGGTACTTAACCTGAATTGCTTTAGTTAATATCCAGCTGTATAAATGGATTGTAAAGAAATGTAAACTGTAAGTCACTCTGGATAAGAGCGTCTGCTAAATGCCTGTAATGTACTGTAATGTGCTAATAATGTACCCTATGAGCAAAAAGTTGAGAGGGCAGATGGATGGCGCAATGATAATGACCTCGTTTTGAATGAGTTCAAATGGAGAAACACACTGTGGAGGGCGTCGGTCTCGGCAACATGGGAGTGGCAGGGTTGCCTTTGTTTTTCCATGTTGTGGAGGCTTTTGGGGGGGGCAGGGATAGGGGGCAGGGTTGGCACTCTCACAGGGTGTGAGAGTGAACTGTTGCCCGGAAGGTTGCTCCAAAGGCATAATTGATTAAATTATTATTTAATTGATGTTAATTGGTAAGTGATTATTCACTTACCTGGTTGTGTGTGAGAATGTGAATTGTTGGTGATTGGGTGAGTAAATGATAGATGGGTGATTGCCTCACGAGTCCCACCTGAGCCAGGCAGGAAGTAAGCCTATTTAAGAGCAGGTGGTGCAAGTGGGGAATCAGCGAGTCTTGTCTTGTCATTGATGTGTGCGTATTGAGTTGTTGATTGTCATTGATGTGTGTGTCTTCAGAGTTAGTCTTTGTCTGGTTATTTGTGTGTGTGAGTGCACGTATATTGTGTATTATTGTGGAGTGTTTGATGTGACTCTGTCGGGCATGGTGGCGCGTGTCTGTAATCCAAGCTTCTGGGAGGCGGAGTCTGTGAGTTCTGTGTGCGTTTGTCGAAAGTGACTGAATAGAGTACTTCCTGTGTGTGTGGGAAAGAGGGAGAGAGGGCGCCCTAAGAGTGTCTGCCTCTCTCCCTCGGTGTAATCGTGAAAGAGAGCGAGAGGGTGCCCTGAAAGAGGGTCCACCTCTCGCCCTCGGTGTGATTGGGAGAGCGAGAGGGCGCTCTGAAATAGGGTCCGCCTCTTGCCCTCGGTGTGATTGGAGAACTCGCACTTGGGCAGTGGAGAGTGTTTCTGGACAACGGCCTGAGAACTTTCACTGAAAGAGTGGAGAGTGTTGCCAGAGAATTCTCCCTGTGAGGAGTGGCGAGGGTCTCTGTGTGTTTGGGGTAAAAGAGAACTTGGACTGAAAAGTTTGAGTGTCTCTGTGTGCATGGGTTTGGGAAGCACTTGAAAAGTCACTGGATAGGTATGTGCCTGGGGAGGTTCTAGGGGAACTCCGGTCTGAGGAGTGTCTTGTTGAGATGTGTGTTGAGTGTGTTGGGACAGTGCGTAGAGTTCTACCCTGTCCCGTTAAGTGTTTATGTGTGTTAAATGTGGATGTATGAGAGTGGTGTGGAAAGCCGCTGACTGTGTGTTTGTTGTGTGTTCCCCGAAAGGGGATTCTCCCCTCGGAGGAGGTGGGGCATTCATTTATTGTTGGTTTATTTTAGTTTCTTATTTTAGCTAATTGTTTTTGCCCGAAAGCTTTGCGGCAAGTAGGGTGAAGACTGTGTTTGTTTTATTTTAACCTGCTCTCCCACTGTCTCTCTCCCGTGTCTGGGGGGAGAGACAGAAAAAAATAAAGATCCAGTCCGCAAAACCCCACTCCTCTGCCAGTTATTACCATCGGCTGCTCTGCTCCAGTCCAGGGATTGTCATGTGGCGTGTGACACACACATATCAAGACACCCATCTTGATCAACAGTGAACCAGTTACCACCACCAACTCCTTCAAATTCATCAGCACCTATATAAGCAGTGACCTCAAATAGGAAACCAACTCCAACCATACTGAAAAAGGCTCAGCAAAGCTTTTATTTCTTAAGACAGCTCAGGAAAAACAGGGTCAAGCAGCAACTACAGCTCCCAGCAGCAATAAAAGTATATTACTATTTCTAACTTCGCGATACTTTATCATACACACGCGACAAAAACATTGACAGAAACCTTAGAATCGCGACTTTCCGATTTGAGCACTGGCAAATCAAATGGGATTTTTTAAATTAGGTTAATTAGACCAAAAGTAAACCTTGCTTTTTACTCTGTTTTTTACCTTTTAGTAACGTCCCCCTTCTATTGACATGGTAACTAGGTGCTAGTTTCGGGGAGGTGCGTGGGGAGGGGCGTGGGGCCATGTGTGAAAACGCTGGCGTAAACACAAACTGTCCCGACAATTTGAAGCAAGATTTTATACAGACATACAATTTTATTCAAGATGGAAAGATTTTCTGCGCTGCAGTGTTTGAGAGCATTGATGGAAAGCGACGAGGACAACAACTCGTCATGTCCTGATACTGAAGAGGATTCAGATGGAGAGACAGCATTTTAAATTTAGAATTTAAAAATCGTATGTAGCATCTTGTACATTTTACATTTACATTTTAAGCATTTAGCAGACGCTCTTATCCAGAGCGACTTACAAGATGTAAGTGTTTACAGATTGTCTGTGTTTACGCTTGCAATCTGCCAGCAACAGTCTATGCTGATATTTATTTTATTTCGCTTGTTTTCAAATACTCGTGAAAATATATGAATTCCGTGTCTTGTGACGCTAAACATATTCTAACATAAACCTCTTCCTGAAGAGCCAAAATGGCTGCTGCCACAAGAAGCGCTTGTCGTGAAAGGAGAAATGGTAACTCAAATATTGCTTAGCCATTTAAAATCTAAATTGTGAGTTGTTGTTTTAACTCTAAAGAGGCATGAAATCACAAAAAAGTTGAATTGGAAGACCCTTTTTTTTTCCTTGGGTCTCAGGAGGATATTATGTGCATTATTGTTAGGCTGTATGACTTGTAATATGTGGCATTCCCCTGTATATCCTACTGTAGTTTGTGTTCTGTTTTAAATAAATCTTCCAAAATGGCTCACTGACTTGCTTACTCTGATGGCCTTTGAGAAAGAGATGGCCCATCTGACAGATCTTAGAGGTGTGGACAATGAATAATGAATATTCAGGTATTTAGCATTTAGCCCTCCCACAGCCTGAAATAAATGTGACCAGTTCTGATAAAAACAGGTTTTTAGCTATTTAGATCTCAGATGTGCTAAACTATTTTCACACCCTTACATAACCAAGACCTTGATGAACAAACGCACATTGGCAAAACAATTCGTCACTATAGTTTAGTGTGTGCTTTCACAACTTTTGTGACAGCAGAAAAATTTACTATTTTTAACTTGTGTGTTTGTAGATCTATTTACAAGCTGCATATGATACTGACCAAACTATTGATGGCATACAAATGTAGCTGTGATTGTCCTTCAAATAAAAATATCAAACACTTTGGAGTAAGTGTGTGTTAAGTTGATGAAATTGAGATAAATATCAGACCATGCCAAAATCAAAAATCAAAAATCAAAAACCATCTCAAAGCTTAGCACGGACCTCAGAGGGTTAATACACTCACCAACTCCTTTCCCAACACGTTCCTACTCCTTTTCAATGTGTGTCTCAGGCTCAACCCTTTAAATAGGCCTCGAAATGGCTTTCAGCTGGTCGTTAGTCCCCATTGCCTGACTTCGTTCAGGTGTTACTGTGGCCTGCTGGGAAATGTAGTGTTTTTGGGCTGCCATGTGTTGGAGGCCAGGCAGCCATTTTCTGGTGCAGCCCCTTGGGCTGCCACAGTATGTAAATATGAAAGCTCTCCACCTAAACTGGAACACATATTCCAGCAGCCAGACTGTGTAACAATAAAGGAACATTTAAACTTTGATCAATTCAAGTGGTTGATTACAGAATTAACATACTTTTTTTTTTAACCACGTTTTTTGTGTATAAACTGGTTGTTGATTTTAAGGTGAAAACAAACACCAGCACACCTTGTGGCTCTCCAGGACCAGGAATGTGAACCACTGCTCTAGCCCATCTAGGCTATTAGATAAATGACTAATCTAGATGGGCTGAATAGCCTGTTGTTGTTATTATGTATAGTGGAGCCTCGGTTATCGGGCATACTACGTTCCAGAAAGTCGGCCGAAAATCGAAATGCTCGAAAACCGAGGTAATATTTCCCATAAGAAATAATGTAAATCCAATTAATCCGTTCCACACACCCAAAAATATTAACAAAACATACATTTTATACAGAATAACTATAGTTTTACATGCAGAAAACAATAAGAAAGAAATAATATCTCCCGCTAACTGTTTTTCATTTATCCACACCAACAACAACTTTTCAACATCTTCCATTGTTCGCGATCTCTGTTTCGACAGCACGTTTACACCTTTCGCAACATCAGCTTCTATAATTTCTTTCTTTTTTGCCAGTATGGAGCTGATTGTTGATGTCGACTTGCCATACATCCTAGCAAGATCAGCCACGTGAACACGACTTTCATATTTTGAACGTACAGGTTCGTAACGGACAGATTTCCTTGCTCGATAACCGAGGAGATGTACGATTTACGAGACATATTTTCGCAGAAAAAAGTGATCGATAACCGAATCGTACGATAACGGAGGTGCTCGATAACCGAGGTTCCACTGTATTCTTATTAGGGTATGGCGGTATACCAGTATGACGGTATACCATGATATTAAAATATGAAATAGTATGGCCAAAAGTTTTGAGAATGACACAAATATAAATTTTCACAAAGTCTGCTGCCTCAGTTTTTATGATGGCAATTTGCATATACTCCAGAATGTTATGAAGAGTGATCAGATGAATTGCAATTAATTGCAAAGTCCCTCTTTGCCATGAAAATGAACTTAATCCCCCAAAAAACATTTACACTGCATTTCAGCCCTGCCACAAAAGGAATAGCTGACATCATGTCAGTGATTCTCTCGTTAACACAGGTGAGAGTGTTGATGAGGACAAGGCTGGAGATCACTCTGTCATGCTGATTGAGTTAGAATAACAGACTGGAAGCTTTAAAAGGAGGGTGGTGCTTGAAATCATTGTTCTTCCTCTGTTAACCATGGTTACCTGTTAATGAAAGCTACTGCCCCCTGAACAACATCACGGTCAGAGAGAGAATTTGCACCCCGGACGTCGAACTACTAGCAGTGAATCTCCGCCCCTTCTACTTGCCGCGGGAGATTACCAACGTGATAAAGATTGGAATTTATATCCCGCCCAGTGGAGATGCTAAAAAGGCCTGTGATATAATCCATTCTGTCACGGGTGGACATCAATCAAAACAACCCAATGCCTGCATCATCGTGAGTGGGGACATGATTGACATGGCTACAAACTGCAAACGGCCACCGGATGTGTTGCAACCTCTACCTCTCACTATGTTTCCGATTACCACCATTGTTTCTTGTATAAGGTCTTCTACTGTAAATAATGCTATGAAGAGTTCAGTTAAGAGTAACTTAATTGCCATTAAGACGGTGGCGCCGACCTCCATGTGTAAAAATGTTAAACTTAATATGGCTCTTCTAAACATCAGGTCGCTGACAGATAAGAAGACATTTTACATTAATGATTTTATCCTTGAACATAAACTAGACTTCATCTTAATGACAGAAACCTGGCTGTCAGCTGGTTCAGCTGAGCTCATTGAAGCCTCCCCTCCCAACTATAACTTCCTGCAGGCTGTTAGGGAAGGAAAGAGGGGTGGTGGCATTGCCTCAATTTTTTCGGATGGTTTTAACTGTACAGCAGTCTCCTTCGGCAATTTCCAAAGCTTTGAATATCTAGCTATATCTCTCAGATCAAAATCACCCACCCTTGTTATTACTCTCTATCGCCCTCCTAGACATTGCCCCAGCTTCCTACCTGAATTTGCTGAATTCATGTCCATTATTCTGATTAACTATGACCGTGTTCTCTTAACTGGTGATTTTAATTTACACATAGACAATGTCACTGACTCCAGGGCCGCTGATTTTATTAATCTCTTAAATAGCCTAAATCTGGTTCAGCATGTCTCTAGTCCCACACATAACCGTGGCCATACTCTGGACCTAGTTATCTCAAAGGGTCTGGATGTTGATATTTCTTCTATTTTAAATGTAATTGTCTCGGATCACTGTTGCATTCTTTTCAGTATCAGTTTAGAGGCCACCGCCAAGGAAGTGCCAGCTCGCTTCGTAAAGAAACGCTACATCGATGACACAATAACTGCACGTTTCTACACTCTGATGGGTTCTTTAGCTGTAACTACTTCTAACTCATCTGTTTGTGATCTTGCTAAAAACTTTAATGAAAAACTAAGAAAGGCCATAGATTCGGTAGCTCCAATTAAAGTAAAAAAACTCTCTTGTAACCAAATTCTACCGTGGAAAAACAGCACTACCTCTCAGCTGAAAAGAAACTGTCGCCAAGCTGAGCGACTATGGCGCAAAACTAAACTCCAGGTTCAACACGATATTTATTTGGAGCGTGTTGCTGGGTACAACAAAGCTATGCGGAAAGAGAGACAAGCCCACTTCTCTAAAATAATCTCTAATAATACTAACAATCCTAGAGTACTGTTCGCAACAATCGATACCTTGCTGAATCCCGCATCCACTGCCGGTATCACTAGCCAAGACTCCTCCGAAAAATGTGAAGAATTTGCATCCTTCTTTTTAGACAAGATCATAAAAATACTCGATGGTATAGTGAATCTTAGTGGAAATCCCACACTGGACCTTCCGATTGACTCTCCCACTGCATGTCTGAGCACTTTCACTGAGATAAGTGAAACGACACTCCGGGACATTGTCTCAAAAATGAAACCATCCACATGCTCTTTAGATCCCATTCCAGCTAAATTATTTAAAGATGCTTTCGATTGTCTATGTTTAGATACTTTTAATATTGTTAATTCATCGTTAACGATGGGTATTTTCCCAGATGTCTTTAAGACCGCCCTAGTAAAACCTCTACTCAAGAAATCAAATTTAGATACTTCCAGTCTAAACAATTACAGACCCATATCCAACCTGCCATTTTTAAGCAAAATTATAGAAAAAGTAGTTTTTCAACAAATAAACTCATATCTTGTTCAAAACAATATCCTGGAAAACTTCCAGTCAGGGTTCCGCGCCAATCATAGCACTGAAACAGCATTACTTAAAGTAGCAAATGATTTACGGCTAAGTGCCGATAGAAACAACGTTTCAGTTCTTATTTTACTTGATTTCAGTGCAGCCTTCGACACCATAGACCATAATATTTTAATTCACCGCCTTGAGAAGTGGGTCGGTCTCTCTGGTACTGTACTAAACTGGTTCCGTACCTATGTAACAGAAAGAAAGTTTTTTGTGCAACTTGGTGACAATGTTTCTAAGCATAGAGATGCTAGCTGTGGCATAGCGCAGGGGAGTATTTTAGGACCACTTTTATTTTTATTATACATGCTTCCCTTAGGCAAGGTCATCCAGAATCACAATGTAAATTTCCACTGTTATGCTGACGATACACAGCTGTATGTCTCCGTTGAGCCAGATGACCCAAATGCTATGAGCGTTCTTACAGCCTGTCTAGACGATATAAATAAATGGATGGGCAAGAACTTGCTGAAATTAAATGAAGAAAAGACAGAGGTACTATTAGTGGGCCCTAAGTCAAAAAGAGACCAGCTGCTTACAAAGCTGGGAAGCCTGGCCAAACAGACAAAATCTGAGGTCAGAAACTTGGGAATCATCTTCGATGCTGACCTCAATTTTAAATCCCATATAGATAAGGTGACCAAGATGGCATTCTTTCACCTTAGAAACATTGCCAAAGTAAAACCCTTTTTAACTCTCCAAGATGCTGAAAGATTGGTACATGCTTTTATTTTTAGCCGCTTAGACTACTGTAATGCACTTTTTACTGGCCTGCCTAAGAAGTCTATTAGTAGACTCCAAATTATTCAGAATTCTGCTGCCAGAGTCCTAACGAAAACCAAAAAAAGGGAACACATTACACCAGTCCTTGCTGCTTTGCACTGGCTCCCAGTCTCTTTTAGAATTGATTTTAAAGTCCTACTACTTGTTTATAAGGCTTTAAATGGCCTAGCACATTTTTATATTAAAGATATTTTATCACCATATGTACCAACTCGAGCACTTAGATCATCCACAGCGGACTTACTCACTGTACCTGTGGCCAAATGAAAAAGTGGTGAAAGTGCCTTCTGTTATGTTGCACCAAAACTCTGGAATACTCTCCCACAAAACATTAAAACAGCAGACTCAGTTGACAATTTTAAAAAGCAGCTAAAAACCTTTCTTTTTAATTTGGCTTTTAATTAATTTATTAGGTTGACTATACTTTTATTGTCTCTGTTTTAAACCTTAGAATTGAGTATGATTGTTAGGTGTATTTTCTTGATTTTTATTTTTATTATTCTTTTTTACTTTTGTATTATGCCTATGTATGTATGTATGTATGTATTTATATGTGTATATGTATATATATGCGTGTATATATGTATATGTGTGTATATATATATGTATATATATTTTTATGCCTTACTTTCCCTGTAAAGCACTTTGAGCTACTGTTTGTATGAAAGGTGCTATACAAATGAAGCTATTATTATTATTATTATTATTACCTGCAAGGAAACACGTGCAGTCATCATTGCTTTGCACTAAAAGGGCTTCACAGGCAAGGATATTGCTGCTAGTAAGATTGCACCTAAATCAACCATTTATCGGATCATCAAGAACTTCAAGGAGAGAGGTTCAATTGTTGTGAAGAAGGCTTCAGGGCGCCCAAGAAAGTCCAGCAAGCGCCAGGACCGTCTCCTAAAGTTGATTCAGCTGCGGGATCGGGGCACCACCAGTGCAGAGCTTGCTCAGGAATGGCAGCAGGCAGGTGTGAGTGCATCTGCACGCACAGTGAGGCGAAGACTTTTGGAGGATGGCCTGGTGTCAAGAAGGGCAGCAAAGAAGCCACTTCTTTCCAGGAAAAACATCAGGGACAGACTGATATTCTGCAAAAGGTACAGGGATTGGACTGCTGAGGACTGGGGTAAAGTCATTTCCTCTGATGAATCCCCTTTCCGATTATTTGGGGCATCCGGAAAAAAGCTTGTCCGGAGAAGAAAAGGTGAGCGCTACCATCAGTCCTGTGTCATGCCAACAGTAAAGCATCTTGAGACCATTCATGTGTGGGGTTGCTTCTCAGCCAAAGGAGTGGGCTCACTCACAATTTTGCCTAAGAACACAGCCATGAATAAAGAATGGTACCAAAACATCCTCCGAGAGCAACTTCTCCCAACCATCCAAGAACAGTTTGGTGACGAACAATGCCTTTTCCAGCATGATGGAGCACTTTGCCATAAGGCAAAAGTGATAACTAAGTGGCTCGGGGAACAAAACATTGAAATTTTGGGTCCATGGCCAGGAAACTCCCCAGACCTTAATCCCATTGAGAACTTGTGGTCAATCCTCAAGTGGCAGGTGGACAAACAAAAACCCACAAATTCTGACAAACTCCAAGCATTGATTATGCAAGAATGGGCTGCCATCAGTCCGGATGTGGCCCAGAAGTTAATTGACAGCGTGCCAGGGCGAATTGCAGAGGTCTTGAAAAAGAAGGGTCAACACTGCAAATATTGACTCTTTGCATAAACTTAATGTAATTGTCAATAAAAGCCTTTGACACTTGTGAAATGCTTGTAATTATACTTCAGTATACCATAGTAACATCTGACAAAAAGATTTAAAAACACTGAAGCAGCAAACTTTGTGAAAACCAATACTTGTGTCATTCTCAAAACTTTTGGCCACGGCTGTACTATCATAAACTTAACGTTAGGTATTTACATACATGCCACCAAACAGTGTGCATTTTACCGTGTTTGGAATAGTCTCATTGCGTGCTAGGAGTCGTAAGTAACCCGGCATTAGATTTCCTGTTTAGTTGCTGCGTTCTCTACCTTTTCACTAGTGTTACAGGTATGGTATGGAGCTGGCTGCAATGATGTCTATCGCTGTATTACTGCACTGATCTCTTGCACGAACTATGATTGTTCCTACCATGTATTAATGCATATCTTGTAAATCGCTCTGGATAAGAGCGTCTGCTAAATTCTTAAAATGTAAATGTAATACCGTGTAATAAAATCATGTGGCAAAAGCTATTTTCATGTGGGGGGGAAAAATATGTCAACCATTACCCTAGTAAAATGTCTAAATAACCTATATTAAATAATATAATACTGGATCTGGGGTGTCTGCTAATGTAATTTAATCTCACCACCTCTTTGGCTGTTCTTGCATTTTATTTTGTTTACAACGCGATTGCGCATGTGCAGACACAGACAGCTCCCTTGCATTACACAAACCGGGTAGGTAGCTGTTATATGTTATAGCGAAAATAAGCTTGTGTATATGCAAATAATACTTGTGTCAATGCAGATGTGTTTATACTGATTTTAACGTGAACAAGTTTGTCTTTTAGAATATACCAATGTTTTGGTGAATGTCTCAGTATTTAGAGGGAAATTACTTCAGTTTTTTCGATGTTGCTGAAAGTCAGATGTAAAATTCAATGTAACTTTTGTAATATATGTAAAACAGGCAACGTTGGTCTTATTTTAATCCTTAGACTATTTTGTATTTAGCTATGTCCAATATGACTGTGTAATTTATTTTATTTCAAATGGAAACATGTATAAATTGTCAACACACCATTACTCAAAACGGGCATTTTGGCGTGGCGCAGCCTGTACTTTTTGTATGTTTTTATCTTACAAATTGATACAGTGATATACCGAAAACCGTGATATTGAGTAGTATGATTATCATACCGTGAAAAATGAATATCCTCACAGCCCTAATTATTATGTTCTTGTTTATTTGTCTCAGATCCCAGGAAATGTTCCCAACTTGACAGGACAATGCCTTCACTGGAAAATGAGAATTACTTGCAACGTGCCTCGATATCATCACCCCCTTCACCCTTCATGTTTGGCAGGGATCAACTCTCTAGCCCACCCTACCACGGCATGGCTGCAGAGGTCCATGGTCATTTGAATCCATTGCAATGTCGACACTCCCATAAGGAGGACTCTCCGGGTCACATTTCATTATGGACCAAATCAAAACCAGACACTGGGCTCAAAATGAAAAGCTATGACAATGGGTAAGCTCACTGCTCTATGGTAATCACAACCTGCTTATTACATCTTGTAGATTCTTTCATTTTTGATGCATTGCTCCATCCAAATGACATCACATACCCATTTGAATTTGTTCCTGTTTGTTAGTTCACCTCAGAAGGCAAGAAAATATACATTACCAAGGAATGGAGCATTGTTCCTGGAGGGCTCCAAGGCCTACCTGATAGAACCACAAGACTGTCCACAGATTCTGGACTTCAGTCAGTGGGGAAGACTGAAGGTTCACAGAGACAGGGATAAACCACAACATCTCAAGACCACTAAAGAGGCCTCTTCATATCAGAAAGCACATAATGTTAAACATAACCCCAAGTTGCAGTGATTCATTGTTGCAATTCCACTTTAGAACACCAATTCAGCTCCATGCCTGATTTGTTGACTCATGTACCTCATTTTAACAGAGCAGACCATGAAAATACTCTGAATTATTTGCTTGTAAATGGAGGCAGTTCTAAGGCAGAGGAAAACCAGAAGCATAATAATGTAACCAGAACCTTGCTGGAAGGACAAACTGAGAGAACATAAAAGTCCAGAATCTGATGGAAACTGGATTACCTATCCACATGCATTGCAGAGAAGCAATGCAAAACAAATCCCATGTGCTCAAGAACCCAACCCAATGGACATGAATGGGGTGAAGTCCACGAAGAGAGGTAAGCACTGAAGGTGAATGTGAAGTGTATCATCTTGCTTTGTAAACATACTCAGTGTTTTTACAGAACTACCTTATAATTATGAACAATCTACACATGGAAAGAAAGTCAATCGAGGAATAGAAAGACGAAATGTGAAAACATGCATTTCTGCATGGGTAAGATGCCAAAATTACATTTGTATCAATCCAAAATACGATTATTACTATTAGAGATCATGAGGATTATTATCCTTACAATTTGCTGCATTTTCCCAAAATTTTCAGAGCCAGTCTGATGCACAGAGGTCAGAGGTTGTGTGTTGGAACCACCAAAAGTGGATGAAGACTAAACAGTCTCCAGACAATCATGGGTGTCCCACACCTGTTATGCAGGAGACTGTAGAAGCACAGGTGTGTGTCCTACAGACTCACATAACTGGCCCTCAGCAGAGCCCACCACAAGCCTGGACAACCAAGAGAAGAACGACTTTCTCGTCCTTCTGGACCTCAAACCACACACCTCGTCTGATCAAGAAGGTTTTAAAGATGGATGTTGTTCATTTACAGGATTAAGAAATGTATCGGGGTGGGGGTATTGTATTTTATAAAAACATACATATATATATATATATTAGGGCTGTCAAAGTTAACGCGTTAACGGCCGCGATTAATCTGGAAACCTTAACGCGTTAAAAATAAATTTACGCAGATTAATCATTTTACCAAGTTAGAACCCAACTGGTTGAAAAAATGTCCGCACACTTAGATCCATGCAGTGTTTCACTTTAATAGCCAAGCTTTCGGTCTGTTAGACCTAATCAGAGCAAAGTTAGACCCAAACTTCCTCCCGTAATTCCAGCGCGGACGTTTACCTGGCCGAATTACTGAAAAGTGTGGAAATTGCAAACGGTAACATGACTGAGGAGGCAGCCCCCGGAAGTTCTTAATGTCCAATCGTTATAAAAAGCTTCCAAATGGAAGCTTCGATAAAACTAAAGTTGTGTGCACATATTGCAGCACTGAGCTCTCTTACCACCAAAGTACAACGAGTCTCAGGTACCATCTTCGGCAAAGCACATCTTTGCTGATGTTAGCAAGGATGCTAGCACTGAGATAGCTGGGTCAAGCCGTGTTCGTCAAGCTACACTAGCAGAGTGCAGCCAGGGCAAGTCTGTCAACAAAGCGACAACGACTAAGCTAACCAATGCAATCGCTAAATGGATCGCTATTGACTGCAGGCCCATCAACATTGTTGAAGATCAGGGGCTTGAAGGCATTATCCAGATGGCCTCAGGCGACCCATCATACAAGCTACCTTCGAGGGGAACTATAGTCACAAGAATCCATGAGCTGTATGGCAGTGAAAAAACAACGAAAATGGAGCAGTTGGCACAAGCTACGTTTATCGCACTGACTGGAGACCACTGGACATCAGTGAGCAACCAAAACTACCTCGGTGTAACAGCACACCTTATCGATGGCAAATGGCAACTTCACTCGTTCACGTTAGGTGTGGTGAAAACAGAGGAAAGGCACTTTGCTGAAGCATGCGCAAAGCAGTTTCTTGAAGTTGCAGAGGAGTGGGAGATAACCGACAAGGTCACGTCTATAGGAACAGATAGTGCTCGCAATATGATCGCGGCAGCAAGGAGCCTACCATTCGAGCATATGCCCTGTGTAACGCACATTATACAGAGGGTAATCACAGTGTCTCTCCGTGACAGCGGGTTTGACGGCGCTTTAACCAAGTGCCGTAAAATAGTGGGACATTTCAAACACAGTCCTGCAAACACAGCAGAGCTGAAAGTCCAGCAAGCCTCTCATGGGCAAGAAGAGGAGTCACTCGTCCAGGATGTACCCACACGCTGGAATTCGACTTTCGAAATGATAAAGCGCGTCCAACACAACAAAGACCCACTGAAGGCAACGCTGGCACAGCAGAAGCACAACTTAGCCATGCTAACCGCAGCTGAATATGACAGGCTGGCAAACTTGGAAACACTGCTGGAACCATGCAGGTAAGGTTCCCTATCCTCTCCAATTTTATTTTCTGATGAATACAAGTAATAGTCACTTTAGTATTGTATTTTAGAAATAATTTTAGGCCTGTCCCCTTAATGGGTGTAATCTGAATGAAAAGTGTAGTCACTAGTCATTAATTCTGTTGTAGGTATGTCACTGAGCTCCTGGGTGGTGACAAATATGTGTCCTGCTCTGTGGTGCTGCCTGCACTCTGCCACCTCCTGCGTACGATGAAGGTCTCAGATGATGACCCTGCCTATATAGTGCGCTTCAAGGCTGCATTCACAGAGGACCTCAACAAACGAAAGGAGAACACAAACATGTCATGGCTAAAGGTATGTTAGACTGTTAGATTACTATATTGTCAGACTGTTGTTAAGATTTAGCTTAGTAGATTGTTAGATTGTCTGATTATTAGATTGTTTAGTCAAGAACTTAGGAACTGATAGGGAACTTATAAGCCATGTAGAGATAAGCAGGACCAATAATTCCAATGTACCTGTACTTGTACTTGTTGCATATGGCAACTTAAACTTTCATTCATTCATTCATTCATTCATTCATTCATTCATTCATTCATTCATTCATTCATTCATTCATTCATTCATTCATTCATTCAAGGTAGCAACAGCTCTAGATCCCAGATTCAAGGACCTCAAGTGCCTGCCCAGAGCAGAGAGGGAAGAGGTGTGGCGAACGCTGAGTGAGATGCTGAAGGACGGAGAACCTGCATCACAGCCCTCCAGAGAGGAAATGGAACCAGAGCCACCAAAGAAGAAGAAGATGGCCCTCCTACTGATGGGGTCAGAGTCAGAGTCTGAGGATGAGGCACCGTCAGACAATACTCTAGACAGGTATAGGGTAGAGCCCAGTGTCAGCATAGAGGCATGTCCACTACAGTGGTGGTCGGCACACACAGTTGTCTATGGTAAGCTGGCCCATATTGCACAAAGGTACTTGGCTACACCTGCCTCAACAGTGCCATGCGAGAGACTGTTTTCTTTGGCAGGCCATATTGTGCAGAAGAAGAGGTCATCTCTGTCATCTGAAAATGTCAACAAGCTAGTCTGCCTGAGCAACTGGTTAAGAGAGCTTTTTTTTTTAACTTTTCAAATTCTGAAATCAAAAGTTCAAAACAAAACTGAATCTTAAAGGTGAGATGTTGAATAATAAAGTAAAACAAACTGATTCCTTTAACCAGTTTGTCATGCATTTCTTTATTCTAACACCACACGTATTTGTTTTATCTCCCTCCTATCTTAATCGCGATTAATCACAGCCTATCATTGTGATTAACTCAGTTAATTTTTTTAATCGATTGACAGCCCTAATATATATATATATATATATATATATATTGTATAGTATTATATACACTACCGGTCAAAAGTTTTAGAACATCCCCATTTTCCAGTTTTTACAGAAATGTAAACAGTTCATGTCCAGTGAATAACCTGAAATGGTACAAAGGTAAGCGGTAAACTGCCAGAGGTTAAAAAAAAGGTTTAGGTTACCAAAAACTGAAAAATAATGTACATTTCAGAGTTACAAAAAAGGCCCTTTTCAGGGAACAAGTAATGGGTTAGCATGGGTTAACAGTTACTCTGTGCAAGTCGCCAACTCTGGATCTGGCAAAAGAGCCCCAGACCATCACGCTTCCTCCTCCATGTTTGACAGTTGGTGTCACACACTGAGGGACCATCCTTTCACCTACTCGACGGCCTACAAATACCTTTCAAAATGTCAAGATTTCATTTTGATTCATCAGTCCGTAAGACCTTCTTCCAGTCTTCAGTAGTCCACTGGTGGTGCTTCATGGCCCAGGCAAGCCTCTTTTTCTTATTTTGCCATCTTAGCAATGGCTTTCTTACTTCCACTCAACCTGTCAAATCTGCAGCTCGAAGTCTTCTCTTCACAGTTGAAACTGAGACTTCCTTACTTCAACCAGTGTTAGGCTGTGCTTGAAGCTGTTGTCCTGTGAGCCGCCTATCACGCAAGCTGTTGACTCTCAGAAACTTCTGATTTTGTTGTGGCTTTGGGTCTGCCAGACCTCTTCCTGTCAGAGTTTCCTCCAGTTTCCAAGTGCCTTTTGATAGTGTCTGGGAAACTACAGTTTTTGGTAAAGTACATTTTTTTTACATTTAATTTAATATATATTTTTAGGATTTTACCCAGTTTTTCTCCCAATTTGGTACCCAATTACTCCCGCTGTGCTAAGTTCAATCCCCTCCCTCGTAGTTTGCTGCCGTAGCCCTCGTCGTGCTGTCGACTGTAATTCCGGCACCCCAGAACCACTCCTTTGCGCAGCAAACTGTGCCGGCTTCCCTCCCCCCTCCCTGGGGCGGACAGCCAATTGTCGCCCCGGTGGCACTCCCGGCCAGAGCCGATGGGGGAATCGCGATGGGGAATCGAACCCCGGTCGCCGTGGCCAGCGTCGGACGTTGAAACCACTAGACCACGCGGGAGGCCGTAAACTTCTTTTTTTTTTTACCTCTGGAAATTTACCGCTTACCTTTGTACCATTTCAGGTTATTCACATTTTACATTTACATTTTAGGCATTTAGCAGACGCTCTTATCCAGAGCGACTTACACAACTGACATTTCTTTACATACAATCCATTTATACAGCTGGATATTTTTACTGAAGCAATTCAGGTTAAGTACCTTGCTTAAGGGTACAATGGCAGTGCCCCCACCTGGGAATCGAACCAGCAACCTCTGAGTTGAGAACAGGAGGTACCCTCAGTTTACCTTAATATTGTAAATGTGCAGATTATTTAATCAATCTTATTTGTAAATTAAAATTAATGGCATATACGTATGGTCGCATGTTTATACAGGTTTTCTTGGTCACACTTTGACTCAGAAAACACAGCCTGAGTAATCTCTCCCCTTTCAGATGAGGAATCCATTCTGAGCTCTCAATCATGTACTGATGAGAGGAAGGAAGGACTTCTAGATCTCAGCATCTCTAGCCCTTTTGAAGAGGCCAAATGCAAGGGCATGTCATCAGGTGGTGAAGTTGTGTTGCAGCCTCAGTGGCACAGCATTGAGGCCATTCAGGAGACCTACAGAGACTACATGGAAGGTACACACTTCCTAATCCATTTTTTTTTAACATTTATTTGTTTCAGATTTTTTCCCCCTTTTCTCCCAATTTAGTGGCCAATTATACCCTCTATTTATTTAGATTTGTCCTCCCCACACAAACTCACCACCTGTCTCTACGAGGCAAGCTAATTCTCAGAGGGCAGTGAACTCCGCTTCCTTTGAGATGGAATTTTCCCATCCACGTTCTGGAGACACCCTTAAGCGCTTCTCAGCGAACTCATGCCGGCTCACTCTTCCCCCCTCCCCCTGGGGCGGACATCCAAACGCCGCCTCCGATCGGGGCTCCCCAGGGCCGGTACAGTCAGGTTTCGAGCCACGACCGTGGTAGGCAGCTCACACTCGTAAAGCACCAGCCAATACGGGTGCGTTAGACCGCTACGCTATCGGAGGCCCCCTAATCCATTTTTGTGCATGTTCACTCAAGACATCCAAAGATTACTTGACACAAGTCAATTATTGTTTTCTTTCCCAAGTGATTAGGGGTCGATAAAAATATTATGTCAAACTATTCAACTAATTATTTACTTAATTGTCACAAAACAGGTCTGCTTAATTTTGATTCTTTGTTTTCAAGAATCAAGTTGTATGGTTAATCTGTGTCTTATATGAGAACATTAAAACAAGCCCTGACATATGCCTTCATTTTGAACAGAGAGGGAAGTGGAGGAGAAGGTTCTTCAGGAACAACTCAGATCGTCAAAAGAGAAAAACAAACAACTGATTTTGACAGTAGAAAGTTTGGGCACTCAGCTGCAGGTAATAGAGAAACCAACACATTAATTATTTTCATATATGTTTACTGCTTCAACAAGTAAGATGGTAGAACCTCAGAGATACGAACCTCAGAGTTATGGACTGCCCGGTCAACTGAATGTGGTATGAACCTTGAAATACACATTATCAAATATCAATCAATATCATATAAAGTTCTTTATTATCACTGTTGCACTGTTATGAATCATAATTTAAATTGATTTTCATCTCATGTCTTAGCACTATTTCTAAGAATGTGGGAAAATCACCAGTGTTTGACCCAGAAAAATGGGCCAGAAGAAAAAAAAAACAATTCTTTTCATATCATTGCCAAGGATGGACACACAGGCATTTGTGGAATATGTGTAGCTGATTTGGCTTTATTTGCTTACTCTTATCATGCCTGTTTTTATGTCTGTTTTATTTTGTTTGCTAAGCAATTTCAGCTGCATTTCAATCTATGAAAGTCCCTAAATAAATCAGGCTTATTGCTGTTATTGCTTTGGTGTACACATAAGTAGGGCCTGGAGAAAGTCTCCAGCATGTGACCATCTGGGCTGTCAGGGTGCATTTCACCACCCATCCTCCAGATGGCCCTGTTGGCACTCAGAGTTCAGGCAGTCAGCGTAAACAACTTAGTCCAACTGAGAGATATGCTGTACACACAACACGCATGGTTCCATTACCCCAAATTAAGTTCAAGAAGAACTCCACAGGATGGGCAACAGTGACATCACTGAGCGAGTGACACAGCCAGCGTTCTGGTGTGCGCCCATGGTCCTGGTCCTGAAGAAGAACGGTAATGTGCAAATTTGTGTTGACCTAAAAAAGCTAAATGAGTGTTAAAAAACTGTTCCCTTCGCCGGACGCTGCAAGTGGGTTCTAGCAGATACCCCTGGCCCCGGAGAGCAGTGAGCTGACTACAATCATTACTCCTTTTGGCAGATATTATTTCTGGATGCTGTTCTACTGTTCATAATTATGAGCACACCAGCAATTTTCCAGAGAAAGATGACAGAACCCAAGGCTGGAGGGTGTCGCCGTATTCAGGGATGACATCCTGGTTTTTGGGAGTACTATGGAAGGGCATGATGCTCGCCTCAAATGGATCATGCAGAAGATTGGGTACACTGGACTAAAGCTGAACAAGGAGAAATGCGTTCTCCCATAAAGACAGCTATGGTTCCTGGATCACATGATCGACCAGGCAGGCGTAAGGGTATCAGGCAGCGATGCCCACCGGAGGACCTCTACGAACTGAAGACGGTTTAAGGCACTAGAGTATTATGTTGCAACTATCATGGAGGGCATGCCATCAACTCCACAGAAGATGGACTATATCCAAGCAGCCACAGCAGCTCATGACAAGCTACAGGCTTACATGGTCAGGCTCATCAGGTCTGGGTGGCAAGAGAAACTCCAGTCTCAGTCAGAGAGCACTTTTCAGTGAAAAGTGAACTGTCAGAATACCATGACATAGTAAGGAGGGGACGCAGATTGGTTGTGCCACAGATATTGGGAACAGATATTCTAGAGAGAATACACAAGGGGCACACAAGGCTTGACCGAGAGCATAGAGAGGGACAATGCCTCACTATGGTGGCCCGGGATCTCAACACAAATGAAAAACATAGGGCCTCCTGGGTGGTGCCAGAGTTGGCTCTGGTTGGGGGTGCCACCAGGGGGCGGCAATTGTCTGTCTGCCCCAGGGAGGGGGGAGGGAAGCCGATATGAGTTGACTGTGTACAGGAGTGGCTCTGGGGTACCGGAGTTACGGTCGACAGCTTGGCGAGTGCCGCCTCGGAGGAGACGATACTTTGCCTTTGTCACTGCCGGTCACAGGGCTACGCCAGCGAACTCACAATATGAGGCGGGATTGACAAAGAGAGGGTGTAATTGGCTACTAAATTGGGAGAAATGGGATAAAATTTGAAACAAAATTTATAACAAATCAAGTACATAGTCTTGTCATGTTGTGAGCATAAAAGATCACAACAAAAGATGCTATTAGTATCCATACCACTCATCTGACTGGCTGTGGAAGGGAACTGCACTTGATTTGTGTGAACAACTACTTAGTGAATTCAGGCTGGTGGTTCATTGAGATATCGCACTTACCCTCAACCAGCTCCAGTACCTCTTATTTCGAACTACCTGCACCACCGCAATCCGGCACCTCCAAACCTGTGTGAAAATCCCATTTTCCCCTACGATTTAATGTTTTAAAATAATAATAATTTCAAAAACACTGCAGGTTTGGTTAGTTTTGTCTTTAGATTTGTTCACAAAGTTGACATAAGCCCATGTAGTTAACATAGCCAAAGGGAACTAGCTGATGTCTGATTTTATTTGACATTTGGGAAAAAGCTATAAATCATGAGCTATAGCGATTCAGTAAGAGCAAGGTAAATCAGTCAAAAACTTTTTGCAAAATGGCCAAAAGGCAATTTCATGGAAGAATAAATTGAAGATTTCATCTACTGATGGTAAGTCCCTGATTTTCTTATTTGCAGTTTGGTGTAGCTAATAGTGATAGGTAGTATGTATCAAATATTGTGGGAGAATGTGTGTTATTTCTTTCTTTCTACATGTTTATATCCTTAAGCCGATGTTGACGCAGCGCCCCCCTGTGGTCACTTTGAGTTCCGGAACCACATGATTTACAAATTAAGCACTGCCCTCAACCACAAGTTGAAAGCAACAAGCAACAACTACGCTACCACAACTCCATTCTTGTGAACGTTTGAAATGAATGTGCTTCTATCTGTAAAAATAATATCAGCCAGATGTCAATTAACCACATGGCTGAGCTACTTGGTTAGAATTTACTGGTAATTATGGCATGCAATTTCGAAGACATCAATGCTAACAAGCTATCTGCTATTTCTGTACACAGTAAATTTGCTAGAAACTCTTTGAATGCGTAGTTCATTGTATTGAAAATAAAGTGATTGAAATTATATTTGAGTTGAATTTGAGTGAACTATCACATTAAAGACACAAAAACACAAAACACAAAAAACTAGTTTTCAGACTGTGCGAGGGGAAAACAACTGGGAAAAAAGCACAAGGGGAAAGTAGTGAAAGGTGACATGATTTAATTGATCTATTGTTAATCTATTAAGTTCTCACGAATTCTGTTGAGAGAAGTGTATCTTATGAGCAGGTTTGCACACATGATGTAAGAATATACAGCAAACCAAATGAAATTGATGACATTTAACTTCAAAATGTAGAGCACTGGGCTGTTTCCTTTACTTAAATGTGTGACATCCACAGCAATTGCATCATCCAGCATCCCAAACTTGTTCAAATCGGTCCAAAGTGGTCTCGTTCATTTGTGCTATGCTTGTGTTAGTTTGTGCAGTAAAAATGCTATTTTGTGCCGTCATGGTTTTTAGATGTGAAACATTATAGTTTATGTGCAGCTACTTCATTACCACCCCAGCTATGTCCAAATCGGTCCAAACAGGTCTCGTTTGTTTGAGCTATGTTTGTGCTGGTTTGTGCCGTAAACATTTTGGTTTGTACAGTTATGTTTTTTTAGATATTAGGCTAGACCTACTAGGCAATTATGAGTAATTCTAAAGAAGTAGACTATTGTACTTTGAGAATCAAACAGACATGGCTAACAGGACTAAAAGAATATCAGATCAACTGCCAAAAGGAACATTCTTTTTAGTCCAGTTCTAAAGAAACCCACTCACCAATTAACATTAATTTTTATTAGTTCCGAAAGACCTCCATTCTCGATGCATTTGTATCTCTGAGGTTCTATTGTAATTGATGTAATATGATGTCCACATAGCAGTTGTCAATAATGTATTCAACTCAACTCAATTTCTGATTGTTAACCTTTCTGGCCTAGGCTTCCTGTAATCTGATTGGTGCTGTCATGCCAGAATGTGTCCACCTGAAAAGAATGTGTCCAGATGACGTCATTAGAATTTTGGACTGTAGTTGCTATGCCAACATGACGAGCTCGCATTCCTGAGTGACAAAACCCGGAAGAATGTGTCCGGGGTGTCCGGGTAGCTACGAATAAGCTGTACAGCTAAGTTAGCTGCCTTGCTACGAACATAATATATGAATTATAATATATAATTATGTTATAATTACATAGCCAGCTAGCTACAAAGATAATAATATGCATTATCTGTTCAGCTGTAAAGCTAAGTTATATTCGGTGAACCGCTGCTATCGATGAATGGGGAGCCCTGAGGTTGTTCTCCACCTGTTACTACAGTAACACAATTAAACATGCTGCATCCATCCATCCAAACGCAATTCTGCCGAGATGTGCAGTATTCAAATTAATAGGGAGCGGGTTAGCGTCTTTCCGAGTTCTTTTAAGCGGCTTTCCCGGCTGTTTTGGACCGCGACAACGGCCTGGTTAATGAGCTGGGATGTCACAGCGACTAGCTAGCTACTTTTACCCCGAGAAAACGGCCGTAATAGGCTACATTTTCCAAAAAGTTAAAATGTTTGTAAAACATTTAATTTGGTATGGTATTTAAAAGGCACTTTGTTTTCTGAGAGATCTACATATATTTGACCTATCACTGTCACTATCAAATCACACAATATCACTTTACTCTTACCATCCCAGTTGAAATTATATATCTTTATGATTGTAGCCTATTTGAAATGTCATTGCAAATGTATTTATTTTTTAAATAAAACACAAGGATAGTGTTTTGTTGGATACACCAAGCACACACCATGAATACCCTGTTACAAGGCCATTTGATCAATTCCAGGTAAATGCAAAAGCACACTTTCCATTGGTTGGTGTTTTTTCAAGCCAAGTCTTTGAATTAGAATGAGCTGCAGCTTTCTGATACGGTGTTGAATAAAATGTAGGTCTTGGTTCAAAAATGACAGTAAAATAAATAAATGAATACAGGATCAGAAAAGAGCATTCATTCAGTATGGCATTCAGTGATGAAGTCTCGTTTGTTCTGTGTGCTTCTGTAGGACCTGGAGGCAAGCAAAGAGATCCTGGGGAGAGAGCAGAGGTGCCAGGAAGCAGTGCTTGCATGTCTGAGGAAGTGCTTCCTCTTGCAGTCCAGTTGAGGAACCACACCACGCAGAACCTGAGCAATCACTGAAAGGGTATTTTTTAGCAATTTTTCTACAGTAGGTTGTTTTTTGTTGATTAAATAGCACTAGCACAGGCCTCACTTCTAGTGGTGTGTATAGTATAATCCACGGGGTAATTTCTGTCCATTTAGATTACACCACCCAATATTTTTTAAACCAGTGGCATTCACTCCTGGTCCTGTAGGCCCATGCTCAGGAGATTTAAGGACCAATGTCAGCCAGAGGTTGACTGACACCTGGAACAGGTGACTCAAGTTATGATCCAGTTGATTAAAAATGATGACCTGGGTTGGTACAAAAATTTAAACCACATTGATATCCACAGGACACTGCTGGTTTACACAATCTTAAATTTATAATTTTTTTTCAGTGATACCTTGATTAATTATTTTACTATTTTACATACAGGCACAGCATTGTTAGTTTGCTGGTACCTAAAATGAATTAAAAATGTATTTGATAAATGCAATGCCCTCCATCCATTGTTGTAAACTTACAGCTGTGATTGACTTTAAAGTAGGGGTGGGGAGCCCCCACTACATCACAGTTCTGGCTACTGGAGCAGCTATGAGACCAAAAAAAAGGACCCACAGTAAGTATATCGGATTCTAGAAATGTGGGAGCATGCCCCTGGGGCCCTGGGTGTCTGGGGGGCCTCTTCTCGTCACCCGAATACACATTCGTATGGTCAGCTGCAGCAGTCTCTTATAGCATAATTATTGTCATTGTTTGTAATAAGATCAGAAAAAAACTAAAAAAACATGCATCTTCATATTTGGAGCTTATGATAAATTTCACTGCAAAATGATGTATTTATAAATAAAACACAGTAAGTGTTTTGTAGGACACACCAAGCACACACCATGAATGCCCTCTTACAAGGGCTTCTGACAAATTATTGGCATGTGAAAAAACACACTTTCCATGGGTTGGTGTTGTCTTTAGAGCCATTGTGTGTGTGTGGCTCACACATGACGGCCATTGTGCTCTGTTTTTAGGATGCAAAAAGCCCCTTCCTTGCGGAAGCGCAGATTGATTTTGGAGTTGCGCAGAAACGCACAAGGACATTTGTGCCTTGGTTGGTATTTTCATCTCTGCTGTTTTAGCACTCACCCTAAGTGGGTGGAGGGGACTGGGTCGCTCTTTTGGGGTGTGGATTGGTGCAAGTGCACGGTGCAGGGGTACTTTAAACCACTCCTTAGAAGTGCAGTGCTTAAATACTGTTGTAAACAGGTTGCATTTCAAAGTCGTTTATTGAATGATTAGCCCCAGAGTAAGGTCAAATACAAAACATGCTCAAAGCAGTCTTGTGTGATGGGAGATTTCTTGCTCATCTGCCCTATCTGTTCATATGTGCACATTAATGTTATTAAGGTCTGGGCCAATGCCGTTCTCAAAGAACTCACCAGCCCATAGTGTGTCCATAATGATACAGGCCTTTTTTTAAATCTCCACCGGTGATTGGCTTGCTGTTTGCATTTTCAAAACATGAATGTCTTTGTCTTTATAAACAAAATAAACAAGAATCCATTGCTTTTCCAGAGTTGCTCTGTTTTTCTCCATAATTGATGTGGACTATATATATCCATATCAACAGATCAATATGTTCCATCTGTCCATTGAAACATTCACTGCTTTGTTTTCAAACAAGCTTCACAGTACCATAACACTTTATAAAATAGAAAAATGTCACGTAACATGAATATACCCCACAACAGCATTTGTTTCTTAAGACATAGGCTAAACAGTTGAGGTTATTGTGTTTGAAATTCATTGTACTGTTGATTTGATATATATAACTTTTGAAATAATTGCTTTTTCAAGAATTTGTAAACCAAATCTATTGTATAAACTATTTGTAAAATCTGAATATTTAAACATTAAACATGATTCAATATATCTTGACCTCTTCCTAGCCGTAATTTCTTCTGTGTTTATTTTCTTTGTCAGTTTATATGTGTTTTCCTTTTTTCCCCATGTTTAGGTTTTTTCGCCTGCCCATGTTTAGGTTTACTTACCTGCCAGGTTTAGGTTTACCAGCTTCCCTGCTTGCCTGCCTGCAAGCCAGCTTCCCTGCCTGCCAGCCTGCCCTGCTTGCCTGCCAGCCAGCCCTGCCTGCCTGCCCGCCTGCCCGCTTCCTTGCCTGCCTGCCTCCTTCGTCTGCCCTCACCATCGTTTCCCTACCCCAGTCCCTGTATATAATAAATACCCTCGCCTTATCTAATCCTCTGTGTCAGTGTCCTGCGTTTGGGTCCAATCTGTGTATCAGTCATAACAAAACAATCTGACCATCATGGACCCAGCAGACACTATCAATTTCCGCAAAGTCTTAGAAGTCCCACTCCCTGCTGGCTTTGGTGGACTCTGGGACCGTAAAGATTTTTGGACGTTGGTCTCGTCTCCCAGGCTGACATTGCTTTGGAGCCCTTGGCCGCGCCCTCACCAGCTTCTGGCCCTCTTTGCCTGGCGTCGCAGGCCTCCCCGAGGGCCCCTCCTTGCCTGATGTCGCAGGCCTCCCCGAGCGCCTCCCCAAGGCCCAACGCGCCCTGCTGCCGCGGGTCTCCCCGAGGGCCCAACACGCCCTGCTGCCATGGGCCTCCCCGAGGGCCTCTCCTTGCCTGGCATCGCAGGCCTCCCCGAGGGCCCAACACGCCCTGCTGCCATGGGTCTCCCCGAGGGCCTCTCCTTGCCTGGCATCGCAGGTGCCAAAAAAAGTGGTTCAGGAAGAATTGGAGGAATAGAGGAATCTAATAGTGACTGGTGCAGCCCCATTGTGCTTGTACCTAAGCCTGATGGGTCTGTTCGATTCTGTGTGGACTACAGAAAAGTTTACGCAGTATCGAAGTTCGATGCCTATCCAATGCCCCGGGTTGACGAGCTGCTGGATCGGTTTGGCACTGCTCGCTTTTACTTGACACTGGATTTAACCAAGGGCTATTGGCAGATTCCCTTGTCTCCAGCATCCAGGGAAAAGTCGGCATTCTCTACTCCGTTTGGTTTACACCAATTCCTGACCTTGCCTTTCGGTCTGCATGGGGCTCCGGCCACCTTTCAGCAGCTGATGGATAGGCTACTTCGACCACATGCTGCATATGCCGCGGCATACTTGGATGACATCGTCATCTATAGCAATGATTGGGAGCGGCATGTGCAGCATTTGCGGGCCGTCCTGCAGACGCTGAGGGGAGCGGGGCTCACTGCTAACCCAGGAAAGTGCGCTATTGGGCGGAGAGAGGTACGGTATCTGGGGCTCCTCTTGGGGGCGAGGGGCAGGTCAGACCCTTGATTGATAAAACCGCGGCCATTTCTGCCTGCCCACAGCCCAAGTCTAAAAAACAGGTGAGATCCTTTTTGGGACAGGCAAATTATTATCGCCAGTTTATTCCTGGCTTTTCGGCACTAGCCAGTCCCCTAACTGATCTCACCCGAAAAGGAGCCTCAGATCCAGTCCAGTGGACGGAGCAGTGGCAGGCGGCGTTCGTGATTCTAAAAGCGACTCTATGTGGCGGCCCTCTGCTAATCAGCCCTGATTTCTCCCTGCCTTTTATTTTACAGACCGCCGCCTCTGATGCAGGACTGCGGTGGGTGCAGTCTTGTCCCAGGGGGGAGGAGCGACTGGTATGTTACATCAGTCGGAAGCTTTCTCCGAGAGAGGCCCGCTACAGTGCCATAGAAAAAGTGTTTTGCGATCAAGTGGGCCTCTCTCACCCTCTGGTACTACCACTTGGGCAAGGCCTTTACCCTCTATACCGACCATGCACCCCTCCAGTGGCTACATAAGATGAAGGACACCAACTCCAGGATCACTCGGTGGTATCTTGCGTTACAGCCCTTTTGCTTCCGAGTGATCCATCGGCCAGGGTCCATGAATGGGTGCGCAGACTTCCGCTCCAGGGAGGGGGGGTGTCTGTCGAACCGAATGGGCCCTGGCCACATTCTGGCGATGGAGGGGTGTGGAAGGCGTCGGTCTCGGCAGCTAATCAGGACGATTAGCGGCCACGCCTACTGACAGAGCAGTAAGCGCACACCCCGGTCCGGTGTCTAATAATTACATCTGTGTGCTTTAAAACTGCTCTGCTCCCTTCAGTAGGGGGCTGGAACCAGAAAGGAGAAGGGCGAGAGACCGAGGAGAGAAAGCAAAGCGAAAGTAAAATATCGAACGGAGACTGAAAAGTTCCGGTTCAATATTGTTTAATTTGGTTTGGTTATTTTCAGTTCATTGTGTTTACCCGAAAGCTTCGTGGCAAGTAGGGTAAAGATTTTGTTTGTGTTTATTTTTATTTTACCCTCCCAGTCTCGCTCTCTGCACGTGGCGGTGTGCAGAGAACTTCTCTATTGTGAAAATAAAAATCTGATCCGTGGACCGCAGAATCCACTCTGTCTCCAGACTGCTCTGTTCCTGTCCAGGGATTGTCACGTGGCATGTGACACCATGGTATCAACGGCGAGACTGGTTCTCAAGTTTTGGAAAAATACCACTAGCCCAACATTTAAAGAATGGTTAAATTTGATGGTTGAAGCAGCCTCCTTTGAACAAATGCTGGCTAGAAGGGATGGGAAAAGAGAAGAGGTTGGCAAGATATGGGATAATTTTCTGGATTATGTAAAGGGGAAGGGATAGGAATGCCAAAGTATCCCCCAGTCAATTAGAAACCCTAGGAACCAAGCGGATACCAGCCATCCCGGAAACGTAACAATGATCAGCCTTCCCAGAAACTGAGTGACTACCAGCCGAGGGAAAAGAGAAAGGAGAATGGGTTTATGAGCCGCCAAATTATTATTTTGTCGCTTTTGCTGTTATTGTTTTTTTTATTGTTTTTTAACATTTAATTTTTTATTTTATTTTAAACACACACACACACAGTTTATAAAAAAAATATTTAAAAAAACACACACACACACACACTGTTTTTGGACACAAAGGAAGAGAGGTGCACTGTTCCCTGATACACTGTCATACAGGGTCAATGCGTTTATAAAAAAAAAAAAACACACACACACACATATAATACACACTGTTTTTGGACACAAAGGAAGAGAGGTGCACTGTTCCCTGATACACTGCCATACAGGTCAATGTGTTTATAAAAAATAAAAAAAACACACACACAGTTTATAAAACTAATTTGTCGTCATCACTGTTTACTTGTTCTAAACCATACAACACTACACTCCAAAAAATAAAAAAATACACTAACCTTTTCCTTCCCAGTGTTACAGGTATTGTACGCAGATGCCTGCAATTATGTCTATTGCTGTATTACTGCACTGATCTTGTGCGCTAACTATGATTGTTCCTATCATGTATTAATGCACATCTTGTAAGTCGCTCTGGATAAGAGCGTCTGCTAAATGCTTAAAATGTAAATGTAAAATGTAATGTTACGCTTTGAAGTAGTCTAGTAAATAATCGTGCTAACTAGTTATTGCATCAATTGCTATACTAAAGTTAATGCTAGCTAGTAGCTCAAGCATTTAGCAAACATTACACTGGCTATAATGACGCTGAACTTTCTCTAAAAAACGCCTTTCTTGACTATCATGATGAACATTTTCTGTGAATTTTTGGGGGTAATAATAGCCCTATACTGCATCACTATGACCTTACTGCTAGCTAGTTAACATGCATATAGTCCAGCTAAACTAGCAGCAAAACAGCATAAGTTATCTTAAGTCTGGTGTATTGAAAACCTTCAGCTGTGTTAAATTTAGTTTTATTTGTGTGCACCTTCAATTTTGTAATTTGTGTGTAATATGTTTCAGTGTTCGTATTGATTGTCTTGCTATTTTTATTGATCTATTTATTGTTCAATTAAAATGTGTTATTTGTATATATCTTGGATTTTTACTATTTCATATTTGTGTGCAATATTTTTCATTGTATTTATATATATTTTTTCTTCAAATAAAAGGGGTGCCTCTTGCGCCTTATTACAAAATAGGTACTTGTTTTGCTTGGCCTCCCTGGGGCTGGGGGGGCGTATGACTGATCTCGCCTAGGGCACCAAGTGAGCCAGAACTGCCACTGTGTCTGTTAATCATGTAAGATGGTAATGGATAGAAATCAGTTAAGTCATTGATGTTCAGACATTGTATAGTTTCACTGTTTTTGAGTACAGATGGTATTGAGGAAGGAACTCTGCTATGAATACTCTCATCAAAAAATTAAGAGCTATTTTTTGATCAAAATAAGCACCAGTTCACCAAACTCCATAGTCAACATGCCTTGTGACAACGAATTGTCCCTCCTTGTATGATGTTCCCTTATACTGTATGTCTACCGAGACCTTGGTATTTATTTCATTGAAGCCAAATTGTCTGACTGCATCCTTAATTGCTTCACTGTAAAGCTCTTGAGTAAAAGCCAGAGCTATCTTTCACATCTAGACATTGGCGTTCACACAGTGATATGGTACATCTAAAAGCTGTAACAACAGTTTTGGCAGCAACACATGGAGCAGACACATTGCCTCCAGTGGAAGTGAGCATTAAATCCTCCATATCTACAAAATATCAATTTGCACTCAGCGCCAACACACTTGAACACACAACGAGGTTCATTCCGATTAAGTTTGCAATGCAATACATAGCTCCTCGAGGTCTGAAATAATTTACTACAAAAACGACACAAAAACATTTTGCAACAGTAGAGTGGCTCGCACTTAAACCAATATCAAACAGAACAGACTATCCGCGCAAACAGCAAACACGGATTCACGTTAGGGCATGTCTTAGCAAGTTAGTTAGCAACCTTTAACCTCAATAATGTTAGCTTACTGACCAAGTGTTACTCAAGACTGTGACATTAGCTAACTGTTAGCTAATGCTACAATAACCAAGTCTACACCACGAAACAAAACAAAAGCCCCAGATTTAAAGCCGGAGCAACAAGGCGAGCTGTGCTTTTCCACAATCAAATTGTGTAATAGTTATGAACAGAATTATATAAGAAAAAATAAGGCAGAAAAAAGATCAATCCCCGAAATCTACATCAACCACGTCGGAAAAGCACAAGTCAGATCAACACGTCATAGAGAGAACCGAAGTGGGGATTATGACATTACACTGTACTGAAATGCATTGAGCATATAGCAACTACAATATTCTACACTCTTAGAAATAACTCTTCTATCATAATTTGCCAGACCATATTGCGATATTCATAGGGAAAGCAGCTAGCTATCTACCTAGCTAACGTTACTACCGGCTAGCTACTGCTAATGTAAGCTAGCCTGAGTGCTGGATAGCAGCAAGCTAGCGCAGGCTAGATTTGTTACACTGTATGATCCAGCTGTCTTTATATTAAACATTTTCTACATCGCCGCTCCAGGTTCGCTAGCCAAAGCTATTTTAATAGCTGAGCGAGCGGAAGTGGTTCTAACACCCCTCTCCTCGAGTCAAGCGCCAGCTCGCCGCCCGTGGGTCAGGATAGCCACCGGTGAAGACGGCGACATGGAAGGAGAAACGGCCCCAGCACGCCAGGTCCACCCTGCCCCCTGACGCCAGTCTCTGCCATCCCGAGGCGTCGACCCTGGGTCACTGACTGGTGCTATCTTTGTGACAAACCGGGGCACATTGCACGGCCTTGCCATGCACTGGTAGACACGGGATCCTGCCTGGCACCGCCGGTGCACTGTCCGCAGCGTGGACCCCCACCGACGAGCAGATGCACATGCCGCCACATTTAAATGACTGTGCTGGACAGTAGGGTTGCCGGGGACGGCTGACCCCTTGCAGGGGGGCTATGTAGCGATCCTGGGAGGGTCGGTCATTTAAATGTACGCGCAGAGCATCATGGGAGCACACAGTTTTGTGTTTGCGTGTTCCCCCTGTGTTAACTGTTAAAATGTTCTAATAACCTGTTATGTGTGTGAAATAGTTAAGTTGTGTTTGTGTTAGCTAGCTGGTCGCGGGCTGTTAATATCTGACCTACCACGACCAGAACGCCCAGTATGTTTGGTGCAGTCTCCTGGGCTGCAGGGCAAAAGTGTTCATCAAGCCATGTGTGAAGTGGACTGTTACTTCCTGATTGATTACGACATCTTCGGAAGGTGTTTTAATGGTCTCTTGTGTCCTTCTAAGGATGCGGTAGGCCAGCAAAGGGTTCTTTTTGGGCATCATCCGTAGTTGTGTGGTGTATGGAACACGGATGCTTGCTATCGATATTATCCATAGCTGTGCGGTGTATGGAGCATGGATAATTATTGCTTCCTTTAATAAAGTGGCTACCCGCGTAGTCAGCTTTGCATTACTACTGGACTCAGACTCTTTTCTTGATGCATCACCCAACGCACGCTCGCTACAATACCATGTCTACGTCTTTTCCATTTCTTTTCTTTTAATCACAAGTAGCTAGCTAGCTAATTTTATAAATCTGCATAGCTCAGTTATGGTATATAATTATAAACACGTCGTTATTGTAATATAGGCCCTAGCTAGCTTTGCTGCGCTGGTATCATATGACATCCAAAATATTACGCATCTTCCGTCCGCCTACCTACTGTACTGTACGCCCGCATAGATCAAGACCATAAATACATTTGTTTAGCATTATTAATTCGTTTCATATTCAGTGGCCGTAAAATCAATAGTAAAAGTGGGAAAATTTCTGTTGTAGGTGCACCTGCAACAACTGTTGCGATGACCACGCATAATGAGAGTGTCTGCTGTTGGGAGTACAGGCAGACACTCAACACTATGCGTGAGTCCGTCCAACAGTGCGAGTGTATTACCGTAAACCCGGGGTTCGCAACTGTTTGCCTGGACGTTCATGTCCTCAGGACGGCATATATGGGGTACAAGCAGGACTACAGTGACGACACTGAGGAAATCCCAACTCAGCATGAGTGAGTGGCGCTACACAACCAAACCCTTTACCAACAAGTGCCCGATTCCCTCCTGGAGAGCTGACACCCTCTCCTGCATTCTTTAGTTCCTACTGTAAACTCTTGATAAAGGTAGTTACTTTATTTACCATTATTTAAGTGTAGGCAACGTTTAGGCACCAGCGATTTTATCTTGCAAAAGTGATGACACGTCTCTGAAATGCCCCCTAACTATATCATAGTAACTATGTGACCATATTAATTTGAAAACACATGCATATTTCAAGCTTAGTTTCACTATGCCCACATAAACTACACATGTACAGGGCACTGTATAACACATATAAACAGTATGTCAAAAAGAAAAAGAAAATATTTCACAAAAACAAGACAAGAATTAGGGCGGCACGGTGGTGCAGTGGATAGCACTGTCGCCTCACAGCAAGAAGGTCTCGGGTTCGAATCCAGGCCAGGGGCCTTTCTGTGTGGAGTTTGCATGTTCTCCCTGTGTCCGCGTGGGTTTCCTCCGGGTACTCCTGTTTCCTCCCACAGTCCAAAGACATGCACGTTAGCCTAATTGGAGAGTCTAAATTGCCCGTAGGTATGAGTGTGTGAGTGAATGGTGTGTGTGCCCTGCGATGGATTGGCGACCTGTCCAGGGTTTATTCCTGCCTCTCGCCCCTATGCATGCTGGGATAGGCTCCAGCCCCCCCGCGACCCTGACCAGGAATAAGCGGCTTAGACAATGAGATGAGATGAGAAGACAAGAATTAATGTTGATAGAGAAATTCTGTTTCTGTTCAAAATACTTTCTGAACCTCTTCTCACGCTGGCACAAGGTGTGGAGCTGTGCCAAAAGAGATAGGCGGCAAGCTGTGAGCTAGCTAGCCGGCACAGCCTCAAGGGCAGAGTGCCTTGCCAAAAGATACGAGGTTCTCCCAGAGATGGGAAAATACTGGTGTGTGGGCGAGGCTAAAGCATCTGTCTAAGGATAAACTTGTGTATAAGAAGTGTTCTGTCCGGAAATGATTTGTTAATTTGCCTGGCAGGGAGGCGGTGAACCCCGAATGCATTTGGTTGAATGTTCAGTTTTCTCATTTGGTGCAAGTGTTCTCTATTCACTTTGAAGGTCTTCTGAATTTAGTGAACCTAACAATGTTTTTTAAATTTCTTCTTCCTCAGAAAGTTCTGTTACACTGCTTATAGACAAGTTTGTTCTGTGGAACTGGGGACAGCTCGGGAGGCACAACAGAGTGCCCATTCCATACTGTGTCGTATATATTATTAGGGAGACATTTCCTAATGATATGGGGGTTGGTACTGGAGCCAAGGGTATTGACTCGCCAACATTCGAGTGAGAATGAAGAATCCTCTACTCCATCTGTAACAGTGGCTGCCAGGCACTTTATTTAAAAGCACAGAACATACAGCCATTACCAATATGCAAAGTAAAAAAATGTACACTGTAACTTACAGATGCTTTTTTAACAACTAGCTGATGTTACTAGACTAAATAACTAAATTATTTGGTCGAATCCTAAACACTATAACTAGCCAGCATAAGTTTCATAATAACTAGCCAAATAATATGTTTTTTTGGCGACTTCATGAATACTAGAACGTTCGCTAACTACCGACAGCGAGCCAATGTTATAACGTTAACATTACAACTAACGTTAATTGTCATTTACCGTTCAGGAGTGTATGTAGACAGTCGGAAGCTGGCTAGCTAGCTGCTCTGCTAGCAGCTAGCTCCAGATTGTGTTCTATCTATCACGTCACATAAATCGCATTGTGGGTAGATTTACAAAGATTTGGCAGATTCTTGAGTTAAGTTTTTAAACTTCAAATATGCATATGTGTTTTCAAATAAATATGATCACAAACTTACTATGATATAGTTAGGGGGTATTTGAGAGACATGTGTCATCACTTTTGCAAGGTAAATTCGCTGGTGCCTACACTTTAATGTCAAAAATCTAAAGTCTGGCTTGCGAGACTACCCAAGCCCGTTTTACATTAGCTAGCTTTCGTTAGCCAGCTAGTTACAATGAGTCTGATGGTAACTTGCCTGGCTAATTAACCAATTAAGCTAGCTATTTCACTTGCATGGCCAAAAAAGACAAACAAGAAATGTAAACAAACACTCAAAAAAGTAATGAGCCTTAAATTGAAGCTTGCTCACCAACGTTGAGGAACTGTGGTGTCGTGTGCCACAAATTGCGCCAAAATGTAAGACAAACATTGTGCTGCTTTGTGATCGGATGAGGTTCAAATGGTTACTTTTACATTTGTTTCTTATGGAGAAATGTAGAGTAAAAAAAGAGCTCTATCCTATTTGGTAAAAAAAAAAAGCCCTTCGATATTTTCTAAAATAATAAAATAATCATGATAATAATGTAACGGGGGCAGCTAGCCTAGCTACAGAAATGCTAGCTGCCCTCCATTGTACTTCATGTGTAGCATGCTAGGTGGCTAACAGTAACCTACAAAACTGTAACATGTCAGTTAGTCCCTTGCGGCCAGCTAGACGTAGGATAAATGTGTAAATGTTCTAATGTGAAGAACTACATATGATTGGAATGAAAGCCCCTTTTCCCCAGTTGCGAATGAGGTTTGGATGTGTACATGTAACGACTGACCGTCACTGTGGGTGTATGCGTTGCGAGTGGCCCCCGTGATTCTGATGCTTGTGTTGTACTTCCTATGTGCTACATGCTTTATTATAATGAAGAATTAGTACTGAAATGGAAAAGCAAAGTCTCATGTCTCTTGATTCTGATTCTGTGGTGTCCACCAGTACATTAGTGGCAGAAGTGGAATGAATCGACGCTGAGATCAGGAGGATGGAAGAATAGAGACATCTGGATGGGAAGACGACGGTGCGGAGGAAGAAAACCCCACTCCACAGGTCGCTGAGGGAGTTTCTCCCGCGCATGGGGGAACTCGGCTACACCGACGACATGCTAATGACGGCTAGGGATCTCAGAGCGGCCGGCCGCGTGAGTGCTAGCGAGGTAGCCACGGGTAGTGAGCCCAGAGCAAGCGGTCGCCAGACTACTTGTAACTCACATGAAATAATGGGTCGCTAGAATGCTTTAATGTCTAGCTCTATTGCATGAGACATTTGTGCAGTCCTACTGTGGGAGAATCTGACCTCAGCCAGGGCCAGTTAGACTGAGGGATCCCACCACACTGGATACTTCTTCAAAAACAAACACAATCTTCAGAGTCTGATGTAATAGGGTTTATTGTATATGATACGAGATTACATACAAGAACCCGGGCTGGTTCGCGAAGCAGCACTTGACATATTTCTGAAAACACCCTCCTTTTATCCTGTTTTTCTACCCCCTCCTGCAGTGGAGCTCAAAGTCATACCCCTCCCACTTAAACTCAACCCTTCCCATAGGTTCATACCACAGTTCTCTATACGTCATTGTTTCTCATCCTAACTTAATTTACATCTGCATCTGTTCACATTTCCCTCCACTCGTTAATATAAAAAAAAGTAAACAGTTACTTGTGCTGACCTACATGTGGCCTGCACTGATGATGCAATTTCCTACATACTACACATGGCAAGCACTGATAATACAGTTTACTAATGACCTGGCAATGCAATTTACTAACTGGCCTCAGTAATTTAATAGGATGTGCCGGTGGCTAATGACTATGAAGTCATTAGTGATAGATAATGAGGGTGAACTCCTCTCAACCTTCCTCCCACACTACCTCCCAGAGATATACTGAACTCAGGATATTATTTCAGTGTTACGGATGGTACTGCCCCATCCATCACTCTGACGGTGTACGAAAAAACGTTGACAGAGAGAAGAGATGCAGAGTGAGATGAAGTAAGCTACTAGCTAAAAGCTTGACGAAAAAATACCATGACAATGTAATTAGTTAAACATGTTGTACTTAAAACATTAAATTAAAATAGCGAGCAACACTTGCTCAGTCTTCCGATACTGTTGTGCAGTGTTATAAACGAGTATTGAGTGAAATATTCACTTTGTTAGCTACCGTTCGCATTTGAGCTAGCTAGCTATCTCCTTGGAACCCCTGTTGTGTGCAGCCATGCACGAGTGAATGAAAAGATTTTATCATCCATTGGTGAGCGAATTACTTTTATTTAATTATTGGTTATTTTATTTACACTCTTATGTACATGAAACTTTGTTTGCATGAATGTTTTTTACAATATTTGTAGTCTGTAAAACTATAATGAATGCACATCCTTTTGAATGCTGTTACTTAAAATATTTCTATGTACGACCTTGTTTTATTAACTTTAACTTTATCATTTAACTTGGAAGGATTCACATTTGATCCCAAGTAAGATCTGTCTGTGCTGCGCGTTCAGTGCACGTGATCAGCACTCTCGCACCGCGCTGCACATGCAGGGCACATGGACAGCATTCACAGTATTCTGCTACAAATGCAGTGCATGGATGACTTCACCCATGTTTAACTAAATGATAGGCATTATTGTTTAATGATGTTGTGATGGTCGCATTGTCATTCATTTTCATGATACATTGTGGGTATTGAACTTTGATTACTTTAAAGGGTTGATTTAACTTTACCAGGTAAAGGTAATAGCTTAAAGATTGAATTCAAAATTATACTGTGAAATTTGAATATAATATATTTATGTAAGTTAATTCATTTATGTACAACATTATTCGCAGTATAAAAAGGGTGCACCAAGAACAGAAATTTGATTAAAGCTTTAATAGCTTTCCCAGGAAATGTGTTTGAATCTCCCAACAGGAGATAGTATTTTGATTTGATTTATTTTATGATTCCATATGAATGTAATATTTTGTTTTCTTGTTCATACTGAATTGTTATACTTACCTTTCATACTACTTCCAATACAAGCCGGCAGTTATTTTGTTACACAATTTCTAGTCTCTGTGTCTCATCATTTGAACATTTCACACCTCTCCAGCAGCCGAACCTACTAGCCCATTGATAGCATTATTTTCTGGTAATCATATTGAAAAGGTTCCTTGTGTATGCAACATACTGCTTGCCTGACAGTCGGCACTTGTTGGGAGGTATCGACCCCGGTGGCACCTGTGGCGGGTAGATCTAGTTCGGACTGCCGAACGATCACTTCCCCTGAGCAGCTTGAAGTAAGCCACCACGATGGGAAAGGCGACTGGGAAGCATATACGACCCAGTTCCACTTCATAGCTGAAGCAGCAGAGTGGAGCGAAGTGGAGAAAGGTGTAAGACTGACGGCGGCCCTGGAGGGAGAAGCTCTCAATGCCTTCCTGTGGGGGTTATGGCCGGCACGCCTCTGAGGGCAGGTCCACATCACCAGCCCCGCATCACCAGCCCCGCTACCCTGAACGAGGCCCTAGCAAAAGCGGAAGACCTCGAGGTGATCTTTGATGAGGAAATGCCCGCCCATTGCCCCGTCCGTACAGCCAGTGGAGAAAATGAGAGTGATGATGACACCGCTCCAACACCTCCTGCTTGTACTGCGGCAAGCAAGGCCACTTCGCGAGGGACTGCAGGAGGAAAATGCAGCGCGAGGCAAACCGATAGATGGTGGGAAACGAGAAACAGCGATAGGCGATAGGCGACCTAGCGCCTCCTCAAGTTCGTGCAGCCCAGGAGGGAGATGAAGACGTCGGCCTGGTGCTTCAGTGGCTAAGAACAGGGGTGAGGCCTATTTCCTCCACACTCTCCCCCTTCTCCCCAGCAGTCAAGCAGCTGGAGGCTCAGTGGGGCTCACTCCACCTCCACGATGACATGCTGTACCACCGCTGGTCAGATCCGGCCCGGGGCGTCATTCGACTGCAGCTCATAACCCCCCTTCAGCTACGGCCCACTGTGCTACACCTGGTCCACGGCACCGCAGGGTCCGGACTCTACAGCGTAAATAAAACGCTGCACCGCCTCCGAGAGCTGGGGGTGTTGCCATCGCAACGTAATCTCCCATTGCCGCCGGTTCAATGCCTGCACCGTAAAGAAAGGTCCACCAGGCCACTCTCACGCCCCCCTGCAAAAAGCTGCGTGCAGCGCCCCAATGGAGAGGGTGGCGATTGATGTGCTGGGTCCATTTCCGGTGTTGGAGTCAACCGCTACGTTCTCACAGCAATGAACTAGGCCTGCCGTGCAGTAGAATGCTTAGGGAACTGGACTTGTAACTCAGAGGTTGCTGGTTCAATTCCCAGGTGGGACACTGCCATTGTACCCTTGAGCAAGGTACTTAACCTGAATTGCTTCAGTAAAATATCCAGCTGTATAAATGGATTGTATGCAAAAGAAATGTAAACTGTGAGTCGCTCTGGATAAGAGCGTCTGCTAAATGCCTAAAATGTAAATGTAAATGTAACTACTTTACTAAATGGCCAGAGGCATTCGCGATCCCATCGCAAGAGGCTTCAGTAGTGGCAGACCATCTCCTCAAGGGGATGTTCTGTCGGTTCGGCATGCCAGCTGAGTTGCACAGCGACCAAGGGAGAAACTTTGAAAGCCAAGTGATCAGTGAGGTGTGTCACTGGCTTGCCATACGGAAGACTCACACCACTTCGCTCCACCCGCAATGTGACGGCCTAGTGGAACTTTTGAATTGCTAGCCCTCCTCACCTCAAGGCATCAGAAGGACTGGGACACTCACCTCCCCCTGGTCCTGCTGTCATACAGGTCGGCAGTGCAGGAGTCCAGAGTGCACGCGGGCATCCCTCATGATGGGACGGGAGCTTCGCACGTCTGTCAGCCTGAACTTTGGCTGCCCACCAGACCCGGAACTGCCCCGCCAACCTTGACCGCGTGCACCAGCTGGCTCGTGATCATCAGCAGGGAGCAGAGCGGCAGCAGAAAAGGAACTACGACACATGCTGCATGGGTCAGGAGTTTCAAGCAGGCGAACGGGTGTGGGTATTCAACCCTTGAAGGAGAAAGGGCCGATCACCAAAGCTAGACAGGGACTGGGAAGACCCCTGTCTCATCCTCGAGTGACTTTCCGATGTCGTCTACAAGCTGCGACTTCATCCAAGGCGCTGGATAATGGACTCACCCCGCACCTGGGTGATGAAGAATGCCCCTCGACCCCAAGAGAAAGTACTCGTCGCCCCGTTGCGGCTTGCAGCCCGCTGTTTTGACTCTACTCGGCAGGGGCTCACCATCAGCGGCATGGACCCCGGTTCACCACTGCCGCCGGATCCCGATCGCCAACGCAATTCTAATTCTAATTTATAGAATTAGGATCAAAGTTAAGGAGCAGAACCTCCACGGTGGTCTTCTCTGGAATTCTGCCAGTACCACGTGCTAGCAAAGGCAAGCAGAATTGTATATGGAGATTTAACACGTGGCTACAAACCTGGTGCAGGAAAGAGGGATACAGGTTTATGGGGCACTGGGACTCCTTTTGGAACAGGGGTGACCTGTACAAGTGGGACGGGCTACACTTGAACCGGAGGGGTACAGCTGCATTGGGCCAGCGTATGCTTAGGGTAGCATAGGAATATTTAAACTAGGGACTGGGGGGGCAGGGAGGGAAATTAGTAGTAGTATTAAGGATAGGGAAGTACAGACTGCCCAGATGGAAGATACCAGGGTGGAGTATGATAAATCTGAGGATATGATTAAAAAAATCTATATCATAATGTGAATAGAGGTGGTTCGGCACAGTTATGTGTGGAGGGGAAGGACAACATAAGTGGGAGTAAGGCTCTGAAGTTCATGTGTTTAAATGCGAGAAGCATAAAAAATATATTTTTGGAACTGGAGGCTGTCATGTTGAATGGAGGTTATGACATTGTTGGGATTACTGAAACATGGCTTGGTGTTTTAGGATGATTATAATGTAGAGGGGTACAAATTGTTTAGGAAGGATAGAACTAATAAAAGAGGAGGGGGAGTGGCTCTTTATGTGAAAGACAATCTTAATGTGCAGGACATTCGTTTCTTGTGAGGACATCTGGATTAGATTACTGGGAGATCATGAGAAGGGTCTTAATATAGGAGTATGCTATAGACCTCCAGCTTCAGACAGTAACATAAATAGTATGCTCTTTGGTAACATAAAACAAGGAGAGACGATAATTATGGGCGACTTCAATTACCCCTCTATTAATTGGGAGGTAGTGACAGGTCAGGGTAAATGTGAAGAGGAGTTTTTAGATGTGGTTTATGACTGCTTTTTGGTACAGTCTGTTACTCAGCCTACAAGAGGGAAATCAATACTGGATCTGGTTTTGTGTAACAATCCTCCTCTAACTCTAGAATTTTTAATTTCAGACCAGCTGACTTTAATAAAATGAGAGAGAATTTAAATAATATAGATTGGGTAAAACTTCTAGATTGCAGAACTGTGAATGAAAAATTGACTACATTTAAAAGGGTTATTGTAGATGTACAGTGTAAATTCATCCCAAAAGTAAGGAAAAATAGGATGAAAAACAGTCTCCGCAGTGGATCACTAAATCTTTTTGAGGCAAAAGAAGCGACTGTACATAAGTACACGAGTATATAAAAGGATTTCTCAGAGAGAAACAAGTTAGATTATTGTAATATGCGGTCTAAGGCTAAAAAGGAAATAAGATCAGCTAAAAGACAGTTTAAAATTAAAATCTCCCAAGATGCAAAAAGTAATCCTAAGAAGTTTTTTCAATATTGTAGTAGAAAAAGTTAATGATGGGGTTAAGTGCATTAATAATAAGGAAGGAACTTTGGTTTATAATAAAAAGGATATTTTATTTTTTTTAATTTTTTTACATTTATTTCTAATTTTTTCCAGTTTTTCTCCCAATTTGGTTGCCAATTATACCCTCTGTTTATTTCAATTCCCCACCCCCACGAGTCCGCCGCCCGTCCTCCAGGAGCGAGACACACATTCCTGGCCGATTGTTCCCGCCTTTTCTGAGACGGAAATTCTTCCACGTACACCTATTACCTTCTCCTCGACAGACTCGTGACGGCTCACCCTCCCCCCTCCCCCGGAGGCGGACAGCCAAATGCCGCCTCCGATCGGGGCTGACGACCAGGGCCGGTCTGGTAGAGACGCGGGTTTCGAACTGTGTCCCTGACAGGCAGCGCACACCACACCAAAGTGTGGCGCGTTAGACCGCTACTCCATCCGCTGCCCCAAAAAGGATATTTCTAACACACTAAACAGTTACTTTGTTGAGAGCTTTACTAGAGAAGAGGTTATACATATGCCTAAATGTATAGCCAAGGTACAGAATGTTTTGGAGGACTTTGAGATAAGGGACGTAGAAGTACTACAAAAACTTAAGACAAATAAGCCTGATGGCATATATCCCAGAGTACTCAAAGAACTTGGGGAAATTATATATAAACCATTGACAGATATTTTGATGCAATCCATAATTACTGGAGAAATACCAGATGACTGGAAGCAGGGTAGTATAATTCCAATACATAAGAAGGGGGACCGTACTGACCCAGGGAACTATAGACCTGTCAGTTTAAATTGCATCGCATGTAAAATACTGGAATGTATTATTAGGGATAAGTTGGAATCATTCTTGAAAAATAATAGTATTTTAAGGGAGCACTAACATGGTTTTCAAAAAGGGAGGTTATACAATACAATAAATATGTGCCATGGATTTATCCAATGCTTGTATGATTGCTGAATATGTTTTGGAACCCTCCAAAACTGGTTCAATCAATCAATCAATCTTTATTTTTGTATAGTGCCATTTACAAACAGGTTGTCACACAGCGCTTCACAATTGGCATTTTCCAGAGGGAATCAAAAAAACTGAAAACCATTGGAGCCAATGTGGGAGACTGGAAAATTATTCCCTGATCCCTTAAAAGGCGGTCGAGATGAACTCCTGGAAAATTGTGGGATACAGAGAAAAACAACACAAATAGTCCTTGAGGCTCATGTGGCTTAACAGACCACCGGAAGGGCATTCTAAGTGTAGGAGTGGGGTGGACCTCATCCCTCCAGATACCAGGGCAGGGCGGGGGATGGAACCAGCAGCTAGGGTCTGGGCCAGCGGCATCCGGCTAACACATGGCAGGGGTGGGGGGTGAGCTCCGGGCAGGTGCCACGAAGCCGGGGAGAAAAGAGGAAAGGTGCAATTATGACTATGATAAATATCACACCGGATCAGGGGAAGAGTAGTGATAACACTTTTGCACCAGCAGAAGTAATCTAGGGCAGCATAACTAATTAGGTGAGTGGCACAGGGAGCACGCAGCCATGAGGGCACTCAGAGACCATCCCACCACATCATCAGCAGTCCTGATAGGGGCGGATCATCACTTATGATTGGTGACAGTAAGGATAGCTCATTGCACCAGAAGGCTCTATTGCTACGCCCCCTCCACATCTGCACCTAATGACTATAAGAGAGACTAAAGAGATGTGTTTTTAACCTAGACGTGAAAATTGAGACCGTGTCTGACTCCTTCACAGAGATGGGTAGACTGTTCCACAGTAAAGGAGCTCTATAGGAGAAAGCTCTGCCACCTGCTGTATTTTTTGATATTCTAGGGACTACCAAGTTGCCTGCATCTTGTGAGCGAAGTGAACATGGGGGATTGTACGGATGAAGTAGATCCGTCAAGTAAGAGGGTGCAAGTCCATGCAACACCTTATAAGTTAAGAGGAGTACCTTATAGTCTACACGATAGTTTATAGGAAGCCAGTGAAGTGACGCTAACACAGGACTAATGTGCTCATATTTCTTTGTTCTAGTCAGGATCCTTGCAGCAGCATTCTGTACGAGTGAAATATTTAATAATTAATAAACGTTACTGTTTGTGCCATTATTATATCTGTAACACTACCAATATTGGGTTAGACCTATTCACACATACTATTATTGTGGCGAAATAAAAAAATATATATATACATACATATACATATTTTATAAAACCTGCAGAAACCTGCCCGTATTCACACTGATGTATTGCTTGACATAAAAGATTAGATTAAAAATGTGTGTTAGCCCAACAAATATAGTTTTTTATTAAAAACTACTAAAACCACTTACATTATACATTTACATTATAGGCATTTAGCAGACACTCTTATCCAGAGCGACTTACACCGTTTATATTTCTTTACATACAATCCATTTATACAGCTGGATATTTTTACTGAAGCAATTCAGGGTTAAGTACCTTGCTCAAGGGTACAACAGCAGTGCTGCACCTGGGAACTGAACCAGCAACCTCTGAGTTACAATTCCAGTACTGTAATCATTACACTACACTGCCACCTACACTACACTACACTTGTGTTGCCTCCTGGGGATGGGAAGACATTGACATGCTGGATAGGCAGGATGGGTATGTTTCATTTCAATGTTGAGTGACTGAAAGTCTCTCAGCCTGTGCATTTATGTTATCTCCTTCAAAGCTGTACCCCTGTGCGATGCCTAAGGCAACCAGTCTGATGCAGTCACGTGACCCACAGGGCTTAGCGCCGGCATGAAAATAGGGCCCCATATCTCTGTATCATGGCAGAAGTCAGAGATTGTACCCAATAAAAATGGAACTCACCAAGATTGGCACCATGGGCCCTATTTTCGTGCCGGCGCTAAGCGGCGTTATGCCCTAGCGCAGGCAAATTGCCAGTTTCGTTTATTGCAAACGGAATATTCCCCATCTCCGCCGAGTTTGGCAATTTCGTGGTGCGCAGTGAAGGCGTTTGCACCACTATGGGTTGGGCAGCGCAATAGGGGGTGTGACAATGGGCGCTATGCAAGTTTGGTGTCAAATAATGAGTTCGCGTTAACGTCCAACTAGACCACCTCTTGGCGCAAACGTTGGCGCTCTGGAATTTGGTGACTTTATTGATGCGCACATTATCTGAAATCACATGAGAGTGTTTTGTGAATATTGTTCATTTTCCCCACGTTGAGGCAAATCGTCCAATCCATGGGTAACTTGCAAGCGTAATCAATAAAGCTAAAAACTATTTCACCACAGCCAGACGGCTATCAGTTTGGCTGCACATGCAGTTTCTTCTGCATGACGAACATAAATGAAACAGGCCTAGTTGCAGTTGTGAGTTTGTTATTTATTGCTTTCCATTTAACAATTACATTAAGTTAGAAGAAAATAAATGTTTTTTAAGTTGGAAAGCCTACAAATAAGGAAAAAAAGAGATGGTAAAATAAAACACTTTCTTTTAACAATGTAGGTCTCGAAATAGAAACTCAAATCATGAAGATAACATGTGCTATCGTCCTAAATCACAAAATTACCTAAATTGCGTTACACGCCCTAAAGCGCCACCGTCTTCGCTTTGCGTCTGCGTTACCGACACCTTCCTAATTCACCAAAATAGGGCCCCATGTGTTGCCTCTGATTAGTTAGGCAGTCCTAAAAATACCTGATTTCTTGTGCTAAATGTGTTGGTTTGGGTTGCATTTTTCTAGCTTGCTATCCAGCTTAATGTTCACATTTCCGTAGTATGGTTTTAGGAAGATATTACTCCATGGTAAAATAGATTGTTACTTCAAAATGATTTTCAACCATCCTAGTAGTAGATAACAAAGAGAATGATCCCAGCAAACCCGGGACGACCCTATGACAGAGCTGTGGCGTGTAGCGTGGCTTTGGTTGTATCAAGTTATCTAGCAAATCAAACTGGATCCAAGAGAAGAGAAAGTCATAGCATATATAATGCAAGTAAAGAAACAAGCCTCCTCAAACGCTTATGCTTGTATTACCAATTTTCAAGTTATCAAAAAGATTTCTGCCCTGGATCCATGACCTCTGGTACAAAATTGTGGCTTTGCACATTGTTCCAGAAACATAACCATGCATGCTTGCTGATTCAGACACAGACTTTAACCTGTATCTGGTTGTTAGCCATAGCTGTGTTTCTGAAGTGTTGGAGCTGTAAAAGAACACTGCTCCAAGTCGTACAGTGGAGCGGGACTTACCAGCGTGACAAAATATGTTTTGCCAAGATCACAACAAAATGCCACAACATTTAATACATCCCTTAAAAGAAAAGAGACAAGTTATAATTCATTTAAATATCAAACTTACTGCAGGGGAATACCCACAGGCGCTTTGGCTCAATGTCCACAAACAAAAAAGGACTCATTAGCTCATTAATTTTCTAATACATCAAAATGGGTGTTTGAAAGTGGCTGCACTTTCCTAGACATCACACCTGCAACTAAAATAACTTGGCTGATAAATAACATGATCTGTTACAGGTCAAATAAACCAAAGTAGAAATGAATACATTTTTATTTCTTCTAAAATTAGTTACTACAAATAAAAACAATGTCAAATGAATTTGACACCAGCTTTTTATTTTGAAAGAACATTATGCATTCGTTATCATGTACATGTTTAAACCATAAACAGCTACTCTAACTTTGTCACATTCCAATTTATAGAAAAAGGTTTGGTCAAGCATGTACTTGATTTATATCAGAATAAAACGAAACAGATTTAGGTGCTTTACCTAACTGCTTTGAACGCTGACTATGTTCCCTTTGGACCAATCTTTGTTCACCTCTCGTTTACAGCATTTTCTCTCTTTTTCTACCTCAAATAATAAACAGAACTTCAGTCCTACAGGTTTTACAGCCATATTCATACTGTATCTGGCACACTACCTGTCCACTGTAGAGCATGGCAATCATCTAAGCAATTATATGTGAAAAGCATCATATTGATGAAGAGGAGCAGGATGCTAGGAGCTGTGCCTGACTTCAGTACCACACACCACTTGAAGAGGATGAGAAACACCAGGTATCCAAAAAGGGCCAGCATGAAGATCACCTGTGGAATGAACTGGAGCAGAACATCCCTGGTGTTCCCGAAATATCTGTGGTGGTAAAACATTGACTGATTAGAAATTGACGTGGCCCACTTTCCAATCAGTTCAAAACAATTTTTTTAAAGAAAAAAAGTATTTTGTGTTGATCAGTGGCAAGAAATCCCTATTACATCCATTTTGATTCCACAAAGTAAGAAAATAAAATGTGATAAATGCAAAAGGGGGTGAATACTTCTTATACCCACTGTATATACAGAGAGTAGACAAAATAATGGAAATGCCAAACAATATATGAATTTATCTTAACTAATAAGGATTTTGGTCATAATTTACCTTCCGAACAGCTTCAATCATTGTAATGCTATGATACAAGTTTTTAATTGTTTCTAGTGGGATATTGTACCATTTGTCCGATCTCTCCAAGAAGGAAAGCATCCAGTTCTCTGACAGATGATGGCAGTGGAAATCTCCTCCGCACTCATTCCAGAGCTTCCCATAAAGGTTTAGTGATGTTTAGATCATGGAAGGTGTTTGACTGTCCTGCTATTCCAATCCATTTAGCAATGTGTATGGGGGCATTACAAGTCCTACTGTAACCCTTCTTTGCTACGAGTAGAATTTAACCTCAGGGTCAGATATGATATGACAGGACTGTGTGTTTGTGAATCAATCAAGGCAAGACACAAGACGCTTTCAATTTCTAGAATTATATTGTATTTAAAAACGTAGGTGTAGAACAACAATATTTACCATCATTAAGATGACTCGAATTACCCGATACATATTAGTAAATACAGACATGAAACCCACAACAATATTCGGCAGCGCTGCAACCCCAGTTGTGCACAACTCCCAAATGAACAAAATAATAAAACGGGGAAACCTTTCGTCGGGGCCCGTAACTGGAACAATCCTGAAAACACTTCGTGGCTTACAGTTCCCAAGTTCACCCGTTGCGGGCGATACTCTGTCGAAGGTGGCTGATGTCCGCAGGATGCTGAGCGCTCTTCATTTCCGTCCAAGGAGTGAATGGCGAGATGGTCCGCTCAAGGAGCGAAATAGCTGGATGATGCAACCTTGATGCAACGAGGCTGATATAAAAAAAGGAACTACTTCACCTCTTGCTCGCAGTCAGAATACACTGAAGACTGCCAGCTTCGCGAGATATACTACGATGAAAACCCGCCCACGCCTGACTTTTATCATTGACCTTATCATTCCCGCCCTTTTAATAGGACCGTACCAACTAAGCAGACAATTGGACTGAACCACTTCTATATAATAGGGGGGTTACATTCTCCCCTACTTAAAACAGGTCGTCCTCGACCTCTAATTGAAGGGACATAACCTGACCAATAAGATACTTAACCAAAGGTTCATCCTATACATTGCCCGAGGAGTTTGTATTGCTCCCGAAACATAAGAACATAAGAACATAAGAATACATAATGATGAGAACGGGCCGTTCGGCCCATCTTGGCTCATCATGTCCTAATCTAAAGAACATCTAGTACTACATCTAGCCTGGCCTTGAATAGCCCGAGCGTTTCTGCCTCTACTACCTGACCTGGTAAGCTGTTCCAGGCATTGACAACTCTCTGTGTAAAGAAAAACTTCCTAATATCTGTGCGGAATTTGCCTTTAACTAATTTCCACCTGTGGCCTCTTGTTCTGCCTCTTGTTCTGCTGACCCCACATAAGACTCAATTCCTGCAGTATTTTAAAATACTGTTCTAAACCTGCACTTGACACTGATGCTGTGACACACTGACAGTGTACATTCGATTTTCCCCCTAGATCATAAACCTCCAGTCTTTTTGGAAGACGGCGCTCCCGATTTGACCTGCGGGGCAGAATTGTCTCTTGTTCTGGAGACGAAGCTGCATCAGATGTCTCTCCTTCATCAACATGACTACCATGTGCACCTTCATCCCTTTCCTCTGCGGACATGTCACCCTCAATGGCTCGATCACTTATGTAATCCAAAGATTCACTTTCCATAGCCACAAATTCAGGTGCATCTGGATTCAAAGATGCTGAACTATCCTCCAAGATCGTTCCTGCCCCCCTCACTAAACTGGAATCCTCCATGTCCATTTCCACACTGGGTCCACTGCTCCGGGTCTGCCTCAACACAGCCTCGTCTTCCTCTTCTGTCTCTAGAGACACTGGAAGAAACCCACACGGAAGCAAGAGATCTCTATGCAAGGTCCGCTCGTGTCCCTCCCCCATCTCAGGTCTCACAACATACACCGGTATGTCTTCACTCAACCGCTTCACTACCAAATAAACAGTGGATTCCCATTTATCTGCAATTTTGTGCTTTTTGCGAATGTTGACACTGTGCACTAAAACCCTATCACCAACTTCAATAGGAAAGGCAATTACCTTACGATCCCATCTCCTTTTATTCATCAATTGTCGCTTTTCCGCCATTTGCGATGCCAGTTCATAGGCGAACTTCAACTTTCTCTTCAAGTCTCTCACATATTGAGAGTGTGTTTTCTCGCTCTGTCCCGCTGGACTGATTCCGAAACATATGTCAATGGGTAAACGGGGCTCCCTGCCAAACATGAGAAGGAAAGGCGATTCTCCAGTCATGCCATTCCTTGAACAATTGTAAGCGTGCACTAATGGACGGACATATTTACGCCAATTATTTCTTTTTGTCACTGAGAGTCCCTAACATATCTAACAAAGTTCTATTAAAACGTTCTACAGGGTTTGCTCTTGGGTGATAAGGCGTTGTCCTTGATTTGACCCCTGTAATCCTACATAACGCTTTTACAATCTCAGACTCAAAGTTCGCTGCTTGATCGCTGTGGATTCTCTTTGGGAATCCATAGTGGCTTATAAAATTCTCCCACAACACACTGGCAACAGTTTCAGCAGTCTGGTCTTTTGTGGGATAGGCTTGTGCATATTTCGTAAAATGATCCGTCAGAACTAAAATGTTCCTAGTGTCACGGGTGTCTGGTTCAATAGTAAGGTAATCAATACAAACAAGTTCCAATGGCTCAAACGCTTTGATGTTGACTAACTCAGCAGCCTTTTCTATACGGGCCTTCCTCCTGACACATCGTTCACAGGTCTTACACCTATGCTCAACATCTGCTGACAATTTAGGCCAATAAAACCTAGCACACGCCAAGCTTACCGTCCTATCATAACCCATGTGACCAGTCTCATCATGAACTCCCACCAATGCTCTGGCACGATGACTCTTTGGAATGATCAACTGATTATATTGTTTCCCCTGCTGATTTCCAAGCTGCCTGTGTAATACTACTCCTATTAAAATGAGTTTTGGCCATTCCCTTAAAAGCAGACGAACCTCCCATGATTCCTCCTTCTGTGCCACTAACTCGGGTTTCATACCCCTTTTTACTAAGGCAACGACCCATCTTAAATCCTCATCTTCTCCCTGCAGCTGCTTCCAATCTTCCATGGACATGCTGGGGAGAGTGTATTGCCCTGGCTAAGGTTCCAGGTTTTCAAAACCACTTGGTATGGCATCCTCACTGCATAAAAGCGTCTCTACAGCAGCCACTGGATCGCTATGCCCCTCCTGACCTGGCTGGACATCATCAAAGTTGGTCACATCCTTCAACACCATCACCTGATGTTTTTGACACACCGCCACCAAGGCTTCCTGTCTAAAAACAGTTTGAACATCCTCCTGAATAGACCCTTGATAAAGATAAGCAAAGACGGCTGTATAAAATAATATACCATCCATCCATCCATCCATTATCTAAGCCGCTTATTCCTGGTCAGGGTCGCGCTGGAGCCTATCCCAGCATGCATTCCAGGCGAGAGGCAGGAATACACCCTGGACAGGTCGCCAATCCATCGCAGGGCACACACACACCATTCACTCACGCACTCATACCTATGGGCAATTTAGACTCTCCAATTAGCCTAACGTGCATGTCTTTGGACTGTGGGAGGAAACCGGAGTACCCGGAGGAAACCCACGCGGACACGGGGAGAACATGCAAACTCCGCACAGAAAGGCCCCCGGCCTGGATTCGAACCCGAGACCTTCTTGCTGTGAGGCGACAGTGCTATCCACTGCACCACCGTGCCGCTTAAAATAATATACAATACAAGTAATGAGCTATATTGTGTGCTCAAAAATGGGGAAATATTATTTTATACTAATAGAATTGCTCATTTTGTTTCACAAGTAATTCGTTTTCTCTGTAAAAGATACAGTATATGCCACAATTATTCAGCGTTCTGATGAAATCCTAAGGGTCCAAATGTTAGCCAACCTGCATGATTAAATAAACCTGCCATTAAAACCATAAAACTACCATTGCATATTTTGGAGCATCTTGTAAGTATGCAAGTCTCATTCTTTCAAGTATTATATGCCACTTCGACTCGACACTTTATGTTAAGACTTTTTGGAGCATGTATGTTTATTGTGTCACGATTATTCATACCCGTTTTCAGTACTTTGTGCACCCTCCCCTCACAAGGATAACATGACTGAGTCATCTTCTATAGTGTTTTATGAGATTGTTGAACACATTGGGGGGATCTCTGACCATTCCTCCATACAAAATATTTTATGATCCTTCAGATCCTGGGGTCTAAGCTGTTGTTGCTCCTAGGCGCTTCCACTTCACAATAATAGCACTTACAGTTGACCCGGGCACATCTAGTAGGGCAGAAATTTCACAAACTGACTTGTGGCAAAGGTGGCATCCTATGACAGTGCCGTGCTTAAAGTCACTGAGCTATTTACGAACCATTCTGAATTCTAAATGTTTGTCTGTGGAGATTGCATGGCTATGTGCTGGATTTTATGCACCTGTTGGCAATGGGTCTAAGCTTGTGCACTACCCTCTTCAATTCAAACCACAAATTTGCAATCAGTCAAGGCTGAGATGGTCATTGCCAAACAGTAGGTAGGCATGACACTCCTTTCATCATAACTAAGGGCATGCATTTTTCACCACCTTTCTCAAGAAGCTGCAGTTGGGGGGGTAGAAGATGGTGATATAGAGAACGGTTCCTGCACCACCGTGTAGATAAAAAAAAAAATACCCGGCAAAACTTACATTACAGACAAATCCTAAGTTAGACATGGTAATATGAGCCTCGATTATTTTTTTTAACGTTGGCGTTGTGCCATTGAGAAAGACAAAAACTTGAGCAAAACTGACCTAGCAGATCTAGCACATCCGACTCTTCCCTCCGTCAGGCAATTCATGGACAATATTGCTAAGGTAATTCATGAGAAACCCAGTCCCTTGTCACAAAAACTTCAAGCTCATTCGCTAGAGCTGATGAATTTTGAAAAGAGAGCTGCTGAAACGGAGGACAGGATAGCATAATGGAGTCGGCTCCTGACTCGGCTGGGTCACGGCCACAGGCAACGGAAAAGCAAATACAGAATATAGCCAATCATATCAATGATTTGGAGAATAGGGGTAGGAGAAAGAACATATGAGCCGTTGGGCTTCTGGAGAATGTGGAGGGCAGCTGGCCAACTACGTTTCTAAAAAGCTGGCTGCCTAACTTCCTGAACATTGATACCAAAGCAGGTCGCATTCAAATTGATAGACCTCATTGTACACTAGTATGAAGGTTTGAGGGTGCTGCTTTTTCAAGATATCTCTGCCACAGTTCTTCGGAGGTGCAAAGGATTTGATGAGGTTATGGTGCATCTACGAGAAATTGGCACCCAGTACTCAATACTTTACCCAGCTTTGCAGAAGGTTGAAACAATGAAACAACCATATGTTCTCTGTGATATAGTGTTTTTTTGTTATTGGTGCATTGCATGCATTGTGTCTGGGAGATTCCCCTATGAAAAGTAATGGCTAGTAATACATTGAGACTATGTACATGGAATATTAATAATAATAATAATAATAGCTTCAATTTATATAGCGCCTTTCAAGAAAAACCCAAGGACGCTTTACAGTAGAGGACACAGACACAGGACACAGAACGGAGACAACAGAACGGAGACAACACAGAAACCACAGAAACTAAACAAAGGTTTTAGTGAACAGATGGGTTTTGAGGGCGGCTTTGAAACTGTCCAGGGTTGGGGCTTGGCGAATCTCTATGGGGAGAGAGTTCCAGAGGGTGGGTGCTGCCACACTGTAGGCTCTGTCCCCAAAGGTTCGTCGGCTGGTGCGGGGGGTGGAGAGCAGACCCGTGTCCGAGGACCGCAATCTCCGAGATGGGGTATGATGGTGGAGAAGGTCAGACAGGTACTGGGGGGCAAGGGCATGGAGGGATTTGTAGGTGAGAATGAGGAGTTTATAGGAGATACGAGACTTGACCGGAAGCCAGTGGAGTCGGATGAGAGTGGGGGTGATGTGCTGCCAGGGCTTGGTGCGGGTGAGAACCCGGGCAGCTGAGTTCTGCACGTACTGGAGCCTGTCCAGGGCTTTGCTGGGTACCCCGAACAGGACTCCATTGCAGTAGTCCAGACGGGAGGTAATGAAGGCATGGATGAGGGTCTCCGTGATGGAGTCTGAGAGTGACGGCCGGAGTCTGGAGATGTTCTTGAGGTGGAAGAAGGCAGATTTGGTCATGGATTTGATGTGTGACTGAAAAGAGAGGGTGGAGTCCAGAATGACACCCAGGTTGCGGACTTCGGGAGATGGTGAGATGGAGCAGCCGTCAACCTGGAGAAGGAAATCTCCAACCTTCCAGAGCAGTGCCTTGGGTGCCACAACCATGAGCTACGTTTTTTTGCTGTTGAGTTTGAGTAGGTTGGATGACATCCATATTTTTATTTCATGTAGGCAGTTGATAAGAGACTGTGGGGGGAGCTGAGTGGATGGTGAAGTGCTGAGATACAGTTGAGTGTCATCAGCGTAGCAGTGAAAGTTGAGACCATAGTGGCGGATGATCTAAGATGATCTATGATATTAAGGGGATACATATGACCCCGACTTAAGATGGTGGTGCTACAGCTACCATGTGCTATGGGTGGCCTAGATCTCCCAGATAGAAAAACATATATCAGTTGAGTGTCCATCTACGGTTTATAGCTGGGTACACAACAACACCTCTTCAATATGGCAGGACATTGAAGTTTCCCAATCAAAATGCCTTTTTTTGTTATTTGCAGATAAGCGACTTCATTATGAAAATAACATTTTACATTTACATTTTGCATTTTAAGCATTTAGCAGACGCTCTTATCCAGAGCGACTTACAAGATGTGCATTAATACATGGTAGGAACAATCATAGTTTGCGCACGAGGTCAGTGCAGTAATATTGCGAGAGACATCGTTGTAGGTAGCTGCATACCATACCTATAACACTGGGAAGGAAAAGGTTAGTACATTTTTTACTTTAAAAAAATTAAATGAGTAGGCAAGGATACACATACAAGAAGTGTTGAGCAAGTTGGCAGTGGTGATGACAAAAGGCTAGATGTACAGAATTCAGTGGTAGTGGAGTCTGAAAAGGTGGGTTTTGAGTCTCTTACGGAAGATCGCAAGTGATTCCATGGTCCTGACCGATTGCGGAAGGTCGTTCCACCACCAAGGGGTCAGTGCAGAGAAGAGACGAGACCGCGAGGAGCGGCTGCCAGGTGCCCGGAGGGATGGGACAGTCAGTTTGGCAGAGGAGGCGGAGCGGAGGGGTCTGGCTGGGGTGTAGGGAGTGATGAGTGACTGGAGGTATGGGGGAGCAGTACCTCTAGCCGCTTGAAAAGCAAGCACCAGTGATTTGAATCTGATGCATCCTGTGATGGGGAGCCAGTGCAGAGATGAGAGTAGAGGGGTGATGTGGGTGAACCTTTGTTGGTTGAACACCAGACGTGCAGCAGCATTCTGGACTAGTTGCAGTGGCTTGATGGCACAGACCGGTAGGCCTGCCAGCAAGGAATTGCAGTAGTCCAGACGTGAGATCACCAGGGCCTGGACCAGGAGTTGTGTGGCCTCTTGGGTGAGGAACGGTCAGATCCTCCAGATGTTGTGGAGGGAGAATCGGCAGGTCCGAGTGATCGCGGAAATGTGGCCTGAGAAGCACAGCTGGTTGTCCAGGGTCACTCCAAGACTCCTGGCAGACTTGGACGGGGACACTATGGAGCCTTCCACGGTGATTGACGCATCAATCATCGGAGAGCCCTTCACTGGGAGGAAGAGCAGCTCTATCTTCCTCAAGTGGTGAGTGGACATCCATGCAGAGATGTCAGCCAGGCATGCAGAGATCCGTGCCGGGACCTGGGTCTCAGATGGAGAGAAGCAGAGAAAGAGTTGAGTGTCATCGGCATAACAGTGATAGGAAAAACCGTGAGCAGAGAAATACCGGATTTAATGCTATGCGAGTAATCTTTGTTTAGCCCATATTAGGTTAAACAAAGATTCTTCTGTATATTATTATGCGGGGCTGAGAAACTGTTCAATGAACGGAAAAGCTACCATTTTCTACATATCATATGCCAGACCTATTAGAGACAGATTTAAAGTTTTTTCTTGGAGAATGTTAAACATGGAGGAGGAGGCCTGGTGGTCTGGGGCTCTTTTGCTGGATCCAGAGTCCAAAGGGCCTTTTTTTAAACTCAGAAATGTACATTACTTTTTTTACATTATTTATTTTATTACATTTACAGTAACTTAAACTTTTTTTTTACCTCTGGCAGTTTACCGCTTTCTGTAGGGACTTTCAAGCTGGCTGTTTCTGTTCAAGGAGTCTCTCCCATCCCCCATTGCCTGCTATTTACTAAGAGGAAACAGCCAGGGGAGAACCCATACAAGGCTAATGCTGTCTCCTGATCTCTGACTGTGAAGAATGTTTTCTCGCCAAACAGATTTTCTTGAAGGGACTGTGCATGTACAGTATGCACGATTCACTTGAGACAGGCATGGTACTGCAGGGGGGTCACGATTTCTATTGCCCTGAGCTTGTGAACAGAGAGTAGAAGAAAGAAAATCTGGAGAAAATCCAAATCCCCTGCTGACCTGGCAGCCTTCCACACTCTCCTGGCTACCTTTTCCTCTAACCTCTCCTTTGCTAAGTGCATTTTTCTTCTCTAAAATTCAATCATCTGCATCTAACCCATGCAAACTCTTTTCTACATTTTCCTCTCTTCTCACCCCTCCTCCTCCTTCACCCCTTCCCCTCTAACTATGGATGACTTTGCATCTTTCTTTCTCAAGATAGTTAATGACATTCACAATTTCTTCCTCCCAACCCCTCCTGCACCTAAACCTTCCTCACCTATCTCACAATCCAAACCACACACCTCCCTATCCTCCTTCTCACCCCTCTCTGACTCTGACATCTCACAACTTATTGACTCCCACCATCCTACCACCTGCCCTCTCGATCCCATTCCCTCCCCCCTCCTCTAGTTCATCGCTATGGACATCTTCCCCTTTTGTCTCCAATGTTATTAACTCCTCTTATTTATTTGTTATAAGAGGAGTTATGTTATTTCCTCCCGTACTGTCCCCTCTGCCCTCAAAAGGGCCCTTGTCATCCCTCTCCTCAAGGAACCCTCTCTGAATCCTGCTGATATTTCTAACTACCAACCTGTCTCTCTCCTCTCATTCCTATCTAAGAATGGGTTTTATATAATCAACTGTCTCTCTATCCCCTAAAGAATGACCTGTTTAATCCCAACCAATCAGGCTTCAAGGCAGCTCACTCTACTGGAATTGCTCTGCTCACGGTCACTGAGGCTGTCCATCACTCAGCTCCGTCCACCTCCTGCTCGACCTATCGACTGCATTTGACACTGTTGTCCACCAGATCCTGCGTCTACCTGGCAGTGTAATCAGAAAGTGTCTACCCGTCTTCGTGAAGAGATCAGCTGTTTCCGTCCCGCCGAGTCTTGAGTATCTCTGGGTTGCTAAGTTTACCGCTTTAGTTTTTACTGGTTTTTCGGTTCGTTTTCTGTAGTTGCTAACTTTGCGTAGCCTCTTGTTGTTTAACCCCCTGAGGTCGGCTGGATCGGCGCCGATCCAAGCAGCAATACAAGTATATTACTATTTCTAACTTCGCGATATTTTATCATACACACGCGGCAAAAACATTGACAGAAACCTTAGAATCGCGACTTTCCGATTTGAGCACTGGCAAATCAAATGGGATTTTTAAAATTAGCTTAATTAGACCAAAAGTAAACCTTGCTTTTTACTCTGTTTTTTACCTTTTAGTAACGTCCCCTTCTATTGACATGTTAACGAGGTGCTAATTTCGGGAGGTGCGTCGGGCCATGTGTGAAAACGCCGGCATAAACAACACAAACTGAAGAGGACAGTCTATGCTGATATTTATTTTATTTCGCTTGTTTTCAAATACTCGTGAAAATATATATAAATTCCGCGTCTTGTGACTACATATTCCGCATGTCGCAATGTAACAAATTGCAATAGGCACACAAAATACTTTTCAAACAGCCTAAAATGTTATAAAATATATCGTATGTCTGTGTTTACGCTTGCAATCTGCCAGCAACAGTATATTCACGAGTATATTTTCAAATACTCGTGAAAATATATGAATTCCGCGCCTTGTGACTACATATTCCGCATGTCGCAATGTAACAAATTGCAATAGGCACACAAAATACTTTTCAAACAGCGTAAAATGTTATAAAATATATCGTATGTGTCTGTGTTTACGCTTGCAATCTGCCAGCAACAGTCTATGCTATTGATTTTATTTCGCTTGTTTTTTTATTTTTTTACATCTTGTCTGTGTTTACGCTTGCAATCTGCCAGCAACAGTCTATGCTGATATTAATTTTATTTCGCTTGTTTTCAAATACTCGTGAAAATATAGCCTATGAATATCGCGTGTTGTGACGCCAAACATTCCGCGTGTTGCAACGTAACAAAGAGCCAAAATGAATATTCAGGTATTTAGCATTTAGCCCTCCCACAGCCTGAAATAAATGTGACCAGTTCTGATAAAAACAGGTTTTTAGCTATTTAGATCTCAGATGTGCTAAACTATTTTCACACCCTTACATAACCAAGACCTTGGTGAACAAACGCACATTGGCAAAACAATTCGTCACTATAGTTTAGTGTGTGCTTTCACATCTTTTGTGACAGCAGAAAAATTTACTATTTTTAACTTGTGTGTTTGTAGATCTATTTACAAGCTGCATATGATACTGACCAAACTATTGATGGCATACAAATGTAGCTGTGATTGTCCTTCAAATAAAAATATCAAACACTTTGGAGTAAGTGTGTGTTAAATTGATGAAATTGAGATAAATATCAGACCATGCCAAAATCTAAAAACATTAAAAGCTTAGCACGGACCTCAGGGGGTTAATTGCTAGCTATTACTGGGTTAGAATAGCCTTATTATTAGTTAGTTTCGACTGTTTATCTGTAATTGTTGTTTTGATTGTAGTAAATGAGCAAGCAGTTGAGTAAATCCGTGTAATTATCACGCTATTTAACTCAGATGTTTGATCCCTCATTAGCTTTGTCAGAGCGACACTTGCGTCGCTCCCTCCTAGTATGTGCCTGCACCCCATAACAGTCTGCTCTATCCCTTTCAGAAGGCGCTTCCATCGACGCACCCCCTCACGACAACGGAATCCTTCCAACCTCTGCTACCCCCCCTGACCCTTTGTGAGAACTTCACAATCTCAGGTGGGCTATGGAACCGTCAGTCTGCCACACGGAAGGCTGACTTAATTTCTGCTTATGCCTCCCTCTTGTCCCTCCAGTTTCTCGCCCTCACCGAGACCTGGATCAGCCCTGATAACTCCGCTACCCCTGCTGCCCTCTCGTCCATCTACTCCTTCTCCCACACCCCCCGGCCATCCGGCTGTGGTGGTGGTACAGGTTTGCTTATCTCTCCCACATGGAGGTTCTCAGTTCTTCCCCTCTCCAACCTGTCTATATCCTCTTTTGAATACCACCCTGTCTCCATCACCTATCCTACTAACCTCTTTATTGTTGTTGTTCATCGTCCTCCAGGGCCCCTGGGATGCTTCCTCGACGAGCTAGACACCCTGCTCAGCTCCTTTCCTGAGGACGGCACCCCATTGATGCTTCTGGGAGACTTCAACATCCACCTAGAGACCCCCCAGTCTGCTGTCTTCCTACCACTACTCCACTCCTTCGACCTCTCCCTGCAACACTCTTCCCCAACCCACTAAGCAGGCAACCTCCTAGACCAGATCTTTCTGAGGAACTGCCCCTGCTCCAATCTCACGGTTACCCCCCTGCATACATCTGATCACCATTTAATTTCCTTCTCCCTCTCCCTTGCCCCCCATCCTCCCTCCCATCCTCCAACACCCACTATCACTGCCCATTGTCACTGCTTCCCTCCCCCCCCTAAAGCATTCTCTAGACTCCCCACTGACACTGCTTCCTCCACCCTAATCTCATCTCTGTCCTCAGCACTTGACGCTCTCTGTCCTCTTCTCCCTAGACCTGCACGCTCATCCCCTCCTAGTCCCTGGATGTCCGACACCCTTCGCACCTCCCGGGCTAGCCTCCGTGCTGCTGAGAGGAAGTGGACGAAATCCAAGGAGCCATCCGACCTTTCATTCTATAATTCTCTCCTGTCTGTGTTTTCCTCTGCCGTCACTTCCGCTAAGGCAAATTTCTATCGCAGACATCTGCAGCTCCTTTGTGCCCTCCCCTCCCGCTGTGCCCTCCACCCCTCCCCTCCCTCTGTGCCCTCCAATCCCTCCCCTCCCGCTGCCCCCTCCCCTCCCTCTGTGCCCTCCACTCCCTCTGTGCCCTCCCCCTGCTTCCCCTCTTTTTCTCCCCTCTCAGACTACCACTTCATCCCTCCTCCAAGCTATCACACCTGACATCCTCCCATTTGTCACCTCCCTTGTGAACTCCTCCCTGTCTTCTGGTTGTTTCCCCTCACCCTTCAAAAGGGCCCACATCACCCCTCTGCTGAAAAAACCCACTCTAGACCCCTCCAGAATTATCGCCCAGTATCTCTCCTCCCCTTTCTGTCTAAAACCCTTGAAAAAGCTGTATCTAACCAACTCTCTGCTTCCTTCACAGAAAATAACCTGCTGGACCCCCACCAGTCCGGCTTCAGAGGATCCCTCTCCTCTCCAGGTGTTCCGCAGGCCTCAGTGTTAGGCCCCCTCTTGTTCTCCCTGAATACCAAGTCACTTGGTTCTGTTATCTCTGCTCATAGTTTTTTATATCACTGTTATGCTGATGACACTCAACTCTCAACTTTCTCTCCTTCTGAAACCCAGGTCCCGGCGCGTATCTCTGCATGCCTCTCTGCTTGGATGTCAGCCCATCACCTGAAGCTGAACCTGGGGAAGACCAAGCTGCTCTTCTTCCCAGCAAAGAGCTCCCCAATGATTGATGCTTTAATCACCGTGGAAGGCTGCATAATGTCTACATCTGCATAATGTTTCTGCCAGCAACCTTGGAGTGACCCCCAACTATCCTTCTCAGAGAACATTGCAGCGATCGCCCAGACCTGCTGATTCTCCCTCCACAACATCCGGAGAATTCGCTCATTCCTCACCCAAGAGGCCAACTCCTGGTCCAGGCTTTGGTAATCTCATGTCTGGACTACTGTAATTCCCTGCTGGCAGGCTTACCAGCCTGTGCCATCAAGCCACTGAAACTAGTGCTGAATGGCGCCGCACACTTAGTTTTCAACCAACCCAAGTTCACACATGTTGCTCCACTACTCACCACACTGCACTAGCTCCCTATTGCAGCACGTATCAAATTTAAATAACTGGTGCTGGCATATCAAGCTGCAAGGGGAACTGCTCCCTCCTACCTCCAGACACTCATCACCCTACACCCCAGCCAGACCCCTCCGCTCTGCCTCCCCTGGAAAACTGACTGTTCCATCCCTCCAGGCCCCAGCCAGCTGCTCCTCGCGGTCTCACCCCTTCTCTGTCCTGAACCCCCGGTGGTGGAACGAGCTTTCGCACTCAGTCAATCACTTCTGCAGAGACTAAAAATCCACATCTTCAGACTCCACAACTACTTATTCTCTACAATAATTAACTGCCATCACCACTGTTTACATGTTTAAAAATGTAATTAAAAAAAGAAACACACTACCTTTTCTTTCCCTGTGTTACAGGTAAGATGTGCAGCTGCCAACAATGATGTCTATTGTAGCGTTACTACACTGATCTCTTGCACTCAACCATGGTTAATCTTAGCGTGTATAAATGCACTTTTTGTAAGTCGCTCTGGATAAGACCGTCTGCTAAATGCCATAAATGTAAATGTTATGGAGGATCTGATCAGGCTCAAAACGGTGTATTTTGACCACACAATGGCACTCATAGACTGCTCTATGAATGTATGCATTACGTATTTGTGCTGAATCATAGTTGCTTGACTAGTACCAGTCAGAATGCTAGGAGGCGTCCAGGAAAATGTTTTAGATTTCAGCACACACCTTTTCCTGCTTCCTGCAACCTTTTGAGCATAAGGCAGATGCTTATGAGGATAAGGTTGGTTTGATTGAATCTAGATTCAAATTAAGTCTTCTCAGATTGAATTGCATTTGTTCTTACTTTGTCTAATTGCATCAGATTGAATATAGGGGTTTGTGCAACCAAGATTTGTACATCTCCAACTGTGGCACTTGGATTTTTCTTTGTCTCCCAAACCATCTGCCTCTGCATTGGGGCAAGATGCACTTGCGTCCTCTACCAGGCAGGCTTACCACCGTCACAGCGGTTTTAAACTTACAAAAGTAGCATGTTATTGCAGATTTATTTTTGTTGGAAAGAATTATATTATTTCAAATAAATTAATAATCAAAAAAGTATATTGGGTGTGAATAACTGTGACATATCTTATTATGAATAATTGTGACTAATCCTGTCATTTACATTACATTACATTTTAGGCATTTAGCAGACACTCTTATCTAGAGCGACTTACACAGTTCACATTTCTTTACATACAATCAATTTATACAGCTGGATATATTACTGAAGCAATTTAGGTTAAGTACCTTGCTCAAGGTACAAGTACAACAGCAGCGCCCCACCTTGGAATTGAACCTGCAACCTCTGAGTTACAAGCCCAGCTCCCTAACCATTACACTACACTGCCAGCCAAGCAGTACTTTAGAATTGATGTCCAAAAACAATGGAAGTTAGTCACAGGCAGCACCAGAGTTTTTTCAATGTAATGTCATGAAATTCTTGGGGATTCTTCAGCTCCGGCAAGCACCGGCCTGGCACTGTCCCTGGACTTAGTATTTGGGCGGGATTAGTTTCTCAAAGGGAGGTCATGTTATGTCATTATTACTTGCACACATCCATAATTGTAATCGCGTCCGAATTGGTCATGTCAGCAATTTTTACTTGGTGCAAGAGTCATAATTACAGGCCTAAAAACCTGTTTTTCAGCTAACTCTAAGGTCCTCTGATAATACTAGTCCCGTACGAATTGAGAGTTTCATTTCAGCCCCATAACAAGGATTTTGACGAGGCCCCCCAAATGCTGCTTTAAGTGAAACTGCAGACACACTAGGAATGTTGTGGTATACAGGTTTCACTATATCATGGTATTAAATCTGAAAGTTATCAAACAGTAAACATTTCATCCAAACAGGGTATTTTGTGTTATTTTCGAAAAGATAAATATGCATGTGAAAAATGTTCATGAACAGCAATAGCTAGTCTTATGTGTCTGCTCCACTGACATTGTATAGATGCTACAACATTTATAGCTTGTTAGCCCATGATGACACTGTGGAAGAGTAAAAGGGGGAGCTGTCCTCATGATACCCTCATGATACACTTACAAGCTATTATGGAAGGGGTGGAAGAGTAAAACAAGGGGAGTTTGTCCTCATGGTGCCCTCATGATGCACTTACAAGCTATTATGGAAGGATAAACACTAAAAGGTTGTAGTCAATGGTTCATTCATGATACTCTCACAACACGTCTGTGTGTGAAGTCCACACACATGACAAGCTTAGGAGCCACCAGGATAGAGCCAAGTCTGTGGTCTGTCCCTACTCTGTCCATACAAACATTATTTAATGATGTATCGTAGTGAGTAGACATTATCTGATGGTGTATCTTATTGAATTACTGGTATAGCCATTTAGCAAATAGCATTATTAACGCATGTTTTATATGTATAGTATGTAGGTAGGTCAGCTTAAGTGACTGTTTATTCTTTGTATTGAAGAGTGAAGGGCAGAGGAATAATGGGGGAAAAGAGGGGGGAGAACATAAAGATATAAATAGATAGGGGCCGGGGAAGAAACAATGGTGAATAGACAACATGTGGTGGAAACATAAAAATGTTAATGGATAAGAGCAGAAGGAAAACAATGGGGTATAGAGAACGTGGTATGAGATCATGGGGAGGAGCTGAGTCAAAGTGGGAGTGGTTATGATGTTAACCCTCTGAGGTCCGTGCTAAGCTTTTAGATGTTTTTTGATTTTGGCATGGTCTGATATTTATCTCAATTTCATCAATTTAACACACACTTACTCCAAAGTGTTTGATATTTTTATTTGAAGGACAATCACAGCTACATTTGTATGCCATCAATAGTTTGGTCAGTATCATATGCAGCTTGTAAATAGATCTACAAACACACAAGTTAAAAATAGTAAATTTTTCTGCTGTCACAAAAGTTGTGAAAGCACACACTAAACTATAGTGACGAATTGTTTTGCCAATGTGCGTTTGTTCATCAAGGTCTTGGTTATGTAAGGGTGTGAAAACAGTTTAGCACATCTAAGATATAAATAGCTAAAAACCTGTTTTTATCAGAACTGGTCACATTTATTTCAGGCTGTGGGAGGGCTAAATGCTAAATACCTGAATATTCATTATTCATTGTCCACACCTCTAAGATCTGTCAGATGGGCCATCTCACTGGGCCATCAGTGTTATATTCTGAGTTCCTGTTCTGTTGTTTTTTGGTCTTTGTTTATTTTTCATTCAGTCCTTATTCATTATTCTTTATCCAGTATTGCATTTTCCCTGTTCTGTCACGTTCTGCTCCCTGTCTGTCCTTGTTACGTTTATTTCGAGATCCACTCCTTGTCTTGTCATGCACTTCGGGAGTTTATACTTTTCGGGTTTTTTCCGCCTTCGCTTATTATCTCGTTTTCTTCCTTCTTACTTTCTAGATTGCACTTTGTATATATTAGGTAGATGTGTATAGTACTAACCAACTAATCTACTAACGTTAGGGATTTAGATTAAGTTACCAACACGCGGAATATGTTTGGCGTCACAAGACGCGGAATTCATATATTTTCACGAGTATTTGAAAACAAGCAAAATAAATAACATTTTAGGCTGTTTGAAAAGTATTCTTCCATAGATCTTGTGTGCATATTGCAATTTGTTACGTTGCAACACGCGGAATATGTAGTCACAAGACGCGGAATTCATATATTGAATATATATACGAGTATTTGATAACATGGCAAATCAAATATAGTTACTTACTCTTCGTCAGTTATTGTCTTCGTCGCTTTTCATCAATACTCTCAAACACTGCAGCGCAGAAAATCTTTCCATCTTGAATAAAATTGTATGTCTGTATAAAATCTTGCTTCAAATTGTCGGGACAGTTTATGTGTTTACGCCGGCGTTTTCACACATGGCCCCACGCCCCTCCCCCACACCTCGCCGAAACTCGCCCCTAGTTACCATGTCAATAGAAGGGGACGTTACTACCAGGTAAAAAAGAGAGTAAAAGGCAAGGTTTACTTTTGGTCTAATTAACCTAATTTAAAAATCCCATTTGATTTGCCAGTGCTCAAATCGGAAAGTCGCGATTCTAAGGTTTCTGTCAATGTTTTTGTCGCGTGTGTATGATAAAATATCGCGAAGTTAGAAATAGTAATATACTTTTATTGCTGCTGGGAGCGGCGCCGCTCCCGTCGACCTCAGGGGGTTAAGCTCCAAGGCAGGAGGAGTTAGGACATGTTAAAAGGTTGATGCATGGAAAGGAGGCCAGAGCTGCTTTTGCGAACAGCTTGGTTTTCTTGTAGGTGATTTCGCATTGCGTACAATAAAACCTGATTACATCTGACTCTGAAGAAATGTGTTGTTTTTAAGAAGTATTAAATGTGGTTTCGGATCACTCAGTCTATCTGGCCCTGGCTGAGATCTGATTCCCCCACAATAGCTAAACTGCTGTTTCCAGCACCACATTTATTTTAAAATTATAGAACACATCAAATATACTTTTATGCACATTTTTGGGAACAGCAACCTTCATATTTACATGCTACATTTGTGTCACAGCTGAAACAAAAAGCCCTCTGGTGCCCAGGTACAGTGGTCCATGGTAAATAGTAATCCAGTGCGGATCGTCCAGGAAAATCACAGATGTTGTCTGACAATAATGACATTACTGACATTCTACAGTAATACTAATCCTCTCCTTCACAGCGTGAAATGCATGCCTGTTTGCATCTTTATTCAATTTTTTCAACTTGAGATTTATTTGTGATTTAAAAAAACATGTCAAATAATGTATTTTTGTACATTATTTCAGAGTGCGTCAAATGTTTTTCATAAAATTTGTGTATGAAAAATTGCTAGAAGCTGTAAACAGGGAAATGTGAATAAAATAAAATAAAATAAACCCATCATGATGGGCTTTGATGTCGTCGGGAGATTGAAAATGAATTTATCTGTGTTCCTCAAGGGGTAGGCTCGAGGAACATCGAAAATGTGATCCAGGAAAAGGAATAATGAGTGCGACCTCGGAGAAAAATCTGTAAAGAGATTCTAATAGGAGTCTGGATTATTGAATCATCTCAACAAACAGAAAGCTGGTTTACATTGTGAGATCTAATTACCAGTAGAAGTTTTTTGGAGGGGTGAGATTGAGGGCTGAGACCATCAGGCCACGGGAAAAGGGTACCTAAATTGCACGGACTAAGGAGCTGTTCTAATGGATATCATTCTCTTTGAACATACAGAGCAAAGGGAGTAACTAGCTTGGCTGAAGGTTAATACCATTGACATTTGCAGATCTTTAAACAGATTACGGGCCATTATAGTAAATGGGTTTGAAATATAAAGGGCAAACTTGGAATAAATGACCATACTCTTGGTTAGTTAGGTCCTATATTACACAAGTTACATACTAGAGTGGAATTAACAAGTGTTAACCATGCCCCCATGGGAGCTGTCACATGGCACGTGATAATCCCTGGACTGGAGCAGAGCAGCCGATGGTAAGAACTGGCAGAGGAGTGGGGTTTGCCAGTCTACGGACCGGATCTTTCTTTTTTTTCCGCCTGTCTCCCAGACCCGGGAGAGAAAGTGGGAGAGCAGGTTAAAATAAAACAAACACAAAGTCTTCACCCTACTTGCCGCAAAGCTTTCGGGCAAAAACAATTAACTAAAATAACAAACTAAAATAAACAAACAATAAATTAAAGCTTGCCTCCTCCGAGGGGGGAATCCCCTTTCGGAGAACACACAACAAAGAGACAGTCAGCGACTTTCCACACCGTCTTCATACATACACATTTAACATGCATCAACACTTAACGGGACAGGGTAGAACTCTACGCACTGTCCCGACACACACATCTCAACAAGACACTCCTCAGACCGGAGTTCCCCCAGAACCTCCCCAGGCACACACATACAGTATCCAGTGACTTTTCAAGTGCTTCCCCAAACCTATGCACACAGAGACACTCAAACTTTTCAGTCCAAGCTCTCTTTTGACCGAAACACTCAGAGACCCTCACCACTCCTCACAGTGAGAGTTCTCTGGCAACCAGCCCCGAGACACTCTCCACTCTTTCAGTGAGAGTTCTCGGGCCGTTGTCCAGAAACTCTCTCCACTGCCCGAGGATGAGAAGCGGACCCTATTTCAGGGCACCCTCTCGCTCTCTTTCACGATCACACACCAACACTTCACAATAATACACAATACAACACGATACTATGCACGCACGCACGCACGCACGCACACACACAAAAACACGAACAACTGTAAATACACCCACATGAATGACAAGACTAACAACTTTACAATACGCACACACATGAAAGACAAGACTAACTGATCCCCCACTTGCCCCACCTGCTCTTTAATAGGCTTACTTTCTGCCTGGCTCAGGTGGGACTCATGAGGCAATCACCCATCTATCATTTACTCACCCAATCACCATCACTCAACACCAAACAATTCACATTCTCACACACAACCAGGTAAGTGAATAATCACTTACCAATTAACATCAATTAAATAATAATTTAATCAATTATGGCCTTTGGAGCAACCTTCCGGGCAACAGTCCACACTCTCACACCCTGTGAGAGTGCCAAACCTGATCCTGGAAAGTCTCACTGCTCCAAAGGCCTCCACAACATGGAAAAACAAAGGCAACCATGCCACTCACATGTTGCCGAGGCCGACACCCTCCACAGGAGCATATTGATTGTTCATTATAGAGCTACATGTGAATTGGTATTAATTTCATTATTATATCGACAGATCTAGGTTTTCACACCAAAGCTAAAAAACACTGCTATCAGAACTTCCTCTTTGTATTTTGAATGACTTTCATACCCAATCAGATGTCTTTATTCCTGAGATGTGTAGCCCCGCAATAGCCCTGACTGTATATAGCCCTGTCCTTCCTTTGACATGTGTGATTAGCCTCACTTGTTAGGCTGAGCTGAAGATCTAAAAATAGACGAGGGAGATCATTAGCAGTTTTTCATTTTATTTATCTGCGCTCATTAAAATATACTTTTGAAGGGCATTGAAAGGAATCAGAAAATATACAGAGTACAGAATCTAAGCTCAAAGACCTGTTCGACACTACAGACCTGTCCTCTGTTTATGTCCTGATATTACACATAAAATGTAAATGGTATCTTTATGCATCTGAAAGTAAACCAGAAAGCCCAGGAAGCTTCGGGCTGCTGGTAACACTACATTACTGTGTGACTTCTACTGAAGGTAAGACCAAAGTCACCTCTGTACAGTAATAGTTTCTTGACTGAATAAGGAGGGAAAAATTTTCTTGCATACATATATCACTATGGCAACTCTATATTTGAGTTTCTGGTTTTTGGACCAGCTCAGGTCTGAACTAGTGGAGCTACTGATTGGATAAGAATGTATTTCACCAGGTCTATAAGCAGATTGAAAGGCCCTCCTCAGCAGGCCCTACTTGTGTTCATACATTTGAAAGTATTGAAAAAGAGATTAACCTCAGCACAAGAAAACATGTAAGTTTAAAGATTAAAGTTTTTATAATGCTGGACCCAGATCTGGACCCAATCCTTTTCTCCTGAAAAATTCCACATGCTGGTAAGGCCCCATTTGCACTTGCAGGGGGCGTAGGCAGGGTAAATAACCCGGAGGAGGTAGTATATAACCAAAACAATAATTTATTAAACAAATACTGACAAACAAAACAAAGGGCGGGTATTTAGGAGAATCCAAAACACAAGTCCACAATCCTTATCTCGTCGTCATTGTCCGTAATCCAGTGTCACAATCCAGGTCAGTTCCGTAATCCAGTTCAAAATCGGTACACAAGCAGGGTCCTCAAAACACTTCACAGGTTCTCTCTCTCTCTCTCTCTCTCTCTCTCTCTCTCTCTCTCTCTCTCTCTCTCTCTCTCTCTCTCTCTCAGGTAGTCTGTGTCAGATTCCGTCTGTATAGGATATGAATGAACCAATATTGGTTTAACCCCCTGAGGTCGGCTGGATCGGCGCCGATCCAAGCAGCAATACAAGTATATTACTATTTCTAACTTCGCGATATTTTATCATACACACGCGGCAAAAACATTGACAGAAACCTTAGAATCGCGACTTTCCGATTTGAGCACTGGCAAATCAAATGGGATTTTTAAAATTAGCTTAATTAGACCAAAAGTAAACCTTGCTTTTTACTCTGTTTTTACCTTTTAGTAACGTCCCCCTTCTATTGACATGTTAACGAGGTGCTAATTTCGGGAGGTGCGTCGGGCCATGTGTGAAAACGCCGGCATAAACAACACAAACTGAAGAGGACAGTCTATGCTGATATTTATTTTATTTCGCTTGTTTTCAAATACTCGTGAAAATATATATAAATTCCGCGTCTTGTGACTACATATTCCGCATGTCGCAATGTAACAAATTGCAATAGGCACACAAAATACTTTTCAAACAGCCTAAAATGTTATAAAATATATCGTATGTCTGTGTTTACGCTTGCAATCTGCCAGCAACAGTATATTCACGAGTATATTTTCAAATACTCGTGAAAATATATGAATTCCGCGCCTTGTGACTACATATTCCGCATGTCGCAATGTAACAAATTGCAATAGGCACACAAAATACTTTTCAAACAGCGTAAAATGTTATAAAATATATCGTATGTCTGTGTTTACGCTTGCAATCTGCCAGCAACAGTCTATGCTATTGATTTTATTTCGCTTGTTTTTTTATTTTTTTACATCTTGTCTGTGTTTATGCTTGCAATCTGCCAGCAACAGTCTATGCTGATATTAATTTTATTTCGCTTGTTTTCAAATACTCGTGAAAATATAGCCTATGAATATCGCGTGTTGTGACGCCAAACATTCCGCGTGTTGCAACGTAACAAAGAGCCAAAATGAATATTCAGGTATTTAGCATTTAGCCCTCCCACAGCCTGAAATAAATGTGACCAGTTCTGATAAAAACAGGTTTTAGCTATTTAGATCTCAGATGTGCTAAACTATTTTCACACCCTTACATAACCAAGACCTTGGTGAACAAACGCACATTGGCAAAACAATTCGTCACTATAGTTTAGTGTGTGCTTTCACATCTTTTGTGACAGCAGAAAAATTTACTATTTTTAACTTGTGTGTTTGTAGATCTATTTACAAGCTGCATATGATACTGACCAAACTATTGATGGCATACAAATGTAGCTGTGATTGTCCTTCAAATAAAAATATCAAACACTTTGGAGTAAGTGTGTGTTAAATTGATGAAATTGAGATAAATATCAGACCATGCCAAAATCTAAAAACATTAAAAGCTTAGCACGGACCTCAGGGGGTTAATGTGTCATCAATAATTTTGATGATTTTATTGGTTAATTGTTTTATTGTCTTGAGTGTTTCCACCTGTGCCTTGTTTCTTTGTCTTGAGTGTTTCCACCTGTGCCTTGTTTTCCTGTCATTATTTAAGCCGCCTGTTTTTTCTGTTCTGTGCTCTGTCTTCAATGGTTTTTCCCTGGGTTTGCTTGTCAGCGGTCCAGTGTTACTATGCTGAGCTTTTGTTGTACTACTCGTGTTTGTTTGTGTTAGTCTTTTGATGATTTATTCTTGTGTTTATTTTCTCCCAGTTCTTGAGTTTGTTCTCGTGCACTTGGGTCCCATCTCTCTGCCTCGTCTCATAAGATGATTGAGTGCCCATGGAAGTTTATGGGCGCTAGAGTGGGATTTAAGCCATCTGACACCCTCATGACACTCCACACACACACACCCCTAGTGTTTGCTCAAGTTAGTCTGTGGTCTGTTCCTCTGTGAAGCTTTTGAAGTCTTATCTGGGCTGCAGAACTGGCCTGACTGAACTCTGGATAGGGCCATGAAATTAGCAATAAAATTACATTACATTATATTACAGCCATTTAGCAGATGCTCCTATCCAGAGAAACGTATCCAGTTCACATTTTTTCACACACAATCCATTATACAGCTGGATAGGATTTTGCTGAAGCAATTCAGGTTAAGTACAGCAGCAGTGCCCCACCTTGGAATCGAACCTGCAACCTTTCGGTTACAAGCCCAGTTCCCTAATCACTGTACTACAGTTAGCCTACTACTAACGTTAGGGCCTACTGCCTTCTATCCGGAGCCACCTAGCGTGTTTTTAAGAGTGGTATTGCTGACTCCATCTAGACAGTAAAAATCTAAAACTTAGGGAGAGATAGGGAGTCAGCTAGGGGCCTAAATGTGGCCAAAACTTTGTGAGGTGTGCAGGATGATCGCCCTGTTGGAAAGCGATTTCCTTGGGCTGTTCACCTGCCTCCGCTGAAAGCTCATTGAGCATCTCGCGGATAAGATTCTTGTTCTCGAGGGCCAATTGGCTGTATCGGCCGTATCGGCGTGTGCACGCCTAGGCTGGGAGGAGGGAAGAACTTAGAGCAGGCAGGAAGTGACAGTGACAGGCAGGAAGTGACAGGTGGGTCACAGTTAGAAACAAAGGTAGGAAAGGGCTTGCACACCACAAAGGGGCGGCATCTCCAGAGGTTGAGGTGTCCAACAGATTCCAGCCCTTGCAGGAATCTGTGGCCCGTGACCCTGAGAGCGGGGGGATGCATGTGCCACAGGACACCCTGATGGCCACATCTCCCAGGGAAAGGGAGTTGTTGGTAGTGGGGGATTCTATAATCAGGGGAGTGGACAGCATAGTCTGTTCCCAGGCCAAGGAGACTCGCACGGTGTGTTGCCTGCCTGGTGCCCAGGTTGGAGATCTCCTTGAGCGTGTGGACAAGCTCCTGGCCAAAGCAGAAGGGGATCCAGTGGTCATGGTCCATGTAGGGACCAATGACATGGGTAAGGGCAGGTTGGAGGTCCTGCAAGATAAATTTGAGGATCTAGCAGCGAAGATTAGGAGCAAAACCTCCACGGTAGTCTTCTCGGGAATTCTACCAGTACCACGTGCAAGCAGAGGGAAGCTGAAGTTTATCTATAGGTTTAACACGTGGCTACAATCCTTCTGTAGGAAAGAGGGGTATAGATTTATTGAGCACTGGGACTTCTTCTGGAACAGGGGTGACCTATACAAGCGCGATGGGTTACACCTGAACCGGATGGGTACCTACGCTCTGGGGCAGCGTATGCTTAGGGTAGCGCAGGATTATTTAAACTAGGGACTCGGGGGGCAGGGAGGATAGAGAGCGAAATGGGTAGGGTGGTGCAGACTGCCCAGATGGAGTCTGTCAAGACTACATATAACAGTGAAAGCAGTAATAAAGTCTTGAGTAAACAAAATTTTAGCAAGTGTGGCTTGGGATGGAAGGGAGTGAGGGAGCGGGAGAGGAATAGTAGAAACAGTAGCAACGTAAGTGTGAGCAAGGCTATGAAGCTCATGTGTTTAAATGCGAGAAGTATAAAAAATAATTTTTTGGAACTGGAGACTGTCATGTTGGATGGGGGTTATGACATTGTTGGGATTACAGAGACATGGCTTGGCGCAGCGGATGGGGAGGAATATAATGTAGAGGGGTACAAATTGTTTAGGAAGGATAGAACTAATAAAAGAGGAGGGGGAGTGGCCCTTTATGTGAAAGACTATCTTAATGTGCAGGAAATTCCAGGTATAAACCCATTAGTTTCTTGTGAGGACATCTGGATTAGATTATTGGGAGATCGTGAGAAGGGCCTTAATATAGGAGTATGTTATAGACCTCCAGCTTCAGACAGTAACATAAATAGTACGCTCTTTGATAACATAAAACAAATCTGTGCTGAAGGAGAGACGATAATAATGGGCGACTTCAATTACCCCTCTATCAATTGGGAGATAGTGACAGGTCAGGGCAAATGTGAAGAGGAGTTTTTAGATATGGTCAATGACTGCTTTTTGGTACAGTCTGTTACTCAGCCTACGAGAGGGAAATCAATACTGGATCTGGTTTTGTGTAACAATCCTGATAGAATTTGCAGCACAGAGGTAGGAGAACCAATAGGGGCAAGTGACCACAGTGCAGTTATTTTTGATATTTTTTGGCAAGTTAAGACAGCCTCCTCTAACTCTCGAATTTTTAATTTTAGACGAGCTGACTTTAATAAAATGAGAGAGAATTTAAGTAATATAGATTGGGTAAAACTTCTAGATTGCAGAACTGTGAATAAAAATGGACTATATTTAAAAGGGTTATTGTAGATGTACAGTGTAAATTCATCCCCAAAGTAAGGAAAAATAGGATGAAAAAACAGTCTCCGCAGTGGATGACTAAATCTTTACGGGTGATTTTGAGGCAAAAGAAATGACTGTATAGAGTATATAAAAAGGATAACTCAGAGAGAAACAAGTTAGATTATTGTAATATGCGGGCTAAGGCTAAAAAGGAAATAAGAGCAGCTAAAAGGCGGTTTGAAATTAAAATTTCCCAAGATGCAAAAAGTAACCCTAAGAAGTTTTTTCAATATTGTAGTAGAAAAAGGAAAGTTAAGGATGAGGTTAAGTGCATTAAGAATAAGGAAGGAACTTTGGTTTATAATAATAAGGACATTGCAAACACACTAAACAGTTACTTTGTGGAGAGCTTTACTAGAGAAGAGGTTATAAATATGCCTAAATGTATAGACAAGGTACGGAATGTTTTGGAGGACTTTGAGATAAGGGATGTAGAAGTACTATAAAAACTACAAAAACTTAAGACAAATAAGGCAGCAGGCCCGGATGGCATATATCCCAGAGTACTCAAAGAACTTGGGGAAATTATATATAAACCATTGACAGATATTTTCAGTCAATCCATAATCACTGGAGAAATACCAGATGACTGGAAGCAGGGTAGTATAATTCCAATATATAAGAAGGGGGACCGTACTGACCCAGGGAACTATAGGCCTGTCAGTTTAACTTGCATCGCATGTAAAATGCTGGAATGTATTATTAGGGATAAGTTGGAATCATTCTTGAAAAATAATAGTATTTTTAAGGAGAGCCAGCATGGATTTCTCAAAGTGAGGTCATGCCTAACAAACCTCCTGGACTTTTTCGAAGAGGCTACAAAGGGTGTTGACCTGAACCAGGCTTATGATGTTATATATTTGGACTTTCAGAAAGCATTTGACAAGGTACCACATGCGAGGCTCATTGCTAAAATGAAATCAGTAGGAATTGTAGGAGTAGTTTCACAGTGGGTTAAAAATTGGCTGCAAGGGCGAATACAAAGAGTAACAGTAGGTGGGGCCGAATCTGACCTCGGTGCTGTGGGCAGTGGTGTCCCGCAGGGATCGGTGCTGGGACCTCTGCTCTTCCTTATTTACATAAATGATCTGGATATGGACATTAGTAGCAAAATAGTTACATTTGCAGATGATACTAAACTTGGGGGTTTGGCAAACAGTTTGGAATCGACTAAAGTAATCCAAGATGATTTAAACAAAATCCAAAAATGGGCAGATACATGGCAGATGACGTTCAATATTGCTAAATGTAAAGTTATGCATGTGGGAAATAAAAACATTAGACAGGAGTATTTTATGGGAGGAGAAAAGTTAGTAGGTGTTCAGTTTGAAAAGGATTTAGGAGTTGTAGTTGATAAAAGCCTATCTGCATCAAAGCAGTGTGCTACAGCAGTGAAAAAAGCCAACAGGATGCTGGGATACATAGCAAAAAGTATTGAGTATAAATCAAAGGAGGTTATATTAATGTTATATAACGCCTTTGTCAGACCGCACTTAGAATACTGTGTGCAGTTCTGGGCACCGCACTACAAGAAAGATATTGAAGCTCTTGAAAAAGTCCAAAGAAGGGCAACTAAACTGATACCTGGTATGAAAGGTAAAAGTTATGATGATAGACTTAAGGCACTCAATCTATTTAAACTTAGCAAACGCAGACTTAGGGGGGATTTGATTGAGGTTTTTAAATTCCTAAAAGGGATTAACAAAGTAAAATACCAAAGATTTTTTAAGATAAATTGTCATATTCCCGATGTTCCTGTCTCGTTTTTCCATTGTCTTGTTCCTCCCTTGTGATTGTTGTGTTAATTGTTTTATTATTTTCAATTATTCTATTATCATTCCCTCGTTACCACTCATCATGTTCACCTGTTGCCTATTCCGGCACACCAGCCTCCCATCAAGTTCATCAGCCCTGCAGAGTATATCTACCCCGGTTTTCCAGTCACTCTTCATCAGATCGTTGTTTCCTCTACTCGGTAGAAGCTGACTCCTGTTACTTGTTTCCTACACTGTGTTTACTGTTCTCTCCGTGTTGCGTGTTTTGTATGTTTACCCATGTTCTTGTCGTTTCCCCCTCGTGTTCAGGTCCATTACTCATCTGTCTGCCAGCTCTGTTCATCCTGCCAGCCCTGCCTGCCTGCACACTTCGCTGCCTCCCCGGTTCCCTCCTCCTATCTGCCCTCCTGTGCATCCCTTCCAGAATCCAGCCCATCGTCTCTACTACCTCTGTCATCACTCTCCATCCTAACCTTCCATGTCTGCGTTTGGGTTCGTTCCTGATCATCACAACAGAACGATCTGACCAAGCATGGACCCAGCGGACACGAACCAGCTCCGCCAAGCCCTGTCCCTACAGGGCGTTCTTGTCGGCCAACAGGCTCAATCCCTCCAGGAGCTGACGGTAGCACTGCACGACCTCTCCGCCAGCGTAAAGGAGAGTAAGAATCAGATACAAGACTTGTCTTCACAACTCGCTGCCCAAGGCTCCCCTCCTGTCGTCGCTTCACCCCCGGATCCGCCAGTCTTCCTGCACAAGGAGCCTCACGTTCCGGCTCCGGATCGTTATGCCGGAGACCTGGGTATGTGCCGTGCCTTCCTCATCCAATGCTCCCTGGTTTTCGAGCAGCAGCCCACCTCGTATTCCACCGATGGGTCCCGCATCGCCTATGTAATGGGGTTGCTCAAGGGGGATGCGCTGGCATGGGCGTCCGCCTTGTGGGGGAGCAGTTCCTCTTGTTTCACCTCCTACTCCCGCTTCATGTCGGAATTAAGGAATGTAGTCGACCACCTCGTCCGAGGTACAGACGTTAATCAACGGTTGTTCACCATTCGCCAGGGTGCCCGTTCTGTGGCCGACTTCGCGGTGGAGTTCCGCATCACTGCTGCGGAGTCCGGTTGGAACGACCGGGCGCTCCAAGGGGCTTTTCGGCACAGTCTCAGCGACTCTTTGAAAGATGAGTTGGCTGCCAGGGATGACCCATCAAGTCTCGACGACCTCATTTCCCTGGTCATTAGACTGGATAACCGCCTCCGCGAGCGTTACCGGGAAAGAGCTGTCCGTCGTTTCTCCATCTCCTCTTCCCGTGGCTCTCCTCTCTACCCTCCTAGATCGAGACCTGAACCCCCTGCTGCCTCTCTTCCCAGCCTTGTCTCCACTTCAGCCGTCTCCAAAGAGGTTCCCATGCAACTGGGTCGGGCTCGTCTCTCACCAGCTGAGCGTCTCCGGAGGGTGCAATCGGGATCCTGCATCTACTGCGGTCAGTCTGGGCACTTCCTGTCTTCCTGCTCCCTTCGACCAAAAGAGAAGGCTCGCCAGTGATTCTGGGGGTCCTGGCGAGTCGTTCTACCACCCCACCTACTCTGCGACCTCATATGCAGCTCAACGCCGTGTTGTCCTGGAATCAGCAGTCCCTGCCCTTGTCTGCATTAATCGACTCCGGATCGGACGAGAACTTCCTGGATTCCAACCTCGTTACCCAAGCTGGCATTGCGTTGGAACCCCTCACGACTCCTCTGAATGCCAACGCTCTCAACGGCAAGCTCCTCGCTCAAGTTACCCACCGCACCGTACCCCTTCACCTCACCCTCTCCGGTAATCACCACGAGACCCTCCAGTTTCACGTCCTCTCCTCACCCCACGCTCCTGGTCCTCGGCCAGCCTTGGTTGGTGGCACACAACCCCCAATTCGACTGGATCAATAGTCGAGTTACCAACTGGAGTCCCTCCTGTCACTCATCTTGCTTGCTGTCTGCTTCTGCTCCTGCTCTACCTGAGGCTCCTACGCCCACCGCTGAACCTCCCAATCTCTCCTCCATCCCTCCTGCTTATCATGACCTCGTCGAGGTGTTCAGCAAGCAACGCGCCCTTTCCCTGCCTCCACACCGACCTTATGACTGTGCCATTGATCTCCTTCCCGGGGCTCCCCTGCCTTCCAGCCGCCTCTTCAACCTGTCCCGTCCAGAGAGGGAGGCCATGGAGCGCTACATCCGCGATTCTCTCGCCGCGGGTCTCATCAGGCCTTCTTCGTCCCCTGTTGGTGCCGGATTTTTCTTTGTGGCCAAAAAGGACAAGTCCCTTCGTCCCTGCATCGATTACCGTGGCCTCAATAACATTACTATTAAGAACAAATACCCCCTACCGCTCATCAGCTCAGCTTTCGAGCCACTTCAAGGTGCCGTCATTTTTTCAAAATTGGATCTCCGCAACGCCTACCACTTGGTGAGGGTTCGTGAGGGCGATGAGTGGAAGGCGGCTTTCAACACCCCCCTCGGCCACTTTGAATACCTGGTCATGGCCTTTGGGCTTACTAATGCTCCCGCCGTTTTCCAGGCGCTCATCAATGACGTTCTCCGGGACTTCTTAAACCGCTCTGTTTTTGTTTATTTGGACGATATCCTTATTTTTTCCCGCAGTCTTGAGGAGCACGTCCAGCATGTCCGCCAGGTTCTCCAAAGACTTTTAGAAAACAAATTATTTGTGAAAGCGGAGAAATGCGATTTTCATGTTCACTCTGTTTCCTTCCTGGGTTACATCATTGAGAGCGGTCAGGTTAGGATGGACCCCGAAAAGATCCAGGCGGTGGTGACCTGGCCTAAACCCACCTCCGTGAAGCTTCTACAACGCTTCCTGGGCTTTGCTAATTTTTACCGTCGCTTCATCAGGGATTACAGTCGGGTTGCCGCTCCCCTCACTCGTCTCACCTCCTCCCTTACCCGTTTCGTCTGGTCCTCGGAAGCGGACGACGCATTTGCGGAGCTAAAGAGGCGCTTCACCTCTGCACCCATCCTCATTTTGCCAGATCCTTCTCGCCAGTTTGTGGTCGAGGCTGATGCCTCCGACACCGGGGTGGGAGCGGTGTTATCCCAACGCTTGACCCTGGACCAGAAACTCCACCCTTGTGCTTTTTTTTCCCGTCGCTTGTCCCCTGCCGAGCGTAATTATGATGTCGGGAACCGTGAACTCCTGGCGGTCAAGCTCACCCTTGAGGAATGGCGCCACTGGCTTGAGGGTTCCGAGCAGCCGTTTATCGTCTGGACTGACCACCGCAACCTGGAGTACATCCAAACAGCCAAACGTCTGAACTCTCGCCAGGCCCGCTGGGCCCTGTTCTTCGGGCGTTTCAATTTTAACCTGACTTTTCGTCCTGGTTCCAAAAATGTGAAACCCGATGCCCTTTCCCGTCTCCATGTCCCCGAGGTGTTTCCCGTTACTCCTGAGACTATCCTTCCTCCGTCCTGTGTGGTGGCTGCTGTCTCCTGGCAGATCGAGTCGGTTGTCCATGACGCCCAGCAGACCCATCCGGATCCAGGTACCGGCCTTCCAAACCGACTCTTCGTCCCAGACCCCGTCCGATCTCAGGTCCTTCAGTGGGTTCACACCTCCCGGTTTGCTTGTCATCCTGGCATAAGCCACACCCTGAGCCTGCTCAAGCGGCACTTCTGGTGGTCCACTATCGATGTCGACACCCGCTCTTTTGTGCTCGCCTGCCCCTTGTGTTCCCGGTCCAAGGCTACTCACCAACCTCCTGCTGGCTTGCTCTGTCCCCTACCTGTTCCTGGTCGCCCTTGGTCCCACATCGCCCTGGATTTTGTCACTGGTCTCCCCCCGTCTAAAGGTAACACCGTGGTCCTCACCATCGTCGACCGCTTCTCTAAAGCCGTGCACTTTGTTGCTCTTCCCAAACTCCCCACTGCCTCTGAAACAGCGGACCTTCTCTGCCTCCACGTCTTCCGCCTGCACGGCATTCCCCTGGACATCGTCTCCGACCGCGGACCCCAGTTCACCTCCCACGTCTGGAAAACCTTCTGTGCCGCTCTTGGAGCCTCGGTAAGCCTGTCCTCTGGTTTTCACCCCCAGACTAACGGCCAGACAGAGCGCGCCAATCAAGACCTGGGAACGTCTCTCCGTGTTATCACCTCAGAAGATCCCTCTGCCTGGAGCACTCAACTTCCCTGGATCGAGTACGCTCACAACTCGTTGACCAGCGCGTCCACAGGTCTGTCCCCCTTCGAGGCTTCCCTTGGTTACCAACCCCCTCTCTTCCCTGTCCAGGAGGAGGAACTGGCAGTTCCCTCGGTCCAGGCCCACCTGGATCGCTGTCGCAGGACCTGGGAGCTCACCCGCACTGCCCTGCTTAGTTCCACTGATCGGAACCGGTGCTTCGCCGACCGCCATCGCACCCCGGCGCCCATCTACCAACCGGGTCAGGAGGTTTGGCTCTCCACCAAGGATCTTCCCCTTCACACTACTTCCCGCAAGTTCACACCCCGCTACATTGGTCCCTTCCCCATTGACTCTGTTATTAATCCCTCTGTGGTCAAGCTTCGACTTCCGGCCTCCATGAGGATCCACCCCTCCTTCCATGTCTCTCTCATTAAACCGGTCTCCAATAGCCCACTCTGCCCTCCTGCCGTCGCCCCTCCACCCCCCCGGATCATCAACGACCACCCGGCCTACACCGTCCGGCGATTGCTGGATGCACGCCGTCGAGGTCGTGGATTCCAGTATCTGGTCGACTGGGAGGGTTATGGTCCGGAAGAACGCAGTTGGGTGTCCCGCGCCCTTATTCTGGATCCTTCCCTCATTCGGGACTTCCACCTGTCTCACCCTAACCACCCTGTTCAGATGCCCAGAGGCATCCGTTGAGGGGGGGGTACTGTCATATTCCCGATGTTCCTGTCTCGTTTTTCCGTTGTCTTGTTCCTCCCTTGTGATTGTTGTGTTAATTGTTTTATTATTTTCAATTATTCTATTATCATTCCCTCGTTACCACTCATCATGTTCACCTGTTGCCTATTCCGGCACACCAGCCTCCCATCAAGTTCATTAGCCTTGCAGAGTATATCTACCCCGGTTTTCCAGTCACTCTTCGTCAGATCGTTGTTTCCTCTACTCGGTAGAAGCTGACTCCTGTTATTTGTTTCCTATGCTGTGTTTACTGTTCTCTCCGTGTTGTGTGTTTTGTATGTTTACCCATGTTCTTGTCGTTTCCCCCTCGTGTTCAGGTCCATTACTCATCCGTCTGCCAGCTCTGTTCATCCTGCCAGCCCTGCCTGCCTGCACGCTTCGCTGCCTCCCCGGTTCCCTCCTCCTATCTGCCCTCCTGTGCATCCCTTCCAGAATCCAGCCCATCGTCTCTACTACCTCTGTCATCACTTGTATTATTATTATTACATTTTCACTCTCCATCCTAACCTTCCGTGTCTGCGTTTGGGTTCGTTCCTGATCATCACAACTTAAGTGGGGTCAGCAGAACAAGAGGCCACAGGTGGAAATTAGTTAAAGGCAAATTCCGCACAGATATTAGGAAGTTTTTCTTTACACAGAGAGTTGTCAATGCCTGGAACAGCTTGCCAGGTCAGGTAGTAGAGGCAGAAACGCTCGGGCTATTCAAGGCCAGGCTAGATGTAGTACTAGATGTTCTTTAGATTAGGACATGATGAGCCAAGATGGGCCGAACGGCCCGTTCTCATCATTATGTATTCTTATGTTCTTATGTACTACACTGCTACCCTGCTATGTCTTTCTTTGGAATTCTTTCAGTGAACAATACCTTTTCTTACTGAAAGAATGGCACAGTACTTTGTTTAACTTATGTTGGGAGTGTTACTGGGTCTTTCAGCATCAACTTCAAAATGCTTTCCTTTTTAAAAATTCCAACTCAATATTATTAAAAGGTTAAAAATACAGTATAATGGAGCTGTTTTTCCACCTCTTACTTTCATGGGTCAATTGTACAGTGTTAAAAAAAAAAACACTTCTTTCCAAAAAATCCACTTTTGGATCCATTTATATTGCTTTGAGTGGAACCTCAGCTAATTATGAGCCAATTGATGTATTCAGCAAAGTGTCATTTTCAGAATGTAGTGATGAAATGCGAGGTGCGTATACCTAACTCACATCCATGGTCCACGGGGGCCGAACATGGCACCGACACTCCAGGCTAAGCCGAAGAGGTTGAGGGATTTGAAGAAGCAGTCGTTCTAGATGAGGCCAGTGTAGATGGAAAAGGCCTGCATGAGCAGAACAATGTACCGCCCACTGACCAGGACATCAGTGAGCTGCAGGGAAGATGATCTCTGGGTTATACAACAAATGCATTATGTATATTTACTCTCTCCCTCTCTCTTCAATGATAACTCCAGGGTAAACTCAAAGGGGTCAGGTGTCTTCTGACCCCTTTCAGTTTACTGCTGGCTTCAAATATTGAAATTCAGGATTCCATTGTTAATATTGTTGTCCATAGGCATGCTGTGGGATAGGGAACAGTAATGTTAAAGTGATGCTTTGATATTTTGAAAATATTAAATCAACTTCAGTATAGGATGATTTTCAGGTCCTGTTCGTTGTTTTTTGAAGATTTTAAGATACTGTCATTTTGTGCTGAAATACATTTACATTTACACCGATCAGCCACAACATTAAAACCACTGACAGGTGAAGTGAATAACATTGATCATCTCCTTACAATGGCACCTGTCAAGGGGTGGGATATATTAGGCAGCAAATGAACAGTCACTTCTTGAAGTTGATGTGTTGGAAGCAGGAAAAATGGGCAAGCGTAAGGATCTGAGCGACTTTGACAAGGGCCAAATTGTGATGGCTAGACGACTGGGTCAGAGCATCTCCAAAACGGCAGGTCTTGTGGGGTGTTCAGTGCAGTGGTTAGTACCTACCAAAAGTGGTCCAAGGAAGGACAACCTGTGAACCGGCGACAGGGTCATGGGCGCCCAAGTTTCATTGATGCGCGTGGGGAGTGAAGGTTAGTCCATCTGGTCCGATCCCACAGAAGAGCTACTGTAGCACAAATTGCTGAAAAAGTTAATGCTAGCTATGATAGAAAGGTGTCAGAACACAGTGCATTGCAGCTTGCTGCGTATGGGGTCGCGTAGCCACAGACTCGCTGACTCGCTGACCCCTGTCCACCGCCAAAAGTGCCTACAATGGGCACGTGAGCATCAGAACTGGACCATGGAGCAATGGAAGAAGGTGGGCTGGTCTGATGAATCACATTTTCTTTTACATCATGGCCGGGCGAGTGTGCATCATTTACCTGGGGAAGAGATGGCACCAGGATGCACTATGGCAGTGTTTCTCAAATAGTGGGGCGCGCCCCCGGTGCGATGCCAATAGTGGCCCAGCCTTTCGTATATTTTTCTATATTTGGCCCTCAGTGGAAAAAGTTTGGACACCCCTGCGCTAGACCAATAAGGTGGCCGCTTTTTGGAACTAGCTTCCAAGATGTGTGCCTCCACGTCGTTAACAAGCAGTAGCGAAGATGAAGGAAATCCTGCCAAAAGTCCTCCGAAAGTGTGTTTAGTGCCTTCAAAATGATATATCGCAAGTTCAGGACTAAATAAAAGGTATCCAGGACGTTAATTTAACATTTTCTTGTTTCTGGTGAAATTTCATTGAAATCTGTCGATGCGAAATGCGATATTTTTGACCCGGAATGTGAGATATCTTTGCCCAAATGCTCACTGCCTGCGCAACATGTAATTATGTGATTAATTGATTATGTAATGTAACTTCAGATAAGATAGATTTGTTCTTGCACTTACCTCAGCACTGGTTATGCTCTTGGATGCTTGTTTAGTAGGGAGATGTACTTATGATTTCCGGTGACTAGCAGTTCTCTTGCTTACCTACGTTAAATGCACTTATTGTAAATCGCTTTGGATAAAATAATCTGCATATAAATAATTAGCAGGGGCGCATAGCACCCCCGGTCCGCGAAATACATAAACTGTTCTCAGCTTTTTTCGCGTAGCACCACCGCCCCGGTCCGCGAAATACATAAACTGGTCTCAGATTTTTTTCGCGAAATGTTTTCTTCTTCCTAGGGGGGGCGTAACAGAAAATAATTGAGAAACACTGGTCTAGCGGGATCACGTGACGGCCGCTTCACCACTCGTCAACAAACTATTGATTACGCCCAGGACGTACTAGTACCGAATTTAAACACTGATTATAAAATAACTGCAGGATTCCACGAGTAGAACTTTTTTTTTCTCCCTCAACACCAATAGATCTTTTTTATGAAGTAAAAAGTATGTAGTCGGGTTTGATGGGAACGAGATGAAACGAAAAACGGGTTCACCTTATGGCCTATATATAGAAGATATTTGACCACAGGGAAAAGAAACAGTTAACTGGTCCTGTTTCATTGGTTAGGGGCAACTAAATTGAAAAGGATCAGACTGTCCATTGATAAAAAAGTGGCATGTCTTAAAATGTTTAAAAAAATGTGGGAAAATCAACAGTGTTTTACAGTGTATAATGATGGGCTAAAGCAAAATAAAACTGGTGTGCATTTCCATTCCATTAAAACAGTCAACTGGTTCAGAAACAAGAAACAGTGAAAACGGTTCCTTATTACCATCGATTTAGCTAGCTTCACAACCGAGCAAGATTGGATTTAGAAATGGTCATGTAAGTGAACAATAAGGTATGTAGCTAGGTAATTTCACCACACCAGCTGTGGTTCTCCTACCCTCGCTGATGAGCGTTCCGTATTTATGAGACTTGACAAAATTTGTGAACAATGTATGACCAAAAACACACGGGCAACTTTCCGATTTTGTATTTAATTTTTTCCGTGTTTCTGACAATTCCTTTGAAACCAATATCTGGGCTGATGTGACTGTCTCTGCAGTGTCAACTTATTAGTTGTGCCATCCAAAACCACTCATGCTGGACATGTACATGGCCCCTCCCCGCTGTTTTGTCAGGAAAGCTGTGTAGGAGGAGGACTGAATACTTTCAACACCTACACAACATGTGTGCGACTTCATCGTCCAATCAACAAGCTCAGGATGATTGATGACAGCTAGGTTAAATAGCTAAACTAGCTATGTAGTAACGTCAATACAAATTAACAAACTCACATCTCTGTCGACTCCGCCAAAACACGGCAGCCATTTATTTACAGGCTGCTTCATACAACTGGCGCCTTTTCCTTTCTACTCCAAACCTAGGCTCCCACTAGGACCCCACCAAGACCCCTTAGTGGTCCTCAGCCTGCCTGATATAAAATCCCCAAACATGAACATTCACATTACAACATTCCCTCCCCCCATAGTCCACACATAACAATATATATATTTTTTTTATTTTTTTCACTGTGAACTTGAACTTTTCAGTTTGTCATTTTCTTTGAACTTCAACTAATCTACGAGGTAGGGAGTCGACGGCCCTCCTCGAGACACCCCAGGGGATTATTCTGCCCCTTCACAAACATAATCCTTAAGATAATGGGGTGCCCTCCTAACTCACTCTGGATAAGGGTTGTCTCTGTCCGGGCCCGGTTCTGGGGGCACAGGCACCACCGCCTCTGGTGCTTGATCCGGTCGCTCTGGATTTTCAGGTTCTGGTGGTGTTGGGTCCACTGGGAAACTCTCCTCTTGAAGATTTGATTCAGTTTGTGTCCAGTCGTAACGTGGGCGGATTTGATCCTGATGTCGCCTCACCAGCTTGCCGTCCTGTGTTTTCACTCTCCAAGATACTGGGCCGGTCCTCTCAATGAGCGTTGCTGGAATCCACTTCTGCCCTGCATACCCCCGCACATAGACTGAATCCGCCTCTGTGAAGGTGCGGTCCCGGGCATGCTTGTCATGATGTTCTTTTTGTTTGGCCTGGTTCAGTCCCACTTTGCCCGCCAGTGACGGACGCACCAGATCCAACTGAGTCCTGATCCTCCGGTTCATGAGCAGCTCAGCCGGCGTGGCTCCGGTCGTGGTCTGAGGGGTTGATCGGTACTTAAACAGGAACCTGGATAGCTTCGTCTCCACACTACCCTCCCCCATCTTCTTGATTCCTTCCTTAAACACCCGCACAGCACGCTCAGCACAGCCATTAGACGACGGGTGATATGGTGCGGTTGTGACGTGTTTTATGCCATTCTTCTTCAAAAAGTGTTCAAACTCTGCACTCACCAAGCTCGGCCCATTATCACTGACCAACACCGCCGGGATCCCATGGGTGGCAAAGATGCCCCTCAGCTTCTCTGCTGTAGCCGAGGAAGTTATAGACGGCATTGGGTGAGCCTCAATCCACTTTGAGTAGGCATCGATGACAATCAGAAAATTGTTTCCGAATACTGGCCCGCAAAAATCCAGATGCAGTCTCATCCATGGTTGGTCGGGCCACTCCCACGGATGTAGTGGCGCTGCGGCTGGAGCGGCCTGGTTTGACTGACATGCATGGCATTTACGCACTGCTGACTCCAAATCTGCATCCATGTTTGGCCACCACACGTAGCTGCGAGCCAATGTCTTCATTCTTGAGACCCCCGGATGAGCCTCGTGAAGCTCTGCAATCATGGTCTGTCTTCCCGGTGGTGGTATTATTACCCTGCTCCCCCACAGAATGCACCCCTCCTCCACGCTCAGTTCATTTTGCCGCCTCATGTATGGCTGCACTTCCGGGTCTGTGCATTCTCGGGGCCAGGAACCTTGCAGCAGACACTGATGCACTCTGGACAAGACGCGGTCCCGACGTGTCCACTCCCGGATCTGTTTCACCTGCAGAGGCGTTCCATTCATGTGTTCCATGAGCATCACCACCTCCCCTTCGCGTGGCGTGTCGACAGGCATGGTCGGCAGTGGGAGCCGGCTCAGTGCATCTGCGTTCCCATGTTTTGAGCCCTCCTTATACTCCAGTGTGTACTCGTATGCTGCCAGAATTAACGCCCACCTCTGCATCCTGGCCGCCGCGAGCTGTGGGATGCCCTTACTCTCTCCCAAGAGACCCAGCAGCGGTTTGTGATCAGTCACAATGGTGCAGTGCATGCCATGCAGGTACTGGTGAAATTTCTTCAGGCCAAAAATGATGGCTAGCCCCTCCTTCTCGAGCTGAGAATACCCCCGTTCTGCTGGTGATAGTGAGCGAGACATGTAGCCGATCGGCCTGTCTGTGCCGTCAGGAAAACGGTGCGATAACACTGCCCCAACGCCATAAGGTGATGCATCACAGGCGAGGTAGATAGGTTTCGAGTTATCAAAATGAACTAGCAATTGTTCAGACTGTAGGCACTTCTTTGCCTCCTCAAATGCCAAGTCCTGACGGTTTCTCCACCGCCATGGGGCCCCCTTCCTCAAAAGCTCATGTAGCGGCTCCAGCACGGTTGACACGTTTGGCAGGAATCGGTGGTAGTAATTGAGCATGCCTAGGAAAGACTTCAATTGTGTCTGGTTAGTTGGCTGTGGCGCATTCACAATGGCCTTAACCTTGTCTGAGACTGGATGAATCCCATTGTGGTTAATTCTGTACCCCAGGTACACCACCTCTGGTGCCATAAAAACACATTTGTCTCTCCTCAGGCGTAGTCCGGCAGCTGAGAGCCTTCCCAGGACCACCCCTAGGTTCTGCAGATGGCTGGCGTCATCGTTCCCAGTCACCAGAATATCATCCACTCTCACTACCACCTGGGGAAGTCCTTGCAGTAGGTTGTCCATGGTGCGCTGGAATATACCAGGTGCAGATGACACCCCATAGGGCAGTATGGTATACTGATACAACCCACGGTGTGTGTTGATTGTGGTGAACTTTTTTGATGTGTCCTCAAGCGGAAGTTGTTGGTAGGCCTGAGACATATCTAGTTTTGTGAACTTTTGCCCCCTAGTACCGCCAACAAATCTTCTGTTTTTGGAATGGGGTAATTGTCCAACTTGGACACTGGGTTCACCGTGACTTTATAATCCCCACATATTCTCGTTGTCTGATCTGGTTTTAATATAGGAACTATAGGAGCAGCCCACTCTGAAAAACTCACTGGCTCAATGATGCCCTCCTTCTCTAATCTGACTAACTCTGTTTCCACTTTCTCTTTGAGCGCGTATGGTAGCGGTCGGGCTTTGAAGTAACGTGGCTTGGCCTCTGGGTCCACATAAATCTTCGCTGTGGCCCCCACTAGAGTCCCCAGTTCGCCCTTGAAAACATCCCCATATTGTGAGAGTAATGTTTGTAACTCCTGCTGCTGCCCTATCTGCAGCCTGAAAATAGCGCTCCAGTCTAACTGAATGGCTTTAATCCAGCTTCTCACGATTAAATTTGGGCCCTCCCCTTTTACCACCAGTGCTGCCAACTGTTTGGTCTGTCCCTTGTAACCCACTTGTGCAATCATCTTACCTAATACCCCCACCCTGTCTCTGGTGTTAGGTGTAGAGTTTTATGTTCGTGCGATGGAGTGGCCCCCCTCCCATCTTCCTGTATGTTTTTTCATTAATGATGGTCAGGCCTGCACCAGTGTCTATTTCAAAGTCAATGGCATGGCCATTTACCAACATCCGCTCTCTGTATGGCTCCACTCTCTCTCCATCCTCCAGATTGCACAGCCTGTTAGTATATTCCTCTTCATTCACATCACCCTCCAGCATGTGTGTAGCCCCCTGTGCATTACCTCTGTCTCGTCTGGGCTGCCTGGCACTGCGGCATTTTCTGGCCAAGTGCCCCCTCTTGTGGCAGTTGTGGCAAACGGCGTCCACAAACCGGCAGTCGGCAGCCACGTGGTTTCCCCCGCATCTGAAACAAACTACCGCCGGTGCGGCCCCAGACTGGACTTTGTGAACGGCCCTCTCCACTCCCGCCTGCTGCAGCTCCGCTACATCTTTAGCTGCCGTTTCCATTGACGTTGCTAACTCCATAGCCCTCGCCAGTGTTAGTTTGTCGTCTGCTTCTGATAACAAACGCCGCTGTATGCGGTCGTCATTAATGCCGCACACCAGTCTGTCTCTAATCATCTCATCCAGTGCCATCCAGAACCCACAGTGCTCAGTGAGTCTCCTCAATTCGGCCACAAACGATGCCACCGACTGTCCCTGGCATCTCACTTTTGAATGAAACTTAAAACGTTCAACTATGATGCTAGGCTTCGGTGTGAAGTGATCGCTTAAAATCGTCAGTAACTCCGCCAAAGAAGACTCACCCGGCTTGTTCGGCTGGCATAAATCCCGTAGCACGGCATAGACTTTTCCACCACATGCACTCAGGAAGATGGCACGCTTCTGCCCAGCATTGTCAATTTTATTCGCCGCAAAGTAGAAGTCCAAACGCTCCATATACTGTTGCCAGTCGTCTGTTTCCGGCTCAAACTCTCAGATTTTCCCATATGTCGCCATGCTGGGCAAAAACCGAAATATCCTCGTCGCCAATGTAGTAACGTCAATACAAATGAACAAACTCACATCTCTGTCGACTCCGCCAAAACACGGCAGTCATTTATTTACAGGCTGCTTCATACAACTGGCGCCTTTTCCTTTCTACTCCAAACCTAGGCTCCCGCTAGGACCCCACCAAGACCCCTTAGTGGTCCTCAGCCTGCCTGATATAAAATCCCCAAACATGAACATTCACATTACAACAAGCTAGAAAATGTTAGCCTACACAAATGTGTATGCATGGTCTCAACAAAATAAACAATTGTTTAAAATATAACCATATAGCTACATAGCTAACATTGAAGAACGTCAAACTAAATGTAGTTTCTTAATTAGACTTCATCAAATTTCATCTAGCTAACTGTGAATTTAATATGGCCTGCTGTGGTTCATTTTGCTGATGGTTAGCTAATGATATTATCCATAATAGTCAGTAGGTAACATTGGGTAACTAGTTAGCTAGTGCTAAATTAGTTCTGTAAATCAATTGGTGACAACATTCAATTTGCCATCATTGGTTTAGGGCAAAATATCAAAAGGATATGTTACTCAAATGCACAGCTATAGTCCAATATGATGGAGAGATAGCTGGCTTAACCTCTTCCTGTCAGCTCCTAGCAGTAAGGCACCAACGTTATGAGAATTAGCATAATTCAAGATGAATAAATATTATGAATTGTTTAAGGAACTTAACATTCTTGTACATTGCTTGTAAGAACAAAACTCGACATAATGCAGATGACAATGATCTAAAATGTGATGGTTTCAATGACAAAAAGCACAAAACATGTGTAGTGGAAATTCAACTATTCAAAGGAAGAGAGACTGATCTTAGTTCACTCAAGCTTTTTATTACTGTTCAAACAGGGAAGCAGTCTAACACTCTTGCACGAAGAATGTCAGAGTATCTCCGACGAGACAAAGGAACCACAACAATATATATCTCTTACATTCGAGGTGACCATCGCCCTTTGGAATTTCACCCATTAGTCATGGCTGAAATCCTTCCTTTATTGATGGGCCAAATACCCGTTTTTCCCTCCCACAATATACATTTCTTGCAAACAGGAAGGGGCAACTTTCAACTTGCGACCCTTCTGGAAATTTCCAAAAGTTTTGTTTTGATTATACAGTAGGATGTCAGGGGTCTATGAGACAAGACAAGCCTATGACCTTTATTTTCAGCCCTAATCTGCACTATAAATCCTCCCACCAGTGGCAACACACACACTCATCTCTCTGTACAGACGGGGTAGACACTTGCGAAATGAGAAAATCAAACAAGGTGTTTGTCCTTGCAGCAGACTAACAAGCAGAAAGCGGCCTAACTCAATTTTTCCCTGATACTCCTCCCTTTTGTTACTATTGTAACAACCAAAAAAATTATAACACAATACATGATTATTGATTATAAGGTGGATATCATATGGGTTGATTAATATTTCAGGGAAAACATAATTTCACTACATCACACAAGCGCATATTCTTTCTTTCTTGTAACAGAGCTTCCCACCTTGTAAGCGGTAATCGCTATACCACTGAGCATTTAACCCTCTTTCTCATGTCATCACATTCCAGCATACATTTTAATTCTTCCAGTTACACAGATCATTATAGCAAATAGCAGCATTAAGAAAATTACGAAAAATAAGTCAACAAAAACAATCAGCCAGGGTGGGATTACGCTATGTCGATCCCACCCATTTCTTTCAGCACGATTTCTTCTTCATATGACTGTGCCACCATTATCTGTGCTGTTGCTTTTGTGGCACAGGTTTGGCATACGATCTTGAAGCAAGTCAGCAGCATGTAGCCCTGTGGGCAATATAGTTCATAAGTTTAATACATAGATACATATAAATAGATTTAAAAGGTTGCAAATATTCAGTGTGATTACAGTTTGTGATTATAGTTTGTAGTATATTCATTTATGGTGAAGTTCCTGGAATGTATTGGTCACATGATCCGAAGTACATTTTGGTTGTTAAAATATTCGATTTATATGGATGGAAAGGCTGTAGTAATAATTTGATTTGTACATATAGAGAAACATATTTTAATGTGTATTTTATATTATTTTATATTTTAATGTGTATTGTATTCACCAATCAGAATTGAGTTGGAGGTCAGGGGGTAAGAAGGAAGGAGGAAGTACGCAGTGGTGTTTGGGAAGTTGAGAGAGGGAGTGACGAGAACGCTGAGAAGAAGCTAATGTGTTGGAGTTTTGAGATAAAAGATAAATGCGTTACCCACGTATTTTTAGGATGCTGGAATGATATAATAACGTTAAGTGCTCAACCAGTGGACTTTATAAGTTATTGTATCCGACTGTATGAATAATGTCTTCTGCAAGAAGTCAACGTTCTGTCAGCCCGTCATCTGAATTAGCCCAAGTGTAGTACACGTGAGTGAGATCGCTAGCTAGCTGACTCGTCTGGAATGCTCAAAGGATTTTGCGGTTCGCCAACACAGGGGACTCAAAAGTGTTTGAGCAACGCGGAGGAGATTGTGGTGAAAGAGACTTCCCGGCGTTTCGACAGACTTTCCTTCTAGCTACAGCACGGGACTCAGGAGAAAGCAGCCGTGAGCGCTGTTACCTCGTGAAACTGTGAGTGAACAGTTTTTTATCTTTCTGCTCAGTAGAGTGAAGGAGTCACCATAGTGTGGCTACAACGCACGCGAGCAACGCAACAGGCCTGCAGCGCAAATGGTTGGGGTATTTTATTTTGCCGGCTTTTCTTTTCATAAAAGTATTAAGGCCTTCTTATTTAACAGCTTGATTTTGGAAAGTATAAGAAAACAAGTGAAGTGTAATTTGAGTTGAGTCAAAACAGTGTTGTGATTTACCCTGTCAGAGAACAGATGTTTTTTGTTTGTTTAAAGGGTGAAACTGAATGATTTATGTTTGTATTGCTATCTTTTGTAGTAAATGGTTCAACTAATTTTACAGTGATTCCTTGTATTTGGTTATTTCCATTTCAAGTTCATAAGTAAATCAGTACCAAGTGAGTAGTAGTTACTATTATAATAATTTTAAAGACGATAACATATCGTCCCCATAAACAGAACTCAGGGTAGTTCCCTCATTAGGCATAGATAGCAAGGGGGCACTACATAAAATGGAGGCACCGCTGGGATTAATTTAATTTAGTAAAGAAGGGTCTAATCGGCAAATAAAGCACAAAATAGGAAAGACAGTTTATTATTACAAATCAGAGTAACAGTAATAGTAATAAAATAAATGACTATGGAGAAGCAGTCAGAGCATGCAGAGCTGGTAAAAGAGCTCAGAGAGTGGTGTCAAGGGGAGTCCCTCAATGAAGACCATGAGATACTAGCAGTTGTCACCAAAGAGTGTGAAGTTGCCCAGATATAAGAAACGCTGGAAACTGTCAAAGCTTTGGGACGAGTGCGAGTAAGAGGAAGGAGGTTTAATACCAAACTTGACTGCTTAACCGTACTGTGTGAGTGTAGAGAGAAGATTGACCCAACAAAGGTCCCTTCTGAAGTAATACACACCACCTATGGGGATTGGCCTATCATTATGACAGCTGAATGTCCAGTGTCAGATGAAGATAAACAGACCCCATTGAAAGTCCTGCTTGATACAGCAGCATCCAATGGCTCTGCTGAGTCCATCATTCGGGCTGTTGGGGACATGTTGTCCAAAATGGATAAGCCTACAGGGGAAAGTAGTAGTTATCGTCGCCTGAGAATGTTCTCTGGCACGCTGCCGCCACCTGCCGGGGAAGAAGGGTTGAATCCCTGGCTTGACCAGGCTTGTTTGATGGTAGATGAGAGCGACTGCTCTGCCAGAGAGAAGCGGCGGCGGATTATGGAATGCCTGAGAGGACCTGCTTTAGCTGTAGTAAAAGCAGTGCGAACAGATAATGTTGACATTACCCCTAATGAATGTTTGTATGCTATAGAGAGTGCATTCGGAACAGCTGAGTCAGGTGAAGACCTCTATTTTGATTTTAGGCTATTGCAGCAAGGACAAGATGAAAAACTGTCTGACTTTCTGAGGCGACTAGAGCAGTCCCTGACTAAGGTGGTTAGTAAAGGGGGTATTCCTGCCAGTTGTGTGGATGCCGCCGGAGTAGAGCAGCTACTTAGGGGTGCCATATATTCCGACCTGATGCTAGTTCAGCTTAAACTAAGGGAGAGAAAGCAAAATCCTCCGAAGTTTTTAGAGCTGTTGGCCGAGATCCGAACTAAAGAGGAATACGCAGCCACTAGAGTCAAGCTTAACATGTCCGTCCATAGAGTTCATGCCAACCAGGATGTGGACAGCAGACAGGTGGACATCCAGACCTTGAAGTCAGAACTTAAAGAGATGAAAGCGATGTTCGCTTCAATGACCACAAAGCCTCCTCAAGAGGTGGCAAATGACAAGGGGCCTGGCCCAGTAGCCCAGGGGCCCGTGGCTGAAAGCTGTGAAAATGCAGAGATAGCCGCTCTGAAAAAACAGATCAAAAGGCTACAGAGGAAAATGTCAGCAAAAGGGGCCAAAGACACTGATACACCAGCCAATGCATTGAGAGTAGAGCCCTCAAGACCTGCTCAGAGTGGCCAAAAGCCATATAAGCCTTACAGAAACACAGAAGAAAGCATTTGCTACCGGTGTGGTGGAAACGGGCACTTTGCCAACAAGTGTCAGAATGCAGAAAACCAGAACAAAGTCATCCAACAACTCATTCGCTCTCTCAGAAAAGCCAAAGGGGGGCAGTCACCTAGCCCAAAGGATAACAGCCCTGATGCTGTCTGCTCAGTCAAGAAAAGTGAGGCGACTTTAGCAGGAGACAGAGACTTTCCCCAGGGGTTGATAGGTCCCGCCTCTGCAGTGCACTTGAGAGTAAATGGCCAGCAGTGTGATGCATTATTAGATAGTGGCTCACAAGTAACGATCATTTTTGAGAAATGGTATAGGCAGCATTTGTCCGATGTCCCGATCCATCCTGTCTCAGGCCTGGCCATATGGGGTTTAAGTGAGACTAGCTATCCATATCTCGGATACGTCGTAGTAGACATGGAGTTCCCTGAAAGTGTCACTGGTTCTCGAGAATCCATCTCAGTCCTGGCATTGATCTGTCCTGGCCCCAGAACTCCAGACAAGATTCCTGTTATCCTGGGCACCAATGCCAGTCTGTTCAAGCGGTTGTCTACCCTGAGTAAGGAGTCCACCGGGGTGGTATCAGAGCTGACTAACCGATCCGGATAATTGCTCCAGGGACCTGTGAGGGAGGAGAGGATGACGTAGGATGTGTAAAGTGGATGGGCCCTGGCCCACTGACAGTACCTGCTGGTGGTGAATGTCGTGCAGAATGCAGTGTGGAGCTAGAGAAACCATTGGATAACGAGGTGCTGATGGTGGAAGCTTCAGATGAGTTCTCACTTCCAGCTGGGGTGCTGCTACAGCCCATGATAGTGCATAGCTTAGAAGTAGATGTGAACCACTTCACTGTGGTGATGCACAACGAGTCCGTACGAGATACAGTCATTCCAGTCGGAACAGTTATGGGTCACTTGTGCTCTGTTGATCCAGGGATGCCAGCTCTGAAGACCAAGACTGAGTCAGAGACTGAGAGGACATCACAAGAGTTTGACCCTCGCCTCATCGAGTTTGGGGACTCGCCCATCCCAGAGCAGTGGAAAGATAGACTCAGGCAAAAGCTGTCAGAAAGAGCCAGTGTGTTTTCACTACATGAATGGGATGTGGGACTGGCGAAGGGGGTGGAGCATAATATCCGACTGTCAGACTCGAGACCTTTCCGAGAGCGGATTAGCGCCAGCCGATATCGAAGATGTATGAAGGCACTTGCAAGACCTTCCGGGTATTATCGACGTCTCTCCAATAGTCATAGTGAGGAAAAAGAATGGGAGTGTCAGGATGTGCATAGACTACAGAACCCTGAATAGTAGAACTGTGCCTGACCAGTATACCACTCCACGCATTGATGATGCGCTTGACTGCTTGACGGGGAGCAAGTGGTTTTCAGTCTTAGACTTGCGTAGTGGATATTATCAGATCGCAATGGCAGAGGCTGATAAGGAGAAGACAGCATTCATCTGCCCACTAGGGTTCTATCAGTTTGAAAGGATGCTGCAGGGAATCACTGGAGCCCCAGCGACATTCCAAAGACTGATGGAGAGAGTAGTAGGTGACATGAACCTTCTCCAGGTACTAGTATACCTGGATGATCTGATAGTCTTTGGAAAGACGTTGGAAGAACACGAAGAACGGCTTCTCAAGGTGCTGGACCAACTTCAAGAAGTAAGACTAAAGCTCTCTCTAGACAAATGCCAGTTCTGCCAACCCAAGGTGAAGTATGTGGGGCACATAGTATCTGCTGACGGCATTGGCACTGATCCCGGGAAAGTGGAGGCTGTCACCACCACTGATCTGAAGTCCTTGAGATCTTTCCTGGGATTCTGCGGATATTATAGGCGGTTCATAGCAAACTACTCAGCTATTGTCAGACCCCTCACAGAGCTCACCAAAGGGTATGCACCCACGCAGAAAGGGAAGAAGCAGGCTAAGGAGAAGACAAAGACCTACCTGAAAGAGTCTGAGCCATTTGGTGACTGGTGGGACCAGGCTTGCACTGATGCTTTCCACCTCATTATTCAGAAGCTCACCAGTGCGCCCGTGCTAGCCTTTGCAGATGCTAACAAGCCATACATACTTCACACAGACGCAAGCCTAAAAGGGCTCGGTGCTGTACTGTATCAAGAATACCCAGAAGGATTAAGACCCGTGGCTTTTGCCAGCAGGAAAGTGAGCCCCACTGAACAGCACTACCCAATTCACCAGCTCAAGTTTTTAGCACTGAAGTGGGGGGTCGTGGATAAATTCCATGATTACTTATATGGAGCTAGGTTTACAGTGCGTACCGACAATAACCCAGTGACCTACGTGCTAACGACAGCCAAGCTTAACGCAACCGGACATCGCTGGCTGGCTGCCTTAGCCTTTTATGACTTTGATATTCAGTACCGGCCCGGCAAGAACAATATTGACGCTGACCTGCTGTCAAGGAACATGGCTGATGAAGTGGAGAGAGGAGAGTGGGAGAATATATCTCGGAGTGGGGTAAAATCCATCTGTCAAAAGGTCTGCACTCCTGAGTCAGCTGGTACTCCCCCCAGATATATTGATCAGCTGGGACCTTCCCCTGAGTGCATCCCTGAAGTCTATGCTTTCCCGACTCACCTGGAATTGCTCTCCCTAAAGCAAATGTCCAAAGCTGATTTGATAGAAGCTCAGAAGAAGGATAACACTATACAGAGAGTGGTGGAAGCCATGCAGTGAGGGAAGTGGCCGAAAGATAAAGAGACTGATACTGAAATTACGCTGATGAGGCGAGAGAGAGACCGTCTTGTGCTGAAAGATGGACTGCTTCATAGGACGAGCAAGAAACCCTCTGGAGAACAGGTAACCCAGCTGGTGCTTACCCACTGAGTTCCGAGGGGCTGTCCTGCAATCCTTACATGACGACATGGGTCATTTAGGAGTGGAGCGGACCACAGACCTGCTACAGGATAGGTTCTACTGGCCCAAGATGGCGTGGGATGCTGAAAAATATGTAAAGAACTGTGGAGAGTGTGTCACGCGCAAGATCCCTTGCAAGAAAGCTGCACCCTTGCACCAGATTGTAAGCCGTGGACCTATGGACCTGGTTTGCATAGATTTCCTCTCCATGGAACCTGACTCGAAAGGGATCAGCAACGTGTTAGTGGTGACAGACCATTTTACACGGTACGCACAGGCGTTTCCTACGAAAAATCTGAAAGCACTCACTGTAGCAAAAATCTTAGTGGAAAAGTACTTTGTGCACTATGGTCTGCCTGCCAGAATACACTCAGACCAAGGAAGAGATTTTGAGAGTAGGGTGATTAGGGAGCTCCTGATGATTTTGGGGGTACGGAAATCCCAAACCACACCTTATCATCCCCAAGGGGACCCTCAGCCCGAACGGTTCAACCGTACTCTGCTTTCCATGCTCGCGACCTTAGGGTATGAAAATAAATGTTCCTGGAGTCAACATATCCCATACGTAGTCCATGCCTATAACAGTACGAAATGTGACGCGACAGGATACTCACCATACCTACTGATGTTCGGCAGAGAAGCCAGACTGCCAGTGGATCTTTGTTCGGAACCTCACCTGATGGAACGGGAGACAGACACCATTCCCAGTATGTGGAGAAGTTGAAGGGAGATCTGCAGGAAGCTTATCAACTAGCCAGCCAAGCTGCCGATAAGACACATCAAAGGAACAAAAGAGCATACGATCAGAGAGTGAGTTTCCAGGCTATTGACACCGGAGACCGAGTACTGCTGAAGAACTTAGGACTTAGAGGTAAACACAAGCTCGAAAGCTGCTGGAGCTGTGTGCCGTATGTGGTGCTAGGGAAACTACCCAACTTAACTGTCTACCAGGTGAAGCCTGAGGAAGGAAAAGGTGGCGTGAGAACGATGCATAGAGATCACCTCTTACCCATCAGTCAGTCAATGAGAATGCCGGAGGTCAAAACTCATAGAGAGTCACCAGTGAGACCAAAGACACGTTCACAGACGAAGAAAAGACAACAGAGAAAGATGGAAAAAACACTTGAAGTGCGACAAGAAGACACTGATTCATCTTCAGATAGGGAGTGGGAAAGGACTCATAGATCCTACAAAGACTACATGGACAAGCTCTTGCAAAGGAGGACCTATGATGAACCTGTCACTGCAGGTTCCAGTGAGGAGGAACATGAGCCCTCTGTCCAAGATCCAAGTGAGGAGGAGGAAGTATCCATCCGGGAAGAGGACAATAAAGTCTCTGTCTGTGAGAAGTCTTGGACCAGGAGGAACATCAAAGTCGTGATCCTGATGACAGAAGTGAGGAAGAGAGTCAGTCAGAAGATGATGAGGATAGTGACAACACCACTGACTCTGGCCGCTCTGAATCTGAGTTAGAACAGGAAGTTCACAAAACACCTATTAGCAACTCTAAAGCTAAGCCAATGTCTACACCAAAGATACATAGAGATCTTAGACCTAGAACTAGTTCTAAGAGACAAGTGAAACCAGTACTTCGTTTGACTTATGATGAGCCAGGAAATTCTAGAGATCAGCCTATAACAATTGTACACAAGGGCATTATTATTAAGCTAGGTTATTAGAGCAAAATCCTAAGTCAGTCTAAAATCCTTTTTGTAACCCTGTATGTCATAGTTTAATGTCTCATGAGGACATGCAGACACTTAGAAGGGGGAGGATGTAGCCCTGTGGGCAATATAGTTAATACGTTTAATAAATAGATACATATAAATAGATTTAAAAGGTTACAAATATCCAGTGTGATTAGAGTTTGTGTGTGTTTACATAGTGTATTCATTTATGGTGAAGTTCCTGGAATGTATTGGTGACATGACCTGAAGTACATTTTGGTTGTTAAAATATTCGATTTATATGGATGGAAAGGCTGTAGTAATAATTTGATTTGTATACATAGAGAAACATATTTGAATGTGTATTTTATATTATTTCATATTTTAATGTGTATTGTATTGACCAATCATAATTGAGTTGGAGGTCAGGGGGTAAGACAGAAGGAGAAAGTGCGCAGTGACGTTTGGGAAGTTGAAAGAGAGAGTGACGGAGAACGCTGAGAAGTAGCTACTGTGCTAGAGTTTTTAGTTAAAAGATAAATGCGTTACCCACGTATTTTTAGGATGCTGGAATGATATAATAACGTTAAGTGCTCAACCAGTGGACTTTATAAGTCATTGTATCTGACTGTATGAACAATTTCTTCGGAAAGAAGTCAACGTTCTGTCAGCCCGTCATCTGAATTAGCCCAAGTGTAGTACACGTGAGTGAGATTGCTAGCTAGCTGACTCGTCTGGAATGCTCAAAGGATTTTGCAGTTCGCCAACACGGGGGACTCGAAAGTGTTTGAGCAACGCGGAGGAGATCGTGGTGAAAGAGACTTCCCGGTGTTTCGACAGACTTTCCTTCTAGCTACAGCACGGGACTCAGGAGAAAGGAGCCGTGAGCGCTGTTACCTCGTGAAACTGTGAGTGAACAGTTTTTTATCTTTCTGCTCAGTAGAGTGAAGGAGTTGCCATAGTGTGGCTACAACGCATGCGAGCAACGCAACAGGCCTGCAGCGCAAGTGGTTGGGGTATTTTATTTTGCCGGCTTTTCTTTTCATAAAAGTATTAAGGCCTTCTTATTTAACAGCTTGGTTTTGGAAAGTATAAGAAAACAAGTGAAGTGTAATTTGAGTTGAGTCAAAACAGTGTTGTGATTTATCCTGTCAGAGGAACAGATTTTTTTTTTGTTTAAAGGGTGAAACTGAATGATTTATGTTTGTATTGCTATCTTTTGTAGTAAATGGTTCAACTAATTTTACAGTGATTCCTTGTATTTGGTACAAAATAAATCAGTACCAAGTGAGTAGTAGTTACTATTATAATAATTTTAAAGACGATAACATATCGTCCCCATAAACAGAACTCAGGGTAGTTCCCTCATTAAGCATAGATAGCAAGGGGGCGCTACAAGCAGTAATATGAATATAATGATGGCTAATCCATACATAATATATTTAACAATCAGTGCTCCCTATGGCCCAGTGCCGCTCATCCACCGCTCATCCATTGCATTGGGTCCCACCCGTGTACATCATGCAATTCTTTAATGTCCTGCTTGGAGTCTTCCTTAAGCTCTTGGATGGTGCGGGATGCATCGGAAATGTAGGTGCAACATTCACTTCCTACGATTTGGCACACTCTGCCTTGTTGGGCCAACAGTAAGTCAAGAGCCATTCGATTCTGTGTAGTGAATTGTTGGATCTCACCGAACCCCTTAGATACCGCTTCGATAGCTGACAAGGAGTGATTCATGTGACTTTCTACCACTTGTGATAAGGCCTTTATTTCTTCCTGTGTGTTGTATACCCCATATGCGGGTATTATTGCTCCCCATACTCATACTTGTGCCTGTGTTAGTTCCCTTCTTTCCCTGTGAAAAACCTGGATCTCTGCCCCCGTTACCCTTCTTATTTGTGGTATTACATGTGCTAAAAAACATTGGCCCCATCCATTAAGAGGCTGGCTAGTATATGCTTGTTGCCCACACACTAGGAAAACCCCTGTCGGTAATGAGCCCCTTGCCTCGCTATTACCCTTGGCAATCGTTCCAGCTACTGTTTCCTATGAATCGTTTCTTTGTTTCCCTTAATGGAAACACCTAAAAACATAGACTAACATTGGTCATTGCGGCCACGGTAATAACTCCGGATTTGTTAGGCCCATACCAAGGGGCGTGAGCTGTCTGTTCATAGGAAGGGTGGGAGAATTCGTGGGCTTCACACCATAGGTGAAGCCCCTTCAAATCCCATGTCGTATATATAATTATAGCTGAACATGTCAATGCATCTGGGTAGGGGTCAATCATTTCACAATCTCTATTTTGATACCACATATTTTCTTCAAGTTCCCATATTTCCCCACTGCAGTTATTCCTTCTAAAAGAACTGTGTATTTCATACAGTTTACCCATCGGTTGCCCAAACATTGAGAGGGGAAATTTATTTCCCTCCCCTTCCTTATAGTACGTTATGCGGTGTAAAGTGATCTCGTTCTTTTTCTTTCCTCTTTCGTGTTTGTTTACTGCTACCCAAAACTTAGCCAATATGTTAGCCAAGCGTTATGAACTTCATGTTGTATGTTCAGGTTATCGCAGTCGGAGTCGTTTTCAAAAAATTTGGTTAGGTTTGCCCAATTATATAATCACCAATCTCCTAAACTAAAAGGAATGGGAAGTAACATTGGAGAATGGGTGTCGTACGACATGTGGTGGCAGATCCAGCATTCACTGTAATTCATTCTAGCAACAAACTGAATCATCATATCTACTGCTTGATTTTCAGGGGGAACCGGCTGCTGTTGCAAAGTCTCACCGGTTCGTAAGGTCAAACACATAGTCATTGCCATAAGTGAAACAGCTTTACCTACTTTAAGAAAAGCACATCCCAACAAAAAACATCGAAAAGGTGCAGGCATAGACTGCCTGCTACACCCTGACCTCAGGATATATGTGTTCACTAAGTTTAATTCAGTTTCTTGCGATGTGTGGGGCGGCCATTGTTATAATAATATAATAAGTCCCGCCGTTGGACTGTGATGACGTCATTCGAGCAGCTGTTATTTACGTCCTGCCGTAGGACCATGTCTTCTCCTTGTCTTGCCTCTGTTTCCTCGAGACACACTGATGCTACACACTACTATTGTCAATGTTAGTGCAATGATAGTCATTATGCTTGGAAACATGGGGTCGTCCTGTGGTTTAAACAGACACGGGTACCGCATCCTCAGGAACTTGTCTGCAGTGGGAAGCGTGTATCCAGGTATCTCTGTCTGCGTGTATCCAGGTATCTCTGTCTGCGACCTTCACAGCCGTGGGGGTTGTCAGTAGCACCTGGTATGGTCCCAGCCACCGGGGTTGATGCCAATGCTTTCGTCTGAGGTCCTTCACCACCACCCAATCTCCTGGCTGCAGTGTGTGGAGGAATCCTCCCCTTTGGTTCAGGAAGTGCCGCTTTCACCTTTGAAAAAATTGATCTCAGAACATTGTTTACCATGATGCAGTATCTCACCATCTCATCATCTATTCCTTGCAGAGTCAGCCGATTCTGTGGAAAATATGTTTTAAGCATCCGCATTGGTCTTCCTGTCAGGCCTGTGGTTCTATGTCTTCGTCCGCGCATGTACATTAGTGCCAGGGGTAGGCACTGTACCCATGAAAGGTCTGTTTCATTCATGAGCTTGGTCAGTTTTGTTTTAATTGTTTGATTGGCTCTCTCAACTGCACCACCACTGGCTGGGTGATAAGCACAATGTGTTCTCAGATCAATCTGCAGGCTTTCTGTCAGGCTCTTGATTACATTATTTACAAAATTAGTGCCATTGTCTGATATGGCCGTAGCCCTCCTGCATGGGAAACATTTGATCCATTTCGAAAACATGTCAACAATCACCAAGCAATATTTATAACCTTGGCATGGAGTTAGTTCAATAAAATCCATCAGCAATTGCTCAAATGGTCTGTCCGGTCGTGGGTGAGCAGACTGAGGCATCGCTATGCCTTTCCCTACATTTTGATACATGGTCGCTACCATATGTAAATTTTGCAAGGAAAGAGAGAGAATGGGTTAAAAGGTGACGTCTGCACAGCCATCTGTAGAATGGGGAAGGAAGAAGAGGTAACAGCTAGCTTAGCTGCTGCATTCCCCTCTGATACTGGGTCATCCGCATTCGTGTGGGCCTGGAATTTACAAATGGCAATTGAAAAAGGCAACAAAATGGCATGTAAAAGATTCTGTACTATTCATGATGCATGATGCACAATGGGATTTCCCGTGGAGGTGAGAAATCCTCTCTGCTCCCATAAGGCACAAAAATCCTGGCACCTAGATTTACCCTCTGCTAATATACAGGCGTGGGTCAGAGCAAAGAGCTCTGCCGCTTAGGCAGAGAGATGTGAAGGCAGCTTAGTGCTTTCTACCGTTGAGTATGCTGAACAAACAGCATAGGCCACCAGGGGCTTGCCTGTGGCCTTGTCCTTCTGCACAGAGCTGTCCACAAAATATACCAGATCAGAATTTGGAAGGGGTGTGTCTGTCAGGTCGGGCCGGGGCTTAGAGGAGATCTTCTGTGGGAAGCAAAGTAGCAGGGTTAAGTACAGTACAATGTTTCAGGGTGACATGCGACATAGTTAGTAGCACATTCTGCCAATGCAAGAGGCGTGCAGGTGTGAGATGTGCCATTGTGGCCATTATCAGCTAAACGCTCTAGTATCTGTTTCGCAGGCCTTGGAAGAAGAACACAAAAGTAAATCATCTACATACTGAATGAGAGTGCTGCCCTCAGGCATTATGAAATGTTCAAAATTTGCTGCTAATTTAGCTGAGAAAATTATATATATATATATACGCCATTTAGCAGACGCTTTTATCCAAAGCGACTTACAGTAAATTGCTGGTGATTCAGCATACCCTTGTGAAAAAAACTGTCCATGTCCAACGTTTACCTTTAAATGAAAATGCAAACCAAAACGGCGAATCTGGATGTACTGGAATACTGAAAAATGTGTTTGCTAAATCAACCACGGTGAACCAGTTGAATTTGCCGGCACTTGAGAAAGAATAGTGACAGGGTTAGGTACAACAGGTGAGCGGGCAAGAACAGCACTGTTAACCATTCGCAAATCTTGTACAAATCGCCAGACCCCCGATGCCTTCCGGCCCGGAAGAATAGGCTTGTTACAAGGTAAGTTTGGACATGGTATTATAGCTCCTGCTTCAACTAATGATGCGTGTACGGTAGCAATGGCTTCTTTAGCGTCTTTACCTAGTGGATATTTTGCTCTGTTCGGTCTATGTGTGCCTTTGGCCGTTACTACTACAGATTTAGCTCCTGTCATTCTACCTATGTCATATTTATTTTGAACCCAGAGCATTTGCGGAGCATCATATAATACCAAGGGTCTATCTGATATAAACTAGGGTGTTGTTCACAGAAGGGTGCTAGTATCGGGCAGCACAGTTCAGACTGCGGTTGTGAATGCGTGCAGCGCTTTCCAGTTACAGTGGCAAAGAATGGTATTTTTACAACTCCTGTTGAAGGCGATTTCTGTCTGTCTTTCTCATCAGGCTGCCAGTCAGTAACAGTTTGCATTCTTCTAACCCATGATCCCATATCTTTCCATTCACAATCAGTAATCTTAGAAAATTCAATATGCGGCTGCGTGTGTTTTTCAAATAAATCTTTCTGCTCCTTACTCAAATGAACAGTAACTCCAATAAACTGCGGTCCTGAATACACCGTGCCTAAACATATAGTTTCATTAGTCTGTGACATGTTCCAAAAATGCTCATACTCTATATTTCTAGCAGTGGTGGGCCGTCAGGGCCTGCAAGGCCTTCTCTGCTGGCCTAAAAAATATCTGAATCACAGACTGATGTTAATTATATTTTGTCCATGAATACTTATTAAATAATTCCAAATGGTCTGTCCGCTTCCTTTCATAGCTTTTCCCCTGGTTGCGTTGCTTCCAGACTTGTATTTTCATATTAAAGCATTTAACCAATCACATTTCAGCCATAATTAGTTGCCAGGGTCAAAGAAATCTGCCTGGAGGCCTTCACAATCAGTTCTGCGGGCCCTGTAGCATAAAATAAGTGTCGATCAAACTGTTTCTTCAACCAATCAGATTTTGAGTTGGCGACACCAAGGCCTTCTAGCAGGCGTACGGTAACGTCAGCGTATTCACACCCTTTGATTGGATAGTCAGAGAGTGTACTAGCCAGAGCTAGCGAGCGTACATTTTCAGCCCTAAAGCGAATTAAAACTTATGCCAGAAATACGACAGGGCAGGCTCGACTTTCAGCATTAGCTTCGATGGCGATAGAAAAGGACTTCTTGATGGAACTGAAACGCACGGATAATCTGTACGACAGAGTAATTGAACTATTTGAGGAAAGAAAGGAGGATGGATTTTGTGTACAAATAATAAGGATTTTTGGTGAGTAAAATGTTGCTATTTTCCTAAATAATATTGCAATTTTATGAGGTTATTATTTATGCTTTTTTATGTATGTCAAGGAGACTTGTGCACCCCGGGTTTGTTTCTTCAGTAAAGGCATTTATTCTGGCTACACGAGTTATCTATCTGCGATGCAACGGCTCTTTATACTGAATTTCTGCATAATAAGATGGTTTTTATAGCCATAAAATAGTTATTGAGGGTTGGATTGATTCAGACGGAGCACTACTGAAGGCCTAGGTGTGAAATGCACGGCCCGCCACTGATTTCTAGTCAGGGGTGAGAACAAAACGGTGCAATAAAACTTTGCTGGTGCTGTCCGATCAGCTGGAATAAAATCACATAGTTGTGCAATTGTCATGTATTAAACCCCATGCATAATACCAATCTACCAATTGTGTAGGTACTACCAGAAACTATCCTAAGGCAGGTTATGTGACAAACCATTTTCGTCACACGTAACAGTCATTTTTAATTTGCACAACAGATCTCTTCCTAACAAATATACTGGACAATTAGAAGAGAACATACATTTTAGTTTAACTTGTTTGTTACTTCTGTACCATATACTACACTTAATGACTCTGTTACTGGTTCAAAACAAGGTATTCCAGAGGCCCCAATTGTTTAAATTTTTTCGCCTGATAAAGGTGCCTCTGGCAACACCTTACGCCATATCACAGACCATGAAGCACCGCTGTCAACCAAAAAAGATATTGACTTACCCATGACTAGAAGGCTCATTGTGGGGGTGTCTTGCGGGTGTGTAGTAAATTTTAAAAACTGTTGATTGGTAAGTGATTATTCACTTACCTGGTTGTGTGTAAGAATGTGAGTGGATGTGAATTGTCAATTGTTTAGTGATTGTGATTGGATGTGTGAGTGATAGACAGGTGATTGCCTCACGAGTCCCACCTGAGCCAGGCAGAAAGTAAGCCTATTTAAGAGCAGGTGGGGCGAGTAGGGGATCAGATAGTCTTTGTCTTGTCAATCATGTGTGTGTGTAGCAAGAGAGTTAGTCTTGCCATGTCATTCATGTGTGTGTATTGAGAGTTGTTAGTCTTGTCATTTACGGGTGTACTAGAGTGACTGAGTAGAGTGCTTTCTGTGTGTGTGGGAAAGAGAGAGAGAGGGCGCACTAAGAGTGTCCGCCTCTCTCCCTCGGTGTGATTGGCAGAGAACTCGCACTAGGCCAGTGGAATGTTTCTGGACAACGGCCTGAGAACTCTCGCTGAAAGGAGTGACGAGTGTCTCGGGGCTGGTTGCCAGAGAACTCACTATGATGAGTGACGAGGGTTTCTGTGTGTTTGGGGTCAAAAGAGAACTCAGACTGAAAAGTTTGAGTGTCTCTGTGTGCATGGGTTTGGGAAGCACTTGAAAAGTCACTGAATATGTGTGTGCCTGGTGAGGTTATTGTGTAACCAGACTGAAGAGACGCGTGTCTTGTTGAGATGTGTGTTGAGTGTGTGTCAGGACAGTGCGTAGAGTTCTACCCTGTCCCGTTAAGTGTTGATGCGTGTTAAATGTGGATGTATGAAGGCGGTGTGGAAAGCTGCTGACGGTCTGTTTGTTGTGTGTTCTCCGGAAGGGGATTCCCCCCTCGGAGGAGGCGGGCTTTCATTTATTGTTGTTTATTTTAGTTTGTTATTTTAGTTAATTGTTTTTGCCTGAAAGCTTCGCGGAAAGTAGAGTGAAGACATTGTGTTTTGTGTTTGTCTTTATTTTGCTTTCCTGCTGTTTCTTTCTCCTGTATCTGGGGGGGAGAGACAGAAAAATAAAGATCTGGTCCGTAGACCGGCAAACCCCACTCCTCTGCCAGTTCTTACCATCGGCTGCTCTGCTCCAGTCCAGGGATTATCACGTGGCATCTGACAGAGGGGTTCTATAGTCAGGTTTTAATGCATAAAACCCTTACATTATTACACTTAAAAATGCACATTTGTGAGTAAAGTGGTGCAAAGAACATAGCAGTGGTCTGCTTGGCAGTGGGGAAAAAATCATATGATCAGATGAGTCACCCTTCACCCTGTTTTAATGCATAAAACCGTTACATTATTACACTTAAAAATGCACATTTGTGAGTAAAGTGGTGCAAAGAACATAGCAGTGGTCTGCTTGGCAGTGGAAAATAAATCATATGATCAGATGAGTCACCCTTCACCCTGTTCTCAACAAGTGCATGTGTGGCACACACTAAAAGAAACCTAGAGGTCCGAGTGCTTGTTTCTCAAGATGAAGGGTCCTGTTTTGGTGTGGGGTGCATTTTCATGGCATGGTGTAAGTCCACTCAAATAAATACAAAGCCATTTTGAGAGACCATTTTCACCCTATGGTGAAGCTTTTCTATGCTGATGGGAGTGGTCTCTTCCAGGATGACAATGCCCCCATCCACAGGGCATGAGTGGTCACTGAATGGTTTGATGACTGTGAAAACAGTGTAAACCATATGCCATGGCCATCTCAGTCACCAGATCGCAAGCTAATTGAACACTTAGGGGAGATTCAGGAGACAGCATTTTTCACCACTATCAACAAAACACCAAATAATGGAATTTCTCATGGAAGAATGGTGTTGCATGCTCCAATAGAGTTCCAGACACTTGTAGAATCTATGCTAAGGTGCACAGAAGCTGTTCTGGTGGCTCGTGGTGGGCCAACACCCAGATTGTGTCTTACTTTATGTTGGTGTTTCCTTTACTTTACTTAGAGTAATACTTACTATAGGTCAATCCATCCGCATAACATTGTGTCTATTTCTGTGAGTTTCCAAATCCCAATGTAATGAGAGTCTATTGTCAAATAATACACGTTTAAACTACATACCAAAATCACCCTAAATCAAATCAAATCAAATGTATTTGTATAGCGCTTTTCACAATAGAATTGTCACAAAATGCTTAACAGAGGGGGAACCCAGGCCTAGACCTCCCCAAAAGGAAGCCTAAAGGCAACAGTGGCAAGGAAAAACTCCCTTGGTAGGGAGAAACCTTGGGAGGAACTAGACTAAAAAGGGGGGGAGCCCATCCTCTTCTGGCCGGCACAGGGTATGTCCAAAAAAGACCATGTCATTGGTCAGTCCAAGGTGGCTCAGGGCTGAAAGACTTTGCCCCTCCTGAGTTAGGTAGTCAGCGGGGGGGGGGGGCGAGGCGAGTCAGGGCCGAGTCAGAGGCCGAGGCAGAGAAGAGAACATGCAGTCAGAAAAAAAAGCAGTGCTATAGCCAGTAGCATTATGTAAGAGCAGGGGAGCACAAGCATAGGAAATATAAGTAAGTAAGTAAGTAAAACTTTATTTCTATAGCGCCCTTCTCAGCACGGGTGCACAGGGCGCTTTTCATCAATAAAATAAAAAACAGCAACAACACAATAACAGATAAAAACGGGGACATTACAATCAAAGGAGGAAAGGGGGGGGAGAGTTAAACTTCCGTGACAGAACGAATCGCCGAACAAACTGGCACCATTCTGATACACAGGAAGCACACAGATTAAAGAGGTGGGGGGTGCGGAGGCGGGGGATCGCTGATGTGCATGAGGTGCGTGTGTGAGTGTGAATCAGTTAGTCCATGAATTAAGTCCGTGTGTGCGTGAGTGTGTAATTCTGTAAAATCCTTCCTGATGTGAGACAGATTACAGGCGCACTTTGCAGAATGTTCCAACGATAACAGGTTGCTACGGAAGCGCCCTCGGTCGGCCTCGTCCGAAAGTCATCAACAGAGTTGTTTGGGTTGGGTAGATGGGGGTGTAGGAAAGTTTCTCATCCGTCTGTAGAATTTTCAGGGGAGGTTTGACGCACGGCCTTGCCAGACCGATAGCAGGGGAGCCAGATTAGAATGTTTGGGTTAGAGTGCAGGGCAGCAACTTTCATGCTACTCCTCATTCTTCCCCAGAGAAAATCGTTAGGTCTTCAACGTTTGCACATCGCTATGTAGAATGTTACGTTTCTCCAAGATGTAATCCAATTTCCGACTCAGTTCAGTAGTCGCCACCATCTGAGAACCTAGCGCTCTACCCATCTCGTTTAATATGACGGGCACCTTTTGGGCGTTTTGAGATGATGCCATCATTCCAATTTTCCGATAAACCAGTGCCTTGCTCAATCCTAGGAGCAAATGTCCTGTTATCATGAAGCCGAATAAGTATAAATCCTCGATGTCCTCAACGGAGAGAGCCGCCAGGCATACCACGCGCCAGCTGTTCCACGCGTCCATGGCATATCCCCCGACGAAAGTCCCGTCCGGAAGGACAGGCTCCCCCGAGCCTGTTTTCCTTGTTGAAAAGATTGTGTCAATTGCATTGAGAGACCAGCTTATTAACTCCATTATTAGAATTTAGTTTCGAAAAAACAGAGAGAGAGAGAGAGAAACTCCAGAAACTCCAGGAACACAGTAAGACGAGAGACGAGAGACAGTGAGGAGAGAAGAAAAATGCGACCGCCTCCACCAAGGACAGACACAGATAGCCCCAACAGGTGTAAGCTATGGCAGCATACCTATTAGGAGAGGGACAGAGAAAACACGCAGCCATGAGAGTTCCAAACCATCCACACCTGATCAAGGATAACCAGCATAACAGTGGTGGTAACACATTGAGGAGGTGACAGTATGGAAAGTTTCTCACTCCATAAGACACTAGGGCACGGCCTTCTCCATCTCTCCACCTAGACTATGTTTGGCAGTAGGCTAGGCTGAAAAGATATGTTTTTAATCTACACTTAAAAATTGAAACTGTGTCCGAATCCCTAACATGCCTTGGTAAACCGTTCCACAACAGAGGAGCTCTAAAAGAGAAGGCTCTACCACCAGCTGTGCTTTTCAAAATTCTAGGGAGTAATAGATGGCTGGCTTCTTGTGAACGAAGCAGTCGTGTCGGCTTATAGGGGGCAATCATTTCGGTCAGATATAAAGGTGCAAGTCCGTTTACTGCTTTAAAAGTCAGCAACAGTACTTTATAATCAGCCCGATATTTAATAGGGAGCCAATGTAGTGATGCTAACACTGGAGTAATGTGCTCATACTTCTTGGATCTAGTCAAAATACGTGCCGCTGTATTCTGTACTAGTTGAAGACTCTTTAGAGAGCTACTAGACTCTACGCTACCCTACACACCACAGACTAACTGTAAAAATAAATAATATATAAATATTATAATAATATATAATATATCAATAATAAAACAAATTGTATCCAATACAAAATTGCACTTCAGGCAATTGTCTGCCCTCAGTGCACAAAACTATTTACAATGTCTGTTAGTCTTGTTTAGTCAGGCAACACAGGAAATGCTATAGGTTATTTTGGTTGTGCCAGTCATTGAAGCAGGCTCCGTCACAGGACATGCACTTGATAGGTGTCTTCTTTTGGCAGAGCCGCCATTTCCGCCTAGCAGCTGACTGGTAGCTACTCACCGGTCATAAACTGGATCCTGGCTGTCGATAAACATTTTTTCATCAGCGGAGTCGATGCTGCTGACCTCGACCTCGCTTATGGACATAGATCGCGCTTCATAGGTATCATGAGTCTTCTTTGGGGCTTTTGGCATTGTAAAACCAAACAATAAATCCAAATAAAGTATAAAGAGTATAAACAGTTTTCCAAAACTCTGAAGTACATGCACTCTTCAATCGTGTGCACCACCGTGTCTGTCTTCAATAGTAATATGATGTGCACAAATTCCATTCATGATAGTAAATGCAAATCAAAGGAAATCTTATATCGTTGTATAGGGTATCCTAATGGCTAGAGGGAAGTAGTATCAATCATACCTCTAATCATGCCTATTAGTGCGTATTACTGGTGCCGTTGGTTGGACATTCAGAGGGGCTGTTTAGTCAATACTTATCGGATAATGACAGGAGTGGGCTTATTTTGTAGCAAATATTTACCATCATTTACCATTCCCATGTGAAAAATACTCACATACTGTATCTTGTAGACCCAGGAGAGTGACATGTTTGCTGTTGATTGCAATATGAAGCACAAGGTAAACATTGAAACTTGATTTAGCTTTCTCTTGTGACAAAACATGTTCAATACTTTTCATTAGGTAGATGAAGCCAACATTGTCAATGATCTGTCATTTTTTGGGACTTCTAGACTTAACCAAAAGTAAGGAGCAGCTATTCTCTGACAGTACCCTGCCTTGAATTGGGACAGGATTTTTTTTGTGACATCCCGGTTGACGTAAATTGGCATGCATTGTTGAAAAGATTAGATTCCACCCAATCTGTGCATATTACACATATTTTCCTTATTTTCAGTACATTTAACTGTGATATGTCGGAACAGTGAAGTTAGAATAAAAATGGTCTATTCCCTGAATCCAGTAGCCTTAACAGTCAAACGCCCTTGTTTAAAGTTCAGCACTCTGAATACTGAACACAAGTGGTATTACGAGTTAAAACCCCCTCACTTATCCTACATGTAAACTATATTTATTTGATTTAATATAATAATTACTAAACAGGACAGCAATTATCAGTTAAATCACCAAATTCGTTGGTAGGCAGAGAAATCTGGTGGATCAACCTTCATCAAAATATACAACTCACAATTCAATTAAAATTAACAGCTGGTTTATTCAGTTACAACAGTTGGACAAAACATTCAACATCCAATCTACAGACGTAGGTTCAACTACCTTAACCTTAATCTAGCTCATAGGTAGAAACATGAAGTTGTAGGGTGTGGCACTGGTTCACCACCGCTACATACCCAAGTGCCCTGGCTTCACTCACAGATCCATAAACCCGCCAAAGATGGCCCCACTCAGTCTGCCTGTGCAGGATGACTAAAATGCACCTCCCCATTTCATTTTCTGGAATGATTCCACCTGTATCTTGTTTCAACTGATTGCTTGAGTGTATTACTGTCTTGGTGATTTCACCTATGTCTCATTTTGTTCATTATTTAAGCTGTCTGTTTTCTGTTAACTTTGTCTCTGTCTTGAATGGTTGTTCCTTGTGTTTGCTGGCTACAGTGGTTGTCCAGCCATTTACAGTTTTTGATCCTTAATGTTGATTTGATTTCTTTTCAGTGTTTGATTGAATATTTAGTTTGGTTTATTTCTTCAGTCTTTCAATTAAACTCAAGTTTGTTTTGGATTCCTGCCTCCTGCCTCATCTCTGCACTTGGGTCCAGTCCTCCTGCCCATGTTCACATACTAGCACAATACCTCTTTTCAAGGTCATCATTCAAATGATTCTCATGGTGAGCATCATGGTGACACCAAACATTACTTATATTGGGTTTAGGGAAGACCGCTTGTTTAGAGAGATGTGGGTTTAGCTATTATTTGGAGAAACATATGCTCAGGCCAACATTATCATTACTATGTAACAAGGCCATCATGACATGCAGACCCACGCCTGACTCAATCTCCAACTCATAGGTAGAATCCCCAAATTGTGGTGTGTGATATAGTAGGCACACAGTGTGCTGATCCAATATGGACCACACTGGTGCCAAAGCCACATATCTTAGTACCCTGGTTTCATTCAAGGAGTAATACAACCTGTCAGTGACACCAGGGAAGCCTGCATTTGCATTCAGTCAATCCATGTGTCAAGATGGAGATGGAGATTTAGGTTAGACCAGACCACATGCTGTTTGCCTGCACAAGGTCATAAAATGCATAGGCCTCCCTGACAACATGTTTGAATCAATGACTGGAATACAGCTATTTTAGCTCTCTTCCAAGGAGACTACGAATAATCATTTCCAAGCAATCCATTTCCCAAACCAATGTTTTTTCTACTGGGACTGCATTTAATTTCACAGCTAAAAAGTACCAGTATGATTTTACAGCCAGCTAGTTAGCTAGACAAGCTATATAAACTAGTTGGACCAGATGGCCAGCTTTTGAACAAGTTAATAACTATGAGAGGGAAACTATGGTTGTGTTTCCCATGTACAGTTGAGGCCAAAAGTTTACATACACCTAGGCTAAAGATATTCAAACTCAGTTTTTCAAAACTCCACACATTTCATGTTACCATACATTTATTTAGACAAATCAATTAGGGCCTCTACTTTGTTCACATCAGAGGTAATTTTAAAACAATCAAATAGAGACAGATTTATTTCAGCTTTAATTCACTATATCAGAATTCCAGTGGGTCAAAAGTTTACATACACCAAGTTGAATGTCTCTTTAAACAGTCTGGAAGATTCCAGAAATTGATTAGCCTATTGTCATAATTAGGAGTTAATTGGGAGTTGATTGGCACTTGTGGCTGTATGTAAGGGCCTACCGTTAGAGTCAGTGCCTTTTTGCCCTTGATACCATGGAAAAATCCAAACAACTCAGCTAAGACCTCAGAAAAAAATGTGTGGACCACCACAAGTCTGGTTCCTCCTTAACCCCCTGAGGTCGGCTGGATCGGCGCCGATCCCAGCAGCAATACAAGTATATTACTATTTCTAACTTCGCGATATTTTATCATACACACGCGACAAAAACATTGACAGAAACCTTAGAATCGCGACTTTCCGATTTGACACTGGCAAATCAAATGGGATTTTTAAATTAGGTTAATTAGACCAAAAGTAAACCTTGCCTTTTACTCTCTCTTTTTACCTGTTAGTAACGTCCCCCTTCTATTGACATGGTAACTAGGTGCGATTTTCGGGAGGTATGTGGGGGGGGCGTGGGGCCATGTGTGAAAACGCCGGCGTAAACAACACAAACTGTCGACAATTTGAAGCAAGATTTTATACAGACATACAATTTTATTCAAGATGGAAAGATTTTCTGCGCTGCAGTGTTTGACAGCATTGATGGAAAGCGACGAGGACAACAACTGGCGAAGAGTAAGTAACTATATTTGATTTGCCATGTTATCAAATACTCGTATATATATATTCAATATATGAATTCGCGTCTTGTGACTACATATTCCGCGTGTTGCAACGTAACAAATTTCAATAGGCACACAAGATCTATGGAAGAATACTTTTCAAACAGCCTAAAATATTAGAAAAAATCGTATGTAGCATGATCGGTTTCATGATCTCACGTCCTTGTAAAATCGATTCTTGTTTTTGTTTATTATTAGAGTGCTTCTGTTTAGTTAAATCTGTGTTTGGGATTACGTTTTGGATTTGCTGTTTAGCTAGCTTTGTTTGTTCAGCTAGCTTTGTTTGTTCCAGTTCGTTTATCATTTTGGTTTGTTTTGTGAGTTATTTGCGTGTCGCCTCCGACATTGTTTTGCCTACGTTTGTGGATAATAAAATAAGAGCCAAAATGGCTGCTGCCACAAGATGCGCTTGTTGTGAAAGGAGAAATGGTAACTCAAATATTGCTTTGCCATTTAAAATCTAAATTGTGAGTTGTTGTTTTAATTCTAAAGTGAAAAAAATCACAAAAAAGTTTAATTGGAAGACCCTTTTTTCCTTGGGTCTCAGGAGGATATTATGTGCATTATTGTTAGGCTGTATGACTTGTAATATGTGGCATTCCCCTGTATATACTGTATAGTAGTTTGTGTGCTGTTTTCAATAAATCTTCCAAAATGAAAAAAGCATATATTCTTCTGCATGGCTCACTGACTTGCTTACTCTGTATGGCCTTTGAGAGAGAGAGATGGCCCATCTGACAACTCTTAGAGGTGTGGACAATGAATAATGAATATTCAGGTATTTAGCATTTAGCCCTCCCACAGCCTGAAATAAATGTGACCAGTTCTGATAAAAACAGGTTTTTAGCTATTTAGATCTCAGATGTGCTAAACTGTTTTCACACCCTTACATAACCAAGACCTTGATGAACAAACGCACATTGGCAAAACAATTCGTCACTATAGTTTAGTGTGTGCTTTCACAACTTTTGTGACAGCAGAAAAATTTACTATTTTTAACTTGTGTGTTTGTAGATCTATTTACAAGCTGCATATGATACTGACCAAACTATTGATGGCATACAAATGTAGCTGTGATTGTCCTTCAAATAAAAATATCAAACACTTTGGAGTAAGTGTGTGTTAAGTTGATGAAATTGAGATAAATATCAGAACATGCCAAAATTACAAACCATCTCAAAGCTTAGCACGGACCTCAGAGGGTTAAGAGCAATTTCCAAAGAACTGAAGGTACCACAAGCATCTGTACAAACAATTGTATGCAAATATAAACATGTTGGGACCACACAGACACTGCTTCTTTCAGGAAGGAGGCACAAATTAACTCCCAGGGCTGAACAAACTTTTGTCCGAAAGGTTCAACTGAAGCCCAAGACAACAACAAAGGAACAGGTGAGGGAGTTGGAGGCATCAGGTACCAAAGTATCTACATCCACCATTAAGAGAATCCTATATCGCTATGGCCTGAAAGGCTGTCGCGCAAGGAAGAAGCCCCTACTCCAAGATCGGCATAAAAAAAGCCAGAATGAAGTTTGCAGGTAAAGACCTAGCCTTTTGGAGGAGTGTTCTCTGGTCAGATTAAACAAAAATTGAACTGTTTGGCCATAATGATCAGCGCTATGTATGGAGACAAAACGGTGAGGCTTTTAATCCGAAGAACAACATCCCAACTGTGAAGCATGGGAGTGGCAGCATCATGTTGTGGGGGTGTTTTGCTGGAAAAGGGACTGGTATACTTCAGAAAATAGATGGCATCATGAGGAAGGAGGATTATCTAGAAATACTGAAGCAACACCTCAAGACATCAGCTAGAAAGTTCAAACTTGGTCGCAACTGGGTCTTCCAGCAGGTCAGTGATCCTAAGCATACCTCCAAAGTTGTAACAAAATGGCTTAAAGACAACAAAGTGAAAGTATTGGAGTGGCCATCACAAAGCCCTGACCTGAATCCCATAGAAAATGTGTGGACTGAACTGAAAAAGCGCGTCCGAGCAAGGAGGCCCACAAACCTGACTGAGTTACACCAGTTCTGTCAGGAGGAATGGGCAAAAATTCCGGCCAAGTATTGTGAGAAGCTTGTGGAAGGCTACCCCAAGCGTTTGATTCAAGTTAAGCAATTAAAAGGCAATGCCACCAAATATTAACAAAGTGTATGTAAACTTTTGACCCACTGAAAATCTGATATAGTAAATAAAAGCTGAAATATATCTGTCTCTTAGCTATTATTTTGAAATGACCTCTTATGGAAATAAAGTAGGTGCCCTAATTGACTTAACACAGGAAATGTATGGTAACATGAAATGTGTGGAGTTGTGAAAAAATGAGTTTGAATGTCTTTAGCCTAGGTGTATGTAAACTTTTGGCTTCAACTGTATATTCAACATTTAGTAATGTAGCCTGTCATGTATCGTTATCTGCTTGTTATAGCTAGCTAGCTATGAAAAATTACATGAAATTACCTGAAAATGTTACCGACTCACATACCACTAACTCTATATCCTTAAGCATATTTTTAAAAGTTCCTATGGAGACCACAGAAACCAGTTTGAAGGTCTCCTGAAGCTCATTAAAAGCTCTAGGCCCATAATAGCTAAAAGCAGTTTTACCTAACTCAGTTCTGACACGTGGGACTTCAAGAGTAATCCAATCCTGAGTTCTTGACTGATAAAAACTTGAGTGCAATGTTAAAAGAGAATTCATGTAAAAGGGAAGCTTTTGTAAGATCCCCTTAAAAACATAGATGAGAAGGTGCTGTTTTCTTCTGGTGGCCAGGGAAGACCATCCCACTGCCCGATAAAGTGCACAATGATGCGCTCTAAAATGGTCACCTGTGATGAAACGAAGTGCAGAGTGGTAAACAGTATCGAGTTGTTTGAGGGTAGTAGAGGAAGCATGCATATAAATAATATCACCATAATCTATTACTGACAAGAATGTGGACCGAATTAAGCACATTCTATTTTCCCGAGAGAAACAAGTTTTGTTTCTGTAGAGAAATCCAAGTTTCACCCTTAGTTTTTTACAAAGACCATCTATATGTGTCTTGAAGGACAGCTTCTCATCAATAAAAATTCCAAGGTATTTATAAAAGGATACTCTTTCAATTATAGACCCATCTAAAGTGTACATCTTATCCGTAGATTCCTTCATGGAGCGGTGATTTGAAAAATGCATGACTTTTGTTTTCGACGCATTTAAAACAAGTTTCAGCTCTAGAAGTGAGCACTGAAATGAGTTAAAAGCTGACTGTAAAATGGATAATGCACCACCCAATGAAGGAGCAGATGAATAAATTACTGTATCATCAGCATAAAAATGTACCTTACAGTCATTTGTAAATGAGGCAATGTTGTTGATGTATAAAGTAAAGAGTAGAGGACCAAGGATTGAACCCTGTGGAACACCTCTAGTGACCTCCAAGGAAGGGGATTTAATGGAGTCAGCTACAATGCATTGTGATCTATTAGTAAGGTAGCTTGTAAACCACTGACATGCTTTCTGATCAAAGCCAGCCAGGCCTAGTCTATAAATTAAAAGTGCATGGTCAACTGTGTCGAAAGCTTTGGACAGGTCAACAAAGAGTGCTGCACAGCTCAACCCTTTGTCACGTGCACATACAATATCATTTATAACCAAAGCTGAGGCTGAAATGGTGCTATGACCAGATCTAAAACCAGACTGAACTGGATTTAAAATACCATTGGTAGCTAGGTAAAACTGGATTTGACCATTAACTAGGGACTCCAGGATCTTGGCTAAACAGGAGAGCTTTGAAATTGGGCGGTAATTGTTAATGTCTTTGACATCGCCCCCCTTATGAAGAGGAAGCATGTGAGCCGATTTCCAAATCTTTGGGACAATTCCTAAGCTAAGTGAAAGGTTAAAAATGTGAGTCAGGGGTCCTGTAATTACAGAAGTACCTAAACTTAAAAGCCTAGGGTCAAGAGAGTCAGCCCCGTAGACTTTTTAGAGTCCATCTCCTGAGAGCTACACCGACTTCCCTCTCCATGAGTGGTTTCAGAGAGAAACAGGGGTGAGTAGTTGAGGGCTCAGGGCTAGATGAGCGGATCCCAACAGGTTTATGCTGACCTACCCAACCCGCGATGTCTAGGGGATTTAATCTATCAAAGATATGTCCTGCACTAATAAAGTGATCATTAAAAGCATTACAGATTTCCACTTTCTCATTTAAGGGACCTGAAACAGAGAGTAACTGCTGCGGAAGTACCGGGACAGAGTTTTTTCTTCATGGACTTAATTGTTTTCCAGAATTTGCCAGGATTTCCAGCACCCATGTGTAGCGAGTTAAGATAGAAATCCGACTTGGCTTTCCTGACCATAGTTGTAAATCTATTTCTTAGATGTCTAAATAAAAACGAGTCTGAGGGCACCCCCGTTTTTCTGGCTTTCGCCCAGGCTGAATTCCTTTCAGTGAGAATATTTGAGAGCTCGTGTGAAAACCAAACTGTCTGCCTGTTTTTTATCCGTATTCTCTTAAAAGGGGCATGCTTATCAGCCAAAATGTTAAAATTATTGATAAAATAGGTAAGAGCCTGGTCAGGGTTATTGATAAGAGACACCCTACTCATATCACACCCATTTAAATCACACAGAAAATCATCTGCTACAAAGTGTTTAAAATTTCTTTTGGTGATGATACGTGGCTTGGCCCTTTGCACTTTCACGTTCCTGATGCAAGCAATAGGACAGTGATCACTGATACCTTGAGGAAGGACTCCACTGAGTGAATATCTATGAGGCATGTTGGTGAGTATGAGGTCAATCAAAGAAGATCTAGAGCTACACTTTGCATTAGGGCGTGTTGGCTTAGTTATTAATTGAGATATATTTAAATTACAGCACATATCTTTAAAACTATCTGAGGACGGTTTATCCCAGTCGAGATTAAGGTCACCCATTGTCAGATTTTATTGAACAACATGCTGTTTAAGAACTGAGATGTTATTAAGTGCAGATTGTTTTAAACCAAGAATTGTTTCAGTGATATAAACTTTATGAGTTATGGCCAATATGCAAACTTAATTGTTGTAAAAAGAATTTACAGGGGGTAGACAAAATAATGCGAACTAAATCATAATGAAGGAAATTTTGCTACAGAACAAATTTAACGTAGGAAGGAAAAACATGCACTTTAGTTTACAGTGGGGAGAAATAAGGACAAACCAAGTTGTCCATCCCTCCAATTGGTTATCATTTTATCTGCATCACCACTAATTTGCATAAAGTTAACCTTAACAGTGATAACAGTGATATAATAAGTGGTCTAGTTATTTGTCTGAACATAACCGACTCGAGTAAAAACTTCCCATGAATAGTATTTGGTTTGTGATTAGTGTATTTGATGGGTCACATTTTTATTTTTTTATCACGGATTGAAATCGCTTCCAAATTGAGGTATTGACACCAACATGCGTACATCCAAGCATCATAACATTATGATTAAATCTCTTGCCAAAGCAAGTCTATACTCATAAGACACCTCCAAACAAATCCATGCAAAAGCCCTTTCAACTTATTGTTTCAATTATACCCAGCCCTTGATATTTACAGGGCCAGTAACACACCTGCATTGTCTCCCTGAAAAGTTTATAATGTAGTCTTTAAGGGCTTCTCTCAGTATAAGAAGAAGAGTGTGGGAGGTGCAGAGAGCCATAAGCATATTTATGGCACCTCAAACAAGCCATCAAGACAGCCATGCTATCGAGAGGAAGATGAGGAAGATGCAGTATACATTAGTTTAGTTTACGTTTTTCTATTTTCATCTAAGCTGCATATACTACTAACATGTTTTTAACTGTATTACTTTTTACATTTACCAGGCTATGTGAGCAACCAGGCTATATATTCAGAGCAGTGGTGGCTGGTGACCAAAAAGCAACCACCCAAGCAACCCCCCTCCCTTTAAAACAGCACTCACTGTCTTTATATGTGTATAAACAAAATCATTTAGCAGACATGTTTGACATGCTAGCGTGCTTCCACTTGCTTCTGCTCCTTCGAAATAGCTTCTAGTGGTGTGTCGTTCGTGAACAATTTGTTCCTTTTGAACAAATCCTTTTAGTGAATGAAAGGAACTGATTCACCTCCATGTCGGATTCGTTCCTTTGGTTAATCTGAAGTTGCCATTCGATGAAACTGCAGCGGCGACTCCTATTTAACCATTTCCACCATTGGGCTCTAGTCTGTAGTAGCTATTAGCCAACGACAGCACTGAAGCACTTGTGCTGGGCGGGCCCCCCCCGTCATGGTGACCGAAAGCAACAGTAACTCCAGTTCCTAAACTGGAACTAACTGAGGACTGAATCCGTGAAGGCCCGAATCCGTGAAGGAACTGGAACTGGACATGCTGTTGCTCTCGTTCCTCGAGGCAGGTCCGGATCCGGAATGAGAAACTAGCCTACGTAATCACTGAAGCTCTACGTCTCTCCCTCCCCATAATGTCTTCATATTGCAATGACGAACTGAGACTGAGTATAAAATTAAAAGCAACTGTTTTACACTAGTTGCTTAGCCCAGCAGTTACATCTGAGAAACACTTAGCCTGTAGCCTACTCCTGTGAGGGAGGGTTAAGTGATTGGAGTCAATCGCAGAACCCCGGAGGTATCGATAAGTTAAGCTGTAAGCCTACAGCCTAACCACAAACTCTGAATAACAGAGAATAGGATAAATAATAACAAAAAGGGGGAAACAGAAAATATCACCCAACGGGTGATTAAGTGCCACAAAGACACAAACAAAACGAATAAATTATCCACCGACACCGGGTGTCTGAATGAAATGATAAACGGCTAGAAGAGCCAAATAACCAATGAAAGAAATGAAACCCGAAACACAGTCCACAGACTGCCTAACCGGAAACCAAACTAACTCAGGGGGAGCGAGTAAGTTTCCTAAATCAGGTAACATAAAAGAATACCTACATTTACTAAATGAGATTTCTTGATTCCTAAAGTAAGTGCTTACAGTAGTATCTTTAAAAAGACGCTACCACCTTACCGGCTAAATCGTAATGAAGGCTTACGATTTCGCACAGAATGAAACCAGGTGCGAGAATTTATAGGGAGGTGATTACTAAACGAAACCAGCTGGACACACCTCTCAAGATGGTGCAACACCGCCATCTGGTGGTGGTTCAGGGGAACAACCGTGACAACTCCCAATTAGTAAATAAATAAACCGTGAACGAAAGAGGCTGTTTTCCAACGGAGACGTCGCAAACTTCATCTAGTCTCAACTCGAGAAATGAAACCACATCATTATATCCCTTTATTCAAACATAATATGCTAGGCTATAGGAATGTATCACAACTTTGTTGATAATTCTAGAGGTCAACATTGTTTTAATATTGGTGCAGATAGCTTGGTGAACAATGTAGGCTATGATGCAGCTCAAAACTGTTTTGATCGTTTCGGCAATTGCAGATTCGATACAATGTTCCGAGCAGCGTTTAAAAATGGCAACCGCTTTTGATCGTTATGTGATCGATGTGTCGAACGTCACGATCGAGGTGTCGAACGTCACAGTTGATGTGTCTAATGTCAAAAGGTTTTAAAAATGGAGCGAAAGCTCAAAATCTTTGAATGCATAGTGCGAGTTTGTGGAGTTTGTGGAGTTGTCGTTTATGAGATTGCTGAGAGAGAGAGATATGGTTTATGAGGATTACTGAGAGAGACGGAGAGCGATATTTGCGAGGATTACAGAGATATTTGAGTTTATTTGAGAGTATTTGATAATTAATTAGAAATTGTGAGATAGATATATTAGTTAGTTAGATAGATAGATAGATGAGATAAACAGATACACCCTAGATTATGGAGGGTAGAGGCATTAACAGACCAAATAAAAATCTTAAAAAATATATTGTTTCTGAATAATAATAATATATGCCATTTAGCAGAAGCAAGCGACTCACAGTAGTGAATGCATACATTTTTCAGTATATGTGGTCCCAATGGGAATGGTCCCTAAGTGGCGCCGTGCTCTTCCTATTGAGCCACACAGACCCACAACAGGGTCTTCAAAGGCCTCGAGGTTGTCTGCATTTGCTCCGTGCACTACACCACCTGATTTCCTATTGTAAACTAATTATTCTAAATCACAGACCCTGTCGCCTCACAGCAGAAGGTCTCGGGTTCAATCCAGGCCGGGGCCTTTCGAGTTTGCATGTTCTCCCGTGTCGTGGGTTTCCTCCAGGTATCGGTTTCTTCCCACAGTCCAAAGACACGTTAGGCTAATTGGAGAGTCTAAATTGCCCGTAGGTATGAGTGTGTGAGTGAATGGTGTTTGCCCACGATGGATTGGCGACCTGTCAGGGTGTATTCCTCCTGGACCATGCTGGGAGGCTCCAGCCCCCCGCGACCCTGACCAGGAATAAGCGGCTTAGACAATGGATGGATGGATGGATGGAGGTGGTGTAGTGCGTGGTTGGAGCAAATACCTGCAGACACAGCGGACCTCGAGGCCTGGAGTTGAAGACCCCTGCACTAGAGAATATAAATAATATAAGATATTGAACCAGCAAGGGAGTCAACGGTAAATTAGTTAAGGGCAACCACAAGAGCCGCCTTGTTATGGATTTGTTTAGTTTTAGTGATGTGCAATAAGACCTAGTGCTGGGACTTGTGCAATATATGTATGGATGTGTTGTTATATGGATTTCTCTGTCTTTCGTCTTACATATTGTGGTGTGTGGGAAGCTTTTTTAGATGAAAAAGTATTTTCTGCACGAGCAGACAATAAATCTCATCAACAAAATTTAAAGTATCCCCGTGATGAGGTTTTTGGCTAACGTTATGTAAAACCTCTGTCACCAACACACTTATAATGAATGGCTGCAATGACAGCTTCTGCTATTAGAGGCCAATGTTGACTTGCAGTGTTCCGAAATGTTTAGAAACGTTTAGAAACAATTGTTTTAAATGTCTCGAGTTGTCTCAAAGTTTAGAGCTTGCCATCCCTAACTATGGTCACGTAAATACCAAATACATTGGTTGCAATACTTTCATTTTATTCATAACCTACGTTTTCGTCAAATCTGCGTGGATTTGATCATTTAATCCCCTGAGGTCGACGGGAGCGGCGCCGCTCCCAGCAGCAATAAAAGTATATTACTATTTCTAACTTCGCGATATTTTATCATACACACGCGACAAAAACATTGACAGAAACCTTAGACTCGCGACTTTCCGATTTGAGCACTGGCAAATCAAATGGGATTTTTAAATTAGGTTAATTAGACCAAAAGTAAACCTTGCCTTTTACTCTCTTTTTACCTGGTAGTAACGTCCCCCTTCTATTGACATGGTAACTAGGGGCGAGTTTCGGCGAGGTGTGTGGGGGCGGGCGTGGGGCCATGTGTGAAAACGCCGGCGTAAACACATAAACTGTCCCGACAATTTGAAGCAAGATTTTATACAGACATACAATTTTATTCAAGATGGAAAGATTTTCTGCGCTGCAGTGTTTGAGAGTATTGATGAAAAGCGACGAAGACAATAACTGACGAAGAGTAAGTAACTATATTTGATTTGCCATGTTATCAAATACTCGTATATATATTCAATATATGAATTCAGCGTCTTGTGACTACATATTCCGCGTGTTGCAACGTAACAAATTGCAATATGCACACAAGATCTATGGAAGAATACTTTTCAAACAGCCTAAAATGTTATTTATTTCGCTTGTTTTCAAATACTCGTGAAAATATATGAATTCCGCGTCTTGTGACGCCAAACATATTCCGCGTGTTAGTAACTTAATCTAAATCCCTAACGTTAGTAGATTAGTTGGTTAGTACTATACACATCTACCTAATATATACAAAGTGCAATCTAGAAAGTAAGAAGGAAGAAAACGAGATAATAAGCGAAGGCGGAAAAAACCTGAAAAGTATAAACTCCCGAAGTGCATGACAAGACAAAGGAGTGGATCTCGAAATAAACGGAACAAGGACAGACAGGGAGCAGAACGTGACAGAACAGGGAAAATGCAATACTGGATAAAGAATAATTAATAAGGACTGAATGAAAAATAAACAAAGACCAAAAAACAACAGAACAGGAACTCAGAATATAACACTGATGGCCCAGTGAGATGGCCCATCTGACAGATCTTAGAGGTGTGGACAATGAATAATGAATATTCAGGTATTTAGCATTTAGCCCTCCCACAGCCTGAAATAAATGTGACCAGTTCTGATAAAAACAGGTTTTTAGCTATTTAGATCTCAGATGTGCTAAACTGTTTTCACACCCTTACATAACCAAGACCCTGATGAACAAACGCACATTGGCAAAACAATTCGTCACTATAGTTTAGTGTGTGCTTTCACAACTTTTGTGACAGCAGAAAAATTTACTATTTTTAACTTGTGTGTTTGTAGATCTATTTACAAGCTGCATATGATACTGACCAAACTATTGATGGCATACAAATGTAGCTGTGATTGTCCTTCAAATAAAAATATCAAACACTTTGGAGTAAGTGTGTGTTAAATTGATGAAATTGAGATAAATATCAGACCATGCCAAAATCAAAAAACATCTAAAAGCTTAGCACGGACCTCAGAGGGTTAAGGGACTCCAACCCCGTGGTTTTCTTTACTCCCATCAATAAAACAAATTTACCGTAAGGGATTCGGTCATGGCTTCCTCCCTTATTTCCTAATGTTTAGCATTAGTTCTGATGCCAAGTTTAGCATAACTGTTTTTTGTAGGAAGTGCCAGCTTAATTTAGAATTGGCGCAGAAAATAGTTGAGTTTGAGGACCGCGTCTGGATGTTTCGCCAGATTCAGGAGGGAGAGAGTTACATAGTCTTTTCTACAAGCAACAGACGCACCAGGGAGTTTAAATAGCCCAGATATCAGTGCTATTCCCCGACAGAGCCTTTGCAGCAAGGCGTTTTTGTCACGGTTCGAGGAAGGCATAGTTGCCATCCCAAGAAGGTCATACACCAAACTCACGTTTCAAATCGTTTCTCCCCACTCAGTAATACACCTACTGAGCTCTGATTATTGGCGATTCCATTTTAAGAAATGTGAGAATAAGGTAACCAGAGAGCATAGTCCAATGTTTGCCTGGGGCCAGAGCTACCGATGTTGACGCAAACCTAAAGGTGCTAGCTAAAAATAATCATAAATATTCTACAATTATTATCCACGCTGGCACCAACGATGTTGGACTTAGGCAGTCGGAAATCACTAAAAATAAGGAAGTAAGGGAAGTAATTATATCTGGCCTTATCCCAGCCCGTAGGAGTGACGAAGTCTACAGTAGAGGGCTGTAGTAGACAGCTAAATCGCTGTCTGGCTAATTGGTATATTGAGAACGACTTGGAAAGCTTTTTGTGGAAAGCCTGGCATACTGAAGAGAGACGGTGCTCTTCTACTATCTAGAAACTTTTCCCGCATTCTAAACTCGCTAAATTTGTAACCGCTAGCCAGGCTGCAGACTTTTGGTCCGAAACTACTGTCTGCTAGCTTCGAAAAACCCATGACTAGCTTAACTATTGAGACTGTGTCTGTCCCTCGTTTTGGAAATGGTGTTAGAAATAGAAAGCTATCTGAGCACACTGGCTGTTGTGGCATTTGTGTACATAATCGTATTTATATGAAAACATCCCAGCCTGCTGTAAGTAACTCACTGCCACAACCATAGCTTAGATTTAGTATTATCCTCTGGTATCTATGTTGAGAATATCATTGTGTCTCCCCATAATCCTGTAATATTGGAACACTTTTTGATTACTTTTGAAATTCAGGTAAATATTCCTATTAAATCAGAACCTAGATACTATTCCAGCCGCTCTATAAATTAATTGACGGCTTCAAAATGTACAAACATACTTCCCGAGTCATTATTATCGAGTCAGGATATAAACAGCTTTTTGTCAATTGATCATCAAACAGATGTGGTAAATCATATTTTACGGAATACACTTGATCCCTCAAGAGGAAAAAACGCAGTCAGAAGAAACTTGCACCCTGATTTACTGACTTAAACAAGTTTCCAGGAAATTAGAATGCCGATGGCGCTCTCCCAATTTAGAGGTTTTTCAGTCTGCTTGGAAGGACAGCCTCATAGAATACAAACACGCTCTTACTACAGCTAGGTCATTGTACTTGTCAAAATGAATTGACCAGAATAAAAACAACCCAAGATTTCTAGTTAACACGGTGGCTAATTGGACAAAAAGCAGTCCTCAGATTACAGCAGTTATCCTCCTAACTATAATTCTAATGACTTCATGAACTTGTTTACTGATAAGATTGAGACAATCAGAGAACAAATAATGAAAATGACTCCAATATATAGCACTCCAACTCCCGAGATGGCACAGGGCTGTCAGGAGCAGGGTTGCGTAGAGACCCTTGAGTTTTTCACTCCCTTGGATCTGGACAAATTTAGCAAACTAGTTATGTCCTCCAAACCATCTACATGTCTGTTAGACCCCATACCAACAAAGCTGATTAAAGAGCCTGTGCTAGGCCAGCTCATGTTAGATATTATAAATACATCCCTATTATTGGGTTGCGTACCTAAGTCTTTAAAAGTGGCAGTAATCAAGCCTCTTCTGATGAAACTAAATGAAAATGAAACCTCTTCTAAAGTCATGATCCTAATAATCTGAAGAACTATAGGCCCATTTAAAATCGTCCCTTTTTGTCAAAAAATGTATAGAAATCTGTAGCTCAATATTTAACTGCTTTACTAAAAACAAATAATCTGTATGAAATACTACAATCAGGTTTTAGACCAAACCATAGCACTGAGATGGCACGTATTAAAGTTGTAAATGACTTACTGTTAGCATTAGATTCTGGCTGTGTTTCTATTCTAGTGCTCCTTGACATAAGTGCTGCTTTTGACACTATTGACCACCACATTCTCCTAGAAAACCTGGTTGGTTTGCGTGGACGGATACTCTCATGGTTTAAATTATACCTATCAGACAGGTTTCAATTTGTGCAATTAGATCAAGAGTTCTCTGACTACTCTCAGGGTATGGTATTCCACAAGGCTCAGTGCTGCGATTATTACTCTTCTCATTATACTTGCTACCACTGGGTAATGTTATTCGTAAACATGGTGTGAATTTCCATTGCTATGCAGATGATACACAGCTGTACATATCAATGAAACCAGGTGAAATACTTCAACTCACAGTTAGAGGCTTGCATCTCTGATATAAAGAGACTATCTGCCATTAGAGGATGCAAAAACGTTAATACATGCTTTTGTCGCATCGAAGCTAGACTATTTCAATGCCTTACTATTTGGCTGCTTTTAAGAGTCTTCAACTAGTACAGAATACAGCGGCACGTATTTTCACAAGATGTAAGAAGTATGAGCACATTACTCCTGTGTTAGCATCACTACATTGACTTCCTGTTAAATATTGGGCTGATTATAAAGTACTGCTGCTAACTTTTAAGAACATAAGAATACATAATGATGAGAACGGGCCGTTCGGCCCATCTAGGCTCATCATGTCCTAATCTAAAGAGTATCTAGTACTACATCTAGCCTGGACTTGAATAGCCCAAGCGTTTCTGCCTCTACTACCCGACCTGGCAAGCTGTTCCAGGCATTGACAACAAAAGCAGTGCACGGATTTGCACCTATATATCAGACCAAAATGATTATAAGCTGACATGACTGATTTGTTCACAAGAAGCTGGCCATCTACACTATATGGCCAGAAGTCAGTGGACACCCCTACTAATTATTGAGTTCAGGTGTTTCAGCCACACCCATTGCCAACAGGTGCATATAATTCAGCACATAGCCATGCAATCTCCACAGATGTGGATGTGGATCTCGCTGGGCAATTTTGGACTGATTTTGTACAATTGCAAAAAACAACTGGTGAACTCAATTATGTCAAAAGACCCGGTAGACCAGGGAAGACCACTGTAGTGGATGACCGGAGAATACTCTCTATGGTGAAACCCCCCTGACAACGGCCCCCCAAAAACACTCTCCTGGATGCAGGTGTAGATGTGTCAAAGTCTACCATACGTAGAAGACTACACCAGCAGGACTACAGAGGGTACACTACAAGATGCAAACCACTGATAAACCTGAAGAACAGAAAGGCGAGATTACAGTTTGCTAAAAAGCACCTAAAAGAGCCCCAAGAGTTCTGGAACAAAGTCTTGTGGACAGATGAGACAAATATTAACATGTACCAGAGTGATGGAAAGGGGAAACTGTGGAGAAAAAAAGGAAATGCCCATGATCCAAAGCATACCACCTCATCCATGAAACATAGTGGAGGGGGTGTTATGGCTTGGGCCTGTATGGCTGCCAGTGGAATGGCCTCACTTGTCTTCAACGATAATGTGACTGCAGACAGAAGTAGAACAGTTAATTCTGAAGTCTACAGAAATATTTTATCTGCTCAGATAAAACCAAATGTCTCCAAACTCATTGGACGGCACTTCATCATGCAACAAGACAATGACCCGAAACATACTGCTAGAGCAACGAAGGGGTTTTGATTTCTAAAAAGTGGAAGATCCTTGACTGGCCGAGTCAATCACCGGATCTGAATCCAATTGAACCTGTATTTTACATGCTGAAGAGGAGACTGAAGGCAAAAGGTCCCCGAAACAAGCAGGAACTGAAGATGGCATCACCAGGGAAGACACCCAGCGTCTGGTGATGTCTATGCATTGCAGACTTCAAGTAGTCATTGCATGCAAAGGATTAAAAATGATTACTTTATTCTACATTATGTTAAACTGTCTAATGAATTATGCTGCCTGAAAATGGGGGGGCTATGTACAAAAGGTTATATAATTTCAAAACGAATTGTATCCTTTCAATCTCAAAGTGCTTGAGTACAGAACCAAAATAACAAAAAATTGAATTATGGTGCTCACTGTATGTTTTTACTTCAAACCGATTTAAATTGAAGTCAACTCAAACAAAGACAATGCACACCATACACCAGGGTTTAAAAATAAGCCATCTCATCACTGCCAATGCATATCACCCACGTCTGGGTGCGAGAATTCATTCAGGCAATTAAAGTGACTTGCATATGTTTATGTTTTGATGCATAATAACATCTCCCTTTGCTTGTGCCTATGCTGTTCTGCACTGGACACAACAATGTTGTGGCAGCTGCAGTCTCCACCTGACAGCCTGTAGCAGCTGTCCTCAGTACCTGTGTGACTGTGTGGCAACCTCAGGACAGTGACTACTGCCACACTGACACGCAGTGCAATATAAAATATAACCACTAATGTATAAACCAACTATGTGACATTCAAACTTTAGCAGGTTTATATGCATGTTCATGCATCTGAGAGAAATAAATTGGATCATGCCTGAGATAGGTTTTCTTTAGAGAACATTTGAATATCATTAAATATGATACATTGAAAAACTGATAAATGTGTTTCTGTGTCAATACAATAAATTGGATACACAATTATTCCTTGCATCTATTTACAAATCACTAGTTGATTCCTTTCATGCACAGTAAGGTGTGTAAAGAGGCTATATATCTGTAGGGACTGCATATTCCGCATAAAATGATATGTTTTAAATGCAATTTCATTTAATGTAATTTTGTGTGTTTACCGTTTTTCATCAAAAGACATCTTGTCCACAAAGACTTGAAACATGACCCACAGGAAATGACAGCAAAGGAATCCCCTTTGTGTCACTTGTTGTTACCTTCTCATACGATGCTGTAAACCGGAAATACAGAACTCAGGCGCAACTAATAAAACCCAAGAGCAATGGCCATTCTCCCCCTCTCTATTCTTTTTTCTCTATTACCAGCACCTCAAATGAGAGGCCACATGAAGACACGCTTTGAGAAAAGTTATCTGAACAGCAGCGGAACGTAACAGAGCTCTATCTCCATGAACTTATCGGTAAGCAACACTAATTCTTGAAGAAGGATACAGCTAGCAATATCTGACATTTGAGTGGTACAGAAGTGGCCAGCTCCCTTTCTCAAGACTAGTGGTGGACACTAATAAAGTATATTTACTTTACTTTTACTTATTATTGTACTTAAGTACATTTTTCATGTATGTGTGCTTACTTAAGTATTACAATTTTTACTTTCACTCTCCTCCATTTCAAAGACAAATGGGGTTAAATGTAGGATGTTTTACTAAATAGAGCAATATTTTATCAGGGTATCTGTACTTTTACTCAAGTAAAGGGTTTGTGTACTTTGTCCACCCCTGCTCAAGACTCATCGCTGACAATGAACTTTGTGAACTTCCTTTTACCTTAGTTACAAACTAGGTTTAAATTTCCCTCCATCTTTCCTCTTTGTTCTCAATGACCACGTGCTTAAAGCGTGCACGCACATGCGCGTAACAAACACACACGTGAGAGAACACATGCACGGCCACGTGCCTTATCAAGCTTGTGCACAAACATGCCCCACACACACAGATACACACTTGCATTCACCCATAGACAGTTGTTGTTCATTAATGTATTGAATTGTGCTTTGTAGTTTGATCATTTATGTTCAATAAATGAACATATATAATTTTTCTTACAAGGTTGTCTGTCTTAATGTTACACCCATATTGAATTGAGCCAACCTCTGCTAATTAGAACTCCCTGATGCGTTAAACTAGGGTTGGCAATTTCGACACCGAAGCTCTAAACTGTTTCGATCGTTTCGGCACTTGCAGATTCGATACAATGTTCCGAGCACGTCACGTGATCGATGTGTTGAATGTCACGATCGAGGTGTCAAACATCACGGTTGACGCATGGAATGTCAAAAGGTTTTAAAAATGGAGCGAAAGCTCGAAATCTTTGAATGCATAGTGCGAGTTTGGCGAGTTTGTCAAGTTTCTGTTTGTGAGATTGCTGAGAGAGATACTGTTTATGAGGATTACTGAGAGAGATAGAGAGTGATATTTGCGAGGATTACGGAGATATTTCAGTTTATTTGAGAGTATTTGATCATTAATTAGAAATTGTGAGATACATGTATTAGTTAGTTAGATAGATAGATAGATAGATGAGATACAGATACACCCTAGATTATGGAGGGTAGAGGCATCAAGAGACCAAATAAAAATCTTTAAAAAAATATTGTTTTCTGAATAATAATATATGCCATTTAGCAGATGCTTTTATCCAAAGCAACTCACAGTAGTGAATGCATAAATTCTTCAGTATGTGTGGTCCCAATGGGAATCGAACCCACAACCTAAGCGTTGTCAGCACCGCGCTCTACCTATTGAGCCACACAGACCCACTAGAGAATATAAATAATCTAAGATATTGAACCAGCAAGGGAGTCAACGGTAAATGAGTGCCAACCATAAGAGCCAGCTTGTTATGGATTTGTGCAATTTTAGTGAAGTGCAATAAGACCTAGTGCTGGGACTTGTGCAATATACACTGTAAAAAATTACTCTTTGGATGAACATATTTAAATTAAGGGCAGAATTTCCATCTAATTAAAATATGTAAGATTAACTCAAAGTAAATAGTTTAGTTCTAAGCCATATTATCTTGTTGGTCCAACATGTTTTAATTATGTCACCCTAACATGGAATATATCTTTTGTTAAAACATATTTTTTATGTTTTACCTCAACACATTTCACCCATTTTGGCTGTACACATTTAAAATGTGTCATGCTACTTGACCTAAAGACTCCAATAAATCCAATAACAGTGGGTCAAAATATGTTTAATGCCATTAATGCCACACTCAAGACATGTATAACATTGACAGTAACAGCAGCCTTCTCTAGCTTCAATAAGTCCAACAATGTCAACCAGAACACCATATTTCAATTACAATTTTAACAGTGTTAAGATTTGCTGGTTAACCCTGCCTAAAACACAGGAGATACAAGAGGAAAAAATAACAAAAAATAGATTACCACATCCAAATGAGGCAGAATCAGTAATCGACAGATATGGTAGTGTTCTAAGTCGTAGCCCTGTCTTATCAAAGGTCCTTGCTTTACAATAAAATATTTAAATAAAAAATTAAGGGCAAACTTTGGCACTTCTATATTTTGACAACAGCAGCCTTCTCTAGCTTCAATAAGTGCAACAACAATGTCAACAAGAACACCATATTTCAATTACAATTTGAACAGTTTAAGATTTGCTGGTTAACTCTGCCTAAAACCTTCCTAAAACACAGGAGATACAAGAGAAAAAAAAAGAAATATAAATAAATTACCACATCCAAATGAGGCAGAATCAGTAATCGACAGATATGGTGGTGCAACAACAATGTCAATCAGATCAGTTAAAGCATTTTTACACTTTTGTGAAACACTTACTGTGAAAACCGGACTAAAAGGAGATACAAAAACAAAGAAAAAAGTACAACATTCATTCCGCCAAGTATTTACTTATCAGATTGCAGTTAAACTACAATTTAAAACAGGTCTTAAAACAGAAACATGACCTTATGCAAACATCTTGATCTTCAGCTGTTGTAGTTTCCGAGTGAGCTTGTGCCCATCCAACTCAAGTCAAGGGCATAAATGAGCCCAAAAAGCATGATGAAAGCATTATATACAGTTGCAAGGTTGTTCAGGACACTGACTCCCTCCATCACTATGCCCACATCCTCCGCATTGTTGTCTTTTGCGCCAGCTTTCGGACCACGTATATCCCCATGACCGTCTGCAGCATGTCTTCCTCAGCAACACTCACAGTGCAATCCTGGACAACACAAACAGAGAAACACAGAACACCTACCAATATAAATAAGTGTTTTCTTGTCTACTTACCAAGATCAGTGCTTTTACAATGCATGAAGAGTGTATGTTCACATTTACTTACCAAATACTCCTTGACAAATGCCTCGCTGTCCTCATTGAGGTAGACACACAGGCTTTTTAGGATGCTGTCTCTCTTGAGGTCAATATCTACCTATATTAAGAAAAAAAATTTGTGCTTCACAATGTTACATGCAGTAGGGACATGACATCACAGGTGGAAGTATACAGGCAATTACTGTATACTTGGTTCAGACCAAATATGTTTAAATAAAGTTAATCAAAAAATGAATGTTCTGTCAATATCTCCTAAATCCAGGTTCAGACATGGAGTACCTTTGACCACAGGAGTTTGTAGACAAAACATTACAGCAACTTTCTTACTACTAACTGTGGTGATTTGTTGCTCAAAAGTTCAACAATGGCCAGTAAGACCATAAAATGCCATATAGCCCTAGCAATAAAAGGTAAAATTTTCTTAAGTCACTTGCATCATGGATGACCATCACTTATTGCAAATATTCACTTTTACATCACAGTATTCTCCATATAGAGCTATCCTTTGCCTTTTCAGAAAATTAATTACATTTTACATTTAAGCATTTAGCAGATGCTCTTATCCAGAGCGACTTACAAGATGTGCATTAATACATGGTAGGAACAATCATAGTTAGCGCACGAGATCAGTGCAGGAATACAGCAATAGACATCATTGCAGGCATCTACAAGATATCAGAGGCTTAGTGGTAATACGGATTAACTCTGCATTAACCTGGAAAACAAAAATTGGACAAAGAAAAGCAAAAATATATTACATTGCCCGCCATTACACACAGATAACTACAAACACAAGGTAAAATAACAACTTTTGCACACCCTAGCACACACCTAGAAACACCGCATCAACCACATATAAACAGCTTTGCAACCATGCATTAAGTGTCATACATTTACTTACTTAATTTACTTGGAAAAGCGCTGGCCATCTGTTCTTGAAGTCTGCAATCATGGGCTTCTGCTCCACAACTTCTTGACGTCTGAGTGAAAAGGTTTTCGTCATTTTCTCTTTGATCACCACCTCATTGTTGACAATGAAAAGCGGATACTTCTAATGGTTTTGGAGCTGTTTGTTTGCGATGAGATTTGTATGTGTGATTCTGCAGACTATTCCAAGTCTTAAATGTACATGGACATTGTGTGTAAGGACATGGGTAACGAGAGTTACCATCATAATAGTCATCAAAGTCATCAAAGTAGAAGAAAAAAAAAAAGATTTAGAACACTCAAAACACACCCAATTAGGCTACATTGCATACAAGTAAACTCAAATCAATTTCAAGTGTACAGTGACTTTGAGAACACCAAACCAATGAATATGTATATACTTACATTCATCTAGAAGTTGTCCCGAGCAGAGCTTGATAAATGGTTGAGCTCCTTCAGGCATCCAACTAAATTTGATAAAGAGGCATAAATGTCAGCGTTTATCTGTTATCCTTCAAAATACGATTATTATTCCAAATACCTAACGTTACCTGGTACGATAGTTTAACAATTCCCACCTGGTAACGCTGGCTTCCTGGAGGAGAGCTAACAGGACTACCTAGCAGCTCTGTTGATTTATTCAGGGAGATGGAACATGTGAAGCGACATGTTGCACTGTAGCTCCATCATCCACGCCAGTCTGCACCAACGCCGAAGCCGAGGAAAAGGGCGAGGACGACCACCGACGCTTTGGTTAGCTCACTAGGAAGGCAACGCCGCTGCCGGCAAAAGGCGGATAGCTCGCTGGCTCCCAGCTGCCAGCTACCTGCCTTAGCATATTAGTGAGCTAACCAAAGCATCGTCGGGTGTCCTCACTCTTCTCCTCTGTTTTGGCAATGGCTCATATAATAGAGTGGAAGACGAAGCTACTGCTGGCTCCAAGAGGCTTCGGACCTTCTCCGCGAAGCAGTGGATAATTCACACATGAAAATATTGCTCCTTTCATATATAGCAAATTATTTGCAAAAGACAGAGGTACGTTAACATTAACATTAGCTAACTTGGCTCGTTTTAAAACGCAACAAAAAAAAAAAAAAGTTATGGCAAAACATGAGATGACACTGTCACAACGTGTAAAAGCCATATAACTACAATTGTGCTCTCCTAAATAAACAATTATTGCAAAACATATGTCAAATAATTGAAATAATATTCTTACCGGGCAAAACGGTCAAGGTTTACAGGAAAGCTGTCCTTTGCGTGCTGTGTGGTGAGATGAGAAAATGGCGGACAGAAAGGTTTCTCTCTTCTGGCGGGCTTCCTTTGCGCATGCGTTCTGGGTTGGTTTCAGACAGAAGTGACACTTTTGCTTTGCTCTATCGTAACTAAATTTATTAGATGTAAAGACTAGGTAAAAAAACTGGGATATTTATGTTAAACTCAGTAATTAGAAATATGTTTATCTCCAAAATTAATTTATTTCAGTAACATGGACATAAGTTAAAAATATTAAAAATACATGAGGCCATAATCACTTTTTACAGTGTATGTATGGATGTATTTTTATATGGATTGCTCTGTCTTTCGTCTTATACATTGTGGTGTATGGGAAGCTTTTTTAGATGCAAAACTATTTTCTGCACAAGCAGACAATAAAGTATTATCTCATCAACACAATTTCCCCGCGTTGAGGTTTTTGGCTAACATTACGCAAAACCTCTGTCACCAACACACTTATAATTAATGGCTGCAATGACAGCTTTTGCGAGTAGAGGCCAATGTTAACTTGCAGTGTTTAAAACAATTGTTTTAAATGTCTCGAGTTGTCTCAAAGTTTCGAGCTTCCCATCCTTACCTGAAACCCCTTAGTTAGGTAATTAATGTTATTCATTTGGTATTGGTATTGGTATTCATTTGACGTCATCATGGCGGCGCATGTACATGCTGCGGCTTGTGGTCTCGCCAGTTTTGGCAAATGAGCTATTATTTACATGCTAATTCTCAGCTAATTCTCGGCTTGTTCATCAAGAACATTCGTACGAGTCCACTGTACACCAGGCAAGATCTTCTGGACATTGGACTACATGTCGGGTCATTGGATTCTACCACCATTGACGCTCCCGACGAAATTATCAGACCGACCCCCGGATCACCGGGTCTGTTTACATCGCCTCCCCGGTAGGCGGCGGAGAGAACGCAGGCAAAAGTGAGGCTGCAGAGGAGGCGCTAGAGTGAAGCTAACCCAGGCTCCGCGCCCCTCTGCCCAGCCTTCTCCTTGCTAATGTGCGGTCTCTGGTGCACAAAATGGACGAACTGCGTTTATGGATCACTAACAATAAAAGGATTATGGACACAAACATCATGGCTGAACGACGGCGTCCCAGACAGCGCGATCGAGCTACAAGGCCTGCACTGCACCCGCTCGGACAGAGTAGCGGAGGACAGCGGCAAAGAACGCGGAGGAGGTTTGTTGATCTATGTAAACAACTCCTGGTGTACTGACAACGTCACCCTCGTAAAACACTGCTTGGCCGACCTGGAATTTGTCATGATTAAAAGCAGACCATTCTACTTGCCCAGAGAATTTACATCCATAATTACAACCGCAGCTTACATACCACCGGACGCTAATGCTAAGCTAGCTATGAAAGAACTGCATGCAGCCATTAGCAAACAACAGACACGCCACCCGGAGACTGTCTTCATCGTCGCTGGAGATTTCAACCACTCCAGCCTAAAGACTGTTCTCCCCAAATTCTACCAACACGTGTCCTGTCCCACAAGAGGAGATAAGACCTTAGATCACGTCTACACCAACATCAAAGATGGATATAAGGCCCTACCCCTCGCCCACCTGGGTCAGTCGGACCACATCTCGCTGTTCCTCCTACCCAGATATCAGCCACTCATCAGGCGAGTCAAGCCTTCAGTGAAGATGGTGAAAGTCTGGCCTGAGGGGGCAGAGCCCATTCTACAGCATCGGCTTCTTCACACCAACTGGAATAACCATGCTGTAGCTGCCACACTGGACTCCCACACAGACATCGACTCCTACAGCTCTTCTGTTGTGAACTGCATCAAAACTAACATCAATGATGCCACCATCACAAAACGGATTACAGTCTTCCCTAATCAGAAGCCGTGGATGGATGGACAGGTCCACCAGCTGCTGAAGGCACGCGACACCGCCTTCAGGTCAGGGGACGCGGGGGCCTATAGTCTAGCCAGGGCTGATCTGAAAAGGGGCATCAAGAGGGCCAAGCACAGCCACAAGCTAAAGGTCGAGGAGCACTTCAGCGAATCTGACCCCAGGCGCATGTGGCAAGGCCTGCAGGCCATTACTGACTTCAAACCCACCCACGCCTCCCCCCCGTCCACCGACCCCTCCCTCCCGACTGAGCTAAACAACTTCTACACTCGGTTTGACAGGAACAACCACGAGATAGCCACCAAGGCTACCCTCCCTGCCAACCACCAGCCCCTCATCCTCTCCCCCACAGAGGTGCGTGCTGCACTGAAGAGAACCAACCCACGTAAGGCCGCGGGCCCTGACGGCATCCCCGGACGTGTACTCAGTGCCTGTGCTGAGCAACTGACCGGGGTCCTGACAGACATATTCAACCTGTCCCTGGCCCAAGCTAAGATCCCTACGTGCTTCAAATCCACCTCCATTGTGCCTGTGCCTAAGCACGCCTTCCCAACGAGCCCTAATGACTACCGCCCCATGGCACTAACATCGACCATCATGAAGTGCTTCGAGAGGCTGGTCCTGGCTCATCTCAAGTCATGCATCCCACCATCACTCGACCCCTACCACTTTGCCTATTGTCAGAACAGGAGCACGGACAACGCCATCTCTGCAGCGCTACACCCTGCGCTCTACCACCTGGACCAGAGCAACACCTACGTCACACTCCTGTTCATTGACTTTAGCTCGGCATTTAACACCATCATCCCGTCCAAACTGATCACCAAGCTCAACGACCTTGGCATTGACCCCTCCCTCTGCAATTGGTTACTGGACTTTTTAACCAACAGGCCCCAGCATGTCAGACTGGACAGGCTCATCTCCCCACCACTCACCCTGAACACTGGCCTTCCACAGGGCTGCGTGCTGAGCCCCCTCCTCTACTCCCTCTTCACCCACGACTGCAAACCTGTGCACGACTCAAACATCATCGTCAAGTTTGCAGACGACACCACCGTGGTCGGGCTCATCAGTAACAACGACGAGACGGCATACAGAGATGAGGTAGAGCATCTGGTAGAGTGGTGCGCCGAGAACAACTTGGAGCTCAACACCAAGAAGACCAAAGAGACCATCATGGACTTCAGAAGGAACGTTAAAGGCACGCACACCCCCGTCAACATCCACGACCAGGAGGTTGAACGTGTCACCAGCTTTAAGTTCCTGGGAGTCCACATCTCTGAGGATCTCGCCTGGACCCCCAACACCTCAGCCCTTGTCAAGAAGGCCCACAAGCGCATCTTCTCCCTGAGGAAGCTGGCGAAACTCCGCCTCTCCACTTAGGTGCTGATGAACTTTTACCGCTGTACCATCGAGAGCATCCTCACCACCTGCATCTCGGTCTGGTACGGCAACTCCTCCGCCAAAGACCGGAAATCACTGCAGAGGGTGGTGAAGATTGCCCAACGGGTCATCAGGGCCCCCCTCCCCTCCATAGACTCAGTCTACGAGAAGCGGTGCTCTCGGCGAGCACGGAACATCATCAGAGACGCTTCTCACCCCAACCATGGACTGTTAATCCCCCTACGTGGCACTCGCTCTGGGGCACACTACCGCAGCCTCCTAGGCAGAACCAACAGGACTAAGAACAGCTTCTTCCCCTCAGCTGTCAGACTGCTGAACTCCCCACCACCTCACAGGGCACAGTCCACATCCATAGCATAGTCTATCTGTAATATTGTATTATTGTAATCATGTATATAACTCACATATCTCATGTATCTACCTTATAGTGTATTTATAATCCACACCTGTAGCATAGTAGTATCAGTAGTACTGTAATAATGGTAGTCATGTAAATATCTCATGTATATGTATGTATATATGTATATATCGCATGCTCTCATGTGTATATTATGTACTACCTTATAGCACATTTATTCCACTTATACCTATTTATTCCACTTATCCAACTCTGTATACCTTGCATAGTGTATATTAGAGTGTACTTATTATTGCACTTACTCTCCTGCACATACTGTATAGTTGTACATAACTGCTATTTGCACTTCTGGTTAGACCCTCCTTAATTTCGTTGTTTTGTGTTTGCACTGGCAATGACAATAAAGTGAATCTAATCTAATCTAATCTAATCTATTAACTAAAGGTTGATGTTGTATAATGTTGTGATTTGATTCAGATGAATTGACTATTAATATTGTAATTTGATTGTAATTATTAATTTAATTATTAATTGAAATATCAATTTGATAGTTAAGTATATTTTATGAGACTGATATTATAAGAGTACTTATATTTCCGGCTGCTAATGTTAGGAATTAGCAAGCCTTACATTGTGACATCAACCACATTAGAATTCTAATTTCTAGAGGGATAGCCCCTACACACGTAATAGCTATTGTCAATTAATAGTAAATGTGAAACAGTGCATGTAGCTAGTCAGTCAGTCAGTCAATCTCCACCTGAAGCTGCATGGCCTGAATTGTGTAGTGTTACAGTCACATTTGACACATGACCCAAATGATGATTCAAACAGGAGGTTGGAAAGAAACTGAATTACTGCCCCTTTGTATGGTTACAGCTGAAATTATAATGTCAAAATGTGAAAAAATTATATTGAAAGTATCTGGTAAAATGTGATGTGCTTTCAGAAAAGCAGCCAAAAGTTGCAATGGCTAATTTGCATATAAGTAGTGTTTTATGCAAAAAGCAGATTTTTGGCTGGTTGGGGTTTTTATCTGTTTCTAATAAAACAATAAGTAGTGTTTGAACCGAGAAGAATAAAAGTTTGACCACTATGCCAGTTTCTGTCAACTTTTATACTACTTTTATACTACTGTGGAAAACTATCAACTAGCCTACACATATGAGCAAATTCACGCTTTTCAAGCTGTAAGCTAATTCAAAAAAAATTTTAATGCAATTTTTACTAGTAAGAATTGAATTTTACCTAGTAAAAATGGAATTGTTACTAGTAATAATTAAAATTGTACTTGTTAGAATTAAATGACTGATATGTGTAGATGTAATTCTTACCATTACACACTGGTGAGTTCAAAACACAATTCAAAACACTACCGTAAAAATCTGTAATGAATAATGGCGCTTATGGTTTTCCCCCAGAACAACCTCTTTACATGATGAACACAATATAAAGACACAACACATGTATACATTTACTACATTTTTAATTCCTCAAAGTACAGTAGTAAAATAGGCAGGCAGTGTGGTATAATGGTTAGGGAACTGGGCTTGTAACGTTAAGGTTGCAGGTTCAATCCCCAGGTGGGACATTGCCGTTGTACCCTTGAGCAAGGTACTTAACCTGAATTGCTTCAGTTAATATCCAGCTGTATAAATGGATTGTAAAGAAATGTCAACTGTAAGTCACAGAAAGAAATCACATTTATATTCTGCCTCAGCATCCTGATCCAGACCAGAGATTCTCATCAACATCACAGGCAATATTAGCCCTAGCCAGGCAGCGGGGCAGAACAACCATTGCATGCCTTATCCACCCCTGGCAAGCCTCAACTGTAATATAGGAGCAGTTACCCCAGGTCTCAGTGACCCCAGGTCTTCGTGACCCCTTTCATTCAGCCTGTCTCCTGTTGAGAGATGAGATCTATGGCCAATAAAAAGTGCCCTAACTCGCAAGACCAAACTCTTCATTGCACCCTTCGTTTTCACCAGCAATTTATTCAGTTGTTGACACAGTCCAGGGCCAATTGCGTTTGTTTAAGAATCATTTGAATCGACTAAGAAGACATACAATTCAGATGGGCTGCTTAATATTATTTACCTCAGGTGTACATACTGCAGGGTCCTGCACAGACATTTTGGGGGGCAGGGGCTCAAGCAAAAAAAAAAAAAAAAAAAAAAAAGGGCACTCACCCCACCGACATGCACTATTCCCACCCCGATGTTGCCACACCGCCGCCATCCATAATCACACACTATGTTCATAACATGGGACCTGTTTAAATTCTCCTGAAACACATTATTCCATGAAGAAACCACATATTTGATGTAGTAATGCAAGTCAGTCAGTATAAGTAATGCAGTCAGTGTTCAGTTTGTTTAGACCAATTCAGTCACATGAGATCAGTGGTTTCTTTGAGAAATAAAGTTAGGAAGGATGCAATTTAATGGCATTCAAACAAAAAACTTTTATTTTAACTGGGAAACACACTGCTATATGCCCAAACAATAATACACTTTTAAACATCACGTTTTTAGAAAACTGGCTATAAAGAAAAGGGGGTGACTAAACTAGCAAAACTATGCAAAATGTAACTACCTGCTTCAGAAATTAACTGCATATTTGTAAGTTGTCCTGCATGATGGAGATAATGTCGTTTTAATGATAATTAGACTAGCTTACTTGCTCGCTAGTAAGCGTGAATTACAGCGTGAAGGTGGCAAGTCCTACTGACCTACTTCATCGTTTTTTTTTACGGATATATAACATAAAAAGTAAGTAGCCTAAGTGTTGTTTAATCGTGGTTTCATAATTAAAACAGTGCCTACCTGAGTGATATCATTCACCGTAACCGAACTGGGGCTGGGGATGCGGTGCTTTTCATGACAAGTTGTATTTGGAATGTCGGAAGATGCGACGTTGATTGATTGATTGAGACAAAAACATTTGGAAGGGGGGGGTGGGTTGGAGAGCGGAGTACTTTTTAAATTGATAAGGTGTATTTTTTCGTGGATACTACTATACATTTCCCTCTTTATATTTGATAGAATTTCAATAACAAATAAAGAAAAAATAAAATACAATTAACTCCAGCCAAAAAAGGGCACTTTTTGACTCTGAGGGCAAAAGGGCAGGGGCTCAAGCCCCTCTTGGGCCCCATCTGTGCACATGCCTGACATACTGTATATTCCAACTTGTATATGCTCTATAGTTCAGTGCATCATGGGGGAAATTGGACAGTATTTTTAACTAATTTCTACAGGTGGAAATGAGTTAAAGGCAAATTCCGCACAGATATTAGGAAGTTTTTCTTTACACAGAGAATTTATCAATGCCTGGAACAGCTTGCCAGGTCGGGTAATAGAGGCAGAAACACTTGGGCTATTCAAGTCCAAGCTAGATGGAGTACTAGATATTCTGTAGATTAGGACATGACGAGCCTAGATGGGCTGAATGGCCCGTTCTCGTCATTATGTATTCTTATGTTCTTATGATTCTTAATATCTAAACAAGCCTACAAATGTAGGCCATCATATAGCCTGTACTACAATACTGCTGTAATACATAACTGTACTGAAATACTTGATACAGTATGAAAACTCATACTTGCACCATCCTCTTCTTCTACTTTCAAGTCCTTGTAGATCCATTGTTCCAAAACAAGTGAACTGACCCATGACACAAGTTACAAAGAGTAATTTTTTCTGCCATCACAAAAGTTGTGAAAGCACACACTAAACTATAGTGATGAATTGTTTTGCCAATATGAGTTTGTTCATCAAGGTCTTGGTTATGTAAGGATGTCAAAATAGTTTAGCACATCTGAGATCTAAATAGCTAAAACCCTGTTTTTATCAGAACTGGTCAAATTTATTTCAGGCTGTGGGAGGGCTATATGCTAATCGCCTGAATATTCATGATCCACACCTGAGGGTTGTCCATACCTCTAAGATCTGTCAGATGGGCCATCTCTCTCTCAAAGGCCATCAGACAAAGACAAAAGCCATCAGAGTAAGCGATAGTCAGTGAGCCATGCAGAAGACAGAAGAAGAAAAAAAGTGTCTTTCATTTTGGAAGATTTATTGAAAACATCACACAAATTATACACAAAAAATTCAAAATTAAAACATGGTGAGACAATCTGTTCTTTCACAGTCTTTGGTGCCACTTCTCAAAACATTTTCTGGTCAACTGTAGACACAAGGGAACATCACAAACCTTGCACTCCCATGAAGTGCACTGTTGTTTCCCCGACATCTTGCAGAGTTCTTGCGACCAACAGAAGCCAGTTTGTCAACATCCAGAGTCTGTTTGGCAGTGGGCACGGCACATGATCAAAAGTATCCCGTTTTCTGGGTACATTACAGTGAATAGGCCATTTTGAACAGGTGAGTTTTGAGGTGTGATTAAAATGTTGTTATGGTGTCAGTGTCACGCTGTGTTGTAGGTGTGGAACCAGATGCAGGTGAGAGAGAAACCCAGAACGCGGAAATGCATTTAAGATATTTAGTTATCTGTAGGAAAACGAAAGCAAAATCCGTGTCTGTGAAGACACGGAAAGACATAAACAAAACAAACCAAAATAACCAACAATCAGGAACAAACAAAACAAGTAAAATGGTAAATCCAAAACGTATCCAAAAACTCGGAATAAACGAAACACTGGGAATCTAAACAACAATAAGCACACGAACAAACAAGTTCTCGAGAGGCAAGAAACATTAATCACAATAGTTACTATCAAGCTAAACCCAAGCGCCGAAACAGAGAATGCCAGCTGGTTAAATATCCTCCCGTTAATTATTCGCAGCAGTTCGCAATGATTCTGATTGTTTCCGTATAGCGTCACAAGACGCGGAATTCATATATTTTCACGAGTATTTGAAAACATGGGAAATAAAATAAATATCAGCATACACAGTCTGTTGCTGGCAGATCGCAACCGTAAACACAGACAAGATGCTATATAATGTCGGGACATTTTATGTGTTGTTTACAAGGCAATTTCACACATGGCTCCACGCCCCTCCACTAGCACCTAGTTACCATGTCAATAGAAGGGGGACGGTACTTCCAAGTAAAACAGAGAGTAAAAGGCAAGGTTTACTTTTGGTCTAATTAACCTAATTAAAAAAATTATATTATATTATATTCATCTCATCTCATCTTCAGCCGCTTATTCCTAGTTAGGGTCATGGGGGGGCTGGAGAATATCCCAGCATGCATTGGGGCGAGAGGCAGGAATACACCCTGGACAGGTCGCCAATCCATCGCAGGGCTATTATATTATATTATATATATAAAATCATATTATTTGCCAGCGCTAAAATCGGAAAGTCACAATTCTAAGGTTTCTGTCAATGTTTTTGCCACGTGTGTATGATAAAATCTTGCGACGTTAGAAATAGTAATATACTTTTATTGCTGCTTTGATCAGCGGCGATCCAGTCGACCTCAAGGGGTTAAGATCCTCCAGGTTTGGCTGAGGCTTCTCCAGGGACCCAAGTTGGGGCCAGAGAGAGTCAGAATCCAAAGTTCACTGACAATTCAACATCACAAATCAACATGCACACACTCACACACACGCATACCAACACAAGATACTATGGATACATTAATGTCAGTGCGAATCGTACATGATTCCCACATTTTTTTCATGAATTGTACCATCCTAGGCACCCATCCCTTCTTCTCTTCCAAGGGAGCCAAGTCACAAGTCACTCGTTACATGATTTCCAAAAAAATGGTAATTGCTTCCAGGTTTTTAAACCCATGATTATCAATAATGAATTCACTGTTTCTGTTACTACAAGATTACTACAAGATGTATTCAATGAGTTCCTTCTGTTAAGATAATTGTTTCAAAATTTCCCTGTTTCTTCATACTCTTTGATTTGTGACTTGCTCATAATCAATAATAATCATAATAATCATAATAATCATAATCAGTGACATTGAACCCAAAATATATTTTCACTTTTATATGCCATGGCGTAGTCACCCCCAGAGTTATTACAGTTTTTCTCGATCGCTTACACACTATAACTGGGCCTATTAAAACAGGACGTAATGTGGAAAGGCCTGATCCCCAGATACAGCACACATACTCCAGACCCAGGCACCCATCACCACCTCCAGATAATACATCCCTCTTCCCAGAACAAATAATTATAATGGAATTCTTAATGCCTATTTTAAGATATGTCTCAGAAGAAAGGTCAGCTGTCTAAGTGGCAGCAGGGCAGATGAGGCTTTTACACACACATACACACACACACACACACAGACACACACTCGCACACACACAGACACACACACACACAGACACACACATGTATGTGTACACACACAGACACACACACAGACACAGACACACACATGTGTGTGTACACACACACAGATACAGACACACGTGCAAACACATCCCAGGACCACGCTATATACTGTATGATGGTCGTTATGTCATGGGTAATGAGCTGTGTTTTCATACCGTGTGCCACAATTCATTTGATCCCATAAATTTCTGCATTTTTTTCTCTCCCAACGGCTTAATTTAAACACGGACAGATAGGGAGAAAGAGCAATTTACATACAAATGAGTGGATATGTGTGCATCTGACCACGGTAAGAGTATCTTGTTGCGTTCCAGTCCGTGTTGGTTACCCCGCGTTAGACTTCGTGTAGTTCTGCGTTCCTGCCCGTTTGCACTCGTTGAAGGAGCAGGTCTCGTTACTTTGTTAGTCTAATTAGCAGCTTGTCGCTTTTTGTTCCACGGTTTATTAGTTGATTACTAGCTTCAGTCGCTGCTTAGAAGATTTAGTTCAAAGTTTGATTGATACTTAGCGTTTCAACCAGTTTTGATTACCAGGCTTAGCACCCGTGTTTGCAGTTGATTAATGTAAGGAATTGGTAATTAGTCTCTATTGTTGTCAGGGGGCATTCGCCACATATAAGCAATCATAGTTGTGGATAGCGGCAGCTTTTCGCGGCAGCCTCACCTTCCTAGCCTCACCGAACGAAGACTCAGCGGACAAAGACAAAGGAGTCTACCTGCAGGAGTCCACCGAGGGGGGCCAGCTAGGGAGCGCTCGCCGCAAGGTAAGTATCATAGTTTTGTATCTCCCTGTTGTACTTCCTCTGCATCTAACACTACATGCTTCCTCCCTATCCCAGTCCATGTCTCCTCTTCTAGATTGCCTAGAAGGAGAGATTCTACCCACACCCGTAATCTGTCCAACCTCATCCACCCTCCTAGATCTCCCGGTGTTGACGTGGTGGTAGCAGGCGGACTATGGAACTGCCAGTCCGCTGTCCGGAAGGCCGATTTCATCTCGGCCCAGGCCTCGCTACTCTCCCTGCAGTTCCTGGCGCTTACGGAGACCTGGATCACTCCGCAAAACACGGCCACCCCTGCTGCTCTCTCTGCCGCCTACACCTTCTCCCACACTCCACGACCTCAGGTAGAGGTGGAGGGACAGGTATACTGATCTCCCCCTGTGGAGATTTGGTATTGTTCCTCTTCCTCACTTCTCCTCCTCCTTTGAATTTCATGCTGTCACTGTCACTGTTCCATGTAAACTGCACATCATTGTTCTTTACCGCCTCCAGGTCCACTGGGAGTTTCCTAGATGAGATGGATGCCCTACTCAGTGCCTTCCTGAGGATGGCACTCCCGCCTTACTCCTCGGGACTTCAACCTGCAGCTAGAGTCCTCCCAGGCCTCTGCATTCCTCCCCCTGCTTCAGTCCTTTGACTTCACCATGGCTGAATCCCCATCCACCCACAAGGCCGGTAACCAACTGGACCTGGTCTTCACCAGGAACTGTGCCTCACCCAACATTACGGTATCGCTCTACATGTGTCTGACCATTCCTTTCTGTCTTTCTCCCTCCCTCCCCTCTGTCCCTAAACCATCTTCACCTGCTCCCACTGTCCTTGTCCGTCGCAACCTCCGCACACTCTCACCCGCTGCCCTGTCAGCTACTGTCCTATCTTCCTTCCCCTACTGATGCCTTCTCTCAGCTACCTGCTGAAGTAGCATCATCCACCCTACTTTCCTCTCTCTCCTCCTTTGACTTACTCTGTCCTCTATCCGCTAAACCCGCTCGTCTCCGCCCCCGCCCCTGGCTAACCGATTCCATTCGGGCTAACCGACTGAAGCTGCGTGCGGCAGAAAGGAAATGGAGAAAATCCAAATCCCCTGCAGCTCTGTCTGACTTCCACACACTCCTGGCTTCCTTCTCCGCTAACCTCTCCTCTGCTAAGTCTGCATTCTTCCTTTCTAAGATACAATCCTCTGTTTCCAACCCACGTAAACTCTATGCTACATTTTCCTCTCTCCTCACCCCTCCTCCTCCCCCACCCCCTCCTCTATAACCGCCGATGACTTCTCATCCTTCTTTCACGAGAAGGTTGAGGTCATTCGCAACTCCTTCCCCCAACCTCTCCCTCTCCCATCCCGCTACCTAAACCTCCCACTCCTCTGTCCTCCTTCTCACCCCTCCCTGACTCTGACATCCTTCAACTTGTTCTCTCCCACCGTCCCACCACCTGCCCTCTTGATCCCATTCCTTCCCCCTCTTCCAGTCCATTGCTATGGACATCCTCCCCTTTGTCTCTAATGTCATTAACTCCTCTCTGTCCTCTGGCTCTGTCCTCCTCCCTCAAATGCGCTCAGGTTGTCCCCCTCCTCAAAAACCCTCTCTGAATCCTGCTATCATCTCTAACTACCGACCTGTCTCTCTCCTCCCATTCCTCTCCAAAACGTTAGAGCGGGCTGTCTATAATCAACTGTCTGCTCATCTCTCACAGAACGACCTGCTTGATCCTAACCAATCTGGGTTCAGAGCAGGCCACTCCACAGAGACTGCTCTCCTTGCGGTCACAGAGGCTCTTCACGTCGCTAAGTCCCGATCCCTTAGCTCCGTCCTCCTTCTCTCTCGACCTGTCGGCGGCATTCGACACCGTGGACCACCGGATCCTGCTCTCATCTCTCGTCGAGATGGGAATCTCTGGATCTGTGTTGACATGGTTTGAGTCCTACCTGGCTGACCGGTCCTACCAGGTGGCCTGGAGAGGATCCCTCTCTCTCCCCGCACCCTCTCTACCGGTGTCCCGCAGGGCTCGGTGCTAGGCCCTGTCCTATTTTCTCTGTACACCAAGTCACTTGGTTCTGTTATTTCTGCTCATGGTTTTTCCTATCACTGTTATGCTGATGACACTCAACTGTTTCTCTCCTTCCTCCATCTGATACCCGGTCCCGGCACGGATCTCTGCATGCCTGGCTGACATCTCCGCATGGATGTCCACCCACCACCTGAAGCTGAACCTGGGGAAGACAGAGCTGCTCTTCCTCCCAGCGAAGGGCTCCCCGATGATTGATGCGTCAATCACCGTGGAAGGCTCCATAGTGTCTCCGTCCCAGTCTGCCAGGAGTCTTGGGGTAACCCTGGACAACCAGCTGTGCTTCTCGAGCCATATTGCAGCGATCACTCGGACCTGCCGTTTCTCCCTCCACAACATCCGGAGGATCCGACCGTTCCTCACCCAAGAGGCCACTCAACTCCTGGTCCAGGCCCTGGTGATCTCACGTCTGACTACTGCAACTCCTTGCTGGCAGGCCTTCCGGCCTGTGCCATCAAGCCACTGCAACTAGTCCAGAACGCTGCTGCTCGCCGCCTGGTGTTCAACCAGCCAAAGTTCACCCACGTCACCCCTCTACTCTCCTCTCTGCACTGGCTCCCCATCGCAGCACGCATCAGATTCAAGTCACTGGTGCTTGCTTTTCAAGCGGCCAGAGGTACTGCTCCCCCATACCTCCAGTCACTCATCACGCCCTACACCCCGTCCAGACCTCTCCGCTCCGCCTCCGCTGGCAGACTGACTGCCCCATCCCTCCGGGCGCCTGGCAGCCACGCTCCTCGCGGTCTCGCCTCTTCTCTGTCCTGGTCCCTCGTTGGTGGAACGACCTCCCGCAATTGGTCAGGACTGCGGAATCACTTCCAATCTTCCGCAAGAGACTCAAAACCCACCTCTTCAGACTCCACTACCCCTGATCTCTGTCCATCTAGCTAAATTGTCTTCACCACTGTCTACTTGTTCAACACTACACTCTTATTTAAAAAAAAAAAAAAAAAAAAAAAAAAAAAAAAATGTACATTTTTGTAAACATTGTAAAATACCTTTTCCTTCCCGGTGTTACAGGTATGGTACGCAGATGCCTGCAATGATGTCTATTGCGGTATTCCTGCACTGATCTCGTGCGCTAACTGTGATTGCTCCTACCATGTATTGATGCACATCTTGTAAGTCGCTCTGGATAAGAGCGTCTGCTAAATGCTTAAAATGTAAAATGTAAAATGTGTGCCAATGTATATCAGACGAGGGCTGTAGGGGACCAATAAAGGCAGGCAGTCATAAACTATTCTATACTATCTGCATGACCTGAAGGTTCTAATTCTGGTGCGCATGGAAACACAATAAATTGGCAAGTGGGATTATACATTTGAATTTAATGGACTGGTGTTTCATGGGAAAATACTAACTATATTTTTGTTATAATTACTGAGTTATTTGTTGTACTTTATATATTTACCTTTGCTTAATGTTGCATGCTTTAAACTGAAGTTTTTACCACGTATACCAAGAGATAGGGGTCTTACAAATAGACACAACTGAAAAGTGTAATTTCCTGAAATGTTCACAATTTTCATAATTTAAATAAAATGGGTTGATTGTAAATGTGATTAACACCACATGTGAAAAGCCAATGAATGCAGAATAGAGGTTCCTATACTTATTTGAACTATTAAGCTTGAAAGAATTTCTGTTCTAAAAGTTCTATACTTTTCAGAAATGCTATACTACTCAAAATGCTTTGTAAATGAAGATGTGTAACATGCATGTAAAATAAGGTGCATCATATGGTGCCTAATCCAACTAATGGTTGATCATGAAAGGTAATCAAAATAATGTCTGTATAACACCCTCATTCCACATGCAGTGCCTGCTGTAAGACTGAAGGGGGCAGCCATTTACAAGGCATTCTGAAACTGCACACAGACCTCCTGAAGCAGTGATGGAAGTGATGGTCAATCCCTCATGTGTCTTTCCTAGGAGAACAGAACTTCAGAAGCGGTAAATGATCCTGCTCATGATTCAGTGCACTTTAGAATGTAAATAGTTATGTTTAAAGAATAGGAAACCATGTATTCATAGGAATAGGAATAGAATAGGAAACCATGTACTGTATTCTCTGTGCGGCTCAGTAGCTAGAGCATGGATCTGTGTGGTTCTGTGCGGCTCAGTAGGTGGAGCATGGCGTTGGCAATGCTTAGGTTGTGGGTTCAATTCCCATTGGGACCCCATATGTATGCATTCTTTACTGTAAGTTACTTTGGATAAAAGTGTCTGCTAAATGCCATATATTATATATATTATATTATTGTGAAAGGAGCCCGGGACAACTGGACTAAACATGTTAATCAATAAAAATGTGTAATAGTGACCTATTATCTCTTAATTACATATTTCAACTGTTTTATATGCATTGATAATGTTGCCCACTATGAAGAAAAGCAACAATACAATAACAAAGATCAGAGCCTAAGATCACAGTAACGCTTACTGCCATGCGCTCATCCTTGGGGAGCTAGATTTCAGCCTGTCGAAGGACAAAACATCCGCCACAGGACCTTCTCAAAGGCAGGGAAGTGCTCCCATCTGATGACTCCGGCCATGAACCTGCCAGCAGGCACGAGAGACGAGGAGCCCGTTAACCATGGAGACCGAGGGGGAGGGGCTCTCTATCACATTTGATCTTTTCTGTGTTTGTTGGGAAAAACGGTTCTCACTCGGGCTAATTTGCTTTCAGCATCAAAGACTGATGCACTGCGGGTGAGCCACTCCTTCAGGTCAAAACTAAGAAGGAGGATTTTTATTTGAAAAAGGGAAAATATGTTTCAGAGCATAAACATGGTGGGAGTATAAATGAAAGATCTTTGAGGAATAATGAAAATATCAACATATATAGAGACAACATTGACTAAGTTACCCGTTATCTTCCAGACTGTTCAGTTGTACATGCAAGTGAATCAGTGAATCAGTAACCTGGACCAACACATATATTATTAAATAGAATTAGCCATAGTTGATATCTGAAATGTACTGATTAATTTGGGGATATAAAATGTCAAAGAAACACTGTAAAAAGGTCCTGGATATTTACCAAAAACGGTCTATACCTCATATGCTTTATATACCTACTACCTCCACCAATTTATGACATATTAATACCATAAGAATACATACTCAAGCAGATGGATAGGGATGCAGCTCAGTGTTAGAGTGCATGCGTTGCATGTATGAGGAAGCCGATATGAGCACGCTGCATATATCATTGGTCCTGTGTGTTGCGGTGACCATAGCGGGTGCCAGCTCGGAGGAGGCGGTACAGCGCCCACTACCAGTCTCAGGACTATGGCAGCAAACTCTCATACGAGGGTAGTGGGCGCTGCACCGCCTCCTTCGGGCTGGCACCTGCTGCTTCCCCATCCATCTGCTTGAGTATTTATTCTGAATCCCATTATTCACCACTGTACTGTTTGAATGCAGGATTGAGTATAGCTGCTGACTGATGTAGCTTTGTAATGTGAAAAGTTGTGAATCTTTTAAAATTACTTCAGTTTATTCCATGCTTTCTAAATGTGTATGGTTGCACAGAATGCTTCCCTGGCTGTATCGGATTCACGGTTGGGGCTGAACAAGTTCTGTGGGGACCATGGCTTTTATCATTTAATAGATATCAACACAAACGCATCACATTAAAGTTTGAGATTGCAGGATGAAAACACAACCTTTTACATTGTTGTAGACATCGCTTTTTCTCAAAGCAACACTTTCTCTTTCTATAATTTTGGTACAGCATAGAGTTTTTCACAGATATCAGATTAAGTCTATCACAAAACTGTTCCATAGTGATATTGTTTATTCTGTAAAAAATGTGAATTGAGAGCAGGAATGAATAATTCCCTCAAAGCAATATGGTCCGTTTTATAAAACAACATATGAAAAACAGATTTGTATGTCATGTAAAATGCATGGAATAATTTGTGGCCACAGGCCACCATGAAATTAAAATTTGGGACAGATCGATACATTGCAATATTGTGTAAAAAATATGGAGCCTGAAATGAGAAAAGAAAAAGCTACAGCCAAGTTTTGTGAGTCAGTGGAACATTAGCTTCAGTGGTTACACAGAGTGAAAATGTAAATTTTGGGTTAAATATTGAACTGACACCAGTCTTATTATTCTGAATTCCAAGCCTGTTCTTTTGATCACACTTCTTTTTCATTTATAATGGGGGCTTGATCTGCTGCTGGTAGTAAATAGGGTCATACTAAATCCTGGGCAAGATGAAAGTATTCTCCCTGGGCAGCATTGTAGTCTATCACTGTAACATCTTTCTGGAGCCACAGGCCACTATGGTACAGTGTGCCACACCCCACCCCTCCCGGAATTATGGGAGACTATCTATAAAACAAAAGTTCCACAGAGGTTGCCTCATTAATCTGCCCCTCCTCACTTGTTTCCTGGAGTTTGTGGTAAGATAACTTGTTTGCCATACTTTTGAAATTTACCCGAGTTTTATGGGCCCACTGTTGCTGGTGCTGGCAGTGCTCGTCCGGCGACTATGGACACGGAGTTGTCAGAGGCGAGCTCGGATCAATGGGATCCATGCAAAACAGTCCATTCAAACTTAAACTGGCACCGCCAGTGGACTACTGAAGACTGGAAGAAGGTCTTATGGACCGATGAATCAAAATTTGAAATCTTGACATTTTGAAAGGTTTTTGTAGGCCGTTGATTAGGTTCCTCAGTGTGTGACACCAACTGCCAAGCATGGAGGAGGAAGCATGATGGTCTGGGGCTCTTGCTGGATCCAGAGTCGGCGACTTGCACAGAGTGACTGTTAACCCACGTTAACCCATTACTAGGGCCTTTGTTTTATCATTCTGAAATTTACATTATTTCTCAGTTGTTGGTAACCTAAACCTTTTTTTTTTAACCTCTGGCAGTTTACCGATTACCTTTGTACTATTTCAGGTTATTCACTGGGCTTGAACTGCTTAAATTTAAGTAAGAACTGGAAAATGGGGGTGTTCTAAAACTTTTGACTGGTAGTGTATATATTTACCCAGGTATAATATATTTAACCAATTTCACTACCTGTACTTACTTTTAAATTCTTATACAAGCTTATGCCTCTTAGAGCACACATTTACACCATACCTCTCACTTATTTAATAAGATATTTTGGCACATACATTTTGGCCATATACAGTGTTGGAACAGTGAAAATAAAAATGGTGCATTCCCTGAATCCAGTAGCCTTAATAGTCAAATGCCTTTGTTTAAAGTTCAGCACTCTGAATACTGAACACAAGTGGTATTACGTGTTAAAACCCCTCACTTATCCTACATGTAAAATATATTTATTTGAATTAATATAATAATTACTACACAGGATACCAATTATCAATTAGATCACTGAATCTGTTGATAGGCAGAGCAATCTGGTGGATCAACTTTCATCAAAATATACAACTCACAATTCAATTAAAATTAACAGCTGGTTTATTCAGTTACAACAGTTAGACAAAATATTCAATGTCCAATCTAAAGACGTAGGTTCAACTACCTTAACAAATACTAAATCCTAGACATAAAATTGACATGTAACAAAAGAGATTAAATGAAAGAAAATGATACCAAACCAAGCTTGTCTCTCTCTCAAAAAAAAACCACGCAGCCAAGGTGTGAGCTGGAACCAGATCTTCCAAGAGAACAGGAAAGGAAACTTGTAGAATTCTACCAAAATCTGCCTCAAACCACCAACAGGTCACACTTTAAGTGTTGGGAGGGGGCTTGGCTCACTCCCTTCTCAGCCCATAATTTACGATTTGCGGGAGAGTTCCAGCACAAGCCAGGTTCAGACCCCCTTTTTATATTTTTGTTTTGGGTCACTTACTACCACAATATATCTTTTCAAGGTCACCATTGATATGCTCCTCTCATGTTGAGAATCGTGGCGATATCAAACATCACTAGGGTCTGGGGAAGCCAGCTTTGTTTATGTTGGTTGAGCTGATATTTGGAGAGGTATAATATGCTCAAGAGCATTGCTACCAAGTGAGAAGGTCAATGTGCCGATGTGCTGTCGCCAGGATGACCTATATGTGTGATAGAGCGCATGGCACATTTTATTGCTCTATTTATTAACTCCTTTTCACGAGTGCTGGTCTCTATCTTATATTTTACAAGAGTGATGTATCTGGAGTTTATTTCTGTGTTTTCACTTGCGGGCGGACATTCACTTGTATTGGGAGATGCATGTCATGAAGGGATTATTCAATTGTTATCTAGCAGGTTGTGCCTGCTCTTTGCTCAGGCCTCATCCCAGGTTTAATGTGTTTCAGGTGTATGTGGCCCTATAAAGAAGCTCTGAACCTCAGATATGATAAGTACAATCCTCACATCTGCCGGCTCTAAAATTACCGTGTTATACTGTATCTGAATTGACTACAGTACCTGTGTGTGCCAAGTTGTATCCAGTTATTATTTATTTTCTGAGATGCATCTCACACAACTAATGTGCTGGATCCTTTCACTGTATGTCCACTTTTATACTTGGATGTAGTACTGTGTTGGTGTCCCCTATTGTATATTGTAATAGTCTTGTACTTGCTTCTGTTTATTGTACAAACTATTGTGGCTAAAATACATTTGAGTGTACATTTATATAGAAAATATATCCTTACTGTTTGACTAAAGTGATTCCTTGCTGATGTTTGGTAACAGGCAAAAGAACACATTTTATTGAGGGCTCCCACCTCTAGAATTTGTAGTGGCGTAGTTGTCTATTGCCCCCTGCAGTTTGGGAGGTTAAGGGCTCAATGTAACCATTGTTGCAAATGCTACGTGTCATAGTCCACCTGCATCTGGAATCATGCAGGAGGAATACGACACCACTCGTCCACCAGAAAGTCTTCGTGAAGTGGAAACTGCTATCTCAAGCATTGTTCCATAAATGCTCCATTGAGTTCAATTCTGATGACAGGAAGGCTATGACATGCCATTCGCCTCAAACCATTGGGCAACTACTCAGGCTCTGTGGTTGAGGGCATTGTCATATTGAAAGACACCTCTCTTTACAGGAAATAAATGCTTTAACCTGGGATGAAGATTATCTCTCAGCAGCATAAAATTACCATCAACCTTGCCTTCTTTTCTTTTCTTTAAAAAATCTTTCAGATTTTTCCTGTTTTTCTCCCAATTTACCAATTATCTGACCAATTATATGCTCTATTTATTTAGATTTGTCCTCTCCACACAAACTCGCCGCCCGTCTCAAGGCAAGGTAATTATCTGAGGGCAGCAAACTCCGCTTCCTTCCAGACTGAATTTGCCCACCCACATTCTAGAGACACGCTTACGCGCTTCTCAGCGAGATCATGCTGCTCACCCTCCCCCCCTCCCCCTGGGGTGGACAGCCAAATGCCACCAGGGCCGGTCTGGTACAGTCAGGTTTCAAAACCGAATGACTGTGATAGGCAGCTCACTCGTAAAGCACCAGCCAATACGGGTGCGCATTTAGAAAATGTGACACTATTATTGAACCAAACCATTCACTGTGGGAACACTGTTTTTCCATGTTTTTGTCCGCTATCTTTATATTTATGAAGCAGAATGATTTATGCACCCTTTCTACTAGATGCGCGTATTCTGACTTGATAGACGGAAAATGCCACAACAGAGATCCGCACTTAGGGTGCGGTTTTCTTAAAAAACATATATTTTCCAGTGCATTCTGACCTGGAACTTAATCAATTACTAAGTTAGCTACGCACCCTGAAAGGTGGAATAAGGAGTGTATAAATATGGCCTACTGGTTATCAATTGGATTGATAGGAGTGACACTGACATTTCTCTAATCAATAATAATTTTCTTAATATAAGAATAATTGATAATAAATTAAAATAATCACGTTTAATTCACAATTCATCACTTTTAATAATTATCATCAGGTTCATTATCTGTGTTAAACGTGATCAAACATTGCACAAACATGTCTAATCTATCATTGTTAATAGAAGGTGTGTATCTACTCTTCGTGATTCCCCTTGCATATCTATGGAAGATCTGCTGCCGGTTATTTTTGCATACTGATCCTTAGGGCTCTCCATTCATATTTGAACACAGGAAACAGGAACACCTGACAGCAGCCAAAAGGGAGGTGCAGCCCTCTCTACTCCTCCCTTCACCTCTCCCAGTGTCACAGACACTTCCAAATTAAACAAATGGTTGAGCAACAATTTAACTTACTGGGTGCCAAATTTGGCATGCCTCCTGTGGGTACATTAACTCCCATTGTTTTCAAGATTTGATGCTAACAATGCCCACCATTGTTGTTTATTGCTGTCCATGTAGATGTTTGTGTTCTGTGGATGCATACATTTTGGATGAACTACACATCAATGATGTCTATTGCTGTATTCCTGCACTGATCTTGTGCGCTAACTATGATTGTTCCTACCATGTATTAATGCACATCTTGTAAGTCGCTCTGGATAAGAGCGTCTGCTAAATGCTTAAAATGTAAAAATGTAAAATGTACATCATTTATTATACACTGTTTTGCAGACCTGTTGGCCACACTCGGCACCGGCATTTCCGGATGTGATACCAGAACATGGGGCTCATCCACACACTAGAACAGTGCCTTAACAGGACCGTGGGGCTCATCCACACACTGGAACAGTGCCTTCACAGGACCGTGGGACTCATCCACACACTAGAAAAGTGCTTTAACAGGATGAAGACCATGGGGCTCATCCTCACACAAGAACAGTGCCTTAACAGGATGAAGACTGTGGGACTAATCCACACAATAGAACAATGCTTTAACAGGATGCAGACTGTGGGGCTGATCCACACAATAGAAAAGTACTTTAACAGGATGCAGACTGTGAGGCTCATCCACACAGTAGAGCAGTGCCTTAACAGGATGCAGACCATGGGGCTCATCCTCACACTATAACAATGCCTTAACAGGATGAAGACCGTGGGGCTCATCCACACACTATAACAGTGCTTTAAGAGGATGCAGACTGTGGAGCTTGTCCACACGCTAGACCAGTGTCTTAACAGGATGAAGACCGTGGGGCTCATCCACACACTAGAACAGTGCCTTAACAGGATGAAAACCATGGGGCTAATCCACACAATAGAACAGTGCTTTAACAAGATGCAGACTGTGGGGCTCATCCACAAACTAGAACAGTGTCTTAACAGGATGCAGACCATGGGGCTCATCACAAGAACAGTGCCTTAAGAGGATTCAGATTGTGGGGCTCATCCACACGCTAGAACAGTGTTTTAACAGGATGCAAACCGTGGGGCTCATCCACACACTAGAACAGTGCATTAACAGGACTGTGGGGCTCATCCACATACTCGAACAGTGCCTTAACAGGATGCAGACCATGGTGCTCATCCACACATTAGAACAGTGCCTTAACAGGATGAAGACCGTGGGGCTAATCCAAACAATAGAACAGTGTGTGGCAGCCCAAGGAAATGGCTACCGGGTCCTTCAACAAATGGGAGCCGAAAACACTACATTTCCCAGCAGGCCACAGTAACACCTGAACGGATTAAAGGCAATGGGAATAACGAACAGCTGAAGGCCATTTCAAGGCCTATTTTAAGGGCTGAATCCCATCACACTTTGAAAGGAGTAGGAACGTGTTTGGAAAGGAGTTGGTGAATGTGTTGAAGAAGAGTGAGAAACCGTGCCGTCATTTGACTAGCCGTGATTTAGAGAGAGAGTGGAAAAGTGTTTTTGGAGTATTTTTGTGTTTGAAATTTGATTGTTTTGAGGACCCCCCTTTGGATTGACTACGGACTGGATAACGGAATTGACCTGGATAACGGAACTGGATTTTGGACACTGACAACGAGATAAAGATTGCGGACTTTGTTTGTATTTCTCCGAATACCCCGCCCTTTGTTTTGTGTAGTGTTTGTCAATAAGATTATTAGTTTAATAAATTATCATTTTGTTTTGAATACTGCCTCCTCTGTGTTCTTTAACTTGCCTACGCCCTTTGCAAGGTCCATGAGTGTCGCCCAACCCCTGGGGACACCACAAGTGCTTTAACGGGATGCAGACCGTGGGGCTCATCCACACACTAGAACAGTGCCTTAACAGGATGCAGACCGTGGGGCTTATCCACACAATAGAACAGTGCCATAACATTATGCAGACCGTGGGGCTCATCCACACACTAGAACAGTGCCTTAACATGATGAGGACCACGGGACTAATCTACACAATTGAACAGTGCTTTAACGGGATGCAGACCGTGGGGCTTATCCACACAATAGAACAGTGCCTTAACAGGATGCAGACCATTGGGTTCATCCACACACTAGAACAGGGTCTTAATAGGATGCAGACCGCGGGGCTTATCTACCCACTAGAACAGTGCCTTAACAGGATGCAGACCATGGGGCTTATCCACACAATAGAACAGTGCCTTAAAAGGATGCAGACTGTGGGGCTCATCCACACACTAGAATAGTGCCTTATCAGGATGCAGAACATGGGGCTCATCCACAGACTATAACAGTAGCTTAACAGGATGCAGACTGTGGGGCTCATCCAGGCAATAGAACAGTGCCTTAACAGGATGCAGACCGTGGGGCTCATCCACACACTAGAACAGTGCCTTAACAGGATGCAGACCATGGGGCTCATCCACACACTAGAACAGTGTCTTAACAGGATGCAGACCATGGGGCTCATCCACACACTAGAACAGTGCCTTAACAGGATGCAGACCGTGGGGCTCATCCACACACTAGAACAGTGCTTTAACAGGATGCAGACCGTGGGGCTCATCCACACACTAGAATAGTGTCTTAACAGGATGCAGACCATGGGGCTCATCCACACACTAGAGCAGCGTCTTAACAGGATGCAGACCGTGGGGCTCATCCACACACAGAACAGTGCTTTAACAGGAACAGAAACCCAGCAGTCCACATAAGGGGAGGTATTTATTTAGTTTTTCACATATTTCCACCCAATTGGATTTAAAACTGAGAGATTGAAAAGGGAATTGTTGGTGGAGCCTTGCCAAGGCAGTAGGTACTACACGTCTATCCTAAGTATTTGAGAGACTCAGCATTGCAAACAGAAGGCTAGTTAATAAAAGAGATATTATACACCTTTTAAGGGTGTATCTTTTGAAATTGAGTTAGTGTTGTGGAAGGTAAAATCTTGTATTACGTTGGCATGCTAGAGAAGCATCCACAGGGGACACGCAGACACTAATTAACTCGCTGTGACGCTGCAGTTCGGAGTGGCCAGGCAAACAAAGACTTTTCGTGCCACAACTTCAAAAGAACATCTGTTCTTTTGTGATGTTTTCCCCACTACAGGAAAACCTCCTTCCCATTAGTTTATGACCTTTTCAGATTTGCAGAAACACCCTGTTCTATATATTGATTATTTACCATTATTTAGATTGGTTTCAAGTGTAACATCATCCTTTCTTCTTCAAAGGTGGATGAATAAAACGTTCCAGGAATTGCTTTCAAATAAAGCAAAAGGAGAAATGAGAAACTCTATATCATTTTTAAAAAGCATTCTGTCTGCTGGAAAATGTTCTATAAGTGAATTTTTTTTTTTTTTTTTTTGGGGGATTAGTACAGCAATTAGTTCCATTATAGATGGGAAAATGTACATTTTAACCATGTGCTAAAATAAAAAATCTATCTTGAACTGTTCAAGTATAATAGAGAAAGATGCTCAAGATTAAATGAAATGAATCAGAAGTAGTTACTTTCAAAATGCCATACCTTCGGGAGAATGTCCATAGAGATCAGATTTTCATACACCATTCATAAATGCTAAATATAAATATATTGTGGCCTCTAATAGCAGAAGGGAATTTTATTAAATGCGTGTGTTAAAAAAAAAATCCACTGCTGCCCTTCATAAAATATACTTTGCCTTTGCTAGTCTTCGAAGGGAAGTAAGCCCTTCATCCACGTTCAGATCGTTTATCTTTATGGTAATGCTGCTCATTTGTGGAGGACGTGTTTCATCAGTCAATCTGAAAGCAGGCCTTGGGTTTAACCCTCTCATTCAAAGGTAAACGGCTCTTCAGGAATACTGAAAGTGAAATGGTACACACGTCACAGAAACCACATTAATTTAATGGTTTACATTTTCACTCAAATCTCTTTGTGATGTACGACCATTTTACTGATGAAAGTGATGCCACACTACAAAAACTCTTCTGATATATTCACTTTGGTTAAAAAAATCCCAACAAAATCCTATTTATTTACATCTTAATTCGTTCATTCATTCATTTTTTATTATATTACCAGGATGGTAGAAATTGGTGTAGCACCCTGCGAACAAAGGCATCTCACACCCTTTAAGAGCATATGGTTTCCTGTGTTAACGACATTAATGTACACATGACAAGCAGAAAGAGCTGCTAGATATACCTTCAGTGTGGATGGAGTGAGACATCGGACCATTAGCTCTTGTAAGAAAGATAGAATCACATTAATGTGAGACGTGACGGGATCCTCACATCCCTCAGCACTCCATTGCCCTGACAACCACGATGTATACGCATAGATCACTCTTGCGGAGGGGGCTCTCACACTCTGTATAGACTCAACGACCAAAGTAAGCAAACCCACTGCACCCTTTCAGGGTCCAGACATGCGCCCCCACACATTTCGGGCAGAGGATGCCAAATTGTCCCATTCGTGGTAAACCAGGATCTGCCAGGGGTAACATTCTGTCATGTGATCAGCATCGTGAACCAATGTCTGATTGGGCCACCATGGCTCAATAGAGACAACAGAAACCACTTTGTTCTGCACTCTGTCCAGTACAGCAGGAAGAACAGTGATTGGGAGAAAAGACGCGCTGGCGGTCACGAGTGTCCGAGCACGTCTACCATCGATGTCCATCATTATGACAATCCTGTGGAGAACCCACCCCATGGGAGCTCCACTTGACAGCTTTCGCCAGTGCTAGAGACCTTTCCAGCACAACCTGTCAGACAGCTCTTTATTTCCTGATATAAAAGGAAATAAAGGTCAACATAAGTCAAGGTCATATTAAAGCAATATGCAATGAGAAGACTTGGTGGTGTGTGTGGTGTGTTAGGCACAATGCAAAATCTGAATTACGATTCATTGCTTACAATATTTTATATCTAAAATTCATATTATATTTACAATCTACGTTTAGCTGCATATTATATAAATATCAAAATTATTTCTGTAATATATAGTGACTACTGTTGTTTTAATACAGTATTGCTACAGCATATTATTATTTGAATATTGATGTTCTGAGTTGATTGCTGTCACACTTCAATGCATGCAAATGCAAGTAAAGTGCATTATGGAGTGTATTTCATTATATATAGATAGTTTAAAACTACATGGACCAAGGGCCTCCCGTGTGGTCCAGTGGTTACAACGTTCGGTGCAGGCCATGGCGACCGTGGTTCAATTTTCCGTCGCGCCAGACTCGGCTCTGGCCAGGAGTGCCACCGGGGGCTGTCTGCACCAGGGAAGGGGGAGGGAAGCCAACAGGATGTTCACTGCGCACAGGAGTGGCTCTGGAGTACCGGGTTACAGTCGACGGCCTGGCAAGTGCCATCTTGGAGGAGACAATACTTTGCCTTCATCACTACCGGTAAATTTGTTTATATGAAAGTACACAATTTCCAAATTTAAAACTTTGAACGGGATAATTCCCTCACAGATAACTGCAAACTTGTTAACCAGATTAAAAAGAAATCAGCACAAGCAGACACTATATAATCAAATAAAGTCCAAATTTGACATACCTCTTGAAATAAGTCTTCAGTCATGTGCAGCAGATAGTTGATTTCCATCAGCAATGTGAAATTCTGTTTGAGGGCCTCGCAGTTTGAGTTGATCTCCTTCAGCTCCTGCTCCAACATCTCAAAGGTCGATTGGAACAGAAACACATGCACAAACTGACCTTTGTGTAACAGCAGAAAGATCTGTCAATCAAAACAGGAAAAAAACTATTAAAGAGATTATTAAAGAGGGTATCTTTTCATAAAACATTAAACGCTTTCATCTAAAGCTAAATTAGAGTTAAATCAACTGAAATCATCCAACAATTGAAAACTGTGGCCCTGTGGGAACATGTGAATTACTATTTATTAGTGAGATATTTGTATTTTTATCAGTAATATGTGTGTGTGTATATATATATATATATATATATATATATATATATATACACAGTGCCCCTTTAAAGTCTACACCCCATCTCAAAAATGTCACTTTTTGTTGCCTTATAGCCTGAAATTAAAACATTTTAAATCAGCCTTTTTCCACCTTTTTTTCCATCTTTTTCCAAATCAAAACTTTAGTATGTGAGTTCATAAAGCAACATGAGAGTTCAAATTTTGAAAGAGATCAAATAGTTATAAATAGCCGAATGCAGGTGCGTCAGTCACCGAAACAATAAAATATGAGTAAGGTGGAACAGTGTTGAAAATCATCACGCCATACGTCAAACAAGGAAAAACTGTATCAGGAAAGATTAGCCAAAACATACACTTAGTGGCCACTTTATTAGGTACACCTGTACACCTGCTCTGAGAGGTCAAAGGAGAATGGCCAGACTGGTTCAAGCTGACAGGAAGGTGACAGTAACTCTAATAACCACGCATTACAACAGTGGTATGCAGAAGAGCATTTCTGAATGCATGTCAAACCTTGAAGTGGATGGGCTACAGCAAAAGAAGACCACACCGGGTTCCACTCCAGTCAGCTAAAAACAGGAAAGTGTTGGTGGTGGTGGTGTAATGGTGTGGGGAATGTTTTCTTGGCAAACATTAGGCCCCTTAATACCAATTGAGCATCGTTTAAATGCCACAGCCTTTAGAGTCTTGTTGCTGACCATGTGCATCCCTTTATGGCCACAGTCTACCCATCTTCTAATGGCTACTTCCAGCAGGATAATGCGCCATGTCACACAGCACACGTCATCTCAAGGTGGTTCCACGAACATGACAATACGCTCAGTGCACTCCAATGACCTCCACAGTCACCAGATCTCAGTCAAAAAGAACACCTTTGGGATGTGGTGGAATGGGAGATTCGCAACATGAATGTGCAGCCGACAAATCTGCAGCAACTGCATGATGCTATCATGTCAACATGGGCCAGGATCTCTGAGGAATGTTTCCAGCACCTTGTTGAATCCATGCCATGAAGAATTCAGGCTGTTCTGGGGGCAAAGGGGGGTCCTACCCAGTAGTAGAAAGGTGTACCTAATAAAGTGGCTACTGAGTGTTTAAGTAGCCTATTTTTCAAATGCCAAAAAAAGAAAAGGAAAAAAAAAACCTAGAGCCAATTCAATATCTACATATTTATAAAGGAATCTTAGCCAAAAAACAAGTTAGTTCGCTAGCTATGTAGTTTGCCAGATGTTTTGTGCACTAAAAGGTTACTAATAATCATAATAATAATAATGACAATAAACTTTATTTGCATAGCACCTTTCTTTTCATTTCAGTACAAATAGAAATAAAAAATGTTGAATAGATAACTTACATGACAGACAAGTGTTAGAGTAGCTAGCTAGCTGGCACTAAGTACTAAAGAGTTTTAAACAGAGATTTGGGAGAGAACTGATCAGACAACCTCTGACGTTTCCCTCAACCAGCTGAAATGTATCTTCCCAACAGGTATAAAATCACCACGTATCTTTCTCCCATCATGCTAAGTGCTTTTCCTGCAGCGTAAGCGTCTTTCTCTAGCTCACTTCTGATCACTAGTTTGTAATATTGTCCTTACCTGCTTGAATTTATTTCTGTCTGTTCACAGTTTTATGCAATAATTTGACACTAAACACAATATTTAAAAAAGCTCCTTGTTACTGATGGACTGCTTTTAAATAACCATATAGACTCATAATTTATTTGTTTGTGCTATTGTCTGCTAGTTTTCGAGAAACCCTGTTGTTGGAGACAGGCTTTTTAAAAATAATACAGTGAAATCACAATGTACGTAGATACTCTGTGCTGTGGATACTCAAAGTCTTCAGTACTGCTAAAACTGAAACAATATTGCTAATCTCTGTAACATATTCGTAAATTACTTTATCAATTCAATGAAAGCCATACATGATACCCTGTATAGCCAAAATAAATATCTAAAAAAAGAATGTCATCACATATGTAACAGGCAGGACCTACGACGCAGAGGCAACACTAAGAGTAGGGTGTATCTCCCAGCATGCATATAACGGCACCTCCACTTCTCTCCGTGTGCCTCGGTTTTGTGGGAAGTCGACGCCAATCGAGCACCTAGAATCAGACCACGGTAGGTTTGAAATGTATTTTTTTGACATTTGTTTCAGATTTTTTCCTGTTTTTCTCCCAATTTGGTAGCCAGTTACACACTCTATTTATTTTGATTTACCCTCCCCACACGAGTCCGCTGCTCGTCTCTACGAGGCAAGCTAATTCTCCGAAGGCTAGGGATGGCGAGCTTGAAACTTTGAGACAACTAAAGACATTTAAAACAATTGTTTAAAACAAAAGCTTCCCATACACCCCAATGTATAAGACGAAAGACAGAGCAATCCATATAACAACAGTCCCAGCACTAGGTCTTATTGCACTTCACTAAAATTGCACAAATCCATAACAAGGTGGCTCTTATGGTTGCCCTTAACTCATTTACCATTGACTCCCTTGCTGGTTCAATATCTTAAATGAATAGGGTACAAAGGAGTTTTTAAATGTCAAAGGGGGTATACACATTTATATCCTCTAGTAGTTCTGAGAGGCTCAATAGGTAGAGCAGGGCGCTGACAACGCATAGGTTGTGGGTTCGATTCCCATTGGGACCACATATACTGAAAAATGTATACATTATTTGGTCTCTTGATGCCTCTCCCCTCCATAATCTAGGATATATCTGTCTATTTAATCTATCTATCTAACTAACTAATACACACTACCGGTCAAATGTTTTATAACACCCCCATTTTCAAATTTTTACTTACATTTAAGCAGTTCAAGTCCAGTGAATAACCTGAAATGGGTATGCTGTAAACTGCCTGATAATTAATGATCAAATACTCTCAAATAAACTCAAATATCTCCGTAATCCTTGCAAATATCACTCTCTGTCTCTCTCAGTAATCCTCATAAACAGTATCTCTCTCTCAGCAAACTCCACAAACTCGCACCATGCATTCAAAGATTAAGTCAAAACTACTCAGATTCAACCGAATCTGTACACAAAATACAGACTTAGAAGAGGCCACCCAAACCCTCTTCAAAGCTTTAAAAACAAGGGGGTACTCCCGGTCCTTTCTCAGACAGATCAGGAAGACCTACCTGACTAGAAAACAAAAGGACACAAGGAAAATGATTCCCGACAAAATAATCTCGGCCTATAAAAGGAACAAAAATTATCTGGTCAGAAGCAAACTCCCAGCAATAAACACGGTACCACAACAGGGCCCACAATTCTTCAGACAAGACACCACACAGAAGGATGAAAGCACAAACACCACATACTTAATTAAACAACCAGTAACAGCAAACACCACCAACTGCATATACTGTATGTCATAAAGTGCACAAATGGTGACATGCGGTATGTTGGAGAAACAGGAAACACAATTAAAACCAGACTAGCACAACACATATACAACATTAAAAACAAAAAAGATACACACACATATCTAGTAGCACACTTTTTACACCACAGACTTAAATCACTACAAATATCAGGATTACAAACAAACCCAAATTGGACATTGGAAGACAGAAAGAAGAAAGAAAAAGAGTGGATCACAAAACTGAACACATGATTCCCAAAGGGCTTAAACTCATGGAACTGCCCTTCATAGGAGAGAAACAATAACCCACAAACCGAGTTTTTCAGACATGCAGGATGGCCAGTGCAAATGTTCCTTTAACTTTTTGTTTCGGTGTGTAAGCTTGCAGAAACACTCAGTCAGGAAGTAATTATTTCTGGCCCTATCCCAGCCTATGAGTGACAAAGTCTACAGTAGACTCACGTCGCTAAATCGCTGGCTGGCTAACTGGTGTACTGACAATGACTTGGGCTTCATAGATAATTGGCCTACTTTTTGGGGAAAGCCTGGCTTACTGAAGCTTACTCTCCGAGCTGGAGAGGTGCTCTTCTACTATCTAGAATTTTTTCCCATAGTCTAATCTCTGAAAATTTGTGCCCAGAGCGCTAGCCAGGCAGCAGACATCTGGTCCTGAACTACTGTCTGCTAGCTTCCGTGACTAGCTTAGCTATTGAGACTATGTCTGTCCCTCGTTTTGGAAGTGGTTTTAGAAATACAAAGCTATCTGAGCACACTGGCTGTCGTGGCATTTGTGTACATAATCTTATTTATATTAAAACCTCTCAGCCTGCAATAAGTTTTGCCTGTAATAAGACATATCTTAAATGTGGATTGTTAAATGTTAGATCACTTTCCCCCAAGGTGGTTCTTGTGAACGAACTAATCACTGACCATAGTTTTGACCTGATTAGTTTCACTGAAACCTGGCTTAGGCCTGACGAATACAGTGCACTAAATGAGGCGCCACAACTGTCCGGTAGAGGGGGTAGTGTTGCTGTGATTTTTGCAACAAAACTTAGTTTCACACCTAAATGTGGGGATAAGTTCTCCTCTTTTGAATCACTTGTTATGGTTTCTGGACGGTCAAAAGATAAAGTTACCTCAGTGCAATCTGTCAGGAACGGAGTAGGAAAACCAGGCGCGGACCCAAGAGTGCAATAATGTTCTTTATTGCAAAGACAGGCAAAGTTCATGCAGGGGCAAACCAGGCAATCTGGAAATCCAGAGAGTAGTAGAGAGAACAGGCAAAGTTCATTTCAGGCACCAGCTGTGTCACAGGCAGGCGAGACGTGGTCAATGGGCAGGCGGAGATCGGTACCAGGAAAACAGTCCAGGGAACACAGAGAGGAGCGGAGCTGGAACTACGAGGAGCACGAACAAGTGGATCGGGAACGAGACTGAGACACAGCACGAACAAAAACATGATGAAACAAAACACGGGTAAATGAAGAAAATGCTGGAAAGTTGTGGAAGCATAAGCAAAGCACAAGACAATCTGGCAATGAACATGGGGAAACGCACAGCTTATATACATCAGACATAACGAGAAACAATCAGGAATTAACATGAATGCAGCTAACACAGGAGACTGCAATCAGACACATGAGGAACAGGTGAAAATAATAATACAATGACGAGACTGGAAACAGGTAAGTGAAAGTGAAAACACGGACCGGACAACCAGGAAAACATGTAACGAACTAAAACACCTAATTACGGGGAACACGAACAGGAGACGTGACACCTTGGATCTGGACAAATTTTGAAAACTGGTTATGTCCTCCAAATCATCTACATGTCTGTTAGACCGCATACCAACAAAGCTTATTAAAGAGCTTTTGCCTGTGCTAGGCCAACCCATGTTAGATATCATAAATACATCCCTATTACTGGGTTGCGTACCTAAGTCTTTAAAAGTGGCAGTAATCAAGCCTCTTCTAAAGAAACCAAATCTTGATCCTGTGAATCTGAAGGACTATAGGCCCATTTCAAATCTTCCCTTTTTGTAAAATGTTTTGGAGAAATCTGTAGCTCAACAATGAACTTCTTTCCTAAAAACGAATAATCTGTATGAAACACTACAATCAGGTTTTAGACCAAACTATAGCACTGAGACAGCACTTTACAAGTTGTAAATGACTTACTGTTAGCATCGGATACTTGTTGTGTTTCTATTCTAGTGCTCCTTGACATAAGTGCTGCTTATGACACTATTGACCATCAGATTCTCCTTCACAGGCTATAAAACCTGGTTGGTTTGCGTGGACGGGCACTCTCATGGTTTAAATCATACTTATCAGACAGGTTTCAATTTGTGCAATTAGATCAAGAGTTCTCTGACTACTCTCAGGTTAAATATGGTATTCCACAAGGCTCAGTGCTGGGACCTTTACTCATTATACTTGCTACCACTCGATAATGTGTTATTCGTAAACATGGTGTGAATTTCCATTGCTATGCAGATGATACACAGCTGTACATATCAATGAAACCAGGTGAAATACTTCAACTCACTCAATTAGAGGCTTGTATCTCTGATATAAAGAATTGGATGACAGTAAATTTCCTGCTTTTGAATTCAGATAAAACAGAGATGATGGTTTTGGGCCCCAAAAAATTAAGGAACAAGTTTGATCTGCAGTTAAATGCAGGTGATTGCATAGTTGCATCAAGTCTAATGGTCAAGAACCTTGGTTTTATTATTTATTTTATCAGGATCTTACATTTGACACTCATATTAAAAACACTTCCAGAGTAGCCTTCTTTCACCTAAGAAACATAGCTCAAATTAGGCACATTCTGTCATTAGAGGATGCAAAAACCTTGATGCATGCTTTTGTCGCATCGAGGCTAGACTATTGTAATGCCTTATTATCTGGCTCCTCTAGTAGCTCTCTTAAGAGTCTTCAACTAGTGCAGAATACAGCAGCACGTATGTTGACTAGATCCAAGAAGTATGAGCACATCATAGCATCACGACATTGTCTTCCTTTTAAATATCGGGCTGATTATAAAGTACTGTTGCTAACTTTTAAAGCAGTGAAAGGACTTGCACCTATATATCTGACCGAAATTATTGGCCTTTATAAGCCGCCATGACTGCTTCGTTCACAAGAAGCCGGCCATCTATTACTCCCTAGAATTTAGAAAAGCACAGCTGGTGGTAGAGCCTTCTCTTTTAGAGCTCCTCTGTTGTGAAACGGTTTACCAAAGCATGTTAGGGATTCGGACACAGTTTCAATTTTTAAGTCTAGATTAAAAACATATTGTGGCAGCCCAAGGGGCTGCACAAGAAAATGGCTGGGGACACCATAATATCTTTTCAGCCTCGCCTACTGCCAAACATAGTCTAGGTGGAGAGATGGAGAAGGCCGTGCCCTAGTGTCTTATGGAGTGAGAAACTTCCCATACTTTATCCTTGATTGGGTGTGGATGGTTTGGAACTCTTATGGCTGCGTGTATTCTCAGTCCATCTCCTAATAGGTATGCTGACATAGCTTACGCCTGTTGGGGCTATCTGTATATTTCCTATGCTTATGCTCCCCTGGTCTTACATAATGCTACTGGCTATAGCACCTACCCCCGAGCCCTAGATCCTGCGAGAAGTGTGAGCTGCCCCCATCAACCCTCACCCCCATGCCTGCCCCAGTTCCTGGATCTGGACCCCCTTCACGTGGTTTAGCCCCCCCTACTGACTACCTAACTCAGGAGGCGCAAAGTCATTCAGCCCTGAGTCACCTTGGACTGACCATGATATGGTCTTTTTTGGACACAGCCTGTGCTGGCCAGAAGAGGATGGGCTCCCCCCCTTTTAGTCTGGTTCCTCCCAAGGTTTCTCCCTATCAAGGGAGTTTTTTCTTGCCACTGTTGCCTTTAGGCTTGATTTTGGGGGGGTCTAGGCTTAAAAATGTTAAGCGTTTTGTGACAATTCATTTGTGAAAAGCGCTATACGAATACATTTGATTTGATTTGATGTATCGCCAATGTGCTATGACGTTTGCTGCCTATATAATTGACCTAGCTTGCTAAGTAAAGTCTTGGTTTCATTTCCAGCAGGAATGGTTTGTGGGACGAGTGCTTCCATTCAGGGTATCCCAGCCACTAGCATTTTAAAAGTAGGTCTATATTGTATGGTTTAATATAATAGCAGTGCATTGATTTAAGGCGCAACATTAATTACGTTTCTTACATGTAGCATGCTGCTGTTTTGACATAGTCATTACATGTTTCCACCTGTAATTAACCAGTGATGTTAACTCATTTCATTTCATTTCATTTCAGTCACTGTTTTTCCTATGTATATTTATAATCCATCCGAGTAACAGTTACAATTGTGCTTTACCACTGTGTACCTTGCTGGTATGTGTTAAGAGTTGTGTTTTTAACTATGTAATAAATACATAGGGGAGCGGGTGCTCCAGCGAGAGAGAGAGAGAGAGGCACCCTGACTGTAAAAAAACATTTCTTTTATGTTATTTTATTTGACTTTGTATACTGTTTTGATACACCTTCAGTCAATACCGTCACCGTAACGAAATAAAGTTAATCCGTACTCAGCTAGTCTTTGGGCAGCGTACAATATCATTAGGGGAGATTTAGCTTTTGTGTATTCTGAGGTATGACCTTCCTCTATTGACTACAGTGAAACACTTTTGCCTCTAATGGTGTGTGGCTTCCCTATTTTTCTTAAAGCATGTAATTATTTCTACTGCTGGGTGTAGTGCAATATTGTGTTTGAGTGCAGTGAAGAAATACAATAAGTGTGCTATAGCAACTAATCTCTCTCACTACCGAGATTCACGTTAGTGCCTGACTATTTCTTCTGTATGCTGGTGCTGCTATTGTTAAGGAAAGTTAGCCCTGGTGGTAGTGAATGTCCACTCCAATCTTGGTGTATCTTGTACTCATTATCTGTATTACTGTGTCTATTATGTATGTGTTTGTTTGGCATGTGAGCCATCTTAACTACATTTGACTCGATTTAAAAGAAAAGAGAATTCAAAATAAATACTTTTCTTACATCAGCTGCCATCTGTTTTATTCAGTTGAAAACATTCTGTGCATAGCTCTTTCCTTGAAATACCTAACAGGGTTCTTCCACCCCTGATAGTGGGAATGGTGTAGTCGATCAAACTAAGTGGGACTCACAAATGCCTCCTGGTGGCCACACTTCCAAATGCATACACATGATATAAACATCCTAATGTATGCTGTCATTCCAAAGGTGTGATCTCAACAAAAATCTTTCCAATGTAAAATGTAAGCAAAGTTGTAAGCTGAATTTACTCACAAAGCATTTTCTGTCTATAAAATACAATTCCTAAATACACTCTGGATACCAAATTATTGATATCAAAATTATGCCAAGTTACAACTAAACTTTCATCAATATATTTCACAGAAACTAAACAAGCACTGTTCCAAAGCAATACTTCCCATATTTTCCTACATTTGTAACTTTAAGAGCAGTCATCAGCAACATGACGATATATATAGCTACTTTTCTATTCCACCTTTCCAATCCCACAAATTCATCCTGCATGTCCTGCATTTGGACTGTTTGATTCTGGTCACTTTGAACTACAGATTGAATTTCAAATTGATCATTTATAGAACAATTAGCCTTAGAGTGAGGTAATGCACAACATTCACAAAGCAGTCTTGTGTGATGGGGGATTTCTCACCTGTCTGCTCTATCTGTTCATATGTGCGCATTAATAACATCACCAAACTAGCACAAAAACGTCTGCGTTCCAGTTAAGAGGTGGTCTCTGAGCAGAGAAAAACACAAACAAATGATCATATAGGAAACTTGCACAGCACCAAAATGTATTGACACCCATCCATTGCACAGTCCATTGCAAAAGCCTTTACTGCAAACCACACGAACAAATATTGGCGACAAATATTCAATTTGTGATGGAAGAAACTAGCAATTACACTACCGCCGAGGTGCATTTTCACTCCCGTCCTCATAAAACTAGAGCTCTGTGTCTGTTAGTTATAGCATAAAAAATGCAATATCTTTAAACTTCATTTTCATGTAATAAAAAAAATACAACATTAAGCAGTACATTGGTAAAGGGAAGGAAAAAATATTCTCTATGATACTGTCCAAATCTGCATGAAATTCCTGGGCTGCTAGCCATGGGGTAGAAAAGCTCAGTGAAAAGAGCAGAAAGGTTTATTTAAGCTACACTTTAATGTTTAGAGAGCTGTTTGAACTTTCACAAGAGCTGGATCTCTCAGACATTAAAGAAATGTCATTACACTCGACCTGGGCTTGAGAAATCTGTGGAATCATTATGTATTGTGACCATGACCACCTGCAAATGCTGCAGGTGAGAGCTGTCGGATTGTTTCATGTTTTTCTTCTGAATGCGGGTTAGTGAAGGCTTGTCATTCATTTTTTCCCAATCTGTTGCTTAATAATGCAGCACTGCCAAAGATTCAACCGCATTAGTACATATAATATTGCACATTCCAATGTCAGATGATTTCCTCTGTAATGGGTCACCATTGGGTAGGTAATGGGTTCTCCCTTTTCCCTTTATTTCATTTAGAGAATTACAGTGACAGTGGTTCAAAATAATTCATTTTATTACAAATGATCAAAGACCATGACACAATAGTTTCAATCAACTGGTACGAATAGCATAACAAACATGATCACTCATTCTGACATACCAGCGCTAAAAAAGTGTATAGTGCAATTAATCTGATGGAGACTGGTGCAAAGGTTGCAAAACAACGAATTTAAATCTAGGTGTACAAAATAAGTGATTCTAGTGCCTGAGAAAAAGGCGGAACAGTACTGTAATAATACAAACATTAGTGATTCAGTACTCATTTACCTCTGTCAGGGGCAACTTGTTGTGCCCATAATGCATTGATGTTTGGCTGAAGCCACAATTAAAGGTTGGTAGTCTACAGTGTAGTGAGCATGGGGCCCCATGTTATTTTTGAACAGGTAAACCAGTCAGGGGAGCCGGTTGTGTATGTTGGGAGCCAGGAAGTTGGCTCTGCAGTTCAGGGCTGAACAGTGAAATTGTGAACGGATTTGACATTGATAACTTAATAGGGCTGAGCCCCATGCAAAAGAGACTAGTCAAAAATTAGTTGCAGAAACATGTAGATGTATTTTCCATTGCCAAGAGAGACTTGGGGTGTTGCAATTTAATAGAACATGAGATCCCGGTGACTGATGATGTCCTGGTCCAGCAACACGACCAGAGGTTACCCTTCACACAATATGAATTGGTCAAAGCACACATCAAGCAACTGCTAGAGAGTGAGGTCATTGGGGAAAGTTGTAGTCCATACTCTTCTCCAATTGTGGTAGTAAGGAAGAAGGATGGATCCTTACGAATGTGTGTTGATTACAGAGCTCTTAATCCGAAAACCCGTAAGGATGTTTACCTCTTACCGAGGATTGAGGAATCATTGGATGCTTTGTTTTGAGTGGGGCCTGCTGGTTTTCAAATCTGGACTTGGCCAGCAGATACAATCAGGTGACGGTGGCAGAGAAAGATAAGGCAAAGACTGCTTTCTGCACCCCTTTTGGATTGTATGAATTCAATAGGATGGGATTTAGTCTATACAATGCACCAAGTACCTTTCAGAGGCTAATGGAGAACATTTTAGATTAACAAGGTTGGATGATGTGGTAGTGTTTTCGTCCACCATTGAGCAACACGTTGAACGGTTGGACCTGGTGTGAAATCGGTTTCGACAGAATGGTCTCAAATTAAATTTGAAGAAATGTAACCTGTTCCAGCAACAGGTGCAGTATTTGGGGCCAGTGGCGCTGGTAACCTGCAATAAAAGTCCACCAATCTGAAAAGGCAGATGAGAGAATAAAACTAAATGGTATTCTCCCTGTCCTATTCTCCCTGTACACCAAGTCACTTGGTTCTGTTATCTCTGCTCATGGTTTTTCCTATCACTGTTATGCCGATGACACTCAACTCTTTCTCTCCTTCTCTCGATCTGAGACCCAGGTCCCGGCACGGATCTCTGCATGCCTGGCTGACATCTCCACATGGATGTCCACCCACCACCTGAAGCTGAACCTGGGGAAAACAGAGCTGCTCTTCCTCCCAGCGAAGGGCTCCCCGATGATTGATGCGTCAATCACCATTGAAGGCTCCATAGTGTCTCCGTCCCAGTCTGCCAGGAGTCTTGGAGTGACCCTTCTTAGAATCTGTTTAATTGTTTCAGGTGTAACGTCCATCTCTGTAGTTGAGCGTTCCCTGAGTAGTGGGTGGTGCCTGTTAGCCATTTAATTGGTGTCTATTGTTATCAGCTGGCATTCGCCACTTAGTGCAAGTCTACCTACTCACACCCGCAATCTCTCCAATCTCATCCACCCTGCTAGATCTTCCGGTGTCGACGTAGTGGTAGCATGTGGACTATGGAACTGCCAGTCCGCTGTCCGGAAGGCCGATTTCATCTCGCCCCAGTCCTCACTACTCTCCCTGCAGTTCCTGGCGCTCACTGAGACATGGATCACTTCGCAGAACATGGCCACCCCTGCTGCTCTCTCCGCTGCCTACACCTTCTCCCACACTCCACGACCCTCAGGTAGAGGTGGAGGGACAGGTATACTGATCTGCCCCCTGTGGAGATTTGGTATTGTTCCTTTTTCTCACTTCTCACCCTACTCCTTTGAATTTCATGCTGTCACTGTCACTGTTCCATGTAAACTGCACATCATTGTCCTCTATCGCCCACCGGGTCCACTGGGGAGTTTCCTAGGTGAGATGGATGCCTTACTCAGCTCCTTCCCTGAGGATGGTACTCCTGTCTTACTCCTTGGTGACTTCAACCTGCTGCTGGACACCCCTCAGTCCTCCGCATTTCTCCCCCTGCTTCAGTCCTTAAACTTCACCATGGCTGAATCCCCATCCACTCACAAGGCTGGTAACCAACTAGACCTGGTCTTCACTAGGAACTGCACCTCACCCTACATTGCGGTATTTCCTCAATGTGTCTGACTACTGCTTTCTTGTCTTTTTCCCTCCCCCTCCCCTCTGTGCCTAAACCATCTTCACCTGCTCCCACTGTCTTTGTCCATCGCAACCTCCGCTCTCTCCCCCGCTGCCCTGTCAGCTACTGTTCTATCCTCTCTTCCCCCTACTGATGCCTTCTCTCAGCTACCTACCCCCCATCCCCTGGCTAACAGACTCCATTCAGGCTGACCGACTCAAACTGCGAGCAGCAGAAAGGAAATGGAGAAAATCCAAATCCCCTGTGGCTCTGACTGACTTCCACACACTCCTGGCTACCTTTTCCTCTAACCTCTCCTCTGCTAAGTCTGCATTTTTCCTTTCCAAGATTCAATCTTCTGCTTCTAATCCTCGTAAACTATACTCTACGTTCTCCTCTCTCCTCACCCCTCCTCCACCTCCCCCCTCCTCTGTAACCACGGATGACTTCGCATCCTTCTTTCACAAGAAAGTCGTAAAAGTTCACCCACGTCACCCCTCTACTCTCCTCTCTGCACTGGCTCCCCATCGCAGCACGCATCAGATTCAAATCACTGGTGCTTGCCTTTCAGGCGGCTAGAAGAACTGCTCCCCCTTACCTCCAGACAGTCATCACACCCTACACCCCAGTCAGATCCCTCCGCTCAGCCTCCTCTGGCAAACTGACTGTCCCATCCCTCCGGGCGCTCAGCAGCTGCTCCCCGCGGTCTCGCCTCTTCTCTGTCCTGACCCCGCGGTGGTGGAACGACTTTCCGCAATCGGTCAGGCCCGTGGAATCACCTTTTCAGACTCCACTACCACTATTCTGTACATCTAGCCAATTGTCATCACCACTGCCGACTTGCTCAACACTTCTTGTATATGTATTCTTGCCTTCTCATTTAACCCCTGAGGTCGACTGGATCGCCGACGATCCGAGCAGCAATAAAAGTATATTACTATTTCCAACGTCGCGAGATTTTATCATACACATGCGGCAAAAACATTGACAGAAACCTTAGAATCGCGACTTTCCGATTTGAGCACTGGCAAATAATATGAGATTTTTTAAATTAGGTTCATTAGACTAAAAGTAAATCTTGCCTTTCACTCTCTGTTTTACCTGGAAGTACTGTCCCCCTTCTATTGACATAGTAACTAGGTGCTAGTCTCGGGGAGGGGCGTGGGGCCATGTGTGAAATCGCAGGTGTAAACAACACATACAATGTCCCGACATTATGTAGCATCTTGTCTGTGTTTACGGTTGCGATCTGCCAGCAACAGACTGTGTATGCTGATATTTATTTTATTTCTCATGTTTTCAAATACTCGTGAAAATATATGAATTCTGTCTTGTGACGCTATACGGAAACAATCAGAGTCATTGCGAACTGCTGCGAATAATTAACGGGAGGATATTTAACCAGCTGGCATTCTCTGTTTTGGCGCTTGTACATTATCTAGCTTAGCTTGATAGTACCTATTGTGATGAATGTTTCTTGCCTCTCGAGAACTTGTTTGTTCGTGTGCTTATTGTTGTTTAGATTCCCAGTGTTTCGTTTATTCCGAGTTTTTGGATACGTTTTGGATTTACCCTTTTACTTGTTTGTTCCTGATCGTTGGTTATTTTGGTTTGTTTTGTTTATGTCTTTCCGTGTCTCCGCAGACACAGATTTTGCTTTAGTTTTCATACAGACATTTAAAGATAAATAAATATATATCTTAAACCCAGGGCTACTTTTGATCACTTTACTCCACTGCCAAACAGACTCTGGATGTTGGCAAACTGGCTTCTGTTGGTCGCAAGAAATGCGTACTCTGCAAGATGTCGGGGAAACAACAGTGCACTCTATGGGAGTGCAAGGTTTGTGATGTTCCCTGTTGACCAGAAACTGTTTTTGGTGGCACTAAAGTGGCACCAAAGACTGTGAAAGAACCGATTGTCTCACCATGTTTTAATTTTGATTTTTTTGTATATAGTTTGTGTGATGTTTTCAAAATCTTCCAAAATGATTTTTTTTTTCTTTTTTTTTCTTTTTTTTTCTGTCTTCTGCATGGCTCACTGACTATTGCTTACTCTGATGGCTTTTGTCTTTGTCTGATGGCCTTTGAGAGAGAGCTGGCCCATCTGACAGATCTTACAGGTGTGGACAACCCTCAGGTGTGGATCATGAATATTCAGGAAATTAGCATATTACATTACATTATTACATTACATTATAGGCATTTGGCAGACGCTCTTATCCAGAGCGACGTACAACAAAGTGTTAACCGTAGTCAAGAACAGTTTAGCTGAAAGCCACCCTAGTGGGAAGTACAATTCCTGGGTGCTAGGAGCAACCACATAGTTAAACTAGGACCCTGTAGGTAAATCTGTAGCCACAATTCAGAGGTAGCAGTAAAGCACTCAATGCAGGAAATAATGCCTAAGCCTAATACAATACATAAACAAGTAGACGTGTAAACTAAGTGACTATGTCCCTAAATTAACAAAAACCGGACTACGGGGAGAGGTGCACCCTGAAGAGGTGAGTCTTCAGTCGACGCTTGAAGGTGGCCAGGGTCTCAGCTGTTCTGACTTCCACCGGAAGGTCATTCCACCATCGTGGAGCCAGAACCGACAGGAGACGTGACCGGGAAGCGCAGGTGCGGAGGGGGGGAGGTGCTAGGCGTCCTGAGGTAGCAGAACGGAGAGGTCTGGCAGGTGTGTAGGGTTTGAAGATCTTGGTGAGGTATGTTGGGGCTGATCCCTTGACTGCCTGGTATGCTAGGACCAATGTCTTGAATTTGATGCGAGCTATAACAGGCAGCCAGTGGAGGGTAGTGAGCAGGGGGTGACATGGGAGTGTCGAGGAAGGTTGTAGATCAGACGGGCCGCAGCGTTCTGGATGAGTTGCAGGGGTCTGATGGCAGATGCGGGAAGGCCAGCCAGGAGCGAGTTGCAGTAGTCCAAGCGGGACAGTACCATTGCTTGGACCAGGAGCTGGGTAGAGTACGTGGTAAGGAAGGGACGGATCCTCCTGATGTTATACAGGAAGAATCTGCACGCCCGGCTTACCGCTGCAATGTTCATTGATAGGGACAGCCTGTTGTCCATCACCACACCGAGATTCTTCGCGCAGGGTGATGATGTCACCAGGGTGTCACCTAGAGAAATGGAGAAATCAAGGTGGGGAGAGTTTAGGGCAGGAATGAAGATTAGCTCTGTTTTACCTGGGTTGAGCTTTAGGTGGTGACTGTCCATCCAGCTCTGAATGTCCCCCAGGCAAGCAGCGATGCGGGTAGAGACCTGAGTGTCTGATGGGAGAAGGAGAGAAAGAGTTGAGTGTCATCAGCATAACAATGGTAAGATAAGCCGTGGGCAGAGATTACAGAGCCAAGGGAGCGGGTGTACAGGGAGAAGAGAAGGGGACCGAGGACTGAGCCCTGTGGAACCCCGGTGGGGAGGGAGCAAGGCGGTGATACTTTACCAGCCCAGGCAACCTGGAAGGAGCGACCGGAGAGGTAGGACTCGATCCAGGCGAGGCTGTACCGCAGATCCCTGTTGCTGCCAGGGAGGACAGGAGGATGGAGTGCTCCACAGTGTCGAAGGCAGCTGAGAGATCAAGCAGGATCAGGATGGAGGAGAGGGAGGCGGCTCGTGCGGTGTGAAGAGCTTCATTGACCGAGAGGAGAGCGGTTTCTGTTGAGTGGCCAGGTCTGAAGCCGGACTGGTAGGGGTCCAGCAGGTTATTTTCTGTAAGGAAAGCAGAGAGTTGGTGAGATACCGCTCTTTCGAGGGTTTTAGACAGGAAGGGGAGGAGGGATACTGGGCGATAATTCTGGATAACTGAGGGGTCTAGAGTGGGTTTTTTCAGCAGAGGGGTGATATGGGCCCTTTTGAAGGGCGAGGGGAAACAACCAGAGGACAGGGAGGAGTTCACAAGGGAGGTGACAAACGGGAGGATGTCAGGTGTGATCGCCTGGAGGAGGGATGAAGGGATAGGGTCGAGGGCACAAGTGGTAGGGCGGTGGGAGAGGAGGAGGTGGGAAATATCAGAGTCTGAGAGGGGAGAAAAAGAGGGGAAGCAGGGGAGGGCGCAGAGGGAGTGGAAGGCACAGCGGGAGTGGAGGGCACAGAGGGAGTGGAAGGCACAGAGGGAGTGGAAGGCACAGAGGGAGTGGAAGGCACAGAGGGAGTGGAAGGCACAGAGGGAGTGGAAGGCACAGAGGGAGTGGAAGGCACAGAGGGAGTGGAGGGCACAGCGGGAGTGGAGGGCACAGCGGGAGTGGAGGGCACAGCGGGAGTGGAGGGCACAAAGGAGCTGCGGATGTCTGCAATTTTCTCCTCGAAGAAAGCAGCAAAGTCATCTGCGGTGAAGGGGGACTGAGGTGGGGGAGGAGGTGTGCTGAGGAGAGAGGAGAAAATAGAGAACAGTTGACGAGGTTTCGATATAGAATTTTGAATTTTAGTTTGGTAGAAGATTGCCTTAGCGGCAGTGACAGCAGAAGAAAACAAGCATATAGCCCTCCTACAGCCTGAAATAAATTTGACCAGTTCTGATAAAAACAGGTTTTTAGCTATTTAGATCTCAGATGTGCTAAACTATTTTGACATCCTTACATAACCAAGACCTTGATGAACAAACGCATATTGGCAAAACAATTCGTCACTATAGTTTAGTGTGTGCTTTCACAACTTTTGGGACGGCAGAAAAATTTACTCTTTATAGCTTGTGTGTTTGTAGATCTATTTACAAGCTGCATATGATACTGACCAAACTATTGATGGCATAAACAATGGGGGAAATAAGTATTGAACACATCAACATTTTTCCCAGTAAATGTATTTCCAATGAGGCCATTCAAGTGAAATTTGCACCAGACTTTGGTATTAACTCAAGAAATCCAGACAACAAATCTAAACATTAAAGTCCATATGTAAATAAAGTTATGTGTAATAAAGTGGAATGAAACAGGAAAAAAGTATTGAACACACTAAGAAAAAGCAGTACACCACAGCAAGGAAAGGCAAGGAACCAGCTGAAAACCATAACTAATTAGGAGGCAACTCTACCTCCAATCTGTGCTAATTAATGTCAGCTGGGTTAGAATATATTGATGGGCTATAAAAGGTTTTTTTGTTACCAAGGTGCCACACAAGAAACATCTAATGATGGGTAAAAGCAAAGAGCTCTCTCAAGACCTTCGCAACCAGATTGTTGCAAAACATGCAAATGGAATTGGCTACAGAAGTATTTCACAACTTCTGAATCTTCCAGTAAGCACCACTGGGGGCATTATCCGTAAGTGGAAGCAACATCACTCCACCATCAACCGGCCACGCACAGGAGCTCCTCGCAAGATTTCTGATCAGGGAGTCAGAAGCATACCTAGAAGAGTAGCCAAGGACCACTAGGAAAGAGCTCCAGAAAGACTTGGAGGCAGCAGGTACAACTGTGACAGAAAGGACAGTAGACAATGCACTCCACCGCCATGGCCTCTGTGCACGCTCAGCCCGCAAGACTCCACTACTGAATAAACGACATGTTGAAGCTCGTTTAAATTTTGCCAAACAACATTTGGACAAGCTACTGAACTACTGGGAGCATGTACTCTGGTCAGATGAGACCAAAATTGAACTTTTTGGCTGTCACACAACACACCATGTTTGGAGGAGAAATGGCACTGCACATCATAACACTATACCAACAGTGAAGTTTGTAGGTGGAAGTATCATGATGTAGGGCTGTTTCTCCTCTCGTGGTACTGGCAGACTTCATATCATTGAAGGAACAATGAATGGAGCCATGTACAGAGAGATTCTTGAGATGAACCTGCTGCCATCCACCAGGATGCTGAGGATGAGACGTGGGTGGACCTTCCAGCAGGACAACGATCCAAAGCATACAGCAAAGGAAACTCGCAATTGGTTTCAGAGAAAGAAAATCAACTTGTTGGAATGGCCCAGTCAATCACCTGACTTAAACCCAATTTAACATTTGTGGAAGCATCTGAAGATCCAGATTCACAAGAGGCCCCCCCGCAATCTTCAAGATTTAAAGACAATCTGTGTAGAGGAATGGGCCAAAATCACACCTGAATACTGCGGGCGATTAGTTACTTCATACAGAAAGCGCCTTGAAGCTGTCATTACAAACAAAGGCTTCTCCACTAAGTATTGAATTAATTTCAGTTAGTGTGTTCAATACTGTTTTCCTATGTCATTCCACTTTATTACACATAACTTTATTTACATATGGACTTTAATGTTTAGATTTTTTGTCTGGATTTCTTGAGTTAATACCAAAGTCTGGTGAATGGCCTTATTGGAAATAAATGTACTGGGAAAAATGTTGATGTGTTCAATACTTATTTCCCCCATTGTAAATGTAGCTGTGATTGTCCTTCAAATATATCAAACACTTTGGAGTAAGTGTGTGTTAAGTTGATGAAATTGAGATAAATATAAGACCACACCAAAATCACAAAGCTTCTCTGAGCTAAGCAGGGACCTCAGGGGGTTGATACAATTGAAAAAAATTACTAACCTTTTCTTTCCCGGTGTTACAGGTATGGTATGCAGCTGCCTACAACAATGTCTATCGCTGTATTACTGCACTGATCTCGTGCGCAAACTATGATTGCTCCTACCATGTATTAATGCACATCTTGTAAGTCGCTCTGGATAAGAGCATCTGCTAAATGCTTAAAATGTAAATGTAATGTAAATATGGGATACATAAAAGTAGAACTACCCCTTATCACCCTCAGGGTTATGGACAGGTTGAACAATTCAATAGGATCCTGCATGACCTTTTACTGGTATTGCCATTAGAAAAAAACAAAGGTGGGCTGAATATCTCCCAGAAGTGGTTTTCGCATATAACACCATTGAACACCAGTCAAAGGGTTACTCATCGTACTGGAATGTATGGATCTTCCAGCACCAAGAGAGATTGAAGGTTGCACATGAAACGGTGGGGTGGCGAGTGGAACAGAGGGCAGAGCAGAGGCAATATCTATTTGATCAGTCCAGGGGGGGAGAGCCACTGAGAAAAGGTCAGCTAGTCTTTGCTAAGAACCACAAGGTAAAAGGCCGTAATAAAATACAGGACGTGTGGGAGTCCATACCCCACAGGATTGCTAGCCAGATCTCACCGGATATTCCAGTGTACAGAGTGGTCCCGGTTGATGAGTCAGCACCTGCAATCTTTACCATGAGCAAATACGAGTTTCTCATTTGGCGCCCGGACCAGCTTGTAGGCCCAGTGATTTAGAGAGCCTCGCTGATGGTATAGATGGGGACGGGTTGGGAGATACATCACTGGGGAGTGAAGATTGTTATGTTTTTGAGTATCTGTTCTGTTGTCTTTTGTACTTTGTTTATTTTTCATCAGTCATTATTCATTATTCTTTATTCTGTATTCCATTTTCATCGTTCTGTCACGTTCTGGTCCCTGTCTGTCTTTGTTCCGTTTATTTCTAGATCCACTCCTTGTCTTGTCATGCACTTCGGGAGTTTATACATTTCGGGTTTTTTCCGTCTTCGCTTATTATCTCGTTTTCTTCCTTCTTACTTTCTAGATTGCACTTTGTATATTAGTTAGATGTATATATTACTAACCAACTAATCTACTAACGTTAGGGATTTAGATTAAGTTACTAACACTACTAATCACTAATTATCTCACGCTTCTAACTTTCGCTCATTCTCTCTTATTATCGTATCCCTGTTAGCTTTTCACTTTCCCTTTCATTCGCACGCAGCTTCTCTCTTTGCGTTCCTCCCCTCTGACTACCACGTGTCTGCCTGATCTCCCAGGTCGTTTATTGTCTATATGTTTGTACGATTCCCAGTCCGTGTCTTTCGTTTCCCCTCGTTATTCTATTAGCGAATCCCCTCGTTATTAGATTAACGATTCCCATTGTTTATACCTGTGTTCCTTCCTCTCTCTCCTCCCAGTCACACCTGATTCCTATTGTGTCACTTTCCCCGTTTGTATTTAAGTTCCTTGTTTGCTTTCAGTCTTTGTCAGAACGTTGATCCTTATTCCCTGTGCCTACCCTTATTCAGCCAGTGTTTATTGATTTATCCGAGACTTCCCTTCTGTTTTCTACTCCGAGCCTGCCTAGCGATTCTGTCTGTTTGCCTATCTGCCTACCTGTGTTTGACTTTTTGGACTGCCTTTTGTGACTACTCTCTGCTTCTTGATTCTGTACCTTCGCTACTTCTGATTACTGGTTTTGACCCCTGCCTGAATTAAACGTTCCTTTTTGCCTGATCCTGGTCTGCGTCTGGGTCCTTATCCCGTACTTCACAGTAGTTTCAATGTCCAGTTGAAGAGAGTTAATACAGCAGTGTTGAGGTAGAATAGTGTCAGGATCAGAAGAACTGGAAGGAGGGTCGAATCGGCGGGAGAGGGCATCAGGTTTAGTGAGTTAGCCACTAGAGGGCGTGAAAGACTGGAAACAGGAATGCCCCACTTGGAAACCACACCAGCATCGATGAAACTCTCTTCAGCGCCCGAGTCTATGAGAGCGGTGGTCTCTCGTCTCTGACCCTCCCACTCGATGGTAACAGGCAGGCAGGTGCGTTGTTTAGAGGAGCATTCAACCGGAATAATGCCCACTAGTGCTCCTCTATTCACTAGTGGGTCGTTGGCCTTTAATGGACAGTTCAAAACAAAGTGACCCGGTTGACCGCAGTAGAGGCAGGACTTGGTAGCCATCCTCCGATCACGTTCTCCATGGGTAAGACGAGCACGGTCCACCTGCATGGGTTCCAGTTCCAACGTGGGTGCAGAGGAAGTCTTAGAGCGAGTGACGAGGGTGGCAGGAATCTTGAACCTCTCGGACTCTGGCCTTCGGAAAACCCCTGGATCTCGGAAGCATTGGCGCTCTTGCAGCCGTGAGTCAATACGAAGGGCCAGACTGATGAGGTCATCGAAGGACTCGGGTAGGTCGCGGGTCAGGAGCTCGTCTTTAAGCAGTTCAGAACAGCCATTGATGAAGGTGTCATAGAAAGCCCCCTTATCCCATCCGCTGGAGTTAGCCAGCGTCTGGAAGTCGATGGCATAGTCCGAGACAGATCTTCTCCCCTGGCGCATGTGAAGCATCTCCCTCGCTGCTTCGTGGCCATGCTTGGAGCGGTCGAAGACCTTCTTCATCTCCTCAGCAAACAAGTTGAAGCTCTGGCAGTAGGGAAATGACTCCTCCCACGCAGTGGTTCCCCAGGTCTTGGCTCGGCTGGTTAGCTGGGTGATGATGTAAGCCACCTTGGAAAGCTCACTGGGGAATGTCAATGGCTGTAGCTGGAAAATCAGTTGACACTGCGTTAGGAATGCGCGACAGCCGCCAGGTTCACCGGCGTACTTCTCCAGGGGAGGCAGACGGGGTTTGCGCACCGGCGCCGAAGGAAAACCAAGATGGAATGGTTCAGCGGGTTGCTGGGAGGCGGTAGTGGGCGTTATTCCGGTTGAATGCTCCTCTAAACAACGCACCTGCCTGCCTGTTACCATCGAGTGGGAGGGTCAGAGACGAGAGACCACCGCTCTCATAGACTCGGGCGCTGAAGAGAGTTTCATCGATGCTGGTGTGGTTTCCAAGTGGGGCATTCCTGTTTCCAGTCTTTCACGCCCTCTAGTGGCTAACTCACTAAACCTGATGCCCTCTCCCGCCGATTCGACCCTCCTTCCAGTTCTTCTGATCCTGACACTATTCTACCTCAACACTGCTGTATTAACTCTCTTCAACTGGACATTGAAACTACTGTGAAGTACGGGATAAGGACCCAGACGCAGACCAGGATCAGGCAAAAAGGAACGTTTAATTCAGGCAGGGGTCAAAACCAGTAATCAGAAGTAGCGAAGGTACAGAATCAAGAAGCAGAGAGTAGTCACAAAAGGCAGTCCAAAAAGTCAAAAACAGGTAGGCAGATAGGCAAACAGACAGAATCGCTAGGCAGGCTCGGAGTAGAAAACAGAAGGGAAGTCTCGGATAAATCAATAAACACTGGCTGAATAAGGGTAGGCACAGGGAATAAGGATCAACGTTCTGACAAAGACTGAAAGCAAACAAGGAACTTAAATACAAACGGGAAAGTGACACAATAGGAATCAGGTGTGACTGGGAGGAGAGAGAGGAAGGAACACAGGTATAAACAATGGGAATCGTTAATCTAATAACGAGGGGATTCGCTAATAGAATAACGAGGGGAAACGAAAGACACGGACTGGGAATCGTACAAACATATAGACAATAAACGACCTGGGAGATCAGGCAGACACGTGCATAGTCAGAGGGGAGGAACGCAAAGAGAGAAGCTGCGTGCGAATGAAAGGGAAAGTGAAAAGCTAACAGGGATACGATAATAAGAGAGAATGAGCGAAAGTTAGAAGCGTGAGATAATTAGTGATTAGTAGTGTTAGTAACTTAATCTAAATCCCTAACGTTAGTAGATTAGTTGGTTAGTAATATATACATCTAACTAATATATACAAAGTGCAATCTAGAAAGTAAGAAGGAAGAAAACGAGATAATAAGCGAAGACGGAAAAAACCCGAAATGTATAAACTCCCGAAGTGCATGACAAGACAAGGAGTGGATCTAGAAATAAACGGAACAAAGACAGACAGGGACCAGAACGTGACAGAACGATGAAAATGGAATACAGAATAAAGAATAATGAATAATGACTGATGAAAAATAAACAAAGTACAAAAGACAACAGAACAGATACTCAAAAACATAACAAAGATGACTTCTCGTTCTGTGCCAGAAGTGCTCCCTTAACCTTTGACGGGCAGGATGATGGTAATGACAATGTAGAGGATGAAACCCCCTCAAGTCCCAGTGACCATGGCTCCCCAGGTGCAGGTAATAAAAGTCCAGGAATTGCAGTCAGAGGAGGCAGTATTACAAATAAAACAATAATTTATTACACAAATCTTAACAAACAAAACAAAGGGCAGGGTATTCGGTGGCATCCAAAACACATAAAGTCCACAATCCTACTCGTCATCGTTGTACATAATCCAGTCCACAAATCCAGTTCAGTTCCTCAGGCAGTCCACAAGTCGGTACACAAAGCGGGGTCCTCAAACAATCCAGGTCAAAACACACAGCAATCCAAACAATTATTTTCTTCCAAACAACTCACGCACGCACGCAAAGGAATTGTTTTTAACCACTGTCTCTGGAATTCTCTAAATTAAATAATGGGAAAAGGGAAAACCCACTCGGTAACACTTAATTTAGTTATTTTCTACAATTTCTCCATCCGCTTAAAGTATTCTTTACTTTTTTATTATTAAAGATGATTTGCCCTGTAATAATATTGTAAAAATGGAAGCAGGCACCCCAGTTGTTGAAACGGGTTTGGATCCCCCATGCCACAGATCCTCAGACACACTGCTTATCCTGGGCATGAGGTGAGGGGAGCAGCCAAAGAGGTAGGCCTCCAATGGAGATCAGCAGAATGAAATCAAAGCACTCACCTCCAGCTCAACACATCCCTGGGGCAGGGCGCTCTTTCACTCTCGCCATTAGCAGGGATAGCTATGTTGGTCTTCACCATCTCCTTCTCCAGGAAGCCTATCCAGGGATTTACAAACAGCTCAGAAGCAGCTGGGTCTCTCTTTATGCATGTCTTGTCAGTTCCTTTTGAAATGGCAGTGTTTCAACATAATTCAGCCAATTCAATGAGAAGAACCTTGTGTCTCTTTTTAAGATTCAAAATATTTACTCTGTGGCTCTCAAAGTCCCAGACCCCTATGGGCAAACAGGAGTCTCTTGTGCAGAGTCTGTTGTCTTACCCCCGATAGCTTGCAATCAAAATAATGTTGAACAATTATGCATAATGCTTACATTACAAATTGTGGCATCACGAGGGGACGTGTAGTAGACGGGTGCTACATTCCAATATTAGATCGGCGGCCACTTCACAAAATGGCCGCCGTTGTACACACTACAAGTCCCACAGTGCATCACGACTCCAGGTGCAGGTGCGTGGGCCACCTAATCAAGGCCAGTGTAGAAAGCCCACATGCAGGACAAAGAGAGAAGAGAGTGGGGAGCCGAGCACATGGCTGGAAGGAGCTGGAAGGAACACACACACAAAGGAAAGTAACCTTTTGATTTGAGAACTGTTTCAAAGAAGAAGACTTTTGCGTTAAGACAATTTTTGAATGTTTTATTTCTGGATGAACCTGTTTTTCTCTTGGAACATTTAAGTTGGAGTTTGGATTATTGTTTGGAGGAAAAATACCCATTCATGCCCTGTGGAGAAATAAACCGGGACTTTAAGTTTGAACCGTCTGTGTTTTGCCTGTTTTTTAAGTGTTGTTGCACTGCCCCACACCGACCTGCCCTGGTAAAACCTCTCATGATGTCACAGATGGTGGAGAATGCGGGCACTGGGGCCTAAGTGCGGATGATTGGCAGCACAGAGGTTGAAGTCTTGACTAAACTTTTTTCAGCACTCCACACAAAAGACCAACCCCAAATGGAGCAACTGATGCAGGTGCTGTTGGAGACCCAGAGGGCGCAGCAAGAAACCAATACAGCCTTGTTGCGACAGCACATAAGGGCTAATGAGCTAAAGGAAAGGGAGCTTCAACAGTTAACCCGATCGAAGCCCAAGGCTGGTGATTTCATCCCTAAACTGGGGGTGACAGATGATGTGGAAGCGTACCTGCATGCATTTGAAACTACAGCCGTTCGAGAGGGGTGGCAGAAGCCGCAGGGCTGGACTTTTGGCTCCTTTTCTATCAGGTGAGGCACTTAAAGCTTTTCAAGATTTAGAGTCCAGTGTTGCCCAAGACTATGACCAGTTAAAGGCTGAGATTCTGAGCCGCAATGGCCTTACTAAATTTGGCTTAGCTCAACGTTTCCATAATTGGACATTTCAGAATGAGATAACGCCCCGTTCCCAAATGCACGAGTTGATTAGAGTAACTAAAAAGTGGCTAGAACCAGACAAGAAAACCCCTGCAGCCATTATAGAGACCCTGGTGATGGACCGTTATCTAAGAGCTCTACCTTATGAGGCCAAAAAGCTAATCAGTCACCAGAAATTATCAACGGCAATGGAATTAGTAGAAGCAGTAGAGCAGCACCTGGCTGCCTCAGACATGCTCCGCCCAACCCGTAGAGAGCCTACAGCTTCTTTCCCAGCTCGTCCAAGTGTGCCCCGCCAAAAGGTTTCCAACCCAGCCAACCCCCCCTTTAGCTCACCATATAGAGTTTTTAATCAACCTGGGCAGCAACGAGGATTTCTGAACCAGCGAGATGTCGAAGCCTTGCTTGATTCCGGGAGCGCCAGAACCCTGGTCCAGGAGTCCGTGTTGGAGGCACCTTCCTTTGTCCGAGGCGACCCAGTTCCAGTTGTTTGTGTCCACGGAGACACCCGTGAGTACCCAACAACCATGGTGAAGCTAAGAACCACGAAGGGCTCGTTTGATGTTGAGGTGGGAGTAATCAAGACCCTTCCAGTTCCAGTCCTGATTGGGCGTGACTGCCCGGCCTTCCCACTGCTATGGAGAGAAGCCCAAAAGCGGCTTGGGGGGGAAACCCGAAAACGCAAGCCCCAAAATTTGGCAAGGAATAAAACGTGGGTTAATCTTGCCAAACCATGCTCTTCCCCGGTTTTAGCCCAAGCCTTTGCAGGGGTCTCTAGTGGCGCTGAATCGGCACCAGGGGAATCGGGCGACTCTGACCAACAACCTGGGACAAGTGAAGATGACGCTGTTGGCCCTAGAGAAAGGCCACCACTTACAGGTCAGTACGGTACAGCTCAGTTACAGGACCCCACCCTGGGTAATGCATTAAGAAATGTCCAGGTTCTAGAGGGAACTTTAGTGGGACCCAGGTTAACTCCCTCCTACCCTCACTTTGCAGTGAAGAATGGCCTCATGTATCAGGTAGTAACAAGTAATGATAAGGTCATTGAGCAACTCCTGGTTCCACAACCGCACCGCTCCACAGTTTTACAGTTAGCACACACTCACTTGCTGGGGGCCCACTTGGGGGTAGAGAAAACAAAGGAAAGAGTGTTGCAGAGGTTCTTTTGGCCAGGAGTTCACAAGGAGGTAGAGAACTACTGCCGCAGTTGCCCCGATTGCCAGGTCAAAGCACCAAAACAGACTTACAAAAGTCCCCTTGTCCCTTTGCCTATCATAGAAACCCCATTTGAAAGAGTGGGGATGGATATTGTGGGTCCCCTCCCCAAGAGTGCTCGTGGACACCAGTACATCTTAGTCATAGGACTACGCTACCCGGTATCCAGAAGCGGTGCCCTTAAGAAAGGCAAATGCTAAACAAATAGCAAAAGAACTGTTCCTTTTCAGCAGCCGGGTGGGGATTCCAAAGGAGATCCTGACTGACCAAGGGACCCCTTTTATGTCCAGAGTTACCAGGGAGTTGTGTGCTCTGTTACAAATGAAACAGGTGAGAACCTCAGTGTATCACCCCCAGATGGACGGGCTAGTGGAGAGATTCAACAAGACCCTCAAAGCCATGCTGAGGAAGGCGATCAACCAAGACGGAAGAAATTGGGACCAGCTCCTCCCCTACCTTCTGTTTGCGGTGAGAGAAGTTCCTCAGTCTTCCACTGGTTTCTCACCTTTGACTTGCTGTATTCCCACAAACCCAGGGGCCTTCTAGACATAGCCAAGGAGACTTGGGAGGAGCAACCTTGCCCTCATCGTACCATGATTGAACATGTGGGGGCGATGCGAGACAGGATGGCCGCGGTGTTTCTCATTGTGAAGGAGCACATGGAGAAAGCGCAAAGGGATCAGAGTGCAGCTTACAACAGAGCAGCTCAACCCAGAGAATTCAAACCAGGAGACAGAGTCCTAGTTCTGGTCCCCACAGTGGAATGCAAGTTCTTAGCCACTTGGCAGGGGCCATTTGAAGTAATTGAAAAGGTTGGGGAAGTCAATTACAAAGTACGGCAACCAGAGAAGAGGAAAGGTGAGCAAATTTACCATGTTAACCTATTAAAGAAATGGCATGCCCGAGAGGCATTGTTCAATTGTATTCTCCCCAGAAAGCCGAAAGAACCTGCCCGGGACGAAGTGCAGTTTGGCCCAGACCTCTCCCCCCACCAACTGCAGCAAGCGAAGGAGCTAGTGGAGGGTAATCAGGATGTGTTTTCGTCCCTACCAGGCTGCACCCACCTAGTAGAACATGAGGTACGCACCCCGCCAGGAAAAACTGTGAACCAAAAGCCGTATCGGGTACCGGAAGCCCGTAAGAAACTGATTGATGAGGAGGTAAGGAAGATGCTGGAGTTGAATGTCATTGAAAAGTCCAAGAGTGCCTGGTCAAGCCCCATTGTTCTGGCAGACAAGCCGGACAACACAGTACGCTTTTGTAATGATTTCAGAAAGGTAAATGAAGTGTCGGAATTTGATGCATATCCTATGCCTCGGGTGGATGAGCTAATTGAAAGCCTGGGCAATGCACGATTCCTAACCACCCTTGATCTCACCAAAGGGTATTGGCAGGTTCCCTTGTCTGCAGAATCAAAGGAAAAGACTGCCTTTGCCACTCCGGGAGGCCTTTGGCAATACCGGGTGATGCCCTTTGGTCTGTTTGGAGCTCCCGCCACCTTTCAGCGCTTGATGGATCAGGTACTTGAAACCCATCAAGAATATGCAGCTGCCTATTTAGATGATGTTGTAATTCAGAGCCCAGACTGGGAAAGTCACTTACCTCGAGTGCAGAAGGTCCTGGAGTCCCTCCGACAAGCAGGCTTGACGGCGAACCCCAAGAAATGTAAACTAGCCTTCAGTGAGACAAACTACTTGGGGTACACTATTGGGCGGGGGGCTCGTCAAACCCCAGGAGGCTAAACTCTGTGCCATCCAGGACTGGCCGAAACCGTTGACAAAGAAGCAGGTAAGATCCTTTTTGGGCCTTGCTAATTATTACAGAAGATTCATCCCTAACTTTGCTATGGTAGCGGCCCCTCTCACAGACCTGACAACAAAGAAGCACTCCCGGATGGTGAAGTGGACCCCAGCTGCAGAAGAAGCATTTGGCAACTTGAAGAGGGCCTTATGTTCCAAACCGGTCCTTACTGCCCCGACTTCAGTAAGGAGTTTGTGGTCCAGGCGGATGCCTCTGAGGTGGGTCTGGGAGCGGTGCTAGCCCAGATCAATAAAGGTGAGGAACACCCAGTTCTTTATTTGAGTCGTAAGTTGCTGCCAAGAGAGAAGAACTATGCCACAGTGGAGAAAGAGTGCCTAGCCCTAAAGTGGGCTCTGGAAACACTCAAGTACTACCTGCTTGGAAGGAGGTTCACTCTAGTGACGGATCATTCTCCCTTGCAATGGATGGCTAAAAACAAAGAGACAAATGCCAGGGTAACTAGGTGGTTCTTAAGTCTTCAGCCTTTTAACTTCTCTGTCATTCACAGGCCGGGACGGCGCCATGGGAATGCAGATGCCCTGTCACGCCGTGATGCCTTCTGGGCCGCGTTCACCCTGCCGAGGACGGCAGGCCTGGGGAGAGGGATGTGTGGCATCACGAGGGGACGTGTAGTAGACGGGTGCTACATTCCAATATTAGATCGGCGGCCACTTCACAAAATGGCCGCCGTTGTACACACTACAAGTCCCACAGTGCATCACGACTCCAGGTGCAGGTGCGTGGGCCACCTAATCAAGGCCAGTGTAGAAAGCCCACATGCAGGACAAAGAGAGAAGAGAGTGGGGAGCCGAGCACATGGCTGGAAGGAGCTGGAAGGAACACACACACAAAGGAAAGTAACCTTTTGATTTGAGAACTGTTTCAAAGAAGAAGACTTTTGCGTTAAGACAATTTTTGAATGTTTTATTTCTGGATGAACCTGTTTTTCTCTTGGAACATTTAAGTTGGAGTTTGGATTATTGTTTGGAGGAAAAATACCCATTCATGCCCTGTGGAGAAATAAACCGGGACTTTAAGTTTGAACCGTCTGTGTTTTGCCTGTTTTTTAAGTGTTGTTGCACTGCCCCACACCGACCTGCCCTGGTAAAACCTCTCATGATGTCACAAAATACAAATTGAATAGTATTTGCAGGTAAACGGTAGTCTTGGACAAATACAAAAACACTCAAGGCACATAATTACATATCAATATAAAAAAACATGCAAGGCACATCATTACACATCAATATAAAGTATTCTTTCTTATCTTGCATTGAACAGCCATATGTGTGCACAGTCCAGTTACATGTTGTTATGTTTTTGACTGTAGATTGCCTATTACTTGGCACTGTAAACACAAAATGTTACAGAATTTTGTGGGACATACGTGAGTAATCAATGTCCAGCAGTACTTGGAAGGCAATGCTTTATGACGTGATACAAAAAAAACTGCCAAATGGCGGTCATAGATTGTCATAGCTTGAGCAGCTAAATAATGAGAATAAATACAAATTTGGAGAAGCTAAATACAGACAGGGTTTACCTTGTATAGTACTTTGATACATTTCCACTGCAAAGCACAACACTGGGCACTCTTACAGTATAAGGTAAATCCATAGGCCACAGCTGAGGGCCCTGTTTCCAGGACACAAGATCAGTCGTAGGCATTAAGGCAAGTGCAAGTGCAGATCAAAAATAATATTTTAACAACACTCAAAAAAATACACGCGGTGTTCACTGCAATAAGGTGGTATTTCCATTTGAAATGAGCTGAAGGTGTGGCAAAGATGTAACCATGCACTGGCCAATCAGGGCACTTTCCACATTCTCTTTAAATGAGTTGTTTTGTCAATTGACCATTCTTTGTTTTTGTAGGGCATGTTTTCACTAGCTAATCTCACTTCCACTCGCATGTTTGATTGTCCATTATGCCCTTAGTAAGATACAAAATACAATTTGAAATGTATCTGCTAAGGAATCAGAGCAAGGTTTTTTTTAAACATGTTATTTATTAAATGTGCATTGAATTTAATTAATGCCTGTTATATAGTGATCTCTGCTAAATAATAATAATAATAATATATATAGCTGCAAACAACAGGCTCCAAGCAGCAGCAAACCGCTCCAATGGGAAGAAATACTGTATGTACATCAAAAATATTGAGGACAAATTGACAAAGTTACAAAAGCACTGGTTTAGCACAATATTTGTAACTCAGAATGACTCATGAGTTTCTGATGGTGTTATGGTAGATTTAAAAACCTCCAATATACAGTGGGCAATGGCTGTGCTGGAATCCACAGCCTCCTGATTACCGGCCCAACACAGCTGTACCCCTCTTGTAGTGTTGTCTTTCTAGTTTTCTTTTACAACACTTCTTGGTAAGCCTGCAGAAGCTATCAGCTTGACTCCAAAAGATGACACGTCGTGTAAGTTTTATCTTTTACTTAAAAAAGAGAACATTACAGGAAAAAACATGAAATCATACGGTTTGGTTTGGGTAAAAAAAACGTTTTTTCTCCATAGGCTTCTAGCGCTTTCTCTCATCTAATGACATCACTACTACGGAAGCCTTATGGGTCCATACAAATATGCAATTTAGATATAATTACTAAATATGGCTCTAACCTTTCCGGCCCCTAATTGGCTAGGCGGGAAGCATACCAATTACAAACTTAAATATTGACATAGAGCCATATACATTTCAACAAGATTAGCTAATCAACTTAAATGTCTTTTTTTTTTTACTGATGTCTGGAACTGTTCATATCTTCAAAGAAACTATTCACACTGCTTCTTGTAGCAGGCAGAGCTTTGTGATTGGTCTCTCAAGGGTGCTGGTCTTAGTCTGCACACTGACACGGCGCACAACTCCGTTGGCGTCTGGCATGGTTTTAAGTATTCTTCCCATCATCCAGGAATTCCTAGGAGCGGAGTCATCCACTGTGAGTGGCTTCTTTTCCAGCGTTGCTCTGTGTTTCTCCATTTGTTGCTTAACCCCCTGAGGTCGACGGGAGCGGCGCCGCTCCCAGCAGCAATAAAAGTATATTACTATTTCTAATTTCGCGATATTTTATCATACACACGCGACAAAAACATTGACAGAAACCTTAGAATCGCGACTTTCCGATTTGAGCACTGGCAAATCAAATGGGATTTTTTAAATTAGGTTAATTAGACCAAAAGTAAACCTTGTTTTTTACTCTGTTTTTTACCTTTTAGTAACGTCCCCCTTCTATTGACATGGTAACTAGGTGCGAGTTTCGGGCAGGTGTGGGGAGGGGCGTGGGGCCATGTGTGAAACGCCGGCGTAAACAACACAAACTGTCCCGACAATTTGAAGCAAGATTTTATACAGACATACAATTTTATTCAAGATGGAAAGATTTTCTGCGCTGCAGTGTTTGAGAGCATCGATGGAAAGCGACGAAGACAATAACTGACGAAGAGTAAGTAACTATATTTGATTTGCCATGTTATCAAATACTCGTATTCAATATATGAATTCCGTGTGTGAAATTGCAGCGTAAACAATGTCCCGACATTATATCGGATCTTGTCTGTGTTTACGGTTGCGAGCTGCCAGCAACAGACGGTGTATGCTGATATTTATTTGATTTACCATATTTTCAAATACTCGTGAAAATATATGAATTCGCGTCTTGTGACGCTATACGAAAAAAATCAGAATCATTGCGGACTGCTGCGAATAATTAACGGGAGGATATTTAACCAGCTGGCATTCTGTTTGGCGCTTGGACATTATCTAGCTTAGCTTGATAATACCTATTGTGATTAATGTTTCTTGCCTCTCGAGAACTTGTTTGTGTGCTTATTGTGGTTTAGATTCCCAGCGTTTAGTTTATTCTGAGATTTTGGATACGTTTTGTTTGTTCCTGATCGTTGGTTATTTTGTTTTGTCTTGTTTATGTCTTTCCGTGTCTTCGTGAGACACGGATTTTGCTTTCGTTTTCCTACAGACGTTTAAAGATGAATATCTTAAACTTTTGATCATGTGCCTGTGCCCAATGCCAGACTTTGGATGTTGTCAAACTGGCTTTGTTGGTCCAAGAAATGCGTAGGCTACTCTGCAAGATGTCTTTGTCTGATGGCCTTTGACCATGATCTTTCAGGTGTGGATCATGAATATTCAGTAAATTAGCATATAGCCCTCCCACAGCCTGAAATAAATGTGACCAGTTCTGATAAAAACAGGTTTTTAGCTATTTAGATCTCATATGTGCTAAAACATTTTCACACCCTTACATAACCAAGACCTTGATGAACAAACGCACATTGGCAAAACAATTTGTCACTATAGTTTAGTGTGTGCTTTCACAACTTTTGTGACAGCAGAAAAATTAACTATTTTTAACTTGTGTGTTTGTAGATCTATTTACAAGCTGCATATGATACTGACCAAACTATTGATGGCATACAAATGTAGCTGTGATTGTCCTTCAAATAAAAATATTAAACACTTTGGAGTAAATGTGTGTTAAATTGATGAAATTGAGATAAATATCAGACCATGCCAAAATCAAAAAACATCGAAAAGCTTAGCACGGACCTCAGAGGGTTAAGAAGAGCCTCCTGCTTGACAGTGTCGTCTTCAGACTGACTGATGGTAGCTTGCAGCTCTTTCCTTTTGCCACTTAGGTGCAGCAGCAACTTCTTTAACTGGAGAAACCATCCCACCGCTTTCTTCAGTTGATGCCAGCTTGAGTAGTGATCAATTAACTTATTCACCGTGGCGATGTTCTCATCTGTGGCAATAAGACTGACTACAGCTGCCCTTTTGATCTCGACATCATCTTCCTGCACATGACTCGACTGATCTGGTCTTTCCGGCCATTCACTTTCATCTTTCATCAGGAAACTCGGGCCTTGTATCCAAGTTTCACTCTGGTTAACGTTCTCAGCTTTCAAACCTCTTGAAGCTCGATCTGCAGGGTTAACCGAGGTGTTTACATACCTCCACTGGGTTGGTGTAGTAGCCTCACGGATGATCGAGATTCTGTTGGCTACAAAGGTCTTGAAGCGAGCCGTTTCATTCTCTATGTACTTCAGTACAGTAGTACTATCCGTCCAGAAGATAGATCGTTCTAGTGGTACCTGCAGCTCCTGTTTCATCATCTTGTCAACCTTGACTGCGACAACGGCCGCCATCAATTCCATCCTTGGGATAGTAACCTGCTTCAGCGGTGCCACTCTGGACTTTCCCATAAGAAAGGAAATGTGCTTCTTGCCTTGTGTATTCGTCAGCAGGATGTAGGTAACTGTGCCGTAGCCATTCTCACTAGCATCTGAGAAATGATGTAGCTGTGCTGTCTTCGTAGGTCCAAACCCTGTAGGCTTGATGCTTCTCTCCACATGAAAGCTTGAGAGCTGCTCAAGGTCGGCTAACCACTTCCTCCATATCTGGGCCCGCCCATCCCGGATTTCTTCATCCCAACCTCTCTTCTCTCTACATAGATCTCTCAGAAGAAGCTTCACTGGCAGGACAAAGGGGGGCAGAAACCCAAGAGGGTCGTAAATGGAGCTGACCACAGAGAGAATCCCTTGTCTTGTGACTGGTTTATCCTGTGGCTGCATCTTGAACTGGAATGTGTCTGATTCAGTGCACCACTGGATACCAAGAGCTCTCTCCATAGGAAGTTGGTTGTGGCTCAAGTCTAGATCTTTGACTTCAGTGGCTCTTTCCTCTTCTGGGATGGACGACAGGACAACTCTGCTGTTGCTGACCCACTTAGTCAGGCGGAAACCTCCACTGGAACACAAGGCCCTGAGGTCCCTTGCCAGAGCAACAGCATGGTCTTCTGAGGACAAAGACTTCAAGCAGTCGTCAACATAAAAGTTTCTGAGGACTGTATCCACCACCTCTGGTATTGTCTTGCTTCTTCCATCTTCAGCTGTTCTTCTCAGTGCATATGATGCACAACTGGGAGACGATGTGGCTCCAAACAGGTGCACGGCCATTCTGTACTCTTCTATGGGTTGACTCAAGTCACCCTCCGGGCACCATAGGAAACGCAGCAGATCAGCATCCTTGTCTGGGACCCAGACCTGATAAAACATAGATTCTATGTCCGCCATCATAGCCACAGGCTCCTCTCTGAACCTCATCAAGACACCCATGAGGGTGTTAGTGAGATCAGGCCCTTGGAGCAACTGATCGTTCAGTGAAGTTCCCTGGAATGTCGCAGTGCAGTCAAAAACTACTCTAATCTTCTTTTTTTCGGATGGTAAACCCCATGGTGAGGTATATACCACACACGTCCATCTTCTCGGCTGAGCTGCTCTTTGGGGACTTTCACAGCATAGCCTTTCTGTATTATCCCTGTCATGAAATCCTTGTAGTCCTCATGAAGGTCTGGGTTCTTGCTGAGCTTCCTCTTGAGACCAACGGCGCGCTGCTCAGCCACGAAGCGATTGTTTGGCATATTGGCAGTCTCACTTCTCAATGGCAAGCCGATACAGTAGTGCCCATCAACAAGCTCAGCAGACTTACTGACTGAACGCATGAACTGGTGATCCTCTTGGGACATCTCTGTTCTGTCTTCACAGCTGTGTTCTGGGAAGTCTGTATTGTACTGCTGGATCAACAGTTCTTCGATGTTCGCTATTGAAATGCGGTTGGCTGTACATATTTTTGCACCTTGGGACCAGCAGTACCTGCTTCTTCAAATGTCTAATGTATTTCTGTAACTTGTTTTGTCTGTTTCTGTAATGTGCTCTCTCCTTATAAATGTTCCGTGCATGTGTTTTACATTCACCAGCTTCCCTTGAGAAAGGCAGAGCCGAAATGTTGGTGTGGCTGGTCTATACAGAGGGTAGACAAAATAATGGAAACACCAAATTAAAAGGACTAGACGTAACTAAATTGCAATTAAAAAGCAGTCTAAACATGTTGATTGAAGCTTTGAAATCCACTTTCAACAACATGAGCGATCTAACAGATTTTGAAAGAGGTAATATAGTTGGTACACAAATTGCATGTGGTTCAATCAGAGAAACAGCAAAATGATTTAATGTGTTAATTGATGTTCACATATTCTGAAACAATAACATCCCCACACACACTGCTAAATGGATTCAAGAGTGATTTCATGAACATCAGGATGAAGCTAAACACCTTCCATGGCCTCCCCAATCGCCAGATCTAGACATCATTGAATCTTTATGGGACATAATGGAATGAGTGCGGAATAGATTTCTACCGCCTTCATCTCTCAAAGAACTAGAGGCTTCTTTAAGAATTGTCCAATATCCCACTAGAGACAGTTCAAAACATTTGACATTTGACATTTTAAGCATTTAACAGACACTCTTATCCAGAGTGACTTACAAGATGTGCATAAATACATGGTAGGAACAATCATAGTTTGCGCAAGAGATCAGTGCAGTAATACAGCGATAGACATCAGCAGCTGCATACCATACCTGTAACACTGGGAAGGAAAAGGTTATACTTTTATTTTTATTTTATTGAGTAAGCAGGGATACAAGGTGTTGAGCAAGTAGGCAGTGGTGATGAACATTAGCTAGATGTACAGAATTCAGTGGTAGTGGAGTCTGAAATGGTGGGCTTTGAGTCTCTCAACTAAGGGCATTTGAGTCTTTTGAAGATTTGAAGTGATTCCGCGGTCCTGACCGATTGCGGAAGGTCGTTGCACCACCGAGGGGTCAGGACAGAGAAGAGACGAGACCGCGAGGAGCGGCTGCCAGGCGCCCGGAGGGATGGGACAGTCAGTTTGCCAGAGGAGGCTGAGCGGAGGGGTCTGGCTGGGGTGTAGGGAGTGATGAGTGACTGGAGGTATGGGGAAGCAGTACCTCTAGCCGCTTGAAAAGCAAGCACCAGTGACTTGAATCTGATGTGTGCTGCGATGGGGAGCCAGTGCAGAGAGGAGAGTAGAGGGGTGACGTGGGCGGACCTTGGTTGGTTGAACACCAGACGTGCGGCAGCATTCTGGACTAGTTGCAGTGGCTTGATGGCGCAGGCCGGTAGGCCTGCCAGCAAGGAATTGCAGTAATCCAGATGTGAGATCATCAGGGCCTGGACCAGGAGTTCGGTGGACTCTTGGGTGAGGAATGGTTGGATCCTCCGGATGTTGTGGAGGGAGAATCGGTAGGTCCGAGTAATCGCTGCAATGTGGCCCGAGAAGCACAGCTGGTTGTCCAGGGTCACTCCAAGACTCCTGGCAGACTGGAACGGAGACACTATGGAGCCTTCCACGGTGACTGACGCATCAATCATTGGGGAGCCCTTCGCAGGGAGGAAGAGCAGCTCTGTCTTCCCCAGGTTTAGCTTCAGGTGGTGGGTGGACATCCATGCAGAAATTTCGGCCAGGCATGCAGAGATCCATGCCGGGACCTGGGTCTCAGATGGAGAGATGGAGAGAAAGAGTTGAGTGTCATCGGCATAACAGTGATAGGAAAGTAGAGGTATCCTCTCCGGGTCACCTGGTAGGACCAGTCAGCCAGGTAGGACTTGAACCATGTCAATGCAGATCCAGAGATTCCCATCTCGATGAGAGATGAGAGCAGGATCTGGTGGTCCACGATCTCGAATGCAGCTGACAGGTCAAGGAGGAGGAGGACGGAGCTAAGGGATTGGGACTTAGCCACGTGAAGAGCCTCAGGGACCGCAAGGAGAGTAGTCTCTGTGGAGTGGCCTGCCTTGAACCCAGATTGGTTAGGATCAAGCAGGTCATTCTGTAGGAGATGAGCAGACAGTTGTTTATAGACAGCCTGCTCTAGTGTTTTGGAGAGGAATGGGAGGAGAGAGACAGGTCGGTAGTTTGAAATGGCAGCAGGATTCAGAGAGGGTTTTTTGAGGAGGGGGACGACATGAGCGCTTTTGAGGGAAGAGGGGACAGAGCCAGAAGAAAGAGAGGAGTTGATAACATTGGAGACAAATGGGAGGATGTCCATAGCAATGGACTGGAATAGGGGGGAAGGAATGGGATCGAGAGGGCAGGTGGTGGGACGTTGGGAGTGAACAAGTTGAAGGATGGCAGCGAGGTGTGAGAAGGAGGAAAGAGGGGTGAGAGGTTTAGGTAGCGAGATGGGTGAGGGAGAGTTAGGTGAGGGAGAGGATGGGGGGAAGGAGTTGCGAATGTCATCGACCTTCTTGCGAAAGAAGGATGCGAAGTCATCCGCGGTTAGAGAGGAGGGGGTGGGTGAGGAGGTGGGGTGAGGAAAGAGGAAAACGTAGAGTTTTCAAGGATTAGAAACAGAAGATTGAATCTTGGAAAGGAAAAATGCAGACTTAGCAGAGGAGAGGTTAGAGGTTAGAGGTTAGAAAAGGTAGCCAGGAGTGTGTGGAAGTCAGTCAGAGCCACAGAGGATTTGGATTTTCTCAGTTTCCTTTCTGCTGCTCGCAATTTGAGTTGGTCAGCCCGAATGGAGTCAGTTAGCCAGGGAGTGGGGGGTCGGAGACGAGCAGAGTGAATCAAAGGAGAAGGAGAGAGAGGAAAGTAGGGTGGATGATGCTTCCTCAGCAGGTAGCTGACAGAAGGCATCAGTAGGGGGAAGGGAAGATAGAACAGTAGCTGACAGGGCAGTGGGGGAAAGAGAGTGGAGGTTGCGACGGACAAGGACATTGGGGGCAGGTGAAGATGGTTTAGGCACAGAGGGGAGGGGAGGGAGAAAGACAGAAAGCAGTGGTCAGACACATGCAGAGGAGATACCACAATGTTGGGTGATACATTTGATAAATAGTTTCAATGTAGTGAACTACTTTTCCAAAGTAGCTTTGGTGTAGCAAGTTACTCTTCTCTCAAGTGTAGCTTTGCTTTAGCTTAACTCCTTCCAAAGTAGAGTAACTGGTAGCTCAGTTAAATGCATTTTCAGAGTGGCCTCCCCACCACTGGTTAAAGATAAGGTAAAGTTTTGACCTACAGTGAGAGGTAGAGGTGAGGTTGGAGTTAGGGTCAGGATGAGGCAGAGGGCAATGTTATTCAGATAACCTGTGTAATTACACAAACCGCACAACCCTTTTCCACAAGGAGTACCCAGTTACCTAGCTGAACACAGTGAATCTCTGACCACATTACTCCAGCTTTTAATAACTATTTCCCCCAACTTTTAATAACCTTTTCTCATATGTTACAGAAATAAGTTCACCAGTCTGCAAATTATGCTTTCTTACACATGTACAATTTAGAAGCAAGTTATACAGATATTACACAATTACACAGTGTGAAAGTAGAAAAATACACATTAAAAGAGGAATAGGAATGTCAAATAGGGTAAATGAATTAAAAATAGAATAAATAAATCACAAAACCAATGTCAGTGTTAAAAGCAGTCAGAATAGGAAAATAAAAAGCTTTTCCTTGTTTATATTGCTTTTCCCACTTTACCACTGGCATTGAGTTGAATTATTTTTTATTTTCCTCCTTGCATGAATGGCTATCAGTCACAAGCAGTCAGTTAATTAAATTCACACCAAAAATGTATTCAGTATCTGTATACTTTATTTTTCTAAAATTCATTCATGAATCTGAAGTTGTGCGTTTTAGCTGAGCACATATCACAAAGAGGCATCACTCAACTATTGACAGTTGAGTGGAAAAGGCAAATGGTGACCTACATAATATCAGCTCCATACTGTACATACTGTACATAATGAATGGGAGGGGGGCTGGGGCTTTTAAAAAATATATAATAAAATGCGGTTCATGTAATGTTATATGCAATGAGGCTGTGACAGGGTATTTCATAGAGCAAGTTAACCGATTCCCCAGAGAGCCGTGGCCACACATTGTAATGAGGGTAGCGCCGGTAGTAACTGCTCTAGAACATGCTAATGTAATGGAGTTGCTTCTGCCTGCTGCGAGTTTCGAACCGAGGACCCCAACGCAACAAGAGACACTAATCATCTTATTGACGTCACATTCTGTAGTGTACACTCATGTGTTAACGCACGTATCGGAGTTCCTCCGCTACACTAACATCAGTTAAATCTAGAGTACGGGCATCTGATAGCTTAGTGGAAGTGTTCCACCACTATGCGTTGTTGTGTTGAGTTCATGAAGAGACAGAGACCATGTTTTTCTGCTCTATTAATTTACTGTAGACAATTCCGTAGTAGCTGGAGTCACATAAGACATGACAGTAAGACAACAGCAAAGGAGGACAGGAGATCAACCTCTCTCTTTAGCAGCATATTGCAGATTCATAATATATTCACATTTTCCAGTGTGTATAAGATAATATGTAAATTAAACAATAATGTATTCAAAATGCTCATGTATAGAAATAGAAAATAAAGTACACATTTCAGAAGCATCTGTTGTGCATTAATATCATATTAATCAAGTTTTTTTAATGTATATCTAATATATAATTATATCAGAGGTGGCTTGTCCATAGAGGACGGGAAGGACAGTCCTCCCCAAAAATGTGAAGAAAAAAATCTATCAATATAAAAATGTAAAAAACTCACCTTCAAATCCATTTCTAAGCATCTAGGATACATAAAACCCTTAGTGCTATTCTTAAAGTCTCAACAGCGCCCTCTAGTGCAATGGAAAAATGCATCCCTCATATCTCTCGTCCTCCCCAAGCCTCATAAGCCACCATTCAAATGCATTTTTTTCCACATTTTCTCCTCTCCTATCTTTTACATGGCAAAATGTCCTGTTACGGAGGGCGTCCTCCCTAAAGGCCTCTATATGCTCGAAGGACAACAAACACAACAGCAACACAACCAGGGCTCTGCAAAATCAACACAACCTTTGCGACCTACGCAGAGGGTTTCAGAGGGTGTTGTGTACCTTGCACAAAAATCTAACTGGTGACCGTAGTGCAACCGTTCACGTAGATGTTGCGATGTCGTAGTTCATAGGTCACAGTTCATCAAGCTAGTAGCTTCACTCACAGAGCCATAAACCTGCCAAAGATGGCCCCACTCTGTCTGCCTGCACAGGATGACTAAAATGCGCCTCCCCGACACCTTGTTCACTTTGTAATATAACCATTTTTTTAAATATATATTGTGGCAGCCCAATGGGCTGCACTAGGAAATGGCTGCCTGGCCTACAACACATGGGAGCCAGGAAACACTACATTCCCCAGCAGACCACAGAAACACCTGAGCCGAGTGAAAGTAACGGGACTGATGACCAGCTGAAGGCCATTTCAAGGCCTATTTAAAGGGTTGATTCCCACTACACTGGGAAAGGAGTAGGAACGTGTTTGGAAAGGAGTTGCTGTGTGTTTAACCCCCTGAGGTCCGTGCTAAGCTTTTAATGTTTTTAGATTTTGGCATGGTCTGATATTTATCTCAATTTCATCAATTTAACACACACTTACTCCAAAGTGTTTGATATTTTTATTTGAAGGACAATCACAGCTACATTTGTATGCCATCAATAGTTTGGTCAGTATCATATGCAGCTTGTAAATAGATCTACAAACACACAAGTTAAAAATAGTAAATTTTTCTGCTGTCACAAAAGATGTGAAAGCACACACTAAACTATAGTGACGAATTGTTTTGCCAATGTGCGTTTGTTCACCAAGGTCTTGGTTATGTAAGGGTGTGAAAATAGTTTAGCACATCTGAGATCTAAATAGCTAAAAACCTGTTTTTATCAGAACTGGTCACATTTATTTCAGGCTGTGGGAGGGCTAAATGCTAAATACCTGAATATTCATTTTGGCTCTTTGTTACGTTGCAACACGCGGAATGTTTGGCGTCACAACACGCGATATTCATAGGCTATATTTTCACGAGTATTTGAAAACAAGCGAAATAAAATTAATATCAGCATAGACTGTTGCTGGCAGATTGCAAGCGTAAACACAGACAAGATGTAAAAAAATAAAAAAACAAGCGAAATAAAATCAATAGCATAGACTGTTGCTGGCAGATTGCAAGCGTAAACACAGACATACGATATATTTTATAACATTTTACGCTGTTTGAAAAGTATTTTGTGTGCCTATTGCAATTTGTTACATTGCGACATGCGGAATATGTAGTCACAAGGCGCGGAATTCATATATTTTCACGAGTATTTGAAAATATACTCGTGAATATACTGTTGCTGGCAGATTGCAAGCGTAAACACAGACATACGATATATTTTATAACATTTTAGGCTGTTTGAAAAGTATTTTCTGTGCCTATTGCAATTTGTTACATTGCGACATGCGGAATATGTAGTCACAAGACGCGGAATTTATATATATTTTCACGAGTATTTGAAAACAAGCGAAATAAAATAAATATCAGCATAGACTGTCCTCTTCAGTTTGTGTTGTTTATGCCGGCGTTTTCACACATGGCCCGACGTACCTCCCGAAATTAGCACCTCGTTAACATGTCAATAGAAGGGGACGTTACTAAAAGGTAAAAAACAGAGTAAAAAGCAAGGTTTACTTTTGGTCTAATTAAGCTAATTTAAAAAATCCCATTTGATTTGCCAGTGCTCAAATCGGAAAGTCGCGATTCTAAGGTTTCTGTCAATGTTTTTGCCGCGTGTGTATGATAAAATATCGCGAAGTTAGAAATAGTAATATACTTGTATTGCTGCTTGGATCGGCGCCGATCCAGCCGACCTCAGGGGGTTAAGAGAAGAGTAAGAACCTGTGAAGTCGTTGACTAGCCAGGATTTGAAGAGGAGTGTTGGAGTGTGTTTGTTTGTTTGAAATTGGATTGCTTTGGAATATCGACTACGGACTGGATTGTGGACTTGGACCCGGATTTTGGATTGGAACAGACATTGACAAAGAGATAAGGATTGCGGACTTTGTGTTTGTATTCTCCCGAAGACCCCACCCTTTGTTTTGTGTTGTCATTATTCGTGTTAGAATAATAAATGATCATTTTGGTTTATATTACTGCCTCCTCCTTGTTCTTGCACTTGCCTACGCCCTCTGCAAGGTCCGTGAGTGTCGCCCAACCCCTGGGGACACCACATATGGTGGAGAATGCGGGCAGAGGGCATCACTGATAGGCAAGAGGAGGTAGTGCAGCAGGATTTATGTTTGGTTTTTGCAATGGACTCCACAATGGAAGAGATGCAGAGACTGAAGAGACGGGCAGCCATGGTGGAGGACCGATGGCGTGTCACCCTCCGTGAGGTCCAGCAGCTGAAGCAAAGTGCCCAGATTGAGCTGTGCAAGGCAAAGGTGGAGTTCAGCACCTCAGAGGAGCGCCACCTACTGGCAGTGATGAAATTGCAAGAGGAGCACACTGACTCCCTGAGAGCGCTGGGAATCATGGCTGGGGAGCTGGAAAAGGAGAAGGCATCCCTTGTTGATGAAGTGAGGCAGGTAGAGGCCCACAACCTGGCGCTGGAAGAGAAGGTGAAAACCCTATCCAAGATGTTGGAGGGAAAGAACCGACAGTGTCGGGACATCCAGGAGTCCCAAGACCAGGCTAAAGAGGAATATGCCAGGGCCTTGGAGGATGTCCAGACCGAGCTTGCCCAGAAGGAGGCAGAGCTAAGGAGAGAAGCGGAGAACCATGCGTCCGAGGCGGAGCAACTCCGGAACCAAGTGGAGCAGGAGAGCGAGGGAAGGCAGGAGCTGGAGGCTCAGTTGGAAGAGGTGAAGTTTCATCTAACAGAACAAGAAGCAAAGATTTTTGTTTTTCAAGAACTTCACCAAACCGCCTCTACAGCCCTCCTGACTGAACAGAAGAGAACGAAGGGCTCCCTCTACTGCGAGAGGAAGTGAAGGTCTTGAGTGAGAGACTGGACCAAAAAGAAGCCCAGCAGCGGGCCACAGAGAAATCATTTCGTGAAGTATTGAAAATACAAACCGAAACGCTGCTTGCAGTACAAAATCAACTGGACGAGGTGAGCGAAGAACTTGAATGTGTAAAATGTGTTCCGGTCATGAGAGATTTTGGCACGCAGGTGGAGATCTCGCAGCCAGTGGAGCTGGCAAGAGATGATGACCAGATGTTGGAGTGGGGTCAATGGTCCTCAGTCCCACTCAGCCTGCCGGACCTTCAAGGGGGACTAGAGGAGCAGTATGCAGACGAGGAGCTATGGTGGGACCATAGCATGGAGGAAAGCCTCTTGGCGATGGCTGAGGTCAGGTGGGACACCCTACCATCTCCTGATGTGGTGAGTCCTTCTGTTCCATGGAAAGTAAAAAGACAGAGGAGAAAAATGAAGTTTCAAAGCTCTCACCTGAAGGGAAACCAGGAAAAGAACTGGCGCAAATTTAAAGGGAAGAAATATAGGAAACGTTTATGGAAAAGAAATTCAAGGATGAAGTTAACTCTGTTAAGAGCATGTTTTCCCCGGTTACCACACCTGACCACCTGGAAGCAAAGTGGCAGTGGCGGAAAAGGCCAAAGAGAAAAAAAAAAGACAAAACGGCACAAAGTGTACCGGAGGAGCCATGGAGGGCTGGTGAAGACCAGAGCAGGAGCGGTGACCGCTCCGTCCATGGAGCCCAGAGCCGGTACACCCATATGGCCACTTGGTCGCAGTAAAGGTGAGCAACTTACGTCACTCGCTAATGTCTGCCAGATGCTTTTTCAGGCAGGGAATGGAAATGAAATTTGGACATTTGATCCCGGCGGAGCACTGCCTGAGTGGACCTGGAGAGGGGGGACCTCCTGGTGGCCGCTGGGGGGCCTCCCGAGGTCAGAGCTGAGGAGGAGGGTGTGTGGCAGCCCAATGGGCTGCACTAGGAAATGGCTGCCTGGCCTACAACACATGGGAGCCAGGAAACACTACATTTCCCAGCAGACCACAGAAACACCTGAGCCGAGTGAAAGTAACGGGACTGACGACCAGCTGAAGGCCATTTCAAGGCCTATTTAAAGGGTTGATTCCCACTACACTGGGAAAGGAGTAGGAACGTGTTTGGAAAGGAGTTGCTGTGTGTTTAAGAGAAGAGTAAGAACCTGTGAAGTCGTTGACTAGCCAGGATTTGAAGAGGAGTGTTGGAGTGTGTTTGTTTGTTTGAAATTGGATTGCTTTGGAATATCGACTACGGACTGGATTGTGGACTTGGACCCGGATTTTGGATTGGAACGGACATTGACAAAGAGATAAGGATTGCGGACTTTGTGTTTGTATTCTCCCTTTGTTTTGTGTTGTCATTATTCGTGTTAGAATAATAAATTATCATTTTGGTTTATATTACTGCCTCCTCCTTGTTCTTGCACTTGCCTATGCCCTCTGCAAGGTCCGTGAGTGTCGCCCAACCCCTGGGGACACCACAATATTTACTTTTATGGTTTTTGTCAGGGTCAAGTCTAAACTTGTTGCAAGTGTCTTTTACTAAAATGTTAAAATTGTCTAAATGACCAGTAGACCACCACCAGGAGGTCCAGTCCAGCAATCTAGCCCTTGGGTGGTTTATGGGTGCTAAACCTAACTTGCCTCATGCCAGGCAGGGATCAGCTGGGCACCCTGGGGTGTCTGTTTGGGGTGGAGGGTGGAGGGTGGAGGGTGGAGGGGGTGGGTGTAGCTGATACAGATGGTAAGGGGTAAGGTAAGGTAATTATTCAATCCAATCTGTTCACCTGGGAGGCATGTGATGAGAGAAGATAGTTTTCCTTACAACTTATTTCATGGTCTAAACTAATCGGTTTCATCTATAACCAAAGGGATTTATGTAAGCCTTGAACTTGATATGAAATGCACAAAAGGTAGAGAAAAGCATGTGTGTGGAAATTATTCATACGAAATGTTGGAATACTGGTACTGGGACATTGGTATTGTTTTCTTTTTCCTTAAGATTTGCTATCATTCATGGGATGTTTGGAAATCTAATGCGTTTTTGACTAGTGACAATGAAAATCCTCAAGCCTTTAGGAAACATTTGGGGAAAATGAATATTCCTACAGCAGCAGATACTGTACTGGACACATGCTAATGCTAATGTTGTGAAAGGTTAGATCTGTGAGACTCATGATGCTATCCAAAAGCTGAAGTGATGTTCATTGATTCACTTGTGAATGGATTCACTTTGAAATCCAGCCTAGTGGCCTAAAATATGGTTCTGTGTGGCTCAGTAGGTAGAGCGTGGTGTCAACAATGCTTAGGTTGTGGGTTCAATTCCCACTGGGACCACATTGAAAAATGTATGCATTCACTACTGTAAGTCGCTTTGGATAAAAGCGTCTGTTAAATGGCATATATTATAAATGGCATATATTATACATGGCTAAATTTGAACCTGCTTCAGATAGAGTGGTGCAATTCTGTTCAAAATGAAATCTACTTTACTGCGGATTGTTTTGAAAAGTACCATTTCCCAGAAATCCTCACCACAAGCATGTTCTCTGTGATCAGACGGATGCCTGTGGTGTAATATTCTATTCCTGGACCTTAAGAGATTCAATGGTTTGTGGGACATGGCTTTGTAGTCAAACTATAAAGCCAGCTTAGACATTTCAGCCAGATTCAAGTGCCATAGTTTAGACACAACAGCTTGTGTTGTCATGATTGAGACTGCATGTAATCAGGAAAGGCCTGGAAAGCTGCAGGTCAACCACAGGTAGGGCCCAGATGTTCTCTAAAACTGTGATTCTTCCCAGCTTCTGCTTAATTCTACAGCTAGGCAATTTGTCCAGTGAAGTAAAGAATTTATGCAAATGTCATGTTTTTTTTCATTCATTTTTGTGAATACCAAACTAATAGTATTGTGTAGGAAATTTAAAAAGTAACAGCTCTCGTGGGCTGCTTGGTGGCTCATCCTGTTAAGGCACTGTTCTAGTGTATGGATGAGCCCGGCGGTCTGCACCCTGTTAAGGCACTGTTCTACTTTGTGGATGAGCCCCACGGTCTGCATCCTGTTAAGGCACTGTTCTGGTGTGTGGATGAGCCCCACGGTCTGCATACTGTTAAAGCACTGTTCTAGTGTGTGGATGAGCCCCACGGTCTGCATCCTGTTAACGCACTGTTTTAGTGTGAGGAGGAGCTCCACGGTCTGCATGCTGTTAAGACACTGTTCTAGTGTGTGTATGAGCCCCATGGTCTGCATCCTGTTAAGGCACTGTTATAGTGTGTGAATGAGCCCCACGGTCTGCATCCTGTTAAGGCACTGTTCTAGTGTGTGGATGAGCACCACAATCTGCATCCTGTTAAGGCACTGTTCTAGTGTGTGGATGAGCACCACGGTCTGCATCCTGTTAACGCACTGTTCTAGTGTGTGGATGAGCACCACGGTCTGCATCCTGTTAAGGCACTGTTCTAGTGTGTGGATGAGCCCTACAGTATGCATCCTGTTAAGGCACTGTTCTAGTGTGTGGATGAGCCCCACGGTCTGCATCCTGTTAACGCACTGTTCTAGTGTGTGGATGAGCACCACGGTCTGCATGCCAGCAGCAAATATAGTCAGCAACCCCACGGGCTGATGCATAATTGGTGGTACCGTCGTCCAGGGAGGGAGGGATTCATTCAGCAAGGTTGTCCATGTCTCGTCACACACCAGTGCCCACAGTCTGCCTGTATAAAGCTGCGCAGAAAGTGCCTTCCTCTGAATCATATCAAGCAACCTTAACTTTTAGACTGCGGTGTGAAAATAAGCAGTGGCTGACATCACATGTTTTGGAGGAGAGCACGTGTTTGTTTACTCTCTTCCAAATTGACAGCTGAGGTTTCAGCGAGTGTGACTGAGAGTACAATCGGGCATTCCAAACTGGGAAAAAAATGAAAATGAAAATCATAAAACAAATAAGAAAAAAAGTCTCAGCGCTGAAAGCCATGGCTCAAAGTTATAGTATGGACAAAGCCCATTGTGGTCAGGCTGAATGGAGACAAAACGCACTGATATACACATTACACCTTCATCACATGCTGTTCCATTCCATCCCAAGCTGCTCATAATCACACAGGATTAACAAAACTACAGCACAGCTGGCACACTGCTTCATTGTGCACTGGCCATTTAATGCACATATAAATATGTCCAGCAAATGGTTTCATGGATTCTGCCTCATTTTAATTTCATTTTGCCTAGATGCAAAATGCTTGGATTGAATTGTGAGTCATATTTAAAGACAACTGTTGATAGAATCCAGGCCACAGTATCCATTCATAGAAACACAGCAAAAGATGCTATATTTGAATCTTGCTTCTCTGCCCATGAACAACTTGCTTAACTTCCAGTAAATATACAGTAATATCCAGCTCAAAAAAATAAATTATTTTATACCGTACTCTCCATCCATCCATCCATTGTCTAAGCCGCTTATTCCTGGTCAGGGTCGCGGGGGGGTGCTGGAGCCTATCCCAGCATGCGTTCCGGGCGAGAGGCAGGAATACACCCTGGACAGGTCGCCAATCCATCACAGGGCACACACACCATTCACTCACACACTCATACCTACGGGCAATTTAGACTCTCCAATTAGCCTAACGTGCATGTCTTTGGACTGTGGGAGGAAACCGGAGTACCCGGAGGAAACCCACGCGGACACGGGGAGAACATGCAAACTCCGCACAGAAAGGCCCCCGGCCTGGATTCGAACCCGAGACCTTCTTGCTGTGAGGCGACAGTGCTATCCACTGCACCACCGTGCCGCCTATACCGTACTCTATGCATTCTAATTTGCAGCATGTAAAATGTCATTGATCCTGGATAAAGGCATCTGGAAGGCAAATAAATATTGTATTGTAAGGTCCTCACTCACTAAGTATGCCCACATTGCAAATAAAAATAGCACATAAAATCAAGTTTAAGTTGTCAAACTTCATATTTATAAGACACTGCCTTTCACCTCATGGTGTATATGTGCACTGCGATCCTTTTCAAACCTGGCACACAACATAACAAGCTGGTCTCACGCTGGAGAAACTGCAATAAAGCCACTGCAATCTCAAACAAAACAAAAAATCTAAAGCTTACTGATTATAACTCCCCCACCTCTAAATTAATTCATAAAGTTAAGAGCTGACTGTTCCAACAGATATTCAAGAGCCACTTCTAGAGGAGATTGCACTATATCCGAACGCATTACAACATTTGCTCAATCAGCATTTTATATAAAAGCCTCTAAATATTGAAATTCACTACCAACTGATATTAAGAGATGCAGTAGGTTTTGTAATTTAACCTCAAAAGTCAAAATATGGCTGAAGGAAAACCACATCTGTCATCATCAGTCATAACATACTATATTCTCACTGATACTATCAGCAATACTAAAGACCCAATTGCTAAGCAATAGTTTTTATAAACTTTTATACTTTGTGTTCAACATTTCTATTTTGTAAATATGAGAGGGGGTTAACAGAAAGAATGGAGGAGGTAAAACAAGCGAATGCAGACTCAAAGAGCACAATACAATAAAACTCATTCAAGGGAAAATCTGACAGAAGTGTATTATGTAGACAGGCACATATGGATTATGGATATACAAATGAATATAAATCAGAATAAATACATGTTATAGGAAATATTAATCACATTGGTAATAGCTTAATAATGCTATAATGACAACATTAATGATAACAATAATAGCATCAGTGCTAGAATTATAATGGTTAAACATAAATATGCAATTACTGAAATAATATTTGATCTTATTATATTTAATCCTAAAGATTGATGATACTAATTGAAAAAGGCAATGAATAAGACAAAGGGCTCATAACCCATGTTATCCGGTGGCTTGGAGAGTGAGTAGAAAAGCCTCCAATTAAATCTAATTCAGTCAACAAACATTACAGATGACTATGGCCAGGATGCACCAGTTCAAGTGGACCAGGCTCAATTAGCCTTGTCTCTACCGAAGTCTGGCAAATGGTGTCTGCTATGGATTGTTTGGGGTAGATTATATCCCAGTGGGAATTCTCCTTTCTCATGCAGTGGGAGAACAGGTGCCAGTACCTGGCCTCCTATTAGGCCCCACCCTCCGAGGTGTGTTTGACTCCAGTACCAGCCCCTGCTGTGACAGGCTCACCTCCACCTGTGGGAGTGTTTCAGCAGGGCTCCCGCAAAGATGGCCTACCTCTCCACACACCCAGCATCCCACTGGTCAGAACAGCGATGGCCTACGTGTCCACACACCCAGCATCCCACTGGTCAGAGCAGTGGTCACATCTACCCGAAGTGCACTGGTGCTCACAATGTGTTGAGAGTAACCATACTCTGTCCCATGAACTTCAATAGTTTGTAAATGTATTTAACCAATCCTTTTTTTATTATTATAAATTTTTTAGTTTCTGTTTTTGCTTTTTATTCCTCATTTTTCTCCAAATTTTTAGTTGCCAATTATACCCTCTCTTTTTCATGTCAATTATCTCCTTAGTCCCAAGACCACCGATAGTTAGCTGAACTGCCTCCTTCCAGCCGGCACCCGACTAAGCTAAAGCCTGTCACCGTAACACACAGGACCACTCATATACGCAGCAAGCTCATATCGGCTTCCCTCCCCCCTCCTTGGGTTGGACAGCCAATTGTCACCCACTAGTGGCACTCCCGGCCAGAGCCGGGCTGGCGCGACCTGGTGGAATTGAACCCCGGTGGGTGACGTCGGATGTTCTTACTGCTACACCACTCGGGAGGCCCAAACCTATCCCTTTTCAGACGCATTTATGGCAGAGTAGTTCCTACTATAGCATCAAACTGGTTTACACTATCACTGCATCTGCATCCACTAGAGAATGACACCAGTACATGGATAATAGCAACAGTTCAGACTACCCTGACCAATGACAGAATGCAGGTATTCCTACACTGAAGGTCATTCAAAGTAGGAAATGGTTTTCTGGTTACCAGAAAAACCACAAAAGTTATTACTAAGATACAGAGAATTTTTCAGTCTGCAACATTTATTACACTGTAGGACTTACACAGTAAAAAAACATAAGGTGAAAACAGGTGCTCAAATGTGTAGCAGCAAATATTTCAGTCAAGCAATGCCTTGCTTATATTAAACCCCAAAACTATATTTTAAGTAAGAGATAGGCCTAATGGTTGGAAAAAACAGAAAAAGGCACGAAATTCACATGAGCACCTGGACTATTATGTTGATCTACGTATGTACTGACAAGTCTTCTAGCACACAATGCTTTGATACCTGCTGCAGTGCTGTAGCTATGCTGGTAAACGGCATTTCAGTGAGTTATTTTTAAAGAGCTCATTATGGAAATTAAGTGTAAACAATTACAAACATGGCAGCCAGTGGCGATTTTAGGGTTTTAAAACAGGGGGTGCAATGTTCAAAAATAATTTTCTTTTAAATGGTTTTTGACATTGATTTGAAAATTATAATATTTTCAACCCGCGGTAAAATCACCACTGATGGCAGCAAAGGTGTCATTATTGTGCTTTTTTCATGCTCACAGATTAACACAAATAAACACTTGAAAGCATAACAGCAGTGGATGGATATTTTGCCATAACAAAAAACAGAAACAGTGACCTCTATCAACCAAAGAGTAAACATCCGAGGCAACCTCAGACTTGCCTCCGAGGTAGGGATGGGCAATACTGCTAATTTTGGGTTTGATACAATACCAAGTAATACTAGGCCAGTATCATCGATATCGATACCGATACTTTTCAATAATAAATGCTGTTGTACTTTTAAAGGGGAAGGAAAATGTCACACTGTGAACACTGAAAAAGTGAACACTGTGATGAATACAGGCATTTCTGCTTCCTTGGCATATTCCTTGGCACTTTCAGTTACCCACACAACACCACATGACATGGAAACTCTTATGAAAAATATGTTAAATGGAAGTAGAAATATTAAACAGATTATTATTATTATTATGCAATGGGTAATTAATGCCAATCTAATTAGATATAATGGTAAAAGAGAGTGGATTTATTGTATTAGGCCTAACTACAAATTAAAAAGAAAAGGTAAAACTTCACAGTGCTCTGATTCCACTGTAATTATTGTGTACATACATATTAAACATCTTAATTACTTATTGTTACACTGTACAATTTTTATTAACATTAACCTTCCTAACCCTAACCTTATTCATAGGTATTAATGCAGTAACGACAGTGTGCAGCAATGAATACAATACTTGTTACACAGGAACAGAGCACTGCAATGTAAAGTGATACATTAAAATAATGTAAAGAGAATATAAAAAAATCTGGGTAAAATCATATTGAAATTTCTGAATAGTTTGGCATTAATCACCCTTTAAAACTGGTGGTAGCTCCTAGCTAGCTAGCAACATTAGGTTAGCATGTATTAAATTGGATAAGCTACCTAGCTAACAAGTAGAGGTACTAAATTCAATATAGGCATGCTGCATGAACGAATTTGATTAAAATAAACATTACATTACATTACATTATAGGCATTTGGCAGACGCTCTTATCCAGAGCGACGTACAACAAAGTGTTAACCATAGTCAAGAACAGTTTAGCTGAAAGCCACCCTAGTGGGAAGTACAATTCCTGGGTGCTAGGAGCAACCACATAGTTAAACTAGGACCCTGTAGGTAAATCTGTAGCCACAATTCAGAGGTAGCAGTAAAGTACTCGATGCAGGAAATAATGCCTAAGCCTAATACAATACATAAACAAGTAGACGTGTAAACTAAGCGACTATGACCCTAAGTTAACAAAAACCGGACTACGGGGAGAGGTGCACCCTGAAGAGGTGAGTCTTCAGTCGACGCTTGAAGGTGGCCAGGGTCTCAGCTGTTCTGACTTCCACCGGAAGGTCATTCCACCATCGTGGAGCCAGAACCGACAGGAGACGTGACCTTGAAGACTGGCAAACGTTATCTGTTTGACTATATACCTGGATACGCTCTGCCTCTTAAAAATGACGCCATCAGTGGACTCTCAGTGGACGTCTGAGTTCTTGGTGTGCTTTTTTGGGAATCTTCCTCCCTCTTTTTTGGCTTTCTTCATATTGATCGGGTGTTTATGTTTTAAATGTTTAAATAGATTAGTGGCATTACCAGAGTGTTGCACCATCATGCTGCATGTGTCCACATGCGTTAAGTAACACCACACAACACTTCGCTTCATTTCAGCCATTTCACATGGTTTTCGTTTAGGTCTCCTGCTCCCGCAAAGTTCTGTGAGGTGAGGAATCAATCAGGAGCAATCGCAGGAAGTTCACGAGCACTCACGCTGCGTAAATACTGCGCAGGAATGTGTTGTGGTAGAATCAGATCTCAGCCAGGGCCAGATAGACTGAGTGATCCGAAGCCACATTTAATACTTCTTAAAAACAACACATTTCGAGTCAGATGTAATCGGGTTTTATTGTATGCAATGCGAAATCACCTACAAGAAAACCAGGCTGTTCGCGAAAGCAGCTCTGGCCTCCTTTCCGTGCATCAACCTTTTAACATGTCATAACTCCTCCTGCCTTGGAGCTTGACGTCATAACCACTCCCACTTAGCTCAATCCCTCCCCATGAGCTCATGGTGTTCCATCCTGCGGAGACCACTTTTTATTTTACTTTGTTCATACTTTCATCATTTAATTAAAATATTAATGAAAAGGGATAAACAGACATAAACAGACTTAAACAGACACTTCAGCTGACCCAACTGTGTACTATGTATTTACCTGTATTGTGTAGCTTAGTAATAGTTTTATTTGATACGGGGCTACATCATTGCCCCACGACTTATGCGGATAGTTTAATTCCAGTGGTCTATAACATAGTATGCTCGCCGCGTAGCCTAAGAATGCTGGCAGTAAACTTGCGGGATCTCTAATACAAAGTTAGAAGTCTAAAGCATGGTGGGATTTGCTTGCTTAATTGTTAGCCCACGCCCTCTCACCCCTCGTGCTGCGGAGCCTTGCCTGAACTGGGCTCATAAATCTTAGTGGTGGGAAGACCCGGCCACCTATATCTGTCCCATTGTGCCCTTGTCAGGTAGGGAAGTACCGTTACATCCACAAGTGTGGCCTGGTTATTGGCCATCAGGATGTAAGCAGCATCTGGTCACTGGCCCCCAGGATGGGAAGCCCGACCCCCTCCCCTACTCATGACCATTACTTTGGTCGGACAGAAATAGTTTATGGCTGGGCTAATGGACCCTTGGATCAACAATTTAGATTTATGTTTGGTTCCATCTCTGTGTCCATTGTATTGCAGTGTGTAGTCTGCACAACCTGCTCTTATTTCAAGTCCTCAGTGTGGCACTCTAAACCTCGTATGTAGGCAATATTTATGTTTTACCTGACACTCCAACAATATACTGATAGTGGTTATGTTTATGTGTAACGCAGACTGCTGCTGGCCCCGGTTAGCAAACCGTGCAGGAATCTGGTCATGTGTAGACACTAGGCCACACAAATTGACCCTCCAGAAACACAGGGACAGGGCATGGGCTCAAACTTCTCAAAAAAATCTCCCACAAATGCCTGTACAAAGAATGAAGATACATTTGCACAGGCAGCTTCAAAATGGATGCCCCTGCACATAACTAGTGTACTCGCGAGTTTTATAAATAAACGTTTAATTTAGTAAAAGCAGTGCACTGGCTCAGCCCGGCTTCAGGTAAGCAAAGAGAAACAAATGTATTTATTTTTGTAAACATGGGTATCAATATTTTATGGGAGAGATCGATACCAAAAACAAAATCACAGTATCGGCAGTATCGATACTTTGGTATCGATCCGCCCCCACCCCTACTCCGAGGGGCTTGTTGTTTGCAGTATGTATGTACAGTATGTATCAAAGACTGGAGGCTCCTTGTCCATGAGTCAATTTCACGTGAGCGAAAGCAGCGCTTTAGCCCAATCATATCACCCTAGAAATGACAGTCATGCCGCATCTTACAGTGGATAGCACTGTCAATTAAATATTTCAGTCCCTCCCTCAGTGATAGTGAGTGAGGCAAATTTGGCATTTGCTTAAGACTATGAGTAACAATAACATTTTGTTTTGTTTAAAACACCTACGAATATTTTTTATTCAATGTGTTGCCGACCAATCCTGACCTTGCACTCATCGAGAAATTACAACAGCTAAATTGGTAATGTTTCCTACTAGCTTACAAACGTTAGCGAACTGGCGTTAGTTGCTAACTAGGTGCCAGGTTGCTAACTTTAGTGTGGACGAATTTTCCCCTTTAGCTTCTTAACATTGATAGCAAGATAGATAATAGCAGTTTACCATGGCAACCTTTGTGCCAGATACAGTGGAATATGCGCCATGCAAAATGAAAGGAATGAACAGGTGAAGTTTAACGTTAGCTAAATTAATCTATTGGGCGAGTTTGCATAGATAGACGAGGGGGCTAGGCTTCAGGTGGAAAAATACAACAAAACTGTTAGGTGAAATAGGGCTGTTGTTTAAACTGTTCACCAATACAACAACATTGCATGGCTGGCAGAGTTAGCTTTCAGAGGGCACGCTGAACAATTAATATAATTAATAAGGCTAATTGTTAGATTTGGCTATGAATGATATCCCTGTTTTTGACTGGCAATTAACACATCTAAAATTAAGGAAATATTTTAATATAATAATAATAATATATGATATAACAATCTTTAAAAATAATCTATTATATTTCAACTTTAACAAATATAAATCTTTAATTTAAGAACTGTGAGTTGACCACTAAAGTCCTTGTTATATGTACTTAGAATTGACCAAAGTTACTTGCCGTAATGAATGCTCTGTAGAAGAAACAAAAATGGTTATAATAATCTAACAACCCAAAACGCAGAAAACTATTGTAAAACTAAATAAAGAGTTCAGTTATACCCTTTAGAATAACTAACCTGAGATGGTCGAAGGACTAACCTAATTTAGGTGGCTGCTAACAATGTTTTAGTTGTTCTGTTCAGTGGGTGTAGGGGGAAGTTGCCTGTGAGCACTGGTCTGAAGTCAGTTTTGCGCTTTTCTTCCTAATGTGTAGTGTGTTCCTGATTAGAGTTAACTGGCCCTCCGCCAGTGTTTGTGGCAGCATGTCCCTTGAGCGGATTTCCAGTTTCCAGCATTGTTAAACTGAGGTGTAGTTACCCTGTAAACACATAAGCTAATGTGGAAGCAAAAACAAGAGAAATTTGCACTTATGAACTCTGTGTTCTGTCCCTATGTTTTCCAATAGATCACTTATGTAACATAGTATCTGCACTTCCGGCTAATTCCTGTTCATTTTGTTAACCTTACCATTATAATTTTGCATTTATATATAAATAAACCACCGTTAGCATATTATCAGAATGTCAATTAAACCAGAAATATTGCCTACATGCTATGCTTGGAAGTGGCATGCCAAGAACTTGAAATGAGACAGATATATTAGGCATATAAATTGTACAGTGATGCAGAACTCATTATACAGAGAATACAAGGATTACGTCCAACATAAATTCAAATCGAAATTCATTAGTGCAGCAGTAAAACTATCTCTGTCCGATGAAGTAATGGTCACGTGGAGGGGAGAAATTCGGACTTCACAATCTGAAGCCCAAGGCTCAGACGCAGCGATCTGTGGTTCAAAGCAACAGTGGTCCTCCCCTCGCAAGAATAATGACCACGAATGACGTCGAGCAAGGCTGACCCGTCACTGGAGTCCAGTCCGGGCAACTCTCCGATGGAATGAGGAGGAGAGGACGTGGATTAAAAGTTAAATAAATGAATCCCGCCACGTTTAATTCTTTTACTTTTGTATTAGGGATTCTGAAAAATGTACTGTCAGCATTCCCAAGTCACGCAGCGGATAGACTATAAACCCCTGGAATTGGGCTATCTGCATAAATTGTGTGGGAACGGTGTAGCCATTCAGCAAATACAATTATCAGTACATGATATATATATATATATATATATAGAGTGAATAATTAGGTCAGCTGAAGTGCTTGTTTATTATTTTTATTAAAGATTGAAGGACAAAAAAAAAAGATGGAAAACGTAAACAGATATGTGGTGAGATCATGGGGAGGGGTTGAGTCAGGTGGGTGTGGTGATGACGTTAAGCCCCACAACAGGAGGGTTTTATGACATAATAAAAACCAGATGTATGGAAAGGGGGGGGGGGCAGAGCTGTTTTCCCGAACCAGCCAGGTTTCTTGTATTTAATCTTGCATTGTATACAATAAACCCTTTTACATCAGACTCTGAAGATTGTGTTGTTATTGAAGAAGTATTCAGTGTGGTTGGGATCCCTCAGTCTAACTGGCCCTGGCTGAGGTCTGATTCTCCCACACTAACTTCACCATTCATTTTGAATAGAGCCTAATTTCCAAAAAGCTCAATTTTAATAAAAACCGTGGCACGTGAAACTCCGCGTTATCGCCAGTTCACTGGTCCACTTAAAACTTTGATGTGTTCTAAATTTGGTGAGAAACTGTATAACACGATCAAAAAAAGTTTGTATAAAAGTGCAAAATGCCTTAGAAAGTATAACGTTTTTCACTTGCCTTTTGTTAAAAACAAGAACAGATTTGTATTAATGTTGAGGATTGGTGGATTAGAATAGTCTGGCCACTTTTGCCAAAATATTGTAGTGATCCAGGGGGGTCGCTACATAGAAATGTGTGCGCGGGGCATTATGGGGGAACGCTGTTGTGGGTTTGTTCGTTCCCCCTGTGTTAAATAGAGTTATGTTCTGTAAACCATGTTGTGTGTGTTATTGTTTAGCCTTTTTGTGTGTTAACTGGCTGGTCGCAGTGAGTTGAATGTCAGAGCCACCGCGACTGGTGTGTATGTACCTGTTCAGTGTAGTCCCCTGAAGTTCTGTGGCAAAAGTGTTCGTCATTGACTGAGTGTTCTCAGTGATTGAAGTACTTCCTGGTTGACGTGCTAACTAGTTGAATAGGCTGATGGCCTGGCGTGTCCTTTTAAGGACGCGTCTGTACCTAAAAAGAGCTCCTGAGATAATATCCGGGGTCGTGCGTGTGAGGGTGGTTGGTGATTGGTGCCACTCGCAGAACCCCGGGGAATCAATAAGTTAGACTGTACTGCCCTACAGTCTAACCACTAGCTCTGAAGGTCAGAGAAATAGGGGAGAAACGAACAATAAGGAGGAACAGAAATTATCACAAACAAACGAACTGAGAAAAAACTCTGCAGAGTTGATAAGGTAAGGGTAGCGAAAACACCCGACAAACAAAATACCTTATCTAATGAAATCAGTAAACAAAAACACGCGGTGGTAAAATACCTCCACCGGATACCCAATGGTAACGGAAAACGAACAACAAAACCAAAGACAACCGTGTGTCCGAAACAAACAAGAAAAGGCTAGTAGAGCCAAAAGAACGAAAATGAAACCCAAACACAGTCGAACCGACTGCTCAAAAGAAACCAAACTGAAACTCCTAAAAGCGAGCAAGGTTCCTAAATCGGGTACCATAAAGTAGTTCTTTATTTGCGAAGGTTTTGAATAGAGAATGCTTTTTACTACAGTAAGTTTTTTAGAGTTACGTATTTAAAAAGACACAACCAACCTTACTGGCTAGATCGTAAAAATGGCTTACAATTTCGCACTGAACAAGGCCAGGTGCGAGTTTAAATAGGAAGGTGATTGTAAATTGAGTCCACCTGTGCACCTCCCCCAAGGAAGGCACAATACCGCCACCTGGCGGTGAATCTGGGGAACAACCATGACAGTGCGGTGTATGGGGCACGGATATTGTCGCCATTTTAATAAAGTGGCTATTCGCGTAGCCACATTTGAACTGCTGCTGGACTCGTGTGTCTTCTTGCTGCACCCCACCATGCATGCTCGCTACAATATCATAATCTAATGTGGTGCTGGAAGGACTGGAAGGGAGACTGATGATTTTCGTATTTTGAATGTAAACGCTGTGCAACCATTATTAAAAACAACAACCATAACACTTAATTAATATAGGCTATAGAAGCTCTTCCTTTGTCTCCCATTTAAAGTAATGTGAAATTGTAACCTCTATTATTTGGCTTAGCCAGTGAACATCTAAATAAAAAGCCTGCCATAACAAAACTCATTAGCAGCAAGATCACAGTAAATGATCTGAATGAGCCATACACATGTCCAATTAATAATTCAAATCCACAACCCGTTTACATGTTAGAAATGTGATTAATATGTGCACTAAAAAAGAAGAAGACATACAATGATATCATATAGTACTTGAGCTAACCATGTTCATGTTGAAAAGATCCATCTAATTATTTAGTCAAAACACAGGAAATCGTTTGAGTCATAGGCAAATCTAAGCCCAGACCGATAGTTGGCGTCAATACAGCAGGCTAATTAGTGTGTCGCAAATTGTATTTATTTACTGACAGAGACGTCCATCATATTGTGATTTTTGCATATTTGCAGGAGCATAATATAATTTCAATAGCTCATGTTTAATAATAAACTATGTGTCTCTCAATATATAGGCTATTCTCAATTTCCTGAACTGTACGTTGTCGTATGCAAAAGTTAAATCAGGCTGATACTGTGAAGATGCCATTTATTCGATATATAGAAATATATATGCATAAAGTAATTCTGTAACCTTCGCTATCGTAGCCATTTCTGGCCCCCAATGGGGGGTCTCGCGTCACGTGGCTTTCCCACTCTTTGTTGTCGTTGCAGCGGCTGCTGCTGTTTCAGTCAGATACTATTCTGTTTTTGTGTATATTTTGTTTAAATCAAGGACGGAACTACGGGAAGGAGATCATTCCCACCCAGTTGGACGGAGGTACAGAAGAGTAGTAAATGAGAGAGAAGAGAGAGAGCGACAAAGGGTGGAGAGGGGGTGGGATAAAAAGATAAAGAGAGAGAGCGAGAGAAAGAGAGAGAGAGAGGGGGAGAAGAAGGGTAGCGAGGGTGTGAGATCCGGGGACAGCAGTGTCAAAGGAAAAGTGATTGAAATTTCTGGAGCGTGTAGCTAGCTTGGATGCGCTTGTGTCGCGGGCCGACGTGATGCTATTACTTCGATTGTCATCCCGGAAAGAAATGCCTGCCGACATTGCTTGAGAGAAGCAGTCGTTTACAACTGGAAGAAGCCTGTGCGAAGTCGCTATTGTTTATTGCAAAGCATTCAGGTTCCCGTTTCGTCCCCGATCGCACCAATTCGTAGGCTATATGCACCGCTGCACACCTCGGAAATTTGGCTATTTTGTATATCCTACATCAATTCCAGAGGGGTTGAGGAACAGTAATTCAGCTGTCGGCGCCCTCCTTTTCACCATGTTCAGACGCTTGCTCCCCGGGAGGGGTATCGGACCTTCGGCTAGGTATTACTTCTCATTATGTTGCTTCCTGACCATCGCTTCACTGCCAGGGAACCAGGCGTCTTATCTCCAAAGTAGCGAATGCCTATCGGGCAGAATGAAAGGCTGTACAGGTAAGTGTTCAGTTACTCAATATGGGATTACGATGCATTTCAAGTAGATTTTTTAAATGATATATTTCGTTAAAATGCGAATGAAAGCTGTATTCGTTTTGTTAATCAGAAACACGTATTTCTATTACATTGATTGCTATACTGGCTGTCACAATACACCCTGGCTAACAGCTTGCTGTAGGCTGCTGAGCATCTCTTAGCAGACAAAGAACATGACCCGAGAGTGATGTGAATTAGATTGGGATCACAGTTAGGTAGCCAGCTATTCGAAAGGCGCTCACCATATGCGAGATGAGCCATGCTCAGTTGTTGTCTCGCTTTATGATTTATATTTGTATAATTAAAATGCATGTGCATGCAGGCTACAGCTAGATGTATGCTCTGAAGCCCCTGGTTTGGAGTAGGTGTTCGAAGAAAGAATGACAAGCGCAACCCCACCCATCACATTCACTGTCGTTCTCTCGTTCCCCTATTTCTGTTGATACATGTTCTCCCCAGTAGCCCGCTACTTATTATCTTTGTAATGGCAAAATGTTTGTCTTTGGCAAAATCCACATAGTTAGTTTTCAAAGCAAATCAGTGCTCTATGCCGGTAAACAGTTGCCATTAGATGATAGATTTAACTTGAAGTAGGCCTATATATTTTATTTATCAGCCCACGGACTGAGTATTCCCTTTGAATGTGTGTTGGTTTTGTAACGAACTGTGTCCTGTATACCACATATTATAATTGACTGCTACGAAAAGGTAGTACAAAATGGGACGATATCCATGTAATTTTTCTGAAAGTCTGTGAAGAAGACATATGTTGTGTTTAGGCTACGGTTGGCAAACGTATAGCCTATATAATACGACTTACAAAGACGCTTGTTTGAACAATATTTGAAAATTCCATATTGCTGCATATCGGTGCATTAACATGGAATTAGCCAAATAATCACAATAATGAATAATACAAATCATATGAATAATAATAAAAGATGTAGTAGACTGCAGGTATGTTTTTCACATTATGAGTGCCTGGCCTGGAAAGCTTCCTTGAGATGATTGAACCAGAAGCAAGCAACTTCCACCTGTTCAGAGACAGCATCCTACATAACACACATCCAGACCAGCTCAAATCAGCAATTAGCCATGGAGTTAAGGTGTTTTAATCTGGCAATAAACTGAATAATTTTAAATGTTAAGATCTTCATTACTCTTTGTTCCACTCTAATTATACATTTTGTGGATTATTCAGAATTTTTCAATTTGATTCTGTGACGAATGCATTGTGGCAAATAAGTCATAATGGGTAATTATATAAAACTATTATGCAACACAAGCGATTGCCATTATACCTTTAAAATTGTTTGTTAGTGTGCACAGCAATAACACCTTGCATCTAAGAATGTCAAATATGGTTAGGAGAACAACAACACAAATTGAGTATGCCCTTTTTTGCACTGCTAAATATTCATTTTTCTGCTGTAAGGTAGTACATACAGTAATTGGTAATCTGAGACAAAAGAGGCTACTTGTCAAATTGTCAGATGGAGTATGTGGATACACATCAACAAAACACAAAAACATATACGAGGGAAATGGAAGCAATAAGCAGGCTATAACAAGTGTGAATTAAGTTGATGCGATCTCAGATTTTACTGCCAGGCACAGAGGTTGGTGTGAAATGATGAAAAAAGCAGAAGATGAAAACTGAATGACCCTTTGACACTGATAAGGGCAGATTGAGCCTGTTCCCCTCCTTATCTCAGCCCACTAAAAGCTGCACAGTCACAGAACTGCATGACAGCGGAAGTGCCTGTGCAGGCGTTGATTCTAAGCACAAGCCCAAACAGGCCTGCATGAAGCTAATGCTTTTCAGCTGATAGATTACTGTTTGTCGCTGTCTAATTTCAGAATTCATTGCTGGCTTGAAGAACCACACCTGGGTATTATGGCAAACTGGCACAAAGACACGTTAATTTATGCTTATCATACTGTATGTGAAACTAAATGTTTTCATTTTGGTTATGTGACACATACAACCAAACACTTAGTTTATTTGTGTAGCGATCTCATGTTGTTTTTTCAGTTTTTGATAGCCCTGTTCGGCTGTTTTACCTGACTAGAGAAAAAAATAGCAAAAGCTATTTTGAGAGTAAGTGTCTCTCTGGTCAGGAAGTTTTATGTTATGGTCTCTCCTTAAACAGACACATGCACACAATTAATAATAGGAAAAAGGATAGATGAAAAAAATAAAATAAAAAATTCTGCGTAACTTTATGAATTAAGCATATGTCCAAACCCCAGTTTCTATTCTAAGAACAGAACTGGTCTCTTGAGAATTATCCTGGATATGCACTTTATAATTGTAATTCCAGATCCTGTCATTAGTGGCACATGTTTCAAAAATGGTAGTGATGGACAGCCCCCTGCCACATTGTTCAGTGCTTTATGTCAAACCATAAGTTCATATCCTCAAAAAGGAAATTCATAGAACATTTGGCTTATATCTCCTGTATACAATAAGAACGTTCATTATACTTTTGTTGTATTTGTGCTGCAGAAGCCATGATCATTTGCTAATGTTTGCAAACTATTATTGGGCATTCCACATATTGGGTAAACCATGTACACTGGCTGTCATGTATTAGTATGCAGTATGCAGAGTTTATTTCTATGCTGTAAACATTAGCAAATTCTAGTTCCTTGTGCCAGACAATCGCTGGGTTTAAGCTGTGTATTGTGAGGGATGCTGTTTAAATCCTCGCATCATTGTCTAATTTGTTCCTAAATGCCAGACTTTATTTCAATTTGCTATGGCAACGCAACCCTGGGGGTCCTAGAGATCTGTGCATGTCAGAGTAGGGACCTAACACTGTTATAGGCTGTTGGAAAACTATGATAAACCTGTGAAATCTAATGTCTGGCGCTGAAGTGAACTCTGTCCCTGGATGGGAGCTGTCACTGGACAAAACTGGATTTTGCCAATTTGGGAAGCAGGTTATTTATTAAGCCGGAGCAGCTGATGGGCAGGTCAGTGAAGACCACTGATTGTGAAAGGGCTAGACCTGTCGGGGAAGGAGGTGAGACCACCTGTCGAAGGAGTATGCGAGTCGCGTGTGTTTTCTGCGCCCGAGGTCACGGGCACAATTCCAGCTGTTGCCAGACAGCCCCATGGCAGTTTCTGATATTTCAGCAAATTAAACATTATTTGATTTTAGAGAGTGACAACAACTCATTTTGCTATGTCAGCACTATACAAAAGCAAATTACTTACATTTTAGATACAGGATATGGGCCCTATTACTCTAGACTTGTATTACTGATTCCTATTGAAAAAAAAGCTATTGTTTCAATCTAGAAAATAATTACAGCATCATTTGGCAAATATTCTCAAGAAGAAAGACTGTGGACTGTAGACTTGTTATTGATGACAACACTAGCATTTACGTTACTGTTGATACAGTCCTACTTGACATTTGTCATGGACCTCATGTGTCATAAGAACTAATAAAATAGGAGCAATGCTACAGAATGATGTGAATATGTGAAAATGAATGAAATAATTTGGAGAAAATGGAAGACTGTAGGGTTATCTTTGTAACTCAATGGGCCTAAATTGGCCAGATTGAACATTTAATCACAGCCTTCAAGACATGGTGCTCCTTTCCCACTTGCAACTGAAATATGGGAAGCAAATATTGTGCTATTCCATGTGATTACAGTCACATTCAAAATCTTTGGTTCCCTATAACATTTATTATTTTACTCACAGTATGCATAAAATGTAAGGGTATGGGTCCTGGACTAGACTGTTCTGAATTAGCATGCTAGGTGTGGCACACTCTATTGAAATCATGTGTGAGTGTACACCAGATTATGTGTTGTTGTGCATTGGCCATGGTTACATGCGGTTTACCAATGGCAGTTTTTAGCAACTATTCTGCTAAGTGTCTGTCTATCTCTGTTGGTGTGCAACGATTGTACCACTTTCCTGATGCAGTTGTTCTTTGTTCGGCGTATGCTGTCATGATTTTCGACACTTGCCCTCGACACATTTAGTAATTTAGTCTTTTTACTGAATTTTATTGTAATTTTACTGTGACTGTTGCTCCTGTATTTTGGGCACCAACTATTTGACCTCTTTCAAAATCTGTTAGATCTGTAATGTTGCTTTAGAAACTCACATATTGATTTTAAATTGCTTTTAAAACTTACAAGTGTTGATTTCTAAATGTCTTCTATAGCAGACACATTTTTCATTGTGATTTAGTTACTTAAAAATATGAGTTCTTTTTCATTTGATGTTTCCATTATTTTGCCTACCCACTATTGGATGTGAAAACATTTCTACATTGGGTCCCTCCAGACTTTTATAGGTATCTTAATTTGTTTTGCTGGCAAAATATCCTTTTTGTCACCCCCGCTATATTGCTATCAGTTCATTATTGCATTTGAAATATATGATGCTTAATGGTACACATGGGGCAGTGTGGTTAACGTATAAGCTCCTGTTATACATTGTATAACAACGTATACATTGTTCCTTTAGGTTTTGAATGTGGCGAGTGTCTTGTCCTGTCCTTGATACAAGCCTAATTGTTATTATGATATGTTTCCCATGATATAAATAATTAAAATCATGATGAAATTATGAAATTATGTAACTAGTGCCATCCAAGCTAAACCACGCGGAGAGGGTCCAGATCCAGGAACTGGGGTTGGCGTGGGGGTGAGGGTTGATGTGGGCAGATCACACTTCTCGCAGGATCTGAGAAGAGAACATGCAGTCAGAAAAAAAGCAGTGCTATAGCCAGTAGCATTATGTAAGAGCAGGGGAGCACAAGCGTAGGAAATATACAGATAGCCCCAACAGGTGTAAGCTATGGCAGCATACTTATTAGGAGAGGGACAGAGAAAACACGCAGCCATGAGAGTTCCACACCTGATCAAGGATAACCAGCATAACAGTGGTGGTAACACTGTGCATTTCAACACCCAGCCCCTAGCGTAGGAGTGGGCGCTATACCGGTATGAAACTGACTACCGGTATTATGCTGCGCCACGATATGGATTTTGCTATACCGTGGATACCGTTATATATTCATAAATTCTAATTTGGCATTCATATTGTTTTGTTCAAAATTTCAATTGAGTGATAGTAGTTAGTAGCTACATCTATTTTTTATTTTAATCTAACCTCCAGGTTCCTACAAAAAAAAGAAGCATGTTAATATGTTGACTTATTTTTTTGAGCGGACGTTTTATGCATTTGCTGCGCGCATGTAGCAACAAACAAGCGTGCAGGCAGCTGCAGTTAGCAGGCAGACTACGTACTAATATTTATAGCCTATTACAAGTGCAAAAGTGAAGAATCGAAAATGAGCAAACACGCAGAAAGTGATGTTGCTCAAGAGCAAGATGATGACGAATTGGTTAAAAAGAAAGGGGGCTCCTCTGTCGTTTGGAACTGGTTTGGGTTAAAAATCTCCGACCTCGACCAACAAACAATACTATGCAAGTTGTGTCGCCGTGTTGTTTTAGCCAAAGGTGGAAACACCAGCAACCTGTTTATCCACCTGAAAACCATGCATGTCCGTGAATATGAGGAATGTACCCGAATGCGTGAAACAGTTAGACCAGGAGCTCGCCCGAAGACAAGCCAGACTCCCACTCAGCAATCAATCAAGTCATCATTCGCTGCCGGTACTCGCTATAACTCTTTCTGGTTATATCAGGTTAAAATACATATTTTGCCTTAACTAATGTAATTTAACTAAGAAGGGCTATTAAAATGTGATTCAGATTTTTTTTCTCATATATCGTGATATCATATCGATATCGTCTGGACAGTGGAAAATATCGTGATATGAATTTTAGCTCATATCGCCCACCCCTACCCTAGCGTTTGCTACCTTTTTTTAATCTATTCAGATGTTTCTGCCTTTGAATGTCCCATAAAATATGAGTGTGGTTCCCAGTCAGCCCACTCTCATATCTCATTTTCATTTTCCAATCAAACTATCTGCATACTGGTCCATTTGTTAATCTGTTAATAAACTGTGTTCATTTCCAGCTCCCATTTCTCTTTCACATTAAAAGTATCCCCTGTTGTAGACCTCTGCAACCTCCAGTAGATATTTGATACAATGTGTCTAGTACCTCGTTCTGTTCAAGTGGTAACTTTCAAGCAAGCAAAAAAAAAGCAACCAACTTTTTGTAATTTGCTCCATGAAGTTGCAATGTGCTGGGGGTAATGACAATAGTTTTCTTCTGTCAAAGCATAATTATACACACTTGCAAAATAGGTGTAATCTTCTCAGTGAGGGAAATTCTCTAGAAAATTGTATTATTTTTTAATTGTTTTATGACGTCTCTGATCAGAAATAGGTAATACCATCATATTGGTTCATTTGGGCAAGCTAAGTCCATCAAAAAGGCTTTGATCTTCTTTTATTTTTGCTCCACTCTGGGAGATTGCTCCTTGTACTGTGCGGCAGACACCTCTGCTGGGTCTTTAGGCTGTATCACAGATGTTGTTGTTTGAGGATGGGTTATCTTATTAACGGTCTGACTTGCCTGTGCCTTGCGTTCTGGAATGCCAGTAAGTGGCTCGCCCTGTTTCCCATCTCATAACATCATTGACTGGAGAACCTCAATGCACCCTCCGCTTTATATGTCAGGAGATCATCTAGTGATTTCCTGTATTGATTTAGTTCTCTAAGGGTATTGCTACTATCATTATGTTAATGCTCCAGCTTCTTTCTGTAACCTGCCAATTCATGTTGTTTTTGAACACGGGTTCTTTGCAACCTTGAGGATATCTCAATGATTTTTCCTTTCCGTACCGCACCGCCTGTGCCATCTCCCTTAAATTAGACAGAGAGACTTCTCCATTATCATTATGATCCATATAATCTTTCAATACTCTTTTTATAATATCTCCTGTGTTTAGGTCTGTCAGCAAAGATGCTGTATATTAAGTCTCCAGTATTTAAAACGTTTGATTTTAAGGTTGATTTTAAGAACCACTGGCCCATGATCAGACATGATACAAGGAAGAAATCAATACGAGAATAGCTTCTATGTACATTTGAAAAAATATATTTTACCTATATTTTATCCTTAACTAAATGCTAGACATCCATCTGCCCCAGATCTATCGTAATTTTATTCAACATTTTATTTAACAGTTTAGATTTCAGGGATTGTTTTACTGGTTCACCTCAATTCAAACGTATACATTTTTAATCAAACAGAGTTAAAATCCTCTCCCCCAATATCATTCCCTTCGCATTCTCAGTGAGGAGTGCTGCAATATTCCCAAAGAAAGACTGATCATCCTCATGTGGAGCGTACTCATTCAGAAGTGTGAGTTCTCTATCCTCACCATTACATATCTCCCTTGCTGATCTGGGTACACCTTTCCTGCAGAAAGCACACTGCTGTACTAACTAGAATGGCTACCCCTCTTTTCTTCCCGTTAACACATGATGCAGTATCCACCAACCCTCAACCCTCCTTTATATGTTCCTTCTCATGCAAATTTGTCTTATTGAATTATCACCACATCACTGTAGATTTAAAAAAATATTTTTTGTTTCAGATTTTTTCCCTTTTCTCCCAATTTAGTAGCGCCCCCCCCATACTAGGAGCTCGTTGCGGTATCTCTGTGACTGGCAGTGACAAAGGCAAGTAAACTGCCTCCTCTGAGCTGTAACCCGCCAAGTCGTTGACAATAACTCTGGTACACACAGAGCCACTCTTATATGCGATGAGCTCCTGCCGGCTTCCCTCTGCCAACTCTGGGGTGGACAGCGGCACAGCCGTGGAATCGAACCCTGGCTGCAGTGGATAACCTGCACTCTGGGGGAGTGCCTTTACTGTTACGCCATCCGGGGGCCTATACTGTAGCTTTTTGAGCTGGTTAAATATTTTTTTCCTCCTAATTAAGTGATTTATTGCATTCACATTATAACTAATTACCGTTAATTTGTTTGCCATTTGTATGGGTTTTATAACTTGTATAGCATTTTCAAGCCCGATCCCATGGCAGGAAATGTATGTGGGCAGTGACCCACCCCTTTTAGCATCCATTGGGCTTCATGTGGGCTGGTAGGGCACCATCCGTGGGGGTTATGGAGCTGAGCTTGGAACCGTCAAGTTGAGTGCTGCAGTTATTCCTGCTAAGCATTGAGTGAGTAGCATCACCAAGGTGGATGCTACACATTGGTGGTGGTTGAGATTAACTTCCCCCCTTCACTGTAAAGCACATTGTGATCGCAAAGGTTCTATATAAATTAAATCCATTATTATTGTAATAATATGTAATAAATGAAAGCTCAACAACTCGCCCTGGATGAGTGTGCCTTTAAACAAACATATAATGTGATATATGAATGCATGGCGGTGTGCAATGTAAGGGGGTGAGGTAAGGGTTTATTGTCTTGACTATCCTCCTTGGCTTCCTGTGGTGTACCACTTGCCTTCTCCGCTGCTGTCAGTGGCATTGGACTCCAGGCTCGTCTTTCAGCTTTGATCTGTTCATTTGGGCTTCTGTGTTTATCAATGAGCAAACTCATTGCTCTCAGATAAACTCTGTAGTTTACCCAGTGAAAGCGATCAATCGTGGCAGATTGTGAGGAGAAGGAGATGTGCTTCCTCACCTGCAAGGCTGTGAGAGATGATAAATGTAGTGACAGGGATGGGGTATTGGGCCCATTTCTGCACATAAAGAGCCTTAATCCACTCTACTCTGTGTTCTTTTTTTTGTATTCTAAGGCACTGACCAAGCAGCTATTTCTTTAACCAATATTTAATTGGATTATTATCATTATTTTCCCACAAAAGCAATTCTAGGCCGTATAACGCACACTCAGATAACTTGAAAGGTATAGTGAAATTTGACCTTTGACCTTATGGCCCACCAATTGAGCTTTGTACGCATATTTACTCAAACATCATATACTACAATATTCTCTTATTAACTTGAAAGCTGCTAATAATAGATGAGATTTTACAGAAGGCCTCTGTATCACATATGAATGGAAATCGGTTTAAAAAAAAATATTTCCAACCCTTTAATATGCCTTTGCCAGAAATATTTTTTATATTTTGTGCAATGTTTAAAAAATCTCCCAATGAACCATAGATCCAAAATAAAATAATGTTGATTTCTAGACTTATTCTCCTTCATTTTGCACCATCCGGCATTACATCACCATTTATCCATACAGTCACTTATATTTGCTTCACGGCTGATTGGACCCTTGTATTGCTGCTTGAAACTATACATCTTAAACTGCAGACAGCCAAATGCCGTCAAACCGATTGGGGCTCCCCACCAGGGCTAGTCTGGTCTGGTACAGTCGGGTTTCGAACCGCGACTGTGATAGGCAGCTAACACTCGTAAAGAACGAGTTGCATTGTGTCGCCATTAGACCGCTACGCTATGAGGTCACAACTTTTATTTGAGTCGTGTTAATAAATCTACGGGGCTCCTGTATCTGCTCATCAGAATACCCTGGTGGCTTTGAGGAAGATGGCATGTACTAAGCGATTACCGGTCACCGAAAAAGAATTCCCTTGATTCTTTTTCAATGTGGCCAATCATAAATGCGCCAGGGTGGGGCTTGTCGGGGCTGTGGCCCCATCAGGAATTTGCATAGCACCGGCGCAGCCCCCCCAAGCATTTCCTTACAATTTTACATTTTATGTTTATCTGTCATGTTGTGGGAATGTTTTCCTGGCTATTGGTATTAAGGATCTATGTCAATGTATTCATTTTTGAGTGTGTGAGATGGCAGTACATAAGCTAAATCAATGCATAGCATGCTTGTTGTAGTAGCCGTGCTGTAATATGTAACTAGATGGTTTAAACATTATGTGTAGTGATGTAGCCTTCATAGCCGTGGTCTGCGCTCCCGTGACCTGCACGGGTGCCGACATTTTATGACCACCCCCTCACAACCATGAAGCACCCCCTTAGTACCCCCAACCCAAATTTTCTGGCGCCGCCCCTGCTTGAAATATAGCTTCTACATAATAAAAAAAGAGTAATTTATGGTATTACAGAACTGGGGCCGTATTCACAAAGCATTTTAAGGGTAAAAGTTGGTCGTAACCGAAAAATAATGGGCGTGTCACTCATAAATTTAGGATTCCTACATTTTTGGGATAAGAGTATTTCACAAAGGGTTTGAGAGCTAAAAACAGCTCCTAAGTCCAGGAGAAGTTAGAAGCAGTCAAGAGGACTTCTAAGTCGCTAAAGACCTACTGACAGCGATCCGAAAATGGCTGTTGCCGGCAATCGTCCTTGCAATCGCGTAAACACTTCGTCCTCGCAACCGCCTCAATCGTGAGGATATTATATATATTATATTATATATAGATACCTGCTGATTGTTTACGAGATGCAGACATGTAACCAATTGACTAGTCAGTATTCTTGGTTTTATGTTAACCCTCTGAGGTCCGTGCTAAGCTTTTAGATGGTTTTTGATTTTGGCATGGTCTGATATTTATCTCAATTTCATCAATTTAACACACACTTACTCCAAAGTGTTTGATATTTTTATTTGATGAGAATAATCTTTGAAAGTCAGCCTTACTCCCACTCAGTTGAACACAGCAAAGCTGCGGGCAACATGTCCCCCCTCCGACTCAGCCTTAATGACACCACAAACAAAAGGCATTGTGAGCTGATTGCATTTTTTTAGCTGGGAGCTTTGAACACAGTGACAGAAAGCAGCAGGGCTTACCCATTGCATTTTCCCTATTTGTTAGAAGTTGTATGGACTTTGGTCCAAAGAAAAGCTGAGAAAGCATTTGGGATGAGAGTGTCCACTGCTATAAAAACAGCCATAAAGTTTGCTTGTCATTTTCATTATTTTGCATACTGTGTGAAAGCTGTCACAACGCTAAACTATTAATGCTTGGTGTCTTGCTTGGTGCTTTTCTTCTCTCATAGAACTGTGTAGGTGCCTCTACCTCAATCACAGCTGGTCTAATATACTGTTCTGCAAAGCTTCCCAGTTTCTGCTGCTCAACTGAGTTACTCTTCCCTTTTTTTCTTTTCAACAAGGGCCAAAAACATGCAAAAATTAGCTTTTTGAGATCAACTCCTGTCAGTGTTTTGTCTTTAGTGCGGCACTGGGGGACTACTGTGAACATGAGGGTGTGCAGCACCCTGTTGCCCATGGTCCGTCTGCTCTCGAGGGTTATTTCTTGGGTCCACCTCATTATCTGACTCCCTGTGGGAGATGAACATTTGGTGGGTGGTAATGAGGTGCGTGATGTTAGTAGCCAAGTTAATTTCATGCTTTTTGCCATCAGTGCAACTAGGATTAAAGACCAGGTTGCAAAATGTATACTGCAGACTAACTAGCATGTGCAATTTGCATTTGGATTTAACAATACCAGTCGTAATGTCTTCAATACGTGAATTATTTTCCAGTTTGGTAAAGATTATATCATATTTACAAATACACTTAATTTAAAATTTAGTACTGCATGTTCTTATTACTGTTATGTTCTTCTTATTTTTATATCCAATTGCATGATTACTCTCGATCAGATGTCTCACCCCTCCCCCCGGGTAAATTGCCAAGTGTATGAGCTAAGATGTAGAGGATGTTTTTCATGAACGCTGTTAACTTAACATACAGAAACCCAAGCTCGCGTATTATAGCTGGGGCCACTTTTCCAACGGGAAATTTTAAGAGTAGCCTTCAGAAGAACAACTCCCGACAAAACACTGTTTTATGTTTAAAGTACTGCCCCTACTAACAAGGAGAAGCACATTGGCTCTCAGTGCAGAAATCCTGCTTTTGGGCCCATTCCAGCCTATTGACAGGCCTTCAGGGGGATACAAACGGGCCTTTTGACAGCCGGAGAATTCATGAATGAATCATTTCAGCCAAGTTTTAGAACTTTCTCATTTAAAATGTATCTGCTTGTTTCACTTGCGCCAATCATGGCTCTTTTAAAACATTTTACAAACTTTTGTGAAAACAATGCACATTTTTAAAAGGGGGCCTTAATTAAACAGTTAATCATCCATCCTCTTGAATCTGGTTATTTCGTCAAATTATAATCCATTATGTGAGATACATGCTGTTGCTTTGTGGGCCGAGTGAGCGCTTCCTGCATGCGTCTCCACGCTCTGTCTCTCCAATCAGTGCTGACAATGTTGACATCACAAAAGGGTGTCAGCCCGGTGAAAGGGACCACTCCACTTTATCACTTTGCATAATTGTTTTCCTGCCTTTCAGAAACATAATGTGCTCCATGCATATTGCTACTTTTTCCTGCCTTCTTTCTGTGTGCCAGTCTTACAATTTCTTATCAGCAAGCCTCTAATTGAATTCAGCCAATCCTACCCCTTCCCCCCACTCCCCTCTGAGCAGATCATCATCTTGCTTGCACACAAGTCACGGATTGTGTGGTTAAATACTTCTGGGGTACACTGGGGTAAGACAATAATGAAACAGGCCGTATGCAGAAACGTGAGACTTTTCCAATTGACCTGTCCTCTCCTGAAGGAAGATGGCTCCCTGTCCGCCTGCCTGACTGAGCAAGATGGTGTGGAGCTAGACACATTTTCACTCCCTGGGGCATGACTTTGTTCCACTTTGATGACCAGCTCTCTGAATTACTTCCATTATCCCCCAGTCTGTAATACAGTTATTAAAGACTGAATATGGACAGGATGCACAATTTTAAGTATGAATTATTTCCACTGACTAAACTGTCTATAAATGCAGCAGAGATGATATGCAGTTTAGTGCAGAATCTGTGCTTTTAAAGAGCACCATTTATTAAGGTTTACTATACACTTTTAATGCAACATAGATGGCAACTTGGAGGTTGGTGGCCATTACAAGGGTTATTTATTAGTGCTTGATATACATGACCAAACACTTTCCCTCATGTGTTTATCTTTCCTTTTAGAACATTTAAGTTCAGGATCTGCTTGATGGGAACTGTTTTCTATCACAGTATTCCTATTCCATGGATATGCAAGGAAGGGTGGAAGTGCTAAGAAATTAAGGAATAAATTCATTTTATTGTGGGATTAATTATGTCATACAAGACATGACTTCAATCAGGGTGCTAGGAGCAGCCTGCCATTGTACAGCATGCACTTGATTCATAATCTCACCAGGGAGGCCCTCAGCCTAATCCGTGACAGGACCAAATACCTTTTTGGAGGGAGGGGCTGTGAAATGTCCTTGCCATGCGACCATGTCTCCAAGCATGTGCATGCGTTCGGCCCATCCTTCCACCCTGCTGTCTCCTGCTCACCTCTGACTGCCTGGTGAACAGCAGGGCAGTGATGGGAGCCTGCGGACAGGATCTCATCAAGGCTGTGCAAATGTGAAGAGCGCCAATACAGCCTGACAGATAAAGCATTTCACAGAGCCACCACTGAGAGGAGAGAGCACTCACATATGAGCTACAAGGGATCAAGGACAGATTTGTATAAGTGTTGGGTGGCCCAGACCCTATGGCCAAGTTTGGGCGGGGTCAGATGGCGGTTGGCCTGGTCCAGGGTGTGACGATGCCTTTAACCTCAACTGCTCCGGTGGCTGAATACAGCATACCCTCTACTGATGATGCCCATGCTCTAGGCCCACAATTGCTGCATGCGTGTGCATAAGGATGAATGTCTGTGAGATACTTGCTGGAGTGAAATAAAAATTTGGCAACATGTTACCTATTTACATGTTACAGGTTTCTCTGAAAGCAGCAAAGTACATCTTCCCTGCCCATCAAGTGTACGGATTGAAGCAATGCTGTTCTTCTGCAGTCCTTATCACTGAGTGTGATTAAAACTCCTGTTCCACAGTGTCTCCATAAGCACATGCATCTTCATCATCATTTCCTATTCTGATTGTTAATAAACAAAAATTGGAGACATGCCTGAAATAGGCACGAATCTCTGGAAAGAGCTGAAATGGCAGCCAAGTGTCTCTAGCTTCCTACTCTGTGTGGCTCTGCCTTGGAGCCACTATGAGGGTCATTTGCAATTCACCCTGGAATTACAGCTGCTGTATTTAAATCTTGCCCCACTGAGAAGCCCTCATGGTTTGGGCTGTGAGCTGTCATTATTGCCCTTTTGTCCCCTTTGTACATTAACCCCCTGAGGTCCGTGCTAAGCTTTTAAATGTTTTTAGATTTTGGCATGGTCTGATATTTATCTCAATTTCATCAATTTAACACACACTTACTCCAAAGTGTTTGATATTTTTATTTGAAGGACAATCACAGCTACATTTGTATGCCATCAATAGTTTGGTCAGTATCATATGCAGCTTGTAAATAGATCTACAAACACACAAGTTAAAAATAGTAAATTTTTCTGCTGTCACAAAAGATGTGAAAGCACACACCAAACTATAGTGACGAATTGTTTTGCCAATGTGCGTTTGTTCACCAAGGTCTTGGTTATGTAAGGGTGTGAAAATAGTTTAGCACATCTGAGATCTAAATAGCTAAAAACCTGTTTTTATCAGAACTGGTCACATTTATTTCAGGCTGTGGGAGGGCTAAATGCTAAATACCTGAATATTCATTTTGGCTCTTTGTTACGTTGCAACACGCGGAATGTTTGGCGTCACAACACGCGATATTCATAGGCTATATTTTCACGAGTATTTGAAAACAAGCGAAATAAAATTAATATCAGCATAGACTGTTGCTGGCAGATTGCAAGCGTAAACACAGACAAGATGTAAAAAAAATAAAAAAACAAGCGAAATAAAATCAAAAATTGTTGCTGGCAGATTGCAAGCGTAAACACAGACATACGATATATTTTATAACATTTTACGCTGTTTGAAAAGTATTTTGTGTGCCTATTGCAATTTGTTACATTGCGACATGCGGAATATGTAGTCACAAGACGCGGAATTCATATATTTTCACGAGTATTTGAAAATATACTCGTGAATATACTGTTGCTGGCAGATTGCAAGCGTAAACACAGACATACGATATATTTTATAACATTTTAGGCTGTTTGAAAAGTATTTTCTGTGCCTATTGCAATTTGTTACATTGCGACATGCGGAATATGTAGTCACAAGACGCGGAATTTATATATATTTTCACGAGTATTTGAAAATAAGCGAAATAAAATAAATATCAGCATAGACTGTCCTCTTCAGTTTGTGTTGTTTATGCCGGCGTTTTCACACATGGCCCGACGCACCTCCCCGAAATTAGCACCTCGTTAACATGTCAATAGAAGGGGGACGTTACTAAAAGGTAAAAAACAGAGTAAAAAGCAAGGTTTACTTTTGGTCTAATTAAGCTAATTTTAAAAATCCCATTTGATTTGCCAGTGCTCAAATCGGAAAGTCGCGATTCTAAGGTTTCTGTCAATGTTTTTGCCGCGTGTGTATGATAAAATATCGCGAAGTTAGAAATAGTAATATACTTGTATTGCTGCTTGGATCGGCGCCGATCCAGCCGACCTCAGGGGGTTAAGGCCATTTGTTGTGATTGAATTTGCACCCCATTAGAAGCAGGGAAAGAGAATGCAGTCTCGAAGGCCACAAAAGGTTTCCTATATATTGGCACTTCCACTCTAATTCAGGATATCATATATCCGCCTTACTTTCAGAGTTGTCTTTCTTTATTTGCTTTATATCGAGGGACATCCATTTTAGTGTACTTGTACTTGTTTTCTTGTGCAAATTGAACCAAATTATTCCATGAGACAAATTAAAGTTGTATGGACTTTATTTGGTTTAATGTATCTCTTTATTGTAATATGAGTGCCAGTGTTGACCTAAATGTGCTTCCATTTGACTTTCATCAACAACAAAATTATGTTTCGCTTACTGGTTTTCCACACCAGTTACTTTGACTGAGTTTGAAAAATACAATGAAATTCCATTGTAGTCTGTGGTGTTTTCCACACACTCCCCTCTGGCACATGTTTGGGTACAATTACTATGACCTACTAGGGTATAATCCTGTCTGTATACTCATTGACCCCCCCACCCACCCCCATAAAAAATGTGTTAGAAGATTCTGGTATGGACAATGCGAAGAGCACAGTTGTCATGCACATGTACAGTTGTCAAGTAATTGTTGGATCCATGTTACCATGTGAAGTGATCTTTTAGAAATGCCTGCATATCCAACATGGGAGAGGGAGCAAATACTTGTTTTGTAGGAAATATATCACTAAAAATCTCATCCTCTTATGATGGATACCAGAAGTGACAAAAGGAAAAAAAATGGTCTATGTTTGAGGCATGTGTCATGTTTGAGCCCCCAGTGAAAGGCGCCTTACTCATGTACCCAAACCCTTAGAAAACTGCTACTATTTTCAAAGTGACTAGAACAGCCTAGAATTCTCGGCTGAAAAAAATAAAAATAAAATCTATGTTGGCAACTGGTTTCTGCCACTGCCGTATCAAGGGCCCTCTGACAAGGAGGGTCATGTATAAAGAGCTTGTGAGTGCTTGAAAATGAAGATGTCTTAACCCTGGCAATTTGGATGCCGCAGCATTCAGAGGAAGTGCAAAATGTAAAATGAATAGAATTTCTCAGGTTATGGGAACTTTTCAGTAACCTGAGAAAATCCACATATTCATAGATTGAAGAGAGAGTGTGAATATCAAGGCTGAGGTGAGTCCAAAGGCTTTAGAATGGAAAATGATCTCCTCAGGCAAAGGTTGTAATGTTTTGCTGTGGATCACCACCCTGTTAATCTTTATTTAACCTTTAATTATTTCCCTCAACCTTCTTTTAAACTGTGTCATTTTGGAATCTATGGTTTGAATTCCCATTTGAATTCGACCATACGAGTTTCCTCAAGTCATGCACAAGTGATGCCACTTGTAATTCAGTCAGGTCAGTGACAAAGAGTACCTTAAAAAAGCACATCAAAAAATGTCACAACAGACACTTTCATAGACATCTTTTTCCTCAGCTTCTCAAAACATTTCTCCTTTTGTGCTTGGTAATGCTTTTGTTAATGAAACTACAGGCCCACTGGCTGTTACACACAGTGCTTTTGAAGATGCCTTCTAACAACCTGTTATTATGTGACATATGTGACCTTAGTATCCATGCTTCAAAGGTCTTTCCCTAACTATAAACAGTCATTGCATCTAAGGCTCATAGCTTGAGATAATACTACTTTGTGTATTTAGGATGAAGAGACATGTAACTTCCAGACTGAAAATAGATAGTTAATGCCATTGTCAAACCCAGGTATTTGGTTCAGAATTATTAATGATATACATATAATTTTGATATGAATTCATAAAGTTACAAGCTGAGTGTTCCAACAGATCTTCAAGAGACACTTCTAGAGGAGATTGCAATGTACCCAAGTGTTTTACCAAATTTGGTCAACCATAATTTTTTACAAAGGCCTCTAAACATTGGAATTCACTACCAACTCATACAAAGAGATGCAGTAGTTCTAGATCGAATGATAATTTAACTGCTTTCTAATACAACATATATACAAATACAATATATATAAAAAAATAAAAAATAATAATAATCAAACCCTGCCTGACAGACACACCAGTTTGTCAATCTTCTTCAACTCATTACAATGCATAACGAAAGGGTTAACTGATGGAAGTACAGTGGTATTCATCAAAAGGGATGATAAGGTGTCTGGACTTGGGCTGCAGTGATATTGGTCATTGTGAGGTCCAGTCAGAGATTCTAGGCCTTATGATGGTAGTCATAGACACAGGGCTTCTGGGCATGGCTAAATTCTCATCGCAAAAACTTTGCCCAATCAGAGCCAGAAAAAGCATCCCAAAGACTTCAAATGAAATTAATTTTGTAATAGATTTCAATGGGAAATTAAATGGGGCAGCACTGGCTTTTTGGTTTAAGAGTATTAATTGAGTCCCAGCTTTACACATGCCTTGTACTCATGTTAGCTATCTGGATCACTAAACAATAGGTTGCAGGGTTTACACATAAAATACACAAAAAAAAATATTTCTTATATGTTTTGGAAATGTATTTTTGTTAACCACAGATATTATGCATCTATTAAAACAACTGTATTTTTTAACATGTTCTATTGGCTGAAAAAGCACAACATGACACGTTTAGTAATAATAAAAAATATATAATTTTTGCCTGTGTGTCCTACAATTGGCTACTATGAACAGATGATGTTATTGGTTAAAGTAGACATGAGCAGATGTTATTGTTTGAAGTAGATATACAGTAGACTAATGGGAAGAATGAATAATTGGGGGACTGGCGCATTTTAAATAATGTAGTCAGCAGGAAATTTAAGAAGGAGAAGCAGAAGATGAAGAAGCGGAAGAAGAAGATAATGAAGAAACGCAAAATTATAAAATAGTATGTTTGGGTAAAAAAAAAAAAATGCATTCTCCATTTTCTCTCTATTTTTAGTTGCCTATTATACCCTCTCTTTTTCATTTCAATTATCCCCACCTTCATATGAGAGTCACTGCTGTAGTCTCGAGACCGGAAGTGAGCGCTGCACCGCCTCCTCCAAGCTAGCACCCACCACGGTCACCGTAACACACAGGACCACTCATATATGCAGCTACATATATTGGCTTCCCTCCCCCCTCCCTGGGGCGGACAGCCAATTGCCGCCCCCTAGTGGCACTTCCGGCCCGCCATCTGACTCCTGGCCAAGGACAAAGATCATTGCAGGTAGACTGAATCTACAGCTGAGCACTCCTGCATCGTGTGTCAGGAAGGAAGTCCTGAATGGTACCCAAGGTTCATTTCACCCCCTGCCAGACTGGCATTATCCCCTGACACCTTTGCCATCTGCCACGTATATACACAAAACCTCATTCAGACATAATAGCCAATAGCCACATGAGCATTTTGTACAGTAACCTTATCCAGTCATCCCAACTGCTTCAGTGACTCTTAGATCTTGTGCTATGATAATGACTTCACAAATGCATATTATTCAATTGAATTACAGCCTCATTCTTCATAGAATATCCACATCAATATATTTAGGCATGCATGGCTAGCTCCTGTTTTGGCTGTTGGAGTTTGAACTCCCAGGAGTATTATGTCTCTTCAGTTTATGAGTCTTGAGAGCCTTGTCTCTTTGGGGGGTGTCACCATATAATTCACCATGATTCTTATAAAGAGGACAAAATGGCAATTTCTATCACCCTCTTGCAAGGAAAGTGAGGACAAAGCAAGACTTTCACACTCTATCATAGTACTAATGTCACTCCAGTGCAAAGATTTGATACTTGACACACTCGATATATTACAGGCTAATGACAGTCATGTTGCCACAAGCTAGCATGAAGAGTACATTGACACGTTTAGCCACACTGTCCTTTGGTTTTCCTTTCTGGCAACAGCTGGTGAAGGTGAATTGAACAGTTCCAGTGTTTTGTGGGCCTTGAGTGTCTGCAGCACTCATAAGGCTTCCTGAAATAAAAACAGAGCCACCAGTGAGAGCTTGCCTTAATTACGGAAGGGTCACAGGTCACAGAGCACTTTTCATTTGGCAGCTTCAGGACACCACACTTTTTGAGCATTAATTAGGAAATGGTCCAGTCAATAATCATTAAAGCCCAGGTTAATGAGGAGGGTTGCACATTGTACTACGGTCAGACGTTTATGTGTTTAGGGAAGAAGAAGGATTGGAAAGGAAAGGAAAGAAGGAAAGGTTGTATTTCTTTATTTTCACCATGAAGATACAACATGTCTTTTTGCATTTGCAAGGTTGACTTATCCTCTTGTCTGTCATTATGAAATCCTGCTAGCCTCTGTGGCAAAACATCTGTTTAAATGCAGCTTAACTGTTGAGAACATGAAGAGGGGGCAAGTGTAAAAAGCACATGAGTGGCACAACAGAAATGTGTTTTGATTCGGTGAACTGAAGTAGAATACCATTTCAGCAAAGTACTACTTCTCACTTTTCTTTTCCTAACTCAATCACAAATCTAATTAATGTTTTTTCCCATTGCTAGTACTGTCATAAAGTTCTCAGGTGTCATAAATTGTGGAATGTTTTTTACACACAATATATTGCATTTCCTCTGTGAATACATTGTTATGGTTTAGAGTTTTGCTGCCCCACACATGCTGAAGACAGGATTGTGTGTTATTTTACACTCATTTCTGTTGACTGCAGTGGCACTGGCTTTAGGCAGTGATCCAATAAACATTCAGAGACAGATTGGACCCCAGAACTCCTAATTATGATGCACCACATCAGTGCCCACCATCATCAGCTGACATAAATTATTCCTTTGTTTTTCTGGGTTCAGCTTGCGTCCCCTTCCACCAGAACTAATTCTTCTGAGAGGCATCTCAATTCATGCATCTGTCATGTTGGGAGAAAGATGCGACAACTTCTCAACTGACTTTGTCTCTCTGCATTTTGACAAATCAAATTTTAGGATCCCACTTAAGCCAAGGCCAGCATTCAGAAATAAAGGACTACTGAGAATAGCATTTAGGTATTTTCCTCATCTACTCCACTGAACAAGTTGTTTTTTGATCTGTGAAAATCCCAACATTTTGCAAACCATCTGCCTTGCTGTAAATGTGATGATACCATAATTCACATGAAACTGAAGCAAGGTGACAGCTTTTAAACAATGGTTTCAATGATAATAAATACTTTTATTTCCCCAGACAACTTCAGCATGATAATATAATGGAAAATGAAAAAAAAATATATATGCAAAATCTCCTTCAATCAGTCATGTAGTGCTCGATACTAACAGGTCATCCTGGGGAGATTATTTATGTGTTTTAAGGAATTAAAACATAAACTAGTAAGCACTACAGTCTACTACAATTTTTTCAATATTGTAGTAGAAAAAGGAAAGTTAAGGATAAGTGCATTAAGAATAAGGAAGGAACTTTGGTTTATAATAATACGGGTATTGCTAACACACTAAACAGTTACTTTGTTGAGAGCTTTACTAGAGAAGAGGTTATAAATATGCCTAAATGTATAGACAAGGTACAGAATGTTTTGGAGGACTGTGAGATAAGGGACGTAGAAGTACTACAAAAACTATGAACACTTAAGACAAATAAGGCAGCAGGCCCGGATGGCATATATCCCAGAGTACTCAAAGAACTTGGGGAAATTATATATAAACCATTGACAGATATTTTCATTCAGTCCATAATCACTGGAGAAATGACAGATGACTGGAAGCAGGGTAGTATAATTCCAATATATAAGAAGGGGGACTGTACTGATCCAGGGAACTATAGGCCTGTCAGTTTAACTTGCATCGCATGTAAAATGCTGGAATGTATTATTAGGGATAAGTTGGAATCATCCATCCATCCATCCATTATCTAAGCCGCTTATTCCTGGTCAGGGTCGGGGGGCTGGAGCCTATCCCAGCATGCGTTCCGGGCGAGAGGCAGGAATACACCCTGGACAGGTCGCCAATCCATCGCAGGGCACACACACCATTCACTCACACACTCATACCTACGGGCAATTTAGACTCTCCAATTAGCCTAACGTGCATGTCTTTGGACTGTGGGAAGAAACCGGAGTACCCGGAGGAAACCCACGCGGACATGGGGAGAACTCCGCACAGAAAGGCCCCCGGCCTGGATTCGAACCCGAGACCTTCTTGCTGTGAGACGACAGCGCTATCCACTGCACCACCGTGCCGGATCATTGGAATCATTCTTGAAAAATAATAATATTTTAAGTGAGAACCAACATGGTTTTCTCAAAGGGAGGTCATGCCTAACAAACCTGGACTTTTTTGAAGAGGCTACAAAGTGTGTTGACCTGAACCAGGCTTATGATATTATATATTTGGACTTTCAGAAAGCATTTGACAAGGTACCACATGAGAGGCTCATTGCTAAAATGAATTCAGTTGGAATTGCAGGAGTAGTTTCAGAGTGGGTTCATAATTAGCTGCAAGGGCGAATACAAAGAGTAACAGTAGGTGGGGCCGAATCTTACCTCGGTGCTGTGGGCAGTGGTGTCCCACAGGGATTGGTGTTGGGACCTCTGCTCTTCCTTATTTACATAAAAGATCTTAACATGACAGGAGTATTTTATGGGAGGAGAAAAGTTAGTAGGTGTTCAATTTGAAAAAGACTTAGGAATTGTAGTTGATCAAAGCCTATCTGCATCAATGCAGTGTGCTACAGCAGTGAAAAAATCCAACAGGATGCTGGGATACATAGCAAAAAGTATTGTGTATAAATCAAAGGAGGTTATATTAATGTTATATAATGCCTTTGTCAGACCTCACCTCTGTGTGCAGTTCTTGGCACGCACTACAAGAAAGATATAGAAGCTCTTGAAAAAGTCAAAAGAAGGGCAACTAAACTGATACCTGGTATGAAAGGTAAAAGTTATGATGATAGACTTAAGGCAATCAATCTATTTAAGCCCCTGAGGTTCCGTGCTAAGCTTAGAGGAGGTTTGTGATTTTGGCGTGGTCTGATATTTATCTAAATTTCATCAACTTAAAACACACTTACTCCAAAGTGTTTGATATTTTTATTTGAAGGACAATCACAGCTACATTTATATGCCATCAATAGTTTGGTCAGTATCATATGCAGCTTGTAAATAGATCTACAAACACACAAGTTATAAAGAGTACATTTTTCTGCCGTCACAAAAGTTGTGAAAGCACACACTAAACTATTGTGACGAATTGTTTTGCCAATGTGCGTTTGTTCCTCAAGGTCTTGGTTATGTAAGGGTGTGAAAATAGTTTAGCACATTTGAGATCTAAATAGCTAAAAAACTGTTTTTATCAGAACTGGTCACATTTATTTCAGGCTGTTCGAGGGCTATATGCTAATTTACTGAATATTCATGATCCACACCTGAAAGATCTGTCCATCTCTCTCTCAAAGGCCATCAGACAAAGACATCTTGCAGAGTACGCATTTCTTGCGACCAACAGAAGCCAGTTTGCTAACATCCAGACATTGGCATTGGGCACAGGCACATGATCAAAAGTAGCCCGTTTTCTGGGTTTAAGATATTTATCTTTAAACGTCTGTAGGAAAACGAAAGCAAAATCCGTGTCTGCGAAGACACGGAAAGACATAAACAAAACAAAACAAAACAAAACAAAATAACCAACGATCAGGAATAAACTAAACGCTGGGAATCTAAACAACAATAAGCACACAAACAAACAAGTTCTCGAGAGGCAAGAAACATTAATCACAATAGGTATTATCAAGCTAAGCTAGATAATGTCCAAGCGCCGAAACAGAATGCCAGCTGGTTAAATATCCTCCCGTTAATTATTCGCAGCAGTCCACAATGATTCTGGTTGTTTCCGTATAGCGTCACAAGACGCAGAATTTATATATTTTCACGAGTATTTGAAAACATGGTAAATAAAATAAATATCAGCATACACCGTCTGTTGCTGGCAGATCGCAACCGTAAACACAGACAAGATGCGATATAATGTCAGGACATTGTTTACGCTGCGATTTCACACATGGCCCCACGCCCCTCCCCGAGACTAGCACCTAGTTACCATGTCAATAGAAGGGGGACGGCAGTTCCAGGTAAAAAAGAGAGTAAAAGGCAAGGTTTACTTTTGGTCTAATTAACCTAATTAAAAAAATCTCATATTATTTGCCAGTGCTCAAATCTGAAAGTCACGATTCTAAGGGTTCTGTCAATGTTTTTGCCGCGTGTGTATGATAAAATCTCGCGACGTTAGAAATAGTAATATTATTTTATTGCTGCTGGAATCGTCGACGATCTCGTCGACCTCAGGGGGTACTAGATGCAGTACTAGATACTCTTTAGATTAGGACATGATGAGCCTAGATGGGTTGAATCCTCGTCATTATGTATTCTTATGTTCTTATGTTCTTAAGCATACAGTCACCCATATTATGGAGGCTTTTTCTACAAGAAGCACTTAAAGCACCATAGTGTGATAACTGTACAGCCCACACTGCCCAGGTAGTTGGCTCTAGAACTGGCTCTAGAAACAGCAGTGTATCTCACTCGTTGAATGATTGACTAACTGACGGACTCGCTCCCTCTAGTAGTAGAAGTATCTTAGGTTTACCATTAGATGGCGACAATGAACTAACAAGGGGATCCATCTAAATAGTAGTAGCCCCTGAACTATGCCTACTAAGCCAGTCAGCAGACTTCTGGTCCTAAACTAGTCTGCTAGCTTCCAAAAACCTGTGACTAGCTTAGCTATTGAGACTGTGTCTGTCCCTCATTGAGCACACTGGCTGTTGTGGCATTTGTGTACATAATCTTATTTATATTAAAACCTCTCAGCCTGCTGTAAGTGTTGCCTGTAATAAGACGTATCTTAAATGTGGATTGTTAAATATTAGATCACTTTCCCGCAAGGCGGTTCTTGTGAACGAACTAATCACGGACCATAGTTTTGACCTGATTAGTTTCACTGAAACCTGGCTTAGGCCTGACGAATACAGTGCACTTAATGAGGCATCTCTTGATAGTTATGCTAGCTGTCAAGCGCCGCGTCTGTCCGGTAGAGGGGGCGGTGTTGCTGTGATTTTTGCGACAAAATTTAGTTTCACACCTAAATGTGGGGATAAGTTCTCCTCTTTTTAATCACTTGTTATGCTTTCTGGATGGTCAAAAGATAAAGTTACCTCAGTGCAATCCTTCCTCTTAGTAACTATTTATAGACCACCTGGACCGTATACTGTCTTTCTTTCTGGGTTTGCAGAGTTTTTATCAAGCTTGGCAACTATGGCAGATAAAGCTGTGATTATTGGCGATTTCAACATACATGTTGATAATGACAGTGACCCTTTAGGACTGGCTTTTGCAGCTATTATTGACTCTGTTAGTTTTATTCAAAATATGTCTGAACCAACCCACTGCCACAACCATAACTTAGATTTTGTGTTATCCAATGGTATCAATGTCGAGAATATCATTGTGTCTCCCCATAATCCTGTACTATCAGATCACTTTTTGATTACTTTTGAAATTCAGGTAAATATTCCTATTAAATCAGAACCTAGATACTATACCAACCGCTTTATAAATTAATTGACCGCTTCAAAATGTATAAACATACTTCCAGAATCGTTAGTATCAAGTGAGGACCCAAATAGCTTTTTTTCAATTGATCATCAAACAGATGCGGTAAATCATATTTGGCAGAATACACTTGATGCTGTCGCACCCCTCAAGAGGAAAAAATGGAGTCAGAAGAAACTTGCACCCTGGTTTACTGACCATACACGTGCCCTTAAAGAAGTTTCCAGGAAATTAGAACGCAGATGGCGCTCTACCAATTTAGAGGTTTTTCGTTCTGCTTGGAAGGACAGCCTCATAGAATACAAGCACACTCTTACTACAGCTAGGTCATCGTACTTCTCAAAATTAATTGACCAGAATAAAAACAACCCAAGATTTCTATTACGGTAGCTAAACTGACAAAAAATCTGTCTTCAGATTGCATCAGTTATCCTTCAAACTATAATTCTAATGACTTCATGAACTCATTTACTGATAAGATTGAGACAATCAGAGAAGAAATTATGAAAATGATTCCAATATCTAGCACTCCCGAGATGGCACAGGGCTATCAGGAGCAGGGTTGCATAGAGACCCTTGAGTTTTTCACTCCCTTGGATCTGAACAAATTTAGTAAACTGGTTATGTCCTCCAAATCATCTACATGTCTGTTAGACCCCATACTAACAAAGCTTATTAAAGAGCTTTTGCCTGTGCTAGGCCAGCCCGTGTTAGATGTCATAAATACATCGCTATTAATGGGTTGCGTACCTAAGTCTTTAAAAGTGGCAGTAATCAAGCCTCTTGTAAAGAAACCAAATCTTGATCCGTTAATCTGAAGGACTATAGGCCTTTTCAAATCTTCCCTTTTTGTCAAAATTTTTTGAGAAATCTGTAGCTCAACAATTAACTGCTTTCCTAAAAATGAATAATCTGTATGAAACACTACAATCAGGTTTTAGACCAAACCATAGCACTGAGATGGCACTTATTAAAGTTGTAAATTACTTACTGTTAGCATCGGATACTGGTTGTGTTTCTACTCTAGTGCTCCTTAACATAAGTGCTGCTTTTGACACTATTGACCACCAGATTCTCCTTCACAGGCTAGAAAACCTGGTTGGTTTGCATGGACCGGCACTCTCATGGTTTAAATCATACTTAGGTCAGACAGGTTTCAATTTGTGCAATTAGATCAGGAGTTCTCTGACTACTCTCAGGTAAAATATGGCATTCCACAAGGCTCAATGCTGGGACCATTAATGTTCTCATTATACTTGCTACCACTCGGTAATGTTATTCGTAAACATGGTGTGAATTTCCATTGCTATGCAGATGATACACAGCTGTACATATTAATGAAACCAGGTGAAATACTTCAACTCTCTCAATTAGAGGCTTGTATCTCTGATATAAAGAATTGGATGACAGTAAATTTCCTCATTTAAATTCAGATAAAACAGATGATAGTTTTGGTCCCCAAAAAATTAAGGAACAAGTTGGATCTGCAGTTAAATGCAGGTGATTGCATAGTTGCATCAAGTCTAATGGTCAAGAGGTCAAGAGGACCACAATGGAAATAAGCCTTTGGGCTTTATTGTGTTTTTATCTGTGATTTTGGAAAACCCTGAACGGGAACAGAGCAGCCAGGAGACACGGAGTGGAGTTTGTCGGTCTACGGACCGGATTTTATTTATTTATTTTTCTGTCTCTCCCCCGCAGACATGGGAGAGAGACAGTGGGAGTAGCAGGTTAACATATAACAAAGACCAACACAAACACAGACACAAAATCTTCACCCTACTCGCCGCGAAGCTTTCGGGTAGAAACAACAAACTAAAATAACCAAACTTACGGGACACCGCGCCTCCTCCTCCGGAGTTCCCTTGGAACCTCCCCAGGCACACACCTATCCAGTGACCTTTCAAGTGCTTCCCACCCATTCATACTGAGACACTCTAACTTTTCAGTTCGAGTTCTCCTACCCATGCATACAGAGACACTCGCCACTCCCCACAGTGAGAGTTCTGGCAACTAGCCCCAAGACACCCTGTGAGAGTGCCAAACCTGCCCCCGGAAAGTCTCACTGCTCCAAAGGCCTCTACCACATGAAACAAGACAGGCAACCATGCCACTCCCACGTGGCCGAATCCGACGTCCTCCACACATGCTTTTGTCGCATTGTAATGCCTTATTATCTGGCTCCTCTAGTAGCTCTCTAAAGAGTCTTCAACTAGTACAGAATACAGCGGCACGTATTTTGATTAGATCCAAGAAGTATGAGCACATTACTCCTGTGTTAGCATCACTACACCACTACATTGGCTTCCTGTTCGGGCTGATTATAAAGTACTGTTGCTAACTTTTAAAGCAGTGAACGGACTTTCACCTATATATCTGACCGAAATGATTGCCCCTTTTACATGACTGCTTCGTTCACAAGAAGCCGGCCATCTTTTACTGCCTAGAATTTTGAAAAGCACAGCTGGTGGTAGAGCCTTTTCTTTTAGAACTCCTCTGTTTTGGAACGGTTTACCAAGGCATGTTAGGGATTCGGACACAGTTTCAATTTTTAAGTCTAGATTAAAAACATATATTTTCAGCCTCGCTTACTGCCAAACATAGTCTAGGTGGAGAGATGGAGAAGGCCGTGCCCTAGTGTCTTATGGAGTGAGAAACTTTCCATACTTTATCCTTGATTGGGTGTGGATGGTTTGGAACTCTCTCGGCTGTGTGTGTTCTCTGTCCCTCTCCTAATAGGTATGCTGCCATAGCTTACACCTGTCGGAGCTATCTGTATATTTCCTATGCTTGTGCTCCCCTGCTCTTACATAATGCTACTGCCTATAGCACAGCTTTTTTTTTTATGATTGCATGTTCTCTTCTCTGCCTCGGCCTCTGACTCGGGGGCACCTGTCTGGTTCCTCCCAAGGTTTCTCTCTATCAAGGGAGTTTTTCCTTGCCACTGTTGCCTTTAGACTTGCTTTTGGGGGGTCTAGGCCTCGGTTCCCCCTCTGTTAAGCGTTTTGTGACAATTCAATTGTGAAAAGCGCTATACAAATAAATTTGAATTGATTTGATTTGATTTGATATTTTGCTTTGTGTACCAAATAGTGATGGGGAGGTAATGCTGTTGACCATGTAAGGATTCTAAAGCACTTCAATCAAAGCTGCGCAGAGTCTGTATTAGAAAGTGTTACTTCCCGTGAGCATGCCCTCTGAAGCCGAACACCACTTCCCCTCAGGGTGAAGGCTGTGCTGAAGTTGGCCTGGCCAAACGCTGCTTTTCCTGTCAGACCATAAGCCCAGCAAATCCACCCAACTGTGTCCAGGAGTTTTTTCAGTTGGTTGCTACACAGTGTAATATTTCTAATGGAAAATAAAACTAGAGCATCTAAAATACATATATTATTGTTGTGCTGCCCATTTAACCAGTAAAACACCTTTTGACCTTTTTCTCATTCTAGTTACATTTGTTAGTGTATCTAGTAAACAAAATGATCATTTTTCTAGTGAGGGTATATGTATGATAAGAGTTAGCTTTTCCATATGCTAGGATGTGCTAGGTGAACTTTGACCCTGCTTATCCCCTGTCACACACCTGGTCCTTGTAGGAGGCTTCACTGCCCTTCAAAGGGTCCTTAGCTTGGGTCTCTGCCAGACCGGCCCTGGCCATTAGGCCCAATCAGAGGTGGCATTTGGCTGTCTGCTCCTGAGGGAGGGGGGAGAGTGGTCGGCACGACGGCTGTGAAGCACATAAAGGTGCCTCCGGAAAGGGGAGCCTGGCCCAGCAGCTTCTGTTTGCATTCGGCAAAGTTTTCGGCTTTTGGTTGGATAAGGCTTTAAGTATGTTTTCAAACAGTGGTCAAATATAACATATCTTTTTCTTCTGAAAATGTACAAATTTGTCATTCCAGTGTGAAATTAATTGAACCAATTAGCCAAGGCTAATGAGTGTCAGACGATGAGGCCAAGATAAATGTTTATTCGGACCAAGCATACAGCAATTAGCCTATTCCTCACAAGACTCCTGTATACAAGCATGTGCTCTCACTTTATTGGGCCTTGATGTCCGAATACTTTCAAAGGACAAGCACCGAATGAACATGCTCAAACATTATTATGACATTTCTTAGAAGCCATAAAGGCTTTGGAATTGAGGTCTTATTTGTGTGTGTGTGTTTGCATAGGAGTGTGTGGTTGTGTCACAAAAAATTTCAAACGTAATGAATTGCTTGGAAATACAGTTCGAAGTGACATTCGCACTTGCTTTTATGTGTCTCTGTTGTGTATCGTTGTAGAGAGGTGAAGCCGCACCAACCGGATAATTGTAACCACAGGTGCGTAGGTTCAAAAGCTGCAATAGCTGCAATAAATAAATGAATGAAGGGTTATTCCCTTTTCTACACACAGTGTGTGGGCTCCACCTTCATTCATTTATTTATCTCTGTTGTGTATGAAACACATATCCCTTGTTCTCACTAACCCATATTGCTGCATGATTGGTAATATTAATATCACTCTTAAACGCCATATTGTGGCATTGCTTTTGATTAAAATCAGATATTTTCCATTCACCATCCCTTATGTTGGAAAATGTAGTCACCGTTTATGGCATTATTGAGAAACAGTGGTCTGTTTTTGCATTTGGGAAGCAGAGCCACAGGGTACATTCAGGTCAGGAGGTTTATACTGGCTCACCCACAGTCTCTCATTGAAGGTTGCCCAAGGTTGCTCATCCATCAATTCTACATAAACCCACAATTCACGGTCATTATCTGTGGACAGGTTGTATTGGAAGGGTGGAGCCTTTTCTGCTCTCTGTTCAGGCTCAAAAGGTGCTCACATTTTTATTTTTATACCACTTACTGAGTCAATCTGTTTAGGCTACATTACATACCTATGCTGGTGCTTTTAGATCAAATACATGCTGTATTATAATCTTATGACTAACACATTTATTTGTCATCCATTGCTTCAGTTTTTATACAATTCTCAATTGAGTGCAGAGCAAGAATGTAGAAGTAATACATGCTGTTGTCTTAAGGTCTAAACAGAGCAAAAAGAGACAAAAACAAAAACATAGGTAACATATTCAATAGCAATCCAATTCTTACATTTTGCTAAAGATTGTCAAGTATAAAGAGTATAAGAGTATAACGATTCTCCATATGGACAAATAAAATAAAAGACTGATTGACTCACTTAAAAAAATGAACAAAAACCCAAAAAACTTTAGCCATTGCTCTCCTTGTAGTAGAAATAGTAGATAGTTAAGAACATACCAACATAAAGTATCTTAATCGGGCATTGGGCCACCACAAGCCACAAGAACAGCATCAATGTGCCTTGGCATATATTTTAAAAGTCTCTGGTACTCTATTGAAGGGATGGAACACCGTTCTTCCATGAGAAATTCCATAATTTTGAGTTTTGTTGATGGTGGTGAAAAATTATGTCTAATGCACCGCTCCAGAATCTCCGAGAAGGGTTCAGTTGAGTTAAGATCTGGTGACTGAGATGGCCATGGCATATGGTTTACATCGTTTTCATGCTTATCAAACCATTCAGTTACCACTTGTGCCCTGTCATCCTGGAAAAGACCACTCCCATCAGGATAGAAATGCTTCACTATAGGATGAAGGTGATCATGAAGACTGGCTTTGTATTTATTGCCATTGACCTTTCCCTCTAAGGGGTTGAGTGGACCTAAACCATGCCAGGAAAATGCACCCCACACCATAACAGAGTCATCAGAACCCTTCACCATGGGAAACAAGCACTTGGGCCTGTCGGTTTCTTTTGGCATGTGCCACACATGCACTCAACTGCTTGTTGAGGACAGGGTGAAGGGTGACTTATCTGATCATATGACTTTTTCCACTGCTCAGTGAACCGCTGCCTGTGTTCTTTGCACCGCTTTACTCACACATTTTTAGGTGTAATAAGAGATTTATACATTAAAACCTGACTGTAGTATCCATCTCTGTGAAGTTCTCGATGGAATGTTCCTGATGGAACTACCTGCTCATGCCCTGGATTGATATTTGCAGTCAACTGATTCAGTATTGCTTGTCAGTTTTGCCTTGTATCTTGAACCAATGCACGGACCTCACATTTAAGGAGTATGCGCTTTCGATCACAGTTGCCCCTAGTTGTTGATGTCTTTCCCTCAGACTTCCATGCCAACATCACTGTGGCCACTGTTCTTCATGAAACATCAGTGAGCAGTCTTCATCACTGAAGCTCCTGCCATACTTGCCCCAACAATCAATCCTCTGTCACGGTTTTACCTTGTTCGGCCTCTGGGGGGCGCTTGATCATGTGATGGTCTGTTTTCTCTTGTTTTGCGTGAGGAATCATTGTCATTTCCACCATCCTTATATGGTCTTTTGTCGGTGAGTTTTCCGATCACTTTAAGATTTATCAGTGTTAAATCCTCCTCTTATTTAAGCTCTCTGTTTCCCTCATACAAACACTTCTGTTTAAACTATTGTTATGCTCTAGCTGGTTTAGTTTTGCCACTCTGTGGTTCTCTCAGTTAAAGAGGGAAGGTACTTCTAGTTATCTCTACTTAAAGGTTTAGCGTCACCACTCTGTGGTAACCTTTTAGGAAGAATTATCTTATCCTACCTAAAGGTTTTAAATCTAACCACTTTGGTGGTTTTTCCTTTTGAGATTATTCTTTGTTTATTGGGCTAAAGTTCCCCAGAGCAAAAGTCTCTAAAGCCATTTAATTTTCTTTCCTCTTCGGTGAAGAGTTCTCGCCCTTATTGGGTTGTTTTCTGTTGATTTATTTTCCGTGGACGTTTTGTGCCCGGAGTTTTCTTTTCTTTGTCCTTCCAGTTTTTCCCCACTGCCTTATCTGCTCGCAGACTTAGTGTCTGATCACTCGTGGTCAGCTTTTAGATATTCGTGAAATCTGCGTGTGGCTCTTCCACCCTCGATCCACACATCCTACATCCTCTTTAAAAGCCACTGAGATCTCTTCTTCTAACCATGGTAGTCAAAATAATGGGCAACTGGGCCTGCACCACATTTTTATACATGACACTAAGCATGATGGGATGTTAATTTCTTTATTAACTCAGGAACCACACCTGTGTGTAAGCACCTGCTTCCTACCTACTTTGTATTCCTCATTTACTCAAATGTTACGTTTATCTTGGCAGTTACCTGTAATAAAGAATAAAAATGACCCTAACACACCCTGCCCCCTGTCTGGCCTTTGCCACCCTTCATCGTTCTTTGTTAATGACTCAGCAGTAAGGTGGATGAAGACAGTCTGCCTTACACTACCTCTGGATCTCTTATTTACCCCTATTTTACAGTCACAATCACAGTTCAAACACTGGAATTTTCATACCAGATTGATTGTTTTTTACACATTAGTTCGCCTGAATGTGTATGGCACATATATTGTTTTCCTAATAAACCCTTTTACACAAAGTGCTTATTGTTTTGTCATAATCATCCACTGCATGGATTGTGTTGTAAAACTTATGATTGTTGATTTGGTGGTTCATTTGTCTCTTTCATTTGAACAGTGGTAGCAGAAAGCAGTGACTTGCCAGCAATGTTTACTGAAGCTCCTCAGGGGTGGTGTTGTATTTGAACAAGTCACCAAGTGGGTGAAGTTCAGCTCCCTGATCCACTAAGTATACTGTGACGACAGCGGCATTGCCCAAGGGGCCAAAGTCTAATAAAGCCAGGTGCTCCACTTGAGCGTGAGATAGGAGTGGATGGACCAGCCTTGCCTTTCAGCCAACTGTCTATTTCATGCTGGAGAGCAACACCTGTGCATGAAGTTGATAATGAGAGGCTTATAAACTTGGCACAATTATCCCTGAATCACACACCCAGCCGGGCGGCTGACAGAGAAGATCAGCAGAGAACATAGACTCAGACAGGAGATGAGTATTGATGTCTCCCAGCAAGGAGTCAGGTGACTGTGTACGGATAACGACCTCGGTCTCCACTACAGTGACTCCTCTCCTTCTAGCAGCATTGATTTCCCCACTGGTTTGATTATGGCTGCTGCATGCTAAATTTTTAGTCTTCTTATTCGGAGATGGTGTGGGGTTGGGCGGGGGCAGGGGTGGGGGTACCATTTATAAATTTGAAGCTGAGAATTGTGTGAATTCTATTGTGTGAATTCTCTGGCATTTATATGAAAACACATTTTAAGGGCTGCTGACCCTGGTTATACCATAGGTCAAGCTAATCCATACAGCCAGTTAGCAAGTAGTTCTGCGGACAGGCGTCCACCTAAGGACACCTTTGCCTTAGGTGGACAGGCAAAGGTCAGGCAGGAGTAATCAGGGCAATGCAGAGATCCAAAGGATGGTCGGGGACAGGCAGAGTTCGTTGCGGGCTTCAGGGGTATCAGGGGCAGGCAAGGCGTGGTCAGTGGGCAGGCGAAGGTCGAAAACGAGAAGGCAGTCCAGGGAACACAGGGAGGAGCGGGAACGAATCTGGCAACGAACATGGGAAAACACACAGCTTAAATACATTTAGACATAACGAGAAACAATCAGGAATAAACATGAATGCAGCTGACTGCAATCAGACACATGAGGATTTAAGTGGAAACGATAATACAATAACGAGACAATCAGGAAATGAACAGTTAACCACATCAGACATAACGAGAAACAGGTGAAACAGATAATACACTGACGAGACTGGAACAGGTAAGCGAAAGTAAAAACACGGACCAGACACCAAGGAAACATGGAACAAACTACAAACGCTTAGTTAGGGGAAACACGAACACGAGACGTGACAGTACCCCCCCCCCTAGGGACGCCACCTGGCGGATCACCAACCTGTACCGGATGCCGACGCAGGAATTCCTGGATTAGGGAGGGGTCGACGATATGTCTCTCGGGCACCCAACTGCGTTCCTCGGGACCGTACCCTCCCAATCCACCAGAAATTGGCGACCACGGCCCCTGCGCGGACATCCAGCAGGCGGCGAACGGTGTAGACTGGGGCCCCTTCGATGAGCCGGGGGGGAGGTGGGGTGCGGACAGGAGGGCTAAAACGAGAGACAACATAGGGTTTTAGACGAGACACGTGAAACACAGGATGGATGCGGCGTAGGGGAGGAGGGAGGCGCAACTGTATGGCCGAGGGGGTTATAACATGAATAATGGGATAGGGACCAATAAATCTAGGGGATAATTTCTTACAAGAGCCCCGCAAGGGAATGTCTTTGGCAGAGAGCCAAACCTTTTGGCCGACCCTGTAGCGAGGGGCAGGGCGGCGGCGACGGTCGGCCTGGCTCTTCATAGCCGAGACGTGGCGAAGCAGGGTGGCACGTGCTCTCCGCCAAGTACTCCGGGCTCTACTGATGAAGGCCTTGGCAGATGGCACCTCCACCTCCTTCTCCTCCTCCGGGAACAGAGGAGGTTGGTACCCCAGACAGCATTGGAATGGAGAGATGCCGGTGGAGGAAACGGGAAGGGAATTGTGGGCGTACTCTACCCAGGGCAGGGAGCGTGACCAGGTAGTAGGGGTTTGTTCGGCTAGACAGCGCAGTCCCTTCCCCAACTCCTGGTTGTAACGTTCCGTCTGGCCATTAGTCTCTGGGTGGAAACCGGAAGAGAGGTTAGGTTTGGCGCCGATGAGAGAGCAGAACGCCCTCCAGAACCCGCTGGAAAACTGGGGCCCCCGATCCGAGGTCATCTCCTGCGGCAATCCGTGGAGGCGAAAAACATGTTTGACCATGAGTTCAGCGGTCTCTTTAGCAGAGGGGAGTTTGGGCAGAGGAATGAAATGTACACTTTTAGAAAACCGGTCTACCACCGTAAGGACGACTGTGTTACCTTCTGATGGTGGTAGACCGGTCACGAAGTCTAGGGCGACGTGGGACCATGGGCGTCGTGGAACCGCCAAGGGCTGAAGGAGACCGCTGGGACGAGCGTTGGAGGACTTGGACCGGGCACAGGGCACACAGGCTGTCACAAATTCGACTGTGTCGTTCTTCATAGTGGGCCACCAAAACCTACGCGATAGAAAGGCTAGGGTGCGTGAAACCCCCGGGTGACAGGCCATCGGGGAGGAATGAGCCCACTCCAGCACTTGAGACCGGACGGTCTCAGGAACGAATAGGCGGTTGGCTGGCGTATCCCTGTGAGACCGTGTAGTGTGAAGTGCCTCCTCCACCGTCCGAACAATGTCAAACTTGGCTGCTGCTAACACGCAGCTAGGGGGCAGGATAGGTTCAGGGCTACTCTCCTCTTCTGGAGAGTCGTAGATCCGGGATAAGGCGTCGGGTTTGATATTCTTCGATCCTGGGCGAAAAGACAGAGTAAAAACAAAACGGGCAAAAAATAGGGACCATCTAGCTTGACGAGGGTTAAGCCGTTGAGCTGAGTGGAGATACTCCAGGTTACGATGATCCGTCCAAACCAAGAACGGCACAGTAGCTCCCTCTAACCAGTGTCTCCACTCCTCGAAAGCTAATTTAATGGCTAGGAGTTCTCGATCACCAATCGTATAGTTTCTTTCCGTTGTGGAAAGGCGGTGTGAAAAGAAGGCGCATGGGTGTACCTTATTGTCCTTATTGAAAGGATTGCCCCAGTGCCTGAATCAGAGGCATCCACCTCCACAATGAACTGACGTGTGGGATCCGGGAGTGCGAGGATAGGGGCAGATGTAAACCGGGACTTGAGTCTCTCGAAGGCCTCCTGGGCATCGGGGTTCCATCGAAAATAAATCTTGGTGGAAGTGAGAGAGATTAATGGTGCGGCGACCGTGCTGTAATTCCGTACGAACCGTCTGTAAAAGTTGGCGAATCCTAAAAAGCGTTGTAGTTGTTTACGGTCGGTGGGTACGGGCCATTCCTGTACCGCCTGCACCTTGGTGGGGTCCATCTCCAGATGGCCTCGGGAGATGATAAAAACCTAGAAATTGAACAGAGGTTTTATGGAATTCACACTTCTCGGCCTTGATAAATAGTTGGTTCTCGAGAAGTCTCTGGATGACTTGACGCACATGCTGTACATGTTCCTCCATAGTTTTAGAAAAGATCAGGATGTCATCCAGGTAGACATACGCCAAGCGGACAGCATGTCCCGAGCACGTCGTTCACCAATCCCTGAAAGACGGCAGGGGCATTGGTGAGACCGAATGGCATGGCCAGGTATTCATAATGACCTGTGTGGGTGTTGAAGGCCGTCTTCCACTCGTCCCCCTCCCGAATCCGGACCAAGTGGTAGGCGTTGCGGAGATCCAATTTGGTGAAGAATTGCCCCTCCTGAAGGTTGTCGAACGCCGATGACATTAATGGGAGAGGGTAGCGGTTCTTAATCGTGATAGCATTGAGCCCCTGTAGTCAATACAAGGACGCAGGGTTCCATCTTTCTTCTTGACAAAAAAAAATCCTGCGCCAGCAGGGATGACGAAGGGCGGATGATACCTGAGGTTAGAGACGTGGAGATGTACTCCTCCATAGCTTTGTTTTCTGGGGCGGACAATGAATACAGGTGGCCTCTGGGTGGAGTAGAACCAGGAAGAAGGTTAATAGGACAGTCATAGGCGCGATGAGGTGGTAATGTGCAGGCATGGGACTTACTGAATGCCTGGCCGAGATCGTGATATTCGGGGGCACTAGTGACAGGTCGACTGGTCTCTCCTTAGCCATGGACGAGGGATCCCCAGGGGTGGTAGCGGAACGCAGGCATGACTTCTGGCAGAAAACACTCCACTCCCGGATGTTTCCAGTCGCCCAGTCAATGCTGGGGTTGTGGGTTGCCAGCCAGGGTCCGCCAAGCACTACAGGAGAAAGAGGGGATTCCATGAGGTAGAACGCCAGTTTCTCCCTGTGATTCCCAGAAACTAGCAGATCCAGTGGCTGGGTGATCTCCTGGATCTCGGCTAGGGGCGTGCCCATCAGGGTCTTGGTTTGGAGGGGGGTCGCTAAACGAGACAGGGACTCCTATGCGACGAACCAGGGTAGGGCAGATGAGGTTAGCATCGGACCCCGAGTCAATCAGAGCCTGCACCGGGAACAGTTCTCCTTGCCAGGAGAGAAGGACATGGAGCATGGGACGTTGAGGTCGGAAGGTAGAAAACTGAGAGGCGCCCGTCAGAACCTTCCTCTTCACTGACGGGCGCTGTCTTTTACCGGACAGGATAACCGGAAATGTCCCTTGCCTCCGCAGTACAGGCAAAGTCCTCCTCCCGGCGGCGCTGGCGTTCGGTCTCGGACAGATGAGTCCGATTCACCTGCATGGGCTCCGCAGTCGCCGTGGGTTGAGCGGGGAAGTCGGGTCGTGTCGTTGGGCGGAAACGGGGGGAAGCAGGAGACTCCTGACGCCTCTTTCCTCTCTCCTGCAGACGAGTGTCGATGCGGATAGCCAGGTCCACGAGTCTGTCTAGGTCCTGGGGTAGATCGCACACGGTTAGTTCGTCCAGAACCCGCTCGGAGAGGCCGTGCAAGAAGGCATCGTAGGTGGCCACGGCATTCCATCCTGCTGAGGTCGCCAGGGTCCGAACTCGATGGAGTAGTCCGAGACGGATTGTCCTCCTGGCGAAGCTGAAGCAGTTGCGTGTGCCGCCCGTCCGACCGAGGACCGGTCGAAAACCCTTCTCATCTCCTCCGCGAAGGATGAGAAGGTCGTGAGAGTAGGGTGTCCAGACTCCCAGAGAGAGGTTCCCCATAGGCGAGCTTTTCCCCAAGGAGTGTGAGTACATAGGCGACCTCGCTCGTTCCGTAGGAAATGAGGAGGGTTGGAGTTCGAACACAAGTGAGCATTGACTCAAAAAGCGCGACATGAGTTGGGGTCGCCCAGGTAGCGCCCGGAGGGGGTAATCGTGGTTCGGACCCCTCTGATAGCCAGCTTGCGTCTGCACCTGGATAGCTGCGTTCTGTGCAGAACGGGCCGTTTCTGCAGACTCCTGAGTGATACGGACCATGGACGAAAGCTGCTCCGCCAGAGCTTGGACGGTCTGCTGCAACGTCCGCAACTCCGCTTCGTGATGCCCAAGGCGAATTTCGTGGTAACGGGCAACGTCGCTGGGATCGGATCGGTCCGCTGGTTCCATCCTGGCCAGATTGTTCTGTCACGGCAGGGACCAGAAAACCAGGCGCGGACCCAGAAATGCAGAAACTTCTTTTATTAGGTGGACAGGCAAAGGTCAGGCAGGAGTAATCAGGGCAATGCAGAGATCCAAAGGATGGTCGGGGACAGGCAGAGTTCGTTGCGGGCTTCAGGGGTATCAGGGGCAGGCAAGGCGTGGTCAGTGGGCAGGCGAAGGTCGAAAACGAGAAGGCAGTCCAGGGAACACAGGGAGGAGCGGGAACGAGACTGGGGTAATGACGAACACTGGAGCACAAGCACGAACACGAACACGAAGCAACAAAACGCTGGGAAACAGAGATAACGCGGGAGAGTAATGTGAGCATAACGCAAAGCACAAGACAATCTGGCAACGAACATGGGAAAACACACAGCTTAAATACATTTAGACATAACGAGAAACAATCAGGAATAAACATGAATGCAGCTGACTGCAATCAGACACATGAGGATTTAAGTGGAAACGATAATACAATAACGAGACAATCAGGAAATGAACAGTTAACCACATCAGACATAACGAGAAACAGGTGAAACAGATAATACACTGACGAGACTGGAACAGGTAAGCGAAAGTAAAAACACGGACCAGACACCAAGGAAACATGGAACAAACTACAAACGCTTAGTTAGGGGAAACACGAACACGAGACGTGACAAGGATGGGTTCCCCCCCTTTTAGTCTGGCTCCTCCCAAGGTTTCTCCCTATCAAGGGAGTTTTTCCTTGCCACTGTCGCCTTTTAGGCTTGCTTTTGGGGGGGTCTAGGCCTGGGTTCCCTTCTGTTAAGCATTTTGTGACAATTCATTTGTGAAAAGCGCTATACAAATAAATGTGATTTGAGTTGAGTTGAGTTGAGTTGAGTTGAGTTGAGTTGATTTTATTGTCATTCCGCCACATACAAGTATGTGGAAGAACGAGATTGCGCTTCGATTTACAACAGTGCAACATTAATACAACAATTACACAACAGTTAAGACAGTGCAACATTTACGACACAACATTTAGGTCACATTGAGGTACATTTTATAAAGTGCAGTAACATTATAAAGTGCAACAGAAACACATTTAGGTAACAATAAGGTGCAGGCATGTATTGTTTTGTAGTGCAAAGAACAGAAACGGCACTAGTAGCAGCGTGACTGTTCTCAACAGTGCAACAATCCACACCAGTTAGGACAGTGCAACATTTACTTACTTTAACAGTGCAACATTTACGACTTAATTGAGGTACATTGTAGTATTATAGTGCAGTTCAGCCCATGGCGCAGGGCTGGAGGCAGTGTTTATGTTCCAGTTTAATGTCCGTTCAGTAGTCTGACAGCTTGGGGAAAGTAGCTGTCGTGGAATCTGGTGGTCTGTTTCTTTGTCGCGAGGCTGCGGTACCGCCTGCCCGACCGTAACCTCTCGAACAGTCCGTGCGCTGGGTGGGTGGTGTCTTTTATGATGCCATTGGCTCTACTTCTGCAGCGCTTCGTGTAGATGTCCCGGATGGAGTGGAGAGGGGCACCTGTGATCTTCTTGGCTGTACTCACTGTGCGCTGCAGGGAGTCTCGTTCAGCCTCCGTGCAGTTCCCTCCCCACACTGTGATGGTGCTGGTGAGAATGCTCTCCACAGCCCCTCTGTAGAACGTTGTGAGGATGGGCCGTGGCATTCTGGCGTCTCTCAGCCTGCGCAGGAAGTAGAGGCGTTGCTGTGCCTTCTTGGCTATGGTCTTCGTGTTGAGAGACCAGCTGAGGTTGTTCGAGATGTGCACGCCGAGGAACTTGGTGCTCTCGACTCTCTCCACCGCGGTGTTGTTGATGAGCAGTGGGGGGTGGTCAGCTGGTGCTCTTCTGAAGTCCACCACCAGCTCCTTGGTCTTGTCGACGTTGAGAGCCAGGTTGTTGTCGTTGCACCAGGTTGCCAGCTGCTTCACCTCCTCTCTGTACGCCTCCTCATCATTGTTGCTGATGAGGCCAACTACTGTTGTGTCATCTGCATACTTGATGATGTGGTTGGATCCAAACTTGGCGGAGCAGTCGTGAGTGAGCAGCGTGAACAGCAGCGGGAGAGCACACAGCCCTGCGGGGCACCTGTGCTCAGTGTGATGCTGCTTGATGTTCTGCTGCCGATACGTACTGCCTGCGGCCTCTCTGTCAGGAAGTCCAGTATCCAGTTGCAGAGGGCGGTGTCGAGGCCCAGCTGGAGGAGCTTCCTATCAGCTGCTGGGGGATGATTGTATTGAAAGCTGAGCTGAAGTCTATGAACAGCATTCTGGCGTAGGTACCGGGTCTGTCCAGGTGGGTCAGGGCGGCATGTAGGGCGTAGGTGATGGCATCTTCAGTGGAGCGGTTGGGGCGATATGCAAATTGAAGAGGGTCTAGTGAAGCAGGGAGGGCCTCTTTGATGTGCTTCATGACCAGCCTCTCGAAGCACTTCATCATGATGGGGGTCAGTGCCACGGGGCGGTAGTCGTTGAGGCGGTTCACAGACGCCGTCTTCGGCACAGGGATGATAGTGGTCTTTTTGAAGCCTGATGGGATGACCGCCTGGCTTAGGGAGAGGTTGAAAATGTCTGTGAGGACTTCCGCCAGCTGGTCGGGCGCAGTCTCTAAGCACACGCCCGGGATGTTATCCGGACCTGAGGCTCTCTCCGGGTTGACCCTGGATAGGGTTTTCCTCACGTCAGCAGGGTCCAGTTGGAGCGGCTGCTCTCCGGCGGGGGGGATGGTTTTGTGTGCTGGTGTGTGGTTTGAGGCCTCAAACCGTCCAAAGAAGTTGTTCAGTGTATCAGGGAGGTCGGCGTCACTGTGGATGGCATTTGATCTGATATTTAAATTTTTTCCTCTAATATAGTTATGAGTGATGAATAAAATTGTATACCCAAGTAAATTCATTTATTGAGAAGACATCCATGTGCAAATGACATACGACTAAAGATGACATTCATTCATTCTGATCATTCTATGCACTGCCAGGAAAATTTGCTGCATGCCAAGACACTTATGCACTCATACAGGAACACTGAAGTTGGGGACTACACATCAATGGAGGACTTCTTTCAAAATCTGAATATTTCTTCTTTGTCCACTGATTTATGAACAGATCTCGAGGAATCTATTATCCCTGGAGAAATAATCAATGCTGTCTGGGAAATCACCTGTATCTGATGGTTTCGGTTTGACTTTTACTTCCCTTACTTCTGTGTTTTCTGAATCAGTTACAGTTGGAATCACTTCTCCCCACATTATATTTTATTAGGGCTGCATTACTTTGTTATTGAAAAAGGATAAGGACTGATTTGTGCCTTATATTGTCCAGCCTCCCTGCTTAGAAATGATCCTGGCAAAAGGTACTGGTAAATAGGTTGTAATCTGTTCTTCCTACCACCATTTCTCCTGATCAAACTGGATTTATAAAAATGCAATTTTTACTCAACCTTATTCACCAATTTAATATTATTTATATTCCAACTCCACACCGGAGTAGCTCATCTCTTTAGAAACATCGAAGGTCTATGTTTGGGAATTGCACTGGCAATGGAATCTTGCTTTTGCTCTATGCTGCAATCAGAAACCACAAGGTGTTATTGGGGGTGGGGGGTATAGAACAAAGGGTCTTCCTTTATTCAGATGATCATTACCTTTATGTATCAGACCACCAACTTCTTTCCCAGTATTCTGTTTAATTTGGATAAGTTTGGTTAATTCTCTGGACAAAGACTGAGTTTAAGAATGAATTGTATGGATGTCTATTCAGTCAATAATAATTTATCTACTAGGTCAAACAGAATTAAACAAGACGGTCAAGTCTGTCCCTATCTTTGGATGGGCAGTCACTCAGTTAAAGTAAACATGCTCCCATAATTCCTCTACCTGTTCTACTTTATCCCAATTTCATACCAAAAACATTTTTAATACTGTTACTGTTGACTCATACTATTTCAGCATACATATGGAATGGAATATATGGAATTATTATCAATCTCCTTCAGAGATTGATAATTATACTGGTATGGTACCTACTGCTTTGATATTTGATCAGGAAAATCTGACTTTCGTCATTGCTATCTCTGACAATGCTCCTGTATGGTGGGGGTTTGGGGGAGTGCTCTGGGGTGGGAGGTGGGTTGGTCGATGAAGGGGATGTATTTTGGGTGGGTTGGTGCAGTGAACACAGACCATTCCACTTGCAGACTAGCATCTATAAAGAGATAATTACTATACACAGGGCATTGTTCTTTACAGTAGTCCAAAAAGAAAACCCAGTTGCCCAGACAAGATAATTGCATCATTTAGAGTTAGGTTAATGAATTACAAGAGTGTGAAGTGAAAATATTGCAGTGATGGAACAAATTATATTATGTGCTGAAGACCTGCCTGAATAAGTATGAGAATTCAAGGCTCCTGCTTATTGCCACTATTTGGAGAACAGCAGCATGATGGCTGCAGAGACTACCTTTTTGCCCGGATTCTCAGAAACGCACTGAAACAAAGTGTCCCATTGCATTCTGCACAACCCTACCTTAACAGAGCTTTTGAAAGGCAAGGCAAAGGACTCCCTTACTGTTCCTTTAGCATCCACTCATCATATAACAACTCCTTCCATCCCACACACAACTCTACTGTCAGTCTTCTGGAGTAGACACTGGCAGTGCCACCCTGTTCTTGTATACCTAGATGTCAGCCCCATCTTACAGATGTACACCTTGGACCAGAGATAAATGATCCCATTTCTTGCAACGCCAGTAGTGCCTGATACTGTCACTCGCAGTGTCCACTACTGATTTATGACCATTCCCATGCCATTATAGCCATTTCTCATTAGTTATGATAACTGACACGTGGCGGAGGAATACATTAATGAAGTAAACCTTGGCCCCACTCTCGCCTCCCCATGTGTGGGGTTATAATTTTCAGCTTTTAATTAAACATGTTCTGTCATTATCCTCTTGGAAATCTCTCCTACACCACAAAATACTTTGGTGGCTTAGGCTGTGTATCTACATCGGGGATGTATGATTGATATAGCTATTAAACCAGAATGCATCGTCATATTGAGTTACATGTTTAGCTAGCCAACTTGTTTTAGCAAGATGGATGACAAGTATGTTTACTGCAAAGGTGTGGCATATTATCATTGTGTTGTTCTTGTTATTGTGTGTGTTGGAACTTAGCTGTTGGCTACTGTGTCATCGGCAAACTAGCTACTTCCCACCTAAATGCAGTGCTCTTAGAAAAGAACTAGAAAAATATGCCAAACAAATTTATAGTCAAATGAACAATGCTACCAAATGCTTTGGATTTGCAATGACAATGGTTAAATGTGTGCAAAATTAAAGTACCATTTAATTAGCCACTGAAAATGTGATCAGATCAAGCGGTACATAATAATATATGCCATTTAGCAGACGCTTTTATCCAAAGCGACTTACATTAGTGAATGCATACATTTTTCAGTATATGTGGCCCCAGTGGGGAATGAACCCACAACCTAAGCATTACTAACGCCATGCTCTACCAACTGATCCACAGAGAACCACTGTGAACTGAAGAAATGAAACAATGAAAGATAGCAGCCAGGCAATGGCTGACAGCTGCTGTAAACTACTGTTGTTGAAGACTTCCTGGAATAAATGACATGATGCAGTTGGTTCCGGGATCAGCCTCATTGGAAGGCCATTGTCAATGTCATGTGGGCCACACCTCAGAGACAGGTGTGAGCACACGGTTTCTCACTTGGTCATATAGGACACATATGTGTTGACATCTCTTGCTCTCACCTCTTACACCCAATTTCAGGCCTGAAAAAGAAGATTCAGGAATCTTGACAATGGAAATGTCCCATGTTTGGAAATAAAAACAAGCTTTGCTATTTTACTGCTGTCTGCCTTATTGGCTGCACATGAACTGTATCCAAGGACACATTTTAAAGGAAATTTTGTTTCAGATTTTTCTCCCATTTTCTACTATACTAGCTACTATCTACAGACCCCCTGGACCCTATGCTGTTTTCCTCTCAGAGTTTTCTGACTTTTTATCAAACCTAGCAGGTATGGCAGATCAAGTTGTGATTATAGGCGACTTTAATATTCATGTTGATAATGGAAATGATTCTCTAGTGAAGTGCTAAGCTTTTAGATGTTTTTTGATTTTGGCATGGTCTGATATTTATCTCAATTTCATCAATTTAACACACACTTACTCCAAAGTGTTTGATATTTTTATTTGAAGGACAATCACAGCTACATTTGTATGCCATCAATAGTTTGGTCAGTATCATATGCAGCTTGTAAATAGATCTACAAACACACAAGTTAAAAATAGTAAATTTTTCTGCTGTCACAAAAGTTGTGAAAGCACACACTAAACTATAGTGACGAATTGTTTTGCCAATGTGCGTTTGTTCATCAGGGTCTTGGTTATGTAAGGGTGTGAAAACAGTTTAGCACATCTGAGATCTAAATAGCTAAAAACCTGTTTTTATCAGAACTGGTCACATTTATTTCAGGCTGTGGGAGGGCTAAATGCTAAATACCTGAATATTCATTATTCATTGTCCACACCTCTAAGATCTGTCAGATGGGCCATCTCACTGGGCCATCAGTGTTATATTCTGAGTTCCTGTTCTGTTGTTTTTTGGTCTTTGTTTATTTTTCATTCAGTCCTTATTCATTATTCTTTATCCAGTATTGCATTTTCCCTGTTCTGTCACGTTCTGCTCCCTGTCTGTCCTTGTTCTGTTTATTTCGAGATCCACACCTTGTCTTGTCATGCACTTCGGGAGTTTATACTTTTCGGGGTTTTCCGCCTTCGCTTATTATATCGTTTTCTTCCTTCTTACTTTCTAGATTGCACTTTGTATATATTAGGTAGATGTGTATAGTACTAACCAACTAATCTACTAACGTTAGGGATTTAGATTAAGTTACTAACACGCGGAATATGTTTGGCGTCACAAGACGCGGAATTCATATATTTTCACGAGTATTTGAAAACAAGCGAAATAAATAACATTTTAGGCTGTTTGAAAAGTATTCTTCCATAGATCTTGTGTGCATATTGCTATTTGTTACGTTGCAACACGCGGAATATGTAGTCACAAGACGCGGAATTCATATATTGAATATATATACGAGTATTTGATAACATGGCAAATCAAATATAGTTACTTACTCTTCGTCAGTTGTTGTCTTCGTCGCTTTTCATTAATACTCTCAAACACTGCAGCGCAGAAAATCTTTCCATCCTGAATAAAATTGTATGTCTGTATAAAATCTTGCTTCAAATTGTAGGGACAGTTTATGTGTTTACGCCGGCGTTTTCACACATGGCCCCACGCCCCTCCCCACACACCTCCCCACACCTCCCCGAAACTCGCACCTAGTTACCATGTCAATAGAAGGGGGACGTTACTACCAGGTAAAAAAGAGAGTAAAAGGCAAGGTTTACTTTTGGTCTAATTAACCTAATTTAAAAATCCCATTTGATTTGCCAGTGCTCAAATCGGAAAGTCGCGATTCTAAGGTTTGTGTCAATGTTTTTGCCGCGTGTGTATGATAAAATATCGCGAAGTTAGAAATAGTAATATACTTGTATTGCTGCTTGGATCGGCGCCGATCCAGCCGACCTCAGGGGGTTAAACAAGCTTCTTGCAAGTTGGAACGTAAGTGGCGATCCACTAAATTAGAAGTATTTTATTCTGCCTGGAAAGACAGTCTGGTACAGTACAAATATGCTCTCTCCTCCGCAAGGTCAACCTATTTGTCTGATCTGATTGAGCATAATAAGAATAATCCAAAATTTCTTTTTGATACAGTGGCCAAACTGACAAAGAACCAGACTGAAACCAATGCTAAGCCTCCGGCAGCCTATAATAGTAATGATTTAAACTTTTTCTCTGAGAAGATTGAGAAAATTTGAGATGAAATTACTAAAATGGCACCTTCTGCTGTAGCGGACACTGGTCAGAAAGCACAGGCTTACCAGGACAGGGGTCCTATGGCTACTCTTGAGTTTTTTAGCGCTCTGGAGTGGACTGAATTTTCTAAATTGGTTATGTCCTCCAAACCATCTACTTGTCAATTAGACCCAATCCCAACAAAACTTGTTAAAGAACTTCTTCCTGTTATGGGGCAATCCATGCTAGACATTATTAATCTGTCTCTTTCATCAGGCTATATGCCAAATTCTCAAAAAGTGGCAGTAATTAAGCCACTTTTAAAGAAACCAAACCTTGACCCAGAAAATCTCAGTAACTACAGGCCAGTTTCTAATCTTTCTTTTCTCTCAAAAATTCTAGAGAAAGCTGTAGCTCAGAGACTGACTTCGTTCCTGACATCAAATGACATCTATGAAACTTTTCAGTCAGGATTTAGGCAACACTATAGCACTGAGACTGCTCTTATTAAAGTTGTCAATGACTTACTGATATCAGCTGACTGTGGATGCATCTCTATTCTTGTGCTTTTGGACTTAAGCTGCGACTTTGCTGCGTTTGACACAATAGACCACCAAACTCTTCTGAGCAGACTTGAAAACCTAGTTGGACTGCGTGGACAGGCACTCTCCTGGTTTAAATCCTACCTATCAGATAGGTATCAATTTGTGCAGTTAAATGATGAGCCCTCTGCTCTCATCAAGGTGGAATATGGTATCCCTCAAGGTTCTGTTTTGGGGCCATTATTGTTCTCCCTTTACATGTTGCCACTTGGTGATGTCATTCGTAAACATGGCGTACATTTTCACTGCTACGCAGATGACACACAATTATACCTATCAATGAAACCTGGTGAAGGACAATTCGAACAGTTGGAGGCCTGTTTTAAAGACATAAAAGACTGGATGTCAAATAATTTTCTATTGTTGAATACTGATAAAACAGAGATGTTGGTCTTGGGGCCCAGAAACCTCAGAAGAGGGTTATCTGATTTATCTCTTAATCTGGTTAAAAACCTGCATGGTTGCTCTGTTGCTGCAAGTTTGGTGGTAAAAGACCTTGGTGTTACTATAGATCCTGGTCTCTCATTTGATAGTCACATCAAAAACATTTCCAGAGTAGCCTTTTTTCACCTGAGGAATATTGCCAAAATTAGGGGCTTCCTGTCATTAATAGATGCAGAAAAATTGGTACATGCCTTTGTTACATCTAGATTAGATTATTGCAATGCATTACTGTCTGGCTGTTCCAATGCCTCACTCAGGAGCCTACAACTCGTACAGAATGCTGCTGCAAGGATCCTGACTAGAACAAAGAAATATGAGCACATTAGTCCTGTGTTAGCGTCACTTCACTGGCTTCCTATAAACTATTGTGTAGACTATAAGGTACTCCTCTTAACTTATAAGGTGTTGCATGGACTTGCACCCTCTTACTTGACGGATCTACTTCATCCGTACAATCCCCCACGTAGTCCCTAGAATATCAAAAAATACAGCAGGTGGCAGAGCTTTCTCCTATAGAGCTCCTTTACTGTGGAACAGTCTACCCATCTCTGTGAAGGAGTCAGACACGGTCTCAATTTTCAAGTCTAGGTTAAAAACACATCTCTTTAGTCTCTCTTATAGTCATTAGGTGCAGATGTGGAGGGGGCGTAGCAATAGAGCCTTCTGGTGCAATGAGCTATCCGTACTGTCACCAATCATAAGTGATGATCCGCCCCTATCAGGACTGCTGATGATGTGGTGGGATGGTCTCTGAGTGCCCTCATGGCTGCATGCTCCCTGTGCCACTCACCTAATTAGTTATGCTGCCCTAGATTACGTCTGCTGGTGCAAAAGTGTTATCACTACTTCCCCCTGATCCGGTGTGATATTTATCATAGTCATAATTGCACCTTTCCTCTTTTCTCCCCGGCTTCGTGGCACCTGCCTGGAGCTCACCTGCCCCAGAGTCAACCCCCCACCCCAGCCATGTGTTAGCCGGATGCCGCTGGCCCAGACCCTAGCTGCTGGTTCCATCCCCCGCCCTGCCCTGGTATCTGGAGGGATGAGGTCCACCCCACTCCTACACTTAGAATGCCCTTCCGGTGGTCTGTTAAGCCACATGAGCCTCAAGGACTATTTGTGTTGTTTTTCTCTGTATCCCACAATTTTCCAAGAGTTCATCTCGACCGCCTTTTAAGGGGTCAGGGAATAATTTTCCAGTCTCCCACATTGGCTCCAATGGTTTTCTGTTTTTTTGATTCCCTCTGGAAAATGCCAATTGTGAAGCGCTGTGTGACAACCTGTTTGTAAATGGCGCTATACAAAAATAAAGATTGATTGATTGATTGATTTCTCCCAATTTGGTATCCAATAACCCCCGCCATTTTCATGTCACCCCCCATATTTATGAACTAATTAGGAGTTGGGTTGCCCTCTGCCTTCAGACATTTTCATTCCTTCTTGGAATGCTGTTCTACAAGGTTTTAACTGTTTCTAGTGGGAATTTGGACCGTTCTTCAAGAAGGAAAGCCTCTTTGAAAATTTGTTGAGAGATGAAGGCGGTGGAAATGTACTCCGCACTCTATGTTCCAGAACTTCCCTGTTTAGATCTGGTGATTGGGGAGGCCATTGAAGGTGTTTGGTTTCATCCTGGTGTTCATGAAAGCACTCTTGAATCAATTTACCAGCGTGTGTGGGGGCGTTATTATCTTGAAATATGGGAACATCTTGAGGAAACAGTGTTTGCACCACAGGGTGCACCTGGTCAACTAAAATGGCTACATATTCCTTGGCTGTAATTCTGCCATGCAGAGCCTGGTCTTTGTTACAAGTGGTTTCTGAATGGCAGCCCTACCATAAATATCAGCTTTGTGAAACTCACAATGTAGTTTTTGTTGAGACTGGGTCACAGAGGTGTAGCTTCAGTTTTTTCATTTTTGAGGATGTTGTTTTGTCGTTTTTAGCAACTATCCTGTTAAGTGTCCGTTTATCTCCATCGGTGAGCTTTGACTTCTGACCACTGTTCCTCTTTCCCGATGCAGTGTTTCTTTCTTTGTATGCTGTCATGATTTTTGACACTGTTCCCCTGGACACATTAAATAATTTAGACATTTCTGACACACTGTTAGATCTCTCATATAGCTTTAGAAACTCAAAATATTAAAGTGTTGATTTTAAATTTAAAACATTGGTAATTAGTATTGACATTAATATGAAACAAATGTGTAGACTCCTTTATAATTGCAGTTTAGTTACTTCAAAATATGAGTCCTTTTTCTTTTTTGTCTACCCCCTGTAAGACTCCACTCTGCATTTGCACAGTACCCTAACGAAGCACTGTGTGTGTTGAAACGTTGGTTTTCAAATGAAAACTGAATTAAATCTACACCACGATAGAGTGTGGTGGGTGGTCGCCCCCCCTCTGTAAATTACCATACAGATGTGGGCCACCACATAGGGATGCTGGCCACTTACTGCCCCCTACTGCCGATTTGATCAATCCACAAGAAAACTTGACAGTGATTGATCTGCAGGGCATCACTTTAATAAGAAGTCAAGCCAACAGTGTCTTGCAATTTCATAGTAGTGTTTTGAGGCATTCCTCCACAGGGACTCAACTGTTACCTGCAGAAAGAGCCAGACTTGTACCTGTACTCATATTTGATATGTCCCATTTTGGGGGGAATTTCCACTTGTGTCCTACCTAACCAACCCAGCCTAACAATGCACTATTGAAAATGAAAGTGTGTTTAACCCCAGACGATATTCCACTGAAATTCAAATGAATTGCACATTGCTTAGCAATGTAACTGAGGTCAGTAACAGCTGGGAAGCTCAATAACTATAAAAGTGCAGATGGAAACTTGGCTATAAAACTGAGAAGTGGCAAATGAGAAAAAGATGCTACCTTTACTGCACAACAGCTTACGTGGTCAAGTTTACAACCTCCTCTTTAATGAAAGGTTTTCCAGCAGAGATAAGGATAGCTCTGTGTGCTAGTGAGGGTCATAGAGGGGCAATTTATCTTTCTACTCAAGGGGCATCAAGCACCAGGGGCTGGTCACTCATGAAGCAGGGGCAAAGGACATCATCAGCTTTACCTCTTCAACAGTAGTCATTTTTCCTTCCCTGGGCACGATTTCGGTTATTTTAACTGCAATGTACTTGATTCAATAAAAACTTAAATTTAAACTCTGATACGCCTCTGTTGCAGTTAATGCTATCTAAAGTAAAATAATGATTTTTCATGTGGCCACAAAGGGCTCCATTTTGAGGACACAAAGGCAGATGGCAACCTTAGGGCAAACACTTGCACAGATCAAAATGAGGCATGTCCAAATAATTTCTCATATTTTAATGACATAACACACAAGACCCACAGGGGTGCATGGCGCATTAAGGCAGCGTTTCAGTTTGTAATCAGTAGTAGGTGTAGCGTGACTGTGCACTGGCCAATTAGGATGCTTTTCAACATGAGAGGTTGCATCAAGTATCCCTCTTTTTCTTTCTTTGTTCATGTAGTGCATACACTCAACTCTCACCCTGTGGAGGAAAGGCTTTTGTGCCTTTTTCTCTGGTCCCCCTTCATCTGTTCGCTTCTCAGTGAGTGAGTATATGTCCTTCAGAGAAATGACTTCAACCAACTCTATATTTAAGATATAAGTTTGTTTATTATGCAGGCCTACAGGAGAGTTCTTACAAGTAAAAAAACCTGGCAGAACATTGGATTAATGCTCTTATACATTTCTGCGTTTCTAACATGATTTGTTCAATCCTTCCTATCTGATTTCCTCTCAGTACCTCTCATTGGTTAATACTTACGTACAGTATGTCTCTGGTTTTCTTATCTGGCAGTGAGCTCATTTCTTCAGAAACGAAACTGAACTTTTCCCAATGTCTTCTGCCTCGCCCATCTCGTGAGAGATGGCCTTCATAATTACTAACAGACAGTCAGTCATTTGGCAGTTTTGTCTTATTTCACTCCTATTGGCCTATGGTTAGTTAGTATGGCCTGCAGTTTAGTTAGCATTATGGCATTATTAATCCTTTTGACCTAAGATAACTTTATTGGCTTTACACATTAAAGCCTTTTGGCATACTTCCACAACCCTTAGTAGGATACAAAATAATTTCAAGTGTTTCTGCTAAATAATTACAGATAAAGGTTGTTCATTTATAGTTTATTTATTTAATGTATGCTGAGTTTAATTGATAATGCTATATAGTGATGTCTGATCATTAATAATATTAATAATAGATTAACTAAAAATGTGTCAGCAAATTTGTATTCTGCACTGTCTGACACCAACATCATTATACTGTATATGTTCTGTCCCAGAACAAGCTTCTAAAAAAGTGTATACTCCTTTATATGCCATTTCAGTTCTTTCTGGAGTTTTGTAAGCAGATATTTTCACTGACTTGTGGCCGGAAACATTGTTCATGTCTTGAGCAAATTGTCACTACATTGGTCTACCATTCACCACATATTCTGCTTCCTCTTAACAATAAGAGCAGATCCTCATCTCCACTATATACTAGCAGCCCACTGTAGTGCCAATTAGCAAAATGCTGGCAGAACAACACCTGTGCTAGCTGGGATCTAAAGCACAAATGTTCTTTCTACCCTTGCTTGGGAAGCATGCATATTTTGTGCGTAGAAAAAGTTATCGCGCAAAGGTACCATCGGATTCATAAAACGTGTGCATCAGAAGAATATGAGTTGTTCTTATATGACATGCATGCACATTTGTGACATGCACGCACATATAATTTCTAATTAGTATAATACACGCCCTGGAAAACCCATACAAGGACCTTCTGATTTCACAGTAATTTCACACGAGACTCTTAAGTCAAACACTCTCACACGACACTCAAAGTCAAAGCAAAAGGAAAAACTCTAAGTCTGATATAATATGTTTTCATTTCAGGCTGTAAGGCAACAAAAGGTGACATTTTTGAGACAACGTGTATACTTTAAAGGGGCACTGTGTTTTCTTTAAAAAGACACTATCACAGCACAGCTAATCTCCATAACCTTTTCCACTTTCCTCTGTGGCAGTAAATATTTGATTTGTTCTTTTCTAGCCGCACTTCCCTTCAGTATATCTGTTTCTGTATCCCAGTTGTTGCTGTTTTTTCTTTATTTTAAATGACCCAAAACCCATTGGATGTAAAATGTTCTTATTCTTATTGTTGCTGCTACACTTTAATGAAGAATTTACATTTAAATATCTAGAGTGCATATCACCCTGTACCATCAATTAATTGTATTTTGCTATACATTTTGGAGCAATACTGTTTTATTGATCTCTCACTTAAGCATGCATTTATTATTAAACCCATACAAATTACTACTCTTTTACCAGTATAAATTAAAATACCAATTTTAACCAACTCTGGTTTTAATCCCTCAGTACAATTTTTATAGTACTATCCCTCACTGGACTTTGGACTTCAGGTTGTGAGTACCCTCTAGGTTGACCCTAACTACATAAGATGTTAGTTTGAGCACATTTGAGTACCTCCTAAAATGCTTTGAAGTCATAACTCTTGCCAAGGTCTGTAAAAGTAGAATTTTCAGTGGCAATTATCAATGGTTGGGGATTTATTTAAATACACACGTTTTATATAGCACCCCCCCTAACCCCCCCTTTGTTACTGAATTTCTCTTGTTGACTTAATTTGAATCCTTATGGTTCTCAAGTGTTAAGCGTACACTTCCCTCACAAAATCTGAGAATGTGCAGCCTCTTACCATTCAAAGATTTGCCTTGTGAAGTCTTTGTAAACCCAAGTGGTATTGTTTGTAAATTAAGAGCATAAGGTATTCTTCTGCATGGGACTTTGTGATACAGGCTGTGTTTGTAGGTATGGCCCTCTCTTTTTTTGGTGAACAATTATTATTTTTCCTTTACCCCTTTCTTTGAATAGACTACATTGACCTGTACTCTTATTATTCCCCAGAATTAAGGGCAAATTGCTTGCCATTTAGACTGAATAAAGACCTGATTCAAAAATCTGACATTTTACATTTTGTGAAACGGGTAATTATACCGATAGACTGTGAAAACAGCTGTCTTTTATGAACACCAGGCCTTACCCTTATCTCCCCCGTTTCTTGTAGACTACTCAGAGAAGAAGAGTGACTTGCGGGTGTGTGATGACTCCACGTGTCGGTATGGTGGCACCTGCAGGGACGATGGGGCTGACCTGAAGTGTGTATGCCAGTTTCAGGTAAGGGAAACAGAGGGCCATGGGGTGCACACACTTCACAAGCTGACCACAGCTTCTAATAAGTGACACCACAGCAGCCATGCCACAACCCGGTCTCCATACCAAATCTTTGTGGTCACCATTTCAGCACACTGACCTGTGCCTCCGCACTGTTGTGTGATAGCTGGGTCAACATGGCATTTCCAATTTCTCAACTTTTTTCTTTAAATCTTTCCATAATTTATGTTCGACAAATATAAAGAGAGGAAAACACAAGCACTTTTACAAGCACTCAGAGAGCAGGCCCTATTATTTATGTACTTCCTGGGGTCCCTTGTTGGGGATCTCTCAAACAGCATGTGTCTCTCATATCTCAAGGTTTGTTTGATTTAGATTTTTTTCAGTATCAAATTAAAAGATAGCTGAGATAAAAGCATGTGTGGGTGAGTACAGGCTATTCTGAAACACCTTAAGAACTATTCATCATCCTTCAATGTTCTCCCTGTCTTGTTCTACCTCTTACTGTCAGCACTGTTATATTACTGCAATTATTTGTTAGGTTGTGCCTCCTATGACAGTCCTAATAGAGGCTTGTGATGACAAATTACATAATGATGCTTATGGAAGCGATAGTCAAGCTTTGGTTGTTAGTTTCTGTTATCTTTGCTGTTTTTAAATAGCCCTAATGATCTCTTTATAGTACACAGCCTAGAGCAAACCAGAAAGTAGTTCCTTACTCCTCAAAAATAATTATATTCAGAAGACAGATTGCAATAATATGTAGGGTGCCTTTCTTCAGATGGAAGCTTTTGTTCATATGCCTAAATAGTTGGCATTGTGTTTATTTGCTTTTGTGTGTCTGTCGTCTGTAAAGCTGAAATTTGTTCGTCAGGAAGCAACACATTTTTTTGATAATTCAATATTGTGTCAGAAAGAGGAACAGGTATAATAGTTGGCTTACACACGGACTAAGAAAAATGCATTTAGATGCATGGCAGTTTTATGTTCTCGGTTCCACAACACACTTGTTTGTCTTGACATGGTTGGGGGCTTTTTAATCCGTTGAATGTGTGCTTTCATGCCGTTTCTTTGTGATGACTTCTTCGATGACTCTGGCTTCTTTTGTTTATGGCTTTCTTTTGTTCCTTACACTAGGACCATCATTGATTTTAATGGACATTGCTATAAGACAATGATAACAAAGCCTTCTAGCTTTTTGTGTTTATACATAAATGGCATGAATTTGCAGATCTTATTCTTCTTACTGACATTGTGAGGTGGCTCATGTATAGATAGAAATCCCAATTTGGGCAGGAATGCTGTTTTTATGACTCCAAAACTATTCATACAGTTTATCTACATTTGAGCCCTGAAATGGGATCATTGCAGACCCAAACCAGTGATTGCAGGCATTACTCTGATGTGGGCAGGAGCAGGAGGATAATGCAGGATAACACAGTAACATTAGGGCCCTGCAGCAGGACTGTGGTCCTAGGAGTTGTGGATGTGGGATAACTTTACTTTTGATTGGTGAATGTGGATTGGTTTAATGCTAATTTACCCACATCAGTGTTTTACTGACCTTCATCGGCTGGATATCCCCCTGCTGCTCCTGTATATCAGAGTGATAAGGCCCATACAGCACTAGCTTCCACTCCTCGTTACTCCTAGATGTTGATAGTATTATATTAGCCCCCGTTTCACTAGAAAAGCATAATGGAGTTTGTGGATTTAAAAAAATGATCTATTACAATAAAATTAGACAAAATTATGCCATTTAGAGTGTTTTTACCACAGAACATGCATGTGTAGATAGTATGCACACGCAATAGCAACTGTGTGACTGTGTGCCTCCCTGGGTTTGGAAAACCAGACAGTCCAAGCCAATACAGCTGCACAGTGTTTACAAATACAATATGTTGTGCAGCAAATCTATCTTTTTTGGGGGCTTATCTCAAAACTTGAGTTGAGAGTTATCTGTCTCCCAATCCCACTATACGCACTATTCAAGTTCATTGAATTAAGCATCATCTGGGTGGAATCCTGTTGGACCTGCTGTTCCACTCATACTGAGCAGGATTACTATTGCAACAGCACATCATCAGTAGGGTAAAACTAACCTGTTTCACGATGGTCTAAAACCAGCTCACGTTCCCTATTAATGGATGAACAATCCAACACTTGGTGAATTCTGCTTCACAATGATAGAAAGAGCCAACATCGAAGTATCAAAAAGCGGCATCGCTATGAAGGCTTGGCCGCCACAAGCCAGTTATCCCTCTGACACTGCATAGTGCGCTTGACTGATGTCAGTTACCTTAACAACGTGGACCCATGTGTCGAGTTAGTGCTGAACTCAGGGATACTACACAGTGTGCTATATTTAAACAATACATATATTGGTGCAATGATAAGAGTGAGTGGAGAATAAGTTAAAGGCAAGTTAAAGAACACAGAGAAGGCAGTATTCAAAACAAAATGATAATTAATTAAACTAATAAACTTTTTGACAAACACTACACAAAACAAAGGCCGGGGTATTTATCTCGTTGTCAGTGTCCAAAATCCAGTTCCGTTATCCAGGTCAATTCCGTTATCCAGTCCGTAGTCAATCCAAAGGGGGGTCCTCAAAGCAATCCAATTTCATACACAAAAAAACCACACTCCAACATTCTCTTTCCAAATCCTGGCTGGTCAAAAGACTTCACAGGTATACTCTACGCACGCAGAGAGAGAGAGAGAGAGAGAGAGAGAGAGAGAGAGAGAGAGAGAGAGAGAGAGAGAGAGAGAGAGAGAGAGAGAGAGAGAGAGAGAGAGAGAGAGAGAGAGAGAGAGAGAGAGAGAGAGAGAGAGAGAGAGAGAGAGAGAGAGAGAGAGAGAGAGAGAGAGAGAGAGAGAGAGAGAGAGAGAGAGAGACTCCTTCCCAAACACGTTCCTACTCCTCTCCAAGTGTGATGGGATTCAGCCCTTTAAATAGGCCTTGAAATGGCCTTCAGCTGTTCGTTAGTCCCATTGCCTTTACTCGGTTCAGGTGTTACTGTGGCCTGCTGGGAAATGTAGTGTTTTCGGCTCCCATTTGTTGAAGGACCTGGCAGCCATTTCCTTGTGTAGCCCCTTGGGCTGCCACAATAGTTTAGAACATGCAACCAAAATTGTACAATTAAGTTGCATTGTAGAATTATAACATTAAATTATAGGTCTGTGAGGCTGTAACTGATTTGGCTGAGGCTCATTAGATTTCATTGAGGAAGTTGTCAGTTGCTAATTTGCGTTATCATGCAGACAATATTAATGTTGATAAAGAAATGTGCAACTGTTTCGTCTGAAGTTTAATATTTGTATATACAGTAACATAGTGATAACCTAAAATAGAAGACATTTTATGAATTATAAGATTTAATGATATTCATTTTTGGACCACAATGTCATTCATATTTCATCCAAAAGTACTCTTTTTTCTGTAGTCTTTTTTCATCAATGGAGATATTTGAGGGACATATAACAAGGGACATATTTGAAATGAACAAATATGTAGGCAACAGCTGTCTACAAATCAATAATTTCTGAGAGTGAGGGAGAGAGCATAGGAGAGTAGGGCAAAGGCACAGAAGCTAAAATATGTACAAAACAGGAAGGAAAACACTACACAACACATTCATAGATGGAACCAGTGGCGAGTTTATGGTTTTAAAACAGGGGGCGCAATGGGCAGAAATCATTTTCTATCAAATGTTTTTTGACATTGATTAGAAAATTTTCATATTTACCAGCGGTAAAATCGCCACTGGATGGAACTGTGAACTGTTCCATAAACTGAGCTTAGAGGAGGGATTTTATGAAAACCTGTACTTCTGTAAATGTTTCTGGGGCAGTGACTCATCAGTAGAAAGCTCTGAATGACTACGTTTACATGCACACCATATTCCGATTAAGGTCCATATTCGGGTTAAGGCAATATTCCGAATAAGGTGTTTACATGCGCCGCAGAATGTTGAGCTACGGGAATATTCCCGTTTACATGTTAATCGTCATATTCCGAATAAACCAGCGATGTAGTGCCGTGCAAGGGCTTTCTGGGTACTCAGCTGAATAAATAGGCGCGTTATTTTCCTGCAGTAATTCCCATTTACACAAAAGGCTTGAAAATGCTTGCTTTTGCGTTATATTGTGTTGTCTTCTTAGCACTTCTACATCATAATGTAACAAGAACACTCGTTCTCATTCACATCCTCAACCATGGCAGACGAGAACGCGAGGAAATGGCAAATGGAGCTATGGTACTTGCTAATATGCCATTTATGCCAATCAGAACCCCCCGGAGACTATGGACTGGTGGTACAGAGTAGTGATGGTAGAGTTTACGGATGCAGAGTGAGAGAGAAAATTTCCGCATGTCGAGAATGAACATGCGCAGACGTAAATTAATATTCCGTTAAGGGGCATATTCCGACTAACATGTTTACATGACCCAATAATCGGGTTAATACAGGCATATGCCAGGGGTCTTATTCGGGTTTTTAGTAATCCGAATATGATCTTAATCGGGTTATGGCAATCGGGTTAAGGCGTTTACATGACTCATACGTAATCGGAATATTGTCATTATTCCGATTAATACAGGAATATGGTGTGCATGTAAACGTAGTCATTGTTGAGAAGTATGCAGTAGGCTATCACCAGCCTTATTTGTTTATCATCTCAGCTATGGTGTTTATACCTCCAGCACATTTGAAGCACCCAGATTTTGACTGCTTTTCGAACACAAGGTTGCAATATCTACGTCAAATTTACTAAGCGATCTCAAGGGGCAAAATTGCTATTAGGATATACAATGGGGGAAATAAGCATTGAACACATCAACATTTTGTCCAGTAAATGTATTTCCAATGAGCCTATTCAAGTGAAATTTGCACCAGACTTTGGTATTAAATCAAAAAATCCAGACAAAAAATCTAAACATTAAAGTCCATATGTAAATAAAGTTATGTGTAATAAAGTGGAAAGTGTGATTTACACAGATTGTCTTTAAATCTTGAAGATTGCAGGGGGCCCTCTTGTGAATCTGGATCTTCAGATGCTTACACAAATGTTCAATTGGGTTTAAGTCAGGTGATTGACTGGGCCATTCCAACAAGTTGATTTTCTTTCTCTGAAACCAATTGCGAGTTTCCTTTGCTGTATGCTTTGGATCGTTGTCCTGCTGGAAGGTCCACCCACGTCTCATCCTCAGCATCCTGGTGGATGGCAGCAGGTTCATCTCAAGAATCTCTCTGTACATGGCTCCATTCATTGTTCCTTCAATGATATGAAGTCTGCCAGTACCACGAGAGGAGAAAACTTCACTGTTGGTATAGTGTTATTCGGGTGATGTGCAGTGCCATTTCTCCTCCAAACATGGTGTGTTGTGTGACAGCCAAAAATGTCAATTTTGGTCTCATCTGACCAGAGTACATGCTCCCAGTAGTTCACTGGCTTGTCCAAATGTTGTTTGGCAAACTTTAAACAAGCTTCAACATGTCTTTTTTTCAGTAGTGGAGTCTTGCGGGCTGAGCGTGCACAGAGGCCATGGCGGTGAAGTGCATTGCCTACTGTCTTTTCTGTCACAGTTGTACCTGCTGCCTCCAAGTCTTTCTGGAGCTCTTTCCTAGTGGTCCTTGGCTCTTTGGCTACTCTTCTACGTATCCTTCTGACTCCCTGATCAGAAATCTTGCGAGGAGCTCCTGTGCGTGGCCGGTTGATGGTGGAGTGATGTTGCTTCCACTTACGGATAATGCCCCCACTGGTGCTTACTGGAAGATTCAGAAGTTGTGAAATACGTCTGTAGCCAATTCCATTTTCATGTTTTGCAACAATCTGGTTGCGAATGTCTTGAGAGAGCTCTTTGCTTTTACCCATCATTAGATGTTTCTTGTGTGGCACCTTGGTAACAAAAAAACTTTTATAGCCCATCAATATATTCTAACCCAGCTGACATTAATTAGCACAGATTGGAGGTAGAGTTGCCTCCTAATTAGTTATGGTTTTCAGCTGGTTCCTTGCCTTTCCTTGCTGTGGTGTACTGCTTTTTCTTAGTGTGTTCGATACTTTTTTCCTGTTTCATTCCACTTTATTACACATAACTTTATTTACATATGGACTTTAATGTTTAGATTTTTTGTCTGGATTTTTTGAGTTAATACCAAAGTCTGGTGCAAATTTAATTGAATAGGCTCATTGGAAATACATTTACTGGACAAAATGTTGATGTGTTCAATACTTATTTCCCCCATTGTAATTTGTGAGGGTTACCTCACTGCACTTTTCCTTTAGATGCATAGTCAAATCTGTTCATGCATATGTATACCTGGGGTGAACATGCTAAAACAGGGTGGAGATTTTGTAAATGAGTAAATGACTAAATTTACCAATTTACTAAAGCATGCCTTAATTGCGACTCTCCTGTTTGTGTGGAAAATTTTAAAACTGTGAAAGCGGGCGGTATTTTGAGCACTGAGCCTAGGTTACGTTCTATATAAGGTGTATTAGTAAGGAGTTATCTCTCCCAAACATGGCAGCAGTCACAAAGGACAAAGGCAAAACAGAAGAAGACAGGAGAGGGCCTTTTGTCTAAGAATTACCCTCTTTCAATGAAATGAAGAGCAAATAGTGAAGTGGTATAGGTTACACAGCAACACAATAATCGTATTTCTGGAGTATATAAAAGAGGAACTTGAGCCATGCACCCAAAGATCAAATTCCCTGCCGGCTATGGTAAAGTTACTGTCAACTTTACATTTCCTTGTATCCGGATCTTTTTAAAGTATAATTTCTTGGATTGCAGGAATTTGCCAATCCGCATTTTGTTTTGCACTCTCCAAGGTTCTGGACATGTTGTGCCAGTGAGCACACTGTTACATGCATTTCCCAGAAGATATTCAACAAACAAAACAAGGTTGTTACAACGTGGCTAACTTTCCCTACGTCATTGGTGCAATCGACTGCACCCTCATTCTGCTTGTTCCACCATCACAAAACAAACGTGTTCAGAAATAGAAAGCACACACATTTCGTGAATGTACAGGCTGTGTGCAACGCAAAACCAATAATCACAAATGTTGAAGTAAAGTACCCCGTTTCGTGTCACGACAGCTTTATTTTCCGGAATACCTGTATCTACAGACCGCTAAGTCAGAATTTATATATGCCCTATATAGCATACATATTGTTTCATACTAGAACTTGAAATGAAAATTATATGAAAGGATGCAGGATTTCTATTGACTAATCTGTCATCAGCTAGCAGTCAGTATGAAAAAACTGTTTGGTCAGTAGGGTATAGAATTAATCGTGCATACAATTTTACTTTCAGATGCTCTGTGGCCTTTTCCCATCACAAGTTTAGTCATGTCTATTTTTTATTCTTATTCTAATAGTCTTTCCTCAGTTGGACCACTGTCTGTGTATTTTTCCCGCATTGTGTTGTAGGAAAGTTTTTTCTGGCTTTTTCTGGCTGCCTAATGCCATGCCATCTTTTCTTTACATCATCTAACTGTTCATTTTATTATGCCTATCCTACTGTAAATTACAAATGGGGGCATTTAATTTATTTGATTGTGTAATTAGAACTGGTCTTAGTAAATTGGTCAATAATGTGTAAAAAACTACAAAATAGCCACAACAAAATTGCGATCATCTTTGCACTGCAACTATCTTAGTAAATCTGACCCTCAGTGTTTCACCTCATTAGTGACCTACCAGTCACTGTAGGTATCATTGTATGAACACATTCTCCTCTACATTGTAAGGTCGTTATTTAACTAGCTGAATGTAATGAAAACTCAAAGCCACTCTAAGGGCCATCCAAAGTTGAGTGTCACACAAACGAGTGTGTATCCCTAGAGATCTCCTCTAGTGTGTACTGTGCATCTCTCAGCTCCTCCTGGATCTATTCAGTCCTGAAGTTAGTATCAGGGGTTTAGTGAGCGTGATAAATAGCCTTTTACGCATCAGACACCTGATGCATGAATTAGAGCAGAGAGACCTTCTCTGCAACAGGAAGTGTGTGGGGAGCACGATAAGCGTGTCAGTGCTGCAGCATGTCCTCTGAAGCTTGGGAGTCTGCATGACCTAATCGGCATCCATTAGACCAATTTTCTTGAGGAATCCCAAGTACTTGCCTGAAGCACTGACATTAGAGTCATTATGAGTAATGACAGCGGTTGCCTCTTTAGTTCAAGGCACTTGGTACTTGAACACTGATTGTGGTGTGGTGGGAATGTGATTGTGTCATGTTAGCCAATAACAGTTTAAACTAGTCAAGGAAAGGTCAATATGGAGTTTGTAGATCGACCAGGTGACATTTTCAATTTGCTATGAACTTTTGTTCATATGCTGACTCAAAATCGGCAGATTTTTCCTACAGTTTCCAGTATGTCCAAAATGTAAGGGGAACAACACAATAGTGACTGGTGAGCTGGAAATATAGTAGGATGAAACCTTATCTTTGGTCTCAACCTCTTTTCATTTATTTTGGTTAATTAACTAACAAGCGATCCAAATAAATGAATAATGCATTTGCGAGGAATCGCAAAGCCTCCTCTTAATTGTGTCTCATGTTGTTTTATTTCTTCATGTAACGTTACAGAAAATGACAATGGGCCTCATTCACGAGCAGTGGGTACACACAGAACTGTGCGTAAAGTGTGCATACAATCAATCTGATGCAAAATGTAGGAATTCATCCATTTGTTCCAAGTTAAAGGTGTTCTTAGAGTACGAACACATTTGCGAATTCCCCAGACTAGGCGTATGCACAAACATATCTGTCTTAAAGGAGTTTTTGATTGCCAATAGTTATTTTTTTCAGTACCTTTTATGTTTGAGTTTGTCCTTTTGGTTTGAATTTAACCCCCTGAGGTCCGTGCTTAGCTCAGAGAAACTTTGTGATTTTGGTGTGGTCTGATATTTATCTCAATTTCATCAACTTAACACACACTTACTCCAAAGTGTTTGATTTTTTTTTTTGAAGGACAATCACAGCTACATTTATATGCCATCAATAGTTTGGTCAGTATCATGCAGCTTGTAAATAGATCTACAAACACACAAGTTATAAAGAGTAAATATTTCTGCTGTCACAAAAGTTGTGAAAGCACACACTAAACTATAGTGACTAATTGTTTTGCCAATATGCGTTTGTTCATCAAGGTCTTGGTTATGTATGGATGTCAAAATAGTTTAGCACATCTGAGATCTAAATAGCTAAAAACGTGTTTTTATCAGAACTGGCCAAATTTATTTCAGGCTGTGGGAGGGCTATATGCTAATTTCCTGAATATTCATGATCCACACCTGAGGGTTGTCCACACCTGTAAGATCTGTCAGATGGGCCATCTCTCTCTCAAAGGCCATCAGACAAAGACAAAAGCCATCAGAGTAAGCAACAGTGAGCCATGCAGAAGACAGAAAAAAAAGTTGTTTTCATTTTGGAAGATTTATTGAAAACATCACACAAACTATATACAACAAATTCTAAATTAAAACATGGTGAGATAATCTGTTCTTTCACAGTCTTTGGTGGCACTTCTCAAAACAGTTTCTGATCAACTGTAGACACAAGGGAACATCACAAACCTTGCACTCCCATGGAGTGCACTGTTGTTTCCCTGACATCTTGCAGAGTAGGCCTGCACATTTCTTGTGACCAACAGAAGCCAGTTTGCCAACATCCAGAGTCTGTTTGGCAGTGGGCACAGGCACATGATCAAAAGTTGCCTGTTTTCTGGGTTTAAGATATTTATTTATCTTTAAACGTCTGTAGGAAAATGAAAGCAAAATCCGTGTCTGCGAAGACACAGAAAGACATAAACAAAACAAACCAAAATAACCAACGATCAGGAACAAACAAAACACGCAAAACGGTAAACCCAAAACGTATCCAAAAACTCGGAATAAACTAAACGCTGGGAATCTAAACAACAATAAGCACACATGAACAAACAAGTTCTCGAGAGGCAAGAAACATTAATCACAATAGGTACTATCAAGCTAAGCTAGATAATGTCCAAGCGCTGAAACAGAGAATGCCAGCTGGTTAAATATCCTCCCGTTAATTATTCGCAGCAGTTCGCAATGATTCTGATTATTTCCGTATAGCGTCACAAGATGCGGAATTCATATATTTTCACGAGTATTTGAAAACATGGGAAATAAAATAAATATCAGCATACACAGTATGTTGCTGGCAGATCACAACCGTAAACACAGACAAGATGCGATATAATGTCGGGACATTGTATGTGTTGTTTACACGGGACTAGCACCTGGTTACCATGTCAATAGAAGGGGGACGGTACTTCCAGGTAAAACAGAGAGGAAAAGGCAAGGTTTACTTTTGGTCTAATTAACCAAATTAAAAAAATCTCTTATTATTTGCCAGTGTTCAAATCGGAAAGTCACGATTCTAAGGTTTCTGTCAATGTTTTTGCCGCGTGTGTATGATAAAATCTCGCGACATTAGAAATAGTAATATACTTTTATTGCTGCTCGGATCGTCGGCGATCCAGTCAACCTCAGGGGGTTAAGGGCCAGATTTACAAAATAAATAGTTGCAGCACAATGACAGTCACTATGTTGAGGCTATTTTGAGGTCGCAGATACCAACATATTAACAACCAATTTACTAAGACAGGTTCTAATTACACAATCAAACAAATAGAATGCCCTCATTTGCAATTTTGCGGTAGGAGACACCCATAAAAAAGGGTCCAAAACAACATGACACGCTCACATGTCCAGATTACAATGCGCAAAGAAATGGATACCAGGCACAAGTAGCGAGGGAACCACGAGAAAAAGAAAACTTACATTTACAGATCAGGATATAGAGGTAATGGTCAAGGAGCTACAGTCACAAAAAAGTGACATTCCAAAAAAAGATTAATTCATAATAAAATGAACAGTTAGATGATAAAAGGCAGAAAAAACTTTCCTACAACACAATGCGGGAAAAAGACACAGGCAGTGGTCCAACTGAGGAAAGAATATTAGAATAAGAATAAAGAATAGACGCAACTACATTTGTGATTGGAGAAGGCCACAGAGCATCTGAAAGTAAAACTGTATTCATGATTAATTCTATACCGTACTGACCAAATAGAGACAATATGACCATTGTTCAAATTCTGTGTTTTTATACTGACTGCTAGCTGATTGGTCAATAGAAATCCTGCATCCTTTCATATAATTTTTATGTCAAGTTCTGGTAAACAATATGTGTGCTATATAGGGCATACATTTAAAATTCTGACATAGCTATCTGTAGATACAGGTATTCCTGAAAATAAAGCTGTCGTGACATGAACCGGGGTAATTTGCAACAACATTCATGACTATTGGCTTTGCATTGCTGGGACAGCGACCAGCACCTCAGAAAGCATAATACAAAATTTGGATTGTGAAATGCCTAGGCGATATCGGCATTCAGCTACGGCCTGCTTTCACGTGTTCTTAAAATTCTCATGGAAAGAGGAGAATCGCAATGAACTCAAAAATGAGACAGAATACTTACTTGACCTAATTTACAAAATCTCCAACCTATTTAAGCATGTTCACCTCAGGTATACATATGCATGAACAGATTTAACTATTTATCTAAGTTGCAAAGTGATGTAACCCCTGCACATTACATCCTAATAGCAATTTTACCGATTGTGACCATTTAGGTGAATCCGATGTAGATATTGTGACCTTATAGCGACTGCTTTTGCATTTTAAAAGCAGTCACAATCCTTTAGTAAATCTGGTCTTGAGTCTTGGCTATGCGACTGTGAAATCAGAAGGGCCTTATATAGGTTTTATGGGGGTGTATTTAGCTCATTATAAATTAAATGTGTCGATGTGACATAAGAATAATAGAGATTCATCAATAAACGCACGTAGGTGAGACTGAAAAAGGGTGATGTGGACATTTTATGAATTCACTGGTAGTTTTGCGTGAGATCATTTTCTACTCACAAAATATGCAGGTTTTATCGAATTAAGCAATTGGGACTGCTGCAGCTGAATCAAATTGTGGACTGCATAAAAGGACTGATTGTGTCGCAATGAGGAGAGGTTGGAGGGCAGGAAGTGGTGCTGCAGGCCTCATGCCCTGGTTTAGTTATGGTTAGTTTTGATAAGATTCTTTAGTTGTAAAATTATTGATCAGTGATCAGTGAATGAGACCCAATGAGAGGTTTAATTTAGTAAAAATCTACGGAACCATGATAGACAATACGCTACATGTTTACCTTCTGTTAACTGTATTGTGCACTAGCTTTGAAAAACTCACAATAAAGCATGGCAATCAAACAAATCAATTAGGTGAAAACATTATTGTTTTTTCATGAGCATTAAACAACCTGATCTGCACAGATGAGATTAACAGATATTTAGGAAGTCAATGGATTTGGGTATGGAGAGTGAAGTGTGGGAGGTACAGTTATCCACAAGTTCAGATCACCTGTAGATATAGGAAAGTTGTCAGGTCTGGCTCACCTGCTACCTCCACCAGAGGGTCACCGGGACTCACTGATTCACCCTTTCCTTGCATTATTGTTTTCACCTGTGTCCCATTATGTTCCCCCTTACTTTAGACCTGTCGTTTGTTTCTGTAGTCGCTCAGTCCTGTTTTGTTTGCTACCCTGTATAGGTTACGAATATAAACTGTTTAGAGCTTCATCTTAATTATGCTTTGTCTTTTTGTACTTTCGTTTTTGTTTCGTGTTTACAGTTAGCTGAGCTGAGGTCTTTTGACCTTTTGTTTTGTTTGTGTTTGTAGTTATTTTCCAGTTTTGTATTTCGCTTTTGTTTATTGGACGTTCGCAGTAAAGTCTTGTTATGTGGAACCCAAACTTTATATCTCCGTCTCATCTCTGCACCTGAGTCTACCCCTCGCTGCCTAGCCCTGATAAAAGTGCTAAACAATTTTGTGATGTAAAGAAAAAAGATTTTTTTTTAATGGGCAGCTATACCCATTTGGTATTGGTTATTCAGCTAATACATTTCTTGATTGATAATTAAGGAATGTAAATGGAAATAGGTTGTCAGTAATCATAGGCTTAAAGGTATCAAATCAAATCAAATCAAATGTATTTGTATAGCGCTTTTCACAATTGAATTGTCACAAAACGCTTAACAGAGGGGGAACCCAGGCCTAGACCCCCCCAAAAGCAAGCCTAAAGGCAACAGTGGCAAGGAAAAACTCTCTTGATAGGGAGAAATCTTGGGAGGAACCAGACTAAAAGGGGGGGAGCCCATCCTCTTCTGGCCGGCACAGGGTGTCCAAAAAAGACCATATCACGGTCAGTCCACGGTGACTCAGGGCTGAATGACTTTGCCCCTCCTGAGTTAGGTAGTCAGCGGGGGGGGCTAAACCATGTGAACGGGGTCCAGATCCAGGAACTGGGGTAGGGGTGGGGGTGAGGGTTGATGGGGGCAGCTCACACTTCTCATAGGATCTAGGGGAGAGGTCAGAGGCCGAGGCAGAGAAGAGAACATGCAGTCAGAAAAAAGTAGTGCAATAGCCAGTAGCATTTTGTAAGAGCAGGGGACCACAAGCATAGGAAATATACAGATAGCCCCAACAGGTGTAATTTAAAAGCAGGAAATTTACTGTCATCCACTTCTTTATATCAGAGATACAAGCCTCTAATTGAGTGAGTTGAAGTATTTCACCTGGTTTCATTAATATGTACAGCTGTGTATCATCTGCATAGCAATGGAAATTCACACCATGTTTACGAATAACATTACCCAGTTGTACCAAGTATAATGAGAACAGTAATGGTCCCAGCACTGAGCCTTGTGGAATACCATATTTAACCTGAGAGTAGTCAGAGAACTCTTGATCTAATTGCACAAATTGAAACCTGTCTGATAAGTAGGATTCAAACCATGAGAGTGCCCGTCCACGCAAACCAACCAGGTTTTCTAGCCTGTGAAGGAGAATCTGGTGGTCAATAGTGTCAGAAGCAGCATTTATGTCAAGGAGCACTAGAATAGAAACACAACCAGTATCCGATGCTAACAGTAAGTTATTTACAACTTTAATAAGTGCCGTCTCAGTGCTATGGTTTGGTCTAAAACCTGATTGTAGTGTTTCATACAAATTATTCGTTTTTAGGAAAGCAGTTAATTGTTGGGCTACAGATTTCTCTAAAATTTTGGACAAAAAGGAAAGATTTGAAATGGGCCTATAGTTCTTCAGATTAACAGGATCAAGATTTGGTTTCTTTACAAGAGGCTTGATTACTGCCACTTGTAAAGACTTAGGTACGCAACCCTATAATAGGGATGCATTTATGATATCTAACATGGGCTGGCCTAGCACAGGCAAAAGCTCTTTAATAAGCTTTGTTGATATGGGGTCTAACAGACGTGTAGATGATTTGGAGGACATAACCAGTTTACTAAATTTGTCCAGATCCAAGGGAGTGAAAAAACTACGCAACCCAGCTCCTGATAGCCATGTGCCATGTCGGGAGTTGGAGTGCTAGATATTGGAGTCATTTTCCTAATTTGTTAGAAGGATAACTGCTGTAATCTGAAGACAGATTTTTTGTCAGTTTAGCTACTGTGTTAAATAGAAATCTTGGGTTGTTTTTGTTCTGGTCAAATAATTTTGAGAAGTACGATGACCTAGCTGTAGTAAGAGCGTGCTTGTATTCCATGAGGCTGTCCTTCCAAGCAGAGCGAAAAACCTCTAAACTGGTAGAGCGCCATCTGCGTTCTAATTTCCTGGAAACTTGTTTAAGGTGTTATGACCGACACTCAAGCAGTCAAAAACAAACATGGAGACCAGACCAGGTAAATCGTTTATAGAGTTTTATTTCAATATTCTCGGTGTGTGGATGCGTGTCAGTGTGAATCTGTAGAGGGGTGTTGGAGTGTGAGTGCAGATGGAGTGTGACAATCCAATATAACAACAAGATTTAGTAGGCTACCTAAAGTACCAACCCGATGCCCGCAGCCACCAGCCCAGTCAAGAGCGAAGTGCAGTGTGAGACAACAATCTCCTGAGATATCATTCTATCTCTCGAGCATCTGGGCGAAGCCACTTATAAAGGGGCTTTCCCAGGTGCTACCACTAGGTAGCTAATTAGCCACAAACGGCAATTAAGGCAATTCCAGGGGAAGGGAGGGACGGCATGCAACACTGCCACCAGCTGGCCGACAGCCATTACTGCAGTTGAGGAAGACAGGGCATGGTCGTCACAAAGGGCACGGGTATGGTCAGTAAACCAGGGTGCAAGTTTCTTCTTACTGCATTTTTTCCTCTTGAGGGGTGTGACCGCATCAAGTGTATTCCGTAAAATATGATTTACTGCATCTGTTTGATGATCAATTGACAAAAAGCTATTTGGGTCCTCACTTGATACTAACGATTTGTTTATATGTATGTTTATACATTTTGAAGCCATCAAAGAATTTATAGAGTGGCTGGAAAATAGTATCTAGGTTCCGATTTAATAGGAATATTTATCTGAATTTCAAAAGTAATCAAAAAGTGATCCGATAGTATAGGATTATGGGGAGACACAATGATATTCTCGACATCGATACCATAGGATAACACTAAATCTGAGGTATGGTTGTGGCAGTGGGTTGGTTCAGACATATTTTGAATAAAACCAACAGAGTCAATAATAGCTGCAAAAGCCAGTCCTAAAGGGTCACTGTCATTATCAACATGTATGTTGTAATCTCCAACAATCACAACTTTATCTGCCGTAGTTGCCAAGCTTGATAAAAACTCTGCAAACTCAGAAAGAAAGACAGTATACGGTCCAGGTGGTCTATAAATAGTTACTAAGAGGAAGAATTGCACTGAGGTAACTTTAACTTTTGACCATCCAGAAAGCATAACAAGTGATTCAAAAGAGGAGAACTTATCCCCACAGAAACTACATTTTGTTGCAAAAATCACAGCAACACCGCCCCCTCTACCGGACAGACGTGACGCTTGACAGCTAGCATAACCATCAGGAGATGCCTAATTAAGTACACTGTATTTGTCAGACCTAAGCCAGGTTTCAGTGAAACTAATCAGGTCAAAACTATGGTCCGTAATTAGTTCGTTCACAAGAACTGCCTTGGGGTAAAGTGATCTAACATTTAACAATCCACATTTAAGATATGTCTTATTACAGGCAACACTTACAGCAGGCTGAGAGGTTTTAATATAAATAAGATTATGTGCACAAATGCCAGGACAGCCAGTGTGCTCAGATAGCTTTTTATTTCTAAAACCATTTCCAAAACGAGGGACAGACACAGTCTCAATTGCTAAGCTAGTCACAGGTTTTTGGAAGCTAGCAGACAGTAGTTTAGGACCAGAAGTCTGCTGCCTGGCTAGCGCTCTGAGAGGTCACAAATTTTGCAGGATTAGACTACGGGAAAAATTTCTAGATAGTAGAAGAGCACCTCTCCAGCTAGGGTGGAGTCCGTCTCTCTTCAGTAAGCCAGGCTTTCAGGTATGAGGTTCATCATCCTTTATTTAAAGCCTACTGGAACAAAAAAATAAAAAAATCTAGTATCCAGAACCAAAGCCTGAATGGAATGTTTTGAGAATGACAAAATTGTGCTTGCAGTCCTGATGGTTGGCTCGGCATGTTCTAGTGTAGTTGAGCTGCACAGTCTAATATTGAAACCAGACCGTACCAGTACTGACTGTGGCCAACTGTGTGAATTTTGACTGTACCATCTAAGTTTTAGCTCAGGAATATTAATAATAAAAATAATAATTCTAACTAAATACTATCTTGTATTATCCAGACATAAAGTTCTGTCCTACAGAGATATACAGTCAGGTCCATAAGTATTTGGACAGTGACACAATTTTCATCATTTTGGCTCTGTACACCAGCACAGTGGATTTGAAATGAAACAATCAAGATGTGCTTTAAGGGTAGACTTTCAGCTTTAATTTAAGAGTTTTGTCAAAAATATTGTATGAACCGTGTAGGAATTACAATACGTACCCCCCCAATTTTAGGGGCTCAAAAGTAATTGGACAAACTAACATAATCTTAAATAAAATCAAATAAAATAAATTGCCATTTTTAATACTTGGTTGCAAATCATTTGCAGTCAATGACTGCCTGAAGTCTGGAACGCATAGACATAACCAGACGCTAGGTTTCTTCCCTGGCGATGCTCTGCCAAACCTTTACTGCTGCTGTCTTCAGTTCCTGCTTGTTCTTGGGACATTTTGCCTTCAGTTTTGCCTTCAGGAAGTGAAATGCATGCTCAATTGGATTCAGGTCAGGTGATTGACTTGGCCATTGCAGAACATTCCACTTCTTTGCCTTAAAAAAGTATTTGGTTGCTTTTGCAGTATGCTTCAGGTCATTGTCCAGCTGCACTGTGAAGCGCCGTCCAATGAGTTTTGAAGCATTTGGCTGAATCTGAGCAGATAATATAGCCCTATACACTTCAGAATTCATCCTACTGCTTTTGTCAGCAGTCACATCATCAATAAATACAAGGGAACCAGTTCCATTGGCAGCCATACATGCCCACGCCATAACACTACCTCCACCATGCTTCACAGATGAGGAGGTATGCTTCAGATCATGAGCAGTTCCTTCCCTTCTCCTTACTCTTCTCTTCCCATCATTCTGGTACAAGTTGATCTTTGTCTCATCTGTCCATAGGATGTTGTTCCAGAACTGTACAGGCTTTTTTAGATGTTTTTTGGCGAACTCTAATCTGGTCTTCCTGTTTTTGAGGCTTACCAATGGTTTACATCTTGTGATAAACCCTCTGTATTTTCTCTGGTGAAGTCTTCTCTTGATTGTTGACTTTGACACAGATACACCTACCTCCTGGAGGGTGTTCTTGGTCTGACTAACTGTTGTGAAGGGGTTTTTCTTCACCAGGGAAATAATTATTCTGTCATCCACTACAGTTGTTTTCTGTGGTCTTCCGAGCCTTTTGGTGTTCCTGAGCTCACCAGTGCTTTCTTTCTTTTTAAGAATGTACCAAATAGTTGATTCGGCCACACCTAATGTTTTTGCTATCTCTCTGATGGGTTTGTTTTGATGGCTTGCTTCACTGGCAGCTCTTTGGACATCATATTGAGAGTTAACAGCAACAGATTCCAAATGCAAATGCCACACTTGAAATCAACTCTAATCAACTCAGACCTTTTATCTGCTTACTTGTAAATTAAATAATGAGGGAATAACACACACCTGGCCATGGAACAGCTGAGCAGCCAATTGTCCAATTACTTTTGGTCCCTTAAAAAGGGGGGGGCCACATATAAAAAGTGCTTCCTACACCGTTCACCCAATTTGGATGTAAATATACTCAAATTAAAGCTGATAGCTAAAACAATGACTTTGTCAATATCCAAATATTTATGGACCTGACTGTTCTTGGCTGGATGGACTACAAAACATGACATGGACAATCCAGATCATATGTGAATCAGTCAATCTATTATTTTCTGCAAATAAACTTTGTTTCTGATGAAAGAGCAGGCCACCCCAGCCCATGAGTGCTTTGTTCATAAGCACCTTCAAAATAACCAGAAATGTAGCAACTAAAGGGTAGCTTTACAGAAAATCCAAAATCAAATTTGTTTTAAAATCCAGATTAACATTTCAGCCATCCAAGAATGTCCAAAACACTTAGCCCTGCATACAGTAACCATCTGTTGTTTTCAATGATACACTGAAAGTTTTTGTTCTTTGTTTCAGTGCCACAAGAACTATATCCCTGTGTGCGGGTCCAATGAAGACACCTACCAGAATGAATGTTACTTGAGACAAGCTTCTTGCAAACAACAGAAGTACATATCTGTGGTGTCAGAAGGGCCCTGCTATCCCGGTGAGTCTTAAACTGCCAGTAATCCTTATGTTCATTTTGGGGGTTCCACATAATATCTGTACTATTGCTATTATTATTATGTATTGAGAAGACTCCACTTCCAGCGCTACTTACAGTGTTCATAACTTCACATATTGTACATGCATACCATCTGTGTCATGCAAAAACCTTGTATCTCAAACAATGTAACTCTCAGTAACAACAGTTTCCCAAGTCACATGGGGCTTGAACCCATTGTATTACGGTGCGTATAGCTGAATGAGAACATTCAATATATTGTGGCATCACAAGAGGAAATGGATGCCTGCCCCTTTAAATCATGTGATCCGCTAGAGCCATATAAACTACATCTCCCATCAGCCTGGCCACCAGCTGCATCGAATTAAGCAATTGGGACTGCTGCAGCTGAATCAAATTGTGGACTGCATAAAAGGACTTATTGTGTCGAAATGAGGAGAGGTTGGAGGTGCCCTGCCCTGGTTTAGTAGGGATGGCAAGCTCGAAACTTTGAGACAACTCAAGACATTTAAAACAAATGTTTCGGAACACTGCAAGTCAACATTGGCCTCTACTGGCAGAAGCTGTCATTGCAGCCATTAATAGACAGAGCAATCCATCTATACATATATTGCACAAGTCCCAGCACTAGGCCTTATTGCACTTGACTAAAATTGCACAAGTCCATAACAAGATGGCTCTTGTGGTTGACTCCCTTGCTGGTTCAATATCTTAAGTGAATAGGGTACAAAGGAGTTTTATATTCTCTAGTGGTTCTGTGTGGCTCAATAGGTAGAGCACGGCGCTGACAACCCTTAGGTTGTGGGTTTGATTCCCATTGGGACCACATATACTGAAACATGTATGCATTCACTACTGTGAGTTGCTTTGGATAAAAGCGTCTGCTAAATGGAATATATTATTATTATTATTATTCAGAAACAATATTTGTAAAAATATTTTTATTTGGTCTCTTGATGCCTCTACCCTCCATAATCTAGGATATATCTGTATTTTATCTATTTATCTATCTATCTAACTAACTAATATATCTATCTCACAATTTCTAATTAATTATCATATACTCTCAAATAAACTCAAATATCTCAGTAATCCTCATAAACAGTATCTCTCTCTCAGCAATCTCACAAATGACAACTCCACAAACTCCACAAACTCGCACCATGCATTCAAAGATTTCAAGCTTTCACTCCGTTTTTAAAACCTTTCTAGCGTTCACTCAATTTTTAAAACCTTTTGACGTTCGACACCTCGATCGTGACATTCGAAACATCTGTCACATGACTCTGCCATCTTGAAACGCTGCTCAGAACATTGTATCAAATCTGCAAGTGCTGAAACGATCTAAACGTTTTGAGCTTCGATGTCGAAATTGCCATCCCTATGGTTTAGTTATGGTTGGTTTTGATAAAATTATTGATGGAAGACTGTATTTTTTATTTGAGAACTTGTTCATTAGATTAGTGTTTTGTTTGGGAATCCTGCCTCCTCTCATCCCTTTCTGCGATTGCTTACACCCTCTGAAAAGGTCCTGTGTGTCACCAACACGCAGTGACACTACAATATATACACTGCTCAAAGAAATTAAGGGAACACTTAAATCACACACCGCGGATCTCGATGAAATATTCAAGTTGAAAATCTTTATTGATTATATTGTGTACTTCGTCGAAAACAAAATGACCTAATGACTGGTCAATGGAAACCAAAATCATTAACCCAATGAGGGCTGGATTCAAAATCACACCGAAAATCAAAGTGAAAAATTGAGATCACAGGCTGATCCAACTTGTGTGACTTTCATCACGACAACTCATAATGTGGCTCAGTAGTGTGTATGGCCCCCACGTGCCTGTATGCACTCCCGACAACGTCTGGGCATGCTCCTGATGGGACGGCGGATGGTGTCCTGGGAGATCTCCTCCCAGACCTGGATCAGGGCATCAATGAGCTCCTGGACAGTCTGTGGCGCTACTTGGCAGCGGCGGATGCACCGATACATAACGTCCCAGACATGCTCAATTGGATTCAGGTCTGGGGACCGTGAGGGCCAGTCAATGGCATCAATGCCTTTGTCATCCAGGAACTGCCTACACACTCTGGCCACATGAGGCCGGGCATTGTCCTGCACCAGGAGGAACCCAGGGCCCACTGCACCAGCATAAGGTCTGACAATGGGTCTGAGGATTTCATCCCGGTACCTAACAGCAGTCAGGGTACTGTTGGCTAGCACGTGGAGGTTTGTGCGGCCCTCCAATTATATGCCTCCCCAGACCATCACTGACCCACCGCCAAATCGGTCATGCTGGATGATGTTGCAGGCAGCATAACGTTCGCCACGGCGTCTCCAGACTCTTTCACGTCTGTCACATGTGCTCAGTGTGAACCTGCTCTCATCTGTGAAGAGAACGGGGCACCAGTGGCAAACCTGCCAATTCTGGTGTTGTCTGGCAAATGCCAATCGAGCTGCATGGTGCTGGGCTGTGAGCACAGGTCCCACTACAGGACGTTGGGCCCTCATGCCACCCTCATGGAGTCTGTTTCTGACAGTTTGGTCAGAAACCTGCACACGAGTAGCCCGCTGAAGGTCATTTTGTAGGGCTCTGGCAGTGCTCCTCCTGTTCCTCCTCGCACAAAGGAGCAGATACCGGCCCTGCCGCTGGGTTGTTGCCCTTCTATGGCCCTGTCCAGCTCTCCTCGTGTAATGGCCTGTCTCCCGGTATCACCTCCATGCTCTTGAGACTGTGCTGGGAGACACAGCAAACCTTCTTGCGACGGCACGTATGGATGTGCCATCCTGGAGGAGCTGGACTACCTGTGCAACCTTAATGGGCTGCAGGTACCGCCTCATGCAACCAGTAGTGACAAGGGCACTAGCAAAATGCAAAACTAGAGAAAAATCTGTCAGGAAGGATAAGGAGAGAGAAATGGTCTGTGGCCACCACCTGCAAAACCATTTACTTTTTGGGGGTTGTCTTACTGTCGCCTCTCCTGTCCACCTGTTATCACTTTCATTTGCACCAAAGCAGGTGAAATTGATTCACAATCATTTACGCTTCCTAACTGGACAGATCGATATCCCAGTAGTTTAATTGACTTGGTGTTATACCATGATGATTAAGTGTTCCCTAAATCTCAGACTGGCTCAGACAAAACTGCCATTTTTTAATATCACAATACCGAGAGATACCTGCATTCCAGAACACGAAGAACCCTTCCTGTCTCTTTTTGTGTTTCTCTAAAACAGTCATGTTCAGATAAAACCAAATCCTGATGAAAAAGTTAATCACAGCTTCTAGTTGCTCCATTGTTGCTGGACTGTGTACAGTGTTGCATGAGAAATTACACCACCACAGCATGTCACATTATTTTTTGTCACTTCAGATAACTCTTCCTATCTAACTTCTATCTTCATGGTTCTGTTGTGCGATGGAAAAAACACAGGGACTGGATCCGGGAAGGGGATAGTTACGGGTATGAATAGTTGAAGTACCGTACTGTACCGTATTGTGCGGTGGAAAAGCGCCATAATTCTGTCAGAGTATGGTTACACACTTGCCCATAGGCCCAGTCCACAGATCAGGTTTAGTGGAAATGTGGAGTGCATGAGTAGAGGGACTAAAGAGGTTGTCATAGAGTGGGGATGAAAGTAAAGCCCTTGTTTCACTCAAACCCACCATGCCATCTTAAGGGTAAGTGCTATTGCATCATTTAATCATTTAAAAACAATACAAAGTCACTCCTCGACTTAATTTAAACCTATAAAATCATAAGAAAAAATATATTTTGTTGTAATTCAGCAATGGGAATGTTTTTTTTGTTGACTGAATAACACTTCATGGCTTGGTGGTTTTGACTGAATCCAGGGGTCAGTCTATTCAACTGAACCACAATGCACTTTGGAAAAGTCGTAAGCAAGTGTATGATTTTATTTAATGCTTTTTAACATTTTTGTTTGTCACCATCGAACAAATCTCACAATGCTCTGTTAAGAACTAACTATTTCTTAAATCTGTTACTGAAAGTTAAGTACCAAGCACACTGCAGAAGTATTAAACAGAGGCCTGACTTCAGTGCAGGTTGAACAATGTTTAAAAGAGGAAGCCAGAGATAGATGCATACAGTATCCCTCCTTTTCTGAAGATCTACTACCTCCTATCAGAGCTGTTCACTATTCTGAAAGAGAAGACAGTTGCTGCTGTGTCTATGTTGTAGTTAGCTATGGAACATTTTAATGTCATAACAGATGCGTCGGGGTGGCACGGTGGTGCAGTGGATAGCACTGTCGCCACACAGCAAGATGGTCCTAGGTTAAAATCCTGGCCGAGGCCTTTCTGTGTGGAGTTTGCATGTTCTCCCTGTGTCTGTGTGGGTTTCCTCCAGGTACTCCGGTTTCCTCCCACAGTCCAAAGACATGCACGTTAGGCTAATTGGAGAGTCCAAATTGCCTGGTGTATGTGCCCTGTGATGGATTGGCGACCTGTTCAGGGTGTATTCCTGCTTCTCGCCCAATGCATGCTGGGATAGGCTCCAGCCCCCTCGCGAGCCTGACCAGGAATAAGCGGGTTAGATAATGAATGAATTAAATAATTAATAAACAGATACGTCTGCACAAACGGGAACAACAGAAGCCATCTGTGGTGGAGTGGAGAGATGTGATAAATTTTCAGTCATAGGATTAGTGGATTGGAATCCTTCCCTCTGCTTTCACATCATACACTTTCTAAAGAGCCCGTAGCTGCTGAAAATGAAATGCTTGTTGTGACAATCACCATTAACATAAAGGCTGACACCAGATATTTACCTAATGCATACGAGGGAGCCAGGATCTCAGTTGCGTGTCTTCATTATTTTGGCAGAGAAGCAGGGATGACTAACCGTTTCTCTTGTCTTACAGACACTGGGTCCGGATCAGGAGATGGAGGTGTGGACTCTTTTTCTGCTTTTCCCAGACATCCTTTCTGATTTCCAATGACATCTTTGACAATTGCTTATGCACATTTTAAAAACAAAAAACATTTGCGTAATCTACAAAACTGTTAACACAACATTAAAAAACACTAAATATATTTACAAAAGTAAACTTGGTAGACTCAGGACCAAATATTTAATTTGACATGCAAAACTCCAAATTTATGTTTCAGTTTGTTGAGGCATAAAAAAACTAACATGTACTTTTATGAAATGACAATATGTTACTAATTTAATCATCTAAACAGAACAAAATGATGTCATTATAACTAAATCACATAAACAATCACAAACATATCATACACTGCAGGGGCCCAGATTAGCAGTCTCAGACGACTAAAAATGAAGAAGGACGACCTTCGATTTCCAAGTGATCGTCCTGCTGACGACTGTGAATTTAGGATTTTTTTTTTTTTAATGACCTAACTGGAACTATTTCTGTTTTACACTCACATTGTAACAAACACGTCATACACGGATATTTAAAAATATTTCTGAAGTTCCAAATGGGAAAAGCGGCACATTGTCACTCACATGCAGTCTGTGCTCACCGCATTTGTAGTTGTTATGCCAGACTCTGCAGTAGTCAAGCAAGTTCGCAGATCGTGGCACATAGACATAACAGCGAGAACCAGCAAGTTAGTTAGCTAGCTAACATTGCGTTCACAGACATTTGATATCGATATCTGTGTTTGCTAGTTGCTTGCTAACACAAGGCTTGTGCATTTATCACTTACCAAGCCTTGAATTAGCAAGCAATATACGTGAACACTAGCTAGCTAGTTATTGTCTATATTCAGTTCAATGCTCTGTTAAATATAGGAATTATTAGCTAGCTATTACATTAGCTGCCATACCACACTCTAGCTGGGAATGGAAAAATATCTCTCATTCGAATCGCAACTACAGTGTACGTTATGATATACTGTACAGTCAGAACACTAGTTGCTAACGCCACCTGCGGGCACCCGTCAGAGCTTCACTGCTACACAGTCCCATGAGCACACGCTGCACAAGTCAAACATAAATATCCATATAGAAAATAAAGAACTATAACCGTCGTGTCTATCTTTGTGCTACATACGACGTATAGTGATTGCATTTTCAAAGATGTGGAGATTTATTGAGGGTGCAAGTCCACCCCCCACTAAAAAGGCTAAAACCAAAGAAGATCAGCTAAAAACTCAGCGAAAATATGATTCAGAGAAAATTTGAAGGTGAATAGACCAAGGACAAGTAACTTTTAGGAAGGACAAGTATCTTTATCTTGCCCTTTGACAAGTATGACTTTTACCTTAATTTGTACCTTAAAATGTACATCTCTGTAAATGAACCCAAAGTAGAATGCTGTCATTGCACATTGCAGTAAGATAAGCACATTGGAGTGTTACTCCTATCATTCCTGTCCAGCCATTAATATCCATCCATCTCACAGAAAATATAGTCTACCCATTCACCGTGCACTTGGGAAGAAAACAATGTATGTGGCAAATCCTACAGTACAGTATGTCATTGTACATCTCATGAATTGTGGTTTATGATCATAGTGCAGGTCATAAACCTTCCATCCCAAAGCTGAGAAAAAAAAACGTGTTGATGGGTTTTGTTAAAAGGACATTGACAGTGCAGAGCATCTTAGTCTGTTTTATTCAATATTGTTCCCAAACCATTACCGCTTCCTTGACTTGGGCTTTGCCTGCAACAGCTACTGTAAGACCACAACTGTAGCCTTCACCACAATAGAGTAAAAAACGTGTTCTATTGGCTGTAACCTTCACCACAATACAGTAACAACCATGTTCCATTGGCTGTAACCTTCACCACAATACAGTAACAACCATGTTCCATTGGCTGTAACCTTCACCACAATACAGTAACAACCATGTTCCATTGGCTGTAACCTTCACCACAATACAGTAACAACCATCTGGTCTCCCACAATGATAGCTGTCTCTAATTGGAAACCATCACACCCCTCGAATCACAGACTGTCTCCTTCACCCTCAGCACCCCCTGCTGCACCCCTGAGCTCTACTAAGACTAAGGGCCCTATTTTTGTGCCGGCGCTAAGCGGCGTTATGCCCTAGCCCTGGCGAATTGCCAGTTTCGTCTGTCGCAAACTGAATTTTGTGGTGCGCAATGAAGGCATTTGTGTGACTATGGGTTGGGCAGCGCAATAGGGGGATGACAGTGAAAACTGTCGGCGCTATGCAAGTTTGGTGTCAAATAATGAGTTTGCGTTAATGTCCAACTAGACCACCTCTTAGCGCAAATGCTGGCGCTCTGTGCAATTTGGTGACTATTGATGGGCACATATGAACATAAGGTTATCTGAAATCACAAAAGGATTTTTTTAAATATATTGTTAAGTTCCCCCCACGTTGAGGCAAATCGTCCAATCCATGGGTAACTTGCAATAAAATCAATTAAGCTGAAAACTACACCACAGCTTGTGGTTATTCAATGCATGGACATGAAAGACTGAAGCCAGCAGGCCATCCATCGCTACCATTCAGTAAGATACACCTGTTAAATAAATATATGTTTGTATGCACATTGTTTTTCTTATGTGAAAGGATTTTATTCTTTCCATTTGCACTACAGAAAATGGAGTACATAATTGGACGCCGAAGGCGATACTGTGAGCGATACCCTGGGTTTGGTAGCCGGTGTTGGCCAGACGGCTATCAGTTCGGCTGTACATGCAGTTTCTTCCCGGCTTGTCCAACATGCAAATTAGCTTATTACTTTTCCTACACCCGACAGCCAGCAGAGAACTAAACAGGATTTTTATACGCAACGTGGATTCCCTGGGGTCTTGGGTGCCATTGACTGCACACATGTGCAGTTGCGCGCACCATCTGATCACGGTATCATTTATGTGAATCAGAAGAGGATCCACTCCATTAATATCCTGGTGGTTTGTGATGCACACTCAAGGGTGACGCATGTAGGCCTACTGCATGATGAACATAAATGAAACAAGCCTAGTTGCAGTGAGTTTGTTATTTATTGCTTTCCATTTAACAATTACATTAAGTTAGAAGAAAATAAACGTTGTTTTTTAAGTTGGAAAGCCTACAAATATGGAAAAAAGAGATAATGAAACACTTTCTTTTAACAATGTAGGTCTCAAAATATAAACTCAAATCATAAAAATAACAAATTAATGTGCGCCTTGTTTTCCCCCTCCGATTCGCGCACCAACTTTTCCGCACCTCCTCGCTCTCCTCTTGTGAGAAGCGCTCCTGGCGCAGCTGCGCAAAACTGTCATCCATGTCAGGAAATTGACAATTTGCTATAGCGTTAGTGCACTGGTATTTAAAGGGATAGAAAATAGGTGTTTTGATTGGCCATTATGAAACCAAACCCCCACCACACCCACATGTATTTTTTAAAAGTTAATCCAACCTCTTTTACAACTGCGCTGGAGGTGCGCTATCGTCCTAAGTCACGAAATTACTGAAATTGCGTTAGACATGCCCTAAAGCGCCACCGTCCTCACTTTGCATCTGCGTTACCGACACCATCCTGATTCATCAAAATAGGGCCCTATGACTATGGGGAAGTGCATTAGAGCGGCCTTATATAATTCAATATTTAAATACATTTAATAATAATTAGGGGTGCCAATAATTGTGACGCATATTATTATTATTTTTTTCAAAACTCTTTTTATTGGTTATTTTGTGCATTCTGAACAAAGGCATCTTGGCACGTTTTTTACATAACAGGCGCCCATAACATACAATGGCATACAAAAGGCAGGCACATTTGTAGTACAAACCAAATATCTTTTTTAGTTGTTAAAAAACTCAATTTTTCTTTGAACAATTCTATTAATATAAAATAATATAATTTTACAATTTTTTGAGAATACGGAATGTATAATTCTGGACCTGACTGTATGTCTATAATAATATATATTTACATTTGTATATATTTAATATATACTTTTAAGCATTCTATTGAAATAAATAATGTTGTTAAACAGACACTAAATGTTGATATGTACCTGTACATATTTTTGAGAAGTAAGATCAGTACATATTGTAGATATACTGTAATATATGTATATTTGACTGTTTTATAGAGTATGACGGATCTGGCACAGACACCGGTAAGAAGTTCACCAAGTGTGGAACCTGCAAGTATGGAGCCGAATGTGATGAGGATTCTGAGGATGTGTGGTGAGTCTTTCCCTTGGTGCTATATGTATCTTCCTGCTGTCTCCTCTTTCACAGGAACTCTCTTCCACTTACTCATTTGTTTACCTCTTAAGCCCCCTTTCAGAATCACCTCAAAGCATCCTGATCCTAGGGGAAAGAGATAGCACAACAGCGCTTGCCATAGTTCAGTCAATATTGATTGACACATTCTTGGTAATGCAGACATTGGGCCAGATGCAAGAACCACTTTTACACACAGATTTGTTCGTAAGTCACTCCGCGACTTTCTCTTGGGTACGAACAAGATTTACGAGTGGCCCAGAGCTGTCGTACGAGTCATACGTACAATTTGCCTGCCATTCTCCAAAGCAAAACAACTTTGTTTTTGACTAATGGATTGTGTCTATTTCGTTACTGAGAGTTGTTGAGTTTGAATATATAAATTACACAATAAATGATAGAATTCATAATGTATAATCATTTTGAGAGTATCCTGTTTGACAATTGAAGGCCTATATTTGACTATTTTCTCCAGGTGATTGAGGTTATGCCTTAGCTCCCTGGCTCATGACACCTCTAGTGAACCCACAGAACAGACAGGAGCGCGCTTACAACAAGCGTCATACACACACCCATTCCGTAGTGGAGCACAAAATTGGGGTTCTGAAGACCAGGTGGATGTGCCTTGACACAGCTGGTGGCAAGCTGCTCTACATCCCAGATAAGGCATGTAAAATCACTTTGGCATGTTGTGTTTTGCACAACATTGCAATAAATGAGGGCGTTCCATTGCCGGATCCAGCACCTGCAGAGGACATGCCAGTTGACCCCCCACTAGGACATAACCATCTAGATGGCATACAAATTAGGCAACAACTAATTGCATGACATTGAGGTATGCTCTACTTTATAAAAAGAAATAAACAAGCTTATTTAGGCAAAGTATTTATTGTTTATTTAACATGTCAGCTATGTTTGCCAGAATGTCTGATATTTTTGATAATGTGGAGCACATAACTTGCATACATTTCAGCATATCCTCTTGATTGTTCAGGACCTGTCATGGTTGTTCCCCAGACTCACCGCCGGGTGGCGGTGTTGCGCCTTCCTTGTGGGAGGTGCACAGGTGGGGTTCAATTTGTAATCACCCTCCTATTTAAACCCGCGCCTGGTGTTTGATCGGGGCGAAATCGTAAGCCATCTTTGCGATTTAGCCGGAAAGGTAGTTGTGTCTTTTTAAAGACGTGACATAAAGACTTACTATAGAAAAGACTCTTTCTGTCCGAACCCAACTTCAAATAAGAACATCTTTATTTGTACCTTCAATAGGAACCTTGCTCTCTAATAGGAGCTTCCGTTTGGTTTCTTTTGTTCAGTCGGTTCGACTGTGTTAGGTAGTTGTGTCTTTTTAAAGACGTGACATAAAGACTTTCTATAGAAAAGACTCTTTCTGTCCGAAACCAACTTCAATTAAGAACATCTTTATTTGTACCTTAAATAGGAACCTTGCTCTCTAATAGGAGCTTCCGTTTGGTTTCTTTTGTTCAGTCGGTTTGACTGTTTTGGGTTAAATTCTTGTCCTTTTGGCTCTCCTAGCCCTTTTCTCGTTTTCAGACACTCGGTGTCTTTGGTTTTGTTGTTTGTTTTTCTATTACCATTTGGTAATCCGGTGGACGTATTTCCACCACTGTGTGTTTTGTTTTCTGAAAATAAATATTATAAGGTATTTTGTTTGCCGGGTGTTTTTGCTACCCTCACCTTATTAACTCTGCAGAGTTCTTCATTTCTTTTGTTTGTGTCAGTGTGACACTTAGCCACCCATTGGGTGATATTTTCCGTTCCTCCCTTTTGTTTGTCTCTTCCCTAATTCTCTGTTATCAGAGCTAGTGGTTAGACTGTAGGACAGTACAGTTTAACTTATTGATCCCCTGGGGTTCTGCGAGTGGCGCCTATCACCATCCACCTTCACAGGACCGCATCGGAGACCACTTGTGTGCGTGGGAGACGATGGGACGGAGCATAAGCTGATGGTCCCGGCTGTGGTGGAGAATCTTATTCTGAAAATAAAAGAAAATTGAACTCGGTAGTTTGACAATTCCTTCCAGACAACTTAAAATGTACAACATTTGGACATTTGGATTTGGAGATAAATCTGGTTGCCTATTTGACTCCATTGATGACTTTAATGTGAAACTACATTTTAACTACATTTTAAAAAGAGAGTTTTAGATCTTACCATTAGTGTCAGGCATAGGCCCATCCATATCTTCACACGATGCAGCAGCTTCATGCAAGTCGCTGTCCAGGGGGACATCCGTTGCAACACCGGACAAGGCAACCTCGCCAATTATGGCACGTATTCGCTCATCGGTGTGCGTAACGGAGACTTCCTCCTGACCCCCTCCTGTTGCAGTCATGGATTACCTTGCTTTTGCGAGATGTTTCTTAGACTCCAATTTCATATCACACCATTTTTTTTATTTCTGTGATGCTACGGGCAACAGATGATACTGCGTTAACTGCACAGTAATTTGTTTCCCACTCCTTGGTTTTAACAGGTCCCTTAATTCCACTGTTGATGCTCTTAAATAGTATGTGCTTTCGGTTACTTATTTCATATAGTAGTACTTCAATCTCCAAGTTTGTAAAGTTTTTCTTCTTGGTTTTGTTCAGTGCCAGTGTTATGAATGACTTTCCTATGAAAATGGGGCAGGATGCCTAACCTTATATAGCATTATTGGGGCGTTAATTATGCAAATTCACAAATCACATGAACGTGCACTCATTTAAGAAGATGTGGCATTCAGCATGTTTACGTTGCCATTTACGTTTTCTGAAGTTACGAGCGTTTGCTGAATCTGACGTGGAAAAAAAATATGAGAAAGATACGATAGAAATACAAAAATGTTCTTGCATGAGGCCCATTGAGTGTTAATGCACCAGTTAAAATAACCATTAAATAGAGATCTCATGCTCTGTTCATACTACTTTAATTGTAGCTTTGCATATTCTTTTTACATCTTGCTTTTAAGCCAGAAGCTCACAGTCATTACTACCATTCTTGAAATACCATTCAGGCAGGCAGTGTGGTATAATGGTTAGGGAGCTGGGCTTGTAATGTTAAGGTTGCAGGTTCAATCCCCAGGTGGGACACTGCCGTTGTACCCTTGAGCAAGGTACTTAACCTGAATTGCTTCCGTTAATATCCAGCTGTATAAATGGATTGTAAAGAAATGTAAACTGTAAGTCGCTCTGGATAAGAGCGTCTGCTAAATGCCTGTAATGTAATGGTTACTCCTTTAGACAAATATGTTGGTCAATGATTAAAAAGTGGATGAGGGGCTTTCGGGTGGCGTATCCAGATAAAGTTCTGGTTATCGGCGCAGTGAAGCATCTCAAGGTCTGTAAGGTGAGTTGAATCATGACCATGGCACTGCCAGGTACGGCTGAGAGTCCCACAGGGCATTCTATGGTCCGCGGGATGTTCCCTGTCTCATCATGCAATAATGACCCCTATGATTGATTGGTGAGCATACTCTAAATTGTGCACCTCATCTGGCAGACTGCCAACTGCACTAGGCTGTGCTCTCCTGAATTGAGAGAGGTTGTTTTGGCAATGGGACAAGCTTTTTTGAACAATTATGATGTGGCAGTCCTAACCAGGGATAAAAATGTAAGGGGGTGGGGTGAGAAATGCAGAAATGAGAGAAAAGAGTCTGAGTAGAAGCTGAACCATATTCATCTGTCATGGGGGTTCATGGATTGAGAAAAGGGTAACCTGAATATGTCTGAGTACGAGCTGAACCACATTCATCTGTCCTGGGGGTTCAGGGATTGAGAAAAGGGTAACCTGAATATGTCTGAGTACGAGCTGAACCACATTCATCTGTCCTGGGGGTTCAGGGATTGAGAAAAGGGTAACCTGAATTTGTCTGAGTACGAGCTAAACCACATTCATCTGTCCTGGGGGTTCAGGGATTGATTAGTTTGGCCTGAGGTGGTGGTGAATTAAGATCTATTGTTTTCCATTTTTCCATGTGTGGAAATCCATTTAAGACTAGCCTTGTTCACAGTTACACATGCTTGACTTCTGTTCAAGTTGCACCTCACTTGGAAAACATGTTAAGTAAAGGTGATGGCACTGAAGAGAATTTTGATAGATTATGGATGATAGATTATAGATTATAGATGCTACTGTGAAGTGACACAAACCTCTTCCTGTGCTAGTGTAGAATAGTAATGCAGTCGTATGGATTAATATTATTGTTTATGAAGTGATTCAGCTGGATAGTTTACAAGGTAAGGAGGTCAATTACAGTGAGCTTCATTTCAGTACAGCACTTAAGGCATTCATGTTACAGACAGCGCCCCTGTCCTACCTACATAAAGTATAACACTGATGTCCTGAAATTAATCTGCTTATGCTCATTCCACTGTCATTATTGAGTTATTCAAGCAAAATTTTACTCTAATGAGGTGGACTGCTTTTTCTGAAATCCCCTTTGTAGTTTATTAAAGCAGAAAGCAAATGTTTGATTCTGTCTTTGGTGAGGGATTACTAAGATGATATCAGGAACCACACATTAGACTGCTTTTTGTCCTAAGTGTTTTCATTCTGCCTTTAGGGGGAATACAATGTAGTAAACAGTGGAAAAAACACAAAAGAATACTGTGCTTTTCACTTGAATGTACTTTGTTTGTCTCAAGTAAGGAGAAAGGGTTGAAGTGAAGAGTTTTCATTCAAATATAACCCAGTTCCACTCTCTTTAGCACCGGTAGGAAAAGTATAAGACATTCTACGGAGAAATTGTATATTCATAGAAAATTGGAAAAAGAAGTATGAGTTGAAAACATTCATTATTTCTGTTGCCACAGGTGTATATGTAATATTGACTGCAGCGGCCACAATGAGAACCCTGTGTGCGGGACCGATGGGAACTCCTACCACAACCCCTGTCACGTACGAGAGGCGTCGTGCATGAAGCAAGAGCAGATCGACGTTAAACACCTTGGGAGATGTCCACGTAAGATTTCGCTGTAGCCACACAATGTGGTTTTGCCCCAGATAAATACTGCCTGTTAGTGTACTCAATACTCCTCTTTGATCAATGTACAATACACAAGGTGATTGAGTTTGTTGGTAAAGGTCTGTGTACAGGAATAGACTAGGCCCAGCATTAGCCTGCGAGAGACGGCTTTGCAGTGGGATGTAATTAGTGTGCACACCGGCCCCTACGCTGACAGGAGACAGCCCCAGATTCAAATGTGCTGCTTTGAAAAGTTACTAAGTCCTCAGCTTTAATTGGCTGCGATAATTGCCTTGAGGGAAAGGGCCCGGGAACAAGACGCAATAAAACAAACGCCTCAGGTCTGCTCCTTGCCCAAGTCCTCCCACCCCCGTGGAATGTAGGAAGTACAGTCATAACCCACGGGTGCGATGCTGCTTTAATGTGCAGTCAGCCATCAAAAAGAGGCCTGTTGGTATGTAGAAAGGTTCAGAAGTGTATGTTTCTCCAAGAAAAGGAGGAAGATATGAAGACCCTTGCGGTAGAGGACATTTTGTTGACTATTAAATATTGATACAAATCTGGAGTTTGTTTGGCCTATGTATGTTTGATGGCAAATGTTATTTGCTCCATGACATTGATGCTGGTCCTTGTTATGTAAAACCCGCTGTGCTCTGATACTGTAGTAAACTGCGGCCTCCGTAGACATATCTATGCATATGCATAGGAGTATCTATGCGGTCAGATCAAAAACCCTCAGGCAGACTCCTGGTTGCTCTCTATAGCCCATATGTGGCTAGTTTGAGTCTGGGCTATGTCATTAGTGTACTTTATTTCTGAGCAGTGGCAGGACACAATTGCCCTTATCCTGTCTGGGTTAAGCCGGGGTCCCTTAGGTTTCTGCAGGTTACTAATGCATAAGCCACATCGAGCTACCAGGGCTTATTTCTAGCTACCAGGACTGATTCCTGACTTGAACCAGTTGGGAGGCTGAGGTGTGTGGGGTTATAGGGGGTTGAAGGTTAATGGACGTGGGGTAATGACTTTCAATGTCTGCCGAACAGTGTGGCTCTTGGGTGTTTACTGTCTGTGGATTCTAATTCTGGATCTGGGTAGCTGTCATGTCTCATGATTAGTGCTGTTGAAGGTATTCTCATAAAATATGAAGGCAAGGGTTTATAATATATACTTATGTTTAACTTTAAACAGCCATGAAAATTGATAAGATGTTCAGACAACTGTATACCACAGTAATCCAAAAGGGTTTGGATTACCCTCCAAACTGAAATGCCAGGAAAGATGGGATGCAATTAGAGTGGCAGAGGGTTGGGAATAATAATAATAATAATAATAATAAAAGAATACAAAAAGAGAAAAAGAAAAAAAGAAGGTAAAGAAGAGAGAAAAAAAGGAAAAAAATAGAAATGAAGTACAATTATCAAATACAATTACATTTTTTTAATGTAAATAATAAAGTTGTCCTCCTGAAGGAGGTGGAGGTGGGTAATAAAAAATAAAAAAACTGAAATGCCATAATTACAATTGTATTGCGACCTCCCCTAAATCCACCCCCCACACACACACACTTGTACTTGCACTTGTTTATGTACTGATTTATTGTCTTCCCCCTCGCTTTTTTCCATTTGTCTGTTATAATGATCATATTATTATTATTATTATTATTATTATTATTATTATTATTATTATTATTATTATTATTATGAATAATTTACAAAGGCAGTATAATGTAGGTGTGTGACCCACATTAATGCTTTGTCAAATATAATCAGTAAATGGTATGTTACACTTAATCTTAATGTATTCATGTGGTACACAAGCACTGCCTAAGTAGTTCAGAGTCCTGCTCACAACAAACGTTTTTGTGACACGTGAAATGTGAGCCCTGCGCTTCTGGTATTTCCCTCGAGAGTATGCACATGCACGATGTTGAGACTTCCTCTGCTTCCAACAGTTGTCTGAATCGATTGAAGATTTATGAAAGATCTATAGTATTTTCATGGCCGATGTACAGTTGAGGCCAAAATTATTAGCCCCCCAGGCTATTCCCCATTATGGAACAAACTCTGCCCAATTTTGCAGCATTGATAAAACTTGATATAATCAAACATTCACCAGTGCTATTTAGTAGCTTTTGGTACATTTTGGAATATAAAATAAATGTTTAGGCTTGCTTTATATCAAATATAGTGAAAAATGGGGTGGTCAAAAATATTAGCCCCCATAATGGGGTGGTCAAGAATATTAGCCCCAATGTGAATTTTTGCTTTCAAAACACACCTAATCAACCAAACAGCTTTCAAACCACACCTGTGCAGTCAATTGGCTTCCTAACAACACCTGAGCATTCAATCAGCATAAAAGGACTCCAAGGAACAGGGCACTTGAACACATTATTGAGAGGGACTACTCTTACTCACCATGCCAAAGACAAAGGAAATCAGTCTTGAGCTCAGAAAGAAGATAGTGGAGGCTCATGATAAGGGGGAAGGCTATACTGCCATTTCCAAGCATTTCACAGTGTCTAGAACCGCTGTACGTTGGATCATTGCTAAGTACTAGGAGACAAATTCTGCAAGAAACAAACCTGGCGTGGTTTGGGTGGAAGATTTCAAGAACTCTGGAGAGGAAAATAGTCAGAGATGTCAGCAAGAAGCCCCGGACATCAGCCAAGATGATTGTTGCTGACCTGGGGCCGTATTCACAAATGATTTTATCTTACCACTAGGAGTACTTCTAAATCGCACTAAAACCTTTTAGTTAGGAGTCCCACCTTAAAACCTATTCACAAAGCTGCAAAGACAAACTCATACTGAGGAATTCCTAGAATTTTCAAGCTAAGAGTGAGGGCGGGGTTGACGTCGTTGCTATGGATGACGTTGTTTCTCATGAACGAGTTTACTCAGAATGCCCACAGCGATTGGCTGATATAGGGGATGGGTCTCTGCCCGCGATTTCAACCTAGCAAATAAATTATATGCTACTGTAAAGGGGTATGTAGGACTACCTGTTCCTGTTATATTCTAGTGGTGTAACGGATCGCAGTTGATCCGTGATCCGTACGGATCAACCCCCACGGTTCGGCACGCATATGATCCGCGGATTAATACCTAAATTGAACCATCATAGAGAAATACAGTTTTTCTGCCGCTGTTACATTTGAAAGTAATTCCCGAAATCTCGATGCAGAGTTACAGCGAAGAGATAGACAACCATGTATGTTTTGTTTTGTTTTGTTTTTCATACTAAATGCCTTTCTGGGAGGCAGGTTTTTAGAAACGCGACCGAATTAAATAAAATTGAAACATTAGCGATCTTTACATTTTTTATTAAATTCATTCAGGCATAAAACCACCCTAGTTTTTTTTTGCTGATCCGAAAAATGATCCGATGCACCCCTATTATATTCTAATAAAGATTCTAAAATACAAATGTAGGCTACGTGTCACTGATTTAACATGAAACCAAGAATACTGACTAGTCAATTGGTTACATGTCTGCATCTCGTAAACAATCAGCGGGTATCTATATATAATATATATAATACCCTCGCGATTGAGGCGGTACCTTTTTATGAGCTCTGTATCATTCAATATCTCCAAAGTGTTTACGCGATTGCGAGGACGATTGCCGGCAGCAGCCATTTTCGGATCGCTGTCAGTAGGTCTTTAGCGACTTAGAAGTCCTCTTACCTGCTTCTAACTTCTCCTGGACTTAGGAGCTGTTTTTAGCTCTCAAACCCTTTGTGAAATACTCTTATCCCAAAAATGTAGGACTCCTAAATGTATAAGTGACATGCCCATTATTTTTCGGAGTTGCTCCTAAATTGCGGAGTTACGACCAACTTTTACCCTTAAAATGCTTTGTGAATACGGCCCCTGGCCTGTTCTGGAGTTCATGTTTCAAGGAACACAGTTGTGAGGGCTCTTCATCGTGGTGGGCTTCAGGGCCATCGTCCCAGAAGAACCCCTTTACTCAAAGAGCGGCACATCAGAGCCAGACTGAGGTTTGCCCGTGAACATTTGAAAGGTAAAGATGAGTTTTGGAAGTCTGTGCTTTGGTCTGATGAGACTAAACTGGAACTGTTTGGGCACATGGATGTTGCTTATGTTTGGCGAAGAAAGGGAGTGGCCTTCAACCCTAAGAACACAGTTCCCACAGTTAAACATGGTGGTGAGAGCATCATGCTGTGGGGCTGTTTTGCAGCCTCATGCACAGGGAGCCTTGTTCGGGTGCATGGCATCATGAAAAAAGGGATTTTGAGGGATAATATGAAGAAATTTGCTATTAGTCTAGGCTTAGGTCGTCGCTGGGTCTTCCAACAAGACAATGACCCAAAGAATACATCAAAATTGGTCCAACAGTTCCTAAATGACACCAAAACCAAGGTCCTGGAGTGGCCCGCACAGAGCCCAGATCTCAATCCTATTGAGAATCTGTGGCGGGTGCTCAAAGTGAATGTCCATGCTCGGAAACCATGCAATTTGGACCAGCTGGAACAATTTGCAATGGACGAATGGGCCAAAATCACTCAAGAGACCTGTGCCAACCTAATAAAGAACTACTCTAAGAGGTTGTTGTCAGTTGTGGCTCAGAAAGGGTACACTATTGACTATTAATGGTCAGGGGGCTAATAATTTTGGACATCCCATTTTTGCCGTTTCTTGTTTCAACTCAGTGCATCAATAAAATATCCTAATCAAACTTAGTGGACATTTTGTCTTTGTTATTTTGGAAACAAATACACTATAACACTTGTTGTTAATGGTCATTTCCATGGAGAAATCAAGAATGTTGTCTGATTTCATAAGGGGGGCTAATAATTTTGGCCTCAACTGTACATGTATGTATTTCCTGAAAATGTTCCAAGTTAGCTAACATTTTTTTGTTTATTTGGACATGATCATACATAGCAGAGATTCTATATAGATTCTATACCACTAGCTATATTTGGCTAGATACGGCTTTCTAGCTAGCTAACTATAATGAAGAGACAAGCTACTTCTAGCACCCAACTTCAGCTGTCAACGCAGCTAGGACTTGCTAGACTAGCATGCCAATGTGTATAATTGTGTCCATGCTAACGGACAAGGTAGTCAGCTAACTGGCTTGTCGGTATCAAGCAAGAGCTTAGATAGCTATTGTTAGATAAGTGATTGGTACTTACAGTCTGATCTCTATCACCACCACTATGAGCAAATTAGTTTGTCTAATGAGCAATGTCACTCACAATTGGTATATGAACAACCCAAAACACAAAAAATTATTATACCTAAATAAAGAGTACAAAGTTATATCCTTTACAAGAACTAGCCTAAGCTGGTTGACAGAGGAACCTAACTTAGATAGCTGCTAACAATGTTTTTAATTGCTAGTGCTCTGCATCAGAGTGTATATGCTGTTGGCAGGAGGTAACATGGTTGACATAACAGTGCTTTACTTAACAATGGCTTTATGTGTTGCAATGGCTTGCAGTCTCCAGCATTATTGTACTGAAGTGTACCTTACTAACACACAAGCAAACCTTTCACCATTCATTTTGAATGGAGCTTCATTTTCAAAAATCTCAATTCTAATAACATCCGTGGCATATAATACTCTGTTTTTTAATCAGTGCACTGGTCCATTTAAAAATCTGTAAAAATTTGGTGAGATATTGTGAGAAACACTGTAAAAAGATGGTAGAAGAGCGCAAAAGTAATTCTTATGAAATGCTAACGATTTTCAATTGTATTTTGAATACAAACTAGCAAACAGATTTGTATGAAATTTCGAGGATTTGTTTGAATAGTATTTGTACTTGCCAAAAGAAACGTATCTGCATTGGTGCTGGAAAGGCGTAAGAAGGAGACTGGTGATTTACTGATTTTAAATGTAAATGCCGTTCAACCATTCATGGAGGGTACTGTATATGCAGTGTCTGTGAGTCTTAATTTACTTTGCAGAAGCAGAACTTGTTGATCTACTTTGTAATCCATTTGTAGTCTGTATTTTTTTCACGAACAGTAAACATTTTATTGGAAGTAAATCACAGATCAGTGACATTTCCTCAATTTTAATTACAGAAATAATCAACTTTTTATGCCTTATTGATTCCACAAGGAATATTCTAACTAACCATGCACAATCTTCAGCACTTACCCATTTTTTTATTATTAGGGGGGCAACCACATTGTATATTGCTGGTTTTATTATTATTAGTCCTTACATTTTTTCCAGTTCCTAACCACCTGTTTGATTCTTAAAACTGGATTGTGAAACTTGAAACATTGATAGTGTTACTCCAAACAAAAATTTTGCACCGACTGGTCATTATACCTGTCAATTGAAATTACAGTTTTTAAACAACTCCTGCCTCGTTTGAGCGAGAGACTTAAAACCAATGTCACAAGATCCCTCTACTCACAAAGGTTTTCAGTTTAAAACGGATTTATACATGTTTCTCATATTTTAGTGAACATTCCATTTCAAGACCAACTTTGGCACTGATTTAACACATGCAGGTGCTAAAGACTAGGATTCATGCTGGTATATATGAAAATACATGAAAAGAAGAAGAAAAAATGTATAATCATTTTAATGAATTTCATGATGATCGCACAATCATCACCAATAGTAATTTCCCCATGCACCATTGACATTTGAAATGTTCAAATACAGCACAAATCACTTCTATGTTTATAACATAACTAATTTCAATTTCATATACACTGCCCGTCCCCAAAAAAAGTCACACAATCTAATATTTCGTTGGACCGCCTTTAGCTTTGATTACGGCACGCATTCACCATGGCATCGTTTCGATAAGCTTCTGCAATGTCACAACATTTATTTCCGTCCAGAGTTGCATTAATTTTTGCCAAGATCTTGTATTGATGATGGGAGAGTCGGACCACTGCGCAAAGTCTTCTCCAGCACATCCCAAAGATTCTCAATGGGGTTAAGGTCTGGACTCTGTGGTGGCCAATCCATGTGTGAAAATTATGTCTCATGCTCCCTGAACCACTCTTTCACAATTTGAGCCCGATGAATCGTGGAATTGTCATCTTGGAATATGCCCGTGCCATCAGGGAAGAAAAAATACATTCATGGAAAACCTGGTCATTCAGTATATTCAGGTAGTCAGCTGACCTCATTCTTTGGGCACATAACGTTGCTGAACCTAGACCTGACCAACTGCAGCAACCCCAGATCATAACACTACCCCCACAGGCTTGTACAGTAGGCACTAGGCATGATGGGTGCATCACTTCATCCACCTCTCTTCTTACCCTGATGCACCCATCACTCTGGAACAGGGTAAATCTGGACTCATCAGACCACATGACCTTCTTCCATTGCTCCAGAGTCCAATCTTTATGCTCCCTAGCAAATTGAAGCCTTTTTTTAGCCTCACTGACAAGTGGTTTTCTTAAGGCTATACAGCTGGTTAGTCCCAATCCCTTGAGTTCCCTTCGCATTGTGCGTGTGGAAATTCTCTTACTTTCACTATTAAACATAGCCGTGAGTTCTACTGTTGATTTTTTATGATATGATTTCACCAAACGTTTAAGTGATCGCCGATCACGATCATTCAAGTTTCTTTCCGACCACATTTCTTCCTCGAAGATGATGGTTCACCACTATCCTTCCAGGTTTTAATAATGCGTTGGACAATTTTAGTAGTTTCAGCAATCTCCTTAGTTGTTTTCTTTGCTTGATGCAGGCCAATAATTTGACCCTTCTGAAACAGATTAACATCTTTTCCACAGGATATGTCTTCCGACATGGTTGTTTAAGAAACGAGAAGCTACTCACTGCATCAGTTAGGGTTAAATAACTTGTTGCCAGCTAAAACATATTAATCACTACAGTAATTATCCAATGGAAGGCTCTTACCTATTTGCTTAGTTAAATCCAGGTGGTGACTTTTTTTTTTACCGGGCAGTGTAGTATCCTTGTCTCATTCTGTGAATTCAAAATTCAGAACGACGATGTAGCAAGAGATTTCTTTTTTATTACGAGTTCTAAAGCGGTTTCCTAAGAAAATATTGAGTGTACAATTTTTTCCAGAGAAGATCATTTTGTTTCCAAGTCCTGTAAGAATAAAGTTTGTATTAAACAAAACAAATTCAGTCAGTTTCTCCTTAAATTGAGATTTGAATGATTTGCTCCTGAAAAGTGTAGTGTTAAATCAAATCAAATCAAATTTATTTGTATAGCACTTTTCATAACTGAACTGTCACAAAACGCTTAACAGAGGGGGAACCCAGGCCTAGACCCCCCCCAAAAGCAAGCCTAAAGGCAACAGTGGCAAGGAAAAACTCCCTTGATAGGGAGAAACCTTGGAAGGAACCAGACTAAAAGGGGGGAGCTCATCCTCTTCTTGCCGGCACAGGGTGAGTCCAAAAAATACCATATCATGGTCAGTCCAAGGTGACTCCAAGACTTTGCCCCTCCTGAGTTAGGTAGTCAGTGGGGGGGGCTAAACCACATGAAGGGGGTCCAGATCCAGGAACTGGGGTTGGCGTGGGGGTGAGGGTTGATGGGGGCAGCTCACACTTCTCGCAGGATCTAGGGCTCGGGGGCAGGTGCCCCCAAGTCAGAGGCCGAGGCAGAGAAGAGAACATGCAGTCAGAAAAAAAATCAGTGCTATAGCCAGTAGCATTATGTAAGAGCAGGGGAGCACAAGCATAGGAAATATACAGATAGCCCCGACAGGTGTAAGCTATGGCAGCATCCCTATTAGGAGAGGGGCAGAGAATACACGCAGCCGAGAGAGTTCCAAACCATCCACCCCCGATCAAGGATAAAGTATGGAAAGTTTCTCACTCCATAAGACACTAGGGCACGGCCTTCTCAATCTCTCCACCTAGACTATGTTTGACCCTAGTCCACTTGCTGCTACTTAAAATTATTTTGTTACCTTATATATTATATATATATATATATTTTATTTATTTATCTATTCTATTTCTATTTTGTTTACAAAGTGTGCTATTTCTGTGTGTATTCTGATGCTGCGATGTTGAGGGGCCTGGCCCAAGATTTTTACTCTGGTGTACGTAGTATCACAGATGTAACAATAAAGAAATCTGAATCTGAATCTGAATCTGAATCAGTAGGCTAGGCTAAAAAGATATGTTTTTAATCTAGACTTAAAAATTGAAACTGTGTCCGAATCCCTAACATGCCTTGGTAAACCGTTCCACAGCAGAGGAGCTCTAAAAGAGAAGGCTCTACCACCAGCTGTGCTTTTCAAAATTCTAGGGAGTAATAGATGGCCGGCTTCTTGTGAACTAAGCAATCGTGGCGGCTTATAAGCGGCAATCATTTCGGTCAGATATATATGTGCAAGTCCGTTCACTGCTTTAAAAGTTAGCAACAGTACTTTATAATCAGCCCGATATTTAACAGGAAGCTAATGTAGTGATGCTAACATAGAAGTAATGTGCTCATACTTCTTGGATCTAGTCAAAATACGTGCCGCTGTATTCTGTACTAGTTGAAGACTCTTTAAAGAGCTACTAGAGGAGCCAGATAATAAGGCATTATAGCCTCAATGCGACAAAAGCATGCATCAAGGTTTTTGCATCCTCTAATGACAGAATGTGCCAAATTTTAGCTATGTTTCTTAGGTGAAAGAAAGCTACTCTGGAAGTGTTTTAATATGAGTGTCAAATGTAAGATCCTGATCAATAATAAATGCAAGGCTCTTGACCATTAGACTTGATGCAACTATGCAATCACCTGCATTTAACTACAGATCCAACTTGTTCCTTAATTTTTGGGGGCCCAAAACCATCATCTCTGTTTTATCTTAATTTAAAAGCAAGAAATTTACTGTCATCCAATTTATTTGTTTATATCAGAGATGCAAGTCTCTAATTGAGTGAGTTGAAGTATTTCACCTGGTTTCATTGATATATACAGCTGTGTATCATCTGCATAGCAATGGAAATTCACAACATGTTTACGAATAGCATTACCGAGTGGTAGCAAGTATAATGAGAACAGTAATGGTCCCAGCACTGAGCCTTGTGGAATACCATATTTAACCTGAGAGTAGTCAGAGAACTCTGATTTGATCTAATTGCACAAATTGAAACCTGTCTGATAAGTATGATTTAAACCATGAGAGTGCCCGTCCACTCAAACCAACCAGGTTTTCTAGCCTGTGAAGATGAATATGGTGGTCAATAGTGTCAAAAGCAGCACTTATGTCAAGGAGCACTAGAATAGAAACATAACCAGTATCCGATGCTAACAGTAAGTCTCGTGCCGTCTCAGTGCTATGGTTTGGTCTAAAACCTGATTGTAGTGTTTCATACAGATTATTAGTTATTAGGAAAGCAGTTAATTGTTGTGCTACAGATTTCTCTAAAATGTTTGACAAAAAGGGAAGATTTGAAATGGGCCTATAGTTCTTCAGATTAACAGGATCAAGATTTGGTTTCTTTACAAGAGGCTTGATTACTGCCACTTTTAAAAACTTAGGTACGCAACCCAATAATAGGGATGTATTTATGATATCTAACATGGACTGGCCTAGCACAGGCAAAAGCTCTTTAATAAGCTTTGTTGGTATGGGGTCTAACAGACATGTAGATGATTTGGAGGACATAACCAGTTTACAAAATTTGTCCAGATCCAAGGGAGTGAAAAACTCAAGGGTCTCTACGCAACCCTGCTCCTGATAGCCCTGTGCCATCTCGGGAGTTGGAGTGCTAGATATTGGAGTCATTTTCATAATTTGTCTCAATCTTATCAGTAAACGAGTTCATGAAGTCATTAGAATTATAGTAGAAGGATAACTGATTTAATCTGAAGACTACTGTGTTAAATAGAAATCTTGGGTTGTTTTTATTCTGGTCAATTCATTTTGAGAAGTACGATGATCTAGCTGTAGTAAGAGCGTGCTTGTATTCTATGAGGCTGTCCTTCCAAGCAGAGGGGAACACCACTAAATTGGTTGAGCGCCATCTGCGTTCTAATGTCCTGGAAACTTGTTTAAGGGCATGGGTATGGTCAGTAAATCAGGGTGAAAGTTTCTTCTGACTGCATTTTTTCCTCTTGAGGGGTGCGACAGCATCAAGTATATTCCGTAAAATCTGTTTGATGATCAATTGACAAAAAGCTATTTGGGTCCTGACTTGATACTAATGATTCGGGAAGTATGTTTATACATTTTTAAGCCGTCAATGTATTTATAGAGCGGCTGGAATAGTATCTAGGTTCGGATTTAATAGGAATATTTGCCTGAATTTCAAAAGTAATCAAAAAGTGATCCGATAGTACAGGATTATGGGGAGACACAATGATATTCTCGACATCGATACCATAGGATAACACTAAATCTAAGGTATGGTTGTGGCAGTGGGTTGGTTCAGACATATTTTGAATAAAACTAACAGAGTCAATAATAGCTGCAAAAGCCAGTCCTAAAGGGTCACTGTCATTATCAACATGTATGTTGAAATCTCCAACAATCACAACTTTATCTGCCATAGTTGCCAAGCTTGACCGTCCAGAAAGCATAACAAGTGATTCAAAAGAGGAGAACTTATCCTCACATTTAGGTGTGAAACTAAATTTTGCCGCAAAAATTACAGCAACACCACCCCCTCTACCGGACAGACACGGCACTTGACAGCTAGCATAACCATCAGGAGATGCCTCATTAAGTGCACTGTATTCGTCAAGCCTAAGCCAGGTTTCAGTGAAACTAATCAGGTCAAAAGTATGGTCCGTGAACAAGAACCGCCTTGGGGGAAAGTGATCTAACATTGAACAATCCACATTTAAGATATGTCTTATTACAGGCAACACTTACAGCAGGCTGAGAGGTTTTAATATAAATAAGATTATGTACACAAATGCCACGACAGCCAGTGTGCTCAGATAGCACACCAGTTAGCCAGCCAGCGATTTAGCGACATGAGTTTACTGTAGACTTCGCCACTCCTACGGGCTGGGATAGGGCCAGAGATAAAGCACCATCTTGTGGTGCGACTGCGAACCTCCCCAATATCCCCTATACAAATAATGCCACTATGATCTGAAAGGGTAAATGATTGAAGGATAACATTTTGAATTTTAATAAAAAGATCTTGAGGTAAAAATCAAATCAATCTGGGGACGTTCGATGCTGGCCACTGTGACCAGGGTTCAATTCCACCAGCCACACCAGAGTCGGCTCTGGCCGGGAGTGCCACCGGGGGTGGAAATTGGCTGTCCACCCCAGGGAGGGGGGAGGGAAGCTGACAGGAAGTTCGCTGCATACAGGAGTGGCTCTGTGCCTGCCGAGTGCCATCTGAGAGGAGACGATACTTAAGACGATACTGCCTTTGTCACTACTGGTCACAGGGCTACAGCAGCGAACTCACAATACGAGGGGGGGGATTGACATGAAAATATAAGGGTGTAATTGCCTACTAAATTGGGAGAAAATGGGAGAAAATCAGAAGCAAAATGTAGGAAAAAAAAAATTAAATCGATCCTGGAGTACGACTTATGCCTGGCCGAAAAACATGAAAAGATCAGTAACTGATCTTAGGGTTTGAGAAGTCAATTTTTGCTTTCTGGACTCGGTACCATACAGCATTAAAATCACCACCAATTATTCATTGAAAGTCTGAAAGGTCAAGCATAAACTTTGTCATTGAATTGCAAAATTCCCCATTAAATGAGTTTAGCACATACGACAATTGCAACTTTCCTGCCAGAAATGAGAATTTTTGCAATTGTTAGCCTACCACATAACTCCAAGCAAGTGTCTAATATGGTCATTCTAAGATGGCATCGTACAACTATGGCTACCCCATTTGTTTTATTGGAAGCAGATGAAGATGCTATGACATGATACATTTTGTTATCTAATCTGTTATTATCTTTTGTTAAAAGGCTTGTGTTGTCCATTAAGCCCTCTTGCATTCCAGGACAGGACAGTCAGTGTATCAACATTAACATTACTATGTGAGGAGAAATGAATCAAGAATGAGGAGGAGTAGTACACAATGGACATATTCCATTAAATAACAGAACGTTGTTCCCCAAGGTCCAATCCCACCCCCTCGCCTTCACTAAATAGCCTGCGAGTCTGAAAAAACGGACAATCCGTAAACCATGGAAACCCCCCCTCCCCTCCCTCCCACTGAGCCTATCCCCCCCAACGAACTTCCTAAATTTAACAATAATTGTTCCATAACACTAATACAAGAATGGAAAACAGGCATCTCTTACTAGATAACATTATTATTATTATATAGTTAGCAAGACTTGCACCCAGAATGTTGTCAGCGACCAGTTAAAAGCCAGCCGCCAACCGAATCAATTAAACTGAAGAGTGTGGAGTAACCTAGGATAAAGTTAAATAACCACCTGATTAAACTGTTGGTTGGACAATTTTTGTTGGCAGCTTAATGTTAGCGAAATAGCTCAAAATTAACTAGTGGTAAGGGCCTTGGGTGGCGTAACGGTCAAAGCATTCACCTGGAATGCAAGTTGCCCGCTGCAGCCGCAGTTCAAAACCCAGCTGCGCCAGACCCGCTCTGGTTGGAACAGCGATTGAGGGCGGCGATTGGCTGTCCATCCCAGGGGGAGGGGGGATAGGGGAGAGAGAGCCGGCACAAACTCGCAGAGAAGTGCGAAGGGCGTCCCTGTAAAGTAGGTGGGCAAGTTCCATCTCGGAGGAGGCTGATCATTGCCATATTTGGGGTATTAGCTTGTCTCATAGTGATGGGTGGCAGGCTCGTCGAGGAGGGCAATTTGAAAGAAATAGAGGGTACAATTGACCACCAAATTGGGAGGAAAGAATTGGGAAAAAATCAGAAACAAATTTTCCGTCGGTCAGAGTAGTGAAGAAGGTTTGCAATCAACGTCGGGTGTGTTGTCACGATTAGATTCTTTTAGCATCATAGGAAACCAGGTAGAGAGAAGTCTAGTGCATTGGAGGAGACTATGCGGAAGTCTGTTTCTGTCCTCCATATTGGGAAGTTTAAGCTCAAGCTGCTGCATTGCATTGGGTGAGTTGTTCCCATCACCACTGGTGAGTTCAACAAGCTAATTCCTTATATCAATCAATTCCCATCACCAAACAGGTTGAACGCTTCACAATTGGCATTTTCAACAAGAAAACCATTGGAGCCAATTAGGAAACCTTATGATGCTCGAGATGAACTCCTGGAAAATTGTGGGATGAAAAACAACACAAATAGTCCTTGAGGATGCGGCTTAACAGACCACTGGAAGGGCATTCTAAGTGTAGGAGTGTGGACCTCATCCCTGATACCAGGGCAGGATGCTGGATGAGAGTGATACTAGCTCTGTCTTGATATCTATGAGTTTCGCATCTGAACCTTTTCCCATCTGCTCTAGTTGTTGTAGCTGGGGTTGTTTCTCAATGCAGGTCTCCACGATAGCCATTACATCTCCGTGCGAGTTAGCTTTCTCTGCCTTAGCGGGTGAAGCTCGTTACGAGGCAGATCTTTTTAAAATTGGTTCTGCCATTGTTAATTCTGCCAGAGAACAGTTTCAATAACACTAAAAAACTGTTTGACTCGTGGTGATTTGAGTTATCAGGAAAAAAATTCAGAATTTCAGAAGGAAGGGAGCGAGCACAAGGCTTAGGCTGCCATCTTATCTCCGTGGTCACGTTATCTCCAAGAAATTGGATGTTTGATACTACACTGAACACTAGACTATATGTAGCTCGAGGCTTGATGATTGTAGGCTCAAAGGGACCCTCATACCAATACATGAAGCACTCACCCCAGCTGCTCACCATGCCTGTCCTTACATTACATTGTTTACAAAGGACCACTAGATGGAAATTACCATGGAAAATAATTAATAGTATATCTATATAAAAATAGATCAGGGGTACCCTGGATCCTTCATTAACACATTAGCAATGAATTAGGCATGCAGAGGCAGAGTTTTCACAAATAAACGTATATGGTGGAAAATGAAGGCATGGTGTTTCAGAGCACTTAATTAGCTAACCCACCTGTGTCTAAGCAAAAACCAAGGAGAGTGAACATTGAGAGCTGACCAGGGAACCGAGTGACTGAGTGTCACATTTTGCGCATGGAAGTTTTATCGGATTCCGTATCTTTTTAAGATAAGATGTATAACCTAAAATACTTTAAATATAATTTTACTAAAATTTTAATCCAAAACATTTGTGAGGTACAACATAGATTTCTTTTTTTTTTAGCTTGGAGTTGGGATGACAAGTGGGATGGCAGAGTTTGTTTCAAGTGTGGCAGCTACCACCCCGAGATGCCCCTGGAAATATCTAACTGAGAGGAACGTATGTTTCAGTTGACAGAGGATTTTCACTTGAAATAAACAGTAGGACTATCCTTTATCCTAAGAAAGATGAAGATGAATGGTCCTGTTTTACATTTTACATTTTTTACATTTTAAGCATTTAGCAGACGCTCTTATCCAGAGCGACTTACAAGATGTGCATTAATACATGGTAGGAACAATCATGGTTAGCGCACGAGATCAGTGCAGGAATACAGCAATAGACATCATTGCAGGCATCTGCGTACCATACCTGTAACACCGGGAAGGAAAAGGTTAGTGAAATTATTATTATTATTATATATTTATTTTTTGAGTATCGTGTTGAACAAGTAAACAGTGGTGAAGACAATTTAGCTAGATGGACAGAGTTCAGTGGTAGTGGAGTCTGAAAAGGTGGGTTTTTAGTCTCTTGCGGAAGATCGCAAGTGATTCCGCGGTCCTGACCGATTGCGGAAGGTCGTTCCACCAGCGAGGGATAAGGACAGAGAAGAGGCGAGACCGCGAGGAGCGGCTGCCAGGTGCCCGGAGGGAAGGGACAGTCAGTTTACCAGAGGAGGCAGAGCGGAGGTGTCTGGGAGGTGTGTAGGGAGTGATGAGTGACTGGAGGTATGGGGGAGCAGTACCTCTGGCTGATTGAAAAGCAAGCACCAGTGACTTGAATCTGATGCGTGCTGTGATGGGGAGCCAGTGCAGAGAGGAGAGTAGAGGGTGAACTTCGGCTGGTTGAACACCAGACGAGCGGCAGCGTTCTGGACTAGTTGCAGTGGCTTGATGGCACAGGCCGGAAGGCCTGCCAGCAAGGAATTGCAGTAGTCCAGACGTGAGATCACCAGGGCCTGGACCAGGAGTTGAGTGGCCTCTTGGGTGAGGAACGGTCAGATCCTCCAGATGTTGTGGAGGGAGAAACGGCAGGTCCGAGTGATCGCTGCAATATGGCTCGAGAAGCACAGCTGGTTGTCCAGGGTTACCCCAAGACTCCTGGCCGACTGGGACGGAGACACTATGGAGCCTTCCACGGTGATTGACACATCAATCATCGGGGAGCCCTTCGCTGGGAGGAAGAGCAGCTCTGTCTTCCCCAGGTTCAGCTTTAGGTGGTGGGTGGACATCCATGCGGAGATGTCAGCCAGGCATGCAGAGATCCGTGCCGGGACCTGGGAGATGGAGAGAAACAGTTGAGTGTCATCAGCATAACAGTGATAGGAAAAACCATGAGCAGAAATAACAGAGCCAAGTGACTTGGTGTACAGAGAAAATAGGACGGGGCCTAGCACCGAGCCCTGCGGGACTCCGGTAGAGAGGGTGTGGGAAGAGGAGAGGGATCCTCTCCAGGCCACCTGGTAGTTTTAGTTATCTTGCAATGTTTGATATTTCCCACATGCTTCAATTCACATGTTAGCTAATTATAATTGACTTTCGATATGGCCATACCTATTTCGACACTCAGGTCAGTGATTGTAGCCTGTCAAAGCATTACCCTTCCCAAGCAAGCATTACTGATGTGGTTCAACCTCCAACCAGCAAGACGAGCTGATCCCAGAACAGTCTTGTATAGTGAAAGAAGAATTGATGAAGAATTTCAGCAATATAGAAATAAAATATCAGGATTTCCTTCATTTGTTTACAATACATTTTTTGTATGACCTTAAATATGTTTACTTTTATTTCAAAATTCACTAAATTATAATGTATCTCTATGGGGAGAAAAGGGGCTACAGACATCTGGGAGCTTCAGACTGAAAGACTTGGTCTAGTTGTACAGATCAGTGCTGAAAATGTACAGCCTTTTTCCTAATTGTTTGATTCATAGGTCTCCAGGGACGCTGGCTTTATGTTTGGCAGTGAAGCTACTATTGTGGCATTGAAAATGGAATTGTACTGTATAAACCATTCTGCCTCAGTCATTTGTAACTAAAATAATCAATAATCAATTTATTAAATCTGGAATGCATGAAGAAGCAGCATTACTTCTCAATTCAAATGGGCAATTTAAGACTTATTGGAAAAGAACTTGTAACCTCTATGATATTTCTAATGAAAAAAGTGTGTTTTCTTCTGCTTTAAGAGGGCCAATAGTTATTTACGTAAAGGCTTTTTCTCCCACTTATGAAACATCTCCAGTTAACAGGAACTTATTGATTTAGCAATTCATCAATGTTCCAAGTGACAGCTTGTTGTGGAAGGCCCTTAAGTGGGAAATTAGTCATTTGAGAATTATTTTTCAGGGGCCCTTCTCTGGCATGAAAATGTGACCAGCTGTTTTTAGAGATCTCTCATTGTAAGCCTTGTATCGGATTACTTTAATTTAATTGTCTGTCATGGGGTAATTGGTACTACTCTTGCTGAGAAATGTGACATTTTGTGTTCTTTTTGTGGTTGACTGTACTTCTTGGAGACTTGATATCCAAATCAAAGTAGTGGCATTTATAAATAAACAGAGTGCGTTAATGGCATAGCAGTAATTGTGATATAGCTATTGATTTTGGTCTCCTGGAAACTCACCAAACAGAATTGTAGTGAAAGTGGGTAAAAGTGTTTATTTATTGTAACATAGCAGGCCCTGATAATACACACTATGGTACATCACAGGTACATCACCTATATTCAGAATTCTAATCAGCTAGGCAAAGTTCAAAAGCGTTAGAATAGACATTAATAATGCATCAAACTGTTTATCTGATGATTAGTGCATTTGAGTGGGGGTTATAGTCTCCTTTATCATATTGACATTTATTTATGAGAACTACATGTCTCCTGCATGTGTAACACAACAATGTTCAAATTCAGTAGTTGGACTAACCCCCAAACATTACAAGTTAAAAGTTCATGAGAATATTCATAGGCTTTACATTAAATGCTTAATATAAAAAAAGGATAATGTTAAGATGTTGGCAATGAGAGGACCAATAATGTGCTGTGCCATGTGAGTAAAATGATCACTGATATGTACTCGATCTGCTGTATGAGTCTTATCTTCACTGATGTCTTTTAACTGTGCTGATGTATCTTTATTCAGATATAGATAAAGTGAAGAAAGAAGACGGGAATTCATACAAGCCCGATCTTTTAGGTAAATACACTTTTATTTCACTTTTATCTTTCATAATTCGCCAAACAGTCTTACTATTACTTGGAGAAGGGGTGTGCTCATTTTGTTTTTAATAATTTCATGTATTTTTTGTGCTGTTTTTAGAATAAGGGTAATGTGCCTTTGTATAGCCTCAGGTTTAGAAAAAAGTATTTTGGTGACAACAGTGCAGTTTACACAAGTTATTTACCATTTTCCATCTATGAAAACATATGAGAGCGTTGTGCTTTTTGAGGTATCCATGAATTCCTGACAAACCTGAAGTATTCTTTACCTCATGAAGACATCTGCAATACCGTACAAGTTATGTCATAAAAAATGTATGCTTGTGTTTTCTCAGAGAAAAACATGAACATTAACCTATTTGTAGACTGCTCATCGCATGTATAATTATCTGTGAAATGTTCTGCAGATTATGTCTTGGAGATATCACATTCAAAGCCAAGAGGAATTTGATGATATCAGTGACAAAAAACCTTGAAATATCATTAATATCACACTCTGTTGCAGAGTCATGCTATGTGCAACTTTCTTCCTGGAGAAATTGAAAAAGGACAGCCAGGATGGGGAACTTTTGCATCCAAATGTTTCTCACCACATTAGCACGTTGTATTATTTCAATTTCTGCTGGATATGAGGATCAGTTATTTAAGGAAGCTGTGCTGTCACGTATTCCTCTGAGTTGTAGAGTGCAGAGTGATTTAAAGGCCTTGTAGTTCACAGTGAGGGGATGTCCTACTTCTTCAGAGCTCTCCTCTGTCCTCATCTTTCACAGGCAACAGCAGGGGGAAGGGTGGAGGGAGAGGGATAGGTTGGGCAGAGTAGAAGATTAACTCTGGGGGCAGATATCGGGGTGATAATTCAGAAGTGCAACGTTGCTTAAGTCCAATGGTTCTTCCCTCCTAGGGTTGTCTTTGCCTTGAGAGTGCAGTTGATTAAATTGTCATGCATCCATTACATTTTCTATATCTGAATCTTATAAAGGTCTTCTAATCTAATCTAATCTAATCAATTTGAGTCTGGAAAAAGCCGAGTTGTTGGGAGTTGGGAGTTGTTTTTGTGTATCCCTTAATTTGAACACAAGGTTTCACAGAAGATCATCCTAACTAGCTGAGGATACTTTCCATGAATATGAGCACTGAGATAATCTTTGACCTTTGCTGTCTTTTGAACTCTTAGACACTGCAGACCAGGGAGAGGGAGTATATGCCGGAATGCCCATCCCTTGTTCAAACAACTACGCTGGATTCTGTGTGCATGGGCAATGTGAAATCAAGCACAGTGTGCCCTCCTGCCGGTAAGATGGGTGTTTTGTCTTGTCTCTAGATCAATAATTTGTTGTGTGTGTTGTGTGTGTGTGTGTGTGTGTATGTGTGTGTGTGTGTGTGTGTGTGTCTGTGTCTTGAGAAGATGATACCGTAAATATAAAACATTTTCAGAGACCTACAAATTTCAAAAAAGCTGATTAAAAAACACGCAAGAATCACATGGAAAAAATGAGTGTGTCAATGAGCAGTTGTAAAAATTTAATTGTTTAGAAATTAAGTGAAAAGTAAGGTTTGCTTTCCATCCTCCTCTTGAAACAATCACATATTAATCAAATTAAAAAATATATATTTTCACCCCTTAAAAACTAAATATGAAAATATGAATCAAATGATGTACTGTTATACCAGAAATGCAGTGTTGTAGAAATTATGAAACCTGAAAACAGAATTGTATTTTAACTCTTACACAGTTCCTCTTAGCTGTAAATATAGCTGTTGCATGTTCCCCTCACAATAACAGCGTGGAAATGCGGCCTCATTATTCCCCTTTCAATAGCTCAAGCAAGCTGTCTATTCATCTCACAGTCTCCCTTCTCATTTACACTCCTGCATTATTGGCTATTTCCATTTCTGCTTGTGCTTGTATTTCAATCTGACTTTACAGTTTTCTCTTCGACTGATCTCCAGCACTCTATTTATTCACATTCAACCTCTTACCTACCTGCCCTTTTTCAGAATAAGGTAACAAAATAACCATTCGGGGCGGCACGGTGGTGCAGTGGATAGCACTGTCGCCTCACAGCAAGAAGGTCTCGGGTTCGAATCCAGGCCGGGGGCCTTTCTGTGCGGAGTTTGCATGTTCTCCCCGTGTCCGCGTGGGTTTCCTCCGGGTACTCCGGTTTCTTCCCACAGTCCAAAGACATGCACGTTAGGCTAATTGGAGAGTCTAAATTGCCCGTAGGTATGAGTGTGTGAGTGAATGGTGTGCCCTGCGATGGATTGGCGACCTGTCCAGGGTGTATTCCTGCCTCTCGCCCGGAACGCATGCTGGGATAGGCTCCAGCCCCCCCCCGCGACCCTGACCAGGAATAAGCGGCTTAGATAATGGATGGATGGAAATAACCATTCGGATGAAAGGTCAAGCATCAAGGTCACAAAGGCTTCTGATATTTTTTAACTGTACTATACTACAGTAATTATAATTTCATATTTAAATTGAATACAATATTTTTTCAGATAATATTCATGTATTCTGAGAACATTAAAGGTGTTGGTGTCTGACCCACTCAGAACCAAGTAAAAATGTTTTTTAAAAATGGACTGAGCATATGCTGTTCTCCAATACTGATTTCATTAATCAATTTCCAGTCTAGCTGGGGGCATTGATCTTGAGGATTCACTAGGTTGCAGCTTGTTTCTGTCAGTCCAATATTTTTATATTTGATCAGTATTGAAATGGTACTGTATTTCCAGAGCATAACTTTGCAAAAAGTATTGAAATGGTACTTTGAGCATTAAGTAGACAGACATTGTCTGCCTAATTAGGAGTGCTTTGTAAACAGCCTACCTTTTCAAATGGCCCAAGGGGCATTTTTCCTCAATCCAGAAAATATTTTCCACCACAAATTCCTCAATATGCCTTTTTCACAAGTTAATTTATTCAATATCGGACACACTTTTCATTAGCGATTTACAAGGTAATGTTAAAGCCATGCTTGTTTAACAAGAGGGGGGTGAAACATACCCTTGTTAATACTTAGGTTCCTTCCTTTAACCCCAGCCAACTGCAACCAATTTAGAATGGTCTAATTCTAACTGCAGGCCAACTGTGCTGCCCCTTTAACCTCAAAAGGCTTTTCTAATGTGAGCATAGTGATCAAATGTCTTCATGCACAGGGGATCAAACATTGAAAATTGAGGTTAATCAGGGTTAAATGACAGGTGCCAATGGCTCGGTTTGGAAAGGTAGGGTAGTATGGTAAAATGTTTGAAATGTAACTCTCTAAGAATGTCTAATAGTTAGATGTACAATTGTGGAGAGGCACCTAAGCACCAAACAATCTGATTGCTATGATTTCAGTTTTTTCAAGTTCCTGGGCAATTGCCATTTCATGGAAACGATTCTACAACCCAGCCATAAAAACATAAGTTTAAGGTGTGAGTAGTTGCAATGCTGCAGAGGAGCTTAAGATGTCTTCTTTGTGTCATTTCCCAGGTGCGATTCGGGGTACAAAGGTCCTCAGTGTGACGAGATCCAGGATTTCAACATCCTGTACGTGGTGCCCAGTGGGCAGAAGCTCCACTACGTCCTCATCGCCGCCATCATTGGCGCCGTCCAGATCGCCATCATCATCGCCGTGGTGATGTGCATCACAAGGTTGGTTCCCCTTCACAATCTGTGTTTGTGTGGTCCCTCAGTCGGGGAGTGAAACATTCAATTCATTAAAAAAATCAAGATTCTACCATGAAGACCAAGGAGCTTCCAAAACAACTTGGGCACAAATCAGGAGAAGGGTGTAAAAAATTTGAAGCCACTGAATATCGCTTTGAGCATGGTCACATAAATCAGTCATGCCACCCAATCACCGCCTGGCTTTGATCCGGGCTTTATCTGGGCAGGGACAAAACCGGGAAGTGCAAAGAACGTTCAAATCCAGTGATTGAACACTATAGAACTTCCAGTGAGAACTTTCAAAGTGAATATACAGTAGGGGAACCACCGCGCAAGGGAAAAATGAAGTGCTGATAAATAAACACTGTGGCTTTTCCAAATTAATACTTTAAGAATGACAGTCAATCAAGTGATAAGACTTTATTGTTATTGCACAGACTTTACTGTGTTGTTTCTAAACACTCTGGATGGTAAATATTTACTCCATAATACTTCTAGTGTAGCCAACACCTGCTTAGTGTGAAAATCTGTGATACATTGTGTAACACTGACAGTTATTAAGTATTTAAAACTTGTTCAAGGCATAGAATCATTTGATGAATATGGTGTACTATGCTCAGCAACAACTATTCATTTGTAAGTGAAAGTGTTGGCCTTTGTCTCCTAATTCTGCAGTAGATTTGTAGTTACAAGAAAATACTTGATTTTGCTAATCTCTGCTAAATGACTCTGCTAAATGCTTAAAATGTCAAAATGATTTCTTCCCAATGGGTAAATGCCTAGTCTGGCCATGACACAGCCCATTTCCCTGTAATTACACATTCACTGCACCCCTGCATCCACAGAACAGTGATAGAATACACCTCATGAAAGGCAGGTATCTTTGCATCTAAACTTTCATTCTTATGAAAGATCCTTTCACAGCCAGTCACCAGGGGAGCTCCGCTAAAGCCCATATTATTAAAAGGTACTGATATGGTCTGTTTGGTCCTCTGTTTTTACTCATAAAAAGTAAGAGTACCTATTTAATTTTTTTGCATCTGGAGGGATTTCCTGCCCACTTCACTGTATTCTTATATATTCTCTTGTAATTATTTAAATGAAGTACGGAACGATTTAATTCGATCATTTTTTGTAAAGAAATTGCCTTTAATGATTTTTAACTTTTTTCTTTTTTTTACCTAATTCGGCCAAATTACTTCAAGCAGTGAAATGCTTTGAAAATAAATCTACTTTATCCCAACATAATGAGGAAGGAGGGAGCACAGCCAGTAATACTTTTCTAAATCTTGTCTTCAAATTACTGTCTAAACAGAGAACAGCAAGTAATAATAAAAACTGTTTATTGTTCCATTTTACATTTTTAATGTAGTCTAATGCACTAGTATTTGTCTGTATGCAATACAACAACAAAATACAAATAACAATATACAGCACAACACAAACAGCTGTCATATAGTGATCTTCACGTGAACATTTTGAAATATTTTATTTTGTAAGAAATCAAAAGTGAAAGCAATTCTGTTGATCCAGTTTTTTATTTGGTCTAGTTCTTGAAATACTGAAAAGGTGACTTGTGCTGTACAATTCAGCAAAAGCTAATCATGGGATTTAAATGAATTAAGGTTATTTACTTTTTGGCTTTTGTTTTACAGGAAATGCCCCAAAAACAACAGGGGACGTCGGCAAAAGCAAAATCTGGGACACTTCACATCAGACACTTCTTCCAGGATGGTGTAGCTTGATTTTCTTTTACTGTAATACATTTTCTTACCATGCGGAATACTTTTTTTATTGTATCTTATGTTGTATTTTTTTTAATAGAAAGAAGAAGAATGAAGATATTTATTTCAGGGGCCAATAGGCAACATTTTTAACAGCTAGAGACTGTTCGAAAGAAACCAACAAAAAACAGTTTTCTCCTTTTTTCTTGCTTGTTCATTCATTTTTGGTGCATTGTTAAGAAAACGGTCACTTTTGGCACACAATCCTTGAATCCCATGGTAATGTAAGACTTCCGCCTCTCATGGAATGTGCTGTTTATTGGGAACTCTCAACAACTTCACCGGAAATTCTCTTTTTAATTTCGCTTTTTAATTTCTTCTTTTTTTTGCAAATGACGTGCAGCTGAACACCAAATGCAGTTTTAAATGAATGAGGCGTGAGCGGGCGAAGTGAAGACGTTTACAGTTTATCTTTAATATGGAATACATTACATGGAACACAAAGTGTTTGATTAGGTAATAATTTAAATGTTTTTTAAATATGTAGCTTTTTACGTTTTAATGTTATTATTATGGCAATTGTTTTTATTCTAGACACTACATATGGCATGATGTGAAACTTTATTCAGTGGTGTAATTTTATCATAATTAAATGCTCTATGTTCTGAACAGTTGTGTAGCTTCCAGCTGAGCTCTGCCATTGTAATGGATTGCATCACCATTTCAATAATCAATTTGGCTTTGGTGTAGGATTTATCTCAACCCCCAGAAGACTCAGAATTTTTGCGGATGTGAGAATGATGTAAAAATGTAGAAAAATGCAGAAATGTGGAATGTTCCAACAGGGGTCTCCTGCTTTTTTTTAAACCACATCTGAGGAGATGGAGCGCCTCAAAGCACTCTAGAGAAGATTGGTACAGTAGTGATAATGTGTCTACTCAAATTTTGTAATTTAGAGTGAAGGGGATTTTAAAAACAATACTTTAGGTCTTTGTCCATTAACCTTTTAACTGACTTATAAGCAGATATCAAAGAGGAATTCATTCTGAGACATTTGCCTGAGAATAATAGATATTTATTTTAGAAAATAAGAATAAATTCAAGAAATATCACACTTTTAAATATAACCTGATACTCATATAATTTACCAATCAAAATGTCTTGTGGTTTTTGAAAAAACCAAAAACAAAGGTAAATGTTTGAGTGTGGAGCTGTTTTTTTTAATGATTTTCCATTTTAGGTTCTTACCTCAGCCAGATTGAATTAACTAATTTGACAAATACCACATACATGAAAGAGCACAGTGGCTATCTTATGGCAATAGTGCCCAAAGCATGGAGCTAAACTGGCAGATAAAGGGTTAATGTCTATCATATGACTTGTGGGGCCTGCAGGATAGGTTCTGTCTGATCTCATCTGGGTGTAGTGATCTACATGTTGTTAACTGTTCAGAGGTGACTTAATGTGAGTAGAATGTGTTTGTTTGACATGTCATTAATAATCTGCATGTAGGACTTTATGGTCTGCCTTTTTTGTCCCAAACAATAAAACGTAAACAATTTAAAAGTTTTTTTAATGAATGAACTGGCATCCCCATTATGTACATTTCACAGATGATGGCTAACTTTTTGATGGCAATCTGTTGGAAACTATTTTCATTAGCTAAGAAAAAACTCAAACCTACTGTATTCCAATAATTAGATTATTACACACCTAATTTCTTTATTAATTTTATTATTCACTGATTTTATTACGATTAAGTAAGATTCTAAGTAAATGCTGCCTTACATTACCCAAGTACCATGGAAATTACTGTAGATTGAATCACAGATGCACAGTAGATTCATTTTTTATTTTTTCAGTCTGTTTTTACAGTTTTGTGTTACCTTTGAATATCATACTATGTATAAGAAATACCTCAGATAATACTATATCAATATTTTGAATATTATTTTAAATGGATGAAAAGTAGTGAGTATTTACTCTCATGTTGACTACAAATGATCCGTTTAATCAATAGTCCACCATTGGAATCTATAATGTGGTTCTCTGTGGCTCAGTTGGTAGAGCATGGCATTGGCAACGCTTAGGTTGTGGGTTCAATCCCCACTGGGGCCACATATACTGAAAATGTATGCATTCACTACTGTAAGTCGCTTTGGATAAAAGCGTCTGCTAAATGGCATATATTATTATAATATGTATGGGTAACTCACTGAGCAGTATGTGTCTTTAATTAGAGCAGTGTTTTACTAAATATATAAATAACAAAGAAAGTCAGGGGCTACTGGCTAATTAATTCTAATCTTATTTTTCCTTCACCACAAATGAAGGTTAGAAAACTAAAAGATATAAGTAATAAAATTGACATGGATGTGTATATATCTTCTGGAATGTGCTCCAGATCAGTTGACCATAACAGCTCTGTTGTATTGGCCTTTAACCATCATACCCAGATTCAGTATAAACCCTGTTCTTCACTTGAATGGATTTATGTAAGTGTTGTGTTCTTTCAATGCTAGAGTCATTCTCTAAATTCGTACATGACACTTTTTGTTCATTTCAAAGTGCAAACCCATGATGTGTACATTTTTTAAAAAGGGCTTTAATTCATTAGTTAAGTAAAGACGAATGAGCATCTGGTTAGGTTGATCTTTTTTTGTCATTCTCTAATTCTGACAGGCCAATTATTATGTTTCAAGAATGTATGTTCTTTGTGCAGGTACAATTTACATACCAAACCAAAACAAATACAGAAAGTCTCATTTCAGAGGATTGTTCACACATGTTTATCACTATGACCCACCTGTTAATGTCATTTGGTGATTATGATATGTATGCGTTTTTGTGTGAGTGTGTGCAGTTTACAGTGTGTGAATGACATGTGTGGCCAACAGAAGCCCTTTGCAGCTTCTTATTAGGTATCAGCCAGAAGGATCAAAACTGTTATGGGTATATAATACTTAACTATGTGTTTTAAGCTTATTTTATCATGTATTCAAGAATTGAAGACCCTACAAATTGAAATGCTTGTATTGCTGTGTAAGGATCTCCACCTCTGTTTTGTCCAAAAATGAAAGGAAGAAATGAACTGTGTGAATTTTAATATCAAACCTATTTTAAAGTATGTTCTTTCAGTTATATAGTTGAGGTTATGATTTGTTATATTACCAATATATGCAGTCTTTCACTCTTTTTAAAAATGTATTTATTTTTTTACATTTTATGTTTGTTTTTGAGTTGAGGTGTGGTTATGAATCTGAGTTTAACTGTCCAAACTTTTGATAATATTCCAAAATTGCTGCATCAGGTGAAGGTTATTATTTGTGTGTCCAAGTGGAATGACCCTGTGGTTAATACACAGTCTCTTTAAATTTTGCTTAAAGCAATATTTTCTTACCTCCTACAAGTTGGGCCATGCAAAATTCCTTGGTTCTCTCATTAACCTGCAGTTCCGTCCTCCAACACCAAGGACGACTTTCTGAAGCTACTTGTTAAGAAATCAACATTAAAGAAACTAAAATGTGGAAATCGATGGGAAAAACAATTTAAGGCAGAATGAAAATATATATTGTATAGCCTAATGGCGAAATAAAATATAAAGAACCGAAATAATTCAAGTAAAGAAAGCTGCCGCTCTTTGTGTGGTGTATGTTATTTGTTCAGACAACAGGAGCTACAAGACATAGAATGATGTTATTCTTATAGACTTATTTTCTAATTCCGTTCATTTGAAATGCAACAAATGCAATAGGAAACTTTGTCAATTTGTTAAACGTCCTGTCTGTAAGAATAACATACGCCATGCAAAGAGCAGCAGCTGTGCAATATATTTACTTTAATTCTTCCTGTTCTTCATATTTTATTTTGCCCTTAGCTATACGAAAAAGCTTTCCTCACTCCCTAGCTGCATTGTGAACAGCCACTGTTTCACATGTATTTGTTATGGCTTTTTTTGTTTTCAGTTTTTTTTTTAAGAACAATCTTTACTGCATGGCAATGTGATGCTATGATGTGGTGCTAAGCAGGAAATCTTAAAAAGCATAGATTGTCTCAGAAATTGTATGACTCGTGATTGTGTACAGGAGACTGTATTTTTAAAGCGTGAATATGCTATCTTGGCAACACTGCAAGTTGAAGAAGGGGCTGGCTGCACACTTCACATGAGAGGCTAAGCTCATCTGTCATGCTTCTTGTCTACCAGGCAGAAAATGATGTCAGGCCATTGTTTACAGCAATAGGTCCCCTCCTCCACTTTGTGATCTCACCAATAATGTCCATCTAAGTTTCCCTTTCAGGAAACATTGAACATGTATCTCAATTGATTTTTGCTGTAAAATATGTACACAGACTCGCTGACCTCCTAATTTGCCTCACTGTGGAGTGTGTTATATATAGAGGGGGGATTGAGGGGTTTGTGGGGGGGTGAAGCCAGACCTCTTGTGCATACTGTGGGTTTGCTGGAGACATGAGTTAATGAAGCGAAGCCCTGCTCATTAGCTAGCTGTGAGTGCTTCTGACTCATATTATTGATTTACTGAACTAAAAATACATACATTTCAGGTATTTCTTCTCTCCATTGATTTTGTAACAAATCAGCCCTGTATGTGGTTGTATTTTAATTAGACTTAGGGACCGCACATTATGTATTGGGGCATGTCAGGGCAGGAGCAAAACGGGGACAGGGGTCATGTTTTCTTCTCTGCAATAAGAGGGAGGGTCTCATGTTGGCCAACGACGGATGTTGAAACCACTGGGCCATGTGGGAGGCCAGGGTCATGCCTTTCTTTTATCCAAGTTTAATTTTCCCCCAAATTAATCTTAGTATGCAATTCTGCGCCATGTTGTGCCACTCAATACAGATGCTGCGTCAGTCTTAACCCAGTTCTCTTTCTGGTTGGTCAAAATCAAGATTTTGTTTGATTGGTGCAAGTGCATTTGAGAAGTAAAATGACAACATTCCTATTCAATTTCTATTCTATCTGTACTTCATTGTATTTCATAGCTTTTACAGTTATGTCCTTATTACAGTCATTTACAGTAATGAAAATTATGAAGTGATTTTAATCTCTCAAAAGTTATAACTTCAGTGGTGTATTGAAGCACTCCAGAGGGAGTATATTACATGGAGGAAATCAGATTCCATCAGAGAGATTGAAGATTGTTTTCCCTTAATGACCACAACAATAATTATGTTGACCCAACTTGGCTTTTCAACTCCAATAGTGACCTTAAAGATTGTGTACACTCAATAGCCTGTATCTGTTGTCATTACCTATAATTAATAATAGTTTCCAAACTTACTAATTACTATTACTTACTAATACTTACTCAATACTAATGACCAATATGGTTCAGCTATAAAATACATTTTAAAATCAGCACTTTAATATGTGAGTTTATAAATCCACATGAGAGCTCTAAAAGATTTGGAAAGAGGTCAAGGAAAAAAATAATTTAATGTGTCAAGGGGAATAATGTCAAAAATCATCATGACGGCATAAACTAAATAAGGAAAAACTGCATCAGGAAAGAGGAACAAGTCAAAGCTCACCGAAAGGGATAGATGGACACTTAACAGGATAGTTGCTAAAAAACACAAAACAATGACCCAGTCTCAACAAAAACTGTATATTGTGAGCTTCACAAAACCAATATTTATGGTGGGACTGTCCTTCGGAAACTACTTGTAACCAAGGCCAATGCACAACAACGCATAACCTGGTGTAATGAGCACAAAACCTGGGGCCTCATTTATAAAAAGTTGCGTAGAAACCATCCTATATTTGATCTAAGATCATTTCTGAAATGTGCGTAAGTGTGATTCAGAGAAACTGAACGTACGCACAAAAAAACGTACGCCAGTCCCCCAGATGTGAAATCTATAAATCGCAAATGATCTTGAAATTGTGCGCAGGTGAGTGGTTTTAGATCTCTGCCTTGTAAACCCCCCCTAATTAATATCATTAGCATATAAAGGAGCTCGAATCCAAACACAAATCCTCTACTTGATAATGGCGAGCTGGAAGAAAAATAATTTTAGCGAGGCCGAAATCGAGGTCCTGTTGGCGGAGGTGCAGATGCGTGCAGGGATGCTGTTTGGGAGCCTTTCCAGTGGCTTTACCAGTAAAACCAAGTACGTGGCCTGGCAGTCTGTAGCCCAGGCTGTGAACGGGGGGCAGCAAAGGTCCCTGAAGGACATGAAGAAAAAGTGGTCTGATTTAAAACTGAGGTCAAAATCTCTAATAACTCGTTCCCTTCTTATTGCGCGGTTGACAGCGCTGCCATTCTTCCTCTTGCAAACCACTGCATTATTGGACATTTTATAGCCTATAGATTGACCGAAATGTTTTACACGCGTGGAACCATAATATGTATTAAATACATTTCAAGGATGTGTCAATTATGCTAATAGGGGTAGTTTTGGAAAACCAATGTGCGTTTTTGTTTTGTTTTCCACAAAAGCCTAGCTTATGTTGTATTAATTTATTAATACATTTATTGTGCAAACCATTACGTATAGCCTAAGCAATGTGTTCAATCGGTAATACTACTACTAATAATAATAATAATAATAATAATAATAATAATGAGGAAACAATTAGGCAGCAGACGACATGTTGGCGCTGTTAGATTTCCGAATACATTTTACATTACATTTACATTTTAAGCATTTAGCAGACGCTCTTATCCAGAGCGACTTACAATATGTACATTAATACATAGGAACAATCATAGTACGCGCAAGAGATCAGTGCAGTAATACAGCAATAGACCATTGCAGGCAGCTGCGTACCATACCTGTAACACTGGGAAGGAAAAGGTTATTTTTATGGAGTAAGCAGGGGTATATAGTGTTGAGCAAGTAGGCAGTGGTGATGACAATTAGCTAGATGTACAGAATTCAGTGGTAGTGGAGTCTGAAAAGGTGGGTTTTGAGTCTCTTGCGGAAGATCGCAAGTAATTCCGCGGTCCTGACCGATTGCGGAAGGTAGGTCCACCAGCGAGGGGTCAGGACAGAGAAGAGACGAGACCGCGAATACCTGTAGTACTCCAACATTGCCACAAGGAAACGTGCGTACGCCAAGTTGAAACCTGACGTGGAGCTGAGTACTTTTCCACGTGGATTTGAGCATACGCACGTTCTAAGATCAAATCTGTGCGTAAGTACGTTTTATAAATGAGGCCCCTGGACTTTGAAAGAGCAGTGAAATAAATTAATATGGTCTGATGAGTCGTCTTTTACTTTTATCTACATCTGGACAGGTTTATGTTTGGAGAAAGCCAAAGGAAGCCTTCAACCCTGTTCCTGTTCCCAACTGTTAAACATGGTGGTGGATCGGTTATGGTATGGGGAGCCATCTCGTGGGAGTTATTGGCTTTGATTGCTGCCCTGCATGGTAGAATTATGGCCAAGAAATTAAAAGCCATTGGAAGCTTTCCTTCTCCAAGAATGGCCCAATATCCCACTAGAAACCATTAAAAACTTGTATAACAAGTAACATTCTAAGAAGGACTAACCTTATTAGTTAATAAATATTCATATATTGTTTGGTGTTTCATATTATTATTGACCATTGTTTTGTCTACTCCCTGTAATAACAGGCAGCACTTCAGAACCTTTTCAGTTCCTCCCATATCCTGGTGATGTGTAGCAGCGTGATCATTTTATTCACCATGAATTGGCTCTACCATTCAATATGCATTCATCAAGTGTTTTTAAAATTAGAGAGCAGTTGGAGAGTTTACTCACTAACTGCTGCTCAAGTCTAATTAAAAGCAGCTCTTCCACAAAATATGGAATCAGAGCAAAGGTCAGTGCTTCTCTACATTAAAATAAAATCAATGCAGAGTTGTGTTTGGGCTAGTGTTGCGGTGGGGGGTGGGGGTGAAAGGAGCCGGTTGATGTGAATGAGAGAAGCTTTCCCTCGTCTCTATAATTATAGACAGGGTTGGGGGGCTGCAGCAGCTGCTAGCTTCAATTTGAGGCAATTTGTTGGCCCCCTGTGGAACATGCCTGTCGCTCCTTGAGGTGGGATCATCTTGCTTGTGTTGCTAGGGGACAGAGGTCCACACATCCTGACCTTTTGATATTCTCAACAGAAATAAAAATAAAGTGGGACACAGAGGCCGGGGCGAGACAATATGCCAACTGCCTGCAGTCTCCCCTCATGTAGTGGTCAGTCCACCATTACAGTCGCTGGCGTTAGTAAAAAGACATTGTAAGGGATTTACAGCAATAATAACCAGCCCCAAAGGACAATACCCCCTGGAAAGAGGTCTATATTTAAACATTACAATATATGGTGGCTAAGGGATTGGACTATCATGCTGTCTGTCAGAAATAGAATCCTTTGTCCTTTGTATACAAAACTATAACCTGCCTACAAATGTAAAGTTCATTACATAGGTTTCCAGCACTTAATAGTCATAGGGACATAAACCTTTTATTCAGAGTGCTTTTAGTGAGCCTTAGTTATTACCTCTAAAAAATGTGTACTCCATATACAAATACTGTACACTATACACAATATATACATGACTGAATGAGGTAGGGGTCTAATTTATCATATATTTTGTTCTGAAAGACAGATGATACATTTAGTTCTCACTGTACATCTATATTTACACAGACCCAAGCTCAATATCTGATATCAGTATAATATGTAATATGAATATTTAGAAACTCGCAGGCATTGCCTTACGAGTAGTATTGACTGATGAGCATAGAAGCCCTGAGTTCACCTGGACATGTACAGAATTCAGAGCAGTCCAGGGCTGCATGCTGCAAGCAGTTATCATATGGTGTTGTGTATCACGTGGACGTGACTTGTGAGGATTTATCTCGGTAGCTCAATCAGTGCTATTGATGCCTGAACACTTTCAGATCAGGCTCATCATTACATTACATTACATTACATTACAGGCATTTAGCAGATACTCTTATCCAGAGCGACTTACAGTTTCACATTTCTTTACATACAATCCATTTATACAGCTGGATATTTACTGAAGCAATCCAGGTTAAGTACCTTGCTCAAGGGTACAATGGCAGTGCCCCACCTGGGATCGAACCTGCAACCTTTGCGTTACAAGTCCAGTTCCTTAACCATTATGCTAACACTGCCGCCCATCAGCGGCTCATCAGCAGTATGTTTGTGTCGAACACTGAGGGACAGAAGCTGCATAAGGAACATTTTTATTGTATTAATTCAATTAGTTAAATTAAACTAACTAATTTAGTGTTAGAGTTCATTATTCCACATCCAAATTTTTTCTCTCAGGAATAGGAACAGTAAATAAGTTTTATATTAACTACAGAATTTAGTTTCTGCTGGGGAGCAGAAAGAATTAGGGTTTGCCAAACACTGTGGAGGAGATCATTCGGCTCTGTTCTAGACTTCACCAAAGAAGTACCAACAAAAAAAATCCATAGAACAGAACATTTTGTTTGAAGTCCTCACAAAATATAGCCATAACATATGAAGGTTAGAAATTTAAGTTATTACAAAATATGAGCACGTACGGAGGCCTGAAATCATGCTGATTGTATTAGTTGATGAGTACTTATAGTTACATTACATTACATTACATTTATGTAATAGTTAGTATTCTTCTGCCTCTGCTCCAGTTATCTGAGCCATTGGTTGTTGAAACAGGCATGAGAAAAGGTCTGGTGGATCAGAGCACACACTGGCTCCACTGCATATCATCGGATTATCCTCAACTAATGCCTCTGATCCCGTTAAACCACTCTGGGACTCTCAGAGATATGGGCAGGAATTGAGAGTTATAACAGGCCACTGATCTCATCCACATTATGTGTACACTTACTGCTGCTCTAGAAAAACAGAAAAGGGCAACGAATAATGTGTCAATCCTAGCTGCATTCTGTCAATGCTATATATGGATTACGTTTCAGAAAACCTTATTTGGTGCTCAAGCACCTGTGCACATATAATTGTTTTTCATTTTTTAAATGATTGTATGTGCACAGGTGCTTGGGCACCAAATAAGGTTTTCTGAAACGTAATCCATATATAGCATTGACAGAATGCAGCTAGGATTGACACATTGTTAGTTGCCCTTTTCTGTTTTTCATTAGTAGTCCATTATAATGAGTACATACCTTTATCTTCAAAAAAATATAGAAACACAATGTATTTTTTTTTTAAATCACAAATTATACAGCCATGTTTTTTACGAAGTGTAAACTTCCCTTCCGTCCTTTATGTACAAGTCCGTTAGCTTTGTTTGGATGGTATGCATCTAATTTATATGTATATATATACGTTTTTTTGGTTTTGTTTGTTTGTTTTTGTAAAAAAAAGAAAAAAAAAAGATAATAAATCAAGGGTCCCTCTCCTTTTTTACTTTCACCGTTTTTTATTTATTTGTTTGTAACCATCTACTGACTTGTGAAGGTCAACAGCCCTTTGTTCTTCTGAGATTTCTTTGCCCATGGCGATGGATGACAAATGTGTTTTGTGTAATGTGTGTTACCTCATTTTTATACCTAGCCACAGGCTACATACAGTTCCCTAAGACTGAGATTAACTAATCAAAGTAGCATGTTAATGCAGATGTTTGGGTACAAAGAAAACATAACTTTTTCTATTTTTCTCTGAACAATTGTATAAGCATATAATATAATAAATTTTATACAGCCTTCTTTGCTCATCTTTATCAAACTTGATAATTATTTAAATGTATCAAAGGTATGAATACTTTTGGAGGGTACTGTATCTGCGTATACTCAAAAGTAATTACGATGCAGTGGAGATTAGGGTGCAGGGGAGAATGGAAAATGAATTAATCACTTGGGGTGTTGTGGAAGGGGGATTTCCATTATCCCTGCTGTGCATCATCCAAAAGTATCACCTTACAAAATGTATTTATATCCATGAAGCACGTATGTCCATGTTTCCCCCCTCACTCCCTCTCTCGCTCTCTGGGCACTGCATGGTGCTGCATCCCTCTCTGGTCCAACACAAACAAGCAGCCCACACCAGGGGTAGGTGCTTTCCACATTCTTCTGCAGCACGTCCCAGCAAAGCTCTCCTCTGCTCCCCGACACCCATGAACGCACCTGATTCTTCCAAAAGATTTAAAAGCTTCCTGCCGCCAATATAAAAATCTGGAACTGTAGCTGTGAGAAGCTGAGCCTGGTTTAGAAAGAGGGGACACTTCAGAGAGTCCTGCGTTTCTCTTCGCCCGGATCGACAGTGAACTCAATCCAAACCATGGCAGACAAATTTGCTGTGTCGGGTGTGGAGGACGAAATGGCCCACCCGCTGAACATCCTGACCCTGCTGGAGCGGGTGGCGGGCATCATCGATGAGGTGCAGGTGTGCCAGCAGCGCATGGAAGAGCGGCAGCTGGAGCTGGAGACCAGCGTGAAGACCATTCAGGCTGAGGTGCTCAAGCTGGCCAAGGACCACTCTGCCACCAGCAGCACGGTGGACAAGCTGCTGGAGAAGACCCGCAAGGTGGGCGCCAACATCAAGGACGTCCGGGTCCGAGTAGAGAAGCAGAACCTGCGGGTCAAGAAGGTGGAGAGCACACAGGAGGAGCTGCTAACTAAGAACAAGTTCCGGGTCGTCATCTACCAGGTGAGCCCAGCGGCCCTCTCCGGCCCCCTCACAGCAAAACAAGGCCAAATCTGTGCCCGGGCACTGCGTGCACTTTGTCCTAATTAGCCCTAAAGAAACCCAGCTTTGTGTCTCCTTGTCGGTCACAACAGATTTATCAATCTTCAACACTTTAGAACAATCAATCAATTGAATGCATTTGTGCATTTTCATGTATTTGAAAAAAAAAGCGAATGTACTTTTTTCTCTCTATATATATGTAGAGAATATAGTTTTTCCATAATCAAAAATAATAGAGGCCTGCTCAGAGGAAAGACTTTGATCAGGGCAAGGATATAAACCAAGAAATCTGCAGTTTTTGACTTTGGACTAGAATGTTCCAATGCATGTTACAAGCCTAATCATAACACACCTAAGTGAAAAAAAATTATGAGAGAACCATTTATTTTATATAAATATAAATTATTTGAAATAGATTACAGCATAGAGGGTTACCAGGGGCCTGAATCAATCTAAATGAGTGGCACCCGCTGTGCTCCAGTTTCTGGTGGAAAGAGGATCACGTGGATGAGCGCAGCCTGGAATCTGGACAAAGTGTGCGTACTTTCCCTTTTAGACAGATAAACAGCTGATGGGTGGAGTTTTTCAGCCTTCAAAGCAAGCAGCTGCAGGCACCGTGATGGCCCAATTATTCATAGCTCATGACTTGCCCTGCTGTTGTTAGGGACACACGATGAACTGCTGTCCAGAAAAAGGCTATGTGCTGCCCTTATGAAAGGTAATATGTGGAGGACAGCCAATGGCAGTCTGACAAGGCAGGCCTGCCAATCAGAGTAGCTCCGTTTGGGGCTGGATCTCGGCCAGCCACTGGCAACCCCCTCCCCCGAGGTGTCAGCAGCTTCAATTTAGACCTTCAATTTAATTGCCCAATCATCTTGCAGCACAGAAGGGCATTAGAAAAGCTTTATATCATTTAGATATTCTTTTTTATATAATTTAGAGTGTAAATGTGTAAATAGTTATTGTTTTACTCATTCCTTACTAATTTCTTACTCATTTACCATAAATCATACATTTAAAATCATTCCATTTATATGTTATGTGAAAATTTGGAAAAAGTTGTCAATGCGTGGTATAAAGAATTAATCTCTTCTTCTCCAAATGTAGATATTGCAGAATATCCTAACAGATAATCCTAAAAGAGTGTCTGTCAACAGCATCAAAACAGGACCTTGATATGTCTGGTATTTCAAATGGCCTGTTATTAAAGCAAAACTACCTTTACTGTCACTGATATCTGTGTATAGCTTGTTTTATATAGAATAACTACACTACTTCACTAATTGAATGCTGTTTAAAAACATATCTGCTCTTGCTGAGAAAATACATGTAATTTTTGACATTTTATTTCATCATACTTACACAAGTTAATTTTATATGCATTTGTAAAATAGCATTCATTCCATCAACAACATCTCATTGCAGTAGTTATTGCTTTAGTTGTGGTGTAGGTAATGACTGCATTAGCTAGCTAAACATTCTGAAATCTGACAGCTAATGACCTAGCTAGCTTAGTTTCTATCTGTGTTGAAAAATACAACTTTATATACATATTCCTGTTTGTTGTGACTTTTAATGGCCTATTTCATAACTTGCTGGAGGATTGAATCACCTCTCGTCATTAATACTGAGCAGTTGCTTAAATAATTGTTTGACTATTTTTACAGAATTATCCATAAATGTAGTGGGATTGGATTGATCTGGCCCAATGATGTGTTAAATAACATGAATTAAAGGAAAATATACAGCTTTCATTGATTCTATTAACTGTAACAACATAATTAAAGATAAGTTTGACTTATTAGCATATGACATAGGCCATAGAGCACAGGCATAGCTGGGGGAAACAGGCTTGGCATAGTGTTGGCTGCTCTGTGAAGCCATATATTTACAAATATCATCATGTTTAATGCTATAATATTATCTTTGGACAGTAATCTCTGGACGTATGCTTAAGGCTCTGAAGAACACAGAGTTCATTCTAAATTGACTGTTTAGAAACTGGAGTTTATAATATCGAGGCTGTTGAATCCTATTGTAATTTCAAATGTGGGGAATTATATATGTGATTCATCTGATAGTTCATTGAATTGTTTGATTTATTGATTTAGAAGTGTTCATTAGTGTTAAATTGTAATTGAGCTGAAATGCACTATTTAACTGCAGTAATTTATTATCTAATGGCTGCCATCTTAGAAAAAAATAGCGGTTCTTCGCCATTTAGAATGCCTCTTATTACAATTCAGTTGTGAACTTTTCTCTCACATGGAAGTTCCAATTGTACTACACTCTTTTACACTAGTCCAATTATGCATAACTATGCCATGCACAGCCAGATTTGTGCAAAATTCTCTGATACATTCACCCACAAGCCAGTGATAATTACCCACACTACAAGCCACACGGTGTACTACATAAGTCCTGTTCTGAGCTCACTGAAGGCAGCTGGTGACCTCTAGGTGACCTCTAGGTGATCTCTAGGGCTGTGTTCGAAACCGTTCACTCGTTCCCTATGTAGTGTTCCATGTAGTGAACAATTAAACTGTTTTCGGACACTACACTGAACGTCATTTGCGTCTAAAAACAAATATTCAGGTGAGGCAAGCGGATGCGCCCAGTATCACATAAACAAACCGAGCACTCATGACAGCAGGTTGAAATGTACTCAAGTGGTATTGGGCTTGCATGTTCAGTTTTGAATGTTAAATCCCAAATAAATTGTTGAAATTCTAATGATGTGCAAGTATGGTTTAGTCAACTGTGGTGCTGTCTGCTAGCCACTGCTTTAGCCACCAATAGCTACCGTTATGGAAGTCGTGAGCTAACTAAGACATGACCGCATTGCATTGTGGTATACGGGAGAAATTGTAGGGTGCATTCGCTTTTCACTAGAAATTGCTGTGAATTGTGGGTATTTTATAGTGCATATAGTGAACGAAATGAACCGTTGAGAATTCGAACAACACTACAAAATGGCAAACACATTACATAGTGCACTATTTAGGGAATAGAGAACGGTTTTGAACACAGCCTAGGTGCTTGCTGATGCACCCTGAGGACCGCTGGTCTGACCCCTGACCTCTACTCGACTCCTATGGGATGAAGCCAATTGTGTCTTGATGCTGCAGACACTTGGCCATAGTCAGCAGAAGATATCCATAGCCTGGACTCAAACTAGTGATGTCTAGTCTGCATTTCTCAGCCTTTTCTCAGAGTTTGTGATGAGCCACTTGGGCTCCTTCTTAGCCCCTTCTTGTTTTATTTAAAAACAAATTTTGTTTCAGATTCCAATTTTGAAGCCAATTATACCCTCCTTATAATTTGCCTCCTTCGAGATGAAACTCACCGACCCCCTTTCTGGAGACAGCCAAATTCACAGTGAGTTCGTACCGACCACCCTCCCCCCTCACAGGAGCAGACAGCCAAATTCCACCCCCGATCAGGGATAATGGCCAGGGCTGGTCTGGCAGACATGGGTTTCGAACGCCTTCTTGTTCTATTTTCAACAAGAAATAACATCTCAGATATTTTCATTTGCAAGTATTTTTACACAATCTCTTGCACCCCACTTGCAATAATTAGCCTCGTGACAGCTTCAGTAGGATGCAAGGACATTTTACAGTGGAGCAGAGGTTTCAGAACCATTCTGAAACTATGTTCTGATATTTGTCAAATAAAAATAATTTAAGAGACATGATAAAATAAAAATAATTGTACATGTACAGTGGGGAAAATAAGTATTTCACCCCCTGCTGATTTTGTGAGTTTGCCCCCTTACAAAGAAAGGAACGGTCTATAATTTTCATGGTAGGTTCATCTTAACAGTGAGAGACAGAATATTTAAAAAAATCCCAGAAAATCACATTATATGAATTTTAAACATGTATTTGTGTTTTATTGAGGAAAATAAGTATTTCACCCCCTAGCAAAACATGACTCAGTATTTGGTGGAGAAACCCTTGTTGGCAAGCACAGCGGTCAGACGTTTCTTGTAGTTGGTCACCAAGTTTGCGCAGATCCCAGGAGGGATTTTGGCCCACTCCTCTTTGCAGATCCTCTCCAAATCCTTAGAAATCCATTTTCAGTGTTCTGGCTGAGGGAAGGAGGTTCTCACCCAAGATTTCCCGGTACATGGCCCCATTCATCCTCCCTCGATCCGGTGAAGTCGTCCTGTCCCCTTAGCAGAGAAACAGCCCCAAAGCATAATGTTTCCACCGCCATGCTTGACGGTGGGGATGGTGTTCTTGGGGTCCAAGGCAGCTTTTTTCTTCCTCCAAACACGGCAAGTCGAGTTGATGCCAAAGAGCTCGATTTTAGTCTCATCTGACCACAGCACTTTCTCCCAAGCCTCCTCTGAATCATCCAGGTGCTCATTGGCAAACTTCAGACGGGCCTGTACATGTGCCTTCTTGAGCAGGGGGACCTTGCGGGCACTACAGGATTTCAATCCATTACGGCGTAGTGTGTTACCAATGGTCAACTTGGTTACTGTGGTCCCAGCTGCCTTGAGATCATCAACAAGCTCCAGCCGTGTAGTTCTGGGTTGTTCCCTCACCTTTCTTATGATCAGGTTCACTCCACGAGGTGAGATCTTGCGTGGAGCCCCAGACTGAGGGAGATTGATGGTCAATTGGTGTTTCTTCCATTTTCTAATTATCGCACCAACAGTTGACTCCTTCTCACCAAGCTGCTTGCCAATGGTCTTGTAGCCCATTCCAGTCTTGTGCAGGTCTACAATTTTGTCCCTGATGTCCTTAGACAATTCTTTGGTCTTGCCCATTGTGGAGAGGTTGGAATGTGATTCATTGATTGATTCTGTGGACAGTTGTCTTTTATACAGGTAACGAGTACTTAATTAGGAGTACTAATTAAGTAAGAGGACTAATCTGTGTGCCTCCTGGTCACATAACCGGTCTGTGGGAGCCAGAATTCTTGCTGTTTTGCTAGGGGGTGAAATACTTATTTTCCTCAATAAAACACAAATAAATGTTTAAAATTCATATAATGTGATTTCCTGGGATTTTTTTAAATATTCTGTCTCTCACTGTTAAGATGAACCTACCATGAAATTTATAGACCGACCGTTCCGTTCCTTTCTTTGTAAGGGGGCAAACTCACAAAATCAGCAGGGGGTGAAATACTTATTTTCCCCACTGTATTTAGTCTGTCACAATTACAATACAATTGAAATAGCACCACTATCAATAATGTGGATCTGATCAGAATACAAGGACAATAAAAGAGCCACCCTGTGTTAATCCACAAAGGGAACGCAGTTTTAACAGTACTTATAGAAATGTATTGCACACATTCTGGTTGTAGTGAAGTGTTTTGGCTGAGAAGCATTAGAGATGTTGTGATTGTGCTCGGGTGGTGAGGTTCAGTGAATCTGGAGTCATGTTGGCAGGTCCTCCTGCAGTTGGGTCATTTGGTTGTGCAGCGGTCTCTCTGCAGTAAATATGATTGCTCAAAACAATGATGTGTGTCTTTCTCTGAAGATACACACATAATAATTTACCTAATATATACAAAAATAAAATAAAATATGTAACATTTTTCTTTAATTTTTAGTGGGGCTGCATTTTTCTTCTCAAAAATGACATCCCTCTATGCTGGTTTTTAAACATTTTGTAATTATCTGGGTGGTCATAGATTTTATGTAATTTGACTCTTAAATGTAAGCTTTGTTTCTGTTTTTAGAAATGTAAATGCTCCATCAATGTCAGTGTAGTAAAACGGTTAGGAGACTGGCCTTTCAAGTCAGGTTCTAGATGCAGGTTCAAGCCCCAGGTGAAGCACTTCAGTTGTACCCTTGAGAAAGGTACATAACCTGAACTGCTTCAGTAATTATCCAGCTGTATAAATGGATTGTATGTAAAAAATGAAAACTGTCCAAGTCACTCTGCATAACAGTTCAAATAAAATAAGAAAAAAGATCAAAATGCCTAAAATGGCAGAGTGTACGCCTTTGCTAACAGTTACAGTAATATTATAAAAATATTAAATACATTTATGTGATAATTTGTATATATGGCCTATATTGAAAAGATGAAAAAATGCTAAACATTTTCAACCAAATTTTCATCTTATAGAAAAAATATGCACTGCTACTGACAATGGGGCTAATTCATCTAAATTACTGTCCGAATTTCTGGGACAATAGTCACAAACAAATAGCATGTCGATTTCTAACCTCTAATTAGTTTACATTGTTGATGATGGTTTGCTTTTCATTTCCTTAATTAGCTAGTTTTTACTAGGTAGCGAGTCAGGATTTTTTTCCTATCTTTGTGAATGTAACACCTGGCTGTAAAAGCACGGTGTTTGGTGATAAGCCCACCCATATTGCAGGGATGGGTTGATCGCTGATCAACAGTTTAATATAACTAATCACAGTTTCTTAGAGGTGAATGCTCTAAGAAGACTATGAACTAGCTATTGCTAAAGCCATTTTGACATCTCTTTTTCATCCTGCCATTCTTTTTGCAATACGATAGTGCATTTTACTGTTGGCATCACTTAAATGCTATTGACTCCCAAGTTCAGCACAATTTCAGCTTTGTCTCCCTGTGATGTTTTGTTTTTTAGAATCCATTCTATCAGCAAACTGTGTCATATACATTATGTGCACTCACCAATTTACATGCTATTTTACAGAGATGAAAAATGCAATGTAAACTGTCACCAAGATTTTGCAAGATGCAGAGCTGTTCTTGTCAATGTTTACGAATAGCCCCCTACATCCCTGGGATGATTTTCACTTATTGGGTGTCAGATACAAGGGGTACTCTACCATGCAGCACTTGAAAACCTTGAAAAATACTGAACAATAAGTATTCACATTTAAAACTATTATTATTATAGTAATTACAGAGTCAGTATTGAACCAGAATTAGATTTAACATTTCAGACTTGCCAGTGATTTAATGGGCAACCCAACACTTCTTACCCCTGGACTGAAATGGAGATCACTGGGGTACAACCTGATACTCTGGCATAGCTGGGCTGGGATGGGAAGGTCAACTCAGCGTGCTTCAATCAGCATTGGGACTTTTTAAACAGAAATGTTATGAAACAAAGGCTCAGAGTCTTGTACACAACGCATTCTTTAAATCCTTAAGTTTTCACATCATTGCGTATGTGGGTTTGTCATATAACAATGAGTGATGAGTGACCGAAATGTTGCGCTTCAATTCAGTTGTAGTTCAATATTAATTTAGGCATTGAACTTATTTTTTACATCACAAGGAAACAAGGAAGAGATGCGAAGAGAAGAGACAGAGGAAACAAAGGTGTTTTAACAAATAAAACATCCTTGTTTGCTCACATGCCATCTTGTTTGATCGTCATATTTGTTGTGACATTAGTGGTGAGGAATCCCCTCTGAGCTGGTGTGTCCACCAGAAGTGGCAAATGTCAGCGTGAAGTCAGCGTACTCAGTGACAAAAGAGAGTTGAGCAGACTTGAACTTTATTCAAATGAGTGGTGATGCGATGAAGCGATAACTAACTGGAGGGTTGGACAAATTGGTGTGTCCTTATTTCTCCCCACTGTAAACTAAAGTAGATGTTTTTGGTAAAGTAAATTTGTTTTCCGTACCAAAATGGAGGAAATGTTCATTGTTTGGTTTCCTGAACTTTACGATTCGTGTACAGGGACGTCAACAAAAAGAACAACCATGATACGGTCTCTTTTGGACACACCCTGTGCTGGCCAGAAGAGGGCCGGCACACTTTTAGTCTGGTTCTTCCCAAGGTTTCTCCCTATCAAGGGAGTTTTTCCTTGCCACTGTCGCCTTAGGCTTGCTTTTGGGGGGGTCTAGGCCTGGGTTCCCTTCTGGTAAGCATTTTGTGACAATTCATTTGTGAAAAGCACTATACAAATACATTTGATTTGATTTGATTTGATGGAGCAACGTATCAGAAATAATGGGGATCCATGGTGATTTTTATTAATTATGTGCAATGAAATGAAAAGTAGGTTAATTGCCGATAGAAAGGTCAAGGTAAAGGTAAAGTTAGCTAGTTCATGTAATGTGAGTGCGAACGTACTGTCCAAGTCAAATGATTTACTATAAATATCTTGATAGTAGTTTACTTGCTTTGCATTCTATGGCTTCCGCTCAGTTCACTCTAATACAAACTTGATAGCTGGATGTGCACAACCTAACCTGCTCTTCCCAAAGCTGCTTGTGTGGGAATGTCCACGAGTGGCCATTAGCTAATGATCAAGGCAACATCTAGCAAAAAAAACTTCAGTGCCACATCAAACTGTGATTCCACAATCTCAGTCTTAGCAAGGAACAGTTTCACTGATTCCATGTTCAGGAAGTTTTGACTACAGGGATCCAAGGCACTCAAGGCCTCCACAGCTGGCTATTACGCTCATTGAACAATCAATGACCAACAACAGAATCGGAAACAGAATCAATTGTGCTAAAAAATTGACTCTTACACTCCTGCTCAGCATCCTTTTCTTGCTTGCTATTCTCAACCATGTGCTCCTGTAGATGCTTGCTCACCAGTCGCCTTTGTTTGGAGGAGCTACCAGGCCTTGCACTTTACCCGCAGTTCTTCAAATTCAGTGTCGGCTCGCGATTTTCGCACATGCTCAGAAGCACTTTGGATAAATTTGACAGTGACGATTAGATCAAACCCTTCGGCTTGCAGATAATTGTTGGGGGGGGGGGATCCAGTAGACCTAAGACTTTATAAATCATATTGGCTATGAATCTGAAGCTTGGCTCTGTCATTGCCTTGAGTAACCCAGCTGCTTCTATTCTCACATATAGCCTACACTATTCGTTCTGGTGGTTTCGGTTTCTGTTAACAACTCAAAGTTGGTGTCAAAAGACCTCACTGTGCTGAGGTGCTCAGTCCATGTTTGATCCAGCAACTGTTTCAGTTTCGCACCGGTGCACTTTGTGGCTACAGTGGGATTTCACACACATTTGTATAGTGAACTGCATGCACCAAAAAAGCAGTGAATGTAGCCTCCTGAGACCCAGGAAAAAAAAAGTGTTTTAATTTTGATTTTTTTAAAGTAAATTAAGTGTTGGGGTGGTAAAAAACACATTGCAAAGGTTTAAAAAAAAAAAACGTAACTTTATAACATTTTTACAACATGTGCACTGTAGTGTAAAATAGGACTTCATTAATGTCGATTGTGCCTCTGTCATAGAGCTGTCTACTAAAAAAATGGAAATTATGATATGATTATGATATGATAACATAAGTACAAAGTTGGCAAGGCAACACCCCCCCACATGTGATATCATCTTAAAGCTACAGTTGTCCTCTCTAAGAAACCCTCTAAGACTCAATAGAGTGACATCTGTAGTATGGGAGGACTTAGCAAAAACATAATGTGCACTACAGTGCACAAAAATGAATTGCCGGGTCTCAGGAGGGTAGGGCAGCTCTCGGATGAGTTTATCTTGTATGAGTCTCTGCATGCCCCCTTGTTTCCCTGACATGACGTTTGCACCGTCGTAATACTGGCTTAATATCTTGTTAGTGTCAAGCCCAGCATTTGAAAGCTCTTCAAGGACTAGGTTAGTGAGTGGTTGGGCATCACATTCTTTTCTGGTGGTCATTGGCAGTAGCTGGTTATTGATTGAATCAAGTGTCCCCCTTAAAGGCAGCTCATTACAGACTAGGGATTCAACTAGGGATTCGAATTAGTTGACCAGTCATATTAGCTTTCTGGGAGCGCTCTTTGTGCCAACTGACTGAAAACAATGGACAGTCCTTCTTGAACTGCTGGCTAGGGAATTGATTTAGGCAAACCTGGACTGGCCTGTCATTGCCAAGGTTGTCACGCACGGCTGAGTCTCGGTGGGGTTTGACATGAATCACGAATAAGAATGAATTCATCTATTTATTATGACATTATGCAAAACCGTAGGCCTACAAAACTCAAGGACAAAACTGACAAAACCCGTGGTGCTGGGCCTGGGCAGCGTACTGACAAACTACGATCACACCTGCTGCAAGAACTCACAGTGATCCTTTTATTAGCACCAGGGTTCGAGTTACGTGGGAGCCAGGGAGAGCTTGGCTCCCTTTAATGAAACCAGAGGTTCCGTAGATGCATGAAAATTAAACCTGTGTGGGGTCTCTGCAAGAATTGATCACATTTTTTTCATATGTCTATATTTCACTGTCACAGTAAACCTGAGTAGGAAGGTTTATTATAAACATGAATATGATTATATTCTAAAATAATATTTTAATAACTATTTTACGAGTTTCACGGAAAGGCACTCTGGCGTGCACTGGAGCAGTTACCTGGAACAGTTTACCAGTGTAAACCAAACATTATTTAAAAGTGCCAGTGAAGTCTAGCCAGTCTAGTAAGATACTGACTTCTGTATTTTGGATGGATTTATCATTGTCACCATCTGATCATGCCTTGCCTGTCTTGTCTGCCTCATAGTGGAAAGAAGTCATTGGGCCCTATTTTCGTGCTGGCGCTAAATGGCATTATGCCATAGCGCTGGTGAATTGTCAGTTTTGTCTGTTGCAAACGGAATATTTCCCGTCTCCGCCGAGTTTGGCAATTTTGTGGTGCCCAATGAAAGCGTTTGCGCGACTATGGGTTGGGCAGTGCAATAGGGGGTGTGACAATGAAAAAAGTCAGGCGCTATGCAAGTTCGGTGTCAAATAATGAGTTTGCGTTAATATACAACTAGACTACCTCTTAATGCAAACGCTGGCGCTCTGTGCAATTTGGTGACTTTATTGATGCGCACATATGAACATAAGGTTATCTGAAATCACATGAGAATGTTTTGTGATTATTGTGAATTTCCCCCCATGTTGAGGCAAATCGTCCAATCCATGGGTAACTTGCAAGCATAATCAATTAAGCTAAAAACTATTTCACCACAGCTTGTGGTTATTCAATGCACGGACATGAAAGACTGAAGCCAGCAGGCCATCCATTCTACTGTTCAGTAAGATACGCCTGTTAAATAAATATATGTTTGTATGCACATTGTTTTTCTTACGTGAAAGGGTTTTATTCTTTCCATTTGCACTACAGAAAATGGAGTACATAATTAGACACCAAAGGCGATACCGTGAGCGATACCCTGGGTTTGGTAGCCGGAGTTGGCCAGACGGCTATTAGTTCAGCTGTACATGCAGTTTCTTCCAGTCTTGTCCAACATGCAAATTAGTTTATTACTTTTCCTACACCCGACAGCCAGCAAAGAACTAAACAGGATTTTTATACGCAATGTGGATTCCCTGGGGTCTTGGGTGCCACTGACTGCACACGTGCAGTTACGCGCACCATCTGATCACAGTATCCATCCATCCATCCATCCATTGTCTAAGCCGCTTATTCCTGGTCAGGGTCGCGGGGGGGGGCTGGAGCCTATCCCAGCATGCGTTCCGGGCGAGAGGCAGGAATACACCCTGGACAGGTCGCCAATCCATCGCAGGGCACACACACCATTCACTCACACACTCATACCTATGGGCAATTTAGACTCTCCAATTAGCCTAACGTGCATGTCTTTGGACTGTGGGAAGAAACCGAGTACCCCGAGAAACCCACGCGGACACGGGAGAACATGCAACTCCGCACAGAAAGGCCCCCGGCCTGGATTCGAACCCGAGACCTTCTTGCTGTGAGGCGACAGCGCTATCCACTGTGCCACCGTGCCGCCTGATCACAGTATCATTTATGTGAATTGGAAGGCGGTCCACTCCATTAATATCCAGGTGGTTTGTGATGCACACTCCAGGGTGACGCATTTAGGCCTACTGCATGACGAACATAAATGAATCAGGCCTAGTTGCAGTTGTGAGTTTTTTTATTTATTGCTTTCCATTTAACAATTACATTAAGTTAGAATAATACTTCTCAAAATATAAACTCAAATCATGAATATAACAAATTAATGTGCGCCTTGTTTTCCCCCTCTGATTCGTGCACCAACTTTTCCGCACATCCTCGCTCTCCTCTTTTGAGAAGCACTCCTGGCGCAGCCATGCAAAACTGTCATGTCAGGAAATTGCCAATTTGCTATAGCACTAACGCACTGGTATTTAAAGGGATAGAAAATAGGTGTTCTGATTGGCCATTATGAAACCAAACCCCCACCACACCCACATGTATTTTTAAAAAGTTAATCCAACCTCTTTTACAACTGAGGTGCGCTATTGTCCTAAGTCACGAAATTACCGAAATTGCATTAGACACGCCCTAAAACGCCACCGTCTTCGCTTTGCGTCTGCATTACCAACACCATCCTAATTAACCAAAATAGGGCCCATTGACTTTTCTGTGTTTTTATCTTTGATTGTTACTTGATGTATGGACTGTGGCTGACTTTATCATGGAGGCAATACGTTTTTATTTTCCCCCGTTTATTTTTCTCCCAATTTGGTGGCCAATTGCACCCTCTATTTCTTCAATTCACCCTCCCCCCCTAGCCCGCCACCCATCTCTACGGGACAAGCCAATACCCCGAGGCCAGCAATGAACTGCCTCCTCTGAGACGAAACTCGCCCACCTGTCTTATAGGGGCACTCTCCACGTTTCTCCCTCCCTCCTCCCCCTGGGGTGGACAGCCAATCTCCGCCCCCAAATGGGGCTCCCAGCCAGGGTCGGGCTGGCGCTGCATTCCGGGTGAATGCCTTTAACGTTACACCACCCGAGGCCCCCATATATGTCATTTTTTACTTTAACCCGTATCCGCCTAATGCATTATTCTGTATAAGCACGGTGTGTGCCTAGCCACATAACACACTCATTCACATTCAGCCAACCTTCAGTCTAACACAAGGCAAATTATGCATCATTGGAAAGAGCATGATGATCTTTCATGAGAATGATCTTTATTTTGATGTTGCAATTGAAAAACATCATATACAAATTATGAAAATGTGAAAATTATGTACAGATAAATTCTTACAAGCTTACATGTATTTGTTACATCTACATTTGCATTTAACCATTTTGAAATTTGATGTGAAGAGTTGAACTGAGTTTGTATCATTCTCTGTAATGAAAGTTAATCTCATTCTTCATTTTGTCATTAGTTTCAATTGTTTCCATGCCTTTTGTTTATTGTGTCTGTTGGGATCATCATAACAAAATGTCTGGTAATGGAAGCGGCCAAAACATGGATCAGGACACATACGTATATAATATATATTATATTATACGTACTTCACAACAAAAGAAAATTGTGTCAACACGTTGAACGTTGTACTAGCAGTTTCCATTCACTTTGGTGCGTGGGGCTAATCATGATTGAACCTTCTGCCGTTGTCTAGAGCAGGAGACAACTGCTTTCTGCTTTCCTGTAGCTTCTACCTCCTATCAAGTTTGTTGATAGACTGTCTGAAGTTGTGCAATTTCATCTTTGTATTATGAGCTTTACTGTAAACAATGTAAGCATTTATGATAGCGATGTCAAGCATGTACCAAATTATTTTATTGTACCACTTTAGCGACTTTGTTTGTCTCTTGTAACAGACATTTTTTTTGTCAGCTAATTCTACACCCCCTATGTGTTTGTTATATAATGATATAATATTTGGACGTTGGACCTAAACACGCATTTCAATTTAATTGAATTTGTGCTATGGGATTTTCCATAGATCGGTGACTACGGGGTTTGCATGGTCTATGGAATATCCTGTAGATCGGTGATTTAAGGGTTTGTGCAGTCTATGGAAAATCCTGTAGTTTGGTGGACAAGGGATAAACTAGAACTAACTCAATTATTTTAGAAAATTTTGACACAAAACCAAGCAAGGTCCTACACTGCATCTTTCACATCAGCTGAAAAAAAGAAAGATGTCATGAGACTGAAAAATTCCAAAGGGAAACCCCCAATGGTACATAGAAAATCAATATACTATGGTTAGATTTCATATTGTGAAAATATATTTTCATCTCTTTGGCTAACTTTAAAGTATATTGAGTGCAATGGCATAGCAACTTCATTCCAACTAGATCGATGCCAACGTTGATGAGTGAATCAACTCCCCCACGCCATCTATAATTTGTAGGTTGACAGAGAAGGGAGGGAGCTAATGTCATTAATCAACTTTTAAAAAGGATACAACTGCACCGATTAATGTATCTTAGGAATAGAACACAGGACTTTCCATAGGTAAGGTTTGTAAAAAATAAAGAGAAAAAGTAGACGAAACACTTAGTTAGCTATTATCACTTGGACATAAATAGGCCTATCTTACTTGCTGCTGTTTAGCTGCAGTGTGGTCCAGTGAATAGTTAGCCAACACAATTGGCTAACTCTAAAGCTAAGCTGTAATTGTGAGCTATTATTAATTATATTGCTAGTAGGCTTCAACTTGGTTTGAATAGGCAAATATTACCAGATATTTGCCTGGCAAATGTTGCCAGATATTAATGTCTTAAATCCAAATCTATATCAAACAGCTTGCTAAGGTAAGAATCTGATTATTATATAATTGTGATAACTAAATGGTTACATAAGGTAAATACTGTAGATAATATGTAAGTTGACATGCACTTTTGAGTTTCGGGTGAAGCAGTTGTTCGATATGAGGAGGCTGTGCATTTAACGGCAATGCATAATACAATTTTGCATAATGGAAATGTTAATAATGGTGATGCAAGAAGACTACAAAGAGAATCAGTTTACGTTGAATCAGTCTGTTGATTGCAGGTTCTGTGTCTGATTATGAATGTAGGTGGTATGCTTGGATATGCATTGTGCATTTCAAAGTTGGCGTTAAATCTAATCAAATCTAAATGTAGTTGGTCACTGAATTGTGTGTTCATGACAGTTCAATGGGCCTCACTTATCAAGCACATACAAACAAAATTTCTCGTAATTCCTTCGTACCAACATTTACACATGAAAATTGAGATTTATCAAAGAGTCCAACCTGTTTGGATGTCCGAAGGAAATTACGAAAACCTGAGACCACAGGCAGAGTGTGTGTAAACTCCGCAGTTAGTCTTTTAACTAGAATCTTTCACTTTTATTGATGAAATTGGTATTTTTCTACATATTTTGTCCTGAAATACTGAAATATCATAAAGAAAGATCAATTATAAAGAAACATACATTGGTTGCGAATACTATTTTAGTAAAACAAAAATGTTTGAAATGAGTAATATCAGGCGGCACGGTGGTGCAGTGGATAGCACTGTCGCCTCACAGCAAGAAGGTCTCGGGTTCGAATCCAGGCCGGGGGCCTTTCTGTGTGGAGTTTGCATGTTCTCCCCGTGTCCACGTGGGTTTCCTCCCACAGTCAAAAGACATGCACGTTAGCCTAATTGGAGAGTCTAAATTGCCCGTAGGTATGAGTGTGTGAGTGAATGGTGTGTGTGTGCCCTGTGATGGATTGGCGACCTGTCCAGGGTTTATTCCTGCCTCTCGCCCCTATGCATGCTGGGATAGGCTCCAGCCCCCCAGCGACCCTGACCAGGAATAAGCGGCTTAGACAATGAGATGAGATGAGATGAGTAATATCATTACAAAGAGTTAATTAATAATTAATTGATGAGAAATACTGTTTAAAGGGCCAAAATGCTGTAAAGTCCAAATTTGCAATGATGATGAAGGATGATGAGTGGCTCATGAGCCGGTTCCGATTCCCTAGAACCCTTCTTTTGAGGCTGTGCAACATCTGCATGAATATGCAGCTCAACATCTTCAGTATTATTTTATGTGGTTATTAGGCTTGTGAAGAATGCATTCCAGGGTTCCTCAAATCACAGTCCTCGTGGGCAGAGTACTGCTGTTTTTCCACCCTTCCTTTACCTGGGAGTCAGGTGTGGAGACAATCTGGCCAATCCATTACATTCAATCAAATGCATTGTTAATTGTTCAATTAACGAACAGTGTTTCTCAATCCATTCCTACAGGGCACACTGCCCTGCATGTTTTCATCCCAACCACCACTTTATCATGCTCAAGTGATCATTAACAGTCGACTGATGCAGATGATAGGTTGGGAGCGGAGGCTGGAATTAAAATTTCCAGGGCAGTGTGTTCTGTAGAAATGGATTGAAAAACACTGGACTAAACCATGGGTAGGCAAGGGCGGTCCTAGAGTGCCAGAGATGATTTTTTTTTGGCTCTGTCCGAACAGCTATTTAATTAGATAAATGATTAGGCTAAATGAACACAGGTGAGCACAGAGGCACTCAGTGTTTTGCCATTCAGACTGAATATTCAGGCTCAGACTCTAAATAATCTTTCAAACTGTTCAATCAAGCTTGAATGGTACAAAAAGCAGGAACATCTGGCACTCCACGATCCCCAGACTAAAGAACAGACAGTCAAAATGCACATCACAGTGCATTTTGCAATACATAGACACAACAAAGAAGAACCTCTTAGAGGTCTTGTTCCTGTGGATATGCTTAAATACCTGAGGGTTCAAGTCAGATGCCTTCAATGCTAGGCAGGTTGAAAACAGACAGTTCAAACCAGTAGGCTAATTAAATGCATATATATAGGTAGTGTGATGTACTGTTGATATTAGGAAGCTTTGAATTATAATGGCGTGCCATTGTTATACCCGTGAGTGTGGGGTTTAACCTGAATCTCTTCAGTAAACATCCAGGTTTAGAAATAGATAATGTTCAGAATGTGAGCCACAGTATGAACAGCAGTTGACAATAATGCAGTCATGTAACAAAACACATTTTAGAGTTAGTCCAAGTACTTCACTTCATATAGCACAGATATGACAGCACAAAAATGTCAAAACAAACTAACACTAACACTAATTTGCTGGAAAATCAGATTATACAATACACGTGTCATAGTCACTTTTTTCCAAAATGCATTTTTTTTTTCTGTTTATATTTCTATTGATTTAATTAGAAAAATCCAACATCAATTTCTGTACTATTCACAAATATTACAAAGTAATAGTCAATTACATAATAAGCGTGTTGTTGCATCTTTTAAGGCCCAAATTGATCAATGAACTGCCATAGGACAGCTATATAAAGATTAAATGCCAATTGACTAGATATTAACATTTTATTTCCCAAAACCATAATCTCATTTAGGACCATACACTCAAGAAAATGTTTAAGATGTGAGTCAATATATTCTGAGACATTTCATTTTATTTTATTTGATACAATGGTGCTTCATTCCTGAAATGGTCCCTGTGTCCTGTGCTTTCTCACGCAGGGGGAAAATGAAATCCCTTCAGTGGGGGCTGTAAAGGCCCCAAAAGCAGCTGGTGCAGAGGGGCCTGCAGAGGAGCCCGACGCCATTGAGCCCCCACCTGAGCCATCCTCCGATGAGGAGTACATGGTGGTGGAGGAGGCTGACTCATCCACTGCCGGCCGCCTGAAGAAGACGGGTCTGAAGCGCATCGAGAGCATCAAGGCAGCGTTCTCCCGGGAGAACATGACCAAGACCAAGGACAACCTGGGCACCAAGGTCAACCGCCTGGGCGAACGCATCGTGACCGCAGAGCGCCGGGAGAAGATCCGTCAATCCGGCGAGCGGCTGAAGCAGTCCGGCGAGCGGCTCAGAGAGACCATCGTGAAGACCGTCCCAGCCAAGCTCAACCTGAAGAAGGAGAGGACGGTCGCGGAGGGCCAGGAGGGGGCGGAGGGGGCCACAGAGGGGGCCGCACCTGTTCCCCCACCCAAGGGCCGAAAATCCAGCCCTGACGTCACCTACACTGAGGTGGTAGCAGAGGGCAAGCTCGAGGGCCCGGTGTCCGAGCTGGCCGGGGCCCGAAGGGTAGACGATGGCAAAATGCAGTTCAGCGATGATGGCAAAGGGGAGGGAGCAGAGGTGCCAATGTATGACATGAAACAGCTCTCCTAAACAGCTGGGCAACCCTGAGAGGAAGACATGAAACAGCTCTCCTACACAGCTGGGGAACCCTGAGAGGAACACAGGCAGAATTGCAGTGATGCTCCAGAAGAAAGTTCTGATATGCTAAATATTACATCAATCTTTTTTCTTTTTTTAAATACTGACCACTGAGCTCAAAGGAGTCAGTGTTAGCATTTTTTAAGGGTGGATAGTTGGGTGGCAGATGGGCGTGGATAAACCAGAGAGGCCAGTTACCAACCCAGCAAGAGGATTTTATGGAATCAACACAAAATATGAATAGCCCGTAACAGTCAATATAGTCTTCTTAGGTTGTTATTAGGAATTTCAGGGGTTTTGCAGGTGATGACAGATTTTTGTTTCTTTTTTTCTACATTATGGAATCAGATTCTTGGAATGTGAATGAAAACTATGTAAACAGAATAAACTGAGTGAAGCTGCTGGAAGTTCCTGAGACCTTCTTTTTTGCAGTCCCAACAAAATGTTAACATGCACTGTTGTTGTCCTCCAGCTGTCCACTGATTTGTTGCTATGTGAATGACAATGGAACGTTAGAGTGGATGTCATCTCGAGGCGAGTGTACTATAAGTGAGTAAAGCGTGGTACTGTACCGATGATGTTGAAGGAGGTGTGAAAAGGCCAGGTCTGAAGAAGAACTAAAGCAAAGAAAAGTGAGTGATGATGTGAATATAAAGAGAAATGGCTTCATTTAGAGCATCAGGTTTGTAACTCATGTTCATTTTAAATGTATCTAGCCATATATCCCAATATATTTCATTTGTATTCATTTGGAAAATATGGGTAAAAATAATAAAAGAGCTCAATCAGCTGGTCTCTGAGGAGTATCTTAAAAATAATTCAAATGAACAGCCCTTTGAATAGGATTTGTTTATCTAAAACTAAGAAAAATAGATTGTATTTTACCCAAACCTTTGTAAAAGAAAAATGTATTGAATGTATTATCTGGTTGTGTCATATTTTTCCACAGTAATGTGCTACACAAAAATATAAGTATCTTCATAAACTTACAGTAAATTATGGACAACTGTATTTTATGTGTCAGTGCTTGAAGCAAGTAGACATACAAAAATGCATTTACTGCTGGTTGATACTGTTTTATTATCAGCTTTTAAAAACACTGCACATACAGTAAGTATGCTCTGCTTGCTTTACTAGAGGTAATTATGTACAAATATCGCAAATCAAGTGATAATTACATCTTTATGTCTTTAGAGAATGAACTGCTAACCACTTTGTGGCTAAAGTTAAAAATAGTTTCTAACTAACACAGTGTACAGCATGTTGCTTTTGTTTTTATTACCTAGATACATTTATTTTATTGAATCACTGAATTTATTTTCTGTGTGTCTGTTTTCACCTTTATCATGAGTAGTTTTACATTATTTACTCAACAATTTGTATTTGACAATTTTGAACATTTTAAAAAGACATTGCTTCTGCAGAATGCTCACATTCACTGCTCTTTAAATGATATGTAAATCTTATATATTTCCAGCACCTTTGTAAAGAGCTGTACAGCTCTTTTAGCATGGTAAGGATTTTTTTGATGTTATATTTTTCAGATGTACTAATTGCAAAATAATAGCAACTAAACTTTAGAAGCAAAGTGGAAGCCTTTTCATTCTAGAGTAGCTTCTGCAAAACCGATGCATTTTGTTTTATGTTTTTACTCTTTGAGGAAAAGATTAATTATAAAATAAACAGCATACAAATAATATATATTTGTTCTCATGATAATGTCAAATCAATGTAAAACTGTATAGAAGTGTATATCTTAAAATGCATTTATTGAATCCGAATTGCTCAGCAGTGGAGGATCAGTGCTTGAATATTACATTATCAGTATGCAAAAAAACATATAAATACATATTATGAATGTCAGAGGAATGTATTCTGTATTTAAAAAATAATGGGCAGGATCCTGAGTCCAGTCCATGACTGGATTTCTTTATTTCTGATGTAGTGGAGAGGCCACATTTAATTATTCTCGGTCAGTTAACAGTTAAGGTTATCTTTTGCAAGTATTTTCCTTTAGCTGTAATTTTTCAAATATGAAGTTAGGTAGTCTTTTCTGTCTTCAAAAATCATTTGATGTCATAGCAGGGGTGTAATTTCCACTGGGGACATCCCAGTGGAAATGTACTATTCAATTTTGTCCCCACCACTTTTCTCAACTAAAACAAAGGAATTCGCATTTCTCACACATTTAAAACAAAAGTGAGGTGAATATGGCCATTCTTACAGGAAATACGTTATGAAAGAATTTGTCCCGTAAAGCCCTCCCCGCTCAACAATTCATCTGTGCTACGCCCCTGGGGCCTCATTTATAAAATGTACTTACTCACAGATTTGATCTTAGAACGTGCGTACGCTCAAATCCACGCCAAAGTTCAGATTTATAAAAACGGTCTTTGACGTGGAAAAGTACTCAGCTCCACGTCAGGTTTCAACTTGGCGTACGCACGTTTCCTTGTGGCAATGTTGGAGTACTGCAGGTATTCGCGGTCTCGTCTCTTCTCTGTCCTGACCCCTCGCTGGTGGACCTACCTTCCGCAATCGGTCAGGACCGCGGAATCACTTGCGATTTCCGCAAGAGATTCAAAACCCACCTTTTCAGACACCACTACCACTGAATTATGTACATCTAGCTAATTGTCATCACCACTGCCTACTTGCTCAACACTATATACCCCTGCTTACTCCATTTTAAAAATAATAATAATTTACTAACCTTTTCCTTCCCAGTGTTACAGGTATGGTACGCAACTGCCTGCAATGATGTCTATCGCTGTATTACTGCATTGATCTCTTGCGTGCACTATGATTGTTCCTACAATGTATTAATGTACATATTGTCAGTCGCTCTGGATAAGAGCATCTGCTAAATGCTTAAAATGTAAATGTAATCGGAAATGTAATTGTATTCGGAAATCGAAGAGCACCAACATGTAGTCTGCTGCCTAATTGTTTCCTTATTATTATTATTATTATTATTATTATTATTAGTAGTAGTAGTAGTAGTAGTAGTATTACCAGATTGAACACATCGCTTAAGCTATACGTAATGATTTGCACAATAAAGTTATTAATAAATTAAAACAACATAAGCTAGGCTACTTGTGGAAAACAAAACAAAAACACACATTGGTTTTCCAAAACTACCCATATTAGCATAATTGACACATCCTTGAAGGAAATGTATTTAATATACATATTATGGTTCCACACGTGTAAAACATTTCGGTAGGCTATAGGCTATGAAATGTCCAATAATGCAGTGGTTTGCAAGAGAAAGAATGGCAACATTGTCACTTCTCGAAGATATCGCCAACCGCGCAATAAGAAGGGAGTTAAGGGAACGAGTTATTAGAGATTTTGACCTCAGTTTTAAATCAGACCACTTTTTCTTTATGTCCTTCAGGGACCTTTGCTGCCTCCCACCTCGTTCACAGCCTGGGCTACAGACTGCCAGGCCACGTACTTGGTTTTACTGGTAAACTCCCAAACAGCGTCACTGCACGCATCTGCACCTCCGTCAACAGGACCTCGATTTCGGCCTCGCTAAAATTATTTTTCTTGCAGCTCGCCATTGTCAAGTAGGGGATTTGTGTTTTGATTCGAGTTCCTTTATATGCTAATGATATTAATTAGGGGGCGTTTACAAGGCGGAGATCTAAAACCATTGACCTGCGCACAATTTCAAGATCATTTGCGATTTCTAGATTTCACATCTGGGGGACTGGCGTACGCACGGTTTTTTGTGCGTACGTTCAGTTTCTCTGAATCACACTTACGCACATTTCAGAAATGATCTTAGATCAAATATAGGATGGTTTCTACGCAACTTTTTATAAATGAGGCCCCTGGTCCCCACATTTGAAATCACGACACTGAGTCATAATTAAAAACCTTTGGGGAATTTTTTTGTATTGCTTTCCACTGAATGGCTTTGGAACTTTGTATGTAAAAATGGTGCTGGCAAAGTGAATTTGCCAAAGAAATGTGCAATACAGATGTAATTATTGGCCCGGGTGAGTCAAACTCAGTTACAGCTGGAATTTAATTACAGGTGTAACATTATGAAAAGTTATTACTTTATCTGGTGTTATTAGATTATCTGGTGTTACACAGGCATCAGGAAAGGAAGCCACTATCACCACAAGAAATATATCTATTTCCACAACCACAGAGACAGCATAATGGAATTCCAGTCACTCTCAGCCTCACCATTTGACAACAGCCATGAATTACACAACACTGCATTCTGTGTACTCTTTAATAGACTTGCTCACTGAAATTGCAAATATACACATTACAACATTTATTACCAACTGGATTCATTTAATTTTTCAATTAACTAAACAATAAAGCAAAAAGGCATGAATGAAGATGCCAGATTTAAAAGATGTATAATAATCACAGGTCTGGAAAAGTGCTTGTATGAGAAAAACGGTTTATTCACAACATATTAATAAACTATTCTTCAGTATCATGATTAATATTTTTGTGTGTGTTTGACCATCCAAACAGTCATTATTCTTATATTGCTGAACTAAAACACTCAGAGAACACGAAATGAAAGCCTTCCTCAACACAAGAGAAGGCCATGCATGGTGAATGCTGTTTCTGAGGTCTGTGCTCATTTGGAGTCGCACAGCAGAGCGACCCCCCTCAGGGTCCAGTGCTCAGGCACCTGCATTGTGCGCAGGAACAGGGAGAAGATGTAGGTGAGGTCGGTCCGGCGGGGTTTCTTGTAAACGGGGCAGGTGTACAGGCTTGTCCCCTGCTGGCGTTTGGGCTCAGGGGGTGACGAGGTGCTGATGGCATAGACATGGACCACCGGGAGGGACGTAAACAGCACCTGTGGAAGAGCCAATCATCTGAGTGAACGGCTGGGTGCTCAGTACATTAAGGCTGCAGGTACAGTGTGCTCCAATGCTCCTGTGTCTGTTCATAACTACACTCAAGAGTGCACAGCTGATGTAGGAATTGTATGTTTTTCTATTCACTTCTTTGTCTTTAGAATGGCTTGGGTGCCAGTCTGCTAGATTAATAGGGTTGCATAATTCCAGGAACTTTCAAAATGGGAAACTTTCCATGGGAATGTATGGGAATTTATGAGAATCATACACATACTGTTATATACAAATGAAAACAGGCTTTTCAAACTTTATCAAAATTAGTATTTTTTTTAGAAAGTTGTAACATTCAATTAATGGCAAGTTTCCCCTAGCTAGCGAACTAGTCTTTGACTAATGCTTGCTAAGTTTAGCTATATCAGCAATATAAGCAACAAGAATAGCTACTAGAGCAAATAATCTATTATCTATTCAGTCAAATTTGGACTATATCATCATCACTCTATTATACCATTAACAATTTACCTAAATTATGATGGCATGTGTCTGTGTTGAACTGCAGTTGATCAACCCAGTTGGAGCAGGTAGGATGCTCTGACTAAGGGCTCTAGTTTTGTTGTCAAACTGCAAAGCATTGCAACCCGAACATAGTATCCCTCTCTGTGAGGTTTTGTTCTTGAGAACAGAGGACAAGAACAGATTGTTGTTAATGAAATTGCCTGCTCACTCCCTAGATTGCTAGATTGGAGTCCTTGTCTGTTTTGCCTTGCATTTAGAACCACTGTGGGCATCACGGTCAACGAGTATGTGCTTTCGACCACAATTGCCCCTGGTTGATGAGGTCTTACATTTACAGAATTTAGCAGATGCTCTTATCCAGAGTGACTTACAAAAAGAATGCCTTTCCCTCACTTCCATACCAACTTCCATGCCACTTCCATGCCAACATCACCTTAGTCAACTGTTCTTGACTACGGTTAACACTTTGTTGTACGTCGCTCTGGATAAGAGCATCTGCCAAATGCCTGTAATGTAATGTAATGTAATGTAATGTAACTATTCCTCATGAAATATCAGCAAGTTGAACTGTCTTATCACTAACGGCCTATACATGCTCACGCGACTGCAATGCGACATCCTCTGCAACATGTCGCAGAGGTTGCGTTGATGTTGCAGAGGGTGTTGCAGAGGATGTCGCGTACCTAGCACAAAAATCGAACTCGCAACATTTCGCGTAGATGTTGCACAGCATTGATTGGTTGGTTAGCGAATGGAGGCGGAGCTGTCATGGTCATAGTTCATCGAGCTACTACATCATTTTTTTACATTTTAGATTTTAAGCATTTAGCAGACTTTTATCCAGAGTGACATCCAGATTAAGGGAGAACATTATTTTCAAGAGTCGTCTGCTGGTTCCTTTGTTCCACGTGAATTTACTCTATTATTTTAATGCTATAAAGATGAGTTGCTCGCACACAAGTTGCTTTCATGACAGGCGTACTTCCTTTTTTTCAATGGTTTTAAAGTCTATTGTACTGACAGTACATTAAACTCTGAGATTCTGAAAACAACGAAGGATCGACTGTGGTCTTCACATCATTCTAAATTATATATTTAAGGTTGCAAATATCCAGATGTTTTGTGTTGTGCTTTAGATTAGTTGCATACCATACCTGTATATATCTATGTCAACGTTAGCTAAGCAAAACTATCGATATCTATCTAGGTAGCTAGCTAGCAACCTGGTATCACGGCCAAATAAAGCTTGCTAACAGTAGCTAACGATATGTAGATAGCTAGTATGTTCAACACGGTATAAAATGAACCAGCTTCAGGAAAGATTGGCTGAAGAAGTTCAAAGGTACAGGAGTTTCCCTGCTTTCATGAAAACTTTAACAACCTTGTTCAATACATTTACGTCAACTAGTGTACAGAAGTGTAAGGACACCATGTCGCATAGGTTGCGCAGAAGTATAAATGGCCGAGTGCTCTGCGACGTGTTGCAGAGGATGTCGCATCGCAGTCACGTTGCAGTCGCGTTGCTTATGCAGAAGCATGTAGGCCCTAAAGCTCCTACCAAACATACCCCAACAATCATCCCTCTTACAAAGAGCCATCACCACCAAAATAATGGGCAACTGGGCCTGCCCAGCATTTGTATACATGACCCTATGCATGATGGGATGTTAATTGCTTAATTAACTCAGGAACCACACCTGTATTGAAGCACCTGCTTTAAATATATTTTGTATCCCTCATTTACTTTTTCATTTAAGTTTTCTTTATTTTGCCAGTTACCAGTATTTGTTGGAAAGTTCACTGTAGTGTCAAGTGTAGTGTTAAAACAAAGTCTATCTGAATGTAGCTTTACAACTGTGTTGGGGTAGGCCTGGAAACAGGCAGGGCGATTTTATTTCCCTCATAGTCATTGCTGGTTGTGGTTTGTCGAGATTGAGACCGAATAAATACAAATAAAAGGCACGTGGTTGTTGGCAGAATCCGAAACCACTAGTTTCGCATGTAATTTAAATGTAACCACAGAGAAAGTGCAACGGCAGAGAATTAGTCTAATGTAATGGAGTAAAAAGCATGTCACAATTTACTCAAGTAAAAGTAAAAGTATAGTCCACAGAACAAGCTTTGAAAAGTACAAATCCCTTTAAAAAACGACACAAGTACTGTGCATGTAACGTGGTGCTTACAACCAACCTCTGATAACTGCACAGTATGTGTCTTCCTCAAGGTGGCTGGAACCCAGAACCACCATGTGACATGCTGTGATGTCCGATGGCAGATAGCCTTCACATGAAAGTATAGTCTTAGTCTAAGGTAAGCACATATGCCAATGTTCAGCGAAAGCACACAGTGGGCAATTCATTGCTGTTATGCTTATCTAACTACGCTTTCTTGCAAACTGTTTGTTTACTATGCTAGCATTACAAATGACTTTAAATGCATGCTGGCAAATCACAACATGAATTGAAGACAAATCCCTCACACGATAATCAGTTTATGGGCGGAAATATCTAAGAAGATTTTTACATTTTTGCCAAATACCCTTTTCACAATCTTGATGAATAAATGTTATGCCTCAGTGATTCAGTGTCAAATTATGCATTTTGCATGTCTGTGTGAATATGCAAACATGAAAGGTTATTTCATTTCAACTTTGACACCAATGCTACACCACAATGTGTGTTGTGTGGCCATAGATATGAAATATGTCGCTTTGGAAAATTGCTTACCAGCGATGTTCTTGACCTAACGGTTGTCACACCTGACCTCAGTGTCGAAACCATGGCACAGAACTCTCAAAGTGAATCATGTCAAAAACCAAGGAATTGTACACTGACTGAGCAATAAAGCAGTATAAAAATTGCATCCATTTCCTCTTGATCCTTAGTTTTAGTAGCCACTTTTGAAGGAATAGATTGTTCTGGTCACATGCATTTTAAGTTGACTTTTATCCATATTTCTGTGGACAATTATTGTTTTTTTTTTTTTTGGGCAACGTTGTATCTGTATCTACTGTTCAAAGTATAATTATAAGATATTAGATCTTAATATCGGCATTTTTTTTTATTGTACATCGATTGTACTGCCCCTCTCCACCTCCCCGTAGTATCCTGACCTTAGACTCTGGATCACTCCGGATACTCTGACTCTGGATTACTATGGTTTACTCTTCATGTAGTAACTCTGTTCACTGACTCTGGATACCCCCCTGACTACCCGCACTAGCTCTGTCATACCTACATTCTGCACATATCCATGTACAATACTGTAATATAGCCTTGTATAAATCTGTATAATTTTGCTGTATAATACTGCTGCACCATACTGCTGTATAATACTGCTGTCCACATCCTATAGCCTACTTATATTATCCCATACTTATATTTATATCCTGCTCTTCATATCCTGTAAAATATACTGTATATTGTACTTATATTCACCAGCACTGTTACTTACCTACTACCTATACATATATTTATATATTTATACTCACCTGTACCCTTATTGCCATATGTACATACCTGCATATACTTACCTGTACACAACTGCACTAGTCTGTATATAAATTATAGCAAGTATACTTTTCACTACCTTTTATAGTAATAATTCAATACTGTGCCTGTTAGCATTATAACTACTGCTTATAGTACTGTATTGTAGCACTTACTGACATGTTTGCACTCTGGTTAGATACTAAACTTATTTTCGCCAGTGGTGGGCCGTCAGGGCCTGCAAGGCCTTCTGTGCTGGCCTAAAAAATATCTGAATCACAGACTGATGTTAATTATATTTTTTCCATGAATACTTATTAAATAATTCCAAATGGTCTGTCCGCTTCCTTTCATAGCTTTTCCCCTGGTTGCGCTGATTCCAGATGTGTATTTTCATATTAAAGCATTTAACCAATCACATTTCAGCCATCATTTGTTGTTTGTATAGTTATTGAGGGGTGGATTGATTCAGACGGAGCACTACTGAAGGCCTAGGTGTGAAATGCACGGCCCGCCACTGCTTTTCGCTGTACTGTACCTGTACTGTACAATGACAATAAACTTGAATCTAATCTAATCTAATCTAATTATAGAAGTTTGTTTCATGTATGGATATGTTGACTGAACTTGTGTCTTCTTTGGCACTTTATACACATGCCTGTGATAACTGATGTCTATATGCGTGTCACATTTTATTATGACTTGTGTGCTTGATTTATATCGCTATTCATATACCTAATTCTCTGATGAACACAGTGGCGGGCCGTGCATTTCACACCTAGGCCTTCAGTAGTGCTCCGTCTGAATCAATCCACCCCTCAATAACTATTTTATGGCTATAAAAGCCATCTTATTGTTATGTTTTGAGTGTCTGTTCGGTTTGTTTTTGCACTTTGTTTATTTATCTTTCTTCAGTCATGTTTTCACTCCTCCTTGAGCTGCCACCTTACCGTGGTGGAGGGGTTTGCGTGTCCCAATGATCCCAGGAGCTAAGTTGTCGGGGGCTTCATGCCCCTGGTAGGGTCACCCAAGGCAAACAGGTCCTTGGTGAGGGACCAGACAAAGCGTGGCTCACAAGACCCTTATGATGACGAACATAAATGGAACTACGTTTCCCTTGCCCGGACGCTGGTCACCGGGCCCCCCTGGAGCCAGGCCCGGGGTAGGGCTCGAGGGCGAGCGCCTGGTGGCCGAGCCTACACCTATGGGGGCTCGGCCGGGCACAGCCCGAAGAGGCAACGTAGGACCCCCTTCCCATGGGCTCACCACCCATGGGAGGGGCCAAAGGGGTCGGGTGCAGTGTGAGATGGGCGGCGGCCGAAGGCAGGGGCCTTGGCGGTCCGATCTCGGCTGCAGAAGCTAGCTCTAGGGACGTGGAATGTCACCTCTCTGGCGGGGAAGGAGCCTGAGCTGGTGCGGGAGGTCGAGAGGTTCCGGCTAGATATAGTCGGCCTCGCCTCGACGCACGGCATGGGCTCCGGAACCAGTCTCCTTGAGAGGGGTTGGACTCTCTTCCACTCTGGAGTTGCCCCTGGTGGGAGGCGCCGAGCAGGGGTGGGAATACTTATTGCCCCCGGCTCGGTGCCTGTACGTTGGGGTTCACCCCGGTAGACGAGAGGGTAGCCTCCTCCGCCTTCGGGTGGGGGACGGGTCCTGACTGTTGTTTGTGCCTATGCTCCAAACAGCAGCTCAGAATACCCACCCTTTTTGGAGTCCTTGGAGGGGGTGTTGGAGAACACTCCTTCCGGGGACTCCCTCGTTTTGCTGGGAGACTTCAATGCTCACGTGGGCAACGATAGTGAGACCTGGAGGGGCGTGATTGGGAGGAACGGCCCCCCCGATCTGAACCAGAATGGTGCTTTGTTGTTGGACTTCTGTGCTTGTCACAGATTGTCCATAACGAACACCATGTTCAAGCACAAGCGTGTCCATATATGCACCTGGCACCAGGACACCCTGGGCCGCAGTTCAATGATCGACTTTGTGGTCGTGTCGTCGGACTTGCGGCCGCATGTCTTGGACACTCGGGTGAAGAGAGGGGCGGAGCTGTCAACTGATCACCACCTGGTGGTGAGTTGGCTCCGATGGTGGGGAGGATGCCGGTCAGGCCTGGCAGGCCCAAACGTATTGTGAGGGTCTGCTGGGAACGTCTGGCAGAGTCTCCTGTCAGAAGGAGCTTCAACTCCCACCTCCGGAGAGCTTCAACCATGTCCCGGGAGGCGGGGGACATTGAGTCCGAATGGGCCATGTTCCGTGCCTCTATTGTCGAGGCGGCTGACCGGAGCTGTGGCCGCAAGGTCGTCGGTGCCTGTCGCGGCGGTAATCCCCGAACCCGCTGGTGGACACCGGCAGTGAAGGATGCCGTCAGGCTGAAGAAGGAGTCCTATCAGACCTTTTTTGGCCTGTGGGACTCCGGAGGCAGCAGATGGGTATCGGCGAGCCAAGCGGAGCGCGGCCGGCGGTCGCTGAGGCAAAAACTCGGGCATGGGAGGAGCTCGGTGAGGCCATGGAGAACGACTTCCGAACGGCCGAGGAGGTTCTGGACCACCATCCGGCGTCTCAGGAGGGGGAAGCAGTGCACTGTCAACACTCTGTACAGTGGGGATGGGGCGCTGCTGACCTCGACTCGGGACGTCGTGGGTCGGTGGAGGGAATACTTCGAAGACCTCCTCAATCCCACCGACACGCCTTCCAGCGAGGAAGCAGAGTCTGGGGACTCGGGGGTGGGCTCTCCTATCTCTGGGGCTGAGGTCGCCACGGTGGTTAAAAAGCTCCGTGGTGGCAGGGCCTCGGGGTGGATGAGATCCGCCCGGAGTCCCTCAAGGCTCTGGATGTTGTGGGGCTGTCTTGGTTGACACGACTCTGCAGCATCGCGTGGACATCGGGGCAGTGCCTCTGGACTGGCAGACCAGGGTGGTGGTCCCCCTCTTCAAGAAAGGGGACCGGAGGGTGTGTTCCAACTACAGGGGGATCACACTCCTCAGCCTCCCTGGTAAGGTCTATTCAGGGGTTCTGGAGAGGAGGGTCCGTCGGATGGTTGAACCTCGGATTCAAGAGGAGCAATGTGGTTTTCGTCCTGGTCGCGGAACTGTGGACCAGCTCTACACCCTCCGTGGGGTCCTGGAGGGTGCATGGGAGTTTGCCCAACCAGTCTACACATGTTTTGTGGACTTGGAGAAGGCTTTCGACCGTGTCCCTCGGGGAGTCTTGTGGGGGGTGCTCCGGGAGTACGGGGTACCGGACCCCTTGATACGGGCCATTCGGTCCCTGTACGACCGGTGCCAGAGCTTGGTCCGCATTGCTGGCAGTAAGTCGGACTTGTTCCCGGTGAGGGTTGGACTCCGCCAGGGCTGCCCTTTGTCACCGGTTCTGTTCATAACCTTTATGGACAGAATATCTAGGCGCAGCCCGGGCGTTGAGGGGGTCCGGTTCGGTGGCCTGAGGATCGGGTCACTGGTCTTTGCAGATGATGTGGTCCTGTTGGCTTCATCGGGCCGTGACCTCCAGCTCTCGCTGGAGCGGTTCGCAGCCGAGTGTGAAGCGGCTGGTATGAGAATCAGCACCTCCAAATCCGAGACCATGGTTCTCAGCCGGAAAAGGGTGGAGTGCACTCTCCAGGTCGGGGAGGAGATCCTGCCCCAAGTGGAGGAGTTTAAATACCTCGGGGTCTTGTTCACGAGTGATGGAAGGATGGAGCGGGAGATCGACAGGCGGATTGGTGCGGCGTCGGCAGTGATGCAGACGCTGCATCGGTCTGTCGTGGTAAAGAGGGAGCTGAGCCTAAAGGCAAAGCTCTCGATTTACCGGTCGATCTATGTTCCTACCCTCACCTATGGTCACGAGTTGTGGGTAGTGACCGAAAGAACGAGATCGCGAATACAAGCGGCTGAAATGAGTTTCCTCCGCAGGGTGTCTGGGCTCTCCCTTAGAGATAGGGTGAGGAGCTCGGTCATCCGGGAGGGACTCAGAGTAGAACCGCTGCTCCTCCGCGTCGAGAGGAGCCAGATGAGGTGGCTGGGGCATCTGGTTAGGATGCCTCCTGGACGCCTCCCGGGTGAGGTGTTCCGGGCACGTCCCACCGGGAGGAGGCCCCGGGGAAGACCCAGGACACGCTGGAGAGACTATGTCTCTCGGCTGGCCTGGGAACGCCTCGGGATTCCCCCGGAAGAGCTGGACGAAGTGGCCGGGGAGAGGGAAGTCTGGGTCTCCCTGCTTAGGACGCTGCCCCCGCGACCCGAACAGGACAAGCGGTAGACGATGGATGGATGGATGGATGTTTCATTCTCGTTCTGTCATGCACTTCGGGAAATTCTATGTTTCGGTTTTTCCGTCTTCGTTTCTAATCTCGTTTTACTTCCTTCTTACTTTCTAATTACACTTTGTATATATTAGTTAGATGTATATAGTACTAACCAACTAATCTACTAACATTAGGGATTTAGATTAAGTTACTAACACTACTAATCACTAATTATCTCACGCTTCTAACTATCGCTGTCATCCTCTCTCGTCCTATCTCTGTACGCTTCTCACGTTCCGCTTTATTCGCACGCAGATTTCTTTATGCGTTCCTCCTCCTCCCTAAAAAAACGAAACATAGAATTTCCCGAAGTGCATGACAAGACAAGGAGAGGAACTCGAACAGGAACAATGACAGACGGGGAACAGAACGAGAATGAAACATGACTGAAGAAAGATAAATAAACAAAGTGCAAAAACAAACCGAACAGACACCCGTTGCCGTTGCATCGCAGATAGATAACGCGTGTATCCAGAATAAATGCCTTTACTGAAGAAACAAACCCGGGGTGCTACAGCTGCGACACACATAAAAAAGCATCAATAATAAAATTGCAATATTATTTAGGAAAATAGCAACATTTTACTCACCAAAAATCCTTATTATTTGTACACAAAATCCATCCCCCTTTCTTTCCTCAAAAAGAGTTAAATTACTCTGTCGTACAGATTATCCGTGTGTTTCAGTTCCATCAAGAAGTCCTTTTCTATCACCATCGAAGCTAATGCTGAAAGTCGAGCCTGCCCTGTCGTGTTTCTGGCATAAGTTTTAATTCGCTTTAGGGTTGAAAATGTCCGCTCAAATGTCTGAATCACAGACTGATGTTAATTATATTTTGTCCATGAATACTTATTAAATAATTCCAAATGGTCTGTCCGCTTCCTTTCATAGCTTTTCCCCTGGTTGCGGTGCTTCCAGACGTGTATTTTCATATTCAAGCATTTAACCAATCACATTACATCATAGTCAGACACTCTCTGACTATCCAATCAAAGGGTGTGAATACGCTGACGTTACCTAGGCCTTCTAGAAGGCCTTCGTGTCCCCAACTCAAAATCTGATTGGTTGAAGCAACAGTTTGATCAACACTTATTTTATGCTACAGGGCCTGCAGAACTGATTGTGAAGGCCTACAGGCAGATTTATTTGACCCTGGCAACAAATGATGGCTGAAATGTGATTGGTTAAATGCTTTAATATTAAAATACACGTCTGGAATCAGCGCAACCAGGGGAAAAGCTATGAAAGGAAGCGGACAGACCATTTGGAATTATTTAACCCCCTGAGGTCGGCTGGATCGGCGCCGATCCCAGCAGCAATACAAGTATATTACTATTTCTAACTTCGCGATATTTTATCATACACACGCGACAAAAACATTGACAGAAACCTTAGAATCGCGACTTTCCGATTTGAGCACTGGCAAATCAAATGGGATTTTTTAAATTAGCTTAATTAGACCAAAAGTAGGCGGCACGGTGGTGCAGTGGTTAGCGCTGTCGCCTCACAGCAAGAAGGTCTCGGGTTCGAATCCAGGCCGGGGGCCTTTCTGTGTGGAGTTTGCATGTTCTCCCCGTGTCCGCGTGGGTTTCCTCCGGGTACTCCGGTTTCTTCCCACAGTCCAAAGACATGCACGTTAGGCTAATTGGAGAGTCTAAATTGCCCGTAGGTATGAGTGTGAGTGAATGGTGTGTGTGCCCTGCAATGGATTGGCGACCTGTCCAGGGTGTATTCCTGCCTCTCGCCCGGAACGCATGCTGGGATAGGCTCCAGCCCCCCGCGACCCTGACCAGGAATAAGCGGCTTAGACAATGGATGGATGGATGGATGGATAGACCAAAAGTAAACCTTGCTTTTTACTCTGTTTTTTACCTTTTAGTAACGTCCCCCTTCTATTGACATGTTAACGAGGTGCTAATTTCGGGGAGGTGCGTCGGGCCATGTGTGAAAACGCCGGCATAAACAACACAAACTGAAGAGGACAGTCTATGCTGATATTTATTTTATTTCGCTTGTTTTCAAATACTCGTGAAAATATATATAAATTCCGCGTCTTGTGACTACATATTCCGCATGTCGCAATGTAACAAATTGCAATAGGCACAGAAAATACTTTTCAAACAGCGTAAAATGTTATAAAATATATCGTATGTCTGTGTTTACGCTTGCAATCTGCCAGCAACAGTCTATGCTATTTATTTAATTTCGCTTGTTTTTTTATTTTTTTACATCTTGTCTGTGTTTACGCTTGCAATCTGCCAGCAACAGTCTATGCTGATATTAATTTTATTTCGCTTGTTTTCAAATACTCGTGAAAATATAGCCTATGAATATCGCGTGTTGTGACGCCAAACATTCCGCGTGTTGCAACGTAACAAAGAGCCAAAATGGCGGCTGCTGACAAGAAGCGCTTGTCGTGAAAGGAGAAATGGTAACTCAAATATTGCTTAGCCATTTAAAATCTAAATGGTTGTTTTAACTCTAAAGAGGCATGAAATCACAAAAAGTTTAATTGGAAGACACTTTTTTTCCTTGGGTCTCAGGATGGCCTTTGAGAGAGAGAGATGGCCCATCTGACAGATCTTAGAGGTGTGGACAATGAATAATGAATATTCAGGAATTTAGCATTTAGCCCTCCCACAGCCTGAAATAAATGTGACCAGTTCTGATAAAAACAGGTTTTTAGCTATTTAGATCTCAGATGTGCTAAACTATTTTCACACCCTTACATAACCAAGACCTTGGTGAACAAACGCACATTGGCAAAACAATTCGTCACTATAGTTTAGTGTGTGCTTTCACATCTTTTGTGACAGCAGAAAAATTTACTATTTTTAACTTGTGTGTTTGTAGATCTATTTACAAGCTGCATATGATACTGACCAAACTATTGATGGCATACAAATGTAGCTGTGATTGTCCTTCAAATAAAAATATCAAACATTTTGGAGTAAGTGTGTGTTAAATTGATGAAATTGAGATAAATATCAGACCATGCCAAAATCAAAAAACATCTAAAAGCTTAGCACGGACCTCAGGGGGTTAATAAGTATTCATGGAAAAAATATAATTAACATCAGTCTGTGATTCAGATATTTTTTAGGCCAGCACAGAAGGCCTTGCAGGCCCTGACGGCCCACCACTGGATGAACATCTAGTTACCAAAAGGGAACATGCTTGTACCTCAGTGTGTCAAAGTTTCATTCATTACCAGTGTTACTACAATCATACAGATGCATGTATTTCTTCAAACTTGGTCCACATACTTGGAAACACAGTGGGCTCTAGTTTCGTTGTCAAAACGCAATACGCAGGCAGTAGCACTTATCCTTAATAAAAGCACATTAATGCGTGTATATTCTGGTAGTTTCGTGACAAGAGGTTGTAGTGCACCTGTGGCGCAGATGTAAAAGAGGTTGGTTTAAGAAGAATAAATTACCTGTGCGTGTGGTGAGGGTTTGGTTCAACATGACCAATCAAATCATCTGTTTTTCCCCCTTTAATACCTTTGTCATAGTGAACTGGTCATTTCATCATGTCTAATGAAGAGCAAGCGACATGGCTTGCGAAGAGCACATTATGAGACTTGCTGTCAATACAGTAAAATGGAGTATGTAATTGGACAGTATCATGTGGCAAAACCAAATGAAAATAACATTTGTATGTTAAGCATTTGTATACGAAACTGATACAGGTGTCCGGGAGGGGGAAGAGGAACTTCTTTAGTTTAGTTTGTGTAATTTCATCAAAGTCACGTAATATTAAACCGTATATTTACATTTCAAATATTCCCAGTTGGAAGTTGATGCAACTGCCAAATGTATCCATACAGTTGTGTTAGTATCCATAGCTTATAAGTAGAAGTGCTAATAGAGAAAGAAATACCAAATCTTATTCTCAACTTTGACCCCAACCTTTGGAGATGACTCTGTGAGTTTAGCATTGCGCCTGTCCCACCCAGCGCCATCCAGAAACAGCCCGTAGATGTAGACGCCCCCAACGTCTGCAGAGGGGGGCCCCGTGACGTCCTCCCTCATCATTCTGGTGACATCATTGTGCAGGATCACAGTGTCCAGGGCCCAGCCTTTGGATAAGTTCATCCGTGTGGTTTCCTGTCGCATGGCTGTCAAGAAACCCTTCCACAAACGAACAAAAAATGAAAACACTCAAACCATACTAGCCTATGTACACTTCCCTCAGATATTCATCAGTGACTTTTAACATTTAATTTTACAATTTCATTGAAACATTCATTATACACATTTTCATTGAATTCACTGAGGAAATACTTTCATATATTATTCATATCACTGTCATCACTGATGACATCACAGTTATTCATATTTATTTATTTGAGACTGTGTGTAATTAAAAACACGATGGTCATGTGCAACATTGTACCAAAGTTAGCCATATTGGTCATTGATATTCTCTGAGTAGAAGTGTATTTGGTGAAATTAGGCGGTTTACTCAGTGGAAGCTTAATATCTGTGATGCATAATTTTTTTAATAGGTAAATTATATAAAGTCAAATCGACAATTATTGTGACCCTTGATAAAGTTGAGCAAAAAACGTTATGTTATGAGCTATATTGTATGCTCAAAAAATTATTCTATTTTTTTTTCTTCGATTTTTCGTATACGAGGAACATTTTTAGGATAATATCCTAATATCCAAAAAGATATGTCACAATTATTGACACAATTATTTGAAGATCCATCAGATTCTTCTGTCTGTATTGCCCTCTTCAATTCAAACCACCACATTTTCAATTGGGTTGAAGTCTGGAGACTGAGATGGGCATTGACCATTTTGTGGTCAGTTAACCATTTTTTGGTTGATTTTGAGGCATGCTTGGGATAATTGTCTTGCTGAAAGATTCATTTGCGGCTAAGTTTCAGCTTCCTGGCAGGGAGGAAGCAGGTTTTTGTCCAAAATGTCTTGGTACTTGCTGGATTTCATGATTCCATTGACCTTAAAAAGAGATCAAAGATCCCCCACTATATTTCACTGTGGGGAGGTGCATTTTGGTCACCTGCGCCCACAGGTTGTTAAGCCTAAACTTCACTTCTGTTAACATCAAACTTCACAGTTCCGACAACGTCCTTCAACTGACCTGGTTTGTCTGATCTGACTATAAAAATGCGAAACTCTGACTGGATGAGACCAAAATGTAGCTAACAACAAAAAAATCCAACATGCGTGTAAATTAATTGGTTACAGCACACCAAGTACTCTAATCACTGCCATCTATTCCAATAAGGCCTCAAAAATCACTTTTCTGTGTGCTTACCTGGGGATTAAAGAAGCCAGTGAGCCAGAACTGGTTGGGTCTCCCACTGACCAGCCAGGCGTGGAACTGCTGGTTCCTCTCAAGCAGCTCTGTGAACCAGAAGCCGAGGGTGGCCGACTCCCACGAGATCTTGTGCCACAGCCTGGGGATACGGGCGTCATACATGTTGTCCAGCGCATCCCGCAAGTCTTCAGACATGATGATAGTACCTGAAGCAGAGCAAACCTTTCCTGTATATTTGCAATACAACCCAATGACCTGCTTCTTCAAACACACTCAGGCTACCACCTCTAACATGACTAAAAGATTAATTCACATATGAACTTTGTTCTTTGAACATCCTCCGTCCTTTAGACATTTGTATTTGACATTTGATTTCAAATCAATATTTACATTTGTAACACATGTGCCAAATGAACATGCCCTATAGTAATGTCATAACTGTCATTTAAACCCATTTAACTGCTGGGCATTTAAAATATTAGTTATTTACACATGCTAAAAGCTTAAACTCTCCCACTACTGAAAGTACTTTTTTGCTTTTGAAATCTCATTCAAATGTCTTAGGGATGCGTACAATAATTAACTTTTTTGTGTCACTGTATTTACGTTCAGATCACTTCCTCTCATATCTGTACAAGAGGTGTCATTTTATAGTGAAAACCCCATACAATATGACTTGTGATTGGATAAAAACATGGAACCACTTTGGATAGATTTTGGGACACTTGGGTCCTATTTTAGAAACAACACTGTAGAATGTGATTGCTTTCAGTTATTTGCATCCATTTTTTTGTGGAAGTGTACAACCCCTTGGGGTAGCACATACAACAATTTATCTAGAATCTGCTATGGCTTTAGGCAGAAACATCATCATATTAGTAGGGTGTAAACCATTTTGTCTTTATTTGACATTTTATGTACTTATAAAGTGCATCATGAGTCGCATAGTTGACATATTTGTAGATGCTGATACTGGATTCATCATGGTACAACAGTCCACCTCACATCAAGCCCTCAACCATGTCTGTGCAAAGTTTACTTTGGAGATATTAGGCTTGGTGTAGTAGTATTGAAAAACAGGTGGAAATAACCAGTTTTAGGCCTTGACACGAAGGGGTTAACATAACATAACATAACATAACATAAGGGGAAGAGGAGAACAGGCCATTCAGCCCAACACTGCTCGTCCATTCCTACCACTAATCTGCTCACAATGCTTAGTTTACCCAAAGGCTAGAGTGTCTAACACTGGATCGAGCCTGGCCTTGAATACCCCTAGTGTCTCAGCCTCCACTACATGTCCAGGCAAGCTATTCCACACATTGATCACTCTCTGTGTGAAAAAATATTTCCTAGTGTCAGTGTGAAATGTACCCTTTGTCAGTTTCCATTTATGCCCCCTCGTTCTGCTAACCGAACTCAACTTGAATAATTTCCTGAAATTCACTTTGTTTTAATAAATTTAAAAGCCTCAATCAAATCTCCCCTAAGTCTCCTTTTACTAAGCTTGAACAGTCCAAGCATCTCTAGCCTTTCCTCATAACACTTGTCTTTTATGCCTGGAAACATCCTTAGTTTCGTCCAGAACAACAGATATACTGTCAGATGTTTTGATGTTAGATGTATTGGCTATACATGGTAAAAAAAAAAAATCTAAGTTGACTAGAATAATTACTGTTATTACTATTATGATTGTTTAGACGTTTTGGCATCTTTGGATTGTCAACTTTGTTCTTGGAAATATTATGTGAGTGAGAAGATTCAAATCATAAGTTTTACATATCGGTCTATTGTGGATATAGGATATTGTTGCACACCATTGTCATTGGTGCATCCATGTTTCACTTTGTTGACAATTCCCTGTAAATGTATCATACTATTGGCTTGCTTATTTTATAATCAATCCTTGATGGTATAATTGGTTATGCACATGTGCTGTTTGTCTCATCATTTCTGAGATTAGTACAAGCATGAGTGACTTCTTGAGCAAAGGTTTTGAAACCCTAAAATTAGGTATCAGAAGTGTTGCAGTGCTGGCTGTGGCCGGAAGTGCCGTAGGGTAGCTTATAATTGACCACAGCATCACCCGGGAAGGGAGGTACCCAGTTGCCACCTTTGACTTGAGAAAATCCGGGAAACTGGGCCCATTCATAACATATACATTATATATATACAGTGAGCACCATAATTAATTGGACTGTGACACATTTGTTGTTATTTTGGTTCTGTACTCTAGCACTTTGGGATTGAAAGGATACAATGACAATGAGGTTAAAGTGCAGACTGTCAGCTTTAATTTGAGGGTATTTTCATCCATATCGGATTAACTGTTACGGCCACGGCCGCAACTTAGTTTATTTTTATGTTTCAGAGCGTTTTTCCCTTCCCTTTTCCCTGTGTTCCGGTTCTCCCTGTTGTGTTTGTCTGTGTGTGATGTCCTCCTCTGCATTCTCTGGCTCCCTCCTTGATTACAACAAATCTGCAACACCTGCGCTGTCTACTCACCTGCTATCAATTATCATCAGCCCTGCAGTGTATATCAACCCCGGTTTCTCCTTCATTCCTCGTCAGATTGTTCTGTCTCTCCGCTTCAGTGGTAGCTACGCAGCAGCTCTTCCTAGCCATGATTTCTTCTGTGTTTATTTTCTTCGTCGGTTTATATGTGTTTTCCTTTTTTCCCCCGTGTTTAGGTTTACTTCTCGCCTGTCTGTTTTGTTCGTTTATTCGTTTGCCATCCTGCCTGCCTGCCCATGGACCAGCCAGTCCACTTCCTTGCCTGCCAGCTTACCTGCCTCCGAGCCAGCTTCCCTACCTGCCAGCCAGCTTCCCTGCCCTGCCTACAAGCCAGCTTCCCTGCTTGCCTGCCTACAAGCCAGCTTCCCTGCTTGCCTGCCTGCCAGCCAGCTTCCCGGCCTGCCCACTTCCTTGCCTGCCTCCTTCGTCTGCCCTCACCATTGTTCCCCTGCGCCAGTCATTGTATATTTATATGATAAATACCCTCACCTTATCTCATCCTCTGTGTCAGTGTCCTGCGTTTGGGTTCAATCTGCGTATCAGTCATAACATTAACCATTTAGAAATTATAGAAACTTTGGTACATAGTCCCCCCCATTTTAAGGCACCATAATTAATTGGGCAGTTTAACATAATGTAGAATAAAGTAATCATTTTTAATATTTGATCGCATATCCTTTCCATGCAATGACTGCTTGAAGTCTGCAACGCATAGACATCACCAGACGCTGGGTATCTTCCCTGGTGATGCCAGGCCTGTACTGCAGCCATCTTCAGTTCCTGCTTATATCGGGGACTTTTTGCCTTCTGTCTCCTCTTCAGCATGTAAAATGCATGTTCAATTGGATTCAGATCTGGTGATTGACTCGGCCAGTCAAGGATTTTCCACTTTTTGGCCGTCAAAAACCCCTTCATTGTTCTAGCAGTATGTTTCGGTTCATTGTCTTGTTGCATGATGAAGTGCCGTCCAATTCGTTTGGAGGCATTTGGTTTTATCTGAGCAGATAAAATATTTCTGTAGACTTCAGAATTCATTGTTCTACTTCTGCCTGCAGTCACATCATCAATGAAGACAAGTGAGCCCGTTCCACTGGCAGCCATACAGGCCCAAGCCATAACACCCCCTCCACCATGTTTCACGGATGAGGTGGTATGCTTTGGATCATGGGCATTTCCTTTTTTTCCTCCACACTTCCTCTTTCCATCACTCTGGTACATGTTAATCTTTGTCTCATCTGTCCACAAGACTTGTGGGGCTCTTTTAGGTGCTTTTTAGGAAACTGTAATCTCGCCTTTCTGTTCTTCAAGCTTATCAGTGGTTTGCATCTTGTAGTGTACCCTCTGTAGTCCTGCTGGTGTAGTCTTCTACGTATGATAGACTTTGACACATCTACACCTGCATCCAGGAGAGTGTTTTTGATCTGTTGGGCCATTGTCAGGGGGGTTTTCTTCACCATACAGAGTATTCTCCGGTCATCCACTACAGTGGTCTTTTGACATAATTGAGTTCACCAGTTGTTTTTTTCTTGTTAATGATGAACCAAACCGTTGACTTGGGCATGCCCAGGGTTTTTGCAATGTTCCTGATTGATTGATTTTCATTTCTGAGCCTTATGACGGCCAGCTTAATTTGTATCAACACTGCTGTCTTCCTCATGTTGTCACACCCCAACAAGCAAAGGCAATTGCAAAGTCTACAATCAAGACTAGACATCAACAGCTCTCTTCTGCATTCACTAACGACACAAATGAATACACCTACCTAACGAAACACATCATTGTGAAGCCAATTCAACAAATACTTAGATCTAAGTACCTTAGATCGAAACAATCTAAATGGATGAAGATACCCTCAAATTAAAGCTGACAGTCTGCACTTCAACCTCATTGTCATTGTATCCTTTCAATCTAAGTGCTAGAGTACAGAACCAAAATAACAAACAAATTGTCACTGAGGGCGGGGGGGGGGGGGCTGGAGCCTATCCCAGCATACATTGGGCGAGAGGCAGGAATACACCCTGGACAGGTCACCAATCCATCCACACATACACCACTCAATCAGCGACAGTGCTATCCACTGCTCAACCATACCACCCAGGCAAAGGACTAAGACTATTTAAACTAATCCTGTTCACAAATCTTTATGAAAACACAAGTCAAAATTAATAGTGAATACAATTGGGATCAAGATCAGGGTATAATTTACCCAATCTAGCTCTCAACCAGTAAAGTCTATGCATTACTTTAAATTGAATACGACTGTGTCTACAGTTGACTGTGGAGGAATGTACTCTATTCAGGACAGGGTCCCAAAGGTCTTCCTCCAGTACCATATCCAAGTCACTCTCCCCATACTGAGGCTTGCGGAGCTGCATAAATCATTTTTATCCATGATATGAATTTTGGGCCAAAACCAAACTTCTTCAAAGCATATGTCAGGTAGTCCCACTCGACACAATCAAGGTGAGACCACCACCTCTGGCTCGTCAGACGGAGTTGAGTATAATACATTCAAAAGACATCTGAAAGACTGCCAAAAGAGTGCCTACTCTTAACAAAACATGTCTGGATAGAGATAATTTGATGAAGAGTAGTGTCTAACTGGCCTTGTAATCTGATTTTGTAATCTGAACTCAACAGTGAGATGGGGCACATTTATTTGTTATTTTTATCAACTAAATTGAAAGTGATGTATTGCCTGTTTCAATAATTGGTCGCTACAATGTTAGTTTTCATTCAAGGTATCTATTTTCTTCAATCTGCGCCATAGCTGTTTGGGCTGGTAAAACGTGTTGTGTGCATGAAATATGATCCCGGAATATTTCTCAGGGAAGTGAGAATAGCCTATACGTTCACTGGGAGCAGGCAGCATATCCTGTTCTGAACTACTTAAGCATTGTTTTTTTTGTACGACATTAATAAATGAAGTGTAACACACTGTATTGGGTAACATCTGTATGCACGTATGATGAGATTATTTTCTCGTAAAAAAAAAAGTCTGGAAATGAAATCCAAAAAAGCCTTTTATGTGAGGCTGGCAAAAAAACTAAAAAGATGGGAAATTAAACCAAAAAACTACACTACCGTTCAAAAGTTTGGGGTCACCTGCTGGAAACTAGGTTTATCTCATAATTGACAATGCTTTACACCGTATACATTTCTGTAAATACTTTAAAATGACAAAAAACACATGTAACAATGAACAAAATGAACATCAAAGAAATGTTCAAGAAAATTATATTGAAAATTGAATCTTGGATTCCTCAAAATAGTCACCCTTTGGCGTGAGAATAGCCTCACAAACAGTGGCCATTCGGTTAATAAGTTTTAGCAGGAAATCACCCGACATGTTTTCCCAGCTATCCTGCAGCAATTCCCAGAGAAACTTGTGGGTTGCTTTGCTTTGACTCTTCCTTTCCAGTTTGTCCCATACAAGTTCTATGGGATTGAGGTCTGGACACTGGGCAGGCCAGGTCTTTAGTTTGAGTTGTTGTTCACATTCCTCCTTCACCAGATAGTTCTTGCACAACTTCAAGGTGTGTTTCGGGTCGTTATCTTGCTAAAGAATGAAGGAGTGCCCGATTAGCCATAGTCCAGATGGAAGGTGACCCCAAACTTTTGAACGGTAGTGTATGTTTTAAAAGAGAGATAATAGTTTACAAAAGTGTTCCTCTGAAAATAATATTTTTGATTGTTCATTCAATGAGGAAAGTTTGATTGAATCCCCAGCAGCCTGCCTAGTGGTGAGTACATTGTTTGAAGTAGACCAACATAGTTACAATACTGTAGCAGGTATCAAAGCATTGTGTGTTGGAAGACTTGTTAGTGCATAGGTCAAGATAATGTTTGAGGTGCTCGCATGAATTTCCCGTCTTTTGCCAACCTTTATCTCTCACTTAAAACATTTTTTTTGGTTTAAATAAAACCACGGCTGGGATGCAGTTTGTTTTCCAAAAGTAGCTGAGGTTAAACCTAATACGATTTCTGTTGTTGTATGATGAAAATACAAAAGTGGGGCTTTCAAACAAACTGTTTTCATTACATTACATTACAGGCATTTAGCAGATGCTCTTATCCAGAGCAACTTACACAGTTTACATTTCTTTACACCCAATCCATTTATACAGCTGGATATTTTACTGATTAAGTACCTTGCTCAAGGGTACAACAGCTGTGCCCCACCTGGGAATTGAACCAGCAACCTCTGAGTTACAAGTCCAGCTCTCTAACCATTACACTACACTGCCAGCCCTCATTATGTGTTACTTGGATATTAACGGGCCCTGAATTACATTCTCATTCTCTCTCTCTCTCTCTCTCTCTCTCTCTCTCTCTCTCTCTCTCTCTCTCTCTCTCTCTCTCTCTCTCTCTCTCTCTCTCTCTCTCTCTCTCTCTCACTTATACTGTAGGCATGCCCTCACTCATGCACGTAAACATGAAATTCTGTGCACAAACACAACACACACATGCACACACACACGCACAAGCACACACATATGCGCACACACACACAACACACACATGCGCACGCACACACACATACACACACACACGTGTACAGACATACGAGCACACACACGCACGCACACACATATACACATACATATACACACAACCACAGATCAACATTCCTCTCTAAAAACTAGCATCCAGGGTTAAAACTAATCGGTTCACTAATTACTCTCCTAAAACCATAGTAAACTATGGAAGTGCTCCATTTTCAGGTGTAGCAAAAATACTTTGCATTGTAGCTCAGGAATTTATAAGATGACTGCTGTGCCAATACAGTATATTTATGTTTATATTTCATTAGGCACTGTGGGACAGAGAAGGAAAAGTGACATTTATTCAGTTTCATACAAATAAAAATGAATCATAATTTTTAAAATGCCCCAAAATGCTACACTTTGTTGATTTAAAGGGAAACTGCACATTCTGAAAAAGAAACACTACAGCATAATTTAATAATATCAAAATAAGTCCAAATGTATCTTATAAAGCTATGAATCTCCCAAAATGTGATGTTACATAATACATTTAATTTCAGAGCAGCTCTCCAATTTCAAGTTTGATATTATATTAACCCTATTGTTTACCATCATATTTGACAAAGAACCAGACTGAAACCAATGCTAAGCCTCCGGCAGCCCATAATAGTAATGATTTCATGAACTTTTTCTCTGAGAAGATTGAGAAAATTAGAGATGAAATTTCTAAAATGGCACCTTCTGCTGTAGCGGACACTGATCAGAAAGCACAGGCTTACCAGGACAGGGGTCCTATGGCTACTCTTGAGTTTTTTAGTGCTCTGGAGTGGACTGAATTTTCTAAATTGGTTATGTCCTCCAAACCATCTACTTGTCAATTAGACCCAATCCCAACAAAACTTGTTAAAGAACTTCTTCCTGTTATGGGGCAATCCATGCTAGACATTATTAATCTGTCTCTTTCATCAGGCTATATGCCAAATTCTCAAAAAGTGGCAGTAATTAAGCCACTTTTAAAGAAACCAAACCTTGACCCAGAAAATCTCAGTAACTACAGGCTCATTTCTAATCTTTCTTTTTCTCTCAAAATTCTAGAGAAAGCTGTAGCTCAGAGACTGACTTCGTTCCTGACATCAAATGACATCTATGAAACTTTTCAGTCAGGATTTAGGCAACACCATAGCACTGAGACTGCTCTTATTAAAGTTGTCAATGACTTACTGATATCAGCTGACTGTGGATGTGTCTCTATTCTTGTGCTTTTGGACTTAAGTGCTGCGTTTGACACAATAGACCACCAAACTCTTCTGAGCAGACTTGAAAACCTAGTTGGACTGCGTGGACAGGCACTCTCCTGGTTTAAATCCTACCTATCAGATAGATATCAATTTGTGCAGTTAAATGACGAGCCCTCTGCTCTCATCAAGGTGGAATATGGTATCCCTCAAGGTTCTGTTTTGGGGCCATTATTGTTCTCCCTTTACATGTTGCCACTTGGTGATGTCATTCGTAAACATGGCGTACATTTTCACTGCTACGCAGATGACACACAATTATACCTATCAATGAAACCTGGCGAAGGACAATTCGAACAGTTGGAGGCCTGTTTTAAAGACATAAAAGACTGGATGTCAGATAATTTTCTATTGCTGAATACTGATAAAACAGAGATGTTGGTCTTGGGGCCCAAAAACCTCAGAAGAGGGTTATCTGATTTATCTCTTAATCTGGATGGCTGCTCTGTTGCTGCAAGTTTGGCGGTAAAAGACCTTGGTGTTACTATAGATCCTGGTCTCTCATTTGATAGTCACATCAAAAACATTTCCAGAGTAGCCTTTTTTTCACCTGAGGAATATTGCCAAAATTAGGGGCTTCCTGTCATTAATAGATGCAGAAAAATTGGTACATGCCTTTGTTACATCTAGATTAGATTATTGCAATGCATTACTGTCTGGCTGTTCCAATGCCTCACTCAGGAGCCTACAACTCGTACAGAATGCTGCTGCAAGGATCCTGACTAGAACAAAGAAATATGAGCACATTAGTCCTGTGTTAGCGTCACTTCACTGGCTTCCTATAAACTATCGTGTAGACTATAAGGTACTCCTCTTAACTTATAAGGTGTTGCATGGACTTGCACCCTCTTACTTGACGGATCTACTTCATCCGTACAATCCCCCACGTTCACTTCGCTCACAAGATGCAGGCAACTTGGTAGTCCCTAGAATATCAAAAATACAGCAGGTGGCAGAGCTTTCTCCTATAGAGCTCCTTTACTATGGAACAGTCTACCCATCTCTGTGAAGGAGTCAGACACGGTCTCAATTTTCAAGTCTAGGTTAAAAACGCATCTCTTTAGTCTCTCTTATAGTCATTAGGTGCAGATGTGGAGGGCGTAGCAATAGAGCCTTCTGGTGCAATGAGCTATCCTTACTGTCACCAATCATAAGTGATGATCCGCCCCTATCAGGACTGCTGATGATGTGGTGGGATGGTCTCTGAGTGCCCTCATGGCTGCGTGCTCCCTGTGCCACTCACCTAATTAGTTATGCTGCCCTAGATTACTTCTGCTGGTGCAAAAGTGTTATCACTACTCTTCCCCTGATCCGGCGTGATATTTATCATAGTCATAATTGCACCTTTCCTCTTTTCTCCCCAGCTTCGTGGGCACCTGCCCGGAGCTCACCTGCCCCAGAGTCAACCCCCACCCCTGCCATGTGTTAGCCGGATGCCGCTGGCCCAGACCCTAGCTGCTGGTTCCATCCCCGCCCTGCCCTGGTATCTGGAGGGATGAGGTCCACCCCACTCCTACACTTAGAATGCCCTTCCAGTGGTCTGTTAAGCCGCATGAGCCTCAAGGACTATTTGTGTTGTTTTTCTCTGTATCCCACAATTTTCCAGGAGTTCATCTCGACCGCCTTTTAAGGGGTCAGGGAATAATTTTCCAGTTTCCTACATTGGCTCCAATGGTTTTCTGGTTTTTTGATTCCCTCTGGAAAATGCCAACTGTGAAGCGCTGTGTGACAACCTGTTTGTAAATGGCGCTATACAAAAATAAAGATTGATTGATTGATTGATTGATTGATATTTGCGTTGTGTTTTGTGATTCATAGAGCAATCTTCAAACGTATTGTGTTCGCTGAGTTACTCAGATGTTTCAATGCACTGTATTAAATTCACTACTGCATAAATGGTAACACTTTGTGCATGAACTTGGTTGGCACTAGATATTCTGGAAGAGTATAGTATTTTCCTTCCTGACTCCTATAGTAACTTTTAGGCACATGGGTCCTCATAACCTTCACGGCAGAGTAGTTCTCAGAGACTCACCATCAATGGCGAATTTGAGGTCAGTGAGCGTGCTGCGGACCCGCCCGATGATGCGCTGCATCCGGTCGATCTCCTGCCGGAGGAAGATGTTCATGGGCTGGAAGAGTCCCATCTTCAGAAGCCGGGCCTTCACCTGTCAGTGGAGACAACAGCACTGCTATTACAGTATTATTACAGCATTACTACAACAGCACTGCTATTACAACATTATTACAACATTTAAGTACTGATTTCTCAGAAGAAAAGCACCATATATTTTTTTCCTTGTAAAGTTGGAACATTGAATTGAATACATTGAATCAATAAAGCTGAAAGGCTGAATATAAAAATAGGTAGCCCACATCAAATATTAAAACCATCCCATTTTCCACTTTTGAGTCATTCAATTTTGAATAGATATTTAAATCTTTAAATCTAACTTTAACTCTGTAGTGGTGATGCATGCGTACAAGGAAGGACAAAACTTAAACAAATCTTACAGGTCTAGAAGGAAATTTGTTGCAAATCAGCTGATACACAACTCCAATTGTATGCTGCAATAAAGTTTCACTAAATTTAAAGCGATAGTTCACCCAAATTACATAATTCATTAATGGTTGTCTTATAGTTCTGGCTAACGTTATTGGCACCCTTGCATTTTATGTAGACAATGTACAATATCTTTTGAAATCATTCAATCAACTTTTGGCCATCACAAGCTTTTTAGTAGATTTTTAGCATTATAGAACAATTCTTTTTTTTTTTACTTTTAGATCTTTTAAGATTTAAACTGAAGAAACAGAAATAATGGCCATGACAACATTATTGGCACCCTTGTCTAATACTTAGTTGCACAGCCTTTGGCAATGATGACTGCTTTCAAACATTTCTTGTAACCATCAATAAGCTTCCTGCACCTTGCTACTGGCAGTTTCTCCCACTCTTCAACTGCCACCCACTTCAGTTCTTCAATGTTTGAAGGATTCCTTTGACCAACTGCAGATTTCAGGGTCCTTATTTATAAAACGTACTTACACACAGATTTGATCTTAGAACGTGCGTACGCTCAAATCCACGCCAAAGTTCAGATTTATAAAAACGGTCTTTGACATGGAAAAGTACTCAGCTGCACGTCAGGTTTCAACTTGGCGTACGCACGTTTCCTTGTAGCAATGTTGGAGTACTGCAGGTATTCGCGGTCTCGTCTTTTCTCTGTCCTGACCCCTCGCTGGTGGAACTACCTTCCGCAATCGGTCAGGACCGCGGAATCACTTGCAATCTTCCGCAAGAGACTCAAAACCCACCTTTTCAGACTCCACTACCACTGAATTCTGTACATCTAGCTAATTGTAATCACCACTGCCTACTTGCTCAACACTATATACCCCTGTGTGGAGGACGTCGGTCTCGGCCACATGGGAGTGGCATGGTTGCCTGTCTTGTTCCATGTGGTAGAGGCCTTTGGAGCAGTGAGACTTTCCGGGGACAGGTTTGGCACTCTCCCAGGGTGTGAGAGTGAACTGTCGCCCGGAAGGGAGCTCCAAAGGCCTTAATTGGTTTAATTATTATTTGATCATTTAATTGGTGTCAATCAGTCAATTGATATAGAAGTCAATTGGCTGATTGGGTGTCTGGGTGAGAATGTGAGTTGTGATTGTGATTGGGTGATTGCCTCACGAGTCCCACCTGAGCCAGGCAGAAACTAAGCCTATTTAAGAGCAGGTGGGGCGAGGGGGAATCAGTCAGTCTTGTCTTGATGTGTGTGTGAGTGCGCGTGCACGTTTTTATGTGGAATGTTTGATGTTGAATGTTGGATGTTTAATGTTGTGGAGTTTTGTGTGCGTTTGTCGAAAGTGACTGAGTAGAGTGCTTCCTGTGTGAGTGAGGAAGAGGGAGAGGGGGTGCGCTTTAGGTGTCCGCCTCTCTCCTCGGTGTGATTATGGAGGAGCGGGAGGGTGCCCTGGAAGAGGGTCCGCCTCGCCCTCGGTTTTAGTGGAAAAGAGCTCGCACTCGACAGTGGAGAGTGTCTGAGCAAGCCCAAGAACTCACCAGAAGAGTGAAGTATCTTGAGAGCCGATTGCCAGCACTCTCACATCCTGGGAGTGGCGAGTGTCTTCGGAATGAATCGTAAGAGAACCTCGAACTGGAAAAGTTCGAGTGTCTCAGTATGAATGGGTGGGAAGCACTTGAAAGGTCACTGGATATGTGTGTGCCTGAGGAGGTTCCAGGGGAACTCTGGAGGAAAGAGCGCGGTGTCCCGTAAGTTTAGTTATTTTAACTTGTTATTTTCGTTTGTTGTTTTTACTGAAAGCGGCGCAGTAGGGTGAAGATTTTGTCTGTGTTTGTGTTAGTCTTTGTTATATGTTAACCTGCTACTCCCACTGTCTCTCTCCCATGTCTGGGGGGAGAGACAGAAAAACAAATAAATAAAATCCGGTCCGTAGACCGACAAACTCCACTCCGTGTCTCCTGGCTGTTCTGTTCCCATTCAGGGTTTGTCACGCGGCGTGTGACAGTTTGGTGCCGAAACCCGGGACAGAGCAGCACCCCTCTTGGCTGTCATGGGGATTCCCCACCCACCTCGGTCGGCGACTGAAAAGCCGCAAGATCGGGGTGGTGAAAGCCGGAGGGGAGGAAGCTGGATTGGCCGAGTCCAGTGAGGACACTGCCCTATAGCCTGGTGCAGGAGGAGAAGGCTCTAACCCTGAGGGCTGGTTGAAGCCAAAGGGTAGGGTGCTTCGTAACCCAGAGGCACACAGGGGGGTGTCCAAGACCGAATGGGCTCGGACCACATTCTGGCGGTGGAGGAGTGTGGAGGACGTCGGTCTCGGCCACATGGGAGTGGCATGGTTGCCTGTCTTGTTCCATGTGGTAGAGGCCTTTGGAGCAGTGAGACTTTCCCGGGGACAGGTTTGGCACTCTCCCAGGGTGTGAGAGTGAACTGTCGCCCCGGAGAGCTCAAAGGCCTTAATTGGTTTAATTATTATTTGATCATTTAATTGGTGTCAATCAGTCAATTGATATAGAAGTCAATTGGCTGATTGGGTGTCTGGGTGAGAATGTGAGTTGTGATTGTGATTGGGTGATTGCCTCACGAGTCCCACCTGAGCCAGGCAGAAACTAAGCCTATTTAAGAGCAGGTGGGGCGAGGGGGGAATCAGTCAGTCTTGTCTTGATGTGTGTGTGAGTGCGCGTGCACGTTTTATGTGGAATGTTTGATGTTGAATGTTGGATGTTTAATGTTGTGGAGTTTTGTGTGCGTTGCCGAAAGTGACTGAGTAGAGTGCTTCCTGTGTGAGTGAGGAAAGGGAGGGGGTGCGCTTTAGGTGTCCGCCTCTCTCCCTCGGTGTGATTATGGAGGAGCGGGAGGGTGCCCTGGAAGAGGGTCCGCCTCTCGCCCTCGGTTTTAGTGGAAAAGAGCTCGCACTCGACAGTGGAGAGTGTCTGAGCAAGCCCAAGAACTCACCAGAAGAGTGAAGTATCTTGAGAGCCGATTGCCAGCACTCTCACATCCTGGGAGTGGCGAGTGTCTTCGGAATGAATGCGTAAGAGAACTCGAACTGGAAAAGTTCGAGTGTCTCAGTATGAATGGGTGGGAAGCACTTGAAAGGTCACTGGATGTGTGTGTGCCTGAGGAGGTTCAGGGAACTCTGGAGGAAGAGGCGCGGTGTCCGTAAGTTTAGTTATTTTAACTTGTTATTTTCGTTTGTTGTTTTTACCCGAAAGCTTCGCGGCGAGTAGGGTGAAGATTTTGTCTGTGTTTGTGTTAGTCTTTGTTATATGTTAACCTGCTACTCCCTGTCTCTCTCCCATGTCTGGGGGAGACAGAAAAACAAATAAATAAAATCCGGTCCGTGAGCCGACAAACTCCTCCGTGTCTCCTGGCTGTTCTGTTCCCATTCAGGGTTTGTCACGCGGCGTGGTGACACCTGCTTCCCATTCCTTCCCAGTGTTACAGGTATGGTACGCAGCTGCCTGCAATGGTCTATTGCTGTATTACTGCACTGATCTCTTGCGCGTACTATAATTGTTCCTACCATGTATTAATGTACATATTGTAAGTCGCTCTGGATAAGAGCGTCTGCTAAATGATTAAAATGTAAATGTAATGTAAAATGTATTCGGAAATCTAACAGGGCCAACATGTCATCTGCTGCCTAATTGTTTCATCATTATTATTATTATTATTATTAGTAGTAGTAGTAGTATTACCAGATTGAACACATTGCTTAAGCTATACGTAATGGTTTGCACAATAAATGTATTAATAAATTAAAACAACATAAGCTAGGCTACTTGTGGAAAACAAAACAAAAACACACATTGGTTTTCCAAAACTACCCCTATTAGCATAATTGACACATCCTTGAAATGTATTTAATACATATTATGGTTCCACGCGTGTAAAACATTTAGGTCAATCTGTAGGCTATAAAATGTCCAATAATGCAGTGGTCTGCAAGAGGAAGAATGGCAGCATTGTCACTTCTCGAAGATATCGCCAACCATGCAATAAGAAGGGAATGAGTTATTAGAGATTTTGACCTCAGTTTTAAATCAGACTTTTTCTTTACGTCCTTCAGGGACCTTTGCTGCCCCCGCACCTCGTTCACAGCCTGGGCTACAGACTACCAGGCCACGTACTTGGTTGTACTGGTAAAGCCACTGGAAAGGCTCCCAAACAGCGTCCCTGCACGCATCTGCACCTCCGCCAACAGGACCTTGATTTCGGCCGCGCTAAAATAATTTTTCTTGCAGCTCGCCATGATCAAGTAGAGGATTTGTGTTTTGATTCGAGCTCCTTTATATGCTAATTATATTAATTAGGGGGCGTTTACAAGGCGGAGATCTAAAACCATTCAGCTACGCACAATTTCAAGATCATTTGTGATTTAGAGATTTCACATCTGGAGGAGTGGCGTACGCAAGTTTTTTTGTGCGTACGTTCAGTTTATCTGAATCACGCTTACCCACATTTCAGAAATTATCTTAGATCAAATGTAGGATGGTTTCTACGCAACTTTTTATAAATGAGGCCCCAGGTTTCGCCATAGAATTGAGATCAGGGGCCTCATTTATAAAAAGTTGCATAGAAACCATCTTATATTTGATCTAAGATCATTTCTGAAATGTGCGTAAGTGTGATTCAGAGAAACTGAACATACGCACAAAAAAACTGACGTACGCCAGTCCCCCAGATGTGAAATCTATGAATCGCAAATGATCTTGAAATTGTGCGCAGGTGAATGGTTTTAGATCTCCGCCTTGTAAACGCCCCGTAATTAATATCATTAGCATATAAAGGAGCTCGAAACAAATCCTCTACTTTATAATGGCGAGCTGCAAGAAAAATAATTTTAGCGAGGCCGAAATCGAGGTCCTGTTGGCGGAGGCGCAGATGCGTGCAGGGATGCTGTTTGGGAGCCTTTCCAGTGGCTTTACCAGTAAAACCAAGTACGTGGCCTGGCAGTCTGTAGCCCAGGCTGTGAACAGGGGGCAACAAAGGTCCCTGAAGGACGTAAAGAAAAAGTGGTCTGATTTAAAACTGAGGTCAAAATCTCTAATAACTCGTTCCTTCTTATTGTGATTGGCGACATCTTCGAGAAGCGAAGCCATTCTTCCTGTTACAAACCACTGCAATATTGGACATTTTATAGCCTACAGATTGACGGAAATGTTTTACACGCGTGGAACCATAATATGTATTAAATACATTTCAAGGATGTGTCAATTATGCTAATAGGGGTAGTTTTGGAAAACCAATGTGAGTTTTTGTTTTGTTTTCCACAAGTAGCCTAGCTTATGTTGTTTTAATTTATTCATACATTTATTGTGCAAACCATTACGTATAGCCGAAGCAATGTGTTCAATCTGGTAATACTACTACTACTACTACTACTAATAATAATAATAATAATGAGGAAACAATTAGGCAGCAGATGACATGTTGGCGCTGTTAGATTTCCGAATACATTTTACATTACATTTACATTTTAAGCATTTAGCAGACGCTCTTATCCAGAGCGACATACAATATGTACATTAATACATGGTAGGAACAATCATAGTACGCGCAAGAGATCAGTGCAGTCATTCAGCAATAAACCATTGCAGGCAGCTGCGTACCATACCTGTAACACTGGGAAGGAAAAGGTTAGTCAATTATTATTTTTTAATGGAGTAAGCAGGGGTATATAGTGTTGAGCAAGTAGGCAGTGGTGATGACAATTAGCTAGATGTGCAGAATTCAGTGGTAGTGGAGTCTGAAAAGGTGGGTTTTGAGTCTCTTGCGGAAGATCGCAAGTGATTCCACGGTCCTGACCGATTGCGGAAGATAGTTCCACCAGTGAGGGGTCAGGACAGAGAAGAGATGAGACCGCGAATACCTGCAGTACTCCAACATTGCCACAAGGAAACGTGCGTACGCCAAGTTGAAACCTGACGTGGAGCTGAGTACTTTTCCACGTCAAAGACCGTTTTTATAAATCTGAACTTTGGCGTGGATTTGAGCGTACGCACGTTCTAAGATCAAATCTGTGCGTAAGTACGTTTTATAAATGAGGCCCCGGGACTCATTGCTGGCCACTTCAGAACAGTCCAAAGTTTTCTCTTGAACCATTCCTGGGTGCTTTTGGATGTGTGCTTTGGGTCATTGTCCTGCTGGAGGACCCATGACCTTCGACTGACACCCAGTTCTCTGACACTGGGTAGCACATTTTGCTCCAAAATGCCATGGTAATCCTCTGATTTCATGATGCCCTTAATATGTTCAAGGTGTCCAGTACCAGAGGCAGTGAAGCAGCTCCACAGCATTATGAAACCTCCACCATATTTGACTGTAGGTAGGGTGTTCTTTTCTTTAAAAGCTTCATTTTGTCGTCTGTAAACAAAGTGCTGACCTGCATTGCCAAAGACCCCTAATTTGGTTTCATCGGTCCACAGAACATTTTCCCAGAAGGATTTAGGCTTGCTTAGGTGGGTCTTGGCAAAGTGTTTCTCTTTCAGCAGTGGGGTCTTCGTTGGCTCCCTGACTATAAAGCCCTTCTTGGTGTCTGGCGTATGGTACGGACTGAAACCATTATTCCAGACCTCTCCACATCAGCATTGAGATCTTTGGATGTCATACGAGGTGTCTTTTTAATGGCTTGCACCAACCTTCGATGACATCTGAGATACATTTTCCTCTTACCACCACATCCTGGGAGATTCTTAACAATTCAATGAGCAGCAAACATCTTGATAATATTGCAAACTGTAGAAACAGGAATGCCAAGGTCTCTAGAGATGGCCTTATAGCCTTGTGAACACTTATGTTTGGTGACAATAGTTTTTCTGACATCGTCAGACACCCATATCACCCATGTGAAAAAGTAATTGCCCCCCTGAACTTAATAACTGGTTGTGCCACCCTTGACGGCAACAACTGCAATCAAACGTTTGCGATAACTGGCAATGAGTCTTTTACATCGCTGTGAAGGAATTTTGGCCCACTCTTCTTTGCAGAATTGTTTTAATTCAGCCACATTGGAGGGTTTTTGAGCATGAACTGCCTGTTTAAGGTCATGCCACAGCATCTCAATCGGATTTAAGTCCGGGCTTTGACTAGGCCACTCCAAAACCTTCATTTTGTTTTTCTTGAGCCATTCAGAGGTGGACTTGCTGGTGTGTTTCGGATAATTGTCCTGCTGCATAACCCAAGTGCGCTTGAGCCTCAGGTCACGAACTGATGGCCGGACATTCTCCTTCAGGATTTTCTGGTAGAGAGCAGAATTCATGGTTCCATCAATTACAGCAAGTCGTCCGGGTCCTGAAGCAGCAAAGCAGCCCCAGACCATCACACTACCACTTCCATGTTTGACTGTTGGTATGATATTTTTATTGTAGAATGCTGTGTTAGTTTTACGCCAGATGTAACGGGACCCACACCTTCCAAAAAGTTCCACTTTTGACTCGTCAGTCCACAGAATATTTTCCCAAAAGTTTTGGGGGTCATCAAGATGTTTTTTGGTAAATGTGAGACGAGCCTTTTTGGTCAGCAGTGGTTTTCGCCTTGGAACTCTCCCATGGATGCCATTTTTGCCCAGTCTCTTTCTTATTGTGGAATCATGAACACTGACATTAACTGAGGCAAGTGAGGCCTGCAGTTGTTTAGATGTTCGTCTGGGGTCTTTTGTGACCTCCTGGATGAATCGTCGATGCACTCTTGGAGTAATTTTGGTAGGCCGGCCACTCCTAGGAAGGTTCACCACTGTGTTCACCACTTAGAAATGGCTTTGTAACCCTTTCCAGACTGATAGATGTCAATGACTTTGTTTCTCATCTGTTCTTGAATTTCTTTAGATCGCGGCATCATGTGCTGCTTTTTGAGATCTTTTAGCCTACTTCACTTTGTCAGACAGGTTCTATTTAAGTGATTTCTAGATTCAACAGGTCTGACAGTAATCAGGCCTGGGTGTGGCTTGTGAAATTTAGATCAGACCTTCATCTAAGTCCTTCTAAAAGATGAAGAGAAACCGATTAAACAAATAACACAAACATTTTTATGTATTTACTGAGCAAAATGAAACATCAAAATTCTTTGTTGGAAAAAGGATGTGAACCTCTAGAATTATGAGTTCAATTAAGGGGGTAATTAAAGTCAGGTGTTTCAATCAATGGGATGACCATCAGGAGTGAGTTTGGGTGGCCCTGCCCTATGTAAAAAACATAAACCTGGGTCTTCACTATCAAAGTCTGGTCTTCACCACAGAGTTTTGTGGAAGTGTGCCATGCCTCAATGAAAGGAGATTTCTGACCACCTCAGAAAAAGAGTTATCGATGCTCATCAGGCTGGAAAAGTTTACAAAACCATTTCGAAAATTCAAGGAGCTCACAAAGAACCTCAGAGTAACGTCTAAGTATCTGCAGGCCTCTCTTGCATTGGCTAATGTCAGTGTTCATGAGTCCACCATCAGGAAAAGACTGAACAAGAATGGTGTGCATGGGAGGATAGCAAGGAGGAAGCCACTACTCTCCAAAAAGAACATTGCTGCCCGTATAAAGTTTGCTAAAGATCACATGGATGCGCCAGAAGACAATTGGTAGAATGTTCTGTGGACTGAAGAATCGAAAATAGAACTTTTGGGCTTAAATGAGAAGTTATATGTGTGGCGAAAACCAAACACTGCATTCCAACATAAGAACCTCATCCCAACCGTGAAACAAGGTGTTGGCAGTATCATGGTTTGGGGCTGCCTTGGGACCAGGACAGCTTGTCATCATTGACGGAACCATGAATTCTGGACTTTACCAGCAAATTCTACAGGAGAATGTCAGGGAAGCAAGGAGTTCATGCCAGGAACATAATTGAGTTGAAGCAGTTCTCTAAGGAGGAATGGGCCAGAATTCCTCCAAGCCGATGTATGGGACTGATCAACAGTTACCGGAAATGTTTGGTTGAAGTCATTGCTGCTCAAGGGGGTCAGAGCAGTCATTGAAAGCAAAGGTTCACATACTTTTTCCGACAAAGACATTTCATTTTGGATCATTTTGTTCAATAAATAAATGAAAAAGTATCATGTTTTGTGTGTTATTTGTTTAACTGGGTTCTCTTTATCTATTTGTAGGACTTAAATGAAGATCTGATCACATTGTATGTCAAATTTATGTAGAAAGGCAGAAAGCGTTCACAAACTTTTTATCGCCACTGCACCTCATGTGGTATATATTCAGGGGGCAGTTTACCTCATGTGGTATATATTCAGGGGGCAGTTTACCTTATGTGGTATATATTCAGGGGGCAGTTTACCTCATGTGGTATGTAGTCAGGAGGAAGTTTCTCCAGCATATCATCTGCCATCCTCAGGACTGTGGTCTCACGCGTCTCCCCTTCCCCACTGCCCGTGTCCTTGGGCTGAATGTTGACAATGGTGCTCAGTGTCTCATTGGCCATGTTGGTCTGGTAGGTGATGTCAGCATTTTGATGGAGCCCAAAAACCTGTTGGAAAGCCCAGAATAAGACAAAATGCTTTGTTTAAAGACTGAAAGCTGTGAAGTAATAGCAAAAAAAAACTATCAACAGCTATTTGCGTTCATTTAAGATTTTATGCAAATCAGGAGGGGCAGAGAGCAATAGGGAGTGACACTGACTCAGTGTCAGCTATGCATAAAAGGGAATTTGTACTTCTGAATTCCATAAAAGTTCAAATTCAATATTGTTAGCCCTTCACCCAGACCCTCCTGTTTACGTAGCATCCATAACTCCTTCATAAGCATTCTACAATAGATATGTGCGTGATCCCGCTGCTGCAAGGTTTCGTCCCTCTCCCGCCTGAAATCCTGCAATGTTATGATCTCTGCGTTTATTCATATGAAAACAAATCAAATCAATAATCATATGGTTAAAACAACAGACTATTTTAAAAATGTAAGTACAATCACTTTTCAACACTTTAAATTAAAACAACAATTGTCCAATGGGACTGCTTTGAACTGAATTTTGGAATGTTGGCCACAGCAAATACTGTGTATAATGCTCCCTGCTGCACCATCAGCAACATTGGAAAACATCTTCCAAACGTCTGACCCAGCCTTAGTGCTTTAGGTTTAAATTCACCAAGCTTAATGGCACTCTCCCGTTGAGTGAATGACATACACAGGCACAAACAAGTACAGTAGTACAGGGATTTGAAGCCGCATGTATCAGGTGTGAGATTCATGCCTTGTGGACAAATGTCAAGCTCGTACACCAGCTCCTAGAATCTTAGAATTCACCTAGAATTCACTCCCCCCTCCTCCCACCCCAAATCAACAACTTGTCCTCAACCCCCCACCCCCATGGGAGCATTGTAATCCTCTGATTCTCTAGGTTGTAGAGAATAAATGTAATTTGCTTCAACTGCCATGATTTAGTATTTTATTATCACTACTAATGCATCCCTGACAGAAAGTCAGCAGTGTCATGATTGTTACATTTAATATATACAGTGAGCACCATAATTAATTGGACAGTGACACATTTATTTGGTTCTGGTTCTGTTATTTTGGTTCTGTACTCTAGCACTTTCAGATTGAAAGGATACAATGCTGGGTATCTTCCCTGGTGATGCTCTGCCAGGCCTATACTGCAGCCATCTTCAGTTCCAGTTTCTGTCACGGTTGTTCCCCAGATTCTCCACCAGATGGCGGTGTTGCGCTTTTTTCCTTGAAACGCGTTCAGCTGGCGTCAATGACCAATTATCTCGTCCCTATAAATACTCTCACTTAACTCCGTTCGGGGCGAAATCGTAAGCCATCTTTACGATTTTTAGCCGGTAAGGTAAGAATGTCTTTTTCAAGACGTTCACAAAGACTACACAAAGACTTTTCTTTAGAAACGACTATCTCCATTTCAATCCCTTTTAAAACGCAAGAACTTAGTTAGTTGTACCTTTTAAGGAAACCTTTCTCTCTAAAGGGGGTTTTCGGTTGGTTTCCGTTCGTCAGTCTGTTCGACTGTTTCGGGTTGCTAACTCGTTCTTTTGGCTCTGCTAGCCGTTTACGTTTTTGGGGAGTACTCTGGTCCTAACGAAAGAACTTATTTTAGTTTCCTGCTTTAAGAAACCTTGTTCGCTAAAATGCGCTTTTCTTTTGGTTTCGTGTTATCCAGCCGGGTCGACTGGTTCGTGGGTTACTACTGGTTCTTTTGGCTAACTGCCTTTCACGTTTTGGACATAAAGAGTTTTGGGTTAAGGTCGGTTCATTAACCATTTAATTGTACCTACATTTGAAACTTCGCTCGTGTGTAGGAGTGATTGGTTAAGTTTATTTTGTTCAGCCGCTGAGGCTGTTTACGGGTTACATATTGTTCTGGCGGTTCTCCTAGCCTTCCGCGTTATTACGCTCAGAACTTTTCATAACCAGTCGTTGTCACTTACAAATAGAAACCTCGTGCGCTACTAAGCGCTTTTCGTTTGGTTTCCTTTTGTTCAGCCAGTTCGACTGTTTTGGGTTTGCCGGACTGTTCTGTTGGCTCTCATAGCCTTTACGCGTTTTCGGACGTTCGTTCGACTGTTTTGGGTTTGCCGGACTGTTCTGTTGGCTCTCATAGCCTTTACGCGTTTTCGGACGTTCAGAACTTCTGGCTCAGGTCTTAACATTCGGTGCGACTGTTTTCGGGTGACAAAACTTGTTCTGTTGGCTCTCATAGCCTTCACGTTTTCGGACGCACAGAACTGTTGCTTATGTCTGGTCATTTATAAATTATTTTCTTTGTCACTTACAAATAGAAACCTTGTTCGCTATTAAGCGCTTTTCGTTTGGTTTCCTTTTGCTCAGCCAGTTCGACTGTTTTGGGTTTGCCGGACTGTTCTGTTGGCTCTCATAGCCTTTACGCGTTTTCGGACGTTCAGAACTTCTGGCTCAGGTCTTAACATTCGGTGCGACTGTTTTCGGGTGACAAACTTGTTCTGTTGGCTCTCATAGCCTTCACGTTTTCGGACGCACAGAACTGTTGTTTATGTCTGGTTATTATAAATTATGTCTTTGTCACTTACAAATAGAAACCTTGTTCGCTATTATGCGTTTTTCGTTTGGGTTTCATTTTGTTCAGCCAGTTCGACTGTTTTGGGTTGCCGGATTGTTCTGTTGGTTCTCAGAGCCTTTTCGCGTTTTCGGACGTTCAGAACTCCTGGGTCAGGTCTTAACTTTCGGTTCGACTGTTTTGGGTTGCCGGATTGTTCTGTTGGCTCTCATAGCCTTTACGCGTTTTCGGACGTTCAGAACTTCTGGGTCAGGTCTTAACTTTTGGTTCGACTGTTTTGGGTTGCCGGATTGTTCTGTTGGCTCTCTTAGCCTTTACGCGTTTTCGGACGTTCAGAACTTCTGGTCCAGGTCTTAACTTTCGGTTCGACTGTTTTTGGGTGACACATTTGATTCAGGTATTTACTTAATACTTATTTAAATTGCACCTTCATTAGAATCCTAGCTCGTTTGGTATGGGCTTTATGTTGGGTTCCGTTTGTTCAGTCACTTCGACTGTTTCGGGTTGCAATGTGGTTCTGTGGCCCCCCTGGCTTTCGCGTTTTCGGACGTTCGGAACTTTTAGGTGTTATGCAAACTAATGAACATGTGTATTGTACCTACAAATAGAACCCTGCTCGCTATTAAGCGTTTTTCGTTCGGGTTCATGTTGTTCAGCCTGTTGGGCTGTTTTTGGGTTTCTTTCATGTTCTCTCGGCTCTCCTAGCCTTTATTTTGGGATACTCGTGTCTTTATTTTACGAACTTTTAGTTGTAACTATTATAAAGAACCTTGCCCGCTAGGCGGTGCTTTGATTCAGGTTGCTTTTGTTCAGTTCGGTTGGACTGGTTCAGGTTACTAACTTGTTCGTTTGGCTATCATTGCCTTTACGTTTTCAGACACTTGGAGTTACCACCCGGTGGGTGTGGTTTGCGTTCATCCCTAATTATCTTCCCTATTCTCTGTTTTACAGAGCTAGTGGTTAGACGGGTTCCGTCTAACTTTTTGATCCCCTAGGGCTTCTGCGAGTGGCGCCTATCACCACCAACCATTACAGTTTCTCCACAGTTTCCTCTTTCCATCACTCTGGTACATGTTAATCTTTGTCTCATCTGTCCACAAGACTTTGTTCCAGAACTCTTGGGGCTCTTTTAGGTGCTTTTTTAGCAAACTGTAATCTCGCCTTTCTGTTCTTCAGGCTTATCAGTGGTTTGCATCTTGTAGTGTACCTTATGTAGTCCTGCTGGTGTAGACTTCTACGTATGGTAGACTTTAACATATCTACACCTGCATCCAGGAGAGTGTTTTTGATCTGTTGGGCTATTGTCAGGGGGGTTTTCTTCACCATACAGAGTATTCTCCGGTCATCCACTACAGTGGTCTTCCTCGGTCTACCGGGTCTTTTGACATAATTGAGTTCACCAGTTGTTTTTTTCTTGTTAATGATGAACCATTAATGACACAAATGAATACACCTACCTAACAAAACACATCTGTGAAGCCAATTCAACAAATACTTGTAGTACCTTAAAATGGGGGGACCATGTACAAAAGGTGCTGTCATTTTTAAATGGTTCATCCGATATGGATGAAAATACCTTCAAATGAAAGCTGACAGTCTGCACTTCAACCTCATTGAAGCCTCATTGTATCCTTGTATCCTCAAACTCAAAGTGCTAGAGTACAGAACCAAAATAACAAAAATGTGTCACTGACCAATGAATTATGGTGCTCACTGTATATATATTTTTAGTGGCACAGCTTTCTTATCTGAACTCCCGCTTCCGTCCACATCACTCTAAATTTGCCCTGCACTGCAACAGACTCTGTCAGGGCTCTACTCTACAATGTCAATGTCTCGTGAAACTGTAATGACTTTTTTGATCATTTAAGCTGAAAATAATTGTAAATTAAATGGCTCTACTTGCTGGTGAATACTAGTGTATGAGGAGAAATTAACAGAGACAGCACACATAATCCTTTTACAGTTGCCAGTTGTCCATATGCATGCATATGAATTAGGAATAGAAAATAGAATAATGACTTCTGTGGCCATTGGTGCAGTGTGGGGGAGATAAGGAGTTATGTTATGTAGGGAGTGCACATTCCACATATGTTTGAAATTCAATTTCATTTAATATAATTTTGTGTGCTTAACGTTTTTCCACCACACATACAATTTCCTCCCAAGGAACGTAACAGTGAATCCCGATGACGTAATGCAGCCCTGCCTCGTAGGATCCCATTTCCACGTACAGTGACAACACTGTGAAAGCGGAAATACGTAACTCACGTAACGAATAAAACCAGAGAGCATTCGCCATTTGCTCTGTTTTTCTATTCCTGTTCCTATGTCCTTCCATCACCAGCACCTAGCGTCATTCTCTCTCTCCAGCGCCTCAAATAAGAGGCCTCGTGAAGAGACACGTGAGACAAGTTCTCTGAACAGCAGTGGAACCAACAGGGCTACCTCAATGAACTTAGCTGCAAACAACGCTAATTCATGAAGAACTGTGAAAAGATACAGCTAGCAATATCGGACATTTGAGTGAACACAGAAGCGGCCAGCTCCCTTCTTCAACACTCGTCTCCGCTAATGAACTTCCCGCCCTGGAAAACGAACCAGAGACTTCACTTTAACCGTGAACAGTTGAGAGACACGTTGGACTCGCTGAAGATGTCGCGACCAGACTTCCTACGTCTCTTCCGGACCCGACATGCATAGAACCGCGGAGCAAATAAAACAGTAAGGCTGTAGCATCTGGGCATAACATTGCATAATTTAGCAACAAACTGTTTGTATCCATGACTGACTACAAACTGTTGTACAATGTATCATGGATCATGACATTGTGTTTACCATTGATTTGTAGCTAGCAATGTTGCTCATTCACTGCCTGTGTTAGTAGTAAAATACACCTAGATACACATAAACCCATGTAATTTTATCTACTAACCCGGCATTCTGATCTCAACACACGCAATAACTCTTATTATTTTGGTGTGTACAGTAAGCGCCATCTTTCCTTTTGCCTTGGTTACAAACTAGGTTTAAACTTCCCTCCATCTTTGCTCTTTGTTCTTGATGCCCACATGCTTAAAGCGTGCATGCACATGCGTGCGACACATGCACACGTGAGAGAACACACACAGACCTGCATGTACGGCCATGTGCCTCATCAAGCTTGCGCTCAAGTGCGCCCCACACACACGCACACACACACAGATACACACATGCATTCACACATAGACAGTTGTTGTGTATTAATGTATTGAATTGTGCTTTGCTATTTTGATACTTCATGTTCAATAAATGTCATACATATTATTTTTCGTACAAGGTTGTCTGTCTTAATGTTACACTTGTATTGAATTTAGCCAACCTCTGCTAATTAGAACTCCTTGATGCCTTCAACCCCTTAGTTAGGTCATTAATATTATTAATTTGGTATTAACTAATTGTATAATGTTGTGATTTGATTAAGATTAATTAACTATTGATATTGTAATTTAATTGTAATTATTAATTGTAATTATTAATTGAAAATCCATTTTTATAGTATATTTTGAGACTGATATACTAAACCTACTGAGACTGATATTATAAGAATACTTGTATTTATGGCTGCTACCATATTAAGAATGAACAAGCCTTACATTGTGACATCAACCATATTAGATTTCTGATTTCTAGTGGGATAGCACCCTACTGTTAGGGGGATGAGGAGTTATGTGCTCCTTGCCTTTTCAGGAAGCATCATTCAATCCTTCATATTTTCCCCTCATACATTTCAGCAACAAAAGCATTGGATGTCAAACATTCCCCAAGGGTGGATTTTGGAAATCTGAGGCACAAACCTACCACGAGTGCCCCTTAATAGTTTTATTGTTAATAGTTTTATAGCTCATATTTATATTTATACATGTAACTCATGATTGTATAACTATACATTTATGCTTATGTTTTGAATTGGGTTCTGTTTCAGGTTTTCGTTTTTCCCTGGGCCACTGCAGACAACCACCTCATTAGGGGAGAGGGTTAACTGACTCGATTCGGGCTAACCGACTGAAACTGCGAGCGGCAGAAAGGAAATGGAGAAAATCCAAATCCCCTGTGGCTCTGACTCGTTTCCACACACTCCACACTGGCTTCCTTCTCCTCTAACCTCTCCTCTGCTAAGTCTGCATTTTTCCTTTCCAAGATTCAATCTTCTGTTTCTAACCCTCGTAAACTCTACTCTACGTTTTCCTCTCTCCTCACCCCTCCTCCTCCCCCACCCCCCTCCTTTCTAACCGCGGATGACTTCGCATCCTTCATTCACGAGAACGTCGATGACATTCGCAACTCCTTCCCCCCAACCTCTCCCTCACCTAACCTCTCACCCCTCTGTCCTCCTTCTTGCCCCTCCCTGACTCAGACATCCTTCAACGTGTTCTCTCCCACCGTCCCACCACCTGCCCTCTTGATCTCATTCCTTCCCCCCTCTTCCAGTCCATTGCTATGGACATCCTCCCCTTTGTCTCCAATGTCATTAACTCCTCTCTTTCCTCTGGCTCTGTCCCCTCTTCCCTCAAATGCGCTCATGTTGTCCCCCTCCTCAAAAAACCCTCTCTGAATCCTACTGTCATTTCAAACTACCGACCTGTCATTCCCATTCCTTTCCAAAACATTAGAGTGGGCTGTCTATAACCAACTGTCTCCTCATCTCTTATAGAACGACCTGCTTGATCCTAACCAATCTGGGTTCAGAGCAGGCCACTCCACAGAGACTGTTCCCCTTGCGGTCACTGAGGCTCTTCATGGTGCTAAGTCCCAATCCCTTAGCTCCATCCTCCTCCTCCTCAAGCTGTCGGCGGCATTCGACACCGTGGACCACCAGATCTTGCTCTCATCTCTCGTCGAGATGGGAATCTCTGGATCTGCGTTGACATGGTTTGAGTCCTACCTGGCTGTCCGGAACTACCAGGTGGCCTGGAGAGGATCCCTCTCCTCTCCCCACACCCTCTCTACTGGAGTCCCACAGGGCTCGGTGCTAGGCCCCGTCCTAGTCTCTCTGTACACCAAGTCACTTGGCTCTGTTATTTCTGCTCATGGCTTTTCCTATCACTGTTATGCCGATGACACTCAACTCTTTCTCTCCTTCTCTCCATCTGATACCCAGGTCCAGGCACATATCTCTGCATGCCTGGCTGACATCTCCGCATGGATGTCCACCCACCACCTGAAGCTGAACCTGGGGAAGACAGAGCTGCTCTTCCTCCCAGCGAAGGGCTCCCTGATGATTGATGGATGCATCAATCACTGTGGAAGGCTCCATAGTGTCTCCGTCCCAGTCTGCCAGGAATCTTGGAGTAACCCTGGACAACCAGCTGTGCTTCTCGAGGCATATTGCAGCAATCACTCGGACCTGCCGATTCTCCCTCCACAACATCCAGAGGATCTGACCGTTCCTCACCCAAGAGGCCACTCAATCCCTGGTCCAGACGCTGGTGATCCCCTCACATCTGGACTACTGCAATACCTTGCTGGCAGGCCTTCCGGCCTGTGCCATCAAGCCACTGCAACTAGTCCAGAATGCTGCTGCTCGTCTGGTGTTAAACCAGCCGAAGTTCAACCACGTCACCCCTCTACTCTCCTCTCTGCACTGGATCCCCATCACAGCATGCATCAGATTCAAATCACTGCTGCTTGCTTTTCACTGGTGCTGCTCCCCCATACCTCCAGTCACTCATCACTCCCTACACCCCTCCCAGGCCCCTCAACTCAGCCTCCTCTGGCAAACTGACTGCCCCATCCCTCCAGGCGCCTGGCAGCCGCTCCTCGAGGTCTCGCCTCTTCTCTGTCCTGATCCCTCGCTGGTGGAACGACCTTCCGCAATCGGTCAGGACCTCGGAATCAATTGCGATCTTCCGCAAGAGACTCAAAACCCACTTTTTCAGACTCCACTACCACTGAACTCTGTCCATGTAGCTAAATTGTCTTCAACACTGTTTACTTGTTCAACACTATATACCCCTCCTTTCTAAGTGTTACAGGTATGGTACGCAGATGCCTGCAATAATGTCTATTGCTGTATTACTGCACTGATCTCGTGCGCTAACTATGATTGTTCCTACCATGTATTAATTTGGTATTAACTAATTGTATAATGTTGTGATTTGATTAAGATGAATTAACTATTGATATTGTAATTTAATTGTAATTATTAATTGTAATCTTGTAAGTCGCTCTGGATAAGAGTGTCTGCTAAATGCTTAAAATGTAAAAAAGTAAATGTAATGTAACACCTGGGCTTAATTAATTTCTTTCTTGTCTTTATTTTCTGTTTGTTTGGTGCTGGGGGGACAACACCATTGGTTGCCCTCGCCATTGATTTGTTTGAATTCCTCCCTTCTTTATTCACTCCCTCTTTTTGTTTTGGGTCTTTTCTTTTTGCCTATTGTTTTGATAGGATTAGTGGGTGGCCATGGTCATCGGCCATCTTATAGACCCCGAAAGACCCTGTTTTTTGGTTGCCCCAAAATGATCATTTTGTTTTATTTAGAAAAGGGGAAACGTAACACTTGTTAATAAAGTTACTTCTGTGAAATGCAAGTTGTGTATTATTATTCAATGGACACGTTTACATGGTTAGTAGGCTAATCATCATGGATTGCCAGTGCAAAAAACATTGAATATAAAGACTCATCAACACTAGTTAGTTACATGAATGTTGATTAATAAGAAACTCTTACTACTTTTCTCTAAAAATAAATAAAAAGTTGGGCATTTAAATAAATTGTGGCGATGGCAGCGCTTCTCATGGGGCCCGACGTGACTGCTTCTAGCTCTGCCCACACATGGTCACGTGATTAGAACAAATGCACTAGTGTTTATATAGGTGTCTTTTACTGACACACAAATTAATTATAATTGTACAGCTCTAATATTGGTGGGGGGCTTATTGCATGACATGTTTCAGATGAAGATGCTAGAGAGGGAGAACTATTGAATTTCCAAGAAATATCCGAGCATGTTGAAATGTAAGAGAAGGTCCAGTGTACAAACAAGGGAAGCATCAGGAGCAGAGAATGCAGGGTCGCACAACAGAACCTGGACTGACCCACAAGCCTCAGGTTCGCACAACATAACCTGGACTGACCCACGACCCTCAGGGTCCAGGGTGGACACAAGGCCACTTAACTCAATATAGGAAAAAAAGGCTCATTTTTACTCATGCCATTATGTGATTGGTAGTCGCCCTCACCTCTGGAGAGTCCACTAGAGGAAGTGTGTCGATGTGCTGCAAGTAATCCTGCAGGCTTTTCCCCTTGGGGATGCTGTAGCCCTTGTAGAAGCAGAACTTGTCGCCAAACATGCTTTCGCTGAACCAGACACGGGCGAAGGTGATGAGCAGGTGTTTATCCAGGTCGTCGGTCACCCGGCCTCCATACTGCACCTCGCCCAGCATGTAGCGCAGGCAGCTCCAGTTAACCCCCCTCTTCACATCCATCTCGTCCAGATGGTTCTGAACAAACTGCACACTGGAGGTGAAATCTGCCTGGTTGAACTCATATGGGATATTCCAGCCCAGAGGGCCAAACTTGCGCCTTTCCTTCGTAGGGGTGGAAGAAAACAAAACAATTTTTAGAGCTATTAAATAAAAGTGAAAATCGAAAATCTTACTATAATCATTAACTGAAGTATTATTAGCTGTGGCACAGTACATTATATGGACTACACATTTTTTCCTTTTTCTCCCAATTTAGTAGCCAATTGTACACTCTTTCTGCATCAACTATCCCCATGGCCGTAGCTCTGGGACCGGCAGTGACAAAGGCACCAAACTGCCTCATCTGAGATGGAACCTGTCAAGCTGTTCACCATAACTCTGATACACACAGCCACTCTTATACGTGACAAACTCCTGCCGGATCGAACCCCCAGCTGCAGCGGGCAAGCTGCACTCCGGGCCTTTGCTGTTGTGCTGCCTGGGGGCCTCCAAAACATAAGGATTGTAAAAACATGCTAGCAGTGTGGAGTAATCGTATGAAATTTGCCATTTTCTTAACTTCAAGTGCTTCAGTAAAATACCCAGCTGTATAAACCGATAACGCATACACAAGAAGCTTCTTTCATTGCCCTGGATACAGGCATCAATAAAATAATATAAATAATGCAATTGTAACAATGTCCGGTGGGCCAGAGTGCTTATTGATTACATTCAACAAGGGCCCTGTGATCTACCACTCACCCCAACATGGGCTCTGTGATCTACCACTCACCCCATGTTCTATGTTCACCATTTTCTAAGCTATGGGTCTAAAGTGGGTGTGGATCACACTACTTCCACTGAGTCAGACCTGTACAGTGGTGTGGAGAAAAGCCACAGCAAACAGCAAGGGCTTCCACTGGGGCAGGTTGCTGATATCCAGCTGCTCCTGGGTCACACTGCTGTATGTCCTCTTCAGCCCAGCCTTCACACCTGCACACAAATGCACAGCAAAGAACATGACACAGACTGAGCAAATTATATTCACAGCAGCACACACATTAACTCTCTAGTGAGAGCAGATTAGGTTGTTATTCCAACAGAACAGGGTGTGTACAACGCCTGCAGTGGCCATCACAAATGTTCATGGGTCGCTGAACAATAACTGCATAATCTGAACATGCAAGTGGGTGCTGTTACGCAAAAAATGGTAAACAAGAATGAATAAAAAGAGGCACACTCACACCCCAATGAACAGCTCACAGTATGCTTCATCATTTTTCAATGCATATACATTCAGCCAGTAATAGGGGTTATCTAATGCATATTCATTGTTGGATACCTAGTTTTTATAATATGGTTTATAAGAGAGGGATAATGTGGATCATTATTGGCTCAGGGTCCTACAATATTGTGAGTTATTTTCTCCAGGCTAAATCTCTAACTGGTGTCTGTCCTCTCTCTCTCCCCTGCCCGTGTGAGGGTGGTTGGTGCTTGGTGCCACTCGCAGAACCCCGGGGGATCAATAAGTTGGACTGTACTGCCCTACAGTCTAACCACTAGCTCTGAAGGTCAGAGAAATAGGGGTGAAATGAACAATAAGAAGGAACAGAAAATATCACCCAACGGATGACGAAGTGTCACACAGACACAAACAAACGAACAGAAAAAACTCTGTATAGTAGATAAGGTAAGGGTAGCGAAAAACACCCGATAAACAAAATACCTTATATAAAGATAATAGTCTTTATACACGCGGTGGTAAAATACCTCCACCGGTATACCCAAAGGTAATGTGAAAACGAACAACAAAACCAAAGACAACCGGGTGTCCGAAACAAATGATAGAAGGCAAGTAGAGCCAAAAAGAACGAAAATGAAAACCCAAAACACAGTCGTACCGAAACTGAACTCCTTAAAGCTAGTTAGGTTCCTAAATAGGTATCATAAAGATGTTCTTAAAGACGAAAAGGTTTTGATAAGAGAACGTTTCTAATACTATAGAAGTTTCTTTGAGTTGTATCTTCAAAAAGACGCAACAGACCTTACCGGTTTGATCGTAAAAATGGATTACGATTTCGCACTGAACGAAGCCAGGTGCGAGTCTTTATAGGGAGGTCATTAATAATTAAGTCCACCTGTGCATCTTCCAAAGGAAGGCGCAACACCGCCATCAGGTGGTGGTTCAGGGGAACAACCGTGACAGCCCGAACATCAAAGACAGCTCCTTGGCAGCTAAAAGATGGTAATTGGTGATCAGGGTTGGGAGGGTTACTTTGTAAATGTAATTAGTGCCTGAATACTGATTACACGGCTCTGAAAGTAATCAGATACGAATACAGTTACATGTCTCAAAAAAGTAACGTATTCAGATTACTTTTAGAATACTTTTGGAATACTTCTGCATCACAGATGGGTATGTTTTGGGGTACAGGAGACATTGGGAAGCTGTTATATAGACAAAGGTGGTGCTACTTAGTACTAAAAGGGTGCTCAAACCTTTGCACAAGCCATGTTCACTCTTTTATTTTATCAGTAATACATTTAAATAGTTATTATGCATTACATGTCATGTTCAACTTTCCACTGTGTAGAGGTCAGGTCAGCTTCTGTTCATTTCATGATAAATACTAATACATTTGAGATGTCAATTTACCAATATATGCAACATTGTATCTGCATTGTTTTGTTTTAGTCATCATCATTAACATGTTATGGAATTAGAATGGACAGATTAAAAATTAATCATAATAAAACGTAAAGGGAAACATCTGAAACAATGTAATAACTTTTGAAACTTTTTTGGCACTGGAATAACAGCAATTTGTGAGGGATTCTATGGCTTAGAAAAGTGCCAGTGTTGGCGGGTTGTGTAGCGGCGAATGCTCGGCAATGCATAACGTAACTGGCGTATAGTAGGGTACAATTGGCTACCAAGTTGGGAGAAAACTGGGAAAAAGAAAAAGAAAAAAGAAAATAAATGTCATTGTTTCAACAATAAAGAAAGCAGTATAAAATTATCAGAGCAGTTATTGCGATGCCTCAAACCGTAGGCTAAGGTCAGGTAACAGCAAATTACTGCAGAACTCTGTTCAGTAAACTGAAGGTTAGCCAACGTTGATTTACCTCCAAGTGCTTTTTAAGATTCGAAGTCGAGTCCTTTGATGCCGACAGTATCTTTATTCCCGGAAGACACAAGGTACACTGGACTGACAGATTTTTCCCATGGTCTTCTTGGTCTTGTTTAAATTGGAAATGGTGTCGATAACGCCACGAACTGAAAGCTGACTTTTCTTGTTGCTGTCAATGTTTCTCTGAGTGTGGGCGTGGGCTTTTTTTTAACCATAGTTTTTTTGGTTCTGTGCAGCGGCGGTAGTTTTCGTGAGCTGTGTGATGATAATCATGTAGATGTGAGCATTTCATGCTGTAGCTTTAGTAATGAATATCAGCTCATTAATGTTTGTAAGGAAAACATTCCACCAAGAATTACAATGAGTATTCCAAAATGTATTCACTTCAGGTTTATTAAAGTAACTGTATTCAGATTACTCATTTTTCAAATATAACGCGAGCTGAATACAGTTACTTGATTTTTGTATTCTGATTACGTAACGCCGTTACATGTATTCCGTTACAACCCAACCCTGTTGGTGATTGACCTGATATACATCAACTGTTCTGGTGTTACCACTAACCAATAATAAAAACTACTCTGGTTGTATTACACCAGAGCATGGAATGTGGCACCAGCTGAAGTCCCCTATTGAGTTTTGAATCTGTGACGTTCAATTGACAATATTGGTCCAGAATGCTGCCGCTCGTCTGGTGTTCAACCAGCCGAAGTTCACCCACGTCACCCCTCTACTCTCCTCTCTACACTGGCTCCCCATCGCAGCACGCATCAGATTCAAATCACTGGTGCTTGCTTTTCAAGCGGCTAGAGGTACTGCTCCCCCATACCTCCAGTCACTCATCACTCCCTACACCCCAGCCAGACCCCTCCACTCTGCCTCCTCTGGCAAACTGACTGCCCCATCCCTCCGGGCGCCTGGCAGCCGCTCCTCGCGCTCTCGTCTCTTCTCAGTCCTGGCCCCTCGCTGGTGGAACAACCTTCCGCAATCAGTCAGGACCGCGGAATCACTTACGATCTTCCGCAAGAGACTCAAAACCCACCTTTTCAGACTCCACTACCACTGAACTCTGTACATCTAGCTAATTGTCATCACCACTGCCTACTTGCTCTACACTGTGTACCCCTGCTTACTCCACTTAATACAATTTTAAAATTACTAACTTTTTCCTTCCCAGTGTACAGGTATGGTATGCAGCTACCTACTGTATTACTGCACTGATCTCTTGCGCGTACTATGATTGTTCCTACTATGTATTTATGCACATCTTGTAAGTCGCTCTGGATAAGAGCATCTGCTAATTGCTTAAAATGTAATGTAAATGTAAATGTCAATTGGAAGTCTTTATCCCATGTAAGTAATGGTTGTTGAGGTTTCCCAGGTATGAATTCACATTTTCCAGGCCGTACCAGATAAAAGCGGAGGCCCACATGTCACGATTGGCCTTGCCACATCGTATCGAGGTTATTCTTTGGCATGGTCTGGTTTTATCTGGTCTCTCTCTGCTGGTATTTTTTTTTAAATTATTATTTCTTGTTTAATGTATTATTTTTAGTTCATTAGAAATAGTGAGAATACCCTCACAAGTGAGTATGATTTATATTTTTGTTTCTCGTGTAATGTCTTGCATGTTACTTATTCAATAAACATATTTCATCTTTAAGCCGATTTGCACAGATCGGGTGGAATCTTGTCTTTTCAACAATGCATGCCTATTCATGTATGAAATAACTTCGAAATAACTTTTACTAGATTCGTAACCTACGTTTTCGTCAAATCTTCATTAATTTGATCAATTAAGGGACTCCAACCCTGCGGATTTCTGTTCTAGCACCAAGAAAACAAATTTACAGTAAGGAATTTGACGATGGCTTCCTCCCTTGTTTCCTGCTTGGAGCGCAATATGTTTAGTATCAGTTCTGGCGCCAAGTTTAGCGTAACTGGTATTTGTAGTAAGTGTCAACTTAATTTAGAATTGGCTCAGAAAATTGTTGAGCTTGAGGACCGCGTCCGGACGCTTCGCCAGATTCAGGAGGGTTACATAGAGTCTTTTCTGCAAGAACCGGACGCACCAGGTGTGGTGTAACCAGACTATGATAATGGCGAGGGGCATTATGGGAAGGGCAAAGTGCATTGCGGGAGGTTTGGATTAGGCAGAACCAGGAGTTAGCCAGCCATATTGTGTATGTTCCAGTTGCGTAATAAAAGACACAAAAGATATAATGCTCTCTTGATGTGAGTGTAGCGAGAGTAGTTTGGCCGTGTTCAGAAGAAGTTTGGTCAAGAAAAGTTGCGAAACGGTGCTAGCTAGCTATGATGTTGACGGATGGAACTGCCGGAGAACAGCAAGCTGGTCAGGGAGCAGCAGCTGCGGGGATGGCTCGCCCGCCACCACCTGTGCCGGTGCCCAGAGCTAAGTTCAACATCCAACCACCGGAGCCGTTTGACTTCACCAAACCCCAAGAATGGGAAAAGTGGATACAGAGGTTTGAGCGCTTTCGTCAGGCCAGTAACCTTCATTCAACCACACAAGCGAACCAGGAAAACACTCTTATGTACTGTATGGGAGACTAGCGGATGACGTTCTGAAAGGACTGAATCTATCCGATGTCCAACAACAACAGTATGACGCAGTTAAAGATGGATTTCTTGCATTCTTTGTTGTAAAGAAGAAAGTGATATATGAAAGAGCACGCTTTAATATGAGGAAGCAAGGAACAGGGGAAACTGTCAATTCTTTTGTGACTGCATTGTATACATTGGCTGAACACTGTAACTACGGAGCTTTGTACAAGGAACTGATTAGAGACAGGTTGGTAGTCGGCCTCGCGGATGTGTGTCTGTCAGAGAGAATGCAGCTGGATAAAGACCTCACGCTAGAAAAAGCGATCGGAATGGCCAGACAGTCGGAGGCAGTGAGACAGCAACAGTGCAACCTGCGGGGAGAAAATACTAAAGAGACATGCTCTGTGGACAGAGTCGTTAGTAAAGGTAAACAATCTCAGAGATTTAGGAAGTTTAACAAGCCAAACAAAACGCACACAGTCAAAATGCTTCAAATGTGGAAACAGTCCCTCACATCCAAAAACGTATTCCCTGCTAATGATGTAATGTGTCATGCGTGTAGTAGGAAAGGTCACTATCCTCCAAAGTTGTGCACAAGGTACAAGAAGAAGAAGAGGACAGCAGCTTATTCCTGGGCACAGTAACAGCAGGCGGAAATCATTGGATGGTGGACCTAAAGATCAGTGACAGAAAGGTCAGATTTAAAATAGACACTGGCGCTGATGTGACTGTTATCCCTAACTATGTGTTTAATACTGTATTTAAAGGTGACATTCCAAAACTTGAACAATCAAAGAGGCCAATACTGGGACCAGGATGCACTCCACTGGATGTCCTGGGGGTCTCAAACATCACATTACAGAAAGGAAGGCAGCAGATACACGAGGATGTGTATGTGATAAGAAACCTGCATACAGCGCTGCTAGGCAGACCTGCCATCACCAAGCTGGAGCTGGTGGCATGACTCGACACCGTCGACCTGGACACACTGAAGGACAGCTATCCAAAGCTGTGCAGTGGTCTTGGCCTCATACAGCAGCCGTACACCATCAAGCTGAAACTTGGAGCGGAGCCATTCTCACTGAAGACACCACGACGAGTACTCCTTCCACTGATGCCAAAGGTAAAAAAAGAACTAGAGCGCATGAACATGTCTGTTAGACCCCATACCAACAAAGTTTATTAACCCCCTGAGGTCGACGGAAGCGCCGACGCTCCCAGCAGCAATAAAAGTATATTACTATTTCTAACATCGCGAGATTTTATCATACACACGCTGCAAAAACATTGACAGAAACCTTAGAATCGTGACTTTCAGATTTGAGCACTGGCAAATAATATGAGATTTTTTAAATTAGGTTAATTAGACCAAAACTAAACCTTGCCTTTTACTCTCTTTTTTACCTGGAAGTGCCGCCCCCCTTCTATTGACATGGTAACTAGGTGCTAGTCTCGGGAGGGTGTGGGGCCATGTGTGAAATCGCAGCGTAAACAATGTCCCGACATTATATCGCATCTTGTCTGTGTTTACGGTTGCGATCTGCCAGCAACAGACGGTGTATGCTGATATTTATTTTATTTCCAAATATATGAATTCCGCGTCTTGTGACGCTATACAGAATCATTGCGAACTACTGCGAATAATTAACAGGAGGATATTTAACCAGCTGGCATTCTCTGTTTCGGCGCTTGAACATTATCTAGCTTAGCTTGATAGTACCTATTGTGATTAATGTTTCTTGCCTCTCGAGAACTTGTTTGTTCGTATGCTTGTTGTTGTTTAGATTCCCAGCGTTTAGTTTATACCAAGTTTTTGGATACGTGGATTTACCTGTTTACTTTGCTTTGTTTGTTCCTGATCGTTGGTTTTGTTTTGTTTGTCTTTCCGTGTCTTCGCAGACACGGATTTTGCTTTCGTTTTCCGACAGACGTTTAACGATAAATATCTTAAACCCAGAAAACAGGCTACTTTTGATCATGTGCCTGTGTCCACTGCCAAACACTCTGGATGTTGGCAAATTGGCTTCTGTTGGTTGCAAGAAATGCGTACTCTGCAAGATGTCGGGGAAACAGCGGTTTGTGACATTCCCTTGTGTCCACAGTTGACCAGAAACTGTTTTGAGAAGTGGCACCAAAGACTGTGAAAGAACAGATTGTCTCACCATGTTTTAATTTGGAATTTTTTGTATATAGTGTGGCAGCCCAATGGGCTGCACAAGGAAATGGCTGCCGGGTCCTCCCACACATGGAAGCAAAAACACTACATTTCCCAGCAGGCCACAGAAACACCTGAGCAAAGTCAAGGCAACGGGACTAACGACCAGCTGAAGGCCATTTCAAGGCCTATTTAAAGGGCTGATTCCCACTACACTGGGAGAGGAGTAGGCACGTGTTTGGGAAGGAGTTGCTGTGTTTGTTTGGAGAGTGAAACTGTGAAGTCGATTGACCAGTCAGTATTTGGAGAGAGAGAGTGATTGTTGGAGTGTTTTGTGTATGAAAATTGGATTGTTTGAGGACCCCCCTTTGGATTTTGACGACGGACTGGATTGCGGAACTGACTTGGATTTGGAATTGGAATGGACATTGACAACGAGCTACAATTGTGGACTTTGTGTGTTTGTATTCCCCTGAAGACCCCACCCCTTTGTTTTGTGTTGTCAAGAGTTTATTTATTAAATTATCATTTTGTTTTTGAATACTGCCTCCTCCTTGTTCTTGAACTTGCCTACGCCCTCTGCAAGGTCCGTGAGTGTCGCCCAACCCCTGGGGACACCACAATAGTTTGTTTTCAATGAATCTTCCCAAATGAAAAAAAAACTTTCTACATGGCTCACTGACTATTGCTTACTCTGATGGATTTTCTCTTTGTCTGACGGCCTTTGAGAGAGAGATGGCCCATCTGACAGATCTTCAGGTGTGGACAAGCCTCAGGTGTGGATCATGAATATTCATGAAATTAGCATATAGCCCTCCCACAGCCTGAAATAAATGTGACCCGTTCTGATAAAAACAGGTTTTTAGCTATTTAGATCTCAGATGTGCTAAACTATTTTCGCACCCTTACATAACCAAGACCTTGATGAACAAACACATATTGGCAAAACAATTCGTCACTATAGTTTAGTGTGTGCTTTCACAACTTTTGTGACGGCAGAAAAATTTACTCTTTATAACTTGTGTGTTTGTAGATCTATTTACAAGCTGCATATGATACTGAGCAAACTATTGATGGCATATAAATGTAGCTGTGATTGTCCTTCAAATAAAAATATCAAACACTTTGGAGTAAGTGTGTGTTAAGTTGATGAAATTGAGATAAATATCAGACCATGCCAAAATCACAAACCTGCTCTAAGCTTAGCACGGACCTCAGAGGGTTAAAGAGCTTTTGCCTGTGCTAGGCCAGCCCATGTTAGATATCATAAATACATCCCTATTATTGGGTTGCGTACCTAAGTCTTTAAAAGTGGCAGTAATCATGCCTCTTCTAAAGAAACCAAATCTTGATCCTGTTAATCTGAAGAACTATAGGCCCATTTCAAATCTTCCCTTTTCGTGAAATTTTTTTGAGAAATCTGTAGCTCAACAATTAACTGCTTTTCTAAAAATGAATAATCTGTATGAAACACTACAATCAGGTTTTAGACCAAACCATAGCACTGAGACGGCACTTATTAAAGTTGTAAATGACTTACTGTTAGCATCGGATACTGGTTGTGTTTCTATTCTAGTGCTCCTTGACATAAGTGCTGCTTTTGACACTATTGACCACCAGATTCATCTTCACAGGCTAGAAAACCTGGTTGGTTTGCGTGGACCGGCAAATGGTTTAAATCATACTTATCAGACAGGTTTCAATTTGATCAAGAGTTCTCTGACTACTCTCAGGTTAAATATGGTATTCCACAAGGCTCAGTGCTGGGACCATTACTGTTCTCATTATACTTGCTACCACTCGGTAATGTTATTCGTAAACATGGTGTGAATTTCCATTGCTATGCAGATGATACACAGCTGTACATATCAATGAAACCAGGTGAAATACTTCAACTCACTCTATTAGAGGCTTGTATCTCTGATATAAAGAATTGGATGACAGTAAATTTCTTGCTTTTAAATTCAGATAAAACAGAGATGATGGTTTTGGGGCCCAAAAAAGTAAAGAACAAGTTGGATCTGCAGTTAAATGCAGGTGATTGCATAGTTGCATCAAGTCTAATGGTCAAGAACCTTGGTTTTATTATTGATCAGGGCCCGTATTCACAAATAATTTTAAGGGTAAAAGTTGGTCGTAACTCCAGAATTTAGGAGCAAGTCCAAAAAATAATGGGCGTGTCACTCATAAATGTAGGAGTCCTACATTTTTGGGATAAGAGTATTTCACAAAGGGTTTGAGAGCTAAAAACAGTTCCTAAGTCCAGGAGAAGTTAGAAGCAGGCAAGAGGACTTCTAAGTCGCTAAAGACCTACTCAGGGCGATCCGAAAATCTGCTGCTGGCGGCAATCGTTGTCGCAATCGCGTCAACACTGGAGATATTGAATGATACAGAGCTCATAAAAAGGTACCGCCTCAATCGTGAGGGTATTATATATATATAATATTATATATATTATATATAGATACCCGCTGATTTTTTATGAGATGCAGACATGTAACCAATTGACTAGTCAGTATTCTTGGTTTCATGTTAAATCAGTGACACGTAGCCTACATTTGTACTTTAGAATCTTTATTAGAATATAATAAGGGTGCATCGGATCATTTTTCGGATCAGCAAAAAAAATAATAACGGGACCAAAGGCGCGTTTCCACCAAATATTACCAGTAACTATTGTCAAGGAATTGAATGAATGATCATTTCAGTTTTTCAATGTAAGTTATTTCACTAAATCTTTATTCGAAAATTTCACAAAATACATTTTTAGATTCAGTACGCCTTAGGCGATTTAACTAGGGTGGTTTTATGCCTGAATTAATTTAATAAAAAATTAAAAGATCGCTAATGTTTCTATTTTATTTAATTCGGTTGTATTAAAAGGCATTTAATATGAAAAACAAAGCAAACCAAAACATACATGGTTGTCTATCTCTTCACTGTAACTCTGCATCGAGATTTAGGGAATTGTTATTGTAAAAACAGCGGCAGAAAAACTATTTCTCTATGATGACCCATCCCCTATATCAGCCAATCACTGTGGGCATTCTGAGTAAGCTTGTTCATGAGAAACAACGTCATCCCTAGCAACGACGTCAACCCCGCCCTCACTCTTAGCTTGACAATTCTAGGAATTCCTTAGTATGAGTTTGTCTTTGCAGCTTTGTGAATAGGTTTTAAGGTGGGACTCCTAACTAAAAGGTTTTAGTGCGATTTAGAAGTACTCCTAGTGCTAAGATAAAATGCTTTGTGAATACGGGCCCTGGATCTTACATTTGACACTCATATTAAAAACACTTCCAGAGTAGCTTTCTTTCACCTAAGAAACATAGCTAAAATTCGGCACACTTCTGTCTTTAGAGGATGCAAAAACCTTGATGCATGCTTTTGTCGCATCAAGGCTAGACTATTGTAATGCCTTATTATCTGGCTCCTCTAGTAGCTCTCTTAAGCGTCTTCAACTAGTACAGAATACAGTGGCACGTATTTTGACTAGATCCAATAAGTATGAGCACATCATAGCATCACTACATTGGCTTCCTGTTAAATATTGGGCTGATTATAAAGTACTGTTGCTAACTTTTAAAGCATTAAACAGACTTGCACCTATATATCTGACCGAAATGATTGCCCCTTATAAGCTGTCATGACTGCTTCGTTCACAAGAAGCCGGCCATCTATTACTCCCTAGAATTTTGAAAAGCAGAGCTGGTGGTAGAGCCTTCTCTTTTAGAGCTCCTCTGTTGTGGAACGGTTTACCAAAGCATGTTAGGGATTCGGACACAGTTTCAATTTTTAAGTCTAGATTCAAAACATATCTTTTCAGCCTAGCCTACTGACAAACATAATCTAGGTGGAGAGATGGAGAAGGCCATGCCCTAGTGTCTTATTGAATGAAAAACTTTCCATACTTTATCCTTGATCGGGTGTGGATGGTTTGGAACTCTCTTGGCTGCGTGTATTCTCTGTCCCTCTCATAATAGGTATGCTGCCATAGCTTACACCTGTTGGGGCTATCTGTCCTGCGCTTACATAATGCTACTGGCTATAGCACTGCTTTTTTTATGACTGCATGTTCTCTTCTCTGCCTCGGCCTCTGACTCAGGGGCACCTACCCCCGAGCCCTAGATCCTGCGAGAAGTGTGAGCTGCCCCCATCAACCCTCACCCCCACGCCTACCCCAGTTTCTGGATCTGGACCCCCTTAACATGGCTTAGCCCCCCCCCACTGACTACCTAACTCAGGAGGCGCAAAGTCATTCAGCCCTGAGTCACCTTGGACTGACTAAGGTCTTTTTTGGACACACCCTGTGCCGGCCAGAAGAAGATGGGCTCCCCCCCTTTTAGTCTGGTTCCTCCCAAGGTTTTTCCCTATCAAGGTAGTTTTTCCTTGCCACTGTTGCCTTTAGGCTTGGGGGGGTCTAGGCCTGGGTTCCCCCTCTGTTAAGCATTTTCTGACAATTAAATTGTGAAAAGCGCTATACAAATAAAATTGATTTGATTTGATTTGATGTCACGCCAAATGTCGCAAAATAAATCCTGTCCCAATTCAAGGCAGGGTACTCTAGGAGAGTAGCTGCTCCTTACCTTTGGTGAAGTCCTGAAGTCCCAAAATAAGACAGGTTGTTAATAATGTGGGCATCCTAATCACTGTAAGGGTATAACAAACAAAAGTAGTGACCCTGTTTTATCACAAGCTAAATCGAGAGTTTGTTCCAATGCTTTCTATGTGCTTCGTGTCATAAACAAAATTAAAGATGTCATTCTCCTGGGTCCACAAGATATGTGAGCATGTTTCACATAGGAAAGTTTTGTATCCTTGTGATGGTAAATCTTTGCTACAAAATAAACCCATACCCATTGTTCTCTGATAAGTATTCACAAACAGCCCACCCTAAATGGCAACTAGGGGCATAATTTTTACTACTTCCCTCCATATATGCTGAAATTTGTCTCGGGTCCTAGCCAATGCCTTATCCTTTAAATAAAACACCCTGCAGACTGCGATAGTCATCTCATCTTCTTTCTCATCTCATCTTCAGCCGCTTATTCCTAGTCAGGGTCGTGGGGGGGCTGGAGCCTATCCCAGCATGCATTGGGGCGATAGGCAGGAATACAGCCTGGACAGGTCGCCAATCCATCGCAGGGCACTACATACACCATTCACTCACACACTCATACCTACGGGCAATTTAGACTCTCCAATTAGCCTAACGTGCATGTCTTTGGACTATGGGAAGAAACCGGAGTACCCGGAGGAAACCCACACGGACACGGGGAGAACATGCAAACTCCACACAGAAAGGCTCCCGGCCTGGATTCGAACCCGAGACCTTCTTGCTGTGAGGCGACAGTGCTATCCACTGCACCACCGTGCCACCTCTGCGATAGTCAATAAAATGGAAATAAAATTAAAATTAAAACGTTTTTATTATTTCTGTGCGGCCCGGTACCAAATGCCTCATGGACCGGTACCGGGCCGCGGCCCGGTGGTTGGGGACCCCTGCTTTACAAGATAGATAGAATACTTTATTATCCCAGAGGGAAATTTGTTCCCGGCAGGCATTGGCATACACATACAGCTAACTCAACATACACATACAACATAATACAAAATACATGACAAAAACATAAGACCTGATGTGTAAAGTGAGGTAATTATGTTTTAAAAAGATGATATTAGTTGGTATGAATGATTTGTGTACCCGGTTTGTTTTACAATGAAATAAGGTTTCCTTTGGTTTGCATTTACTATCATGAATGTGCTATGCGCACATTGTGATGCTAATGAAGACGCACGCAATTAAAGAGTGCACAGACTTCAGAGTTTTGGAAAACTCTTTATACTTTTCACTTAGTTTATTTAGAGACATTATTTGGTTTCACAATACCAAAAGCCCCAAAGAAGACCAGTTTCTACAGTTCAGCTAGTAGGCGGAAGTGCCGGCTCTGCCACCAGAAGACACCTATCAAGTTCATGTCCTGTGATGGACTCGGCGGTTTCCAATCTCCCACCTCATCTCTGTGCTCCTTTCATTGTCCTCTTAATTAATTAATTAATTTAATCAAGAGGTCTCTCTGAGGCCTGGTGCGTGGTCTAGTGGTTTCAGTGTCCGACACTGGCCACAGCGAGTGAGGTTTGACTCCCTGGCTGCGCCCGAGTCTGCTCTGACCGGGAGTGCCACCGGGTGTGGCAATTGGCTGTCCGCCCCAGGGAGGGGGAAGGGAAGCTGACAAGACGTTCACTGCGCACAGGAGTGGCTGTGGGGTGCCGGAGTTACGGTCATCGGCTTTGCGAGCGCTGTCTCGGAGGAGGTGATACTTCGCCTTCGTTGCCGCCGGTCACAGGGCTATGGCACTACAGAACTATGAGGGAGGGATTGACCTAAAAATAGCGGCTGTAATTGGCTACCACAATTTTTTGTTTTAAGTCTCTCTGATATGCTTAAAACATTTAACATACCAAACGTGTGTTTTTGTATGTTGTTCCACAGCCATTTATAACTAAAATCCCTTTCGCCCATTCCCCTCGTCCTCTACCCAGAGATGCCAACACTGAGATCCTGTAATCAGGGAGGATCTGTCACGCACAGCGAGTGAAGCGAGCACTGCACATAATGACTGTTTCCACGGATATACAAAAAAATAGGAAGAATGTGCGCATGCGCGTATGTTGGGGTGAAGTCAGTGAAAAACACATCAGCTGCAGTGCTAGCGGGTACATGTGTACATGCTGCATGCAGTAAACTACACTCGTTCACCAGTGCTAATAACTTTTCTTATTCTTCAATTAATTCAATCGTTACAATATATATGCTCTTACATGCAACTTTTAGCTGAGAATTATGTTAGTCTTGACTATGATAAAATCAAGTTTGGCAGAAAAAAATCTTTGCTTAGAGTAGGATGTGGGAGTTGGTTATTAAGCTCCTTGCACCTATTTTCATCGGGGACCAATTCCTGCGAGTGGATTCCTATTTTTGCGACAAAGTGCCATAAACAACTTGTGTCAACATTTCTCTCAGTTAATCCCAAATATGTACTATATACATATAGTAATATACTATGTATATAGTATATATCACAGTTGTGAGCAGTTGTAAGAACTAACTGAAAACAAAGTATGCCACAAAAACCAATAACACGCACGACTACACATTATACAATTATACTCAATTATCACAGATTATTTCTACTCTAAAATGGCATCCTTCAGATTACTCTTGATAATTATAATAATCACAAGAATAAGACTTATGTCTTAGCTTTTGTTGTTGTTTTTTCCCGCTATGGTTAATGTTTCCCAAGTGCAGGCTAATAGGTCGAAACATTTGAACATCGGGTCAAAAATAACACAAATGTATTGTTAATAGCATAATTCACAGACCACACACATTAGCCGCTTCATTGAATTGTTTGAAAATGCCAATGAAGTTCCAGTATAGGAAATAACCAAATAGTCTCTTAGCTGCAACAAATTTGTCTGCGATTTCATTTTGTGAGACAATTCGATACCGTGCTCCTGGGTCGGTGTCTGGTGTGGAATAATGCATTTAGCAGACGCTCTTATCCAGAGCAATTTACAGTTTTACATTTCTTTACATACAATCCATTTATACAGCAGGATATTTTACTGAAGCAATTCAGGTTAAGTACCTTGCTCAAGGGTACAACGACAGTAACCCACCTGGAATTGTACCAGCAACCTCTGTTACAAGCCCAGCTCCCTAACCATTATACTACACTGCCTTCCCTGGCAGTGGGAGTAAGAGTAAAATGAGATAGAGGAGCTGTATCATTTTCAAAAGTGATGACCTCACAACTTGGAACACGAAATCATCCGTATTAAGAAACGCCTGCTGCTGCCACGGAAACCACAGTCATCGCAACTGTAACGCTAGTTTATTTAGTTAATATCTGAAAAGTGCATCATTAGCATACTCAAAACGTACAATGATGAATAATCGGAAACACCAAATAATATAAGAATATTTATGAATAAGGAGTTGGGCCACCATTTGTCTTCGTCAATCCATCTTGAAATGCTGTTACACAAGTGGGATATTGGACCTAGTTCTTTAAGAGATGAAGGCAGTGGAAATCTACTCTACACACTATGTTACAGAACTTCCCATAAAAGTTCAATGATGTTTAGATCTGGGGCCATATGTATCAAGTCACTCAAAGTAAAAAAAGTGTACCTTGTGTAATAATTGGTGACTTTTACTCCTACACTCAAATTTAAGAATAAAGGTGATTAGTCAAATTTCTCTTGATTAAAAATACTCTTAAACTGTCAGGTATTTAAGTGACCTCTGGAGCTCTCTTAACTTGGCTAGGAGTAGGCAAGACGGCACAGTTGCAAAGACTGAGACGTGCATGCACCTTCCAAGACAGGAAGAATGTTTTAGAAGCGTTTGATGCATAGTTAATCAAACGTTATCGCTTAGATTGTCAGGAAATCATCTTTATCACTGATCTTGTAATATCGCCAGCAACTTTGAGAAGTAGTGCAGTTATGGCAGAAATGCAAGTTATTTTAACACTGCACTTCCTAGCCACGAGGAAAATGCAATTATGAAATGCGGAGGATTTGGGACCATCACAATCCACCATCAGCGGGGTAGTGGCAAAAACGAACAGCCTGTAAAGGCTTAACTACAATAAAATAAATAGTCAGAATAATTGTAATAACTGTTGTTGTTCATCAGCAATATTACAATATGAAGGAAATGTCTCATCTTCTAAAATTTAGTTTCAGATTTTATCCTATTTTGGTAGCCAATTAGACCCGCTATTTTATGTCAATCCCCCCTAGTAATGTGAGTTCGTTGCCGTAGTCCTGTGAAGTAACGCCTCCTCCGAGATGGCACTCGCCAAGCCGTCGACCATAACCCGGTACTACAGGGCCACTCTTATGTTTAACTTTATTGGAAACTTATGTTGACCATCAACGCATACAGATTTTCCAAAAGAAGATTTGCAATTTCAGCATTTCATTAACTCATCTTAATCTTTTCATTTGCGGCAGCCGTGATTGTTGCAAAAACGTACTTAAGAGCTACTCTTGTGAATATTTAAAGACTTACCTATGAGAAAGTGTGACCGGTTGATAACTATGTTTTTACGGATCACTGTAAATTAAGAATGATTTCACACCAAAGTAAGCTCTTAGGAGGTGTATTAAGTGTAATTCTTAAGATATCTGATACATACCGGTCCTGGTGATTGGGGTGGCCATAGACAGTGTTAGATTTTATCCTGGTGTTCATGAAAACACTCCTGAATCAGTTTAGCCGTGTGGAATATGGGAACATAACCTAGTCGCCTAAAATGGCTTTGTATTTCTTGGTCATAGTTCTACAGTGCAATACTACAGAGTAATAATCGGACCCAATGACTCCCACAAGATGGCTGCCCCACAAGATCCACCACCATGTTTAACAGTTGGGAACAAGCAATGTGGGTTGAAGGCTTCCTTTGGCTTTCTCCAAACATAAACCCGTCCAGATGTAGGAAAAAGAGTAAAAGACGACTTTTAGTCAGACCATATTACTTTCTTTCACTTCCCAGAAGTCCAGGTTTTGTGCTCATTACACCAGCTTATGCGTTGTTGCACATAGGCCTTGGTTATAAGCATTTTCCGAAAGATTCCGTTTTGTGGTCATTTTTGAGGCCATTGTTTTGCTGTTTTGTGTGGTTAACTATCCTGTTAAGTGTCAGTCTATATCTGTCGGTGAGCTTTGACTTGCAATTACTTTCCTAATGTAATTTCTCCTTGTTATGCTGTCAGGATTTTCGACACTGTTCCCCTTGACACTTTACATAATTTTGCTGTTTCTGTGACTGACGCACCTGACATTTTGCAGGTGCGTTTTTTGAAAGAGGTGAACTGTTTGATCTGTCATGGAATTTTTTTTGCTTAAAAACCTTTGTTTCTGTTTTTCTCTTTTCCCCACCCATAGTCTGCCATAACCAGTTGTGCCCTTCCCCTCACACCACACAATTCATGAAATTCGTTTTTTATGTGACAAAATGCAATTTTTACTGCAAGAAACAGCATTTTGTGCAGGAAATATAGCATGTTACAAATGTCACCCCAAACCGTGTTGGGTTTCTTTTGTTTTGTTTACTTTGTTTCTTATTTGGAACAGTACCAATACAAGTAGCACGTTTGAAAGCATTGTGTGTTGGAAGAAAATATTTGAGGTGCTTGGGTGAATCACCCTTTTCAGGCTTTTGTAAACCATTATCTCTCACTTAAATCAGTTTTACTAAACCCAACAAAACTAACAGTTAACTAAACTCCAAAATGGCTCCTAGAATGTATGTGAAACGGCTGGTCTACCTTGAGGTGGCTCGTTGGTGAATTTAATAGAGGACTGCAGCAGGTTGATGGGGAACTTTGTGTGCACCTCCGTGGTGACCCACACTCTGAAGCCCTCATGCATGCTCTCTGCCATGGTCATGGTGTCCAGCAGCTCGTCCAGGAAGTCCAGCCCGAGGTGGCAGTTCTGCAGGAGCAGCCAGCCCCCGTCGGCCATGCTCTGGGACAGCAGTCGGCGGGCGTGGACCTCCTGGCCCTGCCCCATGGAGATGGCCCGGCAGGGTGTGCTCTGTGAGGGGGGGCATTGTATTCACTAGATAAGAAATAGTCCAGAGTGGGGCAAGCAATTGAAGGCTGACTAGGGCGCCTGAATCCAGACAAGGTTTGTACTTAATTTTGATTCACAACTAAATGTATACTGCTCCTGACATTTAATTCTTCACAAAATGTTTAGCAAGTTCAACAATCATGAGAATTTAAGAAAAAAGTGTGTTTGCTATAAAAAACACTTGCATTTATTTGTTAGTCAAAATTGAAGACAAATCTTGATAAAATCGAGGCTAACTTGTATGCCTTTTTCAGTGTAGGACAGCCTCTGCAAAACTGTTTTCCCAACAAGAACACACATATAGAGGCTATATAAAATGTATTAACACCATATGGGCATCTGATTCTACTTCAGCAAGACTGATGTGCTTGAAACTAAAACCAAACCTGAGCTGTTCAAATATAATATCAATAAAGGCTGGATTCAGCTAGGTCTTCAAGGCAATGACTATAATAACAAACGTATACAAATAATATAGTAGATTTTACTATAGGTAAAATAATATATACCAAAAAAAAGAATACAAATCCCTACCCAACCATCTGATAAACCTTCAAATATATATGAAAGGCAAACAAAAGCTGATTCCAAGGCATTGACAGACTAATGGATACTAAGGGTGAATTTATTTAGATACATATCTAGCTTTCAATTTCAATGTGCCAGATATCGGCAATAACTTTCAAACAACTGCATTTATATAGTGTCTGGTACCCTTGAGCCATTTCAAAACTAGTTTAAATACCCAACTCACTGAAAGTTGTACATGTTTTATATGAATGTAAAGTGTATGTGATTGTTCTGGTCTTGTGTTGTATTATCTCTTAATATTATTCTTATATTTGATATTATGTTTTACTTCTACCTTGTAGCCGGGCCCGCACTGCACTCAGTTGGGCTTCCCTGCATAAATAAAGGTTTTGATTGACATAGGGACGCTGTATGACTCCCTTGTGCTAATTTGTTAAAGCAATGCATAAGGGCATCAGGCATTGCTGAACGGGGGTAAAGGCATGCCCTTCGCGCACCTTTGTTTTGGCCAGCCGCTCGATATTCTCCGTGGGGTCAGAGCCCATGGACAGGAAACACACCAGGGGGGTCCTTTTGTCACTCTCCACCCACATGGTCTCCATATCCAGCAGGACGCCCTCAGCGTACCTGTTCCCCAGCGACTCGGCAATGTAGTGACGGGCCTGCAACACATAATCCCACAGCTCCACCATTTACAATGCAATGGAAATCATAGCAGAAATGGGCCAAAGTGGTATTCAATCAAGTATTTTCTCTGTAAAACAAATCCTCTTGTTCAGGAGGTGGCAGTGTGACTAGCAGGATATTATTTCATGATTTGATATTAAGGGACATCAAGGACTTTCCCCAAATTGCCTCTCTACAACTATATTTGAGTCACTTTCCTTGCGTGAAGTTTGCGACCTGCTTTTGGCATTCCCTGGTGTGCCCAACATGAATCCAAGCTGCGTTATTCATATTTGTCATACATTAAAGGTTAATCTATTTATATGCAAGTGTCTTCCAAACTCACCAATTTACCTTGTTTGTTTATGAATACTATTAGCCATGCCAAATTTGGAGAAAATGTGTACCACAGTTATGTACCACTGTTGTGAGTTTTATAATCAACTACAAATAGGGTTCAATATTTTTTTAAAGGATTAACTATTTTCTCCAAATTTGGAATAGCAAATTGTACAACTCAATGTTATGGTATCATGAAAGCACTGCAAACGGTTGGCTCATCAAGCTTTTGTATCCTCCTATTGTCTCCTATCTGCACTGGCTCCCCATTGCAGCACACATCAGATTCAAATCACTGGTGCTTGCTTTTCAAGCGGCTAGAGGAACTGCTCCCCCTTAACTCCAGACACTCATCACACCCTAAACCCTAGCCCAGGGGTCGGCAACCCATAACACTCAAAGAGCCATTTGGACCCGGTTTCCACGGAAAAGAAAACACTGGGAGCCGCACCATTTTCTGTCGACGGGGGTGCAAATGAATCGCGAAAAAAAGCTGCACCAGTTCATTTATTTCGCGGACCAGGGGGGGGCCGCAACATAAGGCTGAAAGAGCCTTTATGTTGCGGCCGCAGGTTGCCGACCCCTGCCCTAGCCAAACCCCTCCGCTCCACTTCCTCTGGCAAACTGACTGTCCCATCCCTCCGGGGCGCCCGGCAGCCACTCCTCGCAGTCTCGCCTCTTCTCTGTCCGTGGAATCACTTGCGATCTTCGCAAGAGACTCAAAACCCACCTTTTCAGACAACACTACCATTTAATTCTGTACATCTAGCCAATTTTCATCACCACTGCCCACTTGTTCAATACTTTTTGTATGTGTATCCCTGCTTACTCCTCATTTATAAAAAAAAATACACAAATTAATCAAATAAAAAAATTACCAACCTTTTCCTTCCCAGTGTTACAGGTATGGTATGCAGCTACCTACAACAATGTCTATCGCTGTATACTGCACTGATCTCTTGCGCGAACTATGATTGTTCCTACCATGTATTAATGCACATCTTGGAAGTTGCTCTGGATAAGAGTGTCTGCTAAATGCTTAAAATGCAAATGTAATGTAAAATGTCTTGTTTTATGAGATATGATGGCAAACAAGTGTATAAAAGCCAGCTGAATAAAAGGGAAATCTAGTTGAACTCAAAAGGTAACAACCTGAAGAGCTGCTCAAATAACCTTGGTCATTTAATTCCTGAATATTGTAGTTCATTGTTTTTTTCTATTTATTCGCACTAGGTTTGGATGAAGCTCATCAAGTCATCACAGATGTGAATGAATTAATGAATGAAGGTTTGGTGGAGAATTACATTTTATTGCATTTTCAAGACGTACACACTGAACAAGTGATTGGTCCAGTGTGAATCAGCAACACAACACATTGTGAGAAACAATCGTAGAATGAGAACAGTCGTTTCCAGTTCACATAAATGAATCTCTCAGACAAAAAACATAAGTAGATATCGAGCTATGAGAATCCAATAGACATGGCTATCAGGGCTAGCTGAATACAGATATACTACCTGTATTACTTGGCATATCAGTACACTACCTAATGGATCATTATTTTTGTCTGTTCTAAAAAAAAAAAATCATACAACAGTAATACAATTGCTAAAGAAATGGTTAACTGACCACAAAATGACTGTTTTCCCATGGCTATCTCACTCTTCAGACTTAAACCCATTAAACAAATTGTGGTTTTAAGGATCTGAAAAATCTTGAAAGATTCTGTATGGAGGAATGGTCAAAGACCCTCCCCCAATGTGTTCACCAATCTTATAAAACACCAGGGCCGTGCACAGACATTTTGGGGGGCAGGGGCTCAAGCAAAAAAAAAAAGGGCACTCACCCCACCGACATGCATTATTACCACCCCGATGTTGCCACACCGCCGCCATCCATAATCACACACTATGTTCATAACATGGGACCTGTTTAAATTCTACTGAAACACAGAAACCACAGATATGATTTAGTAGTGCAAGTCAGTCAGTGTAAGTAATGCAGTCAGTCAGTCAGTCTTCAGTTGTTTAGACCAATTCAGTCACATTAGATCAGTGGTTATTTTTTTGAGAAAGAAAGTTAGGAAGGATGCAATTTAATGGAATTCAAACAAAAAACGTTTATTTTAACAGGGAAACACACTGCTAAACGCCCAAACAATAATACACTTTTAAACATCACGTTTTTAGAAAAATGTCTATAAAGAAAAGGCGGTGACGACACTAAACTAACAAAACTATGCAAAATGTAACTACCTGCTTCAGAAATTAATTGCATTGCAAATTAATTGTAAGTTGTCCAGCATGACGGAGATAACGTTGTTTTAATGATAATTAAACTAGCTTACTTGCTCGCGAGTACTGAGGCTAGTAATGACGAAATTACCGCATGAAGGTGGCAAGTCCTAGTGACCTACTTCATCGTTTTTTTTACGGATATATAACATAAAAAGTAAGTAAGTGCTGTTTAATCGTGGTTTCATAATTAAAACAGTGCCTACCTGAGTGATATTATTCACCGTAACCGAGCTGGGGGTGGGGATGCGGTGCTTTTCATAACAAGTTGTATTCAGAATGTCGGAAGATGCAACGTTTATTGATTGATTGAGACAAAACCATTTGGAAGGGGGGCGGGGTGTATTTTTTTTTGTGGATACTACTATACATTTCCCTCTTTATATTTGATAGAATTTCAATAACAAATAAATGAAAAATAAAATACAATTAACACCAGACAAAAAAAGGGCCCTTTTTGACTCTGAGGGCAAAAGAGCAGGGGCTCAAGCCCCCCTTGGGCCCTATCTGTGCACGTGCCTGTAAAACACTATAAAATATGACATGTCAGTGCAGATTTATTTTTCAATCAAATCAAGTCTGAAACTATTGTTAATCATTAGCCAGCTAGAATGTCTGGCTGCTGCTTAGGTGAACCAAGCCCACTAATCAATCCAGGTGAGGGACACTGGTAGCTATAACAGGGCCATGTTTGTAGACCTCTGTGCAAGAACACCTGTCCATTAACTCTACTGACAGACTGAACATAATTGCTCAAGTACAATGAATAAGATTGAGTATTGGAGTAATTAAGGTTCCTTTCTCCTTGCCTTTTCTGTCTTATTAAACAAATTTTATGTTTAAAATGCCATGGTTTTGTGTTTTTGTATTAGGTACAGTGAGCTCAGATCTCACATTCTTACCTTTATAATTTAACTGTGACCTCTAAACGTTCTGGCAGTTTCCTTAAAAAAACAAGCTAATGTTCTATTTTTTTATTATTTATTCTGAAAAGGAAATCCTTAAATCAGACATGCAAAGGTTTGGTGGCAACAACGGATAAGCAGGAATCGAATGGAAAACAAAGCAAAACTCCTGCAATCTAGGCCATACTTTTGACAGCCCATTTCCATCAAACTGTGTGGCTGGAAGCAGGGCTGGACTGGGACAAAAAATAGGCCCTGCCATTTGGCTCAGACCGGCCCATCCAGTGGCGACGGGGGAGTGCTACGCGGAAAAAAAGCTGAGACCAGTTCGTTTATTTCGCGGACCGGGGGGGTGCTACGCAAAAAAATAATTGCGACCCTCGGAACACCCGGTCCGTGGTATAATATATATTTATATATTTTTTAATTAAAAATATATATATATAAAATAATTCTACCAGCCCAAAACTAGACCGGCCCACCGGGAATCTGCCCGGTAGACTATATAGCTGGAAGCAGCTACACAATCACATGGTGTTATGCTTGCCCCCCTTCAGAGATTTTGGATAAACAGTCTGCAAGTCTGGCCCTGTCAAATCAAATTACTGCATTTATTGCTGAAAAAAGGGAAAATGCAGAGCTCAAATGTAAGCTAAGATCCAGTAACAAAAAGAAATCGAGGGAAAGTTGGTTTTTTTGCCCATATTACACTGACCATACTTCTTGGTCTGGTAATATTACACGTTGAACAAGAGGAGTTCCGTAGGCCATAGAACACTGGGAAGACAGGCCCAAGTTCACGATGCAGGGGAGGCTGTCTGGGCAGCACTCTGTTATGTAACCAAGTTCTAGAAAGGTGAAAGTTTATCAAACTGGTAGAAGAATTTTGAGTTTGGAGCAATTCCTTGGTAATGTTAACACATGGTAGAGTTTTACAAAACTGGATTTTACATGCCATTTAGGATTTTCAGGACAAACGCAAGCACAAAATATAAGTTGGAAAGGTGACATGGACATTACTTAAAAGCAAGGAGGAAGTATACATTTACATTACATTTTAGGCATTTAGCAGACACTCTTATCCAGAGTGACTTACACACATTTCTTTACATACAATCCATTTATACAGCTGGATATTTTTACAGAAGCAATCCAGGTTAAGTACCCTGCTCAAGGGTACAACAGCAGTGCCCCATCTGGGAATTTAATCTGCAACCTCTGCGTTACAAGCCCAGCTCCCTAACCATTACACTACACTGCCAGCCCACTGCCAGCCAGCCAAGTCTAGTGAAGGTATGCCTGTTCATTGACCAATCAGGGTATGCAGCAACATTTCCTTAAGATTAAAGATCATTTTCACTGCGTACATTTATAATTATTTATCTTATCAGTGTGATCATCTTAAAGGTGGTCTGCTTATTTTTCTATACAAAGCACACTTTGGTACTTCAACTGGTCTAGACACATTTGACAATTTGGCCCAAACACACAAGTTGCATAAATAGAACAAAAACATGCCAAATAATATTAAAATGTGTTTACAACTCTTATTTTTACAAAATTATTTGATACATCCAACTGTTTTGTCAAAAAATGGTTGTCAGTTAAAAACAACTAGAATTCTAAGTGCAGGTTGCCTATTACAGCCTGGGTTAGAAGCATCTCGAGAGCAAGATTCTTGATCTCGAAGCCCAACTTGCTGGTCTCGACTGCTCTGCAGAATTTGTACGCCCTTTAGAGAGTTAGTCTGCACGCCAAAGTGGGGGTAGGGGGGAGACTCTAGAGCAGGTAGGGAGAGAGAATTGGGTGACGGTAGGGCGCCAGCGTAGAAAAGGGCGCGCACATGCAGGGGCGGCATCTCCAGAGATTGTGGTGTCCAACCGATTCCAGCCCTTGCAGGAAGAGGATCTGGCCCAGCCCTCTGTGAGTGGGAGGACTGATGAGCCCCAGGGCACCCTGGCGGCCATGCCACCCAGGAAAAGGGAGTTCATTGTAGTGGGGGATTCTATAATTAGAGGGTTAGACAGTATAGTCTGTTCGCGGGAAAAGGAATTTCGCATGGCATGTTGCCTGCCTGGTGTTCAGGTTGGAGATCTCCTGTAACACGCAGACAAGCTCCTGGCCAGAGCAGGGGTGGATCCAGTGGTCATGGTCCATGTTGGAACCAATGACATAGGTAAGGGTAGGTTTGAGGTTCTGCAGGACACATTTATAGGATTAGGATCAAAGTTAAGGGGCAGAACCTTCATGGTGGTCTTCTCTGGAATTCTGCCAGTACCACGTGCTAGCAAAGGCAAGCAGAATTTTATATGGAGTGTGGCAGCCCGATGGGCTGCACTAGGAAATGGCTGCCTGGCCTACAACACATGGCAGCCCAAAAACACTACATTACCCAGCAGACCACAGTAACACCTGAAAGAAGTCAAGCAAACGGGACTAACGATCAGCTGAAGGCCATTTCAAGGCCTATTTAAAGGGTGGATTCCTACTACACTGGGAGAGGAGTAGGAACGTGTTGGTGAAGGAGTTGCTGTGTGAGTATTTGGAGAGTAAGAACCTGTGAAGTCGTTGACTAGCCAGGATTTGGAGAGAGTGTTTTGGAGTGGATTGTTTGTGAATGAATTTGGATTGTTTTGAGGACCCCCTTTGGATATTGATTACGGACTGGATTGCGGACTTGGACTTGGATTTGGAATTGGAACGGACATTGACAACGAGAAGGATTGCGGACTTTGTGTTTGTATTCCCCTGAAGACCCCACCCTGTGTTTTGTGTTTGTAAGTAATAGTTTAATAAATTATCATTTTGTTTTCAAACACTGCCTCCTCCTTGTGGTTAAACTTGCCTACGCCCTCTGCAAGGTCCGTGCGTGTCACCCAACCCCTGGGGACACCACATATGGTGGAGAATGCGGGCAGAGGGCATCACTGATAGGCAAGAGGAGGTAGTGCAGCAGGATTTGTTTTGGGATATGTGAAAGAAAAAGGCACGCTGATGGAAGGTGACTGGACAGTAGGCCCAGCCATGGAGGCTTGGAACAAGGAGCAGGCCCAATTGGCACAAAGTGGTGCCCCATGGTGCATGTGCTGTCTGGAGTATGGCCACCAACCCAGTGAGTGTTCCAGGAGGGAAGAAGTGGGCTGGAAAGACCCAACAGAGGGACAAGAAGTCAGAAAGAAAAATGGCCACCCCTGCTCTGTGGTGCCCCCTAGGGAAAAGAGGAAAAAGATCCCAGGTAGGCCAGAAAAGCAGCATAAAAATGAAGCTGATAAATATGCTGTTTTAGAGACAGAGTTGGGAGAGGCACAAGATGTGATCAAGGGCAAAGAGGACGAGATCCATAAATTGGAGAAATGTTGTCGGGACCAGAGGGAGGACCTGGTGAAGAACCAGAGACGGGCGGCCATGGTGGAGGACCAATGGCGTGTCACCCTCCGGGAGGTCCAACATTTAAAAGATGCCCAGACTGAGCTGGACCGGATGAAGGTGGAGTTGGGGACCTCAGAAGAGCGCCACCTGCTGGCAGTGGGGCAACTGCAGGAGGAGCACAGCAACTCCCTGAGAGTGCTGGGAATCATGGCTGGGGAGCTGGAGAAGGACAAAGCATCCCTTGGCGATGAAGTGAGGCAGGTAGAGGCCCACAACCTAGCACTCAAAGAAAAGGTAAGAAACCTAACCCAGATGTTTGAGAATAAGCAGCAACAGTGTCTGGACATCCAGGAGTCCCAGGACCAGGCCACAGACGAATATGCCAGGGCCTTGGTGGATGTACAGACCAGGCTCGAGCAGAAGGAGGCGGAGCTAAGGAGAGCAGCAGAGAACCATGCGTCCGAGGCAGAGCAACTCCGGAGCCAAGTGGAGCAAGAGCGTGAGGGAAGGCGGGAGCTAGAGGTACAGTTAGAGCAGGTGAAGACCCTTGCTTTACAAAGAAAAGAAAATGTTTTTGCCTTGCAGGAAATTCAACAAACTACCTCTGCAGCACTCCTGATTGAACAGAGGAAAAATGAAGAGCTCCCCGTTCTGAAAGAGCAACTGCGTGCCTTAACCAGGAAGCTGGACCAAAAAGAAGCCCAGCAGATGGCCACGGAGAACTCTTTTTGTCAGACCTTAAAAATCCAAACGGAAACGCTACTTGACCTACAAGACCGACTGGAAGGGGTGAGTGTGGAGCTGGAATGTGCAAAGTGTTTTCCTGTCACTAAAGATTCCAGCACACAGGTGGAGTTCTCGCAGCCAGTGCAGCTGGCAAGAGACAATGACCAGACGGAGTCAGAGTGGGATCGATGGTCCTCAGTCCCCCTCAGCCTGCCGGACCTTGGAGGGGAACGGGAGGAGCAGTTTGCGGAGGAGGAGCTATGGTGGGACCATAGCATGGAGGAAAGCCTCTTGGTGATGGCTGAGGCTGGGTGGAACACCCGACCCTCTCCTGAAGTGGTGAGTTCATTGTTTCCACTGAAGGGGAAAAGTCAGAGAAGAGTAAGGGAGTTTAAAAGGACTCACCTGAAGAAAAATCAGAAACAAAATAGGCTGACTTGTCAAGGAAAGGACCGTGGGAAGCGTCTGTGGAAAGGAAATGCGTATGTAAAGAATACATTTAACAATCTTTCAAAGAGAATGTTTTCCCTGGTTGCTGAGCCTGACCACCTGGAAAAGGGGTGGAAGGGCCCTAGCAGAGGACCTCAGAGTGAGAAGCTGCATCAAGTTCGCTGGAGGAGCCATGGAGGATTGGGGAAGACCAGAGCAGGAGCAGTGACCATTCCGTCCATGGAGCCCAGAGCCAGTACCCACATGTGGCCAGTTGGGGGCAGACAAGGTGAGAAACTTGTGCCATTCCCTAACGGTGTGCAGATGCTTTTTCAGGCAGGGAATGGAGATGGAGTCTGGACATTTGATCCCGGTGGAGCACTGCTTGAGTGGACCTGGAGAGAGGGGCCCTCCTGGTGGCCACTGGACATAGGCCGCTCAGCCCTCCCGAGGTCAGAGCTGAGGAGGAGGGTGTGTGGCAGCCCGATGGGCTGCACTAGGAAATGGCTGCCTGGCCTACAACACATGGCAGCCCCAAAACACTACATTACCCAGCAGACCACAGTAACACCTGAAAGAAGTCAAGCAAACGGGACTAACGATCAGCTGAAGGCCATTTCAAGGCCTATTTAAAGGGTGGATTCCTACTACACTGGGAGAGGAGTAGGAACGTGTTGGTGAAGGAGTTGCTGTGTGAGTATTTGGAGAGTAAGAACCTGTGAAGTCGTTGACTAGCCAGGATTTGGAGAGAGTGTTTTGGAGTGGATTGTTTGTGAATGAATTTGGATTGTTTTGAGGACCCCCTTTGGATATTGATTACGGACTGGATTGCGGACTTGGACTTGGATTTGGAATTGGAACGGACATTGACAACGAGAAGGATTGCGGACTTTGTGTTTGTATTCCCCTGAAGACCCCACCCTGTGTTTTGTGTTTGTAAGTAATAGTTTAATAAATTATCATTTTGTTTTCAAACACTGCCTCCTCCTTGTGGTTAAACTTGCCTATGCCCTCTGCAAGGTCCGTGCGTGTCGCCCAACCCCTGGGGACACCACAGGAGATTTAACACGTGGCTACAAACCTGGTGCAGGAAAGAGGGATACAGGTTTATGGGGCACTGGGACTCCTTTTGGAACAGGAGTGACCTGTACAAGTGGGACGGGTTACACTTGAACTGGAGGGCTACAGATGCATTGGGCCAGCGTATGCTTAGGGTAGCAGAGGAGTATTTAAACTAGGGACTGGGGGGGCAGGGAGGGAAATTAGTAGTAGTAGTATTATGGATAGGGAGGTACAGACTGCCCAGATGGAAGATACCAAGTCGGAGTATAATAAATCTGAGGATATAATTCATAAAGATTTTTTAGATCATAATGTGAAAGTGGTTCGGCACACTCATGTGTGGAGGGGAAGGACAACGTAAGTGTGAGTAAGGCCCTGAAGTTAATGTGTATAAATGCGAGAAGCATAAAAAATAAATTTTTGTAACTGGAGGCTGTCATGTTGAATGGGGGTTATTACATTGTTGGGATTACTGAGACATGGTTTGGTGCAGCGGATGGGGATGAATTTAATGTAGAGGGGTACAAATTGTTTAGGAAAGACAGAACTAATAAAAGAGGAGGGGGAGTGGCCCTTTATGTGAAAGACAATCTTAATGTGCAGGAAATTCCAGGTATAAACTCATTCGTTTCTTGTGAGGACATCTGGATTAGATTACTGGGAGATCATGAGAAGGGAACTTAATATAGGAGTATGCTATAGACCTCCAGCTTCAGACAGTAACATAAATAGTACGCTCTTTGGTAACATAAAACAAACCTGTGCTGAAGGAGAGACGATAATAATGGGCGACTTCAATTACCCCTCTATTACTTGGGAGATAGTGACAGGTCAGGGCAAATGTGAAGAGGAGTTTTTAGATATGGTCAATGACTGCTTTTTGGTACAGTCTGTTACTCAGCCTACGAGAGGGAAATCAATACTGGATCTGGTTTTGTGTAACAATCCTGATAGAATTTTCAGCACAGAGGTAGGAGAACCGATAGGGGCAAGTGACCACAGTGCAGTTATTTTTGATATTTTTTGGCAAGTTAAGGCAGCCTCCTCTAACTCTCGAATTTTTTATTTTAGACGAGCTGACTTTAATAAAATGAGAGAGAATTTAAGTAATATAGATTGGGTAAAACTTCTAGATTGCAGAACTGTGAATGAAAAATTGACTATATTTAAAAGGGTTATTGTAGATGTACAGTGTAAATTCATCCCCAAAGTAAGGAAAAATAGGATGAAAAAACTGTCTCCGCAGTGGATGACTAAAGCTTTACGGGATTTTGAGGCAAAAGAAGCGACTGTACAGAGTATATAAAAAGGATAACTCCGAGTGAAACAAGTTAGACTATTGTAATATGCGGGCTAAGGCTAAAAAGGAAATAAGATCAGCTAAAAGGCGGTTTGAAATAAAAATGTCCTCCTAAGAAGTTTTTTCAATATTGTAGTAGAAAAAGGAAAGAGGTTGGGTGAGGTTAAGTACATTAAGAATAAGGAAGGAACCTTGGTTTATAATAATAAGGATATTGCTAACACACTAAACAGTTACATTACATTACAGGCATTTAGCAGACACTCTTATCCAGAGCGACTTACAGTTTACATTTCTTTACAATCCATTTATACAGCTGGATATTAACTGAAGCAATTCAGGTTAAGTACCTTGCTCAAGGGTACAACGGCAGTGTCCCACCTGGGGATTGAACCTGCAACCTTAGCATTACAAGCCCAGTTCCCTAACCATTATACCACACTGCCTTGCTACTTTGCAGTTACTTTGCAGGTACACTGCAGTTACTTTACTAGAGAAGAGGTTATAAATATGCCTAAATGTATAGACAAGGTACAGAATGTTTTGGAGGACTTTGAGATAAGGGACATCGAAGTACTACAAAAACTACAAAAACATAAGACAAATAAGGCAGCAGGCCCTGATGGCATACAGTGGGGCAAATAAGTATTTCACCCCCTGCTGATTTTGTGAGTTTGCCCCCTTACAAAGAAAGGAACGGAACGGTCGGTCTATAAATTTCATGGTAGGTTCATCTTAACAGTGAGAGACAGAATATTTTTAAAAAATCCCAGAAAATCACATTATATGAATTTTAAACATTTATTTGTGTTTTATTGAGGAAAATAAGTATTTCACCCCCTAGCAAAACAGCAAGAATTCTGGCTCCCACAGACCGTTATGTGACCAGGAGGCACACAGATTAGTCCTCTTACTTAATTAGTATTCCTAATTAAGTACTCGTTACCTGTATAAAAGACAAATGTCCACAGAATCAATCAATGAATCAGATTCCAACCTCTCCACAATGGGCAAGACCAAAGAATTGTCTAAGGACATCAGGGACAAAATTGTAGACCTGCACAAGACTGGAATGGGCTACAAGACCATTGGCAAGCAGCTTGGTGAGAAGGAGTCAACTGTTGGTGCGATAATTAGAAAATGGAAGAAACACCAATTGACCATCAATCTCCCTCGGTCTGGGGCTCCATGCAAGATCTCACCTCGTGGAGTGAACCTGATCATGAAAAAAGTGAGGGAACAACCCAGAACTACACGGCTGGAGCTTGTTGATGATCTCAAGGCAGCTGGGACCACAGTCACCAAGATGACCATTGGTAACACACTACGCCGTAATGGATTGAAATCCTGTAGTGCCCGCAAGGTCCCCCTGCTCAAGAAGACACATGTACAGGCCCGTCTGAAGTTTGCCAATGAGCACCTGGATGATTCAGAGGAGGCTTGGGAGAAAGTGCTGTGGTCAGATGAGACTAAAATCGAGCTCTTTGGCATCAACTCGACTCGCCGTGTTTGGAGGAAGAAAAAGCTGCCTTGGACCCCAAGAACACCATCCCCACCGTCAAGCATGGCGGTGGAAACATTATGCTTTGGGGCTGTTTCTCTGCTAAGGGCACAGGACGACTTCACCGGATCGAGGGAAGGATGAATGGGGCCATGTACCGGGAAATCTTGGGTGAGAACCTCCTTCCCTCAGCCAGGACACTGAAAATGGATTTCTAAGGATTTGGAGAGGATCTGCAAAGAGGAGTGAGCCAAAATCCCTCCTGGGATCTGCGCAAACTTGGTGACCAACTACAAGAAACGTCTGACCGCTGTGCTTGCCAACAAGGGTTTCTCCACCAAGTACTGAGTCATGTTTTGCTAGGGGGTGAAATACTTATTTTCCTCAATAAAACACAAATAAATGTTTAAAATTCATATAATGTAATTTTCTGGGATTTTTTTTATATTCTGTCTCTCACTGTTAAGATGAACCTACCATGGAAATTATAGACCGTTCCTTTCTTTGTAAGGGGGCAAACTCACAAAATCAGCAGGGGGTGAAATACTTATTTTCCCCACTGTATATCCCAGAGTACTCAAAGAACTTGGGGAAATTATCTATAAACCATTGACAGATATTTTAATTCAATCCATAATCACTGGAGAAATACCAGATGACTGGAAGCAGGGTAGTATAATTCCAATATATAAGAAGGGGGACGGTACTGACCCATGGAACTATAGGCCTGTCAGTTTAATTTGCATCACATGTAAAATGCTGGAAGGTATTATTAGGGATAAGTTGGAATCATTCTTGATAATAATAATAATAGTATTTTAAGGGAGAGCCAACATGGTTTTCTCAAAGGGAGGTCATGCCTAACAAACCTCCTGGACTTTTTCGAAGAGGCTACAAAGTGTGTTGACCTGAACCAGGCTTATGATATTATATATTTGGACTTTCAGAAAGCATTTGACAAGATACCACATGAGAGGCTCATTGCTCAAATGAATTCAGTAGGAATTGCAGGAGTAGTTTCAGAGTGGGTTCATAATTGGCTGCAAGGGCGAATACAAAGAGTAACAGTAGGTGGGGCCGTATCTGACCTCGGTGCTGTGGGCAGTGGTGTCCCGCAGGGATCGGTGCTGGGACCTCTGCTCTTCCTTATTTACATAAATGATCTGGATATGGATGTTAGTAGCAAAATAGTTAAATTTGCAGATGATACTAAACTTGGGGGTTTGGCAAACAGTTTGGAATTGACTAAAGTAATCCAAGATGATTTAAACAAAATCCAAAAATGGGCAGATACATGGCAGATGACATTCAATATTGCTAAATGTAAAGTTATGCATGTGGGAAATAAAACATTAGACAGGTGTTATGTTCTGAGTCTGTTCAGTTTGTTTTTGTACTTTGTTTATTTATCATTCTTCGAGTCATGTTTCATTCACGTTCTGTTCCCCGTCTGTCATTGTTCCTGTTCTAGATCCACTCCTTGTCTTTGTCATTTGCACTTCGGGAAATTCTATGTTTCGGTTTTTCCGTCTTTGTTTCTAATCTCGTTTTTCTTCCTTCTTACTTTCTAAATTACACTTTGTATATATTAGTTAGATGTATATATTACTAACCTACTAATCTACTAACATTAGGGATTTAGTTTAAGTTACTAACACTACTAATCACTAATTATCTCACGCTTCTAACTATCGCTATCATTCTCTCTCCCATTGTCCTATCCCTGTACGCTTCTCACGTTCCGCTTTATTCGCACGCAGATTTCTTTATGCGTTCCTCCCCTTCTAACTATGCACGTGTCTGCCTGTTCTTCCAGGTCGTTTATTGTCTATGTGTCTGTGTCATTCCCAGTCCGTGTCTTTCGTTTCCCCTCGTTATTCTATTAGCGAATCCCCTCGTTTTCACCTTGTGTTCCTGCCCTTCTCCCCTCCCAGCCACACCTGATTCCCATTGTGTTTCCCTTCCCTATTTGTATTTAAGCTCCGTGTTCATGTTCATTCCCCATCAGATTGATCTTCATTCCCTGTGCCGATTGTTTGTAAGCCAGAGTCTGTAGCATTTCCTTAGACACCCCTTCTGTTTTCACTTCGAGCCTGCCTTCCGATTTTGTTTGTTTGCCTATCTGTTTCCCGGTTTTGACTTTTGGATTGTTTTTGTGACTTCTCTTTGCTTCGTGATTTTATACCTACGCTACTCTGACTTCTGGTTTTGACCCCTGCCTGTATTAAACGTCCCTTTTTGCCTGATCCTGGTCTGCATCTGGGTCCTTATCCCGTACCTCACAACAGGATTATTTAAGGGAGGAGAAAAGTTAGTAGGTGTTCAATTTGAAAAAGACTTAGGAATTGTAGTTGATCAAAGCCTATCTGCATCAAAGCAGTGTGCTACAGCAGTGAAAAAAGCCAACAGGATGCTGGGATTGAGTAAAAAAGTATTGAGTATAAATCAAAGGAGGTTATATTAATGTTATATAATGCCTTTGTCAGACCTCACTTAGAATTCTGTGTGCGGTTCTGGGCACCACACTAGCAGCTCTTGAAAAAGTTCAAAGAAAGGTAACTAAACTGATACCTGGTATGAAAGGTAAAAGTTATGATGATAGACTTAAGGCACTCAATCTATTTAAGCTTAGCAAATGGAGACTTATGAGGGATTTTATTGAGGTTTTTAAATTCCTAAAAGGGATTAACAAAGTGAAATACCAAAGATTTTTAAAGATAAGTGGGGTCAGCTGAACAAGAGGCCACAGGTGGAAATTAGTTAAAGGCAAATTCATAAGCCACCATTCAAATGCATTTTTTTCAACACATCTTTTACATGGCAAAATGTACTGTTAGGGAGGATGTCCTCCCTAAGGCTAATAGACTTATCAGCCATCGGAATAAAATAATGGCATACTGCATCCAATTAAAGTCGAGAGGGGAGGGGTTGATCAAGGTTATTATGCACAAGCTATGATATTCAGTTGTAGATGTGTAGACATTTTGTGAAAGACAGAGAGAGAGAGAGAGATTCGCTTTTTTATTCAATTACAAATAGTTGTGCAAATTTAGCATGAGTAATTATTTGTATTATTCATTGTTGGAGGATCTTTGCGAAAGAACGACATTTGGCTAACAAGTTAGCTAGCAAGCGAACTAACACGCTAATCAAACGGGCGGGAGAGGAAGAGAGCTGACGAGAGTGGATAACGTTAGCTAGCTAATTAGCAATGGCCAGAATGGTAAACGCAGAGGAGGACGTGGTGAAGTTTTTATTTCAAACTCCATTCCACTAATTGGAATACAGAGAGAAGACGAGGATTAAAAGGGAAGGAAGACTACTTCCTAAAATTACGTTCACTACGAAGGTAGGAGTGTTCAATACTTCTTGGTGTGATAAGTACACTTTTTTATGAGATATATACACTGTTTAACATTATGCTATTTCTATGTTAGGTTCCTTTTTTACTGGTGTGTGTGTGCACGTCTCCCACTAATATATCGTTCACCATGTCGCACCGAATGTGCCTGCAAACTGCAGTGAATCGTTCAGTTCAACTTCCGTTGAAGTTAGCCTACTAAACAGAAGTTGAACTGAACGATTCACGGAGTCACTGACCCGGATCTTTGTACTGAACTGAACGAGACGATTTGAATCAGCAAAGAGATTCATAATGCCCATCATTACTCAGAAGGGCAACTACAGAGAGCTGGCTGACGTAATTCCACGACATGACCTTTTACTAGCGGAGCATTTACAAACGTCAAATGTGGTCACTGGCATGTCAAAAACTATCCAAAATGATTTAATTTATGCAATCGCCACCACTATCAAAGGTGAAATAAAAGAAGAGGTAGATGTTGCGTCCTTCTCCTCAGATTGATGAGACAACAGGCCTAAGCTGTCACTCACAGGTGTATGTTATTGTCAGATATGTCGATGACCAGGGTGCCATTCATGAGCGCTTTTTTGTTTGTTTGTTGTGGGCGGGATTCCCAATCTTTGTATGAGTTTGCGGAGAGCAAAATGTCACAGTTCAACTTCAATGAAAAGCTGAAGTTGAAAAGCTGAAGCATCCAAGATGGCGGCGCCTACGGACAGACGTGCGATTCGTCCGGTAGGCAGAGTGGCGCACCGTTTCGCACGAAACACAGATGCAGTGACTGTAAAGATTCAACACAGTGTTCACGTTAGTCCAGTTAGTCCTGTATGTTCTGATCGTGTAACTTTATGTAATCGCCTGACGCAACGAGCGAGATTCAACAGAAAATTTGGCAACACGGCTCCGACCAAAACAAGACCCACCTCCCCCAAAGCGGCCTGCACAACAGCGGATTTACCTGACCAAGCTGCCCAGGTGAGGGAAAGACCGAAGCGGTGTCGTCGCTCGAGGAAGCGCGGCAAACGCGCGGGTGCCTTGTGGAGATTAAAAAAGAACCCAATCCGCCCAGCTATTCCATCGGTTATGTTGGCAAATATCCAATCTTTAACCTGCAATCTGGACGATCTGAGAATGCGCACGGAAAGCACAGAGGGGAAAAGTTGCTGCGCGTTCATTTTATGTGAATCATTCTTGAACGAGAATGTAGCAGATTCAGCCATTCAGATTCAGGGGCTGACTTCATTTAGGCTGGACAGAGATCTAGAGCGAGTGGGGAAGAAATCAGGCGATGGGCTGTGCATTTTTATTCGAGATGCTTGGTCTACTAACACCTCTGTTGTGGCAACTCACTGTTCACAGCAGTTGGAGTGCATGGTGGTTAAATGCAGACCCTTCTACCTTCCTAGGGAGATGTCCACTGTTACATTGGTAGCAGTGTATATTCCCCCGGAGGCTGACAAGAAGGAGGCCCTGAGCCAGCTCCACTCCATTGTTAGTGAGCAGCAGACAGCCCACCCTGATGGCTTCCTCCTTGTTGGTGGGGACTTCAACCATGCCAATTTGAAGTCAGTTGCACCCTGTTTCTACCAGCATGTGGGCTTTGCAACACGGAATGACAGCAAGCTGGACCTGGTGTACAGCAACATCCGGGGAGCCTATAGGGCCTACTGCCGGCCCCCCATCGGCACCTCCGACCACAAGACTGTCATGATGCTCCCAGTCTACAGACCGCGGCTGGTGCGCTCCAAGCCAGCTACTAAGACCATCAGAACCTGGCCAGAGGGAGCCACCTCAGCCCTGCAGGACTGCCTAGAGACCACAGACTGGAACATGTTCAGAGAGGCAGCCACCCAGGACCAGCACACGTGTGTAGAGGAATACTCAGCCTCTGTGACTGGTTACATCAAAAAGATCATCGAGGACGTCACCGTGGAGAAGACCATCACCACACGCCCTAACCAGAAGCCGTGGATGACAGCGGAGGTGCGGACCCGCCTGAAAGAACGAGACGCAGCCTTCAGATCCGGGGATGAGCTGTCATTCAAGGCGGCAAGGGCTGAGCTCTCCCGTGCCATCAGGGGGGCAAAACGCCAGTACGCACAGAAGATCAAAAACCACTTCTGTGACACCAACGACACTAGACGCATGTGGCAGGGCATTCAAGCTCTGACGGATTACAAGCCCAACCCACTGGCCATCCACAGTGACACCGACCTCCCTGATACACTGAACAACTTATTTGGACGGTTTGAGGCCTCAAACCACACACCAGCACACAAAACCATCCCCCCGCCGGAGAGCAGCCACTCCAACTGGACCCTGCTGACGTGAGGAAAACCCTATCCAGGGTCAACCCACGGAGAGCCTCAGGTCTGGATAACATCCTCACAGTCCTAAAAGTCCTCACAGACATTTTCAACCTCTCCCTAAGCCAGGCGGTCATCCCATCAGGCTTCAAAAAGACCACCATCATCCCCGTGCCGAAGACGGCATCTGTGAACCGCCTCAATGACTACCGCCCCGTGGCACTGACCCCCATCACGATGAAGTGCTTCGAGAGGCTGGTCATGAAGCACATCAAAGAGGTCCTCCCTGGTCCTTTGGATCCAACCACATCATCAAGTACGCAGATGACACAACAGTAGTTGGCCTCATCAGCAACAATGACGAGGAGGCGTACAGAGAGGAGGTGAAGCAGCTGGCAACCTGGTGCAATGACAACAACCTGGCTCTCAACGTTGACAAGACCAAGGAGCTGGTGGTGGACTTCAGAAGAGCCCCAGCTGACCACCCCCCACTGCTCATCAACAACACCGCGGTGGAGAGAGTCGAGAGCACCAAGTTCCTCGGCGTGCACATCTCGAACAACCTCAGCTGGTCTCTCAACACGAAGACCATAGCCAAGAAGGCATGGCAATGCCTCTACTTCCTGCGCAGGCTGAGCGACGCCAGAATGCCACGGCGTTCTACAGAGGGGCTGTGGAGAGCATTCTCACCAGCACCATCACAGTGTGGCGAGGGAACTTCACGGAGGCTGAACGAGACTCCCTGCAGCGCACAGTGAGAACAGCCGAGAAGATCACAGGTGCCCCTCTCCACTCCATCCGGGACATCTACACAAAGCGCTGCAGAAGTAGAGCCAAAGACACCACCCACCCAGTGCATGGACTGTTCGAGAGGTTACGGTCGGGCAGGCGGTACCGCAGCCACGCGACAAAGAAACAGACCACCAGATTCCACGACAGCTACTTTCCCCAAGCTGTCAGAATACTGAATGGACATTAAACTCGAACATAAACACTGCCTCCAGCCCTGCGCCGTGGGCTGAACTGCACTATAATGTTACCTCAATGTGACCTAAATGTCGTCGTACATGTTACACTGTCTTAACTGTTGTGTAATTGTTGTCTTAATGTTGCACTGTTGTAAATCGAAGCGCAATCTAGTTCTTCTACATACTTGTATGTGGCGGTGTGGAATTGTTGCACTGTTGAGAACAGTCACGCTGCTACTAGTGTCCACCTGCCGTTTCTTGCACAACAAAACAATACATGCCTGCACCTTATTGTTACCTCAATGTGTTTCTGTTGCACTTTATAATGTTACTGCACTTTATAAAATGTTACCTCAATGTAACCCTCAATGTGACCTTGTTACCTCAATGTGACCTAAATGTTGTGTCGTAAATGTTGCACTGTCTTAACTGTTGTGTAATTGTTGTCTTAATGTTGCACTGTTGTAAATCGAAGCGCAATCTCGTTCTTCTACATACTTGTATGTGGCGGAATGACAATAAAAGCAACTCAACTCAACTCAACTCAAGTTGAAATGCTCAAGTTGAACTGAAATTCATTGCTCAAACCTACGATGACGCTGCAGTTAAAACTTTTTTAAACGTTTAAAACGAAATTTTAAATTCTAGAGTTAGAGGAATGCCAATAAATATGAAAAGTAACTGCACTGTAATCACTTGTCCCAAGTGGTTATTCTACCTCTGTGCTGCAAATTATCAGGATTGTTACACAAAACCAGATCCAGCATTAATTTTCCTCTCGTAGGCTGAGTAACAGATCTCAGTAAAAGATCGTCTTTTACATAAAGGGCCACTCCCCCTCCTCTTTTATTAGTTCTGCTCCACATTATATTCATCCCCATCCGCTGCGCCATGTCATGTTTCAGTAATCCCAATGATGTCATAACCCCCATTCACATGACAGCCTCCAGTTCCAAAAAAATGTTTTTTATGCTTCTAGTATTTAAACACATGAACTTCAGAGCCTTACTCACACTTATATTGTCCTTCCCCTCCACACATAACTGTGCCGAACCACCTCTATTCACATTATGATCTAAAACATCTTTATTAATTATATCCTCATCTACAAAGGAGTACCATTTACATTATTATTATTATTATTATTATATAGCTTTATTTAGCTTTTATCTTTACTTAACATTCATTTTCAGAAACTAGTATGAATTACATGAACAAACACAGGAATATACAGATATGTGTTTGCTTACTGTATTTCTGTCCAATAGGACCCTTAAAGCAATGTATGATCAGATTGTTTTATTACACACATCTCTGATTCACTTTGTGCCAATCCAACTCAATGGTAAGGAGGGACACCATACTCTAAACATTTGGTCGTGGATATTTTGTGTGAGTCACTTCTTCAGAAACCGTCCCATTTATACTGTCTCATTATATGCATTTATACTTTTCCCATTTGTGATTTATGAGCTCCTCCTCTGCACAAAGTTGAACATTAGTGTGGGGGTGGGGTGTTGAGGGGGCGGGGGAGGATCTGAACCCAGAATCTCTGGCTATGTGAGCTGTCAGCTGTCATGCTAATTCCAGAAGCTCTTTTTATAGCTGCCTCTAATTATGAAAGGCGAGACGGTTGTCTCTACCTCTACATACGTAAATTATTATAGCCCCCATCCACCTGCACGTCATGCCTCCCAAGTTGTCACGTTAACTTAATTAATGAGCTTTTTAAATGACACTGACAAGCTATTTTAATTTAGGTTTGGATTAATAATAATTAGGGACTGATTTATTTTGAGCATAATAATGCCAGCAGATAATTTGAGCATAATCAATTTTTCAGCTACAAAATGTACTTGTAGAGTCCAATCTTAAATGTCCTTGGCACAATTGCTATTACAAGCAAAATGTGAGGTTTGCATAGGGGTTGATAGGGTGGGTGGATTAATCAATTGCTAGCACATTGCAAACTAAGATGCTAAAAATAGATGCTCTTTTATTGTAGCATGTTAGGAATTCGGACACAGTTTCAATTTTTAAGTCTAGATTAAAAACATATATGTTCACATTTACATTTACATTTTAAGCATATTCAGCCTGGCTTACTGCCAAACATCTAGAGCAGGGGTGGGCAATTCCGGTCCTGGAGGGCCGGTGTGTATGCAGGTTTTTATTTCTACCAATTACCCTGGCTCAATTGGCAAATTCTACGCCAATGCTGGTTTACTTGAGATTAGGCCACAGTAACATGTTTCATATGGGAACACAGTCTTCAGCTGACATTCATGGGCTTATCAAGAAATGTAGCTAAAATGTCAGATCACATAAATGATTGGGCTAATTAAATAATTAAGAACAGAAGTTGGCATGAAATCCAGAAACCGATACGGCCCTCCTTGCCCACCCCTGATCTAGAGTCTAGGTGTAGAGATGGAGAAGACCATGCCCTAGTGTCTTATGGAGTGAGAAACTTTCCATACTGTGACCTCCTCAACATGTCACCACCACTGTTAGGCTGGTTATCCTTGATCGGGTGTGGATGGTTTGGAACTCCTTCATGGCTGCGTGTGTTCTCTGTCTCTCTCCTAATAGGTATGTTGCCATAGCTTACACCTGTTGGGACTATCTGTATATTTCCTATTCTTGTGCTCCCCTGCCCTCACATAATGCTACTGGCTATAGCACTGCATTATGACTACATGTTCTCTTCTCTGCCTTGGCCTCAAGCCATAGATCCTGCGAGAAGTCAGCCAGCCCTGAATCACCTTTGGACTGACTATAAGACGGTCTTTTTTGGACACACCCTGTCGGCCAGAAGAGGATGGGCTCCCTCCCTTTTAGTCTGGTTCCTCCCAAGGTTTCTCCCTATCAAGGGAGTTTTTCCTTGTGTGTTGTCTTTAACACACTCACACGTTTGGCAAGTTCAGCTAGTATAGCTATATTTTTTAAACTTAGTCTTTAAAACAAGTTAAGGACTTGAATAAATCTTACCACAATAATATTACTATAAAAGACAAACAGAACCTAAAGCGGACTCATATTTCATATAATTATGGACTACATCATCACAAAATCATTAGTGTCTGATAGAGGGTCTGATAGTGATGTAATATATTATCTCAAAAACATACAGGACCATGTAGACATTATCAATGAATTGGTATGACCCAGACAGAACGCTCCTTTGAGGAATCTTATCGCCAGGTAGTCAGTAAAGATGAGTAAAACAGTGAAATTATAACCCTTCTATCTACATACTTTTCATAAACTAAATAATCCAGTAAATAAAACTGGATTGGTGCAAAGGCATGATACAAGTAGCCAATAAAGTGGCTATGACTTGTTTCATGATTTACAGTCAAATTATTAAGGGAGATAATAAGGGTGGAAGCCTATTGTTCTTGCCAGTATATCGCCACTTTGCTCAATCGAAACAAAACTTGGCATGTATGCCCCGCTTGGTCTGAAAATTTTGGAAGAATTCGCCCAAAAGCCACGACCACTTACGCCCAAAAAACAAATACCATGTTTTTTATTCATTCTGAACTAAACAAGCCTCCAGGGGCCAACATGGCAGAATGTACCAAAATATACAGAAAATAGGGACATGTGTAATAAGCACAGATCGGGTGGAATCTTGTCTTTTCAACAATGCATGCCGATTCGCGCCATGTCAAATGTGGCAAAATAAATCCTGTCCCAATTCAAGGCAGGGTACTCTAGGAGAATAGCTGCTCCTTACCTATGGTGAAATCTAGAAGTCCCAAAATATAACAGATCGTTGATAATGTGGGCATCCTGATCATCGTAAAGGTCCAACAAACAAAAGTAAGAGCAAGCCAAATCGAGAGAGTTCCAAAGTTTTCTATTCACTTCGGATCGCCAAGAACAGCAAAGATGTCATTCTCCTTGGTCTATGAGATATCTGAATATGTTTCACATAGGAAAGTGTTGTATCCTCGCGATGGTAAATCTTTGCTACAAAGTAAGTCCGCACCCGTCATTCTCCGTTAAGTATTAGCCAAACAGACCCCCCTGAATGGCAACCAGTGCCACCAGTAATATGATGTGACATAATCCACAGGCATAATTGATACTACTTCCCTCCATACGTATATGCAGAAATTTGTCTATGGTTCTAGCCAATGGGTTATCCTTTACAATGATATAAGGTTTCATTTGGTTTAAATTTACTATCATGAATGTGCTATGCGCACATCGTGATGTTAATGAAGATGCAATTGAAGAGAGTGCACAGACTTTAGTTTTGGAAAACTGTTTATACTATTCTCTTGGTTTCACAATGCCAAAAGCCCCCCAAAAAACAGTTTCAACAACCAGGATCCTGTTTACGACCGGTGAGTAGCTACCAGTCAGCTAGTAGGCGGAAGTGCCGGCCACCAGAAGACACCTATCAGGTTCATGTCCTGTGATGGAGACTGCTTCAATGACTGGCACAACCAAAATAACCTGTAGCATTTCCTGTGTTGCCTAGCTAAAGAATACTAAATGACACTGTAAACAGTTTTGTGCAATGAGGGCAGACAATTGCCAAAAGTGGAATTAGTTCATGCGTCCTTGGGTCAAGAAGTCAGTTTTTTCGCACATTTAGTTGACACATTGCATATTGTGCAACAACTGTCGATTCAAAATCTGAATTTCATTCCAGGCCTCTCGGGTGGTCTAGCGGTTACAACGTTCGATGCTGGCAACTGCGACCGGGATTAGATTCCACCGGCCGCGCCAGAGTCAGCTCTGGCCGGGAGTGCCACTGCCCCAGGGAGGGGGGAAGGAAGCCAACATGAGTCCGCTGCGTATAGGAATGGCTCTGGAGTACCGCAGTTACGGTCGACAGGCTTAGTGAGTGCCGTCTCAGAGGAGTCGATACTTCGCCTCTGTCACTGCCGGTCACAGGGCTACGGCAGCAAACTCTCAATACGAGGGGGGGATTGATATGAAAAATAAAGGGTGTAATTGGCTACTAAGTTGGGAGAAAATTGGGATAAAAATCATTGAATTTCATCAATCCTGCAACTGATGCTACCCTCTGCAAAGGCATCGATGTGCAATGGTGGGCTAATGTACTACTCACCTGAGCAATGGTGCGGTCAGGGCACCAGCTGCGGATCAGCAGGAGCTTGCGGAAAGTGTCCAGCTGGCTGTCGTACCCATCAGGGACCACGGCCTCCTCAGGGCTCTCTTCATCATACCACGACTTCCAGGCTCGGTCGTTCCGGGCCACCTGTCCCAGGAGCTGGGTGAAGGGATACAGGCCAGACAGCTGCACCAGATTCAGCCAGGTCATGTCCAGGATCCACCTCCTGGGCTTGGGCTCCACTGAGTTGAGGTCTAGTGAGGCCCCGCCTGGGTTCAGAAACATCAGATATGTAGTCAAGCCTTTTTTTTATTTAATTTTTTTACATTTTGTTTCAGATTTTTTCAGATTTTCCTCCCAATTTAGTTGCTAATTATACCCCCTATTTATTCTGATTTGCCCTCCCCCACAGACTCTCTGCTCGACTGAATTTTCACACCCACATTCTGGGGACACCCTTACGCGCTTCTCGCCGAATCGTGAAAGATTTTCCCGCTGTCGAGTCGTACAGACGTAATTTTTCATAATCCACCACCATATATTGAAGCACCATTCATTTTTTTTGTCTTATTGTGTTTATGTAACGTATTGATTACAGTTATGGATGCAAACCCTAAAAAAAGTGGCCATACATGGGAGCCTCCCTTTTGAACTTGTGAAATTAAGGTAACATTGATTTAAGTAAAATACTATTTGTGAGCAGTTGTAATATGTAGACCATGTGCTACCACATATATATGTTCAGTTTATAAGTTTCCATGAATGCTCTAGTGACATAGAAAGCAATTGTAACATATGAAATGTGAGTATCACAGGCTAATATGAAATGCCTAAAAGTCTGAGCTGACCAAAAAGCTAACAAATGCAATGAAACACAACATTGCTTACATACAGTAGGCTCTGTTTTTATTCATACCCTTGATAAAGATTAACAAAAGAGATTAGGGATTTGACAAATGGATATGATACGTTTAAATGGACATATTTTTATCGGTTTCCTGTTTAAACGTTAAGAAATTTGCATAGAATTCCACATGAAATCACAATGAAGCATGGTTCTCCTGGGGACAATGAAGTTCTACTGCAGAGTCATACAGATACAGCAGCCTAGCTTAGACAAAAACACTATCAATGATTAATGAAAAAAAGGTTTAATAAACAAGTGCCTTCAAGCATTTCGTTTTGACAATACATTCACGCACTTTCTTGTTATTGGGAAAATACAGTAGCTTAGCCTAAAGGTGCAAATGTGTGAACTCCATTAAATAATAGGCCTAGCCTATACGAAGTTATAAACAGTTGTGTGTTCACACATTTTAGTTTAAGGTTTTAGTTTACCTAGGAAATGTGAAACCTAACCGAACCAAAAAAACACACACAACCAAAGTCTGATTCAATCTCTGAGTATGAAAACTCCATAACAAACATCACATATCCATCCATCCATCTTCTACCGCTTCTCCTTGTCGGGTCGCGGGGGCAGCGTCCTAAGCAGGGAGACCCAGACTTCCCTCTCCCCGGCCACTTCGTCCAGCTCTTCCGGGGGAATCCCGAGGCGTTTCCAGGCCAGCCGAGAGACATAGTCTCTCCAGTGTGTCCTGGGTCTTCCCCGGGGCCTCCTCCCGGTGGGACGTGCCCGGAACACCTCACCCGGGAGGCGTCCAGGAGGCATCCTAACCAGATGCCCGAGCCACCTCATCTGGCTCCTCTCGCGCGGAGGAGCAGCGGCTCTACTCTGAGCCCCTCCCGGATGACCGAGCTCCTCACCCTATCTCTAAGGGAGAGCCCAGACACCCTGCGGAGGAAACTCATTTCAGCCGCTTGTATTCGCGATCTCGTTCTTTCGGTCACTACCCACAACTCGTGACCATAGGTGAGGATAGGAACATAGATCGACCGGTAAATCGAGAGCTTTGCCTTTAGGCTCAGCTCCCTCTTTACCACGACAGACCGATGCAGCGTCTGCATCACTGCCGACGCCGCACCAATCCGCCTGTCGATCTCCCGCTCCATCCTTCCCTCACTCGTGAACAAGACCCGAGGTATTTAAACTCCTCCACTTGGGGCAGGATCTCCTCCCGACCCGGAGAGTGCACTCCACCCTTTTCCGGCTGAGAACCATGGTCTCGGATTTGGAGGTGCTGATTCTCATCCCAGCCGCTTCACACTCGGCTGCGAACCGCTCCAGCGAGAGCTGGAGGTCACGGCCCGATGAAGCCAACAGGACCACATCATCTGCAAAGAGCAGTGACCCAATCCTCAGGCCACCGAACCGGACCCCTCAACGCCCCGGCTGCGCCTAGATATTCTGTCCATAAAGGTTATGAACAGAACCGGTGACAAAGGGCAGCCCTGGCGGAGTCCAACCCTCACCGGGAACAAGTCCGACTTACTGCCAGCAATGCGGACCAAGCTCTGGCACCGGTCGTACAGGGACCGAATGGCCCGTATCAAGGGGTCCGGTACCCCATACTCCCGGAGCACCCCCCACAAGACTCCCCTAGGGACACGGTCGAAAGCCTTCTCCAAGTCCACAAAACATGTGTAGACTGGTTGGGAAAACTCCCATGCACCCTCCAGGACCCCGCGGAGGGTGTAGAGCTGGTCCACAGTTCCGCGACCCGGACGAAAACCACATTGCTCCTCCTGAATCCGAGTTCAATCATCCGACGGACCCTCCTCTCCAGAACCCTGAATAGACCTTACCAGGAGGCTGAGGAGTGTGATCCCCCTGTAGTTGGAACACACCCTCCGGTCCCCTTTCTTGAAGAGGGGGACCACCACCCCGGTCTGCCAGTCCAGAGGCACTGCCCCGATGTCCACGCGATGCTGCAGAGTCGTGTCAACCAAGACAGCCCCACAACATCCAGAGCCTTGAGGGACCCGGGCGGATCTCATCCACCCCGAGGCCCTGCCACCACGGAGCTTTTTAACCACCGTGGCGACCTCAGCCCCAGAGATAGGAGAGCCCACCCCGAGTCCCCAGACCCTGCTTCCTCGCTGGAAGGCGTGTCGGGGATTGAGGAGGTCTTGAAGTATTCCCTCCACCGACCCACAACGTCCCGAGTCGAGGTCAGCAGTGCCCCATCCCCACTGTACACAGTGTTGACAGTGCACTGCTTCCCCCCTGAGACGCCGGATGGTGGTCCAGAACCTCCTCGAAGCCGTTCGGAAGTCGTTCTCCATGGCCTCACCGAGCTCCTCCCATGCCCGAGTTTTTGCCTCAGTGACCGCCGGCCGCGCTCCGCTTGGCTCGCCGATACCCATCTGCTGCCTCCGAGTCCCACAGGCCAAAAAGGTCCGATAGGACTCCTTCTTCAGCTTGACGGCATCCTTCACTGCCGGTGTCCACCAGCGGGTTCGGGATTACCGCCGCGACAGGCACCGGCGACCTTGCGGCCACAGCTCCGGTCAGCCGCCTCGACAATAGAGGCACGGAACATGGCCCACTCGGACTCAATGTCCCCCGCCTCCCCGGGACATGGTTGAAGCTCTCCCGGAGGTGGGAGTTGAAACTCCTTCTGACAGGAGACTCTGCCAGACATTCCCAGCAGACCCTCACAATACGTTTGGGCCTGCCAGGCCTGACCGGCATCCTCCCCACCATCGGAGCCAACTCACCACCAGGTGGTGATCAGTTGACAGCTCCGCCCCTCTCTTCACCCGAGTGTCCAAGACATGCGGCCGCAAGTCCGACGACACGACCACAAAGTCGATCATTGAACTGCGGCCCAGGGTGTCCTGGTGCCAGGTGCATATATGGACACGCTTATGTTTGAACATGGTGTTCGTTATGGACAATCTGTGACAGGCACAGAAGTCCAACAACAAAGCACCATTCTGGTTCAGATCGGGGGGGCCGTTCCTCCCAATCACGCCCCTCCAGGTCTCACTATCGTTGCCCACGTGAGCATTGAAGTCTCCCAGCAAAACGAGGGAGTCCCCGGAAGGAGTGTTCTCCAACACCCCCTCCAAGGACTCCAAAAAGGGTGGGTATTCTGAGCTGCTGTTTGGAGCATAAGCACAAACAACAGTCAGGACCCGTCCCCCACCCGAAGGCGGAGGGAGGCTACCCTCTCGTCTACCGGGGTGAACCCCAACGTACAGGCAACGAGCCGGGGGGCAATAAGTATTCCCACCCCTGCTCGGCGCCTCCCACCAGGGGCAACTCCAGAGTGGAAGAGAGTCCAACCCCTCTCAAGGAGACTGGTTCCGGAGCCCATGCCATGCGTCGAGGCGAGGCCGACTATATCTAGCCGGAACCTCTCAACCTCCCGCACCAGCTCAGGCTCCTTCCCCGCCAGAGAGGTGACATTCCACGTCCCTAGATCTAGCTTCTGCAGCCGAGGATCGGACCGCCAAGGCCCCCGCCTTCGGCCGCCGCCCATCTCACACTGCACCCGACCCCCTTGGCCCCTCCCATGGGTGGTGAGCCCATGGGAAGGGGGTCCTACGTTGCCTCTTCGGGCTGTGCCCGGCCGAGCCCCATAGGTGTAGGCTCGGCCACCAGGCGCGCCCTCGAGCCCTACCCCCGGGCCTGGCTCCAGGGGGGGGCCCCGGTGACCCGCGTCCGGGCGAGGGAAACGTATTTCCATTTTTGTTTGTCGTCATGGGGGGTCTTGTGAGCCACGCTTTGTCTGGTCCCTCACCCAGGACCTGTTTGCCTTGGGTGACCCTACCAGGGGCATAAAGCCCCCGACAACTTAGCTCCTGGGATCATTGGGACACGCAAACCCCTCCACCACGATAAGGTGGCGGCTCAAGGAGGAGCAAAATCGAAAAACAAAATAAATAGGATGCAATATGACAATTTCTCCACGCGAGCCATCATGGTTTTACGACATGGCATGTTGTAGTCTGGTTCAAGATAGGCCATCAGGGCATTGAAACCGACATCTTCAACCATTAACAATGGCTGCTGCAACCATTTATGTAATCAGCGCTGTGATTTTCTCACTCCGTCCTTTTATGCACTTTCGCGTGAAGCTGTCTAGTGTCTGCTGTCGGGGACCTGCGCTGCTGCCACTAACGGTTTGGGTCTCACAATGTGTCCCTTTCAGATGGATAAGCATTGCACCTGTATTTCCACCACTGTATCTCAATTCTACCCGTCAAAGTTTGCAATTCACAACATTGTCATTTATCTTTTCAAAGTATTGTCATACAGGATGTCGCTGCTGCGGTCGCCTGACTTTCTCTGCCATTTTCCTGGATGTAAAAGACGATGACGTGCGGAGCGCTTTTATATCCCTGGCAACTAATTTGAAAGATGCATTTCTTCTACTACAACATTGTTGTGATAGGTATTTATAATTTTATTTTCCCCCTGTATGATGATGATCGAGACTTTTTAGTGGTAGGTTTTTTTGGGCTGTACAGTGATTTTAATTTTCTGCAAAAAAAAAACAACCCAAAAAAACGTTTTTAGGTTTGACTTTTTCTTAACATTACTGATCCCAATTTCGGTTAAACATTTTACCGTTTAAACGGTCACACCCCTAAAAGAGATCGTATAAAATAAACTATATCAGTAATGAGGTACATTTTATGCACAAAAGATTCCAAATCCATCCATCCATCCATCCATTATCTAAGCCGCTTATTCCTGGTCAGGGTCGCGGGGGGCTGGAGCCTATCCCAGCATGCGTTCCGGGCAAGAGGCAGGAATACACCCTGGACAGGTCGCCAATCCATCGCAGGGCACACACACCATTCACTCACACCTACCGGCAATTTAGACTCTCCAATTAGCCTAACGTGCATGTCTTTGGACTGTGGGAGGAAACCGGAGTACCCGGAGGAAACCCACGCGGACACGGGGAGAACATGCAAACTCCGCACAGAAAGGCCCCCGGCCTGGATTCGAACCCGAGACCTTCTTGCTGTGAGGCGACAGCGCTATCCACTGCACCACCATGCCGCCCTAGATTCCAAATCTACATTAGTAATACAACTGTTCAGAAAAACATTTTGTTTTATTATTTGTTTTCCAGAAAACATATGGATCACAATTATTCATACCCCTAACTATTCTTTTAAATTTAATCCAACAAAAATGTAATCTTCATAAATATACAACTTATTTGAGTTTCATTGGAAGGTTATGGAACTATACAGTTGCCTATAATGGTTTCCTATTTCCCTCGGGTATAAAAAGGAGGGAATGCATGTTTGAAATACTGTGGTCAGCCATCATCATGGTGAAAGGCAAAGAACTCCCTGAAAGTATCAGACAAAAGGTTATTTACCTCTACAGATCAGGAGATGGCTACAAAAAACTAAAAAGATAAAAGATACTGCTTTCCACTGTTGTCAATTATTAGGAAGTTTAAGGCCACTGGAACAGTGGCTAACCTGCCAGGTAAAGAATGGTAGTAGTATAATGGTTAGGGAACTGAGCTTGTAACGTTAAGGTTGCTGGTTCAATCCCCAGTTGGGACACTACCATTGTACCCTTGAGCAAGGTACTTAACCTGAATTGCTTCAGTAAAATATCCAGCTGTATAAATGGATTGTAAAGAAATGTAAAACTAAGTCGCTCTGGATAAAAGCATCTGCTAAATGACTGTAATGTAATGAGAACGTAGGTCTATCTTGCTCCTACGTTTCAAGTTTCAAGTTTCAAGTTTTTATTGATCACGAACACATGCGTACATGGCAGTGAGATTTGTTGTTCCCATATGGATCTCTCTTCACAACACAACACAACAGTACACAATAAGAATAACAGTAATAAATTGTAAAAAAATTGTAAAATAGTAAAATATAATATAATATAATAAAAATAATATAATATAATATAATATATAATATAATAATATAATAATATAATAATATAATATATATAATATAATAAGTAAGATAGATAGAACTAATTTACAATATTACACATCACTGGATGGCAGTATAAAGTGATGAGTGCTCCCATATGGAGCTCTCTCCACAACACAGTAACACAATAACAATAATAATAATAATAATAAATAGATGTATAATAATAAGTAAGTAAAGTACAATATTGCACATCACTGGATGGCAGTATAAAGTGATGAGTGCTAAAGTGATAAGTGACACAGTGATACAGTGGGGTGTGAGGAGGTAGGAGGGGGAGGGGACAGTTCAGTTGTTGGTGGGGCTGGGCAGTGGTTAGGGGTCTCAGCTCAGCATGCGGATAGCTTGGGGGTAGAAGCTGTCCTTGAGGCGGTTGGTCTACGTGTAGTGTAGTGAGATGGATGGTTAGAGAGGCAAAAGGAAGTCCAAGGGGTACAGTTCAAGATCTCCAAAACAACCTGGCATCTTAGGGTTACAAGGTGTCTAAAGCTACCATTCCATGACGCCTACATGACAATGGCCTTATGGCAGAGTTGCAAGAAGGAAGCCTCTTTTGAATACAATTCACCGAAAAAGCCATCTTGAATTCATAAAACTACATCTGAACTACAATTGGAATTTTGTCTTGTGGCCAAATTAAGCTTTTTGGACATGCACATCAGCATTATGTTTGGTGTCCAAAGCTGGCCCGGTGTAGTGTGCGCTGCTTGTCATGTGGTTCGAAACCCGAGTCTCTACCAGACCGGCCCTGGTCATCAGCCCCGATCGGGGGCGGCATTTGGCTGTCCGCCACAGGCGGAGGGGGGTCGGGAGAGCCGGCTCCGCGGTGAATCACGGAAAAGGAGTCTCCAGAACATGGGTGGGCGAATTCTGTTAAAAGTACCCAGGGGCGTAGCACACAATTCTGGGCCCTATACGTATGCAGTCTTGTGGGCCCCCTTCCCCTCTTGATCCATGACTCTCACGCATCTTTAGTATTTTTTTTTATTGAATCAACAACTATACACATGAATCTGTAGTGGTTATTAGGGCAATCGCTAATGAACTGCTTATACCACATTTAAACAATCATCCTCTTCACTAGTCCTACTGCTACTCTCTGCCTCTTCTTCCTGCTCACTCTCTGCCTCGATTACATCTTCTTCACGCTCACTGTCTGCTATAAGGACAGGCCCCTCTACAAGCATGAAGCATACAGGATTGACATTAGCCTCTTAACCTGCTTATAATATACAATGAAACAGGCTACAGGCTAGATTCTGCTTAATTGACCAGCTAGCTAGCTAACTAGCATAATGTAGCTAGCTATGTTAGCTTGTCTTGTTATAGAACTGGATCAAATGAGTCTTCAAAAACAAAGTTTCAATGCATTTCACCATCACCATTAGTATGTTTGCCCGCATTTGCGATTGCTTTCAGCCAGTAGCGAGAGTGAAACTGAAATGAGATTAATCGCGATGTAAAAACAATGAACGCGTTATCCATTTGAAATTAATTGCATGCGTTAACATGTTAATGTTGACAGCCCTAGTTCAATCTAAACAACGTACCGATATTAGCTTAAACCACTCTTAAACAGTGTTAGCAAGTTGCTTACCTTTCTTTTGAAAGAAATTAGTGAGCAGTTGTTTTCCCTCAGTTTGCCTTTTTTCTTTCTTTTCTTTCTTTTCTTTTTTGATACCCCGACTTCACTTTCTTCTGGAAAGACATGATTGACTGAAACTTGCAGGCTCCAGCATCAGCACCAGTCAGCGTGATTAGCCGTGTTTGGCGACGAATCTTAGTGCAGGGGGGCAGACTAAACCATTTGCGCTTTTGAGAGGGGAGGGGGCCCAGAGAGCCTCCAATATTTTTATGGATACAAAGTTCAGTCTCTCAACCTATTTACTCAGCCAATATAATTTAGTAATGACACTAATTACTTAGAAATTTAAAATTGCAGACACATTTTTTTTTCTTAATTCCAGGCTTTTCAAGGGCCCTCCCCCACTTGGGGCCCTAGGTAGTCAGTTCCCCTTTTCCCCCCGCTACGACGCCCCTGAAAGAACCACAAAGTACTGATAACAGGGGTATGAATATTTGTGATTCTTGTTTCTTGATTCTATCATTTGTGAACTGTTCGATTGTGGTTCATGCCAATGCATTATTATTAAAGAATATAATTCTGGGAATATTTTGAGCATGAAATATGTTATATCCTTACTTGTATATACTATATAATTACTTGCAGTGCTTAATTTGTGCCGGGGCTAGTTGCACAGGCCCGGCAAATGCCAAGAATCCGGTTTTGCGCCCCGGCAAATGTCTTACTCAGAATCAGAGCCCCGGGCTCATAAATATCTAAAGTGCGACAACAACGCGTATTTTAACAGACTTAACTGCTTCTAACTAACTTCATGCTTTCAGAGTGTTCACAGAGATATCGGGAGAACAAGTTACACAGCCCTTGAAGGATCTCTTAACCACTGTTAACACCGTAGCAATTTCCAGTGCAGAGTGCGAGAGAGGTTTCTCACAAATGAATCTAATCTGCACGTCAACAAGAGTGTCTTTAAAAATAGCAACCATATCATCGCTCCTGTTTTTAACCCTTGTTGCTCCACCACTGGAAAGTTACCAATAGACCAGAGGGAGGGACAGAATTGCAGCAACACAGGTAGGAAGGAGGTAGGAAAGGTGTACCCTTTTTCCTCCGCGTGTGGTTGGGCATCTCTTATTTTACAAATTAAGCACTGATTACTTGTATAGTTTATTTTATACAATCTCTTTTGTAAATCTTTATCAAGGGTATGAATAAAAACTTTTGAGCATATCAACAACTAGCAACTAACATTAGCAACAACAAACACCACAACATAACCTGTCAACTCATCACTGGCATTTTGTACTGTTGTTCAGTTCCAGGCAAACAAAGCTACAACAAAAAACTGCTAACGCTACAGAATAAAGGAAAGGTTAATAAAAGTTTAATACTTTTCAGAGGAAAGGCGCAGGTTTGCCAGTCATATTGCCTGGCGTTTTTTGGTAATTTTTGCCTTTTATGAAGAATAACTTTTGGTACTCGATAAAAACGTGTTTCTTTCTCAGTTTGATCAGTTCAAACAACCATAAGCAATGCAAGCATACAGCATTTTTGTTGAAATGTTGTTGAAATGTTCATCATCACATTGAAATCAGAATTCCAACTGTAATACCCGACAATCCAATCAGTTCATCCGGTGACACCTAACCAAGAAAAGCCCCATGCCATGCATGATCAGTAAGCTGCCCTATTAGAGAAGCCCCATGCATGGTCACTAAGCTGCCCTATTAGAGAAGCCAATGCATTATCACTGATCAAACTGTGATCACATGATCACTCCAGAACAATGTACAATGTATATAGTAAAAAAAAAAAAAGAAGTGGCATTGAGAATATTTTATACTGCTGGATTTGTGATTGTGATTTAGGTTAAGTTACACTATATGACCAAAAGTCAGTGAACACCCCTACTAATTATTGAGTTCAGGCGTTTCAGCCACACCCATTGCCAACAGGTGCATAAAATCCAGCACATAGCCATGCAATCTCCACAGACAAACATTTAGAATTCAGAATGGTTTGTAAAGAGCTCAGTGACTTTGGATGCCACCTTTGCCACAAGTCAGTTCGTGAAATTTCTGACCTACTAGATGTGCCCCGGTCAACTGTAAGTGCTATTATTGTGAAGTAGAAGTGCCTAGGAGCAACAACAGCTCGGCCACGAAGTGGTAGACCACGCAAACTCACAGAGCGGGGCCGACGAGTGCTGAAGCGCATCAGCACAAGAACTGGGCATCGGGACCTTCATGGAATGGGTTTCCATGGCCGAGCAACTGCACACAAGCCTCACATCACCATGCGCAATGCCAAGCGTTGGCTGGAGTGATGGGTAGCACGCCGCAACTGGACTCTGGAGCAGTGGAAACGTGTTCTTTGGAGTGATGGATCACGCTTCACTATCTGGCAGTCTGATGGACAAATCTGGGTTTGGCAGATGCCAGGAGAACGCTAACTTCCGGAATGCATAGTGCCTACTGTAAAGTTTGGTGGAAGAGGGATAATGGTCTGGGGCTGTTTCTCAGGTTTTGGGATAGCCCCCTTAGTTCCAGTGAAGGGTATTCTTAATTCTACAGGATACAAAGACATCTTAGCCAATTGGGCACTTCCAACTTTGTGGCAACAGTTTGGGGAAGGCCCTTTGCTGTTCCAGCATGACTGTGCCCCTGTGCACAAAGCGGTACAGCAGCAGTAGCTCTGCAGTGTGCATTCCAAACTATTTCTAGAATCTTGTACAGAATAAAATCTCAAACCTACCTAAAACACAAAAGATTTTCACATGGCAGACGTCAGCATGTTAGCTTCTTGATAAAGAAGCATAATAATGTCTGCACACTGTTTGATTCTCCTCAGTGAAGTTTATTGTTACAATAGGACATGGTTTCCAATGGGGATGTCCTTCCTCTGACAAAGACCACTGCATTTCTAAACACTGCTCTGTTTTAAGATTGTGTTTTGAGACATGCTTCTGAATTTCTCAGTTGAAAATGTGCAAAAAAATTGAGTCCATTCACGCTTTTAAATCTATTATAAATATTTAAATATGCGTCCACTTTGTGAGAAAATGCTTTGTTTTCCAGAATCCTGGAATCCTACCTTCTGTTCACTCCTCCCATTCGTAAACCGCTTTGCCCTAACAATTAACCAAACAAGGTAGATGCACAAATAATAAAGACATATGTAATTAAAGCAGAATTAGATGTAAAGAAAGGCCACTACATTTTAACGAGGCAATAAAACGGCACCCTCAGATTGAATTGTCTCTCTGCTCTCCTTCTGCCTCCAGTCTTTATCTCACATTTCTAAAGCTTGAATTACATTTTTGCGAAATCTCTAAACATGTGAACATTTCATGGGGAGGCCCTGCAGACAACCCCAGCCATGGAGTCTAGTTTGATGATGACTGTTTTCCACCTATTGGGGTGACATTTTAATTAAACTCATATAAATGGAAAGCACAATGAAAAATGATGCATGTGACCAATACAAAATACAGCCACAAATCAGGCTCGAACGGCTATTTTTTACATTTTTATTGTGGTTCTTGGATTTGAATCCATAATCCAGACAACATGCTTTTTAGCAGCACCCAGAATCGCTGTGTGGCTTCTGCAGTTACAAAAGGTCCTGTTAAGATAAAATAAGATAAGATAGCCTTTATTAATCCCGGGAATTTGGTTTGTCACAGCAGCAATGATACAGGAGACAGTGAAAAAACACACAAGACATACAGGACATCACAGTATACTGAATAATAAATACAAGATAAATATATTTAAAAACCAGAGTAAAAACCTAGCAGCTATACAGACATACAGAACATCATAGTATATTAATTTTCTAGAAATGTAAGCATTTTCCCCCTTCCCCCTCACCCTCTTCATATCTTCTTCAGTAGAATCCCTCCCATTTCTTTTAGCAGCACGTGCTCACCAGAGGGTTCTTATTACGCCTGGAACCGCAGAATCGCACACCATTTTGTCAGCTAAATAATTTGGCCAGATCCACAGAACGTTGTCATTTATTTTTCAGCGTGAGATTTCAAAGTTAAGATTTTTTTTTTTTAAAGCCTACTGGATACAATGTCGCCCGATGATTCATGGTGCCTTTTGTGAAAGATATTTAATGTATTGTGCACTACATTTACATTTACATTACATGCACATGTATGCACTACTCAAATCAGAGTCATTTATACAGTGATCTGTTATTGTAAATACTGTAGGGATCCTGAGAGGGTCGCCCCTCATCAACATGTGTGCGCAGGGCATTGTGGGGAAACGCTAGTGTTTTGTTAAGCGTCTCCCCCGGGAGCTAAAATGTTAAGTTAGTCCTTTATGTGTGTGAGTTAAAACTGTGTTATTGTGTTAGCTAGCTGGTCGCAGTGAGTTAGTGTTGAAACCACCGTAGCCAGTACACGTATTGTAAATGATGCAGTCCCTTGCATTTCAAGGGAAGAGGTACAGTAAACCAAGTGTGAAGAAGACTGTTATTTCCTGATAATTACGACATCTACGGAAGGCGAGAGGGAATGGTCATTTGTGTCCTTTTAAGGACGCGTTTGATTAAGCAAAAGGTTCTTTTTGGGCATCCTCCGGAGTTGCGCGGTGTATGGAACATGGAGGTTTGCCACCGATATTACCCATAGCTGTGCGGTGTATGGAGCATGGGTAATGATCGTGGTCATTTTAGCATTACTACTGGACTCAGTCTCTTTGTTGATACATCACCTCGCTCACGCTCGCCACAATACTTTTTTGTATGATTGTTATAAGAAATTACTCTTTACAATGAGGTGTGGTCAAGTGGAATTGCAGCCCCACAGAATATATTTCAGTGGGGAGGGGGGGAACCCAGCAGATATCTATCCAGCTGTCACTAGTTATGTCAGTCAAAATCAAGCGGGTGCACTGTTGTTAATGAAATAACACAAGGGTAGCTATTTAACCAGGAAGGTCATTGACAAAATATGCCTAGCTGCCTAGCTAGCAAGGATCTACACTTCAGTAGTTATTTAGTAGTCATTTCAATTATACATCATTGGTGGTTGTAGTAATGTTAACTTGCCTACTAGCTTTGCTGACAAAAATGTCTAACAAAAGCTACCTATGTATGTACCTAAAATTTGTAACAATCTTTTTGACATTTATTGTTATTTGTCTGAGATGTATTTATTTATTTATTTTTGGTAATGACGTTCACAGGAACTAACATGGATTTACTAAAATGTTCAACTCACCAATACTGTGTCCATATACTGAATATTACTCACTGATAGAGGATTAGATGGACCCATCATCCAGCTAGTATGAAAATGTGTCATATGCATTAATAAAGCTAAAACCATCTTTAAGACCAAGGTCGAAGATATCAGAGCCAACATTGTACCCTTCATAGCAGCTGCGACGCCGCCAATCTGCCCTCCCTTCTTCAATGGCTCCACCCTGTGCAGCTTCACTAAGGTTACACCATCTGCACTTCTGGACATCATAACCAAATCCAAGCCCACTAGCTGCTCCCTTGACCCCATACCCACTCCCCTGTTGAAAGCCTGCTCACCAACCCTGGTTCAATTCCTCACTACACTCATCAACAAATCACTTCAGAGTGGAGAGGTGCCCATTCTTTTAAAAACAGCGGCTGTCACCCCACTCTTAAAGAAACCAAATCTGGACCGAGAACTCCTGTCCAATTACAGACCAATCTCCAACCTCCCGTTCCTCGCCAAAGTTCTTGAGAAAGTCGTGGCCTCACAACTCCAGTCACATCTCTCAGAAAATAATCTTTATGAAGTCCTCCAATCCGGTTTCCGGCCCGCACACAGCACGGAGACGGCCTTGATAAAGGTCGTCAACGACCTGTTGATGGCAGCCGACTCCGGGTCACCCAGTATCCTGGTCCTACTCGATCTGAGCGCTGCATTTGACACCGTGGACCACAACATCCTCCTCCACCGCCTCGAGACCTACACCATGGTCACGGACACAGCCCTGAAGTGGTTCACCTCCTACCTCACCAACCGGAGTTATCACGTGTCACTGGGGGGCTCCAGGTCCGATGACACTGCAGTGACATGCGGTGTCCCACAGGGGTCAGTGCTGGGGCCCATTCTGTTTTTAATCTATTTACTCCCACTTGGACGTATCATCAGACAACACAACATCAACTTCCACTGCTATGCTGATGACACCCAGGTCTACATCAAAACGCAACCCAACCCCACCAACACAATCTCCACCCTCAACACCTGCCTGGAGGACATCCGCTCTTGGATGTCTAACAACTTCCTCCAGCTCAACAGTAGCAAGACGGAGGCAATTCTGATCGGCACCGCCAAACAACTCGCCAATGCTGGCAGCATTGGTCCCTCCTCGATAGCCAACTCATTCCCCTCTCCTCTGTTGTCACCAACCTTGGAGTTAAGCTTGACTCCACACTCTCATTCCAAGCCCATATCAACCACATCTGCAAGATTTCCTTCTTTCACCTCAAAAATATCGCCAGACTGAAGCCATCCCTCACACAAGACGACACCAAAAAACTGGTCAATGCACTAATCTTCTCCCGAATTGATTATGGCAATGCACTTCTCTCCGGTCTCCCAGTTAAATTGATCAACCGTCTACAACTCATCCAGAACAGCGCCGCCAGAGTCCTCACCGGTACAAAAAAGTCAGCCCACATAACCCCCATACTCGCCCAACTCCACTGGCTCCCAGTCCACTACAGGATCCAGTTCAAAGTCCTCCTCCTGACCTACAAAGCCTTAAATGGACAAAGCCCCAGCTACCTCAGTGATCTCATCACCACCCACAAACCCTCACGCTCCCTCCGCTCTAGCCATTCCACTCTGCTCCTCGTCCCCCCTACACGTCTACGGACGATGGGAGACCGAGCCTTCTGCTCTTTTTCCCCACGCCTCTGGAACTCCCTTCCGGACTACCTCAGAACTGCCCCTTCCATCGAGGTTTTTAAAACGGGCCTTAAAACCCTTTTTTTCCGGCAGGCCTTCCCTTGAGCCTTTTTAGCGGCCCTCCCTTGTTTTAATCCCCTTTTTATTTCTTTTTTTATGCTTTGTTAGTCTATTTCGTTATACATTTCTTTAATCTTAGCGTAGTTTTTTTTAAAACCTTTTTACTGGCCTAGCCTTAGGCTTTTATCTGTGCCATAGTTTAAAAAAATATATTTTTATATATTTTTATTTTTTATTTTTATCTGTAAAGCGCTTCGAGATTTGTCTCGGCAGATGAGAAGCGCTCTATAAATCCAATTTATTATTATTATTTATTATTAAACAACTACTGCCATTACCCCAGATAATTTTGGTAATAGCCCAAGGAGGAAACAAGCAAACAACCTCTATGGAACTGTCACTCAAATGAAGCACAGCACTTTGCAAAGCATTTTGTGTATGTGTTTACACAAGGTAATGAGCCCACCTTTGAGCAATCTATCTTGATGGGAAATGCTTGGTGCTATTTCAGGAAAATGCAGATGCTCTGAGCTTTGATTTTATCGCGCACTTAAGAAGAGTCCCTGGGGCTGGTGCACAGTGATGGATGGGGTCGTTAATCCTCTGCATGTGGTGAACCATCAGGGGCCCTCAATGCTCAAGGTGGGGCGGCTGGAATAATAGACTGGAAACTGAAGTGATCTACATCAAACCACACTCTCCTTTCACAGATTTCACCAAGCTACAATGCAAAACAATCAATAATGAAGATGAGGAGGGTCATTCCATACCAACTCAAACAAGGCCTTTGCCCCTTTTGCTAGAAAAATTCAAAAAAATGTATCCCTAGCAAAGGTCAAACTAATTTGAGAAAGGGACCTTAACCAGAAAAATTATTCTGGGTTAAGTTTGATGCTACAATTATGTGTAGCACCTTGTTTAACTCATAATGAATAGAATTTAAAAATAAAAATAACAGGAACCTCTCAATCATTTTGGCAAGTTGCCAGACAAGGAGGGAGTTTCCAACATCAGTCCAGCCCTAAACTCCCGGGGTAAAAGAAATGCATATGCAAGTTCACTGTGCTCCAATCAGTGACACGGGAACGCACACCACCCCACTTTTAATTCTAGATATAACCCTAGGTAATACAGAAATGGAAGAAAATGGTAGTCATGAAACATATGGTATTTTATCCTTAAAAAGTGGAAAATTATATTATCCATAAAGTGTAAGTGTAAGATCTGAGAGCCTCAGAAAAGCCTGCGAGGAAACATGAATACAGTTTGAGGTTCATACAGTAATAATAACATTTCAGAATTAGCAAAATGGTGGGGAAAAAATTCACCCCTGTCTGGAAACTTCTCAGAATTGACTAGAATTCTGGGTACTTTCTCCTTGGAAGCCATATTCAGAGAAACAAGGCATTACACATGATTGTAGCATTTAATCTGAGCTCAGCATGATTGCACAGGCTAACACAGGAGGGCAATGTCACAATGAAGTGGAGTTGAGAGGTGTGATATGAAAGCGCGAGTTCTCTGGGGTGTACCAGTTCATAATGTATTGTCCTTTGATGTCAGTATTTCTAGAACATCCCAGCCACATGCATCCCCTAGACAGGTGACACCACTCACACCAATCTGTGACATTGGTGTGAATGGTGGGAACTGGGTGTTAAAATAGATCTGGATACAGTCTGCAGTGGTAAAGTTCAGCCCCTACTAGAGCCTAGAGCTAGAGGAGCAGTGTCATATACAGCACATCACAGTACTGCACAACCCATCTGTGCTGTACCTGCTTGTCACTGTCACGGTTGTTCCCCAGATTCACCGCCAGATGGCGGTGTTGCGCCTTCCCTGCGGGAGGCGCACAGCTGGAACGAGTTTTCAATTATCTCCCTATTTAAACCGCACCTGGGTTTCTGATCGGGGCGAAATCGTAAGCCATCTTTACGATTTTTAGCCGGTAAGGTAGTGTGTCTTTTTCAAGACGCACACAAAGACTTTCGGTAGAAATGACCATCTCCATTCACCCCTTCTAAACGAAAGAAATTATTTAGTTGTTACCTACAAATGTAGACCATGCTCTCTAATGGGAGTTTTCATTTGGTTGTTTTGTTCAGTTCGGTCCGACTGTTTTCGGGTTACAACTTTTTCTTTGGCTCTCCTAGCCTTTTACATTTTGGGGAAAACTCTGGGTCCTAACGAAAGAACTTACTTAGTTTCCTTCAAATAGAAACCTTGTTCGCTATTAAGCGCTTTTCATTTGGTTTCGTCTGTGCAGTCAGTTGACTGCTTTTGGGTTACCATATGGTTCTGGTGGCTCTCCTAGCCCCTTCGCGTTTTCGGACGCTCAGAACTTTTGGTTATGTCTGGTCATAATAAATCATTTACTTGTCACGTACAAATAGAAACCTTGCTCGCTATTAAGCGCTTTTCATTTGGTTTCGTCTGTGCAGTCAATTGACTGCTTTTGGGTTACCATATGTTTCTGGTGGCTCTCCTAGCCCCTTCGCGTTTTCGGACGCTCAGAACTTTTGGTTATGTCTGGTCATAAATAATCATTTACTTACAATTAGAAATTGCCTAGCCTTTTACATTTTGGGGAAAACTCTGGGTCCTAACGAAAGAACTTACTTAGTTTCCTTCAAATAGAAACCTTGTTCGCTATTAAGCGCTTTTCATTTGGTTTCGTTTTGTTCAGTCAGTTCGACTGTTTTGGGTTACCAGATTGTTCTGTTGGCTCTCCTAGCCTTTTCGCGTTCTCGGACGCTCAGAACTTTTGGTTCAGGTATTTACATAATACTTATTTAAATTGTACCTTCATTAGAAACCTTGCTCGTTAGTTATGAGCTTTTAGTTAGGTCTTGTTTGTTCAGTCACTTCGACTGTTTCGGGTTACAATATGGTTCTGTGGCTCTCCTAGTTTTTCGCGTTTTCGGACGCTCAGAACTTTTGGGTGTTATGTAAACAAAAGAACATCTGTAATTGTACCTACAATAAGAACCCTGCTCGCTATTAAGCGCTTTTCGTTCGGGTTCCTGTTGTTCAGTCTGTTCGACTGTTTCCGGGTTACAATCATGTTCTCTCGGCTCTCCTAGCCTTTATTGTTTTGGGAAACTCGTGTCTTAACATACGAACTTATTTAGTTGTACCTATAAAAAAGAACCTTGCCCGCTAGTCGGTGCTTTGACTCTGGTTGCTTTTGTTCAGTCGTTTCGACTGGTTCAGGTTACAAACTTGTTCGTTTGGCTCTCTTAGCCTTTGCGTTTTCAGACACTCGGAGTAGCCACCCGTTGGGTGAGATTTTCCGTTCCTCCCTTGTTATCGTCTTCCCAAATTTCTCTGTTTATCAGAGCTAGTGGTCAGACTGTTTCAGTTTGACTTTTTGATCCCCTGGGGTTTCTGCGAGTGGCGCCTCTCACCATCCACCCTCACAGTCACAAGTTCTCAGGAATAACTATTTTATCTTGGCATTATACCCTTAATCTGCTGTGCCTGCTCCATATGTACCACCTTCTTTTACCTGCTGCTGGTGTCTTTTCGGCTGTATTGGAGGACTTTCCGTTGGCACCAGCGGTAATGACAGTATCTGCTTTTGCGATTCTTTGATCATCCTCATCGCTAATCCTTAACTGTGATGACTGACCTCTCAAGCCACAACATCTCCATCACTGCTGCCATTGCAGAGGCACCCTCATTGAAAGGGGCAATAGCCATACTGGCTGCAGCCCCTACCCTGCTCTTACCCACAAACACAGCTTTGGGACATCTAGACCATATCACTGAATTGCATTTTGGTTGCCCCCATGTTGCATTCTCTGCAGCAGGCTATCACTCGACATTATGTGATAGATTGGTATCAGTTTTTTGTCAACCTCACGTGTCAAAAAGGTCCCTGCATGCTCTTTGTGACTCTCTGGAATTCCACCATTATCTATTGCTCTCCTGTACCAGCACCACTAGGGTTTGCACCTTGTGTGAAATGGATTCTCATCATTTAACATGGAGTGGAGGAGACCAGCATCATCTGGTCAAGGGACCCCTGATTGTCAAGTACTGTAATACCCCTCTGCAATAGTCCTGCAAACTTTTGCATTTGGGTAATACGTTTTCCTACCCCTTTGCCACCCAATTTTCCCTCTCCGCTAAGTTTACACAGTGCCGTTCCATTCTGGTTTGGTGATTTCATAACCTGGATATGGGTTCAATGCAACAACCCCTTTATGTGTGCACTGTCACCATCTGAAAGCATTCCAGTGTAATGTAGGTGCTGGCGATTTACAGATCTAGCCCACATTCGCTTTGCTGACTCCTGTTCCATTGCTTTACTTGAAGTAAGTTCACCATGTGACTCTTTCCAGGTGTCGTACTCCCGCTCAGTAATCTTATTGTCTCTCCTCTCTATTGTCTTTCAACACACATGCATGGCAATATGAAGATTAAACTTCAAAATCTATCACCTGTGGTGATGTCAGTGCTCAAATGGATGTCATAATTTGAGGTGAAGCCTATTTTCTGCCAGGTCCCATCAAAAGAAAGGTAAGCAACTTGCTAACACTGTTTAAGAGTGGTTTAAGCTAATATCGGTACGTTGTTTCGATTGAACTAGGGCTGCCAACGTTAACACGTTAACGCATGCAATTAATTTCAAATGGATAACGCGTTCATTTTAAAAAAATTGCGATTCATCTCATTTCAGTTTCACTCTCGCTACTGGCTGAAAGCAATCGCAAATGCGAGCAAACATACTACTGGTGATGGTGAAATGCATTGAAACTTTGTTTTTAAAGACTCATTTGATCCAGTTCTATAACAAGACAAGCTAACGTAGCTAGCTACATTATGATAGTTAGCTAGCTAGCTGGTAAATTAAGCAGAATCTAGCCTGTAGCCTGTTTCATTGTATATTATAAGCAGGTTAAGAGGCTAATATCAATCCTGTATGCTTCATGCTTGTAGAGGGGCCTGTCCTTGTAGCAGAGAGTGAGCAGGAAGAAGATGTGATTGAGGCAGAGAGTGAGCAGGAAGAAGAGGCAGAGAGTAGCAGTAGGACTAGTGAAGAGGATGATGGAGGTGAAGAGAGCAAGGAAAATGAAGGTTGCTCTGAGGGTAGTGAGAAGGATGAGGAGAAGACAGAGGAGGAAGTGGAAAAAAGTGAGGGGAATGCAGAAGGGTATTTGCCAGAGGACCCAGGACTATGGCCAGAGAATCTTACTAATCTTACTAATTATTTGTTTAAATGTGGTATAAGCAGTTCATTAGCGATTACCCTAATAACCACTACAGATTCATGTGTATAGTTGTTGATTCAATTAAAAAAAATTCTAAAGATGCGTGAGAGTCATGGATCAAGAGGGGAAGGGGGCCCACAAGACTGCATATATATAGGGCCCAGAATTGTGTGCTACGCCCCTGGGCACACTCCACGTGCATTATTTTCAAAGCATTCATTTTCAGCTAACAAAGAAAAATGGTTAGACCAGCAAATTCCAACAGCACCACTTAATTAGCAGCTTTTAGCAAATAAGCACAGACACTAACTAAAATGGTTACAGGGAGATCTGGCAAAATGCCTCTGTATCCACTGGCATCATTTCTCTAAATGCAAGAACCATCCATGCAGATGACATCAATAATTCACATTGTCCATTGTAATGATTTGACTCCCAAAAGTGACTTTTTGATTTGAAGGGGAGGAGGAGAGAGCAACCAATTAAATACAACATGCTGGTCTACTACTTTTTCATTTCCTACAGCATGTTCAACTACAGTTGGGAACGTGCTGTCCGACAGCCCACAAAGTACACAACATCAATGGGTTCAATTATGGCAGCTGCTGAACTGAACAATCACAAAGTCAATGCTCAGTAGGGGAATGTCCCATTGCTGACCATTATTGTCATGCAGATTCTGTAATTTCTGGTGATGGCCTCTATGCTGGCCAGCTCCACTGATCTCTGTACTAGAGATGTAGAGTGAAGTCTGTATTCACTATAAGAAATGATGGTTATCAATGCATAAACGTTTTCCTCTCTTATTGTAACCATGTTAGTGGTTTATAATTGAATTCTATATTTAAAAAAGCATTTCATAAAAAAGTAAATAGAAAGCTAACTACTTGAGACTGTCAGAACAGTGAAGTTAGAATAAAAATGGTCTATTCTCTGAATCCATCACTAGGGCCTTGTGAAGCCAGCTTAATTTATACCGAGATGTTGATTGAGCTGATATTTGGGGAGGCATAATATGCTCAAGAGCATTGCTACCAAGTGAAGAGGCCAATCATACTATGTTGACCTCTGGCGGGCCATAATTATTTTCTCCATGATCCATAATATTCAGCTCAACTGTAGGTATGAACCTGAAGTTGTGGGGTGTGGCACTGGTTCACCAACCCAAGTGCCCTGGCTTCACTCACAGAGCCATAAACCCGCCAACAATAGCCCCACCGTGTGCCTGCACAGGATGGCTAAAATGCGCCTCCCCGACAAGACATGACATGACCATGATTGCTTTGATAATTTAGGGCAAATGCTCAAATTGTTTGAAGGTGCAAAATCTAATAAGCTTCCCTTTTAGAAGCAGTTTAACAATGTCACTACCTCTTTCTGGGATGTTTACCCATTCTAATCCAATAAAATGCAATGAGTGAGGGGAGGAACCATGACCCGCTTCAACATAATGTTTAGAAATAGAAACTTCCATATTTACACTTCTTATCCTGTGCCGGGCCGGCAGTGTGGTATAATGGTTAGGGAACTGGGCTTGTAACGTTAAGGTTGCAGGTTCAATCCCCAGGTGGGCCACTGCCGTTGTACCCTTGAGCAAGGTACTTAACCTGAATTGCTTCAGTTAATATCCAGCTGTATAAATGGATTGTATGTAAAGAAATGTGAACTGTAAGTCGCTCTGGATAAAAGCGTCTGCTAAATGCCTGTAATGTAATGTAATGTAATTATCGCATCACTTGTGCTCTGCTACACAGGCTTTTTAAATTTTTTTAATTCTTTTTCCCCTTTTTTGGAATGCCCAGTCATATTCTAAGCCAGCGGTCCCCAACCACTGGGCCGCGGCCCGGTACCGGTCTGTGAGGCATTTGGTACCGGGCCACAGAGAAAGAATAAAAAAGTTTTAATTTTATTTCCATTTTATTGACTATCGCAGTCTGCAGGGTGTTTTATTTTGAGAAATGACCACTTCCGTCTGTGTGCCTCTTTTCCGCACTGACCACTTCTCAGTTTTTTTTTCCATGCAACCCCCCGTCCGCGAAAAAAAATGAACTGGTCTCAGCTTTTTTGGGTGTGTAACACCACCCCCCGGTCCACCGGTCCGTGGTGCAAAAAAGGTTGGGGACCACTGTTCTAAGCCACGTTCGCTGCAACCTCCACTGTCAATTCAGTAGAGAGTGTAGATGAGCATGTGCTCTCCTCCGAAACACACCGCAGTCGACACGTCATGCACAACATTAAACCGGCAGACTGTGTGCACCCCATTGACCAGCAGGCTGGTGTTGGATGAGAACACAGCCAAATGAATCCCTTCCTCCCGCCAATTATGCATCGCCCCGAGTTTGCCACATTTGGCACTTGTGCAGTCTGATACCAGACCGTGGGGCTCATCCACACATTAGAACAGTGCCTTAACAGGATGCAGACTATGGGGTTCATCATGGGGCTTTTAACAAATGTTGACTGAATGAAAGTGCAACCTTTTAAATTAGATTCACCAATGGGCATAAACGGATACAGTAGCAGTTCATGAATGACTTGTATGACATAGGGAGCATGAATTCATTATCAGTAACTTGTGACATCTGTACAGATTGCACTTGGTGCATGTAACTCAGTGACATTTGATTCAGCTAAAATGAAAACACACAATCAAGTATGTACTCAAACTACTCTGTATTTTAATGTTATAATGTTAGTAAATGTGAGCATAGCATAGCATAATGTAACCTATTTAAATCTGAGAGTATTTATTTTATCGCTGGACAAGGTCGATTTCTGATGCTATACAAATTGATCTCACAAAACAGGAAGTGTGAAAAGTGGACACATGTAAACAGAATGCATTATCTGACCAATACAAAAGTGAAGTGTGATGTGAATTACCTTTGATGAGGGTTTGAAACTCATTGTGGGAGATGTTCTTTGCCTGCAGGTCCATCTTCAGTGCCAGCAGCAGGGTGAAGAGGAATTTGTGGTCCTCATAGAGCCCCCGGGCAGTGTAGCGGAACACCTCGTAGCTGAGGAACTCAATGATGTTCCCAATTCTCTTAGAGGTGATTTGGGACCTTGCAGATCTTTTCATGGAAGTGTCAAAAAGGCCCAGGAACTGGCGCAAGGACGTCTGGTACATGATGTTGACCAGGCTCATTTCCACAATGAGGAAATACAGAATGCTGCCCCGTGTGGCCACTGGGCGGTACTCCTCTCTTGCCATGTTGATTTTAGCCTCTGTCTCTGCGGCAACTGTCAATTTCTCACTCACCTATGAATTGGGAATGGCCAGAGGATTAAAACAAAGCAAATACGAGGCCTCATATCTCACATTTTACATATTTGCTTGTCGGAACAGCAAAGTTTGAATAAAAATGGCCTATTCCCTGAATCCAGTAGCCTTAACAGACTTAATACAAATGCCCTTGTTTAAAGTTCAGCACTCTGAATACTGAACACAAGTGGTATTATGTGTCAAAACCTCTCACTTATCCTACATGTAAAATATATTTATTTGATTTAATATACTGATGACTACACAGGATACTAATTATCAATTAAATCACCAATTTCATTATTGAGCAATCTGGTGGATCAACCTTCATCAAAATATACTCACAATTCAATTAAAATGAATAACAATAATTATAAAATAATTGTAAAATAATAACAGCTGGTTTATTCAGTTACAACAGTTAAACTAAATATTCAATGTCCAATTTACAGACGTAGGTTCAACTACCTTAACAAATACTAAATCCTAGTATCTTACTATCACAAGATATCTCTTAACAGTACATGTTCTTATTTTCCATTTTAGTTGAGTTCATAAAATGCAATTGTGAAAAAGCTAACATTGTTGATTTTTGCATAATATTAAATAATACATAATATCTGCATAATATATATATGTATAGCCATTGAATTTATTATTGAATTCATCATTCAAAAATGGATTTTACAACTTTACTACTACTGAAGAAAACATGAGTCATGAGGCCATATTTACTTTATAGTTGTAGGGTTAAAATACACTCAAAACCAGCATCACATGCAATATACCACTTGTCCATACTTGATACTAAAATGTATGCATATTTGCATTTCATGTATGCCAAATGCACACCTGCATTTGCTCATACATGAAACATAATAAAAGCAAGGATGCAGATCATGGAATATGAACTTGTGTGTTTTCTCTGGGCTGTCCTGTTTTGTGCCATCCGGTTGGTTCGATTTTTTTCTTTCCTCATTATATTCCATTTCAATATTTAAACATATTTCACAGCTGTGTTAATTTACATAATTGCTTTTGGTAAATACCCCGCTAAATCAACAACCTGTATAGGTGCATTGTTTTCCTTCTACACTTATGGAATTTGTGCCTGCCTTATTCAATTTCCCCCATGGTTCCTTAGCAGTTATCTCATCCCTGTCTTATACCATCTGAATATCTTATGTGCATGGCTCATGCTCACTGGCATTATCATCTTTAAAGATCATTTAACATTTTCCTGCCCTTTTATTTCATGCACATAAACAACAACAACCAACAAATTCCCAATGGAATTATTGATAGAAATGATAGAACTGGGATAAGAATTCTGAAAGCCATTGACAAGAAAGACCAGTGTGAAAGCACATTGCTTTTGGTTAAATTATTTGAAATCTCTTGTTAATACTGAACGCAAGTTTAAAATATGACCTTTGTGTCACTAAGATGAAAATATGTGAAGATATTTTGTCTACAGCTATTATTATGAAGCTATTTATACCATAGAAGAGTGTCTTGCTTGAATCTTATGGTATTTTTGTATGCATTTAGTATTGCCTATAAGACACAAAACAGCACTGAAATATCTGTACTTGGTCTTTGTATACTGTACAAACAGAGAAGAAAAGGCAGACAAGTATGTAAATAGAACATATCATTTAAAAAAAGATAAATGAGAGATGTAAATAGAATATGGGAAATGAATGGATTTTGATGAGATGGGTGAGACATGGGACCATGTCATGCTGGAGCTCCTGCCACCCCATCCTCACCTCTTCGGCGGTAGTCTTGGTAACCCTAAGTACTTGGATCAAGGACTCGTCTTCCACCAGGGAGCCCTGAGTGCTGGTCAGTCGATACAGGAGGTTATCCTCCAGCTCCTGCATTTTCCTCTTGTTCAGTGTCACCTCTTCCAAGAGCTTCACGCGCTCCAACTCCAATTCCTTCGAGAAAGACAGGGTGGGGGTGGGGGGGACCAGGAATTTAAAAGGAGAACTTTGGTATGTGTTGTCCTTCAATGCAAAAGGCATATACAAACTTTAAGCAGATATATAGATAATTACTCAAGCTAAAATGAGTGAAAAGACATTTTCATTCAGCTCACTGAAACTACATCTCCCACTGTAGTCTGGGAAAATGAGGCAGTGGAGAAAATGAAATAATGGATCACTCATTGTCTCATGTCAAACTGAAAAACATATTGTTGTTAATTGAGATGAAAATGGCTTAATATGTCCAGAACAATCGTGTGCACATGCCATAAGACACCATATTGCACTTGGGCTCTTCAAACTTGCGGAGAAGGTAAAAGTTGAACATCCATTCAAATCCCGATCTCTTTGCTAACGTGCTATTGATGATGCATCTCTTCTTTAAGCCGGGAACTTGCTGATACACCATATAACTTTTCTAGATATTGTTTAAAAAAAAAAAAATTCTAATACATATATTTTAGCAGGGGAACTGCATCATTTATAGCAATTTCAACTCAGGCCTACAATCACACTCAAATCAAGCCAAATTATATCATGCACACACAAATGCACAGACACATACAGACATACACATGTAATGGCACCACACCGAGACCATTTTCATGGCCTCACACACACATATGGACACACAGACACACACACACACACACAAGCCATGGCATGGCACCAAGAAAAGTGTTTAGTCATCACACATGCATGCCCACACAAACACACACATGCTCGCATATACACAAATGCACATGCACCCATGTGATTGTGAGGACTGTAAAAGTAAGACTTGCCTGCTTCTCAATGACAATCACTCGACCCAGCAGCTGGTCCTCCAGCCCCTTCACGGTGACCGTGAAGTCGATGACCACCGTCTTGGCGCTGATCTCTGGTGTGTACGCTGGGTTAGCCAGCTTGGTGGTGATGTAGAGGGTGAACCCTTTCATCACATCCACCTCTTTGTCCCCCACTTTGACCTGGAAGATGACACTCATCAGACACTCTCATGACACCCTACACCCCAGCCAGACCCCTCTGCTCCACCTCCTCTGGCAAACTGACTGTCCCATCCCTCTGGGCCCCAGGCACCCGCTCCTCACGATCTCGCCTCTTCTCTGTCCTGACCCCTCGGCGATGGAACGATCTTCCACACTCCGTCAGGACCATGGAATCACTGGCCATCTAACGCAAGAGACTCAAAACCAACCTCTTCAGTTGGTTCACTACCACTGATTCTCTATATTAATTAACTGCCATCACCACTGTTTACATGTTTGAAAATGTGAAAATAAAAAAAACACTAACTTTTCCTTCCCTGTGTTACAGGTACGATGTGCAGCTACCAACAATGATGTCTATTTCAGTGTTACTACACTGATAAGAGATCTAACCATGTATAAATGCACTTTTTGTAAGTCGCTCTGGAAAAGAGTGTCTGCTAAATGCCATAAGTGTAAATGTAAATGTACAAAGCCACCAAAGCCAGGTGGCTAAATTCAGTTCAAGGGAACACCGGTGTTGCCTTTCTCAGACACAGGGCTTTCGAAATCTTACAACCCTGCTCCACAGGACGGCTGCAGCCAGGCTGGCTCTTGTAGTTTAAGACTCAGCCCTGGATTGTAATCGGCTCTAGCCTATGTGTGAATGATCTACATTGCTCTCGCTGGCGTCAGCATGAAAAACCCAAGGACATAAACAAAGAGCACGCTGATCACAGTTACCAGACATGTGCAGGAGCAATAACAACCCTATCAGCCTCACACTGTAGAGGAAGTCCAGAAAGTAGTGATCTTCACAGACAACGGTGTTTTATTTGTATTCATGTTGTACAGCTCAAGCAGTGGGAACGCAGTTATGCTACACCAGGTCAGCCAGCTTTTCTCATGCTTTTGTGCAAACCTGATTTCAGCTATACAGTGAAAAACAGGCGTTAGAGTAAAGTTAACATCTATACTGTTGTATTTCAACATCTCTCATTCAGCTGTCATTTGATTATTGAAAGGACTATCATTGACATCATTGAGTTTTTACAACTTTACAATCAAGTTGCCATTATGTAGGTGACTGCATTATAAACCAAATCTGCCTTCTGGTCAACATTCCCTGCTTTAGTATTATTGTGTTTAAACATTCAGATCATGTACTGTATGGTGACAATTTATGGCAAAGAAAATAAGCATTGAAAGCATTCAAATTGTATTTGAAAATTGATTGCATGTATGTGGATGTTCCCACTTTCTCTATCCATGAAGCTGTTTGAAAGCGGTTTGAAAGAAAAGCTCCCACAAAGACACATCCACTGAGCGGAAACGGAAAGAGACAAAACACTTTGCAGGTTCTCTGCTTCTCTTTCACCCCAACTTCTCCTGCTCTGCGTCTCTGCAATATTTACCTCCCATTATTTCCACATCTGTTGAGATGTGGCTGATTAGGAACAGAGGGTGGTGTGATGGCTGAGGGAGTGGAGGGAGAGGAGGGCACACCGCCTGGTGCTGACTGCATCTCAGTGCTGGACCAGGGGATCCTCTGCTTACCAAGTGAGCCCAGTCTTTCATTAATGCACACACATGACCAGCATGCTGAGGGCCACATCAATGCATGTGTAGCGGAGCTTGGAAGACGTGAGTTAAGCACGTGAGCTTCTGCTGCAGAAAGTGAAGTTGATAAGAGTACAATTAAGAGTGCAATTGGTTCACTTGGCTGGGGACCCAGGTCTTTAGCCCAGTGGGCTAATCGTGTCTCTTGTGGCGTTGGGATCCTTGGTTCAAAACTCACTGCAGGCAGAACCAACTCCGTTACACATGCTATAGGATCGGGCTAACAATGATTCATTTCTATAATTATAGACTGAGAGGCAAGGTATGTGGCCTGAGAGGTCTCTGAGTTCATAACAAGACAATGCGGTCCTTTCCTCGTTCAGAATCACTGACCCTCCCTGACTGGAGCGCTTATCTCTGTACGAGCCCATATAAGCTAACTGTTATTTGGTTACCTTGAGGTTAGATTTGTGGCAACTGCTTAAGCCGATTAATATACACTACCGTTCAAAAGTTTGGGGTCACCTGCTGGAAACTATTTTTATCTCATAATTGACAATGCTTTACACCGTATACATTTCTGTAAATACTTTAAAATGACAAAAAACACATGTAACAATGAACAAAATGAACATCAAAGAAATGTTCAAGAAAATTATATTGAAAATTGAATCTTGGATTCCTCAAAATAGTCACCCTTTGGCGTGAGAATAGCCTCACAAACAGTGGCTATTCGGTTAATAAGTTTTAGCAGGAAATCACCCGACATGTTTTCCCAGCTATCCTGCAGCAATTCCCAGAGAAACTTGTGGGTTGCTTTGCTTTGACTCCTCCTTTCCAGTTTGTCCCATACAAGTTCTATGGGATTGAGGTCTGGACACTGGGCAGGCCAGGTCTTTAGTTTGAGTTGTTGCTCACATTCCTCCTTCACCAGATAGTTCTTGCACAACTTCAAGGTGTGTTTCGGGTCGTTATCTTGCTGAAGAATGAAGGAGTGCCCGATTATCCATAGTCCAGATGGAAGGTGACCCCAAACTTTTGAACGGTAGTGTACACTCTTACCTTGTGGGCATTCTCTGTTTGGCTCGGCGATCATTTGAACCAGGCTATATAATAATGGTGATTAACAATTAACAAACATTAACAATATCATATTGTAAGATTACCATGTAGTTGATCATTTTGGATTGGATCATTTTGAGCAAAGCAAGTTCAATTAAACTACTCTCTAGCATGTTTGCTTAAATTCTAATTCATTAAAGTTTAATAAAAAACATTCACTTTTTTATTAAACATGCAGTTCACTGACATTTTTTTATGACTTATTCTTAGTTGTAAAGTGTAAATTGATGATCCTGGGTTTACTTTATATGTGGATCCAGATTTAATGAAATTTTTCTCCAGGATGTTATCCAAGGCTGGATCCAGCTCCTCCCCCACATCCTCAATCAGCAAGGGGCGCCCAAGAGAAAGACAGTCTTCCAGATGAGTCCGGAAATACTTGTGGTTCAGAGAAGTCACCTGAAGCAGAGAAGAATGAATGCATGGTGACATACCTCTATATGGTGTAATCATTCAAAACAATATGGCTCCCATTCCGCATTTGCACTTAATTTGTTTCAGTGATCACAAAACAAAGTTAAATGCAAATGTTTACTGAATCGTATGGAAAAATCTGCCATAATTAGAAAGAAAATGTTAATTGGCTAATGAAAATGTAGTTTGTAGTAGTTTGCTATTTCATTTCCTTATTATGTATATATTGCGCCAAAACTGAATTTAAATTGAAATCATCCAGTTTGCATTTTCAACCCTTAATATGCATAATGTGTGACAAATTGTAAATTAGAATACATTTAGCATTTTGTTTTCTTTTACATCTTAGTGCAACTCTGCCTGTTTTAAAAATAAAGCATGGATTGCATTGCACCTTTGTTTCCTGAAACGCAGCATCATATTAAGGTGGGTTTCCAAAGCACTGTACAAACGCGGGTTCAGCTACATATTAAGTTTACGGGCACTTGATTTCAGTATCCAATTGGAGGTGTGTACCAGCTGATTAGCAGAAAATGTCCTGCTAACATAAAATCTTTTTACATTTTGCCCGTCGTTGTACACATGTGTTGCCTCTACAAATTTGTGTTTCTACTGTAACAAATCAAATCGGTGGGTGGCAGCATGTCGCAAACGTGCAGTAAGCTCAGTGAGTGTAGGGCCAGCTCAGGATTCACCAGATGATGAACATAAATTCTGAACATAAATCTGACAGACAGATGCTCCTGAAGATGATAAGTGGACAGTAAACATTGAAGTTCTGTCTCAGGAATTACAGTTCAGAATAGACACAGGTGCCAAGTGCAATACACTGACTCTGGACAGTTAACAGTTACTCAGGCACACAGATGAGCTGAAACGCTCTAATAGAGTACCCTTATGTTCTTATTCCAATCACAAGCTAAAAACTGCCACTGCAGTTGAGTTTGTAATCAAGGATCAAGCTCATCATGGATGAAATGCTGGAGGGCACTGCTGGAGCCATAAGCGTGATGGATGATATTCTCATCGCGGCGCCCATGGAGAAGGCGCACGATGCTATCCTCCGCAGAGTGGTCGAAAAAGCCACAAGCTACAATCTGAGACTTAATTTCGACAAATGTCACATTCGTCAAGCACCAGTGCCATATGTGGGTCATCTAATAACAGTGGACGGTCTGAAGCCAGCACAAGAAATAGTCGAGGTATGCCGCCACCGACCAATAAAGATGGTGTCCACCGCTTCTTAGGCTTTGTGACTTACCTGTCTGAGTTCATACCAAACCTCAGTGAAGAAGATGCTCCATTCTGTCAGGTCCTCAAGGGCGATATAGAGTTTGCATGGCAGTCAGCATAGCAGCAAGCCTTTGACAAACTCAAGGAGTTGTGTACACATCCCCAGTGATACCAAAAGTATTTTGATCCTGCAAAGCCTGTTGAAATATTCTGTGACACCAGCAGCAGTGGACTAGGAGCTGTCCTTCTGCAGGACAGTCAGCCTGTTGCCTTCTCATCCAGGTCACTAACCGATGCAGAAACCTGCCATGCGCAAAACGAAAAGGAAATGCTCTCCATTGTGCATGCCTGCATCAAGATTCACAACTACATATTTGGAATGCATGTCACAATATATAATGACCATAAGCCTCTCGAAGATATCTTTAAGAAGTCACTGCGCTCTACCCTGATGAGCATCCAGAGAATGCGTCTTCGACTCCAATGTTTAGACCTAACAGTACTGGAGAGGTAAGGACATGGAGCTGCCTGACACGTTGTCCAGAGCACAGGTTTTAGAGAGCACGCCAAAGATGGATGGCCTAGAGTATGTCTCCATGCTTAGATTTGTTTCAGTTAGTGACCAAAAGTACACAGAACTACAGGAGCGCACAAAAGTAGTTTGACAACAGACAATTCAGCATGGCTGGCCAGACCACAGACGGGAAGTGTGATTTCCTCTTCAGCCATATTGGGACTCAAGAAGCCAGCTCATTTTGTCTGATGGAATTGTACACAAAGGACTAGGTATAGTGGTACCCCCCACTATGAGGGAACGCACTCTAGGGTTTATACATTAATCTCACCTAGGGATGGTGAAGAGCAAGCAGCAAACCCAAGAGGTGCTATACTGGCCAGGTATGAGTGCTGAAATTGAATAAAAGGTCAGCAGCAAATGTGCTGATTTCCAAAACAAGCTACCCAGATAGCCACTCAAACCAACAGAAACTTCAGAGCTACCATTTGAAGAGGTGGCATCAGACCAGTTTGAGTTTGAAAGTAAAAAGTATGTCCTACTAGTGGATTAATACTCAAAATTAATTGAAGCAGACAAACTGAAAGACCAGCGCAGCCGCACCACCATAGAAGCTCTGAAAGCTAAATTCAGCAGACATGGTATCCCCACCACTCTTCGAACAGACAATGGTCCACAGTACTCATCAGAGGAATTTAAAGACTTCTGTAAGAGTTATGGCATTACACACAAAACATCTTCACCACACACAGCACACTCAAATGGTGAAGCAGAGCGGGCAGTGCAAACTGTGAAGTAGCTTTGGAGTAAAGCTCCAGACAAACACCTTGCACTGCTGGACTACAGAACTACTCCACTTGAGTCAGTAGGTCTGTTCAACTGTTCATGGGCAGAAGGCCTAGGAATAAGCTGCCTACCGCTCCAACAGGTTATGACCCCCTCAAAGTCAAGCATCTGCTGAACAAGAGCAAGGACATACAAAAGTTATATTATGACTGTAAGAGCAGGTAATAGAGAATCTATCCAGAGCTGAAAATACCAGGCTTTTGCCATGGTCTTTGCAATGCTGCCCGAATTTCAAACACTGTATTAAATATATTCATTACAGAGAGATTTTGTATGCTGGATTTAATACTCAATAATGAATAAGTAAACACAAAGTTTCAATTATAGTTCATAAATAAATGTTTTCCCTAAAATTATAGGTCAGAGGGAGGACATTTTCAAATCCCCTATTACATTCTTCTGACATTTTATAACCACCCTAAAACACCAAAAAACGCATAGCTCCCCAACGCCAGACCACCTCATACCTCATATCAAGCAGCACCTTTCTGGTGACACACACCCAAAGATTGCCAGATCATTGTGGTATTCTCTCTCATTTGTTTATGAAAGGTCTGTGCATTTAAATTTTAAGGTATAGTTAAAGGAAAAAGCTGATTGTGTTGACACACGTACTCAAGCTATTTTAATTGTACCGTATCAGTATCATGCATCATATAATAAATGACCAACATATAGTGTAATGTTATATACTAATAATATATAGCTCTGTCTCGATTTTCCATTCCTTTTTTTTCATAATCCTATCTGTATTTCAGAAATATGAGTTGTTCAAAAGTCACCGTTAGCAATGACGGCCATAATCACCTGCAAATCTCGGTCCTTCTCTCTGTTCTTGATCCAGATCTTCCCCTGACCCTGGGGGTCAATGAGTAGCGGGTAGCGTGAGGCCTTCGTGACAATGATGCCATTCTGGATGGACAGGTCATCACTAGGCAGGCCCTGAAGGTTCCACTCCCCAATGGTGGCATTGTCAACCAGCATGCCGATGACATTAAGGTCCTGCAACAACAGGGGCACATTGTGATCAACAAAATTCACCAGACTGAACCAGATTCAAACAGAAAAACAGCGAGAAGAGAATGGTTAAGAAGAGTTTGGAGCAGGGATGGGCAATTCCTGGCCTGGAGGGCCGGTTTGTATGCAGGTTTTTGTTTCCACCAATTATCCTGACTCAATTAGCTAATTAGCTGTACACACCAATGCCGATTCACTTGTCAATTTAGCCCTGAGTACATTTCATGTAGGGACACAAGAACAGTTTTCAGCTGCAATTCATGAGCTTATCAATGAATGTACCAAAATGTCAGTTTACACACTTGATTGGGCTAATTAAATAATTAAGAGCAGAAGTCAGCATGAAATCCAGAAATGGATATGGCCCTCCTTGCCCATCCCTGGTTTGGAGGATCTAAAATGGGGGGCGTACATCGCTGTAGGGGATGTGGTGGACAGTCATTTCCCTCCTCCACTGTTGCAGCAGTAAGTTGCGGTACTCTTGGTTGAAGGGGCCGGAGTAGGACAGGAAACCGGTAGCCAGCAGAACATCCCCAACGAGGCGTCTGATCTGACTCTGGAAGAGAGCGCTACTCTCCGTCCAGCGAGTCTACAACAAACACATGATGAGAGAAAGGCTTTCTGGGTCAGCGGGCTGCTGCAATGCTTGGAGGACTAGATGTCATACTGATAAGGTTAAACATGAATGTTATTAACAAATAAGTATCCTGTAGTGCAGGGTTATTCAAATCTGGCCCACAAATCCAAGTTCGGTCCTTGTTTTCCTTTCTCTCAGGTAGTTAATTGAACAATTAGTGCACATGATTGGCCAGAGTGTCTTCACACCTCACTCCCAGGTGAAGGGAGTGTGGAAAAACAGCAGTACTCGGCCCACGAAGACCGTGATTTCACTAACCCTGCTATAATGCATTTGTAGTTTTAGCAGGTATTCATGGTTTCCTCTATGAAATAAAAGGAAATTGTATTTTACTTCATTACAGATTGTAATGTAACTGTTGCCAGTTGTCAATTAATAAATGAAATGTAGCTTCAGACCATTTCAATCATCAGCCATTGAACTGTCAACAGTCAAACTTCAGTTTCAATAAAAGAAACCATTTCAATCATCAGCCATTGAACTGTCAACAGTCAAACTTCAGTCAAACTAGATCAGTTTATAACCCAAAAACTAGCTTCAATATTTACACTCGGTCTGTAAATATTCTATATAAATATGTCTTACCAGCTGTGTATTGTATTAATTCCTGAAAAATGCATCTCCCGTTTTAAGGCAGTGATCCATAGTGACAGAACAGTTTATATTTAATAGTTTATATTTATGAAAATTATTTCGGCCTGCAGTTATTGTCCATGTCAGGAGTCCAGCAGCATTCACTAGATCAGATGCTACTCTGGGGCTGCTAGGTGGCTCGTCCTGTTAAGGTAGTGTTCTAGTGCAGGGCTGGATCTCCGCATAGGCCGACAAGGCCTGGGCCTAGGGCCCAAATGTTGCATGGGGCCTGGAATTATGGGGAAAATATTAATATTGATTATTTTTTTATATATACTGTGGCAGCCCAACGGGCTGCACAAGGAAATGGCTGCTGGGTCCTTCGACACATGGGAGCCAAAACACTACATTTCCCAGCAGGCCACAGAAACACCTGAGCAAAGTCAAGGCAACGGGACTAACGACCAGCTGAAGGCCATTTCAAGGCCTATTTAAAGGGCTGATTCCCATTACACTGGAAGAGGAGTAGGAAAGCGTTTGAGAGGAGTTGCGGTGTGTGTTTGAAGAGAGTGAATACCTGTGAAGTCGTTGACCAGCCAGGATTTGGAAAGAGTGTTGGAGTGTGTTTGTTTGTGTGGAAAATTGGATTGCTTTGGATTTTCACTACGGACTGGATTGCGGAACTGACTTGGATTTGGAATTGGAACGGACATTGACAACGAGATAAGGATTGCGGACTTTGTTTGTTTGTATTCCCCTGAAGACCCCACCCTTTGTTTTGTGTTGTCAAGAGTTTATTTATTAAATTATCATTTTGGTTTCTGAATACTGCCTCCTCCGTGTTCTTTAACTTGCCTACGCCCTCTGCAAGGTCCGTGCGTGTCGCCCAACCCCTGGGGACACCACATATGGTGGAGAATGCGGGCAGAGGGCAGCACATATAGGCAAGAGGAGGTAGTGCAGCAGGATTTGTGTTTGGTTTTTGCAACGGACTCCACGATGGAAGAGATGGTCCCAAAAAGGAGGCGGGGCCTAGGGCCCATGAATGTCAAAATCTGGCCCTGTTGTAGGGAAGGGGTTCTCAAACTGTTTTCAATGTGCACTACTTTAGACACCACTAGGATCTCATCGTTCCACAAATTACAATTTAACAATTTACATTTCCGACATCAATTCCGACAATTAAATACACCTCCATAAAAGAAACAATATAAAAATAAAAATAATATATCACTGTTATTGTGTGTAGAACGACTAGCTTGAGAGGTTAACATTATGTTGTGAAGGTTGCGCTGGTTCTGTGTCCAAAGCCTTGCGATGTCAGAGGCGAAAGAGGGCCGCTTTAATTAGGTAGGTCTGGTTCAGCATCATCCTGATCCTGCATTTTGTCTTGATTACAGCAAGAGGCGAGAACCCTTTCTCACACAGATACAGTAGGTCCTGTTAAAAAGCACAGCGCATTCCCTGTGTCTTTGATCCAAAAGTTCTACAGAGAATGTCTTTTCAATTCAGACTTTTTCAGACTTTTTCAAGTCCATTTTCAATTATTGGGTATTTCTGTGATATTAAATGGGTCTCTAATCGAGCCGTTTAATTCGGTCTGCACTGGAAAATACTCACAAAGCTGTTCTCTCAGTGAGCAACACGATGTCAACTCTGATAACGGTCCGATTGTTTTCTCAAGTGTGAAAAGAAATATCACCTGTCTTGACTTTAACCTTAAACAACTGCAGCTTTTTCGGCATTGTGTTGATCTTGTCACACATGCCAAAAACTGTCACAGAAAGTCCTCGCAGCCCCAAACTGAAGTCATTCGAACACGAGAATATGTCTGACAGTGTCTTGACAATTGAAACCGTGACACTGTATCATAAAAAAATATGTAATAAGGAAAATTGTTGATCCTGCAGAAAAATGTGTAACTCAGTGCGTAATTCGAATAGCCTTGTAATCACATTGCCTCTCAACAGCTATCTTACCTGTGAGTGACGTGCCGTGAGAGCTGAACACGGCCACTTTGATTGCAGAACGACCTAAGGAAGCAGGTCTGAATCCTGCTGTCATCCTGCCCTGGTGATCTCACGTCTGGACTACTGCAATTCTTTGCTAGCAGGCCTACCGGCCTGTGCCATCAAGCCACTGCAACTAGTCCAGAATGCTGCCGCACGTCTGGTGTTCAATCAACCAAAGTTCACCCATGTCACCCCTCTACTCTCCTCTCTGCACTGGCTCCCCATCGCAGCATGCATCAGATTCAAATCACTGGTGCTGGCTTATCAAGCGGCTAGAGAAACTGCTCCCCCTTACCTCCTGACACGCATCACACCCTACACCCCAGCCAGACACCTCCACTCAGCCTCCTCTGGCAAACTGACTGTCGCATCCCTCCGGGCGCCCGGCAGCTGCTCCTCATGGTCTCGCCTCTTCTCTGTTAGTCATTCCCCTTGGTGGTGGTATGATCTTCCGCACTCTTTTCAGACTCCACTACCACTGAATTCTGTAAATCTAGCCTATTTTCATCACCACTACCTACTTCTTTAATACTTTTTGTATATGTATACTTGTTTACTCCTCAAAAAAAATAAAAATAATTAGAGATGCACCGATCGATCGGCCTCTGACCGGAAATGGCCGATTTTCAGCTGATCGGCCTCAATCGGTGACTTGATCCCGATCACTCCACATAGCCGATTCTGTGCGCCGGTTGTCTCCTCGCCCCCCTCTTTTTCACGTGACGTGCGCGCACCCGTGAGCCAATGCAAACAGATCAGATGAGCGCAGCGCTGAAAACGCCTCAACATGTCCTTAGTATGGGCGTTTTTCACAGTCAGTGAAGACGACTTAAAGCTTGCAGTTTGTCATACATGTCAATCGAAAATAAGCCGCGGAGGAACAACCTCGAAAACGTTCGGAACGACCAACCTAATCAGACACTTGAAAAGTCATCACCCAGGTACCAAGTCGATGCCCAAATTCTGAAAATGTGACGTAGTCGTTTTTCTACAGTACCGGGGTTAATTAACAATTAACCGTTGCGCTAGTTCGGTTCCTCTGAACCATTTTCCATTAATAGAACATGGTGGTAGTGCATACACTTGACGTAATAATGCCCTGCTGAAGCACTGAATTGCACTGAAATCATTATGTTCGCTAATGAGTGACGTTATGAAACAGTGCTATTCACTCATACAAATCGAACTTATTAGACCTAATGATAAATTCATCTAACGATTTCTAGCTAAACCACAAATGGTGTATTAACTGTGTTGTGCATGAAGGTGCCAGCTGTGCGTTTCCACTATCAAACAAACTCAGAAACAGCAGCATCGCCTCTTTTCCAATTACTCCTAGTTTGAAACATTTTTATCTAGGCTTTGAAGCTAGTTAAAGTCGTAGTCGTTAGGCTACCTGACTCACGCAAATAACGAAATTCTGCTGAAGAGCGGCTTGTTTCAATGCCTTTGACAAGCTCCGCAACTGAAACATCCGCCCTTATATCGCTACAAGTGTTTTCCATTGCACTATATAGAATTGGGATCTACTCTAATCCACCTCTAGCAAACAAATTAGTCTAGCGCATCATAGGTTCGAACTAACCTGTTTTCCATTAGCATTGTCGCAATAACTTTCTGATGCACATCAAGTTGAAGCCATATAATTATTTAATGGAAAAAGGGCTTGTGTCATCTGTCATCAGAATATAACGTTAGTGTTTTAAAAAAATATTTCCGGACTAATGGTCTGTCACCATGTCAGTAAATTTAAACTACTCTTGTTTCTTTTTATTTATTACTTAAAGGCTACATGCCACTGTTGTTGGATTCTCTTTTATTCATCATTGAATTTAATTTGCACAAAAAAAGAAAAGCTCTGTCCAGTAACCTGGAACACTTTTTTTATTTTGAAATGTGTTTTAGTGAGACCTACCTAATGCTTCTGACCTACCTCAGAATTGTCAATCTTAATTTTCTATTAAAGCAAAGTTACAAAAATGTTTGTGTAAGTTGTCAATTATTGTTTTTAGGAAAAAAAATCGGAATCGGCCAAAATCGGTATCGGCAGGTCAGACTAATCAAAAATTGGAAATCGGAATCGGCCAAGAAAATCGCAATCGGTGCATCTCTAAAAATAATGTACTAACCTTTCCTTCTAACTTTTCCTTCCCAGTGTTACAGGTATGGTATGCAGCTGGCAGCTGGCAGCAATTATATCTATTGTTGTATTTCTGCACTGATCTCTTGCGCAAACTATGATTGTTCTTACCATGTATTAATGCACATCTTGTAAGTTGCTCTGGATAAGAGCATCTGCTAAATGCTTAAAATGTAAAATGTAAAATGTACAGGAATGCATTGGTCATGCCTGGATGAAATCCACTGTTTTGACAGCATAACACTGATTTTGAATTATCAGGACTGCAAGGATGCTGCAATGTGCCCAAATCATATCAGGGCAACCTCAGAAATTCTGCCAACTACTCTGCCTGTCACCATCAGTGCAAACTCTGACACATATTTTACAATTGATACCGTTCTCTTCAATAATCACATTTGCTAACAGAAGTATGTGCTCTGCCAGAGTTCTGGTTGGTAGTGGTACAGTACGAGGCCTCCTAGGCCTTATGGACAGGTGTCGTGCTGGACAGAATGGATGACTTGCTGTTGGCTTTTCCGTAAAAACATTTAAGTCAGGGTAGGTGCAGTCTGAGATGTGCAGGCCTTGAGCTCTCGTTGCTGAAGACCTCACACCACACACTGGGGCCTCAGCTATCCCTGAGCTCCTGTCCGAGTTAATCCCAAATTCACATAACTCTGATCATGATGCCATGCTGTGATTCCACTAGCATTACCACTAGATGCACTTCAACATGTTGTTGGTCTGTAACTTCCAAAATGCTACTGTTCCCTCAATCCTCATCTTGACTTGCTCTCTTCCTTACAGCCCCTGTTTTATCCCTCGTGTACTGGCATTTTTTGAACCGTCCATTTTGATTGCGCTATCATTTCACCTTGCTAACTTACACTTGACTTTAATGATATGCAGTGTGGTATAATGGTTAGGGAACTGGGCTTGTAACGTTAAGGTTGCAGGTTCAATCCCCAGGTGGGACATTGCCATTGTACCCTTGGGTAAGGTACTTAACCTGAATTGCTTCAGTTAATATCCAGCTGTATAAATGGATTGTAAAGAAATGTAAACTGTAAGTCACTCTGTATAAGAGCGTCTGCTAAATGCTTGTAATGTAATGTAATGTAATATGCCAGTAAACTGTATCACCCTACCACTGTCCGTCATGAACGTAGCTATGCAGCATAGATGCGCCAATTAAAATAGTAATGTTACCATGATTTCAGGAAATGCATCATTTAAGTTTGAAAATGATTAGGACCCGTCAAAGGGTTTTTTATGTCTAACTGTTAGTTCTAGTTTAATTTGAATTGTTATTTAAGGTGATAAATTAAATGCTAGGATTTTTTTTTTTAAACATAACATGAGAGTCTTCTCACGTACAACCAGTGGAATGCATACCACAGTTTGAGAACCACTATTCTAGTGTGTGAATGGGGTCCATCGTCCGGTATCAAAACTGGACCGTGGATATTGGGCAGTGCATAATTAGCAGTAGCATTCACAGGGGAGGGAAGGATCTGAATGTCCTACTTCACTTGCAATCAAATGTGTCTTTGCTCTCCTGAATTGAGAGAGGAGGTTGTAACGATGAACAGAAACACACAAGTTGAGACAAAATTGGGGTGAAATTTAAAAAAGTTGTTATTCCAAATGGATATCCTGCATTGGTGTTCAGTATGATAAGTAAATATTCTTTCTGCACTCTTTGAATAAAATGCCTACTGTGCATTCATACACAAGTTATTTTCAAATATGCAACATATGAAATATATATAAATACTTGCGTGGCACATGTGTGAACAATATGTGGTCAACCTTAGAGTACTACAATATGCACAAGATTTCTGTAAGAACAGAATAGTAAATATAACGTCGCTCTGTGATGTCCTGAGACACACGGATTATAAAGAGTGTCACAACAGCCCAGGTCACAGGTCACGGACGCACTCACCTTCTCGCCACCCAGACCCTCGATGAGTGCGGTGGCATTGCCCATCTTGCATCGACACGCCTGGGCATCGTCCAGCAGCGCCTGCTTCTCCCTCATGGCGCCATCGTAGAAGGCCTGTACCTCGTCCAGCTCCTTCTGTTTGGCATCGAGCTGCTGCTGAGCCTGGGCCAGCTCCGTCTGCGCCACGCCCAGACGCGCTTCCTGGAGGGTCAGGTTAACCTAGCACACAGGGAGAGAAATGTTCCAGAAGCACACCACTAGGAGCACCAGGCTGAACTTTGAGCAGGCGAGTCTTATGTGCAGCATCACGTTTGGCACAGCTGATGTAAAATGATATAAGAAATATGTACACAATTGATCTGTTTAAACATGTATCAATGTTTTTACAGGTTTACAGGCTGTAGCTCTTCTCATTTATAATTGTAGCTAAGTAAACAAAATAATATTTGTGTATGTATGTGTATATAATTCTATATATGTAAGGAATAAACCATGGAATACACCATGACAAGCCGTGCGTTCTCAGAATATACACGCACACCTGGGGTGGTGCTGTGGCACGAGGCTGACCGTGGAGTGGTTTATTTTACTTATATCATGGCTACTTGCCACAAAAAATATAAAAATGCAAAAGTTCAAGGAAACCTGAATTAAAAATTCAAACCATAAAAATGATCATATTTGGCATGTGTAAATCCACCTAGAAATATAGTTCAGAATTTTTGACAATATTGACTTAATATTAACGTAAATAGCATTTTAATCATTCATGTTTATATATGTGAATGCCATTTTTACATTATTCTACTGCCAACTACAAATGTTGGCGGTAGAATACATTCTGGACAGATATATTACACCTACCCACACAGTTCAAACATGTCCTCAGATATATTACATCTACCCACACAGTTCAAACGGGTCCTCAGATATATTACATCTACCTACACAGTTCAAACGGGTCCTCAGATATATTGCATCTACCCACACAGTTCAAATGGGTCCTCAGATATATGACATCTACCCACCAGTGGCGGGCCGTGCATTTCACACCTAGGCCTTCAGTAGTGCTCCGTCTGAATAAATCTACCCCTCAATAACTATTTTATGGCTATAAAAGCCATCTTATTGTTATGTTTTGAGTGTCTGTTCGGTTTGTTTTTGCACTTTGTTTATTGATCTTTCTTCAGTCATGTTTCATTCTCGTTCTGTCATGGACTTCGGGAAATTCTATGTTTCGGTTTTTCCGTCTTCGTTTCTAATCTCGTTTTACTTCCTTCTTACTTTCTAATTACACTTTGTATATATTAGTTCGATGTATATAGTACTAACCAACTAATCTCCTAACATTAGGGATTTATATTAAGTTACTAACACTACTAATCACTAATTATCTCACGCTTCTAACTATTGCTGTCATTCTCTCTCGTCCTATCTCTGTACGCTTCTCACGTTCCGCTTTATTCGCACGCAGATTTCTTTATGCGTTCCTCCTCCTCCCTAAAAAACCGAAACAGAATTTCCCGAAGTGCATGACAAGACAAGGAGAGGAACTCGAACAGGAACAATGACAGACGTGGAACAGAACGAGAATGAAACATGACTGAAGAAAGATGAATAAACAAAGTGCAAAAACAAACCGAACAGACACCCGTTGCCGTTGCATTGAAGATAGATCCAGAATAAATGCCTTTACTGAAGAAACAAACCCGGGGTGCTACAGCTGCGACACACATAAAAAATCATCAATAATAACCTCATAAAATTGCAATATTATTTAGGAAAATAGCAACATTTTACTCACCAAAAATCCTTATTATTTGTACACAAAATCCATCCCCCTTTCTTTCCTCAAAAATAGTTCAATTACTCTGTCGTACAGATTATCCGTGTGTTTCATTTCCATCAAGAAGTCCTTTTCTATCGCCATCGAAGCTAATGCTGAAAGTCGAGCCTGCCCTGTCGTATTTCTGGCATAAGTTTTAATTCGCTTTAGGGCTGAAAATGTCCGCTCAAATGTCTGAATCACAGACTGATGTTAATTATATTTTGTCCATGAATACTTATTAAATAATTCCAAATGGTCTATCCGCTTCCTTTCATAGCTTTTCCCTGATTGCGCTGCTTCCAGGCGTGTATTTTCATATTAAAGCATTTAACCAATCACATTACATCATAGTCAGACACTCTCTGACTATCCAATCAAAGGTGTGAATACGCTGACGTTACCTAGGCCTTCTAGAAGGCCTTCGTGTCCCCCAACTCAAAATCTGATTGGTTGAAGAAACAGTTTGATCAACACTTATTTTATGCTACAGGGCCTGCAGAACTGATTGTGAAGGCCTCCAGGCAGATTTCTTTGACCCTGGCAACAAATGATGGCTGAAATGTGATTGGTTAAATGCTTTAATATGAAAATACACGTCTGGAAGCAGCGCAACCAGAAAAGCTATGAAAGGAAGCGGACAGACCATTTGGAATTATTTAATAAGTATTCATGGAAAAAATATAATTAACATCAGTCTGTGATTCAGATATTTTTTAGGCCAGCAGAGAAGGCCTTGCAGGCCCTGATGGCCCACCACTGCTACCCACACAGTTCAAACGGGTCCTCAGATATATTGCATCTACCCACACAGTTCAAATGGGTCCTCAGATATATTACATCTACCCACACAGTTCAAACGGGTCCTCAGATATATTACATCTACCCACACAGTTCAAATGGGTCCTCAGATATATTACATCTACCCACACAGTTCAAACGGGTCCTCAGATATATTACATCTACCCACACAGTTCACGGGTCCTCAGTCTCACAGTTCAAACGGGTCCTCAGATATATTACATCTACCCACACAGTTCAAATGGGTCCTCAGATATATTACATCTACCCACACAGTTCAAATGGGTCCTCAGATATATTACATCTACCCACACAGTTCAAATGGGTCCTCAGATATATTACATCTACCCACAGTTCAAATGGGTCCTCAGATATATTACATCTACCCACACAGTTCAAATGGGTCCTCAGATATATTACATCTACCCACACAGTTCAAATGGGTCCTCAGATATATTACATCTACCACACAGTTCAAACGGGTCCTCAGATATATTACATCTACCCACACAGTTCAAACGGGTCCTCAGATATATTACATCTACCCACACAGTTCAAACGGGTCCTCAGATATATTACATCTACCCACACAGTTCAAATGGGTCCTCAGATATATTACATCTACCCACACAGTTCAAACGGGTCCTCAGATCTACCCACACAGTTCAAACATCTACCCACACAGTTCAAATGGGTCCTCAGATATAACGGGTCCTACATCTACCCACACAGTTCAAATGGGTCCTCAGATATATTACATCTACCCACACAGTTCAAATGGGTCCTCAGATATATTACATCTACCCACACAGTTCAAATGGGTCCTCAGATATATTACATCTACCCACACAGTTCAAATGGGTCCTCAGATATATTACATCTACCCACACAGTTCAAATGGGTCCTCAGATATATTACATCTACCCACACAGTTCAAACGGGTCCTCAGATATATTACATCTACCCACACAGTTCAAACGGGTCCTCAGATATATTACATCTACCCACACAGTTCAAACGGGTCCTCAGATATATTACATCTACCCACACAGTTCAAATGGGTCCTCAGATATATTACATCTACCCACACAGTTCAAACGGGTCCTCAGATATATTACATCTACCCACACAGTTCAAATGGGTCCTCAGATATATTACATCTACCCACACAGTTCAAATGGGTCCTCAGATATATTACATCTACCCACACAGTTCAAATGGGTCCTCAGATATATTACATCTACCCACACAGTTCAAATGGGCCCTCAGATATATTACATCTACCCACACAGTTCAAATGGGTGCTCAGATATATTACATCTACCCACACAGTTCAAACGGGTCCTCACATTGAGTCTGCATGAGAAGAAGAAAAAAACTGTCAAGAAGAGAAGTGTCAATATTTAAAATGGAATTTAGGTTGTACTTTCATTTCTGAATAGATGAAGGCGAATTACCATCAATTCAATCAACAATTGTCCTTAACTTTGACACAAAATTATACTTAGTTAATATAGTTTTTATCTTCACAAACACTAAATAATCAGAAAAAGTCTATTTATTGCTATATTGCAATGCAGCAGATGAGGTCAGATATTCTAGCCAATGAAAATGTGTTTTCACTGAGGGATTGACACCATAGGTTGCATATGATCAGTTAACATATAAACATACCTGCCTTTTCATGCTAAAAGTATGATAAATATGGTGCACTAAATCAAGCTCAATGTTTACATATATATATAACTTATACGTTTGTTTTGTTGTCTTATACAGTATGTGTTTTATATTTTGCGTGCTTGAAAAAGGGGGCATAAAATGAACAATTATCCATGATAAATGGTCAATGTAATGTCATAGTTCAGTCTTCAAATAATCTAAAATGAACAGTAAAAATCTAACGGGGAATGGAATTGACATTATTTTGATAATTTCCTACATTTCCTTGATAATTAACTGTCACCAGCAGAATGCATCTGTTTTAGTGACAGTAGGTGAAATACAGAATGCGTTTATTGTGTTTATTAACCTACTCACTGTATTTGCTCCTGGTGGAATTTTTAGAGCATGTAATTTAATAATAAACTGCAATACATTTTAAATTGTAATATAGACTATTATTGGAATAGTACTATCTATGCAAAAGCATTGTCTTTGATGTAATAAATGCTGTTAACATAAAGCTTCACTATTGTGCTATTTTGTTATGACTAATATTTCATATTATTTTTATTGTGTTCTCTCAAAATAAATGAAGTAAAAACAGTTCACTGTAAGAGATGTCTAAAGGAGTAAATATTTTTGGACTGGTCACAAATTTGTAATCTTTTTGGAGTATTTCTCTTAATGCTTCATTGCTTTGTATTATCGCTGCACAGTGTCTTTTTCTTATTAAATACACTCTTGACTTAAGTCATACATTAGATAACTTGGTAATTTTGGTGATTGCTGAGTTCACTAAACACTTGCAGAAAGAAACACTTTAGAAAGTTAAGGGTAAATCCAGGCCCAAATATCACTTGTAGAAAGAAATGCATTTCTCAAGCAAAGACGGGTTGAAATGATCCAGATTAGCTTGATGAACTGGCCTAGTGAGCAGATTTAGCGAAGAGGCTATGTACAGACTTAGTGAGCAGACTCTGAGTAGACTGTAAGCAGACTTAGTGAGCAGGCTGTGAGCAGACTTAGTGAGCAGGCTGTAAGCAGACTTAGTGAGCAGACTTATTGAGCAGATTGTGAGCAGGCTTAATGAGCACCATGGGCAATCAAGAAGGAGGCTGGAATCAAAGGAAGTTTTACAATGAACTCAAATTCATTACATATAGATTATGAATTGAAAATACATGCAACTGACCGCAGTATCTGAAGCTTTTGATGTCATTGTGCTTCAGACAGATTAACAGGCCAGGTATGACTAATATTTCCATTACAGATATACTTGGATGAATACTACAAGACTAGCAATTAAAATAAATATTCAGCTTTTGTTGTGATAGAGAAATTCTGTTTCTGTTCAAAATAGTTTTTGAACCTCTTCTCACGCTGGCACAAGGTGTGGCGCTGTGCCAAAAGAGATAGGCAGCAAGCTGTGTGTTTCTTAGGAATGTTTTTGCAGAGAGTTAATTAAACCACCACAGTCGAGGTCAGAGCAGTGTGTCTTGCCAAAAGATAAGAGGTTCTCCCAGAGATGGAAGAATACTGGTGTGGAAGAATACTGGTGTGTGGGCGAGGCTAAAGCTTTTGTCTAAATTATTGTGTATAAACTCTGTTGCTCCCCAGAAATGATTTGTTCATTGCCTGGCAGGGAGGCGGTGAACCCCGAATGCATTTGGTTGAATAAACTCTGTTGAATATTGGTTGTATGTTCTGTTTTCTCATTTGGTGCAAGTGTTCTCTATTCACTTTAAAGGTCTTCTGAATTTCGTGAACCTAACAGTTGTTAGGAAATTATATGAGGGCAAACCAAACCCCAAGTGGACACTGTGTAAAAGTTAAATAAAAATTGTCCACTGCTTGAATCTACAGTACATAATTTGGGCCAGAAGTCATCTACCATTTCCACTTTAATTCAGTTAACCACAGGAGCATTGATTATAATAATTAGAATCAGTACATTCAAGGCCCTCTTATCTCCCCTTTGCTTTCTTTATGACATAAAATTCATGACCTTCTACTGGCATATGGCATAAAATAATTATTTGAAATCCATAAACATTTTCCAATCTGCCAACCACTTACACATTTAATGTGATTTATAAGAAGGGGCTATTATCAACTTTAGCTAAATATATTCTGGCAGGATTGGAAGAGTTCATTAAGTTGTGACAGATGTATTTGCCAGAACTAAAATTCTTCGTCATTATTCTCTTCTGGCATAGACTGGTGTTTTAAAACATTATCCACAATATCTCCTCCTATTTCCCTTTGTTGTATCTTGCAGTAATTTAAACCTCTTCCCATGAGTGAGACAGATAATGAATAAAGCCGTGTCCACACAGTGAGCTAATTGTGTCTATTGTATGTAGGTTCAGCCCCCCATTCAGTGTACACTGGTTAAAACATGTCAGGCTGCTGTGCACTGTACCTTCAGAGGCAAGACTTCCTTATTGATGCTGAAGAAGTCCGCCATTGCCTCTGTCCAGGAGCAAAGGCCGGCCACATTGCCACAGATTCTTTTGGCCGCCTCCAGGTTGTAATCTTCCATGTCCAAATACGGTGTGAGAAGCTCCACTACTTCTTCTGTTATGGTGTCCTAGCAAAACATGAAGAGAATGTAATGAGAACACATTATAAAAATTAAAACTCAAGCAAAGGAGATAAAGGCCTGGGGCCGTATGTATAAAGCTTTTGAGAATTAATTCACACATTATCGAGTCAGGCACAATCAGCCTTGTTGACAATGGAATTGTTTAGGAGCTGCTACAACAGCAATTTACCATTACATTTAATAAGCATGACGTGCATGGCCAGTCAGGTTAAAGCCATAATAAAAGTAAAAATAATGTAGATTCCTGCTCTGGAGCTGATAAGACCATCTTCTCACTTCAGGTGCTGCCATACCAATGTCAGCACCTTGTATTTTTTAGCCCTTCATCCTGGCTCAGTGGCAATACATCCGTGACTGTCTGGTTTGTAAGCTCATTCATTTTAGCCCATTTCGCAGAGCCTCTGGCGGTATGGAGCTCAGCTCGTGTGAGTTACGAGCCAGATGCTGTGAACTGAAGAGGGCATTACCTGTCAGTTTGGGGTGGAATTTTTTTTTCGGATAGTTGTTATGGATTTTTTACATCCACAGATAAGAGATTGAGAGGTGGCGGTGAAACATCTGAGGCCGAACGGCAAAGGAGTAACTTAGTTTTCTTCCCAGCTGAGGTCAGCATTCCTGCTCAGTGACATGACACATGCTTTCTCGGGACTATTCTTCCACAAATGCTCACATTAGTAACAGCGAGGGGGCTCCGTGTCGAGTGCTCTCTACTGAAATTGGCAACACAGGGAAAGCAGACCGGAGCTTAATCCCAGTAAATCTATCATGCGGGACAACATTTTTAGCCAAACGTAACAGATCCCAGCTACACCTAGAGTGTTTCCTATTGTTGGAGAAAATTATGTAATAATAATAATAATAATAACAATGAATTGCATTTATATAGCACCTTTCAAAGAACTGAAAGGGCTTTACGGTGAAGTGGGGAACTCAAGCACAACCACCACCAGTGTGCTGCACCTGGGAGATGCACAGCAACCATTCTGCACCAGAGGGGAGCGACTTAATGAGCCAATCAAACTGAGGTCTGACTAGGCAATAGATTGAAAGAGCCATGTTGGTAATTGGCCTGGACACCAGGAAACCCCCTACTCTTTGCGATAAGTGCCATGGGACCTTTAATGCCCACAGTGAGTCAGGACCATGGTTTAACCAATCGTCTGAAAGACCGCGTGTCCTACAGCACAGTGTCCCCTTAACTGCACTGGGGCACTGGATTTTTTTTTTTTTGGTCCAGAGGGAAGATCACCCATCTGCACCGCCCACCAACACCACTTCCAGCAGCACCTTGGTCTCCTATCCAAGTCCTGACCAAGCCAAACTTCAGTCATTAAGCAGGAACAGGTTACATGGCTGCTGGAGATAAAATATATATATATTTTGGTTTATTGATGTAACCTCACTGGGTAGACCAAAAAAATATTTTCAATTCATTACATTTGGAACTATAAACTGCACAATCTTGTGCAATGTAACCAAAGTATTGCTTAATGTTCTTACATGTCACAAACAATCCCGTTATATTGCAAATGCTTTTAGGACAAAACCAGGAATTCAAAGTCTTGTATGTATTGTGGCATCCCAAGGGGCAGGACGAAGAAATGGCAGCCTGCCTCTTTAATACTTGGGAGCCACTGGAGGAAACTGATTTTTTTTCCCCCAGCAGCCCGCAGTCCCGCACCTGAATGAAGTCAAGTGGGATGAATTGGGACTACAAACAGCTGAAGGCCATTCGGAGGCCTATTTAAGGGACTCACACTGAGAGGGAGTAGGGTGGTGTGTTAGAGTGGTGGAGAGTGGGTGAGGACTGTTTTTGGATCGCTGTTTTGGATTGTGACTTGGATTGTTTTGAGGACCCTGTTTTGTGTACCGACTTTTGGACTGTGTGAGTCGGCTCTGGCCGGTAGTGCCACCAGGGGCGGCGATTGGCTGTCCGGCCCAGGGAGGGGGGAGGGAAGCTGACATGACGTTTGCTGCGCCTAAGAGTGGCCCTGTAGTACGGGGTTACGGTCGACGGCTTGGAAAGTGTCTGTCCCCCCAGAAAAAAAAAAGAAAAAAAGAAGAAGCCCTAAGTCGCACTTCACAGCAGGAGTGCCAGCTGTTAAAGTAGCATCTTTATTTCAATAAAAAAGTTTGAATCTAAATATATGCATCTGTCAAGTGTGAAATGAACAGATCTGTTGAGAAGATGAGGAAGAAGCCAACTATTGCACCTCAATGTCTGCCATTTCAGTACAGTTCAGTGCCAGTACAACAAGTATTTTATTTTACATATATTTACTCTCACAGGGCCATATTTCACACAGATGACGGTACTGCCATCCGAAAGGAGTCTGAGTTAGTTGGTAATTCATTTTGTCAACAAAGGGGCCTGTGAAGTTTCCTAATCATGGCAAGGAAAGTACACCATACGTCTATTCTTCCCTCCTAAACTCATTTGGGTACAGCATATCATTTTTATTCTCTCAATCTAGCTCAAGTTCACAAGTCAGTAGGGTCCCTGAAGTCTTCATGTTTTTTTTTTTTTAAGGGTAGGGGGTGCTAAGAAGGAAGCTAAGGAAAATCTAGTCAATTGTATGCCCTCTAAAAGGCAATGTTAAAATTCTATAAGCCTAGAAGTCTATCTTCATATTTACACAGATCACATCACAATGTCTCCAGCCAAAGCATGTTAGTCATTTACAGGCAAGATTACACTATTTCACCTAACATTCAACAAATGATACATTTATTTAACCAGGGCAACTGAGAAGTCATGTTTCAACCTGGGGAATTAATGTCAGTAGGGAATGCAAGTATTTGTGTAGCCAATCAGATGTAGGGGTTGATTAGGTGTCCAGATGTAGTTTTGGGGAAGTTTACCAAGAAACAGGGGTTAATACCCATTCTCTTTTGAAAAGAGGGATCTTTAAGGACCGCAAGGAATCCGGTTTAACATCTCACTCAAAGGACAGCACAGAGCCCCCATCACTGTTCTGGAGCATCAGACTTCTATTTGGTTCAGAGGGAAGAGCGCCCCCTACCAGCCCATCAACAACATTTTCCAGCAGCAACCTGGTTTTACCAGCAGGCCTCCCATCCCAGTTTTAACCAAGCCCATGCCTGCTTAGCTTCAGTAGGCTAACACGAGAAGGGTACAGGCTAGTATGGCTACTGGAACATCTACAGATCAAAATAGTGCCTCTTTTGGATGCACTATTGAGAAGAAACAAAATGTAGTTTAGATTGTACTGCTATGTGGTGAGTTACCGTAACATTGATGTCATAAAATTGGCCTTAACCAATTATTACCTATATTTATTTGAATCTGTTGCTGCACCATTTCTCAGTACTTCAAGGAAACCACCAAAGCACACAGCTGATGCAGAGACATTTATTTATGAAAATGCACAGGGAGGGAAGTTGAACATCACTTGTCATCAAGATTGTACTTACATGTACGTGAAGGCAGGTATGTCAACGCCGAGTATGAGCAGGCCAGGTCCACGGTGTAAAACATTGTTTGGCATGATTTGACTGGTGATTCTGATGCCAAAATGAGAAGACAGTGGCTGGTGGATAGCGTAGCGGTCTAATGCACCCGTATCTGGCTGGTCCTGTATGAGTGTGCGCTGCCTATCAGGGACGCGGCTCGAAACCCATCTCTGCCAGGATGGCCCTGGCCATTAGGCCCGATCAGGAGTGGCATTTGGCTGTCCACTCCTGATGTAGGGGGAGGGTGGTCAGCACAAACTCGCTGTGAAGCACGTAAGGGAGTCTCCATAAAGGGGGTCAGATCATCACTGGCCTTGGAGAGTAGCTTGCCCCGTAGAGATGGGCGGCAAGTTTGTGGGGGAGAGTTAATCGAAACAAGTAGAGGGTATAATTGTATAATTTAATGAGAACACAGCAATGTAACATTAAAAACATGACTAAAAATGCTTCCCGATTCCACATCCTTTCAAACATGTCAAGCGGGTGTTCGTTCAAATGCATGGAGAGTGATGAAGAGATGGAAGCACCATGTTTTCTGTCCTCTCAGGGAAGAGATGAAGAGTGAAGAGTCAGTAACTGTGAGCATAGACCCTTTTTGTTCTTTCACTAAAGTAAGCCACACATGTCTGAAGGGACAGCCCTTTACTTTCACAACTCCTTGGAGACACAGTTTGCTGAGTACAAGCAATCAGCCACTCTCCATCAACTTAAATGAGGTAAAAAAAACCTCCAAATTCTCCAAAACAAGCAAAAATGTTGTCAGACAGAAAAAAAACTACTTTAACATTGGTTTGCTGTACAGTTGAAATGTTGACAGCAAATATTTAAAAATAACTGATACTGTGGCACAGATATCTCAATTCCCTAGCTTTCAAATGAGTGCCAGACAAAGTACATTCCACTGTAAAAGCCCTAATTTATTTAGTGTCAGGTTTCTCATTACTAGAGTGCTGCAGGGTGATTTCCCAACAAAGAACTGGACATTGAAATAAACAACTCAGGTACAATTACAAGGATTACTTTAGAATGGCCTATGACACCTTAGACAGAGGAGGCAGATCCTGACAGCTTAAGAAGGACTCGAATTACAATCTTTGGGACCAAGTAGAGAAACTACCTTTGCAATTATTTCATAGCAAAGTAGCTCTGTTGCCACCATAAGAAACAAGGCACAGGTTGGTTTCTTTCATTTGTAATGGAAGCACTTTTAAAAGTATCGACATATGGATTTATCAAAAATGTGACCCTTAAACCATTCCACCATAATTCCAAGAGATAATTGCTCATTTCAGAGGAGCTCAAATAATTTCACATACCAGTCGTGGTTCTCTGTCTCCCAGTGCATTATATAAGGTTTGGTCTGGCATTTTCTGTTTTCAACAATATTTGCTTTACTTGCCTTTCTCAGGGTTGTGCATGTGATCTGATGAGGAGCTGCTTTAACCTACTTGAAGTATGTGATCAAAGCTTTGGATTTAGTCGTAATGTGGGCCACTACTCCACATACAGCCATATGTGCTTTCAAGTTTATTAAATGGCAACAGGTAATAGGCCTAAAAAATTGAGGACTTGGACTGTTTGTCGGGCACAGCCTGTCTATGGAGGGCAACATCTGTTCAACCAATATGTGAACGTGAATTGCGATGACGAGGGCGCATTTCTTTCAAATCATTTCCATGTTGTGGTCCGCACAAAAGCTTTTGATGGTGAGCTGTGTGATGGAAAATATGTCCATGGCTTTATGTTTGCATCATATTGCGTGTCTAGTGTGTAAAGATGGCCAGTTGACAGGAGTATATAGTGCAGTGGTGTGTTTTTTAGGGGGCATTGGTGGTTAATCTAATGGCAGAGTGGTAAAGGATGTCTAGCTTTTAAAAGGGCACCCTTAGATGCCATTCTGTAGATGACGTCACCATAGTCCAGTATCGGGAGGATGGTCATCTGAACCATCTCCATCTCGACATGCGGATTGACCTAATACCCATAAACAAACCTGGGCCTCCCTGATGTCATCACTGAAAGGTTTCATTACTCCCTGAATGAACACCAGGGCACTTGTGGTTCTCGCGTACACACAGCACAGAGTTAACACCTTGTCCATATCTGAGTTTCCAAAAACCTGAATGCCTCAAAATCCCTTAGTGTCAAATTTTGAATCTGTAACGTAACAAGTAAGTAATGGTTGATAAGGTTTTCCAGATTTGAATTCACATTTTCCAAGTGGCAGATAAAAGCGGCCCACACGTCATGATTGGCCTTGTCACATGGTACCGATATTCTTTGCCTGAAAATGTAAATTCTACTACTGGCTGGACTTGATGATTATTATTTACAAACATTACCTATATTTTCAAAAGCAGGGGTACATTTCCCATCTTTGTTAGAGGTATTTAATGACTAAGCGGAATTACCTCTATTCATGTTTGGTCTCTTCCAAAAGGGAATATCATGGTGATCAATATCAAGCTTTGATGGTATAATTTTATTACATGTCATTTTAATTGTTACCTGTAATTGTAATGTCTAGGATTTAATGTTTGTTAGGGTAGTAAGCCTATGTCTGTAGATTTTACTTTTAATATTTTGCCCTTGTCTTAGTGTTGTAACTTAACAAACCAGCTGATAATTTTCATTGAATTGTGAGTTGTATATTTTGATGAAGGTTGATCCACCAGATTGTTCTGCCTATGAAAGATATGGCGATGTAGGTCATAATTGCCATCCAACGCAAATAAATATATTTACATATTTTACATGTAGGATAAGTGAGGGGTTTTTATATGTAATATCATCAAATCACAGCTAGCATTTTTCAGTGTTGAATCTTAAACAAGGGCATTTTGCTTTTAAAACTACTGGATTCAGGAAATAGACATTTTTATTAAATTCTCACTTGGCTGACATGTCGAAGTAATAAGAAGTGAAGGATGAAAACACTCCTGTCACTGATAACCACTACACGTTATACGCAATAAAGATCAAAAGTGCTAGGATAATTACTTTTTGATACAGGTTTATTAACATATTATTCAACTGGCAAGAAATTTCACCCAAATAAAAATTCTGTATTATTTTTTAGAATTGTATTATGTTGGATTAAAAAAACTCTGATGTTAATATTTGTGATCCATGCACATTTTTCTTTGGATTTTTAAATTCTCTGTCTGCTTAATAACCCCCTGCCTTTTTGGATTTAATTACTCTGCAAATTGGCTCCTTTTCAGACAAACCTGCTCTCCTGCCAGCTGTTCAGGCTGAGCCATAGTATTCGCCTCTATTTACACAATTACCATTGAATCAAAGAGAAGGTTAAGCACAAGTCCAATGGAGGTCTTTTACTGGGGGAGAAGGACCCTCAGAGCATTGACCAATTGAGGATAATCTATGTGCTCAGTGTGGAGGAAATATATTTGTCAGCATTGCTTGCAAATTGTGACATTTTCCACCTCTGGAACAGCTGTTTGGAGTAACTTGGCTTGATGGGAAGAACAGAGATAATTGGGGACTTTGTAGTGCTGTGGCTGGACCTTAAAAATACTTAGGGCATGATGCCAGATAAGTGGCATATCCAAGGAAAGGTGAAGAATCTCAGGAACAACTGAGAACTCTTCAACATGAACCATCATGACACCCACCACAAATTAGGATTATCACAGACAGTACCATTTCAGGGATTGTTTTTAGCTGGCCAAGTCTGTATGGATGATCACCAACTGACCAAAATGGTACCAGGCAGCAGACACATTTTTCAGGATTAGAAATGAACTGGATGAACTGTTATGAGTTTCAAAATAATGCTGTTTGGCAAAATGGGGGATAGCAGTATTGCACGTCGGCTCTGACTCTTATGGGTGTCCCTGCACATCCTGTCTCTCTCTGCTCAGTGCAGGCTCCGCATGAGTGGCACAGAGGCTAATAAACATCTTTAAATGATCAGGTCGATTTCCTGCGACTTTTCCAAATGCAATGTTGCTCTTGTAAATAGTCAATGAGAGCCTACCTCCAATGGGAATCTTTCCTTTTCTGTTTCTCACCACAGAGTCTCATGTAATGACCCTGTCAGGCTTACCTTCTGGAAGCTGAGCAGCATGCTGAGGAAGGCCGAGTTGTTCATGAGCTTGAGGGCCTCGGACCAGGATGGCCGCATGCAGGGCCGCTCGAGGTCCATGGTGACGGGGTCCACCCTGCGCTGGAAGAGCAGCAGCACGCAGTCCATAATGCGCATGATCAGGTGAGGCGGCTTGCCCAGCTTCCTCACCGTTGCGATGTCAGAAGGCTTGATCGTCTGTCGAGTGGCATAGGGACCAATTAGCTGCATTGCTCTTAAAATAATCTATTTGGTTGTTGATTCAAAGAGTTTCAAAGTTTGGTTGAATCCTCAGCAGCCTGCCCAGTGGCTAGGACATTATTTGTATAGACCAACATAGTTGCAGTACTGTAGCAGTTATTAAAGCATTGTGATGCTTTAATTATCAAGATAATGGTTGAGGTGCTTGTGGCAGGGTGACAATTCACAAGCATACGTAAGAAGCCTGCGGTCAACATTTCTGCTCCATGAGAAGAACTGCTGGCGGTAGACCCCCTTGAGGTCATTAGTGCATGTTTCTCAACCAATTCATGAGCTGGCCCGGGGGCTCTCTCATCCACTCTGTATGGAGGGCTGCTAATTTAATGTGACTGCCTTAGGGCAAGACTATCTCGGTGCTGGGCCAGGGGTGGAATGGCAAGAGAAAACTAGGAGTTGGACATATTACATATACAAATTACGTATTGTGCAATGTATTCTGAATGATCTATAATCGATACAAATGAATTGTACATATGAAAAGTGACAATAATTATGAACAAAAAATATTTTAATATGTAACTATGGTTACAACGGTGTGGAAAGTTTCAGTAAATGTTGGATACATTTTGGGTAACTTTCTGTGGAAATTTTAAAAAAAACATATAAACATCATATTTTTATTTCTTCACAGGTCATCTTACAATTACTATCAGATCATGATTTTTAGGGAGGAGGAAGGCAGCAAGTAAGCAAGAGTTAACCCTACAGTATTTGTCAAATACACTAAAAGTTTTCTATTCTGTTACATAAACCTTCATTGTACAGAGAGAGCATGCACAAAAATCCTGCTGACACACTCACAGTCGACTCATGCAGTAAGCAACTGGCTGAAATAGATGAGGTGGGGCAGCCAATTCACACTCACTACTACTACTGTAGTTCTAGGCATACTTTGTCTTCCATACTGACTTCAGTTACTTTTTACTTCTTTTAGTCTTTTTTCCATTCCAATTAAGGCACAACCGTTTAATCTATTAAAGGTAAATCTTCCTCTGTTTCAGATATAGCCATTGCTCAATTGACATTTAAAAAATATATAAATCTTTTTTTTTTCCTGTTTTTCTCCCAATATAGTACCCAATTATACCCTCCATTTATTTCGATTAACCCTCCCCCACAAAGTCACAGCTCATCTCTACGGGGCAGGCTATTCTCTGAAGGCCAGCGATGATCTGCCTCCTCCAAGACGGGACTCGCCCATCTACTTTCTGGAGACACCCTTCGTCCTTCTCAACGTGCTTGTGCCGGCTCACCCTCCCCCCTCCCCCTGGGGCAGGCAGCGCCAAATGCCGCTCCCGGCCAGGGCCGTTATGGCACATTCGGGTTTCGAACTGCGGCCACAATAGGCAGCTCACACTCACAAAGCACCAGTCAATGCGAGTGTGTTAGACCACTACACTATTCGAGGCCCCCTCAAATGACATTCTTAAAGCCACACAAATTCTGATACCAGGTTTTATATTAGACTATAAATATAAATATTAGACTGCATAGTTGTTTGCGCAGCTGTTGTTCGGATGTCCTTTCATTGCATTGCAAAGCACACAAAGATATTTGTTTTCTGTACAGATTAATAGATATCTGTGTATTTGAATGTGTTTACTGGGTGTGTATGATTTGCCTCAGGATGTGATGAAACACAACTCTCCTTGATTATCACAAGTAAACAATGCTGAAGCAATAAAGTAAATTAATCAACAACAAAAAAATCTCTATTTTATTTCAATTACATTCCATGTATACATTCTGCTTGAAACTAACCCTGAGTGTTTGCCCACATTATGTTAAATAGGCCAGGGCCAGCTGTGATGATGAGGGTTCTTATGATTGGCTTCCAGTTACAGAAATATGAAGATAATCTGAATCAAATAATAATAATTTTGTAACAACAGTGCTCCTGCTGGATTGATTATTGATTGGTTATTGGTGCACACCCACCTGCAGTGCAGCCTCAGCTGCGGCCAGAGCGGGCTTTGCTGCCTCCAGCTTGGACTCTGCCACCGCCTTGTCGGCCTCAATCTCATCCACGATGGCCTGGGCCTTGTCCTTCACCTTCTGCACTTGCGTTTTGACCTGCTCTGCGGCCTGGGCCTTGACTGTCACCTCCTGCAGAACGCCGTCCGCCTTCCGGGACGCAACCTCCAGATCCTTCTCCTTGACTGCCAGCTCCTGAGACAGCTGGCTGACGGAAACCTCAGCCTCCATCAGCTTAGCCAAGCCTGCACGAAGAAGAGATGGGGGGAAAGAGTAGTGTTTCTTCACAAACCAAAATAGGTGAGCTCAGCACTTGCATTTATTTCTAGGTCAAAGTTACGGACATGTTGACTGAATCCAGGTCACAATGTGGTCCTCGCTATCCTTCCAAGCAAATATTCTATAGTTTTTTCTTAAATCCTGTCATAAAGAAGAGGCAAACCAAATTCAGCTGGATTTTGACCTGAAATGTGGTAAAGATGTGTCTGTCTAAATGTCTTTATTCCTATTCAATATGTAAGTATCGCAGTATTTGTAAGTATTACTTACAATTTCTGGGTAATTCATTATTTAAAAGTAGATAGAATGCATTTCAAACATTTATGTTTATATCAAAGAAACTCAGGCCAATAATTTATACCATAATATCCTTAGAGAAGGTGGACCTTATTGATGTGGGTGTCATGGTTTTTGTACCATTAGTTTTGCACTGTAGTTTTGTAGAGATTTGCCCAGATTTTGTAGAGATATTACCTTAACACTTTTGCAAAAAAACAGGTATGCAAATGTATTGTCTATAGGCAGACATATTAGAATCACTTCAATTCCAAAAACATGACATGCCTTGAATATTTGACTCTTACCCACACGCATACATATTTTATACAAAACAAGGCAAAAGAGTGCAACCATCTACCAGTGTTTGCAACAGCAGACTGGGTATAAATTAAAATGTGTTGTGGGATAGATGCCAAAGGTCACATGTCAGTCAAGCCATTGCAGAACTCAACTCAACTTTTCAGTTGCCATGCAATAACTTAATTATGATCAACAAAAACTGCTTCATTCCAAACATGTTCCAATTGCATTAGTTTAGAACAAATGTTTTTCGCTTTCAGACTAAAACCAGAAAAACAGTATCCATCAAAACCTGAGTATTCTTTATTATTCAGAGCCTTAGGCAGTATTCTTCCAATGGATATTCTGGGGTGCTTTTAGCATTTCATTTTCAAAGTCAAACTTTTTTCTTGGATTACCTGTTTTCATGCGGTCTGCAAGCATTCCCACATGGGCCATCTTTTCAGAGTAGATGATCTTGTAGCCTTCGATAAAGGACAGGTAAGACTTGGGCGTGACATAGGTCTGGCGGCGGAAGCGTTCAAAGTACTCCACACACTTCTCTGCGACCAGGTCCTGGAAGGTCCCCATGGTGCCCACCACGCTCAGCTTGACCTCCTCCGAACACTCGATCTGGTAGTGGGACAGGAAGTGCTGCGCCACAGCCACAAGGGCATCCCGTGGCCATCGCTGGAACCAGTCCATGGTGCACCCTGAGATCAGGCCCGGGAACTTGAGCGCCCGGGTGCGGAACCTCTCCCCCACTGGCGAGAAGCACAGGACCACGTGCAGGTTGCTGCGCACACGTGACAGGAAGTAGTCGTAGAGGTTCTCGGCGGTGGGTGGCCGGCGTGGGTGCTCCCTCTTCATGGTGGGAATCAGGTCCTGCGTGATCTCGTCCACCTCGTCCCGGGCGAAGAGGTTAGACACCTCGCCGGAGGCCAGCACGTTGTTCATGTACTCCAGGAAGGACTCGTCCTTGATGTCGTTGTCGGTGAAGATAAAGGTAACGCCTTTACCTTTCTGACCAGCAGTTCGATACAACAGCTTCAGGTCGTCCATGAGGTTGCTGGTGTTGTACGTTCTGCAAATCACAGAGATGACGCTGAAGTCTCAATCCTTTCACGAACATTTGTTAAGTAGCTTGTGGGGTTTTGCTTCACTTGTTTAAAGGAGGATATATATATGTCAAGCAGCACTGGGATTTAAAACTGTTTTTAAACAGTTAAAACACCATTAAAACTGTTCAAATCTGTTCAAATGGTTCAAATCTGGTCTTAAGCAGATGGAGAGCAGAGAACAATAAATTATCTGCCATTTATGATCATGTTTCCTGTAATTATAGATTTTCCAGATAATAGGTCATTTGAAATAAAAATGACTATATAGTCCATAGATTTTAGTCTACATTAGGACATTTCATACATTTTTTTAACACAGTATGATCGTTACAATTGTATGCTGTCCATGAACAACCATGTATTATAATTTCATTTAAGATAATCCATTAGTTTATTTTATTGTATAAATACATTATTCCCCACAACATTTCTGTATGTAACATCCAAATGAATCAGCACATACTAAGCTATGCTGGTAAAGTAATAAGATTAGTTCAATCTTGGCACCCTTCATTAACAACCTTCGCAGGGACAATTACTATCTACCAAGCAAATTCATGTCACATGGTTTTATCTGGACCCACATGCATGGTATGCATGATACAAACACACAAAAATAAGAAACATGTCATTAAACATTCAAGACACATACTGTACATAGTTAGCTGCTAACATAAAAGGTTTAGTCGTGTTACCGAATGGTCAGAAATGTTTTACAGACAATAATATAGTGTTACAATGAGATAAATTAACCCTCCTAGCACAACGAAATACACTTTGCAAATCTGATGTCCCATTGTCTGATGTTGAATAATATTATTTAATTATTATTAAATAATACTGACAGTAGTCTCGGCATTCACATTCACATTCAGAAAAATAAAGTCTGAAGTATAATATTGCAGTAACAGAGCACAAGGCATGGAGCCCCATTTCTTTGCGGAATACTGCGTACTTCAGTGTTATGTAAAGCATTATTTCCAAGGCATTCATTGTTGACTATGTAATTTATGTAATCAGTTCCATTGCACAGATTACCAAGATTAGCGCTGGTCCTCTGTCATGCAAGTTCCTTCCATCCACAGTAAGAGCCAAGATATATTTTCATGATTGTCTTATTAATAAGATGACAGCAAATAACGATGTTGACGGCCTGATATTAAACAATTTTATGCATGGACCCAGTAGGGTAGAATGCTAAGGTAACAGAGTTATTATTTTGAACTTCAATACCACATGCCCTTAATTAGGTGGTCATTAAGAGGAGCTACTTAAATGTGCATTATGTTAATTACACATGTAATTAATCTTAATTTGCTATTTGTGCCAAAGCATCACTGTGAAGATGACACTCTGGAGTGTGTGGCAAACCTAAGTGGTGAAGTGCATTGTTGTGACGTCAGCGTGGTGTGCGGGCAGTTTACCGCGTCAGCGTTATCTGGAAGCTCTGATAGCCTGCGATGAAGGAGGCCAGTCGGGTGAGGCTCTGCTTTCCCGAACCACCCACGCCCACCAGCAGGGCATTTCCCAGGGGCGTGCAGATGATGCGTGAGATCTTCACCAGGTGGATCATGGCATCCTATCATTGGGAAAATAGCAGGCCAATCAGTGAGGGGCCCTGCCAAGACTGCAACAGCGGAGACTCACCTTCCTCAGCTCACTAATGAGGATGACATGTTTTACTGTAAGCCTGCTTGAACGGTCATAGACTGACATGTAACAGAATAGCATAGCATTAACTGGCAAACCGATATGCTGTGCATGCTGTCAAAAGTGACCTTGGGTGAATACACTGAAAGAACCTTCACCATTTCTGCCATTGTCTATATCAGCTGCTGGTGAGGGCCAGACTGATGCCTTCAATTACAGCATTAATTCTCGCCTTGAGTTAACCCCTTGCTCCAAAGAATGTTTATCGGAGAGAAACAACAGCAATGACATTTCAACGGTTGTAAGACAGCACATGGACTGTGCAAAACGTCAAACTGGAGTTTGCTTCCGCTTCATGTCTGCCGTTGTTGTGGAGCGATAGCTTGCTCTTTATTTTCTCTTTAGGGGCATGTTTGCTGAGATTGATAATGTCCAGCAAATATTTTCCTCCCCCAAACCCTGCCTGCTCCATGACTGCAAACATCCTACTGCTTACAGCACACATTAAACCACAGAGTTGATGTTGTTCTCATTTTATTCGAAAAACCCCCCCAAAAAACATAAACTCTAATAAGTGGATGGAGCTACACTCTCTGAGTCTGAGCTGAGCTATCCAAAGAAAAGGAAATGTAGGTAAAGGGGCCATGGTCCCTCACCCTAAAGAAGACCAGGTCCATGGCGCTGCCTCGCACCGCTTCGTTGTAGTGCTGGAGGAACAGGGACAGGCGTTCTGACAGGACCTCAAAGGATGGGATGGGCTCGTAGACCTTGGGGGCGTCCAGATCGGTGTCGTCCGGCTCGTCCCCTGTCACCTCCGGGGCTTCCCTCAGGAAGTCCACAAAGTAGGTGTCCTTTGGGGCATTCTTTATTAGAGCTGCCCCATGGTCCTCCAGGGCAACCTGAGGAAGACATTTATAATACACCGTATTAATACAGGGCGGCACGGTGGTGCAGTGGATAGCACTGTCACCGCACAGCAAGGTCCCAGGTTCAATCCCGGCCGGGGCCTTTCTGTGTGGAGTTTGCATGTTCTCCCTGTGTCCACGAGGCTTTCCTCCAGTACTCCGGTTTCCTCCCAAAGTCCAAAGATATGCACGTTAGGCTAATTGGAGAGTCTAAATTGCCCGTAGGCATGAGTGTGTGAGTGAATGGTGTATGTGCCCTGCGATTGGTGACCTGTCCAGGGTGTATTCCTACCTCTCGCCCAATGCACGCTGGGATAGGCTCCAGCCCCCCCGCAACCCTGACCAGGAATAAGCGGGTTAGATAATGAATGAATGAATGAATGAATGTATTAATATGTGTAATTACACTGGAGGCACACAGTGACCTATGTACCACCAATCTGTATATAACCTGATCAGTAGCGTGAAGGTTAGCAGTTATGGTAATGGTTAAAGGTCATGTCTAATTGCAAAATCACAAACTTGCTCCACATTAATTACTATGACACAAGGTGTACGTACATAATACATATTATCCATTACCATTATGTCATATTTTTGTAGGTACAGATATTAAGGCAAAGTATTTTACATGAAAAAATATCAAATTTACGCCTGACAGTACAATGGTTCAGTCAATAAAAGATTGCCTTTTACCGGCACCTCTAATTGACATGTAAAGCAGTATTATGAATGTTTAGGAATTGGCTAGTGCTGTTCAACAAGTTGACTCTGTACAGTAAGCCTTTATATAGTTACTTGTAAGCTCTTTAAATAGAGAATAGACGTGATATCAGCAGTGGATATTGTTCTGTAAAAATCAAATTTTCTCAATAAAACATTTTTTTTATCTACGGGTAACTGCAAAAATAAAGGCAACACCTAGATGAACTAGGGGTTTCCTTTTAAAAATGTGTTGTCATTAGAATAACTGCATGCATTTTTATGTACATTGTTACGCACTTGGAAATACTGGAATATATTACATGGGACAGCTTGGAATTAAGGCAGAAAAATGATAGTATTTTAAAGGAGAGCCAACATGGTTTTCTCATGCCTAACAAACCTCCTGGATACAAAGTGTGTTGACCTGAACCAGGCTTATGATATTATATATTTGAACTTTCAGAAAGCATTTGACAAGGTACCACATGAGAGGCTCATTGCTAAAATGAATTCAGTAGGACTTTCTGGAGTTGTTTCAGAGTAACAGAGTAACAGTAACAGTAGGTGGGGTCGTATCTGACCTAGGTGCTGTGGGCAGTGGAGTCCTGCAGGGATTAGTGCTGGGATCTCTGCTCTTCCTTATTTACAAAAATGATCTTGATAGGGATGTTCAAGGCAAAATAGTTACATTTGCAGATGATACTAAACTCGGGGGTTCAGCAAACAGTATGGAATCGACAAGTTTTTGGCTGTTCGTCCCACAGCTGGGGGGCGTTCCGTCGCAGAGGAGGCAGATCATTGCCGGCCTTGGGATATTAGCTTGACCCAGAGGACGGGCGGTGGGCTTGTGAGGGGAGGGCGAATCCAAATAAATAGAGGGTTGAATTAGCTACTAAATTGGGAGAAAAAAAACAAGGAAAGATTTGAAACAAAAGGAACAAAGGATGTGGTGGCTTTTCCAAGGTCAGTGTGTCCAGCATATCTGCCATCCCCTTACCTTCTCCAGCGTCCTCTCGAACCAGTCTCTGTCCCTGAGGTTGGTGAAGCGATCAGCGATGACGCGGGAGCACTCATGGTGGAAGAGGGTGACCAGGACCTCTGGGGTTCGGCACACCTCCGCCGTCACTGTGAGGATGCCCTGCCAGATTCGGCTGAGGTCCCGCAGGTTGAAGATGTAGTGGAACTTTGCAGGCGTTGGCAGCATCTGTAGAAGTAAATCACAATTACATAAAGTTGAATGTTGAAAGGGGGTTATGACATTGTTGGGATTACTGAGACATGGCTTGGGACAGCGGATGGGGATGAATATAATGTAGAGGGGTACAAATTGTTTAGGAAGGATATAACTAATAAAAGAGGAGGGGGAGTGGCCCTTTATGTGGAAGACAATCTTAATGTGCAGGAAATTCCAGGTATAAACTAATTTGTTTCTTGTGAGGACATCTGGATTAGATTACTGGGAGATCATGAGAAGGGCCTTAATATAGGAGTATGCTATAGACCTCTAGCTTCAGACAGTAACATACATAGTATGCTCTTTGGTAACATAAAACAAATCTGTGCTGAAGGAGAGACGATAATAATGGGCGACTTCAATTACCCCTCTATTAATTGGGAGGTACTGACAGGTCAGGGCGAATGTGAAGAGAAGTTTTTAGATATGGTCAATGACTGGTTTTCGGTACAGTCTGTTACTCAGCCTACGAGAGGGAAATCATTACTGGATCTGGTTTTGTGTAACAATCCTGATAGAATTTGCAGCACAGAGGTAGGAGAACCACTGGGGGCAAGTGACCACAGTGCAGTTATTTTTTATATTTTTTGGCAAGTTAAGATAGCCTCCTCTAACTCTAGAATTGTTTATTTTAGACAAGCTGACTTTAATAAAATGAGAGAGAATTTAAGTAATATAGTTTGGGTAAAACTTATAGATTGCAGAACTGTGAATGACAAATTGACAATATTTAAAAGGGTTATTGTAGATGTACAGTGTAAATTCATCCCAAAAGTAAGGAAAAATAGGATAAAAAAACTGTCTCCGCAGTGGATGACTAAATCTTTACGGGAGATTTTGAGGCAAAAGAAGCGACTGTACAGAGTATATAAAAAGGATAACTCAGAGAGAAACAAATTAGATTATTGTAATATGCTAAAAAGGAAATAAGATCAGCTAAAAGGTGGTTTGAAATTAAAATTTCCCAAGATGCAAAAAGTAATCCTAAAATGTTTTTTCAATATTGTAGTAGAAAAAGGAAAGTTAAGGATGAGGTTAAGTGCATTAAGAATAAGGAAGGAACTTTGGTTTATAATAATAAGGATATTGCTAACACACTAAACAGTTACTTTGTTGAAAGCTTTACTAGAGAAGATGTTATAAATATGCCTAAATGTATAGACAAGGTTCAGAATGTTTTGGAGGACTTGAGATAAGGATGTAGAAGTACTACAAAAACTACAAAAATTTAAGACAAATAAGGCAGCAGGCCCAGATGGCATATATCCTAGAGTACTCAAAGAACTTGGGGAAATTATATATAAACCATAGATAGACATTTTCATTCAATCCATAATCACTGGAGAAATACTAGATGACTGGAAGCAGGGTAGTATAATTCCAATATATAAGAAGGGGGACCGTACTGACCCAGGGAACTATAGGCCTGTCAGTTTAACTTGCATCGCATGCAAAATGCTGGAATGTATTATTAGGGATAAATTGTAATTTTAAGGGAGAGCCAACATGGTTTTCTCAAAGGGAGGTCATGCCTAACAAACCTCCTGGACTTTTTTGAAGAGGCTACAAAGTGTGTTGACCTGAACCAGGCTTATGATATTATACATTTGAGAAATACTTTCAGAAAGCATTTGACAAGGTACCACATGAGAGGCTCATTTCCAAAATGAATTCAGTAGGAATGGCAGGAGTAGTTTAAGAGTGGGTTCATAATTGGCTGCAAGGGCGAATACAGAGAGTAACAATAGGTGTGGCCGTATCTGACCTCGGTGCTGTGAGTAGTGGTGTCCCGCAGGGATCGTTGCTGAGACCTCTAAACTTCCTTATTTACATAAATGATCTTGATATGGACGTTAGTAGCAAAATAGTTAAATTTGCAGATGATACTAAACTTGGGGGTTTGGCAAACAGTTTGGAATCAACTAACGTAATCCAAGATGATTTAAACAAAATCCAAAAATGGGCAGATACATGGCAGATGACATTCAATATTGCCAAATGTAAAGTTATGCATGTGGGAAATAAAAACATTAGACAGGAGTATTTTATGGGAGGAGAAAAGTTAGTAGGTGTTCAATTTGAAAAGGACTTAGGAATTGTAGTTGATCAAAGCCTATCTGCATCAAAGCAGTGTGCTACAGCAGTGAAAAAAGCCAGCAGGATGCTGGGATACATAGCAAAAAGTATTGAGTATAAATCAAAGGAGGTTATATTAATGTTATATAATGCCTTTGTCAGACCGCACTTAGAATACTGTGTGCAGTTCTGGGCACCGCACTACAAGAAAGATATAGAAGCTCTTGAAAAAGTCCAAAGAAGGGCAACTAAACTGATACCTGGTAGGAAAGGTAAAAGTTATGATGATAGACTTAAGGCACTCAATCTATTTAAACTTAGCAAACGGAGACTTAGGGGGGGTTTGAGGTTTTTAAATTCCTAAAAGGGATTAACAAAGTAAAATACCAAAGATTTTTAAAGATAAGTGGGGTCAGCAGAACAAGAGGCCACAGGTGGAAATTAGTTAAAGGCAAATTCCGCACAGATATTAGGAAGTTTTTCTTTACACAGAGAGTTGTCAATGCCTGGAACAGCTTGCCAGGTCAGGTAGTAGAGGCAGAAACGCTTGGGCTATTCAAGTCCAGGCTAGATGTAGTACTAGATACGCTTTAGATTAGGACATGATGAGCCTAGATTGGCCGAACGGCCCGTTCTCATCATTATGTATTCTTATGTTCTTATGTTCTTATTACCTCTCCTCAAAAGTAACGGAGGACTGCAGTCAAAATTTTTTCTATTAAATTTATTTTATTTTATTAATTTTCTATTTAATTATTTATTTACCCAGTGCACAGGGTATGTGCGTACTAACATTACAATATTTTTTTAATGTAAAAAATTAAACACTTTGTGCTTAAAATCTCAGGTACTTAGTTCAGGACACCAAACAATTGTCAACAATTGCTGCTAATACTACCATGTCAAACTCCCTGTATCTCATAAAGGAATGTATTTGCCTTAATTTCCAAAAATATTCTGTTGTCCCAAAGCAGAGACAATTTCTTTACCACTTGAATGTTTAGGCTCAGTGGAGATTCGTGTTATACCTATTGTCTATGATTTACACAATTTAATTTATAAATTTCCCTCAACATTACAAAATTATGCAATTTCCTAAAAGCATTATTTGAAAAAAAAAGTCAACAGAAAGCCTAAAGGGTTGGATTCTCGCAGAATTTTTCTTATTTGGCACTCCCCAGTGGTATATAGCCAGCTAAGAAACTGAGCGCAGTGATGTACTCTACAGCACAGATAAAATATTGCCCATGCCAGTATCCATTTTTGCTGGGAGTCCAGTGGGGCAATGCATAATTGGCCAAGGGGTGACCAAGGAATGGAGGATTTGAGGATATATTGTAAGGTATTCTGTGTTTAATCGCTAAGTAGCAACTCCTCTGATCAATTTGCTTGTGTTAGTTGTGCAGTACTCCAGTTTTGCTGGATAGTTTTGGAGCTGGAGGATTTTCTCTCCAAGATGCCATGTGCCAGTGTGTGCCCTCCCAAACAGACATGGCAGTGATGTGATGGCCCTGAAATCATAACTGGGAATTCCAAACTGGGGCGGAAAATAAAAAAAATGGGAATTAAAAGTTGTACAAAAATTGTAGCCCATTTAAGAGAGCAAAATAAAATATTTTGTTTATTACACAGCCAATTTATTTAAATACCTCTCAAAAAGCCCTTAAAAATAAAAGGATCTTTATAGAACAATAACATGGTTGGCAGAAAGCCATAGCTGGCAGATTGTGGGTCCATGGAGAGGGGCGCTTTCTCCGATAACTGGAGCATGAAAGACAAGGTATGGGACACACTGTGGCCAAAGAGCCCAGCGAGTGCACAGGCATGACTTTGAAACGTGCTCCTCACTCTACAGCCCGATGACCTACATCTAGACTGGGAGGAGCAGTGGTGCACACACAAGCACAAACACAGGCCCAGAGGAATGCTGTCCATGGGTATTAGTAAGAAAGCAGCCCTCACAGGAGACATGGGGTAAATTAAGAGAGGCAACTAAGAGAAAACAGACATGAAGCATAGAGACACACTGTTTGCTGGGCCCTTTACTGAGATCAAAATCTTTAATTTCACATATGCACTAGCAAGGTTTTCCTGCACACAGCTTTGACACCTGCTACAGTACTGTAGCTATGTTGGTCTACTGTACTTCCAGCAACATGTAGGCTACTCACCATTGGGCACAGGCAGGTTGCTTCTCTCAAGCAGCCTAACTCATACTCTTAGAGTAGGTTGTGTTTCTTCATGTAGGCTACACTTGGTCATGTAAAGGTGATTCCATTCCATATTATTAAATTCCATGATTATAGCTTATATAACCTTTGAAGTTATTTTTAAGTCCATTGTTACCAAACCACCCAACTTCACTGATTCTTTTGCCTTGCTGTATTTCATGTGGTATGCCTATCTTCAGTTATTTCCTTTTAGAATTCATGAGTATCACTTATTTTGCAAACATAATCCTGTTGTTTATCAAAGTATCAGTTCAATATTATACAGATCAATAACATTCAGCTAAGAGGACACAATAATGTATGTTTTGTTGTTGAATTTAATCATTGTCGGATCATTTTCCGTTTCTTCCCACTGTTGAAGAGGTATAAAAACGTGTCCATAGGTGGAAACACTGCATAAACAAAATAAATTGTTGACAACTGATCAATATTGCTTTGCCATTCCTGTCAGATTGAGAAGTAATCGGCTTATTTCAATATTGTTCCAGAATTAAAGTAAAGAAATTGCACAGCTGCCACACTTTGCATGCCATATGTTATGCATGTCACTCCACCTGCTGACAAGCCTACTACACTGCAACATGCACCTCATTTGTAATAATCGATTATTTGAGAAAGTATTATCTTGAATGCTTCACTTAACAAGTAGTGAAGAGAAAACTGCTCGAAAATCGTTTTGGTGTTTGAGGACGGAATTGCAGGTTAATGAGCCCTACCTATAACACATCTAACATTATAGATGATGGAAAGCATGTATTTGTGTGTTTTATTATTTTTTTAATTAGAACTGTGATCAAGTGTACTGATATTTTCATTCATTCATTCATTCATTCATTCATTCATTCATTCATTCATTCGAATCTGTAAGTAGCCCGGCGTTAGATTTCCAGTTTAGTCGTTGTGTTCTGTACCTTTTTTCACTGGGTCTAGTGTTAGTTAATACTGCATAGTCATTATAATTATTTTTCGTTTTTCTGTCAGAAGTTGATTAGCAGTTAGCTTCTGAGAATCTGTTTCATTGTTTTCAGGTGGAACGTTCGTCTCTGTAGTCGAGCGTTCCCTGAGTAGTGGGTGGTGTCTATTGTTATCAGCTGGCATTTGCCACTTAGTGCTTAAGCACCACTCAGCTTTATAAGTAACCGTAGTCGTGGAAAGCGGCGACTTTTTGCGGCAGCCTCCCCGTCCTAGCCTCCCCGTACGAAGACTCAGCGGACAAAGACAAAGGAGTCTACCTGCAGGAGTACAAAGACTCAGTGGACAAAGACAAAGGAGTCTACCTGCAGGAATACAAAGACTCAGCGGACAAAGACAAAGGAGTCTACCTGCAGGAGTACAAAGACTCAGCAGACAAAAACAAAGGAGTCTACCTGCAGGAGTCCACCGAGGGAGGCCAGCTAGGGAGAGCTTGCCGCACAGTAAGTATCATAGTTTTGTATCTCCCTGTTCTTCCTCCGCATCTAACACTACATGCTACCTCCCTATCCCAGTCCATGTCTCCTCTTCTAGATTTCCTAGGAGGAGAGATTCCACTCACACCCGCAACCTCTCCAATCTCATCCACCCTCCTAGATCTTCTGGTGTCGACGTGGTGGTAGCAGGCGGACTATGGAACTGCCAGTCCGCTGTCCGGAAGGCCGATTTCATCTCGGCCCAGGCCTCACTACTCTCCCTGCAGTTCCTGGCGCTCACGGAGACATCAATCACTCCGCAGAGCACGGCCACCCCTGCTGCTCTCCCCACTGCCTACACCTTCTCCCACACTCCACAACCCTCAGGTAGAGGTGGAGGGACAGGTATACTGATCTCCCCCCTGTGGAGATTTGGTATTGTTCCTCTTTCTCACTTCTCACCCTCCTCCTTTGAATTTCATGCTGTCACTGTCACTGTTCCATGTAAACTGCACATCATCATTCTTTATCACCCACCAGGTCCACTGGGGAGTTTCCTAGATGAGATGGATGCCCTACTCAGCGCCTTCCCTGAGGATGGCACTCCTGTCTTACTCCTCGGTGACATCAACCTGCTGCTGGACACCCCTCGGTCCTCAGCATTTCTCCCCCTGCTTCAGTCCGTTGACTTCACCGTGGCTGAATCCCCATCCACCCACAAGGCTGGTAACCAACTGCACCAGGTCTTCACTAGGAACTGAACCTCACCCAACATTACGGTATCTCCTGTGTCTGACCACTGCTTTCTGTCTTTTTCAGTCCCCCTCCCCTCTGTGCCTAAACCATCTTCACCTGCCCCCACTGTCTCTGTCCGTCGCAACCTTCGCTCTCTCTCCCCCGCTGCCCTGTCAGCTACTGTTCTATCCTCCCTTCCCCCTACTAAGGCATCTTCTCTCAGCTACCTGCTGAGGTAGCCTCTGCCTCAATCATCTGTTTCTAATCCTAGTAAACTATACTCTACATTCTCCTCTCTCCTCACCCCTCCTCCTCCACCACCCCCCTCCTCTCTATCCGTGGACGACTTTGCATCCTTCTTTCGTGAGAAGGTCAATGACATTCGCAACTCCTTCCCCCCATCCTCTCCCTCATCCAACCCTCCCTCACCCACCTCGCTACCTAAATCTCTCATCCCTCTGTCCTCCTTCTCGCCCCTCCCTGACTCGGATATCCTCCAACTTGTTCACTCCCACCGTCCCACCACCTTCCCTCTCGATCCCATTCCTTTCCGCCTCTTCCAGTCCATTGCTATGGATATCCTCCCCTTTGTCTCCAATGTTATCAACTCCTCTTTCCTCTGGTTCTGTCCTCTCTTCCCTCAAAAGCGCCCATGTTGACCCCCTCCTCAAAAAAACCCTCTGAATCCTGCTGTCATTTCCAACTATCGACCTGTCTCCCTTTCCTCTCCAAAACACTAGAGTGGGCTGTCTATAACCAACTGTCTGCTCATCTCCTAGAATGACCTGCTTGATCCTAACCAATCTGGGTTCAAGGCAGACCACTCCACAGAGACTGCTCTCCTTGCGGTCACTGAGGCTCTTCAAAGGGCCCAATCCCTCCTCCTCCTCAACCTGTCAGCTGCATTTGATACCGTGGACCACCAGATCCGGCTCTCATCTCATCTCTCGTCGAGATGGGAATCTCTGGATCTGCACGACATAGTTCAAGTGCTAGGCTCTGTCCTATTTTCCCTGTACACTAAGTCACTTGGTTCTGTTATCTCTGCTCATGGTTTTTCTTACTACTCTTATGTTGATGACACTCAACTTTTTCTCTCCTTCTCTCCATCTGAGATTCAGGTCCCGGCACGGATCTCTGCATGCCTGGCTGACATCTCTGCCTGGATGTCCACCCACCACCTGAAGCTGAACCTGGGGAAGACTGACACACAACTCCTGGTCCAGGCCCTGGTGATCTCGCGTCTGGACTACTGCAATTCCTTGCTCGCAGGCTATCAAGCCGTTGCAACTAGTCCAGAATGCTGCCGCACGTCTGGTGTTCAATCAACCCAAGTTCACCCACATCACTCCTCTACTCTCCTCTCTGCACTGGCTCCCCATCGCAGCACGCATCAGATTCAAATCACTGGTGCTTGCGTTTCAGGCGGCTAGAAAAACTGCTCCCCCATACCTCCAGACACTCATCACACCCTACACCCCAGCTAGACCCCTCTGCTCAGCAGACCCCCAGACCCCTCTCCTCTGGCAAACTGACTGTCCCATCCCTCCAGGCACCCGGCAGCCGCTCCTCGCGGTCTCGCTTCTTCTCTGTCTTGACCCCTCGGTGGTGGAACGACCTTCCGCAGTTGGTCAGGACCGTGGAATCACTTGCGATCTTCCACAAGAGACTCAAAACCTACCTTTAGCCTATTGTCATCACCACTGCTGACTTGCTCAACACTTATTGTATATGCATCCCTGCCTTCTCATTCAATAATTAAAAAAAAAGACTAACCTTTTCCTTCCCAGCGTTACAGGTATGGTATGCAGCTGCCTACAACGATGTCTATCACTGTATTACTGCACTGATCTTGTCCGCAAACTATGATTGTTCCTACCATGTATTAATGCACATCTTGTAAGTCGCTCGGGATAAGAGCATCTGCTAAATGCCTAAAACGTAAATGTAAAATGCATTATCTAACCCGCTTATTCTTGGTCAGGGTCGCGGGGGGGCTGAAGCCTATCCTAGCATGCATTGGCCGAGAGGCAGGAATACACCCTGGACAAATCGCCAATCCATCGCAGATACTTATATTTTGCCATGTGTAAATCCGCCAAGAAATATAGTTCCTCATTTGCAGAGGTGCAGGAGAAGTTGAAGCATTCATTGCTTGCACAGTAGATGGCAGATGGGTTGAAAAAAAACTAGTCAGCAATCAAAATAAAAAGGGAGAGATATTGGGAAAACTGTGTTGGAAATTGAAATTTATTACAGTCATTCTTTCTATAAAAAACACAAATTTATAGCAAAAAGCCTGTCAGCTTGAGATTGCTCAAAGTAGTAATGAAGGGTAAGATAAAAAAGATGTAATTTCACCTGATATTAATAGCTAGTTTGCTAGCTTGCCAAGTTAAGCACAATATCATAGCTAGCTAACTTAGCTAATTCAGTATCTAATGATACATAATGACAGCTAGCTATTCAAGTTGGCTAGCTTACAAACTTACCTAACTTGTAAGTATGAATAAAATATCTGGCTAGCAGTATACAACACATCGTTCTACCTAGCTAACTAACTTAGCTAGCCATTGTTAGCTAAAAATGTTAGATAGCTAGTAACCATTGTGCAAACTTTCAGCTTTAATTTGAGGGTATTTACATCCAAATTGGGTGAACAGTGTAGGAATTACATAACTTTTTATATGTGCACCCCCCCCCCCTTTTTAAGGGACCAAAAGTAATTGGACAGTTGGCTGCTCAGCTGTTCCATGGCCAGGTATGTGTTATTCCCTCATTATTCCATTTACAAGTAAGCCGATAAAAGGTCTAGAATTGATTAGAGTTGATTAGAGTTGATTTCAAGTGTGGCATTTGCATTTGGAATCTGTTGCTGGTAATTCTCAATATAAAGTCCAAAGAGCTGTCACTGCCAGTGAAGCAGGCCATCATTAGGCAGAAAAATCTAAACAAACCATCAGAGAGATAGCAAAAACATTAGGTGTGGCCAAATCAAAAATAAAGAATGCACTGGTGAGCTCAGGAACACCAAAAGGCCCGGAAGCCCACAGAAAACAACTGTGGTGGATGACAGAAGAATTATTTCCCTGGTGAAGAAAACCCCCTTCACAACAGTTGACCAGATCAAGAACCCCCTCCAGGAGGTAGGCGTATCTGTGTCAAAGTCAACAATCAAGAGAAGACTTCACCAGAGTAAATACAGAGGGTTTACCACAAGATGTAAACCATTGGTAAGCCTCAAAAACAGGAAGTCCAGATTAGAGTTTGCCAAAAAAACATCTAAAAAAGCCTGTACAGTTATGGAACAACAACCTATGGACAGATGAGACTAAGATCAACTCGTACCAGAATGATGGGAAGAGAAGAGTATGGAGAAGGGAAGGAACTGCTCATGAAGCATAACACCTCATCTGTGAAGCATGGTGGAGGTAGTGTTATGGTGTGGCATGTATGGCTGCCAATGGAACTGGTTGCCTTGTATTTATTGATTGACAAAAGCAGCAGGATGAATTCTGAAGTGTATAGGGCTATATTATCTGCTCAGATTCAGCCAACTGCTTCAAAACTCAAACTCAACGGCGCTTCACAGTGCAGATGGACAATGACCCGAGAAAAACTGCAAAAGCAACTCAATACTTTTTTTAAGGCAAAGAACTGAAATGTTGTGCAATGGCTAAGTCAATTTCACTTGCTGAAGGCAAAACAGCCCAAGAACAAGCAGGAACTGAAGACAGCAGCAGTAAAGGCCTGGCAGAGCATCACCAGGGAAGAAACCCAGTGTCTGGTGATGTCTATGGGTTCCAAACTTCAGGCAGTCATTGACTGCAAAGGATTTGCAACCAAGTATTACTTTTGAGCCCCTAAAATTGGGGGGGCTATGTATAAAAATGGTTGTAATTCCTACACGGTTCATACAATATTTTTGACAAAACCCTTAAATTAAAGCTGAAAGTCTACACCTAAAGCACATCTTGATTGTTTCATTCCAAATCCATTGTGCTGACGTACAGAGCCAAAATGATGAAAATTGTGTCACTGTCCAAATAGTTATGGACCTGACTGTATGATATATTTGATTTATTTATTTATTCGTTTATTTGTAAGGGACAAGCACAGAGAACATTGACAGCTGCAAAAACAGTGCCCGGTGCACTGTACATGTGCATATCGCCAAAGCTAAGTCCCAACACCAGTCCCTTGATGGGCATTGATAGTTCAATAAATCAATAAAATTACAGTGTTACAGTTTGAAATGCATACAATGCATACAATGACCAAACACAACAACAGCAACAACAACCATACATGACATGACAAAAACAAACACACAAAAACTATGGTTCTTCCTATTTGTACAGCCATATGCTGCACAACTTTGTGGCATTTTTGCATATGCTATTTCCTCTACGTACCGTGTTCATAGCCAAGTTCAGCAGAAAATCGCTGATTAGGAAAATTGTGAAATTTATCACATAATCTGCATTTTATGCAAAAATCTCTCAAGCCAAATTTCACAAAACCTGGTTGAGAATTAAACGAGTTACAGTAGATTTGATCAGGGGAAGTCTGTATCTCTCAATACACATGCGTTTGTTTACACGCGCATGCACCAATATATCGGGTGTGCAGACCCATCTGAACAGGGTGAATGAGGCACCTACATTTTTATATGCATGGGCAGGTTGGCCCAGACCAGTGTTTCCAACCCCGGGTACACTACCGGTCAAAAGTTTTAGAACACCCCCATTTTCCAGTTTTTACTGAAATTTAAGCAGTTCAAGTCCAGTGAATAACCTGAAATGGTACAAAGGTAAGTGGTAAACTGCCAGAGGTAAAAAATAAATAAAAAAGTTTACGTTACCAATAACGTCATAAGGATCCTATAAAAGCACAGCCTGCCATGCCTACAGGAAGCTTTTTTTTGTTTTTTTGGAGGACTTTGTGCAGTTTTTTTTTTACCCTCAACTACAGCGTTTATTTTATCTTTATTTTCTAATATTTTATTTGCTTGATTAACTACCCTGGAAAGGGGAAATGAAAGCACCGTTGGCCCACCACAACCCTTTTTTCATTGGGTTTTATCCTCCCACTCACCACCTAGCGAGGTGGCCACCCCTTCCACCCTGTTACAATAGGTGAGGAGCCTTGTGTCAAGCTTTTTAATAGGAATAGGCTTTAAATTATATATGTTTAGGAATGTCTGTTAGAAATATGAGTTTGAACTCTCATGAAATCTCTCATGAAATCTCTATACTTGAGGTCTGTGCAGAGGAGGTGTATCTCTCCAGATTGCATCGCATACCATTGATTGATTGAACTTATGATAATTCTTACCAACCAAGCACGTCTGTATGCTCAGACGTTCCCACTCAAAGTGGAGCCCTTTTCTTTTTTCTTTAAATTTAGGGGCCTCTCCTAACATGATCTTCTCTGTATGACAAATGACATCTGTGCAGTTCTTGCAGTGTCAGAGTTCAACAGGATGTCCAAATACCTCTTTAATAATACTGAGAGTTACAAATCTCCTAGTTCTAAACACTATGCTCTCATACATATACATATACATATAAAAGAATAACATACAATACAAATGTAATCTGTCATAAAAAAAGGAATAATGTGACATGATTAGCAAGAAAAATAAAATATATTTGTGTAATCTGCCTCTCAATAAGTATATTTTAGCCTTACATTTGTTCAGAAATATAAGTTTTACCTTTCATAGAATATCTTACATTACAATTTAGTAGAATAAGTAGTATAAGTTTTATCTTTCAAAATGTATATGTTTACTTTCCATAAGAAGTCATTAGAAGTCAGTGGCAGGCCGTGCATTTCACACCTAGGCCTTCAGTAGTGCTCCGTCTGAATCAATCCACCCCTCAATAACTATTTTATGGCTATAAAAGCCATCTTATTGTTATGTTTTGAGTGTCTGTTCGGTTTGTTTTTGCACTTTGTTTATTTATCTTTCTTCAGTCATGTTTCATTCTCGTTCTGTCATGCACTTCGGGAAATTCTATGTTTCGGTTTTTCCGTCTTCGTTTCTAATCTCGTTTTACTTCCTTCTTACTTTCTAATTACACTTTGTATATATTAGTTAGATGTATATAGTACTAACCAACTAATCTACTAACATTAGGGATTTAGATTAAGTTACTAACACTACTAATCACTAATTATCTCATGCTTCTAACTATCGCTGTCATTCTCTCTCATGAAACATGACTGAAGAAAGATAAACAAAGTGCAAAAACAAACCGAACAGGCACCCGTTGCCGTTGCATCGCAGATAGATAACTCGTGTATCCAGAATAAATGCCTTTACTGAAGAAACAAACCCGGGGTGCTACAGCTGCGACACACATACAAAAGCATCAATAATAATAACCTCATAAAACTGCAATATTATTTAGGAAAATAGCAACATTTTACTCACCAAAAATCCTTATTATTTGTACACAAAATCTATCCTCCTTTCTTTCCTCAAAAAGAGTTCAATTACTCTGTCGTACAGATTATCCGTGTGTTTCAGTTCCATCAAGAAGTCCTTTTCTATCGCCATCGAAGCTAATGCTGAAAGTCGAGCCTGCCCTGTCGTATTTCTGGCATAAGTTTTAATTCGCTTTAGGGCTGAAAATGTCCACTCAAATGTCTGAATCACAGACTGATGTTAATTATATTTTGTCCATGAATACTTATTAAATAATTCCAAATGGTCTGTTCGCTTCCTTTCATAGCTGTTCCCCTGGTTGCGCTGCATCCAGACGTGTATTTTCATATTACAGCATTTAACCAATCACATTACATCATAGTCAGACACTCTCTGACTATCCAATCAAAGGGTGTGAATACGCTGACGTTACCTAGGCCTTCTAGAAGGCCTTCGTGTCCCCAACTCAAAATCTGATTGGTTGAAGCAACAGTTTGATCAACACTTATTTTATGCTACAGGGCCTGCAGAATTGATTGTGAAGGCCTCCAGGCAGATTTCTTTGACCCTGGCAACAAATGATGGCTGAAATGTGATTGGTTAAATGCTTTAATATGAAAATACATGTCTGGATGCAGCGCAACCAGGGGAACAGCTATGAAAGGAAGCGAACAGACCATTTGGAATTATTTAATAAGTATTCATGGACAAAATATAATTAACATCAGTCTGTGATTCAGATATTTTTTAGGCCAGCAGAGAAGGCCTTGCAGGCCCTGACGGCCCACCACTGTTAGAAGTATGTTTTATTTTCTGAGATCATAAGGGCATTGCGTATCCAGAAGCATCCTATTCCAGGGCGCGCTGCAGAAGTGTCTCTGTCGATGTGCTCATATCGCAGACAGTACGTAAGAGATTCCTCCTGATAACCAGACAGAGGGAAGCCACAGTTCATAGATAAGTGAGACACTAGGAATTGAAACTGATCTGGCCCAAGAGTAAGCCCACCTTTGTGATGGGCGTGCACAGTTGAGTGAGGGGAGGCGGGGCCCAGTTCCCAGTTCCTTTTGTTTTCAGACTTGTGAAAATGTTTGTATAAGTGCATGTATTTATAATATGTTTTTCTTCAGTGCATTTCTGTCTACTCTGGTAGCAGCCAAAAGCTGTAAAAAATGAATTTGCTTTCCACCAACCATGGACTCTCTCAATTTTGGACTGATCTGACAACATATTTTACAATGCATTCAATTTTCATCTGTACCACATTTTTGAAAATGTGATATTCAATCAACTGCTATAGCACCACCAACTGTCAGATAAGGCCCCTTCTGAGGGATCGGGCGTTTGGTTTAGATCCCAACTTGCCTACCAAAGTTTTGTTTTTGGGTGATCAGTTCTGTAACGGAATAATAATAATAATGATAATAATACATTGTTCATACATTTGGAAATAGGCATACTATTAACTTGAGGGAATCTCAAAATGGATGTAGTGACTAATGCTCAAGTGCAGCTACAACACATTTTTACCTTGACTTTGACGGCCTGCCAGAGCCTCCGTGTGGTGGGCACCAAGGCCCCGGCCAGCACGCACACCTCCGCCGGGAAGCCCCGCTCTGGGCAGAAATGGCCCTGGGCCACCGTGTGGAAGATCTTGTCAATTGAGGAGTTAGAGGGCAGGGTGCAGTTGAAGGTGCTGAACTGCCTCTTCAGGCGCTGGGGGATGTCGTTACGGCCTCCCCCGGGGTGGATCATGGCAGCGGCGAGCTGGATGTCCACCACGCTGGTGAACTCCCCCGGTCGATCCAGGTTGTAGAAGCCTCCCTGCTCCATAAGCTGCCGAACGATTTCATTTGTGATCTGTCGCATGAAGGGAACAATGAGACACCAAATTGTGCTGATGCGTAATGCCCAGAAACTACTAATGAATAAATATACCAACCCACCAGTGTTGCATCACATTCATTTACCCAATGCTCAGATCCAGAGGAACTTTACAACACAGGAGAACAGAAGAAAGTGCATCCACATGGGTATGACATAGGGATATCAAAAAAGCAACCCTTCCACATTTCCTACAGATTAAGTTAAGATTTGATTGATGTGAAAATGAAGATTTGATTATGTTAAGTTTGAGACTGTGAGTTTCATACATTTTTATTCATATGAACATATCAGAAATGGTACAGTATATCCTGGTTTCCAGTCCTCCCATTGTATGAATAGCTACACTTATTGATAAGAAATGTGCAACCATAATTGAAATGCTGAATCTTCACAAAACATATGCACTTGTCACAAACGCATCCCGACCCCACTTTCCATGGTGACAAATTCAATCCGCCCACATTTTTTATTCTGATTCTGATGTGAGACGCGTATGGTCCTGCTGTGGTTTCACCAGAGGGAAACTGCATGTATCTACATAAATTTGCCCAAACTGGCTTGCTGACATTGTCGACATAGAGCTTGAGAGCCTGACATTTATTTGAGGATGCCAGATCAACCATCGCAGAGAAGCAATTGTGAAACCATCACATGAAAGCTGTCTCAAGATCATCACCCCATATTTCTCTCTAACTTGGTTCAAATCGGGTCTGACGGCACTCATTGGAATGCAGCAGCTCTGTTCTCTAGCCTGCATTTCCCTTCTCATTATGGGAGCTGAAATTCAGTGCGCTATAATATAGTTTGTTGTACATTTGTAGCCATTTGAGAAGTATTCCAGAAAAAAGTCCTAACCAACACAAATGTCTGAGTCTACCCCATTATCAATGTGTGAAAATGGGATTAACAAAATTGTCTTTTTATTTTATTTTATTTTTATCAAACAGACTGACAAAGAAATACGTGCATTTTTACACCATTCAATGTAATCAATAACAGATCAAATCAAGACATACTTTCATTTATTTGGAGAATATAAGATTCATTATATGAAAACAACTGATAGTCCAAGTTGAGTAAACTGTAAATATATATGTGGAAGGCGTTGGTCTCAGCAGTGGATCAGGGCGATTAGCGGCCACGCCTACTGGCAGAGCAGCCAACGCACGCACCGGTCTGGTGTTTTCTAATCACATCGGTGTGCTTGAAAACTGCTCTACTCTCTTCAGTAGGTGGCTGGAACAAGGAAGAAAAAGGCGTGGGAGACCGAGGAGACAAAGCAACCGAGAAAGAAAGAAAGAAAAGCAAAGTGAAAGTAAATGTAAAACGGGAACTGGAAAGTTTCCGGTTATTGTGTGATAGTTTTGTTGTGTTTAACGTTTATGGTTTTTGTGTCCCGAACCCGTGAGGGCGACGGACAGATTTAATTTAGTTTATTTGTTTAAAAACTCCTGGTCTAGTTCTCAGCCCGTGTCGGGGATCAGAGAACGTTTTAAAAGAAATAATAAAGAATCCGGTCCGTAGACCGAAAACTCCACCCCTGTTTCCAGACTGCTCTATTCCGTCCAGGGATTGTCACGTGGCGTGTGACAATATATTTTTTCCACATTATTTCAATGTAGATTTCACACCATGTCAGTCCTCTTCAATGATTACTGACCTTATGGCAGAATTAATTTACTGTACATTTTTGGCTAGAATGTGTCCTTGGCCTCTGCCACTACCTGTCAAACTGCCCCCAGGTTTATAGTCATGTGCAGACGGATGTCTTAGGAGAGGGAGCAGGACCTGAGCCCTGATCACAATATCATTCCAAGTCTGAGTAGTGAAAGGGCAGAGTGCTTCTGGGGCCATGGTTTGCTGGTTTGACAGTGCCCGAGCAGCGGGGTGATGTGGCTTCATGCCCATCCCTTCAGGGTGTGGGAATAGAACATAGCAACCTGCCAGTTTGTACGCCCATATTGCAAGGTAACAGAAAATTCTGGGTATGCACATTTCATTAATGTTTTCCCCGTTTCTCTATCAAGCCCTATGACATTCAACTCATAAGGCACTATCAGGATGTGTTCCTTTCCATTTCTTCAACCTCTAAACTGTCAGTCTTGTTAGCTGTAGGAGTAGTAAGTCTAAAGAGAGAATTGTCATTAATCCAAGTTTTCAACTAGTAATCCGTAATAATCAAATGTAATTCTCACTTATACCTCTGTGAACTTGGTTGGAAAACATTTAGAAATGCTGTGTAACATTAATTTAAACATCATTCAACCAACAGTTCATGGTTTTCATTCATATAGATAAAATATTCTTGATAAAGCCATTTCTGAATATTTTATTGATGCGCAAAACTCACTGACATATGTAAATAGTTGGAGTGACATTAAAATTCAAGCTTCTTGAGGTAAATATGAGATGAATCCTAATCTTCAAATAGCTTAGCCACAGTGTGTTATCTGTTATTTACGTGTACTGTATGTAAATCCAGAATAATAAATTTGTATCTGCTGGAACACAGAATTGAACCTGTTTGTGGTAAAAATTCAATTTAAATTCCCCAAATATCCAGGACTTATTAAAGAAGTGACTGTAAAGAAATAAAAATATCTGTTCTCTCTTGCAGCGTAGTTATTCAGTCACAAGGAAATTTAGATGTGCATTGTATCTCGGTTAGAATTGTCTCGTCGTGTGCTAGTAAGTGAAAGTTATCCGACGTTAGATTTGGTGCTTAGCTTCTGCATTCGTATCCTGTTCATTGGTTGCAAGTAGCACTTAATGCTACTTTGTTATCTGAACTAGTAGGCTATTGTGTTGCTGATGTCCAGCGGTTATTAGCTTCTATCGCTGCTTAGTAGTTTGAATTCAAAGCTGATTGCTACTTACTCTACTATGCCCTACTCAGCGCTTTCCCTGAGGATGGCACTCCCGTCTTACTCCTCGGTGACTTCAACCTGCTGCTGGAGACCTCTCAGGCCTCTGCATTCCTCCCCCTGCTTCAGTCCTTTGACTTCACCATGGCTGAATCCCCATCCACCCACAAGCCCGGTAACCAACTGGACCTGGTCTTCACTAGGAACTGCACCTCACCCAACATTACGGTATCGCCTCTACATGTGTCTGACCATTGCTTTCTGTCTTTCTCCCTCCCCCTCCCCTCTGTGCCTAAACCATCTTCACCTGCTCCTACTGTCCTTGTCCGTCGCAACCTCCGCTCTCTCTCCCCCGCTGCGTTGTCAGCTACTGTCCTATCTTCCCTTCCCCCTACTGATGCCTTCTCTCAGCTACCTGCTGAGGAAGCATCATCCACCCTACTTTCCTCTCTCTCCTCCTCCTTTGACTTACTCTGTCCTCTATCCGCTAAACCTGCTCGTCTCTGACCCCCCGGCCCCTGGCTAACCAATTCCATTCGTGCTAACCGACTGAAACTGCAAGTGGCAGAAAGGAAATGGAGAAAATCCAAATTCCCTGTAGCTCTGTCTGATTTCCACACACTCCTGGCTTCCTTCTCCTCTAACCTCTCCTCTGCTAAGTCTGCATTTTTCCTTTCTAAGATTCAATCTTCTGTTTCCAACCCACGTAAACTCTATTCTACGTTTTCCTCTCTCCTCACACATTGTCCTTCCCCACCCCCCTCCTCTCTAACCGCCGATGACTTCTCATCCTTCTTTCACGAGAAGGTCGATGTCATTCGCAACTCCTTCCCCCCAACCTCTCCCTCACCCATCTCGCTACCTAAACCTCCCACCCCTCTGTCCTCCTTCTCGCCCCTTCCTGACTCAGACATCCTTCAACTTGTTCTCTCCCACCGTCCCACCACCTGCCCTCTTGATCCCATTCCTTCCCCCCTCTTCCAGTCCATTGCTATGGACATCCTCCCCTTTGTCTCCAATGTCATTAACTCCTCTCTTTCCTCTGGCTCTGTTCCCTCCTCCCTCAAATGTGCTCATGTTGTCCCCCTCCTCAAAAAACCCTCTTTGAATCCTGCTGCCATCTCTAACTACCGACCTGTCTCTCTCCTCCCATTCCTTTCCAAAACATTAGAGCGGGCTGTCTATAATCAACTGTCTGCTCATCTCTTACAGAATGACCTGCTTGATCCCAACCAATCTGGTTTCAGAGCAGGCCACTCCACAGAGACTGCTCTCCTTGCGGTCACTGAGGCTCTTCACGGGGCTAAGTCCCGATCCCTTAGCTCCGTCCTCCTCTTCCTCGACCTGTCGGCAGCATTCAACACCGTGGACCACCGGATCCTGCTCTCATCTCTCGTCGAGATGGGAATCTTTGGATCTGCGTTGACATGGTTTGAGTCCTACCAGGCTGACCGTTCCTACCAGGTGGCCTGGAGAGGATCCCTCTCCTCTCCCCACACCCTCTCTACTGGAGTCCCGCAGGGCTCGGTGCTAGGCCCCGTCCTATTCTCTCTGTACACCAAGTCACTTGGCTCTGTTATTTCTGCTCATGGTTTTTCCTATCACTGTTATGCTGATGACACTCAACTCTTTCTCTCCTTCCCTCCATCTGATACCCAGGTCCCGGCACGGATCTCTGCATGCTTGGCTGACATCTCCGCATGGATGTCCACCCACCACCTGAAGAGCTGCTCTTCTTCCCTGCGAAGGGCTCCCCGACGATTGATGCGTAAATCACCGTGGAAGGCTCCATAGTGTCTCCGTCTCAGTCTGCCAGGAGCCTTGGAGTGACCCTGGACAACCAGCTGTGCTCGAGCCATTTTGCAGCGATCACTCGGACCTGCCGTTTCTCCCTCCACAACATCCGGAGGATCCGACCGTTCCTCACCCAAGAGGCCACTGAACTCCTGGTCCAGGCCCTGGTGATCTCATGTCTGGACTACTGCAATTCCTTGCTGGCAGGCCTTCCGGCCTGTGCCATCAAGCCTCTGCAACTAGTCCAGAACGCTGCCGCTTGCCTGGTGTTCAACCAGCCGAAGTTCACCCACGTCACCCCTCTACTCTCCTCCCTGCACTGGCTCCCCAACGCAGCACGCATCAGATTCAAGTCACTGGTGGTTGCTTTTCAAGCGGCCAGAGGTACTGCTCCCCCATACCTCCAGTCACTCATCACTCCCTACACCCTGCCCAGACTCCTCTGCTCCGCCTCCTCTGGCAAACTGACTGCCCCATCCCTCCGGGCACCTGGCAGCCGCTCCTCGCGGTCTCGCCTCTTTTCTGTCCTGGTCCCTCGCTGGTGGAACGACCTCCCGCAATCGGTCAGGACTGCGGAATCACTTCCAATCTTACGCAAGAGACTCAAAGCCCACCTCTTCAGACTCCACTACCACTGAACACTGTCCATCCAGTCAATCTGTCGTCACCACTGTTTACTTGTTCTACACTATACATTTTTTTTTTTTTAAACACACACACACACACACACACACAAACCTTTTCTTTCCCAGTGTTACAGGTATGATACGCAGACGCCTGCAATGATGTCTATTGCTGTATTACTGCACTGATCTTGTGCGCTAACTATGATTGTTCTTACCTTGTAAAAAAAAGCAGCTAAAAACTTTTCTTTTTAATTTGCCTTTTAATTAATTTATTAGGTTGACTATACCTTTATTGTCTCTATGTTTTAAACCTTAGAATTGAGTATGATTGTTGTGTGTATTTTCTTGATTTTTATTATTCTTTTTTACTTTTGTCTTATGCCTATGTATGTATGTATGTATGTATTTATATGTGTATATGTATATGTATATATGCGTGTATGTATGTATATGTGTGTATATATATATGTATATATATATTTTTATGCCTTACTTTCCCTGTAAAGCACTTTGAGCTACTGTTTGTATGAAAGGTGCTATACAAATAAAGCTATTATTATTATTATTATTATTATTATTATTATTATTATTATTATTATTATTATTATTAATGCACATCTTGTAAGTTGCTCTGGATAAGAGCGTCTGCTAAATGCTTAAAATGTAAATGTAATGTAGACAAGGTCTGGAGTGTGAATATTTCCATACACCTGCCATACCATGCTAATAAATCACTCTATTTGTATTGAAAGGTTTGTGCACCCAATTTACAAATAAATGTGTATGTATGCATGCCAAATAAATGAGTCGTGCAAATTACTTACCATACCAGGGTCAGATGTGTCTATTTTCATCTGAAAACCTAGTACATCTACCATATACAGCCACCCCGGTTTGACCAGTAAATCACTATTCACAAGGTCTATTCTACACAAAGGTGTAGGAGATTAACTGATATGTATTCATATGGATACAATATCTTATCTTCCCTTCCTGCTACCAGCCCAACAAGGATCAGTTTCTCTGTGCAGGTCCCAAGCTGATTAAATTCTCAAAAATGTGGGACTTTACTTCCCAAGAGTAAACCCTCTCCCAAAAGTGGAGTACTTCCAACCTCTCATGCACAGCTGCGAGTATTGGGTTGGAGACATTTCAGGGCACATTATGGTTTATGTCTACTTTTTCCTCATTCACAGGAGAATGAGCAGCATTAGTAGCCAACAAACTCACTTCTGGCAATTTATATTTAGGAAATAGTAATTGAAGCAATAATGGTGAAGCAATGGTGAGATGTTTTTAGGATCCAACCCTTGGGGAAGCACTCATAACATGCAAACATTTACAAATATACAGAACACGTTTTTGGAGTGCTGTCATTGTTACAGTACAACTGAATTAAATTAAATTAAACTCCACCATAATAAAGTCAAAACTATAGGGTGAGGTCTGTTTGGTTCTGAGCCACAGTGAGCCCTGAAGTCATTGGCAGAAAAACAGTAGCCCTGCCGTATGATATATATATGCACTCAGTGGCCACTTTATTAGGTACACCTTTCTAGTCCTGGGTAGGACCCCCCTTTGCCCCCAGAACAGCCTGAATTATTCATGGCATGGATTCAACAAGGTGAATTCTGATCCATGTTGACATGATAGCATCACCCAGTTGCTGCAGATTTGTTGGCTGCACATTCATGTTGCAAATCTCCCGTTCCACCACATCCCTAAGGTGCTCTACTGGACTGAGATCTGATGACTGTGGAGACCATTGGAGTACACTGAACTCATTGTCGTGTTTGTGGAACCAGCTTGAGATTACATGTGCTTTGTGACATGGTGCATTATCATGCTGGAGGTAGCCATTAGAAAATGGGTAGACTGTGGCCATAAAAGGATGCACATGGTTAGTGAAGGAATGTGTATGCTGTCTGTTGTGAAATACATTAACTGTGCCATTTTGACGAGGTCATCTGTATAGGAATGTGTGAGTTGATTAGACAGTAAGTTCCTGTCTTTGATCACCAATGCTTTGTCAGCAAACAGTGTCTCTTCTATTCAATGAGCTTCCTGACTTCCTTGCTGGTGCTTTGTTAGCAATACAAAGGCTATGCATATATTCAGGTGAAGAGACTCATTGAATGGGGGTGTGTCACTTCCTGACTTCCTTGCTGGTGCCTTGTTAGCAACACAAAGGCTCGGCTCAAACTCATCATCTGTCCCTATGTATATATTCAGGTGAGAGACTCATTCACTTTAGACTCTTTACCAACTTGCTGTGGACTGCTGTGTGTAATAAACTTGCATTTCAAGTCAGACTGCTGAGTCTCCTGGTCGTCTCTTCGGAAGAAGCTAACATTAGCAACAAGACTCAGGTAGGCTGTGGCATTTAAACGATGCTCAATTGGTATTAAGGGGCCAAATGTGTGCCAAGAAAACATTCCCCACACCATTACACCACCAGCATCAGCCTGAACCGTTGACACAAGGCAGGAAGGATGCATGGATTCATGTTGTTTATACCAAAGTCTGACCCTACTATCTGCAGAAATCGAGATTCGTCAGACCAGCCAACGTTTTTACTATCTTCAACTGTAGAGTTTTGGTGAGCCTGGACTTTCCTGTTCTTAGCTGACAGGAGTGGAACCTGTGTGGTCTTCTGCTGCTGTAGGCCAGCCACTTCAAGGTTCGACATGTTGTGCGTTCAGAGATGCTCTTCTTCATACCACTGTTGTAACGCGTGGTTATTGAAGAGAGACGGACTCCATCCGAGCTGGAGAGGTGCTCTTCTATTAATTAGACATTTTTCCCGTAGTCTAATCTTGCTAAATGTATGACCTCTCAAAGCGCTAGCCAGGCAGCAGACTTCTGGTCCTAAACTACTGTCTGCTAGCTTCCAAAAACCTGTGACTAGCTTAGCTTTTGAGACTGTGTCGGTCCCTCGCTTTGGAAATGGTTTTAGAAATAAAAAGCTATCTGAGCACACTGGCTGTTGTTGCATTTGTGTACATAATCTTATTTATATTAAAACCTCTCAGCCTGCTGTAAGTGTTGCCTGTAATAAGACATATCTTAAATGTGGATTGTTAAATGTTAGATCACTTTCCCCCAAGGCGTTTCTTATGAACTAACTAATCATGGACCATAATTTTGACCTGATTAGTTTCACTGAAACCTGGCTTAGGCCTGATGAATACAGTGCACTTAATGGGGCATCTCCTGATGGTTGTGCTAGCTGTCAAGCACCGCGTCTGTCTGGTAGAGGGGCGGTGTTGCTGTGATTTTTGCAACAAAATTTAGTTTCACACCTAAATGTGGGGATAAGTTCTCTTCTTTTGAATCGCTTGTTATGCTTTCTGGACGGTCAAAAGATAAAGTTACCTCAGTGCAATCCTTCGTCTTAGTAACTATTTATAGACCACCTGGACCGTATACTGTCTTTCTTTCTGAGTTTGCAGAGTTTTTATCAAGCTTGGCAAGTTTGGCAGATAAAGTTGTGATTGTTGGAGATTTCAACATACATGTTGATAATGACAGTGACCCTTTAGGACTGACTTTTGCAGCTATTATTGACTCTGTTGGTTTTATTCAAAATATGTCTGAACCAACCCACTGCCACAACCATACCTTAGTGTTATCCTATGGTATCGATGTCGAGAATATCATTGTGTCTCCCCATAATCCTGTACTATCGGATCACTTTTTGATTACTTTTGAAATTCAGGTAAATATTCCTATTAAATTGGAACCTAGATACTATTCCAGCCGCTCTATAAATTAATTGACGGCTTCAAAATGTATAAACATACTTCCTGAATCGTTAGTATCAAGTCAGGACCCAAATAGCTTTTTGTCAATTGATCATTTGTCAATTGTCAATTGATCATAGTCAATTTGACTACCTAACTCAGGAGGGGCAAAGTCTTTCAGCCCTGAGCCTCCTTGGACTGACCATGACATGGTCTTTTTTGGACATACCCTGTGCTGGCCAGAAGAGGATGGCTCCCCCCCTTTTTAGTCTGGTTCCTCCCAAGGTTTCTCCCTACCAAGGGAGTTTTTCCTTGCCACTGTTGCCTTTAGGCTTGCTTTTGGGGGGGTCTAGGCCTGGGTTCCCCCTCTGTTAAGCGTTTTGTGACAATTCTATTGTGAAAAGCGCTATACAAATAAACTTGATTTGATTTGATTTGATCATCAAACAGATGCGGTAAATCATATTTTACGGAATACACTTGATGCTGTCGCACCCCTCAAGAACAAAAAATGCAGTCAGAAGAAACTTGCATCCTGGTTTACTGACCATACCCGTGCCCTTAAACAAGTTCCCAAGAAATTAGAATGCAGATGGCGCCTTCAGATTGCCTCAGTTATCCTTCTAACTATAATTCTAATGACTTCATGAACTCGTTTACTGATAAGATTGAGACAATCAGAGAACAAATGATGAAAATGACTCCAATATCTAGCACTCCAACTCCCGAGATGGCACAGGGCTATCAGGAGCAGGGTTGCGTAGAGACCTTTGAGTTTTTCACTCCCTTGGATCTGGACAAATTTAGTAAACTGCTTATGTCCTCCAAATCATCTACATGTCTGTTAGACCCCATACCAACAAAGCTTATTAAAGAGCTTTTGCCTGTGCTAGGCCAGCCCATGTTAGATATCATAAATACATCCCTATTATTGGGCTGCGTACCTAAGTCTTTAAAAGTGGCAGTAATCAAGCCTCTTCTAAAGAAACCAAATCTTGATCCTGTTAATCTGAAGAAGTATAGGCCCATTTCAAATCTTTCCTTTTTGTCAAAATTTTTTAGAAAACTGTAGCTCAACAATTAACTGCATTCCTAAAAATGAATCATCTGTATGAAACACTACAATCAGGTTTTAGACCAAACCATAGCACTGAGACAGCACTTATGAAAGTTGTAAATTACTTACTGTTAGCATCGGATACTGGTTGTGTTTCTATTCTAGTGCTCCTTGACATAAGTGCTGCTTTTGACACTATTGACCACCAGATTCTCCTTCACAGGCTAGAAAACCTGGTTGGTTTGCGTGGACGGGCACTCTCATGGTTTAAATCATACTTATCAGACAGGTTTAAATTTGTGCAATTAGATCAAAAGTTATCTGACTACTCTCAGGTTAAATATGGTATTCCACAAGGCTCAGTGCTGGGATCATTACTGTTCTCATTATACTTGCTACCACTCGGTAATGTTATTCATAAACATGGTGTGAATTTCCATTGCTATGTAGATGATACACAGCTGTACATGTCAATGAAACCAGGTGAAATACTTAAACTCACTCAATTAGAGGCTTGTATCTCTGATATAAAGAATTGGATGACAGTAAATTTCCTGCTTTTAAATTCAGATGAAACAGAGATGATGGTTTTGGGCCCCAAAAAATGTAGGAACAAGTTGGATCTGCAGTTAAATGCAAGTGATTGCATAGTTGCATCAAGTCTAATGGTCAATAACCTTGGTTTTATTATTGATCAGGATCTTACATTTGACACCCATATTAAAAACACTTCCAGAGTAGCTTTCTTTCACCTAAGAAATATAGCAAAAATTCGGCACATTGTCATTAGAGGATGCAAAAACCTTGATGCATGCTTTTGTCGCATCGAGGCTAGAATATTGTAATGCCTTATTATCTGGCTGTTCTAGTAGCTCTCTTAAGAGTCTTCAACTAGTACAGAATACAGCGGCACGTATTTTGACTAGATCCAAGAAGTATGAGCACATTACTCCTGTGTTAGCATCACTACATTGGCTTCCTGTTAAATATCGGGCTGACTATAAAGTACTGTTGCTATCTCTTAAGAGTCTTCAACTAGTACAGCGCTTTTGGGGGGGTCTAGGCCTCTGTTAAGGGTTTTGTGACAATTCAATTGTGAAAAGTGCTATACAAATACATTTGATTTGATTAGATTTGATTAGATTTGATTTGAGTTACCGTCACCTTCCTGACAGCTTGAACCAGTCTGGCCATTCTCCAACCAGTCTGACCTCTCTCATTAACAAGGTGTTTTCTCCCACAGACTGTGACTCACTGGATGTTTTTAGTTTTTCCAACCATTCTCTGAAAACTCTATAGACTGTTGTGCATGAGATCAGCAGTTTCTGAGATACTGAACCTCTTGACCATGTCTGCATGTTTATTGAGTTGCTGCCACATGATTAGCTGATTAGATAATTGCATTAACGGGTGTACCTAATAAAGTGGCCACCGAGTGTATATACAGTGAGCACCATAATTCATTGGACAGTGGCACATTTTTTGTTATTTTGGTTCTGTACTCTAGCACTTTGAGTTTGAAAGGATACAATGACAATGAGGTTGAAGTTCAGACTGTCAGCTTAAATTTGAGGGTACTTTCATCCATATCGGATGAACCGTTTAGAAATTATAGAACCTTTTGTACATAGTCCTCCCCATTTTCAGGCATCATAATTCATTGGGCAGTTGTCCATAATATAGAATAAAATAATAATTTTTAATATTTGGTTGCAAATCCTTTGCGTGCAATGACTGCTTGAAGTCTGCGACACATAAACATCACCAGATGCTGGGTATCTTCCCTGATGATGCTCTGCCAGGCCTGTACTGCAGCCATCTTCAGTTCCTGCTTATATCGGGGACTTTTTGCCTTCAGTCTCCTCTTCAGCATATAAAATACATGTTCAATTGGATTCAGACCTGATGATCGAATGTGTCGGGCCATTGTCTTGTTGCATGATGAAGTGCCGTCCAATTAGTTTGGAGGCATTTGGTTTTATCTGAGCAGATAAAATATTTCTGTAGACTTCAGAATTCATTGTTCTACTTCTGTCTGCAGTCACATCATCGATGAAGACAAGTGAGCCCATACAGGCTGAGGACTGGTAAGAGGACAGTTAACACCTCTTCATATTTCCTTAAGAAAAACCTTAATATTACATAATCTGCCCTGACCCCTCGGTGGCGGAACAATCTTCCCCACTTGGTCAGGACCGCGGAATCACTGGCCATCTTCCACTCAAAACCCACCTCTTCAGACTCCACTACCACTGACTGCACATTTTTATTAATTGTCATCACCACTGCTTCCATGTTCAATACTGCATTTTTCAATATGCATCTATGTTGATGTCAAAAAACCCCCGTAACTTTTCCTTCCTTGTGTTACAGGTACGGTATGCAGCTGCCAATGATTATGTCTATTGCTGTATTACGACACTGACCTCCTGTTGATCTTACCATTTATTAATGCACATCGTGTATGTCGCTCTGAATAAGAGCGTCTGCTAAATGGCCAGACTAAAGCCACAAAGGAATTAACTATCAGCACATGTAGGCAGGTGTGCTAGATCAGTGTTTCTCAATCCATTCCTACAGGGCACACTGCCCTGGACATTTTTATTCCAACCTCCGCTCCCAACCCATCATCTGCATCAGTCGTCTGTTAATGATCACTTGAGCATTATTATGTGGTTGTTGGAATGAAAACATGCAGGGCAGTGTGCCCTGTAGGAATGGATTGAGTAACACTGCGCTAGATGATCTTATGGTTCACTTGCTGGTCCATTTAACATTATCAAGCATTACAGATCAGCACTGACCTGATCTCCCCACTCATTGATCACAGGCATGTTGATGTCGTCAATGAAGACGGTCATCCTTTTGCCTGCGGGCGGTCCGTAGGTGGTGCCCATCCTCTTGTCAATGTAGCTTTCGATGCTCCTCTGGAACATGTTGGGCTGGGTGGCCGATGAGAAGTTGAGGCTTTTGGTCAAGTGTGTCTCAGGGTCATATTTGCTTGTGTAGCCCTAAAGAGCAATGGAGATGGGCAGCAACATAAAAGTAGTGGTTAAGGTAGTCCACCTGTTTCAGTAAATCTCCACTTGTTTAAGTCAGTAATATGTCAAATGTAAGTTATTTTAAAAAAAGTATATGAACCCCAAGGACAGTGTCTAGATATACTAATAAAAAAACAAGTAAATGACGTTCAAAAGGATTATATATATATAAAGTATTTGGTTGGACATATAAATCGTATACAGTATATATATACATATATATATATATATATATATATAAATATTTGGTTGGACATATAAATATATATATATATATATATATATAAATAAAGTATTTGGTTGGACATATAAATCATATACAGTATATATATATACATAGTATATATATGGGTCAATGACATGACATGCATATTTTTATGTCCGAGTTCATTATTTCCATTTAAAAATAAATTAATCAATTCAAGTCATATATGATTTTATTATATAAAACATGTTTAGTTTGAATCAATTTTCAGTACATTCAAATAATATATATTACTTTGAGTTTTGGCATCTCAAACCCCCAAAATGCCAGGTGGCGCAACCGTCCGAGCAAAGGAACAGATTAAGAAAACTGTAAAAAGTGGTATTTTAATAATAATAAATTCAATATAAAATACTGTGGCATGATTTTATGTTTGAAACCTTTCAAATAAACACAATTTTACAAATAACAATAGTTTTAAAGCTATTGAGATAATTGAGGAACTTTTGTCCGGCAATTTGTGCTTTTCAAATGTCAGGGTGGCACAACCGTAAACATGGGACTTTTATTTTAAAGTCAAGAGGCTATTGCATCATCCAGAGGACCCTATCTGACATCCATGGCTGACTGAAAAGGTTTGCGGAGCTCTCTCAAATATTGATAAAAATAGCTACGTTCACCTCATAGGTAGGATGGTACACTTTCCATGTCAGGTGGTACAACCAATGTAAAACTAGGAAAATGTTATTTTATCATAAAACTACTTATTCTGTTTTAAAATGATTTGTATGCTATTGCTAGCATAGGTCAAAGCTAATGCAGGTGTCCAAGTAGAAGCCTGTTTAATTTGAAATCAGTTGCAAAAGTCAGGTGGCGCAACCTGTAAGTCAGGTGGCAAACCGTAAGGAATGCCACTATATGAAATAAATAATGTTATTTAAAGCTTCAAGATGCTCTAAAATGTTTATTCGTTTCAAGTTAAATATGTTATACACGTTGGATGTTAAAAATACTAAATAACTGACCCTTAGAATGCAGTAATCTTAAATTATTGTTAATATAATAATCAACCCCCAAAAAACAAATCTGTAAGGCACTATAGACACTCTAATAGATACTTGACCAAGATTTCACTTCAAATAAATAAATAATAGGAAAATATAAATAATTGTACAAATATTTGGTTGCGCCACCTGACATTTTTTTGTCAGTCAAATTAAAAATACAGTCAAAAAATGAATTTAAACACATTGAAATGTTATTTAACAAATGAGGCTTGTTTAAGCACATTGTCACAGATTAAAAAATATGCATTTTATCTATTTTGAACAAACTTTTTAAAAATAACTTTTTAGAGGCCTTATTTGTCATTGACAAAAATATATATATATATATACTGTATACAATTTATATGTCCAACCAAATACTTTCACTGAGTTTTCCTAGTTCATAGTAGCTTTGCACATCATCGCTGAGTTATGTTTTCTCAAGGAACCCCCTCTTGGTGTCACAAGAACAGTGGCTGCTTTCATGGGGTATGAAATCGCAGTTAATAAACCTTGATCATGACTGTCTTGGCTGTGCCCTGCTCGCCAATGAGAAGCACAGCTTTGCCTTGCTTCATGACCGTCTGCATCAGGAAGTCTGTCCGAACATTGTCCACATTGGGCACCAGGATAGAGGCATAGTCAGGAATCGAATCTTTAGGATATATGTATTCAGGCACCTATAGGGAGAAATGGATAAAGGCTGGTGTATCAGAGTATGCTTGTGTTATCCACTGTATGTTTAAGTGAGTTTAGATGGGACATTAGTACAGTCATGGTAATTGTGAATACTTCTGTTGGAAAATAATCCTGAAAAGGGCTTCACTATTGGTCCTGTAAACAGTAAGTGTGGGCTATTCCCCACCAACCCATAACTTTACTGGATGGCATACCTGCTGCCAGCCCAATCTATGAAGTGCCATTGTAATTTGTCCTTGTGCCTGAAATATACCTTCTTAGACCAGTGGTCCCACTGGCCGGTCTCATTCACCACAAATTCAAAGATGGTCTCCTCGCCCTGGGTGTGAGGGAGCTCCAGTGGCCCAGAGTGGGCACGGAGGAAGGCCTCCATTCTGGCCCGGTCCTCCAGCTCCAGCAGGGCACCCACTGACCACATGAGCGCAAACACAAAGAGCCGGGCCACATGCAGCTGGGCGGCCTGCAACTGGGCCGCCTGCTTCTCCTCCACCGGGGGCAGCAAACCCTGCAATCACCAGTCTTCCATCAATATCTCTCCATCTCTCTCATGCCAAGTCCAAAACACACATTTTACAGACCTGGACACTTCACAAGTTGATAGCAGCAGCTGTGAGAAGACACATTTTCTACAGTTTTTAAGTTGCGTGCGTATGTCCATATATGGTACCAATAAATACATAAAGGAATTCCCCTTCATGCTATTGACATGTTGAACCACATATCCCACCCTAAGTCATAAGTTATAATGTTGTTGAGAGGACAGTCTACTGTGACTTCCTTTTCAAGTTACTGGGTGGTTCAAAACTCTTTTTTTTGAGAAGGAGATTGACAGAAAGGTAGCTTGAAAAGCTGACTAGAAATGAGCCATAGAAATATATATTTTGATAGAAATCAGTTGCTAGAATTGATAACATATAAAGAAAATAACAGCTAGCTTGGAAGTAAGTTAACTAGACAGATGCTACACCTGTTTGAATATGAAATATATAGCTAAGCAGCAAGCTCAAACTACCTCTCTGTCAAGCTACTGCCGAATAAAAATGGTTGACCCACACACTCCAAATGATGGATGTGTGTCTGAAGTTTGGCTGAGTTTTACAATCATAAAATGGACACCATACGTGGGTGGGTTAATAGTGAGCCAATCACACCTCTCCACTTGCCCCAGGACTGTGATTGGACTGTGTATTTCATTTAATTTTGGCACAGGGTTGGTTAGAAATACAATACATATGCTTTGCATTCAGATCGGTAACATTTAATGCGCCCCCCTTACGGCGTATGTGTTAACTATGTGGGGGCCATGGTGTTCCTTGGTTTTAGTTTATGTGGAATATTGTTGAATTTGTATTTCCCTGTGTTTCTCTTGTGAAGTTTCTTCAATAGAACATTCAAATGTTCACAAACAACCAGCATGTGTAATAACAAAACACACAAACATAATACATAGTTGTAAACTTCTGAAGTATTGTTAGTATAGCAAGAAGGAAACTAAACATCTCCTTCTACCACTCTTTTGCTATTCTACACCATCATTCACCTGCACCCATTCACTCTGGTCTGGTCTGATCTTGGTTCTGGCCTAACTGTTTATTGACCAAATTGACATGTGCGTTGATTGCTTCTTTCCATTCTGTCCATTGTGGTGCAAATATTATATTGCAATTTTCTTCTCGGTGGTTCAAAAGGGGAAATAAAAGGTTCACAGCTGAAACAACACTACAACTGGAATTAACCTTGAATTATATATTAAAAGTAGAATAAAAAATGTATTCAGTCAAATATTCAGTCTCATTGTATTCCAACTACTGAAGGTATAGATCTGTTTATTGTTTAGTGTTTTGTGAGCATTTCTACTATTCTGTATGCAGGAAAACATTTGTTTGGATTTTGGCTATGCAAAGGGACAGTAGCCCTCTGGATCTAGCTAAAGGTAAGCACATTCATGTATCTGAAAGCCCTTAAAGCCCTCCTAATGCTGCACCCCAATGAGGTGGCTAACCTCTGTGCAGTGATATGCTCTACGGTCTGAATAAAATCAGGAACATGCCAGTGCCAACTGTGGTCAGGAGTCCCTAAGGGGCGACACATAATTAGCCACGGAGTGTCCCAGGGAGGGAAGGCTGGTTGATTGCAGAAGAACTTTGCGACTGACTGCATCTTTCAAAGGAAACGTATGCTAGTCTGCACCTGGCCCTTGCATTTAGGCACTGAAAAAAACAGCCAAAAATCCTTAGCTTTTTTAGTTACCTGTACATTACATTGTGATTTAAAAAATAACGTATGCATAGTTCCAGTTATCTTAAAATGTCATTAGGATAGATATCCTGGGCTGGCAGATAGCGTAGTGGTCTAACGCATCCGTATTTGGCTGGTCCTGTACGAGTGTGAGCTAACTATCAGGGACGGGGTTCGAAACTTCATTCCCTGATCGGGGGTGGCATTTGGCTGTTCGCTCCTGAGGGAGGGAGGAGGGTGGTTGGCACGAACCCACTGTAAAGCACGTAAGGGTGTCTCCAGAAAGGGGGTCGTGAGTTCCGTCTTGAAAGAGGTGGATCTTCACCGGCCTCGGAGAGTAGCTTGCCCCATAGAGATGGGTGGCGAGTTCGCGGGAGAGTTAATAAATAAATAGAAGGTATAATTGGCTTCCAAATTGGGGAGAAAAACGTGGAAAAATCTGAAACAAAATTTGTAAAAAAACTTTAAAAAAGGATAGATATCCTGTATTTAATTGATCTAATCTTGCAGAAATATCTATTTTTTAAGATATTTACAGTACCCTCCAAAATTGATTCATACCCTTGATAAAGATGAGCAAAAAAGGCTGCAGCCTAGATTCAAACAGACTTATACTAAATAAAGACAAATGCAATTGAAATTGACAAGACTTAGGTCTACTCCTCATTCTTTACTTAAAGATTTTGTTTCTGATTTTGGTCCCATTTTCTCCCAATTTGGTAGCCAATTACACCCACTATTAGTAATGCGAGTAGCTGCCGTAGTCCTGTGACCGGTAGTGACAAAGGCAAAGCATCGTCTCCTCCGAGACGGCACTTGCCAAGCCGTTGACCATAACCCGGTACTACACGGCCACTCCTGTGCGCAGCGAACATCCTGTCGGCTTCCCTTCCCCCTCCCTGGGGCGGACAGCCAATCATCGCCCTCGGTGGCACTCCCGGCCAGAGCCAACTAGTTTTACTACCTAGTTTTACTACCCCCCTGAGGTTTACTCCTCATTCAATCAACCCAAACTTCTCATCATCACGATCCACCTTGGATCATATGGATGGAAAATCCAGGAAAAAGGAAAAGGTGTAGCCTGAAATGTGAAGGGCCTGGACAGGAGGTGGAAGCTTTTTTAAGGGGAAGAGATGTTCGCTTGTCTTCAAATTTGTAATCCCTACTGTTTTAATGAAAAAATAACAATAACATTCTTTAAGAAAAAAGTTATATTAAGGAATATTATTATACTTGATTAATTCAGCATTTTAGGATTAAAGAAACCAACTAATGTAATTGTTTCCCACTTTTGTCTCTAATATTTGTGCCATATGATATGTGGAAAATTCTTTTATTTAAAAATGAACAGGAGCGGGATCATCTAAACCACTAGTTCAAAATAGTATTTTCAGAGTCAAACCATTTAAAAAATAGAATGTATCATACCTGTAGGGCAGTAAACAGAACTATGCCCTGAAGTGACCCCAAAGAGTGTGAACTGTGTTTGTATTGCCAGCAGGGAGCCAACAGGTGAGAACAATGGTTTTGCCCCAGACGTCTCTCAGGCCCCACACTAATCCTGTCTCAGCAAAACAGGACACAGTGGGGGCTGTTCTCAAGACTTGACCACATCACTGAGTTTAATGTGTTATACTGTAAACTTCATAATTCACATGTACAGTATAAGCATGTTTGGTGTTGTTGGAGAGCTGATGTAATGAGCAGTGGGTTGGTGTCATTGATGATGTGGTGCGGGTGGCGCTTACTGAGGATCTCAGAACACCGTTCAAAAGTGAACGGTGCAAATGCAAATGATCTGCAGTCAGCGGCCGTCTGCGAGACTGGCGGTGTGATGCGCGTACAGAAACAGCGCAGGAAGTGGTTCCGTTTTTCAGTGATGATGTCCTTATTTGGTGTTTGATGGTTTCTTTTGATGTGGAGGTATATAGGGGGAAAAGTGGCATACATCGCAGAGATTCGTACTACGACCTCCTGCGCAACTTGGCGTATAGCCGTTTTTGTATTCTTACATTACGCAAATTCTGTTTGATGTTTTTCTGCAAGTCTGGTTAATAAACATTTTCATACCAAAGCTTCTCTCATTAATCTAGACTGCAGTTACACGTTGTGGTTTTAAGATTAAAGTTAACACACACACATAGAACGTTGCACTCCGTAGTCAGCCGCCTATACATTAGTGCCGTTGCAAGATACGCAACTGTATCCTTGCTAGGCTTTACACAGACCAAAGGCACGTCTGCATCTCATATAGAGATAGCAACACGTATAGAGCCACACTACGCGAGACGAGAGACTACAGTCTCTCATTTGCTTATACGAGTCTAGAAGTAAGAGTTAACAGAGAGAAAAGCTAACATACATGGAGTCAGATAGAGTTGGAGTTAATTAACCTCCATTTAATCCCGTTCCGGTAACACTAAGGTAAGGCTACACACTATACTTCAACACTCGGACACATCCGCCATTTGGTGTGTTCGGGTGGAATCTTACAGGATTCTACATATGTATATGCTATAGGTTAGACTATTCCACACAATTAATTATATTAATATCAGATATTTGGTGTAAATATATATTCCGAAGTGTTTAATGTCGGGGGCCCTGGGTCGGGGGCCGCTGGGAGGAGCTGATGAGGATTTTTCTCTACTGTGAGTAGTGTGGGGCAGTGTGGGATACAAATTGATGTGGAAGCTGCATAAGCGATGGTCATCATTGGCACCACTGTCCAGCCCCAATTAATGACACTGCCTACCGGCTTCTCCTCTCCCTGACTGAAGAGGAGAGGAAGGAGGAGAGGAAGGCCCTAAGACCCATGTGGGCCCACCACGCCCTGCTGTCACAGGCCTCCCTGAGGGCCCCTCCTTGCCTGCTGTTGCAGGCTTCCCCGTGGGCCCCTCCTTGCCTGCCATCACAGGCCTCCCTGAGGGCCCCTCCTTGCCTGGTGTCGCAGGCCTCCCTGGGGGCCCCTCGCTGCTGGCTCCTGCCGGCCTCCCTGAGGGCCCATTGCGCCCTGCTGTCACCGGCCTCCCTGAGGGCCCAACGCGCCCTGCTGTTGCCAACCTCCCCGAGGGCCCAATGTGCCCTGCTGTCGCCGCCATCCCTGAGGGCCCAACTCGCCCTGCTGTCGCCGGCCTCCCTGAGGGCCCAATGAGTCCCGGTGTCGCCAGCCTACCTGGGGGCCCCTCGTCACCTGCTGTCACCGGCCTCACTGCAGGCCCCTTGCCACATGCTGCTGGGCCCCCTGGGGGCACAAAGCTGGCCTGTTATGCCTGGCTTGCCTAGAGCCCTGGCTTTCTTCTCCTGGTGGCTGGAGATTTCCGCCTCCTCCCCTTAGTCAGAGCTGAGGGAGAGGTGGAGGGAGGAGTAGAGAGGGCTGCACCTCCCTTTTGGCTGCTGTCAGGTGTTCCTGTTCCCTCCCACAGCCTGGAGAAGACTACAGGGCCTTGGAAAGCAGCGGCCTCACTTACAGACAGGCTCACCTGAGGCTAATGAGCAATCAACTCAGCTGTGAGCCATTGCCTTCATTAGGCCATTATAAAAGCACAGCCTGCCATGCCTGAGGAGAGAGTTTTTGGGGCATGGAGGCAGAAGTGCAGGTGTTTCCCTTTATTGCATCATTTTTGGATTTAACTGCGTTATCTTCATGTTTTGTTTGAATTGCTTGTAAAAAGGTATTAAGTTAGCCTATTAGAACTCAATGTTTTGTTTGGTCTTTCCAAACAAACTCACCACCTGGCATGGTGGCCACCCCTGCCACCTTGCTACACTCTTCTCTTTCCTCCTTTTCCTCCGACCGTTCCTCACCAAAGAGGCCACACAACTCCTGGTCCAGGTCCTGGTGATCTCACCTCTCTTCACTGGCTCCCTATTGCAGCACGCCTCAAATTTAATTCACTGGTGCGGGCCTATCAAGCTGCTAGAGAAACTGCTCCCTCCTACCTCCAGTCACTCATCACTCCCTACACCCCAGCCAGACCACTCTGCTCCGCCTCCTCGGGCAAACTGACTGTTCCTTCCTTGCGGGCGCCCGGCAGCCGCTCCTCGCGGTCTCGCCTCTGCTCTGTCCTGACCCCCACAGTGGTGGAACGATCTTCCACACTCCGACTCACTGGCCATCTTCCGCAAGAGACTGAAAACCAACCTCTTCAGACCCCATTACCACTAATTGTCATCACCACAGCTTTCATGTTCAATACTGCATTTTGTAATACGTTGATGTCTTTGAAAATCAATGGCAAAATTCATATATCAAATAGTCTATACAGTGTTTTGGCATCCCATACCCATTGTGATATCGGGTATGGGATTAACCCACTCTATGGATCTACAGGTATACACTAGCTGTGCACTGCAGGTCATTAACTAAATGTCTTACTTATGGCAAAATAAAAGTAAGAGCCTACAATGCAAAAATGAGAGCTTACAATGCTAAATCTCAGCGGGTGGCCGTGAAAATAGTGGAAATAATAATCCTCTATTCTGTGTTTGTTTACTTCAATCCCTTTTTATTGCTTAATTGCATTAAAATAATTGCATGTGCTTGCTCATTGTAAAACGTGCGCTTATAATCAAAGGACATACACTACAAATATTTTCCCCTGAATTATTTTCACACTTGAATCATTGAAGTGTACAGATGAGAATTCGCTGTGGTAACGGTCCAGTTTTGGGCTTTTACAAAACCTTCCACATTTTCTTTGCAAATGGGAACAGCTCTATAATATAGAGTCCAGCAGTCATTTCATTAAAACACCTACACTTTACCACAATTCAATGCATTTGTCAATAAATGCACCATTTTCATCCCATGAAATTGACAAAGAAAATGTACATTTTAAAAATTAGGCTTTTTGTTGCCCCCACAGTGGACTGAAAGGCAGTCAATCCCTGCAGATCAATCACTCCAGAGTTCAAATACAAATCATTATCTGGCAGAAGAGCCACATTGTCCTGACTGCTGACTTACTTGCAAAAGGTTGATGGCCTGCTTGATGTACATGCACTCCAGGATGTGCATTTTTGGAGACACAGAGGTGGAAACAAAGTTAATTAAATCCTGCAGAGAGAAAAAAAGAGAGGTTGCCGCCGACGGCTGTTTCCTGTTCAATGACATTATGGTGTCAGTCATTCCTAATTATGCTGTGGAGGAGGAGGCAGACATTGCTGATGGCCAAAACCTCTCTTCAATTTGAGAGCAAACACAGCTTCAGTAATGAAGATTAATTCAGTCAAACACTCATATGTCAAATCAAATCAAATCAAGTTTATTTGTATAGCGCTTTTCACAACAGAATTGTCACAAAACGCTTAACAGAGGGGGAACCCAGGCCTAGACCCCCCCAAAAGCAAGCCTAACGGCAACAGTGGCAGGAAAAACTCCTAGGTAGGGAGAAACCTTGGGAGGAACCAGACTAAGAAGGGGGGGAGCCCATCCTCTTCTGGCCGGCACAGGGTATGTCCAAAAAAGACCATGGTCAGTCCAAGGTTAGTCTGAGTTAGGTAGTCAGCGGGGGGCTAAACCACGCGGAGAGGGTCCAGATCCAGGAACTGGGCTTGGCGTGGGGGTGAGGGTTGATGGGGGCAGCTCACACTTCTCGCAGGATCTAGGGCTCGGGGGCAGGATAACCAGCATAACAGTGGTGGTAACACATTGAGGAGGTGACAGTATGGAAAGTTTCTCACTCCATAAGACACTAAGGCACGGCCTTCTCCATCTCTCCACCTAGACTATGTTTGGCAGTAAGCTAGGCTGAAAAGATATGTTTTTAATCTACACTTAAAAATTGAAACTGTGTCCGAATCCCTAACATGCCTTGGTAAACCGTTCCACAACAGAGGAGCTCTAAAAGAGAAGGCTCTACCACCAGCTGTGCTCTTCAAAATTCTAGGGAGTAATAGATGGCCGGCTTCTTGTGAACGAAGCAGTCGTGTCGGCTTATAGGGGGCAATCATTTCGGTCAGATATAAAGGTGCAAGTCCGTTTACTGCTTTAAAAGTTAGCAACAGTACTTTATAATCAGCCCGATATTTAATAGGAAGCCAATGTAGTGATGCTAACACTGGAGTAATGTGCTCATACTTTTGGATCTAGTCAAAATACGTGCCGCTGTATTCTGTACTAGTTGAAGACTCTTTAGAGAGCTACTAGAGGAGCCGGATAATAAGGCATTACAATAGTCTAGCCTCGATGCAACAAAAGCATGCATCAAGGTTTTAGCATCCTCTAATGACAGAAAGTGCCGAATTTTAGCTATGTTTCTTAGGTGAAAGAAAGCTACTCTGGAAGTGTTTTTAATATGAGTGTCAAATGTAAGGTCCTGATCAATAATAAAACCAAGGTTCTTAACCATAATACTTGATGTAACTATGCAATCACCTGCATTTAACTGCAGATCCAACTTGTTCCTTAATTTTTTGGGGCCCAAAACCTTCATCTCTGTTTTATCTGGATTTAAAAGCAGGAAATTTACTGTCATCCAGTTCTTTATATCAGAGATACAAGCCTCTAATTGAGTGAGTTTAAGTGTTTCACCTGGTTTCATTGATATGTACAGCTGTGTATCATCGGCATAGCAATGGAAATTTACACCATGTTTACGAATAACATTACCGAGTGGTAGCAAGTATAATGAGAACAGTAATGGTCCCAGCACTGAGCCTTGTGGAATACCATATTTAACCTGAGAGTAGTCAGAGAACTCTTGATCTATTTGCACAAATTGAAACCGGTCTAATAAGTATGATTTAAACCATGAGAGTGCCCGTCCACGCAAACCAACCAGGTTTTCTAGCCTATGAAGGAGAATCTGGTGGTCAATAGTGTCAAAAGCAGCACTTATGTCAAGGAGCACTAGAATAGAAACACAACCAGTGTCCAATGCTAACAGTAAGTCATTTACAACTTTAATAAGTGCTGTCTCAGTGCTATGGTTTGGTCTAAAACCTGATTGTAATGTTTCATATAGATTATTCGTTTTTAGGAAAGCAGTTAATTGTTGAGCTACAGATTTCTCTAAAATTTTGGACAAAAAGGGCAGATTTGAAATGGGCCTATAGTTCTTCAGATTAACAGGATCAAGATTTGGTTTCTTTAGAAGAGGCTTGATTACTGCTACTTTTAAAGACCTAGGTACGCAACCCAATAATAGGGATGTATTTATGATATCTAACATGGGCTGGCCTAGCACAGGCAAAAGCTCTTTAATAAGCTTTGTTGGTATGGGGTCTAACAGACATGTAGATGATTTGGAGGACATAACCAGTTTACTGAATTTGTCCAGATCCAAGGGAGTGAAAAACTCAAGGGTCTCTACGCAACCCTGCTCCTGATAGCCCTGTGCTATCTCGGCAGTTGGAGTGCTAGATATTGGAGTCATTTTCATAATTTGTTCTCTGATTGTCTCAATCTTATCAGTAAACGAGTTCATAAAGTCATTTGAATTATAGTTAGAAGGATAACTGATGGAAACTGAAGACTGTTTTTTTGTCAGTTTAGCTACCGTGTTAAATAGAAATCTTGGGTTGTTTTTATTCTGGTCAATTAGTTTCGAGAAGTACGATGACCTAGCTGTAGTAAGAGCGTGCTTGTATTCGATGAGGCTGTCCTTCCAAGCAGAGCGAAAAACCTCTAAATTGGTAGAGCGCCATCTGCGTTCTAATTTTCTGGAAACTTGTTTAAGGGCACGGGTATGGTCGGTAAACCAGGGTGCAAGTTTCTTCTCACTGCATTTTTTTCTCTTGAGGGGTGCGACCGCATCAAGTGTATTCCGTAAAATGTGATTGTGTAGCTGATTGTGTAGCTTGGATCATGTAAAAAATGAAACACGTGCTCTTCATTTTGGAGTAGCAAAATTATCCATCTGATTTATTTATTTATTTATTTTATACCTCATATTTCCTGGTAGAAAATCCTGGAAAGACAGGGTAAATGAGTGTAATAGCTAAATTATTTAGCAAAATGAACATCTGAGAAGATCTTTAGGGTCTGTTGTTTTTGGGGACTTTGACATTGTGTTGGAAAAGTTACTTTCATTGGTAGAAGGGCTATTTAAAAAGCATAAAAGGAAGTCCATTGTTTTCCAGACTCTTTCAGATCAAGGCATTACTGGTCCGTCCAAAGATCAAGGTTTTGATTCAGGCCAACCCTCAATGTATGAATGTGAGCTGGGGTAAATGGATACAAGTCCCGAAAATCATTCCACATCCCCACGACTTAAGCATTTAAGCAGAAAATGGTGGAGCACATGTGAATGAACAGATTTGCCAGGGACATGGAAAAAATGCTCACTGCTGCTACATGATTGGACAATTTAAGAGAAATTCCTGGGAAATGCCATATGGAGTAAAAACTAAAATAATTTTAACGGTGCTTAATTATTCGGAAGCTCTGGTATTTTTAACTCTATACAATCATGGACAAATGTAACTATGAGCCAGAATTCACCAGTCTCCTCACCCCCCCTCAAAAGTTCACCCTACCCAGCCCTGGCCCTAGAGATCCATGGTCCTGGCAATCTTATAAACCTGGTTTGGTAGCGATAATGTTCCATATGGAGGTTCCGATTTAATATTTGTTCCTAGTCTAGATTAAAAACATATCTTTTCAGCCTGGCCTACTGCCAAACATAGTCTAGGTTTAGAGATGGAGAAGGCCGTGCCCTAGTGTCTTACGGAGTGAGAAACTTTCCATACTGTCACCTCCTCAACATGTTAGGCTGGTTATCCTTGATCGGGTGTGGATGGTTTGGAACTCTCTCGGCTGTGTGTATTCTCTGTCCCTCTCCTAATAGGTATGCTGCCATAGCTTACACCTGTCGGGGCTATCTGTATATTTCCTATGCTTGTGCTCCCCTGCTCTTACATAATGCTACTGGCTATAGCACTGCTTTTTTCTGACTACATGTTCTCTTCTCTACCTTGGCCTCTGTCCCCGAGCCCTAAATCCTAAATCCTGCGAGAACTGTGAGTTGCCCCCATCAACCCTCACCCCCACGCCTACCCCAGTCCCTGGATCTGGACCCCCCTTCACGTGGTTTAGCCCCCCAACTGACTACCTAACTGACCATGATACGGTCTTTTTTGGACACACCCTGTGCCGGCCAGAAGAGGATGGGCTCCCCCCTCTTTTAGTCTGGTTCCTCCCAAGGTTTGTCCAAAGTTTTTCCTTGCCACTGTTGCCTTAGGCTTGCTTTTAAGGGGGTCTAGGCCTGGGTTCCCTTCTGTTAAGCATTTTGTGACAATGCATTTGTAAAAAGCGCTATACAAATACATTTGATTTGATTTAAAGGGTAAGGGGGACTTGGTTCTGACCTGGAAGATGCTGCTGAAGCAGCCCCAAACTGTTTCAGCCTGTGAGGGCGGCAGTATGTGCAGCCAAGCCCGGAGGATGGGCTGCCAGTCCAGAACAGAGGAGCTCATGAAGACCATGCCATTACGGGAGACCGTGGCCGGCGAGGCATTGTCGATGTTGTGTGGCTCAAACACCACTTTGCAGTTGGGCGCCATGGGGATCCGGTCCCCATTGGCCAGTGTCAGGGTCCTGTTGTCGTCCAGGACTGAGTTCAGGTTCTCAATCCAAATGGCGTCCACTGGACCATCCAGCACAATCCATATGTGCTCCCCCTTGAAAACAAAGACAGGGTATTCATAATATGAATTAATCATTGATTAGATATTATAGATGTTGCAATATTTACTTGCAAAGCATTTAATTCCAAGGTGAGAAGACAAGCTTTAATGGAAAAACATTTTTCATTCAGAAAGACACTCAATTGGCAAGTTTCGGTTTGTTGTCAAATTAACCTTTATTAGAAAAAATGTATGTGAACATGATTTATTTTCATTGTCCTATGATTCTGCAAGGCTTGTTGGAAAAAATAACCTGAATAAAATAATAATGAGCAAAATAAACTACTCAATCACCTATTATGACACTACAGAGTGTTAACATTTGGTCATGGATGTCCTGAATAGTTCATTACAATGGCAAATAGTCAAATCGGTAGAACTATATAAAGTAATAGTAAATTAGTTACTACCTAACTACTCCATTTGAACAAACCAAACATCTAATAACACATGTATTTAGGAATAGCTTCCAATCAGGAAAGTTACTACAAAAAAGATTTTCTTGCTTGTTTGTGATATGGTCTAGTAGGCTAAGTGTTTGACAATAGTGTCGGAGATGTGCACTTTGGCATCCTGCGCAGGTAAACAGAATATGGCCCGGCCTAACCTAAATTCTCATAAACTTGCATGGTGCCATCATTGACAGGTGTATTACTTTGTGAATGAAACCTGGTGTTTTTTATTTAGTTTGTTGTTTTACTTTATTGTTTTTAGGTGAAACCTGTGAGGGGATGGCCAAAGTGTTTTTAGGCCCACCGGATGGAAAGCAGAGGTCAACATGGTATGATTGGCCTTGTCATATGGCAGCAATATTCTTTGTCTGAGCATATGTCTCTCCGGATATCAGCTCAACCAACATCTCTGTATAAGCCAAGCGGTCTACCCCAGGCCCTGTCAATGTTTGTCACCATGATTCTCCAGATGAGAGGATCATATCGATGGCATCCTTGAAAAAATATCTTCTGGTAGTAAGTGACACAAAACTAAAATATAAAAAAGGGGTCTGAACCTGGCTTGCGCTGGGCCTTCCCCTGAATTCTAAATCAATCAGGCATGGGCTAAAAAGGAAGGGAGCCAACAAATAGATCACCGCGCTCTCTAAAGACGCGCTCTCTTCCAAGATATTGTAGTATTATACCAACGAATGATAATGACATAGTTATATTAATGAATTATGAATTTGAAAAGAAAACAGTCAAATATAGGCCTACAATTGTCAAACAGGATACTCTCAAAATGATTATACATTATGGATTCTATAATTTATCGTGTAATTTATATATTCAAACTCAACCGTTCTTCTAAGTAACGAAATAGACACAATCCATTAGTCAAAAACAAAGTTGTTTTGTTTGGAGAACAGCAGGCAAATTGTACGTATGACTTGTACGACAGCTCTGGACCACTCGTAAATCTTGTTCGTACCTAAGAGAAAATTCTAAACATGAGAAAATTGGTGAATGTGGCAAATTCTCGTAAATCACTCGAGTGAGGCTGACCCTGTGCCTCACTCCTGCCCTCTCATGCACAGGGGTGAAGCAAAAAGACACATTTCCTATCTCTCTAAAAGCAGACAAAGTACTATTCTATTCATTTCACGTTGATATCAAGATATCAACCATTAAGATGTACAGTAATAGTTACTGATTGCATTAATTGTGCCATATATTTCTTGTTAGATTGATGTAACTGTCTTGTTTTCAACTAAGCGGTTACCAAATTGTACCATTTAACTAAACAAAACGGTTCACAGACAGTTGCCCTCCAACAACAAATTGACAATTTTAAGTGTGAATTAACAATCAACAACCCCAGCCTCCTAAACCATGCAGGGCATGGCCCCTGGTGCATATTTAATATCTCAGCATTAATCAATATTCCATTTATACTGAGATATCTCAATCAAATTCATCAACTGGTTTTAAAATTTGAATAGAAGTAATTTGAATAAAAATAACATCTACAGTGACATACAAACGTGTGTGTCAACCTGAGATGAATACACTCAATATTAATACCACCTACTCAACTAAGGCACTTCATAACAGGTTGGTTTAAGAAGAATAAATTACCTGTGGGTGTTGTGAAGGTTTGGTTTATCAACCTGGTCATCCATGTCTTTAAACCATGGTAGATAATATTACATTTGTACCTGGCTCTGGCAAGATGTATGAAAGAAAATGTTCTATAAAGTTACCAACTGGTTTCACTCACGTGAAATTAAATAGTTTTGCTTGTTTTTAAAAAACCCAGCAATAACACCATAAGGAACTCATTAGGAACAGATGTACAAAGTGTAGTTTTCTTGCAATGAGAAAAAGTTTTTTACAGTACAACTAAAACATTACATATAATTAACATGTGTATTATACACTGTACGGAGAGCAAAGGCTCAAAGACTGTTATATCAATCTTTTATAGCACATTTCCCAGGCAATGCAAGATTTGTTATGGTAATGAGTATGAAAAAAAATGCGTATTCAAATCTTGGTTTTAACGACGTAACTAAATACTGGAAGGGATTTGGATATTTAAAACCACTTTACTCTGAGAGGCATTTGAGAAAGATCTAGCTAAGAGGCAAATATTTTTCTTAAGAACATAAGAATATAATAATACATAATGATGAGAACGGGCCTAAAGAGTATCTAGTACTACATCTAGCCTGGACTTGAATAGCCCAAGCGTTTCTGCCTGACCTGGCAAGCTGACCTGGCAAGCTGTTCCAGGCATTGACAACTCTCTGTGTAAAGAAAAACGTCCTAATATCTGTGCGGAATTTGCCTTTAACTAATTTCCACCTGTGGCCTCTTGTTCTGCTGACCCCACTTATCTTTAAAAATCTTTGGTATTTTACTTTGTTAATCCCTTTTAGGAATTTAAAAACCTCAATCAAATCCCCCCTAAGTCTCCATTTGCAAAGTTTAAATAGATTGAGTGCCTTAAGTCTATCATCATAACTTTTACCTTTCATACCAGGTATCAGTTTAGTTGCCCTTCTTTGGACTTTTTCAAGAGCTTCTATATCTTTCTTGTAGTGCGGTGCCCAGAACTGCACACAGTATTCTAAGTGCGGTCTGACAAAGGCATTATATAACATTAATATAACCTCCTTTGATTTATACTCAATACTTTTTGCTATGTATCCCAGCATCCTGTTGGCTTTTTTCACTGCTGTGGCACACTGCTTTGATGCAGATAGGCTTTGATCAACTACAATTCCTAAGTCCTTTTCAAATTGAACACCTACTAACTTTTCTCCTCCCATAAAATACTCCTGTCTAATGTTTTTATTTCCCACATGCATAACTTTACATTTAGCATTATTGAACGTCATCTGCCATGTATCTGCCCATTTTGGGATTTTGTTTAAATCATCTTGGATTACTTTAGTCGATTCCAAACTGTTTGCCAAACCCCCAAGTTTAGTATCATCTGCAAATTTAACTATTTTGCTACTAATGTCCATATCAAGATAATTTATGTAAATAAGGAAGAGCAGAGGTCCCAGCACCGATCCCTGCGGGACACCACTGCCCACAGCACCGAGGTCATGTCATAAGGTTTTTCATAAAATCATAAATGTAATTTTCATTTATGTATTTTTTTAATAATGTTTAAAAGATAACTGACTTGGGTATTAATTGTACTAGCCTAATCTACACTTGCAAATCAACATTAAATTGAAATATTCTATGCATCTGTTACTTAGCTATACTTTTTCACATGTAATGGAAATAGTCAATGTAATAGTGACCACCTCCTGCATAGCAGACTGACAGACTGGCAGACTAGCAGACTGACAGTTAACATGTAGAATGTGGTGTCAACATTTGACCAGCAGATGTCTCTATTTATATGAAGCATTCATTTGTAGGTATATTGTTTTTGCACTATTATATATTTGATTGTTTGAGCATTGTAGTCACATGCCAAGTAAATGTTAAATGAACATTTAATTTAAATGATTGTATCACTATCACTTAAGATATGGTGAATACATTAAACATGGCATAATAAAATATATATAGTTAAAGCACAGCAACCATATTTTCCATTTAGGCAACCAAAATCTGCTGAAAGCTGAGCAAACATATTTAAGGTTCTAGAAAGGTCTGCTTAAAATAGAACAGGACTGCTGCTGTGAAAGTGCTATAAACTGGCAGATGAGACAAAGTCTCCCTCACTGTTGAGCATAAAACCAGTTAGAAAGAAAGGCAGTTGCCTGTAAAAAAAAGTATGTTTATTTCTAGAGGACCTTTACTTCTACAGCAGTATGGGATTTTAGTACCAAATTAAATAGGATAAAATTAAGGAAGTATAAATTGTGTGACACAGCAATTTGGTTGTGGCTACCTTCTTTGATTTCAGAGTCTTCCTCCACAGAGTGGAGAACACCCCATCTGTCCAGTCGTTGGTAGCCACGTCCAGTGTGCCGAACATCTGGGAGGCGGTGATGGCTTTAGGATTCATCCTCATCTCCTTGTGTGGGGTGCCACAGTCTGTCATGGCTCTCATTAGAGTGTGGATGCAGGTGGTTTTTCCGGCTCCGCTGGGCCCCAGCGCCATCATGCCTGGAGACAGAGAGCACAGGAACTCTGTACATCAAGGACATAGCAGCCATTTTCTGCCTATATAAGGGCGGGGCTGAGGCCGCCTCACCTGAAAGGTGGTGTGGTAAGTATTATATTGCATTAGGTAATGCTGCCATTTACCCTCTAGTGTGCACATGTAGGCCTGCATTTGTCTATTAAAACATTTTGAAATTGTTCAATGCATGCTCTGTCAGCTCTTCCAGATTTTTTCTGATCCTAATGGGAAACTAGTAAATACACAGTAGCTAGATTAATGAACTTAACCAAACAGGTGAAACAAAATGAGCTTGTTAGCTAATTGCATTGCTCCACCCCAGAACAGAGCCGTGTTTACCCAATGGGCTACATGGGCTGCAGTCCCAGGCCTCCGCCACTAGGGTCTTAGTGGTGAGGGAAATTTAATTTGGGGGGGGGGGGATTTTTACCTTTTGAGAAATAAGTTTTTTGAGAGTTCTAGTTCCAATTCATAGTGTTCTATTCTGGAATAGTCAATTTTGCATTGATAACCCTTTATGATGTCATCAATTAGAATTAATTAGAATTCTAGAATGCACTTTAGAATGGGCGGCACGGTGGTGCAGTGGATAGCACTGTCGCCTCACAGCAAGAAGGTCTCGGGTTCGAATCCAGGCCGGGGGCCTTTCTGTGTGGAGTTTGCATGTTCTCCCCGTGTCCGCGTGGGTTTCCTCCGGGTACTCCGGTTTCTTCCCACAGTCCAAAGACATGCATGTTAGGCTAATTGGAGAGTCTAAATTGCCCGTAGGTATGAGTGTGTGAGTGAATGGTGTATGTAGTGCCCTGCGATGGATTGGCGACCTGTCCAGGGTGTATTCCTGCCTCTCGCCCCAATGCATGCTGGGATAGGCTCCAGCCCCCCATGACCCTAACTAGGAATAAGCGGCTGAAGATGAGATGAGATGAGATGACTTTAGAATGATCACACATCTCTTTACAACTGTGGATATGCGATCACTGTCAGATTTTGTGGTGGGTTTACACGACCAGTTTGGAGACCGAGACACTGGCCAAGGAAATGGGAGGAACACTGGAATACAGGTCTGTGGTAACTTGGAAGGTGAGGAGAAAATGGAGAGCAGCTGACTCCAGTGCACCTGGCCACATTCTAACGAGCTGAGAAGTTTCGTGTCAAGGTATTTTTCATCGTAATTTACAAACTAACAAGTGCTTTGCAAGCAAGACACACAGCGACTATTTAACCCATCTGAAGAGCCTGTCTGTGGCTGAAGTACATGAAGCAAGCCGCAATCTTCAGAGAAAATATAGCATAGATTTACAGGATGTTTTCGACGATGAGCTTTTTCAGTTTATTAAATTCTGTGACACAACAACTGATCTGTCACCAAGAAACCTGATGGTCTTACTGAGAGAGAGACAACTCCAAAGTGCTTTTCCAAACATGGACATTGCATTCCAAATGTATCTCACTCTCCCTATTTCAAATGCCACAGGAGAAAGATCATTTTCCAAGTTGGCCTTTATTAAGAACAGACTGAGGGCCTCCATTGAGGAAAATAGACTGAACGGGTTGACCATTCTGTCCATTGAGCATGATCTGCTGCGCCAGCTAGATTATAAGGATTTAATTAAGGATTTTGTATCAAAGAAAAGCAGGAAAAAGGCCTTTTAATGTCATCACTGGTGAGTCTGAATTTTGTTTTATATGCTAGTTTAAGTCTTGAATATTATCATGTAGCTTATAAACAAAAATGACTACGATATTCTATTAAGCTATTCATATTCTATACAAAAATGTATTTCTCATACAAATAGAATTAGAATGTTGTTTTTCTTTTGTGGACTGTTTGCCATGTGATAAAACTGCTTGAATTTTGTTTATCCTGCTATGGTTTGTTTGCAATATGACTATGATTGGTGTTCTTTTGTATGGTGATGGTGTGTATTTTCCCATGGCCTCTTTGCACTGGTTTATTAAAGGGTAGTCTTGTGTTGTGTATCTTTGCATGCGTGTGTCGCCGTGGCGGGGGGGGGTTGCATAACCCAGGGCCTCAAGATGGGTAAACGCGGCCCTGACCCAGAAGTGTACATAAAAGGTTCCATTAGGAATGTTTAGAAATGCTGACATTGCTTTCATCATGGAGAATTAAGAGGTTATATGAAGCTTCTTGTCATATGGAAATAGGAAATACCAGTTGCTCAGAAAAACCTTTTCGAGCTCTGTGTCAAGCTGTCTGGTGTTCATGATCCAGTTTTACTAGAATCCAAAGTGATGCAAACACTGGAGATTAACGCATATCAATTTATACAGCACGTATGACACACCTCTGAAGCGGTATCAAAGACACATCTAATAAATGCAGCATCTTGGATTATCTGTGTGTTTGTGAATGAGAACTCAAAGAAGGTGGTAAATTCAAGGTGTCTACCCACTCTCGGTGTTGATACACTCACCTGAAGTACCTTGATGACACCAAAGACATGAAATTATGCAAACATTATCATACCATTATCACTTAACATTAACTGAAAATAAATCAGGGTAAAGTGTTTATGTGAAAGCAACAAGCAGGAGGACTGAGCATTGAATATCATAGGTCTGTCACAGATATCACTACTACTCAAGCTTTTAGAAGAACTGTTCTATACACCTCTTTCCAAAATTCAACCCCAGAGGTGGATTTTCAGTAGACTGTGTAATGCACAGAACAGGATAGGTGAGTTGATTGCAGTCAATTTTCTCTGGGTTGTACTGTAGGAAAATGTGTCTACTACCGTACAACTGGTCCCTCAATTCTACTTGTAAAATCTAATAAGGATCATATTTGTGAGGTGAGGGATTGTTTAGCAAACTCTGCAACATACTTGTTAGTACAAAGTAATTTCAGTAGAGGAATAATCAGATTGAAGGCCAGAGGTTCACATCCATCTATTTGTTGGTGTTTGATTTGATTCAAGGCCAAAACAGAAGCGTTTTGAGATTAGCTGGTATAGTGAGGACAGTGACTCACAAACTTAAAAAAAAGTTTGGGCCTGCCCAGTCTTCTTTCATCTCTGCCTACTCCCGCTCTGCCTCTCTGCCCACATCCTTTCACCAACTCATATCCATTTCTCAGCTTGGCTAATGGGCCACTCGAACCTTCAAACAGAACCTTCATTCAGGAGAGAAATACACAAACTACCTCTCTGAGAAGATGATTTTAATTTTTTTTAAATCTATTTTGTCTTATTAATTGTGAAAAATGTTAATAGTCCATCCATCCATCCATCCATCCATCCATTATCTAAGCCGCTTATTCCTGGTCAGGGTCGCGGGGGGCTGGAGCCTATCCCAGCATGCGTTCCGGGGCGAGAGGCAGGAATACACCCTGGACAGGTCGCCAATCCATCGCAGGGAACTACATACACCATTCACTCACACACTCATACCTACGGGCAATTTAGACTCTCCAATTAGCCTAACGTGCATGTCTTTGGACTGTGGGAGGAAACCGGAGTACCCGGAGGAAACCCACGCGGACACGGGGAGAACATGCAAACTCCGCACAGAAAGGCCCCCGGCCTGGATTCGAACCCGAGACCTTCTTGCTGTGAGGCGACAGCGCTATCCACTGCACCACCGTGCCGCCAATGTTAATAGTGTGATGTTATTATGTTGTTCTGTGATTGCATTGTGGAGAGTGTTTTTATTATGCTTTTATATCTATTTGTGCTTTATAAGGATCGCTTGATAAGCACATGAAAAAATGTACAATTTGTTGACAACACATTCAACACACACTGTTGCATCCAGTGAGCACAGCGAAAATATGTATTTAGGTTTTGTGTTCTACTTTCACTAAACAAAGGGAATCATTTTGGGACAGGGGTGACCTGTACAATTGTGATGGGATTCACCTGAACCAGAGGGACACAGCTGTGCTGAGCCAGCGTATGCTGAGGGTAGCGGAGCAGTATTTAAACTTGAGACTTGGGGAACAGAGAGGGTAATTAGTGTTAAGGGTAGGGAGGTACAGACTGTCTGGATGAAAGCTATCAAGGATAAGTATAATAGCACCAGTGAGGATATCATAAATAAAGACCTTTTATGGCATAATTTTAATAGAGGTGGTTTGGTGCAGTCAGTTATGAGAGAGGGGGACAAAAAATGTCCTAGTAATACTTTGAAGTTCCTTTGTTTGACTGCTAGAAGCATAAAACAAACATTTTTGGAACTTGAATCTGTCATGATTAATGAGGGTTATGACATCGTTGGGATTACTGAAACATGGTTTGGTGTAGCAGATAAGGATGAATATAATGTGGAGGGGTACAAACTGATCAGGAAGGATAGAATTAATAAAAGAGGGGGGAGTGGCCTTTCTAGAAAAGAACATCTAAAATGCAGGAAATTCCAGGAATTTACCCTCTCATTCCTTGTGAAGACATCTGGATTAGACTACTGGGAGAATATGAGAAGGGCCTTAATATAGGAGTATGCTATAGACCACTAGCTTCAAACAGCAACAAGTACTATGCTCTATGGTCACATAAAACAAGCTTGTCAGGAAGGAGAGATATTAACAATGGGTGACTTCAATTACCCCACTATTAATTGGGAAGAAGTGTCAGGACGCTGAGGAGGAGCGTTTGGATGTTGTAAATGACTATTTTTTGGTGAACCCTATGAGATGAAACTCTGGATCTGGTTTTGTGTAGTAATCCTGACGAAGAAAAAGCAGTCTCCACAGTGGATAAATAAATCTTTACAGGAGCTTTTAAGACAAAAGATGAAACTGTACATGAGTATATAAAAAATGCAATTTAGATTGTAAGAGATAAGAGATTGAGATAAATAGATTATTGTTATATGTGGGTAATGCTAAAAAAAAGAAATAAGAGCAACTAAAAAGCTATTTGAAATGAAAATTGCCCAAGATGAAAAAAGTAATCCCAAGCATTTTTCCCCCCAATATTGCAATAGAAAAGGGAAAGTTAAGGAATGTTAAGTGCATTAAGAAAAAGGAAGAAGCTTTGCTTTATATTAATAATTATATTGCTGGTACATTAAACATTTAGTTTGTTGAAAGCTTTACAAGATGAGAGGTTACAAATATGCCTACAAGGGTGGCGGATAGCGTAGCGGTCTAACGCACTGTATTTTGGCTGGTCTGATAAGATGTGTGCTGCCTGTCAGGGATGCGGTTCGAAACCCGTCTCTACCAGACCGGCCCTGGTCGTCAGCCAGATTGGCTGTCTGCCCCAGGGGGAAGGGGGAGGGAGAGCTGGCTCGGGTCAGCTGTGAAGCACGTAAGGGAGTCTCCAGAATGTGGGTGGGCGAATTCCGTCTCGAAGGAAACAGAGTTCGCTGCCCTCTGAGAATTAGCTTGCCTCGTTGAGAGGACTCATGTGGGGAATGTAAATAAAAAATAAATAGAGGATGTAATTGGCTACCAAATCGGGAGAAAAATGGGAAAAAATATGCCAACAAGTACATCCAATGTACAGAATGTTTTAGAAAACATTGAAATAAGGGATGAGAAGTACTAGAAAAACTACCAAAAATTAAGACTAAGGCAGCAGGTCCTGAGTACTCAAGGAACTTTAAATTATTTCAAAAAAATTGACCAATATTTTTATGCAATCCATAATCACTGGAAGCAGGGTAGTATAATTTCAATATATAAGAAGGGGACCGCACTGACCCAGGGAACTACAGGCATGTCAGTTTAACTTGCATCTCATGTAAAATACTGGAATGTATTATTAGGGACATGTTCGAATTAATCATTGAAAATAACAGTATCTTAAGGGAGTGCCAGCATGTTTTTTCAGGGGGAGGTCATGCCTAACTAACCTCCTGGACTTCTTTGAGGAAGCTACAGGGTGTTTTCACTTGAACAAGGCTTACGATATTATATATTTGGACACAAGAGGCTCATTGTCAAAATGAATTCAATAGGTATTACAGAAGTTATTTATTTTGAATTTGCAAGTAATTGTAGAGTAACTGTATGAGGGATCATATCTGACTTAGGTGCTGTGGGCAGTGGAGTCCCATAGGGATTGGTGCTGGGACCTAAGATTTAACTTATTTACATAAATTATCTTGTTAGTAGCAAAATTTTGCAGATTATACAAAACTTGGTGGTTTAGTAAACAGTTTGGAAACTACTAAACTAATCCAAGATTATTTATACAAAATCTAGAAGTGGGCACAAACAGATGACATTCAATACAGATAAATATAAAATGATGCATGTGTGACATACAAATTTAAGACAGGAGTATTTTATGGGAAAAGCAAAATCAGAATATGTTCAATTTGATAAAGACTTGGAAGTAGTAGTTGATCAAAGTCATTATGCTGTAGTAGTAAAAAAACAAAGGCTAACAGGCTGCTGGGATACATAGCAAAACGTATAGGGGGGAAATCAAAGGAGATGATATTAATACTATATAATGCCTTAATCAGACCTCACTTAGAGTACTATGTGCAGTTCTGGGCACCACACTACAAGAAAGATATAAAAGCTATTGAGTACAAAGAAAGGCAACGTTCCTGATATGAAAGGTAAAAGTTACGAGGGAAGATTTCAGACACTTAACCCATATCCGCCGAACGACTTTTCCATAGACCTCACAAACGGTACATTGACCGGTCTACAGGATTATTGCAATTATTATATAATTATATAACAAACACATGCAGGGTGTAGACTTCGCTGACAAAAAAATGCCTGCAAACAAAGTCACGAAAGTGGTAAGTATAAAATCATTTGGTACATGCTTGACATCGCTATCTAAATGCTAAATGCTTGCATTGTTTACAATAAAGCTCATAATACAAAGTTGAAATTGCACGACTTTGGTATGTGAAGTGCATATGTGTCCTGATCCATGTTTTGGCCGCTTCCAAAACCAGAAGTTCACTTATGATGATTCCAACAGACACAACAAACAAAAGGCATGCAAAAATGTAAACTAATAACAAAATGAAGAATCAGATGAACTTGTTGCATTACAGAGAATGATACCAACTTAATTCATTGAAATATAACTCTTCACGTCAAATTTCAAAATGGTTACATGTAAATGTAGATGTGACAAATACATATAAGATTGTACAAATTTATCTGTACATAATTTACACATTTAATTTAATCTAATCAAGTTTAGCAAAGGGAGACAAGGGGGTATTTTATTGAGGTTTTTAAATTCATGAAATGAATTAAAAAAGTGAACTACTTTCAGAAAGTTCAGTTATCAGAAGAGGGCACAGGTGGGAATTAGCTACATGTAAATTCCAAACTGATATTAGGAACTAATTTCAATTTTCACAGTTGTCAATGCTTGGCCAGGACATGTAGTAGAGGCAGAGACACTTATTATCTGGTATTCAAGTCCATGATGCTCATAATGTAGAATAACCTCTAACCTCTCCTCTGCTAAATCTGCATTTTCCTTTACAAGATTCAATCTTCTGTTTCTAACCCTCGTAAACTCTACTCTACGTTTTCCTCTCTCCTCACCCCTCCTCCTCCCCCACCCCCTCCTCTCTTACCGCGGATGACTTCGCATCTTTCTTTCACGAGAAGGTCGACGACATTCGCAACTCCTTCCCCCCAACCTCTCCCTCACCTAACTCTCCCTCACCGATCTCGCTACCTAAACCTCTCACCCCTCTGCCCTCCTTCTCGCCCCTCCCTGACTCAGACATCCTTCAACTTGTTCTCTCCCACCATCCCACCACCTGCCCTCTTGATTCCATTCCTTCCCCCCTCTTCCAGTCCATTGCTATGGACATCCTCCCCTTTGTCTCCAATGTCATTAACTCCTCTCTTTCCTCTGGCTCTGTCCCCTCTTCCCTCAAATGCGCTCATGTTGTCCCCCTCCTCAAAAAACCCTCTCTGAATCCTGCTGTCATTTCAACCTACCGACCTGTCTCTCTCCTCCCATTCCTTTCCAAAACATTAGAGCGGGCTGTCTATAACCAACTTTCTGCTCATCTCTTACAGAACGACCTGCTTGATCCTAACCAGTCTAGGTTCAGAGCAGGCCACTCCACAGAGACTGCTCTCCTTGCGGTCACTGAGGCTCTTCATGGGGCTAAGTCCCAATCCCTTAGCTCCGTCCTCCTCCTCCTCGACCTGTCGGCGGCATTCGACACCGTGGACCACCAGATCCTGCACTCATCTCTTGTCGAGATGGGAATCTCTGGGTCTGCGTTGATATGGTTTGAGTCCTACCTGGCTGACCGGTCCTACCAGTTGGCCTGGAGAGGTTCCCTCTCCTCTTCCCACACCCTCTCTACCGGAGTCCCACAGGGCTTAGTGCTAGGCCCTGTCCTATTCTCTCTGTACACCAAGTCACTTGGCTCTTTTATTTCTGCTCATGGTTTTTCCTATCACTGTTATGCCGATGACACTCAACTCTTTCTCTCCTTCTCTCCATCTGATACCCAGGTCCCGGCACGAATCTTCCTCCCAGCGAAGGGCTCCCCGATGATTGATGCATCAATCACCGTGGAAGGCTCCATAGTGTCTCCATCCCAGTCTGCCAGGAGTCTTGGAGTAACCCTGGACAACCAGCTGTGCTTCTCGGGGCATATTGCAGCGATCACTCGGACCTGCCGATTCTCCCTCCACAACATCCAGAGGATCCGACCGTTCCTCACCCAAGAGGCCACCCAACTCCTGGTCCAGGCTCTGGTGATCTCACGTCTGGACTACTGCAATTCCTTGCTGGCAGGCCTTCCGGCCTGTGCCATCAAGCCACTGCAACTAGTCCAGAATGCTGCCGCTCGTCTGGTGTTCAACCAGCCGAAGTTCACCCACGTCACCCCTCTACTCTCCTCTCTGCACTGGCTCCCCATCGCAGCACGCATCAGATTCAAATCACTGCGCTTGCTTTTCAAGCGGCCAGAGGTACTGCTCCCCCATACCTCCAGTCACTCATCACTCCCTACACCCCTCTCAGACCCCTCCGCTCTGCAAACTGACTGAACCATCCCTCCGGGCGCCTGGCAGCTGCTTCTCGCGGTCTCGCCTCTTCCCTGTCCTGATCCCTCGCTGGTGGAACAACCTTCCGCAATCGGTCAGGACCGCGGAATCACTTGTGATCTTCCGCAAGAGACTCAAAACCCACCTTTTCAGACTCCACTACCACTGATCTCTGTCCAACTAGCTAAATTGTCTTCACCACTCTTTACTTGTTCAACACTATATACCCCTCACTCCATCCAAACGGGAGTGACCCCCCCAAAAAAACACACTAACCTTTTCCTTCCCAGTGTTACAGGTATGGTACGCAGATAACTGCAATGATGTCTATCGCTGTATTACTGCACTGATCTTGTGCGCTAACTATGATTGTTCCTACCATGTATTAATGCACATCCTGTAAGTCGCACATCCTTTGATTTGATTTGTTTTAATACTAATACAATTGTTCATAAAAACATATATTTTTCGATTAATAATATATTTTTCCAGAAAACATCTGGATCACAACTATTCACACCCCTAACTATTATTTTAAATGTAATCTAATATATATATATATATATATATATATATACATTTGGATTGAACATAACAAAAATTAAATAATTAGGAATAGAAATACCAACAGATATTTTATAAGAATGTATATATATATATATATTATATACAACTTATTTGAAGTTTACTGGAAGGTTATGGAACTATACAGTGGCCTACAATGGTTTCCTGTTTCCCTAGGGCATAAAAAGAAGAGAACACACGTTTGAAATACTGTGGTCAGCCATCATCATGGTGAAAGGCAATAACAAAACGTTATTGACCTCTACAGATCAGGAGATGGCTACAAAAAAAACACTAAAAAGTTAAAGATACAGCTTTCCACTGTTGTGTCAATTATTAGGAAGTTTAAGGCCACTAGAACATTGGCTAATCTTGCCCCCACGTGTAGTGAGACGGATGGTTTGAGAGGCAAAAGTCCAAGGGGTACAGTTCAAGATCTCCAAAACAACCTGGCATCTTGGGGTTACAAGGTGTATAAAGTTGCCATTCAATGATGCTTATATGAAAATGGCCTTTATGGTAGAGTTGCAAGAAGGAAGCCTCTTTTGAAGACAATTCACCAACAAAGGAGTCTTTAATTCACCAAAAAAAATCTGAACTACAATTGGAACTGTGTCTTGTTGTCAGATCTCAAGCTTTTTGTTTGGCGTCCAAAGAATGCAAGTAATGTTGAAAAGCACCTCATGCCTACGGTGAAACATGGTGGTGGATCTTTAATGTTTTGGTGTGGTTTTTCATCCACAGGCCCTTATTGCAATAGATGGAACCATGAACTCTAGCATGTACCAAGGCATTTTGTCCAAAAACCTTGTTCCCTGTGCCAGGAAGCTACACCTTGTTCCAAAAAGACAACAATCCCAAACACACGTCCAAAGCAACTAAGAAATGGTTGACAGAGCTTAAGATTAATGTCCTGACGTGGCTACTTCAGGCTCCAGACCTGAATCCAATTGAACATTTGTGGTTTGAACTCAAAAAAGCAGTCCACAAACATCAACCCAAGACTCTGAAGGAACTAGAACAATTCTGCATGGAGGAATGGTTGAGGATGTTCCATAAACTCATACGACACTACAGAAGGTACCTACTTGCTGTTATAATGGCCAAGGGAGGAACCACAAAGTACTTATAACAGGGGTGGCAACTAGACTGCGGTGTGAAAAGAAGCAGCAGCTGACATCACATTTCAGAGGAGAGTACGTGCTTGTCTACACTCTCCTTAATCAACAGTGGAGGTTGCAGCAAGCGTGGCTTTGAATACAATTCCACTTCTAAGCATTCTAAATTGGGATAAAAAGGGAGGCCTTAATTATTATTATTTTTAAATAAATAAAAAGTTAAAAGTTAGGAGAACATCAGTGGACAGGTGCTGAAGTCATGTACAGAGCAACTCAGTTGTATTTTTCCCAACATTTTGAAACTTTTAATCAGCAGAATCACATCCAGCTCATTTGTTAGGTGCTGAGAGAAACAATGTGTCAGGAAGGTGTCTTTTGAAAATCCTGCGCAGGCAGACAGAGTGGGGCCATCTTTGGCGGGTTTATGGCTCTGTGAGTGAATCCAGGGCAGTTGGGTATGTAGCGGTGGTGAACCAGTGCCACACCACACAACTTCAGGGTTCAACCTATGAGCTGGATATTATGGATCATGGACAAAATAATTATGGCCCGCCAGATTCACTTGGAGAATTATGCCTCTCCAAATGTCAGCTCAACAAACTGTATAAATTAAACTGGCTTCACCAGGCCCTAGTGATGTTTGATATCGCCACAATTCTCAACACGAGAGGAGCATATCAATGGCAACCTTGAAATTATATCTTGTGGTAGTAAGTGACCCAAAACAAAAATATAAAAATGGAGTCTGAACCTGGCTTGGGCTGGGACTTCCCCTGGTGACCCGATGCTTAGATTGGGGGTGGAATTCTACAAGTTTCTCTTTCCTTTTTCTCTTGGAAGATCTGGTTCCAGCTAACACATCGGCTGCGTGTGTTTGCATATTTGGGGAGAGACAAGCTTAGTTTGGTATCATTTTCTTCCATTTCATCTCTTTTGTGATTGTTACATGTCAATTTTATATCTAGGATTTAGTATTTGTTAAGCCGAGATATCCAATTGAATGTTTATTTCCATGTGGGTGATAATTGTTGGGGCTTTCCAGTTTGGGATTCACATCTTTCAGGTCGCAGCCAGGTGAGAGCGGAGCTTGACGTGGCATGAGCAAGCTTGTAAAGTGGTAGTGATAATTTTTCTTGAAAGTGGTGGGTTCACAATTGGCTAGATACAGCAGTTACTGCCTGCAAGCCTGACCCTAGTTGTCAAAAGGAAATAAATGTTCCATATGTGAGAAGGCAGAACTAAACCCTACATATTGGAGGTTCCAATTTAGTATTTGTTAAGGTAGTTGAACCTACGGCTGTAGATTGGACGTTTAATGTTTTGTCTAACTGTTGTAACTGAATAAACGAGCTGTTAATTTTAATTGAATTGTGAGTTGTATATACTGATGAAGGTTGATCTACCAGATTGCTCTGCCTATCAACGAATTCAGAGATTTAATTGATAATTGGTATCCTGTGTAGTAATTATTATATTAAATCAAATAAATATAGTTTATATGTAGGATAAGTGAGGGGTTTTAACGCGTAATACCAATTGTGTTCAGTATTCAGAGTGCAACTTTAAACAAGGGAATTTGACTGTCCCTCAAGGTGCAACGAGTTCAGGCCAGCACATTTTCTTCCTCGGTTATAAAGTAATTTGAGAGAATTGTTCAAATGTATGCGCTTTGTCAAGCTGAGTACTTCCTGGATCCACTATAGTTAATTTGCATGGCTAAACGAGGAGTGGAAGACGCCACCCTAACATTATTGCACTTTTTATGTATGCATTTTGAAGGCTCTCCAACTCATGTCAGGCTACCGTCTGTGGATTTCTCTCCCGCCTTTCATACTACCCAGCCTCACCTGCGAGCGGAGAGACTACTTTCTAACATTAAATTAGATTTTCACATTGGGGGTCGGGTCCTGGAATTCCTGACTAATTCATCATAAAGAGTGAGAGTAAATGGTCCTCTGTCAGAACAACTTCATCCACAGGGCTGTATGCTATCACCTATCCTGTACATCCTACAGTGCGAATAAAACGTATTGTCACTTTTCACTATATATTCTTACTACATGAAATCAAAATTGATTTAATTGTGATTTCTTGCCACTGATCAACACAAAATACTGTAAATAATAAATACCTTGGCACTGTTGTTAATAGTAAACTAAATTCTGAGGGAAATACAAATGCTGGTATGTAAAAAGAGCCAGCAGTGCATACTCTATCTGAGAAAGCTCCGTTATTTCAATGTCTGCAGGACAACCATAACTTTATTTTATTGAACTTTCATAGAATTTGTTTAGACTTTTTCAACGGTATCCTGCTTTGGTAATCTGTTTATCTATATTTGTCATACTACTTTTGAAAGTGTAGGACTTTCTGACTCCTCCTTATGTCATGTATGTATGCATTTGTGTATGTATTGTGGCATCATGAGGGGCAGCCCAGGGAAACGGCTGCCTGTCCCTTTAAGTCCTGTGCGCCACAACAGCCATAGACCAGGAAAACCACAGTTCCCATCAGCCTGCAGTCCCACACCAGGCCACCAGCTGCACTGGGTGAAGCAATTACGACTGACAGCTGAATCTAACTGAGGACTGCACAAAAAGGGCTGAATGATTGTGGCACAGTGGGAGAGATAACGCCAGGCTGAATGATTGTGGCACAGTGAGAGAGAGATCGCCAGGCAGTGATTGTGGCACAGTGAGAGAGATATTGGAGAGCAGAATGATTGTGGCACAGTGAGAGAGATATCATAGGGCAGAATGATTGTGGCACAGTGAGAGAGATATCGTAGGGCAGAATGATTGTGGCACAGTAAGAGAGATATCGCAGGGCAGAATGATTGTGGCACAGTGAGAGAGATATCGCCAGGCAGTGATTGTGGCACAGTGAGAGAGATATCGCAGGGCAGAATGATTGTGGCACAGTAAGAGAGATATCGTAGGGCAGAATGATTGTGGCACAGTGAGAGAGATATCGTAGGGCAGAATGATTGTGGTGCAGTGAGAGAGATATCGTAGGGCAGAATGATTGTGGTACAGTGAGAGAGATATTGGAGAGCAGAATGATTGTGGCACAGTGAGAGAGATATCGCCAGGCAGTGATTGTGGCACAGTGAGAGAGATATTGCAGGGCAGAATGATTGTGGCACAGTGAGAGAGATATCGCAGGGCAGAATGATTGTGGCACAGTGAGAGAGATATCGTAGGGCAGAATGATTGTGGCACAGTGAGAGAGATATCGCAGGGCAGAATGATTGTGGCACAGTGAGAGAGATATCGCCAGGCAGTGATTGTGGCACAGTGAGAGAGATATTGGAGAGCAGAATGATTGTGGCACAGTGAGAGAGATATCGTAGGGCAGAATGATTGTGGCACAGTGAGAGAGATATCGTAGGGCAGAATGATTGTGGCACAGTGAGAGAGATATCGCAGGGCAGAATGATTGTGGCACAGTGAGAGAGATATTGGAGAGCAGAATGATTGTGGCACAGTGAGAGAGATATCGTAGGGCAGAATGATTGTGGCACAGTGAGAGAGATATTGGAGAGCAGAATGATTGTGGCACAGTGAGAGAGATATCGCACGGCAGAATGATTGTGGCACAGTGAGAGAGATATCGTAGGGCAGAATGATTGTGGTACAGTGAGAGAGATATTGCCAGGCAGTGATTGTGGCACAGTGAGAGAGATATTGGAGAGCAGAATGATTGTGGCACAGTGAGAGAGATATCGCCAGGCAGTGATTGTGGCACAGTGAGAGAGATACCGCAGGGCAGAATGATTGTGGCACAGTGAGAGAGATATCGTAGGGCAGAATGATTGTGACACAGTGAGAGAGATATCGCAGGGCAGAATGATTGTGGCACAGTGAGAGAGATATCGTAGGGCAGAATGATTGTGGCACAGTGAGAGAGATATCGCAGGGCAGAAAACTGCTCCAGGCCTCATTATTTGAACGCTTAAGTTGATGTCATTGCTTTTGTTGTAAATTTGGACAAGATGCTCTAGTTTAATTTTATTGATTGAAAACTTTATTTTGTATTTTGAAAAAGCGCCTCATTAAATTTGTGTTTTGGGAATCCTTCCCACCAGGCAGGCAACATGCCATGCGAGACTCCTTTTCCTGCAAACAGACTATACTGTCTATACCTCTAATGGTTGAGTCCCCCACTACAATTAACTCCCTTTTCCTTGGTGGCATGGCTGCCAGGGTGCCCTGGGGCTCATTAGTCCTCCCACTCACAAAGGGCTGGGCCAGATCCTCTTTCTGCAAGGGCTGGGATCGATTGGACACCACAAGCTCTGGAGATGCCGCCCCTGCATGTGCGTGCCCTTTTCTACGCTTGCACCCTACTGTCACCCAGCTCTCTCTCCCTACCTGCTCTAGAGGCTCCCCCTTACCCAGCTTCGGCATGTCTCTAAAGGGCATACTAATCAGTTCCTGGAACTCTGCAGGGCAGTCGTGACCAGCAAGTTGGGCTTTGAGATCAAGAATCTTGCTCTCGAGATGCTTCACAAGCTGGCAACCATTGCAGATAATTAATACAAATGAGGCTCCTGATCTATCCAGATGAGGGTTTAATTGGATTGAAATCACCACCAGTTATTTATGCTTGAGGGAAGGTTGATAATTCAGAAAAGAAATTCTGGAGAAAAAAAATCCAAAAAGGAGCATAAATACTGGTGTTTATGGATCAATGGATTATGATGAATCTGTCTTTTGGACAAGATCAAAGGATCAAATTAACAAGAATTGCATCTTATTGTTTATAACAATTGCAACACCTCTGCCTTTGGAAGTAAGGGATTCAAAAACAGACCTGTGAGAATCAGCTGTTGCTTAATTTTTGATGTTCAGAATCAGATGTGTTTCTTGAAGCAGACCGATATCAGATTGCATCTTGTTCAGAACATTGAAAATATTGGTGGAATTAATTGCACAAATATTCTAGGAATGATACGCTATTATGTGACATGGGAGTAGTAAGTGTTTCTGTATAAAGAAATTCACTTGGTCAAAGATTAAATCATTTAGATGTTACATGAATATCTAAGATATAGCCTGAAAGCCAAGAAGGGGGGGAAGAAAACCTGTACCATTACAGGTTTGTAACTCCTGAGTGGTATGTTGTGCATCTCTGATGTGTGGTGTATAAAAATGGAATGAGTGTAGCAGTGTGAGAGAGGAAAGGGGGGGGATGAGAAAACATGAAGAAAAGGATGGGACATGGATGTATATAATCCACATGTCCAATTCGGTGCATGTAGATCGGGCATGTATGTGTAACGTCCAATTTGGTGTGAGGCTGCAGAAGTTAAAGGAAAATAAATCCTTATGTGTGAGTAAGATATGAGCAATGAGGTGGGCAATAAACAAATACAAATAAAATGGAAAAGAGAAAGGACAAGTTAACTTTTACAGGCTATTATAGAGAAATGAAAAGTAAATAGAATAAAAGGTAGATGAAGGGGGGGAATGGCAATAGCATATATGTAGTTACACTAATGCATAGTTATAGTAATGCATAGCTGAGTGCATACTTATCATGTGTGCATAGGGATGAGTGAATGCACGGTGACATCAAGTGCATCATATGAGCAAAGGAAAGACAAAATAATAATTAACAAAAATAAATAATGTGTAGAGAAAGTGATTGTCCAAGGCACAACCAGAAAGAACCCTTAAATTGGCATGTGGTTGAATGCTATTATATGGGCATGAGAGAAATAGAGTTTTTGTCAAATAAAAGTGAATCCTCAGCAGACTGCCCAGTGGTGAGTACATTGTTTGAAGTAGACTAACATAGTTCCAGTATTGTAGTCTTGAAATGTGAATTTCCCATCTTTGGGTTTAATTTAATACAGAAAGCCTACAAGCCCACAGATGCACCACAGAAAAAAGGGGGATGTGATATATTAGGTGGTAAGTCGAATAGTTTATTGTAAAAAAAAAGGAAAAAGAAGCAGACTAATGAACATGCTCACCTGTTGTCTGCCCAAATGTTTGGCAGAGGAAATTCAGTCTCACGTGAACCAATATATTTTGAATGTCAACCTATATTAAAGTTGGCAGTACACTGTGTTGGTTCAATTCTGTCCAAGAGGATGTCGAAGTCACACTGCCAGATGTGTGTGTGTGTCCTTTGCAGGCACGTTGAAAGTCAATTGAGCTTGCCCTCAGTGGAGCAGTAAATGAGCCTTTATCATTCCACTCACCATGCAATTCCCTCATCCACTCCCCCCATCTTGTCCTGTTGCCAGGATACTGTCGCTGTTGATGGGCAATCCATCATGTTTCCACCCTTTGTTCCGGAATACATTTCCATGAAACATTGCTAACCTCATCTGACACATGTGACACAGGAGGGGTGGACAGGGGGGTGGTAATCATCAAGATGAGATGGCAATGACCGTGGTTACTGACCATGCCTGACGCACTGGGTCTCGTAGAGCTGCACCAGCTTCATCACCCAGGGCGGATGGGCAATGAGCCCCGCATCCTCCGTCTGCTTCTGGATGGCCGCCTCCAGCTCAGGGTAGCCAGCTTTCTCCAGCGTGATGCCAGGAAACAGGTCGTTGATCAAACTCATAAAGAGTGGTTCATCTTCATCCACCTAAAACAGAGAACGGGCACTAAGTGATGGGATTTAACAAGGAAGCGTAACATTTGTGGAATTCTCCACAACTGTTGCTGTTGCTGAGCCAATCACACTGCAGCTGATTTTGAAAGGTGCCCTCAGTTAATTGTGCAGATAGGTCAGGTGTTTGTAGAATGGAAATTATCTGTCAACAAAAGGTATATTAAGGACTTCAGTAGCTGCCTAAAGCCACACTAAAGTTAAACTTGTTTCATGAAAATTCACTTGACTGACTTGAAAAATGTTATCTGAATAGTCTCACTAGTTAACAATACAATTATAGTCTAAACCCCTGGCATTGTCTGTCACATCTAGCTATGCTTTCCTTTGCATTTTAACAATCAGCAAAGGAGCAAAAGGAACAAAGCACAAGTAACAGCTGCTAGTTACAGTAGGTAGTTAAAATAACTAGCTATATCTCAATTAAGTCTATATAATTACATTCAAAACAGTTTGCTTGCCAGACTGCCAGTCATGGAAATACTGCAACAACACTGCATAAACACATTAGCATGTTGGCACCAGGATTTAGCTTATGCCCTTATGACCACATGCTTATATTAGACCTGGAAACAAAACGTCATTTCTGCTGAGATATGTGCCATTACAAGACGATAAATCCATTTGCAAGTGAACTATACATGTCATTTAGCAGATGCTTTTATCCAAAGCGACTTACAGTAGTGAATGCATACATTTTTCAGTATACGTGGTCCCAGTGGGAATTGAACCCACAACCTAAGCGTTGCCAACGCCATGCTCTACCTACTGAGCCACACAGAACCACAGAACGTTGGTAATGTAATGCGTGTTGCCCTTTCCCTTTTATTGCCTACATCAATTAGCTAGTTCACATGTGACTTAACCTCTGGTTATCATTTCAGCTAGCTACACAGTACAAGGTAGGCAAGCTGGCTAATACAATGATTGAATTGTAAAACCAGCTAGCTTGCTTATATGTTTTTGTGGGGGAGGGGTTAAGTGGGGTTAAGGGAGAAGAACATCAATTTTGGGGGAAAAGTGTGTTTTTGACTATTCAAGAGAGAGAGCTGCGTTGAGTTTGTGTGTGACACAGGATCAATAGTGAAGTTTATTGTTTTCGGAGTTAAAGTCACCTCCCAATCCTTCCGTTAGCCTGTAAGATTATAGCCGATAAATCATGAGTTACTGAATGTTATCACCACCTCCGAGCCTCCTTTTCCCTGTGGAAAAAGTGTCACGACGTCACAATATAAACATGACGTGTGTTGACCAACTCCGTTACATTGATGCCGTGACTCGGATCATACAACTGATGTCTATCGGTTGGGCTGTGGTTGCTGCAGGAGTTTTGAGGGGGAGAATGTAGCAGTGGTGTTCCAATACATGCGTTAATACGTGAGCGTCCGTTCCAGAAAGTGACGTCAATAAGAGTATGATTAGATCCTCGGTTCGAAACTCAGCAGCAGACCAACTCCATTACACTAGCTAATTATTTTTATTAATAAATACAATTAATAAGCTTGCTTGCTACCCTCACTCTGATTTACAACAACAGTATGGTCAACCTCTCTTCAGCTCTTTTAAACCAAGAGACATCAGTCATTTTCCAACCCAGTCATATTGATAGAATGTTCACAAAATTGGCACATTCCGAACATTTTATGAAAGCAGGAAAATGTATAAAGGACATATATATATATATATTGTCGTGGCCAAAGTTATTGGCACCCTTGCATTTCATGTAGATGATGTTCAATTTAGAACAATTAAAATAAATTTGGTTGGAGGCAATAGATTCTTGTTTGCAGTGTAATTCAATTGACAATTCACTGAATGAAGAAGGGCTTTATGGTCGGAGGCCAAGGAAGACCCCCCGCTGAAAGAGAGACTCAATTAATCTTTGCCAAGACCCACCTAAGCAAGCCTAAATCTTTCTGGGAAAATGTTCTGTGGACCAATGAAACCAAATTAGAGCTATTTGGCAATGCAGATCAGCACTTTCTTTGCAGGCGACGAAATGAAAGTTTTAAAGAAAAGAACACCCTACCTATAGTCAAACATGGTGGAGGGTCCATAATGCTGTGGGGCTGTTTCACTGCCTCTAGTACTAGACGCCTTGAACGTATTAAGGGTATCATGAAATCAGAGGATTTCCAAGGCATTTTGGAGAAAAATGTTGGGAGTTGGGAAAAGGCACCCTTCAAATCTGAGAGAACTGGAGCAGTGGAAAAGAAGAGTGGAACAAATTTACAGTGTAGGAAGTGTAGGAATCTCATTAATGGCTATAGGAAGCGCTTGATTGCAGTTATTTCTCCAAAGGCTGTGCTACCAAATATTAAAACTAGGGTGTCAATCATTTTTTAATGCCACTATTAAAAATGAAATAAAGAATTGTGGAGACCAAATACTTTTGTCAATTTCAACGTATTTTTGAGAAAATTTAGATTTTTTGAAAAGCATGCAAAGGTGCCAATATTTTTGCCCACGACTGTACGTTAGCTTGTCACACAGTGAAAAAACAGGCACCATATTATTATTGAGGATAGTATATTGATAGATTATATAGCTTTGGCGATCTTTAAAATCGTGTCATTTGCCCTTTCACAAATGTGCTCACCACTCAGGTCAGTGGAGTCGGTTGTTTAAGCGTCAAGTTAGCCCTTTGTGATGGGCAGTTTGCACGTACCAGTTTGGAGAGGTTCATGTCTCGCAGCACCCTCATGACCACCGTCTTCTCCAGCTCTGTGGGGTTGGATCTCTTCACTGCACCCAGCGTTCTCAACACAGACAGGATGTTCCGCAGGCCAAAGTCATAGTGAACCTGGAGAGGATAGGAACAATGGCTAGGATGTGTGGGACTGCTATCCACAGCAACATAAGATCAAATCCCAGGTATGGCAGTGGCTTCTCATGAGTAAGGCAGGTAAGTCAAAATGCAAAAGCAGTAAAATCTTTACTATGAAAATATGCAATGTTTATTGACTTTTTAATTCGATCTATGGCGTCATTAAATAATGCAATAAACTTTTCTCTTGTTGATTTTTTAGGTAAAAATTACTTTGGGACAATACTATACATCAGCCTTGATGAGGTTACTTTGTGCATTTCTATTTAACACGGTAGCTAAACTGACAAAAAAACAGTCTTCAGTTTCCATCAGTTATCCTTCTAACTATAATTCAAATGACTTTATGAACTCGTTTACTGATAAGATTGAGACAATCAGAGAACAAATTATGAAAATGACTCCAATATCTAGCACTCCAACTGCCGAGATAGCACAGGGCTATCAGGAGCAGGGTTGCGTAGAGACCCTTGAGTTTTTCACTCCCTTGGATCTGGACAAATTCAGTAAACTGGTTATGTCCTCCAAATCATCTACATGTCTGTTAGACCCCATACCAACAAAGCTTATTAAAGAGCTTTTGCCTGTGCTAGGCCAGCCCATGTTAGATATCATAAATACATCCCTATTATTGGGTTGCGTACCTAGGTCTTTAAAAGTAGCAGTAATCAAGCCTCTTCTAAAGAAACCAAATCTTGATCCTGTTAATCTGAAGAACTATAGGCCCATTTCAAATCTGCCCTTTTTGTCAAAAATTTTAGAGAAATCTGTAGCTCAACAATTAACTGCTTTCCTAAAAACGAATAATCTATATGAAACATTACAATCAGGTTTTAGACCAAACCATAGCACTGAGACAGCACTTATTAAAGTTGTAAATGACTTACTGTTAGCATTGGACACTGGTTGTGTTTCTATTCTAGTGCTCCTTGACATAAGTGCTGCTTTTGACACTATTGACCACCAGATTCTCCTTCATAGGCTAGAAAACCTGGTTGGTTTGCGTGGACGGGCACTCTCATGGTTTAAATCATACTTATTAGACCGGTTTCAATTTGTGCAATTAGATCAAGAGTTCTCTGACTACTCTCAGGTTAAATATGGTATTCCACAAGGCTCAGTGCTGGGACCATTACTGTTCTCATTATACTTGCTACCACTCGGTAATGTTATTCGTAAACATGGTGTAAATTTCCATTGCTATGCCGATGATACACAGCTGTACATATCAATGAAACCAGGTGAAACACTTAAACTCACTCAATTAGAGGCTTGTATCTCTGATATAAAGAACTGGATGACAGTAAATTTCCTGCTTTTAAATTCAGATAAAACAGAGATGATGGTTTTGGGCCCCAAAAATTAAGGAACAAGTTGGATCTGCAGTTAAATGCAGGTGATTGCATAGTTACATCAAGTATTATGGTCAAGAACCTTGGTTTTATTATTGATCAGGACCTTACATTTGACACTCATATTAAAAACACTTCCAGAGTAGCTTTCTTTCACCTAAGAAACATAGCTAAAATTCGGCACTTTCTGTCATTAGAGGATGCTAAAACCTTGATGCATGCTTTTGTTGCATCGAGGCTAGACTATTGTAATGCCTTATTATCCGGCTCCTCTAGTAGCTCTCTAAAGAGTCTTCAACTAGTACAGAATACAGCGGCACGTATTTTGACTAGATCCAAAAAGTATGAGCACATTACTCCAGTGTTAGCATCACTACATTGGCTTCCTATTAAATATCGGGCTGACTATAAAGTACTGTTGCTAACTTTTAAAGCAGTAAACGGACTTGCACCTTTATATCTGACCGAAATGATTGCCCCCTATAAGCCGACACGACTGCTTCGTTCACAAGAAGCCGGCCATCTATTACTCCCTAGAATTTTGAAGAGCACAGCTGGTGGTAGAGCCTTCTCTTTTAGAGCTCCTCTGTTGTGGAACGGTTTACCAAGGCATGTTAGGGATTCGGACACAGTTTCAATTTTTAAGTGTAGATTAAAAACATATCTTTTCAGCCTAGCTTACTGCCAAACATAGTCTAGGTGGAGAGATGGAGAAGGCCGTGCCTTAGTGTCTTATGGAGTGAGAAACTTTCCATACTGTCACCTCCTCAATGTGTTACCACCACTGTTATGCTGGTTATCCTTGATCAGGTGTGGATTGTTTGGAACTCTCACATGGCTGCGTGTTTTCTCTGTCCCTCTCCTAATAGGTATGCTGCCATAGCTTACACCTGTTGGGGCTAACTCTATATTTCCTATGCTTGTGCTCCCCTGCTCTTACATAATGCTACTGGCTATAGCACTGCTTTTTCTGACTGCATGTTCTCTTCTCTGCCTCGGCCTCTGACTCGGGGCACCTGCCCCGAGCCCTAGATCCTGCGAGAAGTGTGAGCTGCCCCCATCAACCCTCACCCCCACGCCAACCCCAGTTCCTGGATCTGGACCCTCTCCGCGTGGTTTAGCCCCCCCCCCCCGCTGACTACCTAACTCAGACTAACCTTGGACTGACCATGACATGGTCTTTTTTGGACATACCCTGTGCCGGCCAGAAGAGGATGGGCTCCCCCCCTTTTTAGTCTGGTTCCTCCCAAGGTTTCTCCCTACCTAGGGAGTTTTTCCTTGCCACTGTTGCCGTTAGGCTTGCTTTTGGGGGGGTCTAGGCCTGGGTTCCCCCTCTGTTAAGCGTTTTGTGACAATTCTGTTGTGAAAAGCGCTATACAAATAAACTTGATTTGATTTGATTTGATAGCATAAATAAAGTAATGCATTTTTCAAAATGTCATTGTCAGAAATACTTCAGCAACCTAATATTCCTGAAATGATTATGTGGATGCCCACCTCTTGTAATGAAACCATGTTTGACATTGTTTACATTTCTGGACTAAAGTGGTCACAAATCTACATGAAACACAGCAGACATTCAAATGAGCCAGTTTTCAGTGATGCATGTAAACGGCACAGATAATTTACTTGCTCATCAGAGTTGCTTCCATTGTAGCTGATTTACGTTGCCCGTGATACTAGACACCCCATGATATTGATATAGCCATAACCCACAGACATATTCTGATGAGCATACCAAATACAATGCATCTATTAATATGTTATAGCCTACTGCTTTTAATTTGTAGACAGAAAAATGTAGCTTAGAATTTACCTAAATGTTTTATATATGTTTTTGTGTATTACATTCATGCAACTGATTGCCATTGATAAATGAATATAATTATTTGGATTAAATATACTGTATTTTTATAGTGAGCATATTTGAAAAGTTGAAAAGGTTTTATGGGAATGTTGAATGAAAGTAGAATGGTGACATGACACATATCAATAGGCAACTAATCATGGCAGAAAATGTCAATTTCTGATTACATCTGGAGACAAAGGCTATACATTTGTAAAAAAGTATGTCCATGTCACTTTTAATGCATTTCAGTTGAATGAATCACTCCCACTGCTAAGAGGAATCTCACTGCTTCGATTGGCATTCATTTTACAGGATATTTCTCCATAAGACTGAAAAGCACAATGCAGTTCAATCACATCAGCTTTTACAGTCAATCTATGGCTTTCAGTAATTCAGCATACAAACCACATGTGATCCACAGCCTTGACTATTCACCTGGGGGAAAAAAATATTGGAAAAGACTTGTGGATACTAGAGGCTCTCCCCTAAATGAAGTTTTTGCCAAATCTAACCTTTCTGCATTTTGCATATGATTAAATGGCACCCAGAGGGTTTCTCAGAAATAAATGAGATCATTTTACCAAGCAGACCTCCTGCCTGATTGGTAAAGCCAAAAGGGAAAGATAGTGGATATAATTTAATATAATAGTTGAATGTAATTTTTCAGACGTGGTACTGCACCTGCTTGGACAGCTGCTCCTCGCACAGCTTGTACAGGGTGTAGAACTTGCGGCTCAGGACCTGGTTGTCCCGGAAGCCAGCGCTGGCCAGCTTCACCCTCATGATGATGGCCCTGTCCGGGACCATCATGGCCACCGTGCGGAACTGGATCTTCAGATTCTCCGGCAACTCCTGCCGACCCGCATAGCCTGGGTTCTTTCCCAGGAAAGGAAATGTCAAACAGAGGGACAGAATGAAGTTCAGTTTGAGAGTACTGGGCTGTGCTGGGTTGCCCTGGGTGGCTCAGGCATGCCACTCTGTTAGCAGCGGTCTTATTACTACACAAAATACAGATCCAGTACAAGCAGCATCAGCAGCTGAATTCTACATGAAGCTATACATGGTATAGCCCCAGAGTACATTACTGAAATGCTGTTTTTATACGACTCTGGGAGATTCCTTAGGTCATCAAACCAAGGGCTTTTGAGGATTCCTAGGACCAGGCTTAAACAAAAAGCTGATTGTGCGTTTAGTGTTCTTGTTTTTATTTTTATTGTTCATTTTCTGTATTTTATTCTCTTGCTTTTATCTTGCTTGTTTTATGTCTTGTTTTATGTTAACTTTTATCCTTCTCCACCCCTCATAGTATTTCATATCGCTACTGCTTTTTACAGTGTATAGCACTTTGTAACTTTGTTTAGAAAGGTGCTATACAAATAAAGATTGATTGATTGAGATTGAATTCATATTTTTAGAAGTAGTGGAATTAGTAACAGAAAAGCCTGCATCAGTGCCGTTATTTGCATTAAGCAGTAGCAGCAATCATAGTGGTGGTGAAAATGCCCGTACCGTGGAATTACGCAGAATTAAATCATCAATAAAATACTGCTTATTGATCTGTCGGCAGAGTCGAGGGCATAGGTGGAAATTAGTTAAGGCCATTTTGCCCATTGACACTAGCAGGTATATAGAAAGTTATTAATGTGTGAAATAGTAATAGTCACCAATCATAAGTGATGATCCGCCCCTATCAGTACTGCTGATGATGTGGTGGGATGGTCTCTGAGTGCCCTCATGGCTGCGTGCTCCCTGTGCCACTCACCTAATTAGTTATGCTAATAGATTGCTAATAGATGCTGCCCTAGATTACTTCTGCTGGTGCAAAAGTGGTGGTGCAAAAGTGTTATCACTACTCTTCCCCCTGATCCGGTGTGATATTTATCATAGTCATAATTGCACCTTTCCTCTTTTCTCCCTGGCTTCGTGGCACCTGCCCGGAGCTCACCTGCCCCAGAGTCAACCCCCCACCCCTGCCATGTGTTAGCCGGATGCCGCTGGCCCAGACCCTAGCTGCTGGTTCCATCCCCCGCCCTGCCCTGGTATCTGGAGGGATGAGGTCCACCCCACTCCTACACTTAGAATGCCCTTCCAGTGGTCTGTTAAGCCACATGAGCCTCAAGGACTATTTGTGTTGTTTTTCTCTGTATCCCACAATTTTCCAGGAGTTCATCTCGACCGCCTTTTAAGGGGTCAGGGAATAATTTTCCAGTTTCCTACATTGGCTCCAATGGTTTTCTGTTTTTTTGATTCCCTCTGGAAAATGCCAATTGTGAAGCGCTGTGTGACAACCTGTTTGTAAATGGCGCTATACAAAAATAAAGATTGATTGATTGATTGAAATAGTTCACTAGGATTCATAGTGGAAGCAGAGGCCCATCACACTACAGCTAAAGACAGCTGCGAGTTTCTCTTTCTGCACTTCCTACTATTCAATTGACAAGCAGTACGGTTATGAAAGGTAGTGACAACCATACTATAGTACTGCTAGCAGGTAGCAGAAAAAGTTAATTCCACTCAGTATTACCTGTGCAGTTTTGCCAACTATTTTCATGGGATGTTGCTAGTGATAGGTGGATTTGTTGATGTAATGATGTTAAATATTGTCACTTTTTTTAAAACAATTTGCTAGAGAGGTGTGAAAATTCAGTCAGTTGGGAACACTGTAAGTGTGTGAATCAGCAACAGCAGTTGCCTGCTGATCATAGGTGCGCACTGAATTCAGTTACATTATATTACATTACATTACAGTTGAATGAGTTCGGTTCCTTGTTGGATATTGCATTGCTTAAAACTCACAAAGTACTCTTAAATGCAGGAGCGAGTTCTGTTTCTCATTCATGACATTAGCATTCTCACTACACTCACAGATGTTTGTGTGGACAGGCACATAGTAACAGCACTGCGTACAGTTCGTTATTACAGTTATGGAGCCACAAGAAGGATGTGAGAGCGGGCCCTCAGATTGTTCAATAACAGGTCTGACACAGTGCAACAGTGGCTGCATTCTAGACTACATTCAAAACAATGAGCCAAGATGGTCTGTTCTCAACATTAATCATTCTTATACAGTGGAGTCTCAGAGATACGAATGCATCAGAAATAGAAGTAATTTGTTTAACTTTGAAAGTGACGTCAAAATGCACCAATATTAAGATTTGAATCATTTATTGACTGGAATCATTACTTGCAATGCTGCAGTCTTATTTTTGAATGGGTTGCTCTCACTTTGTAGCTGTGAACCTTAGTTTAATCATTTTTCTGTAACATCGCAGTCCCGTCTTGTCCACCTCCCTTGTGTTTCTTGCTATTCCGTTCCTTACGTATCATGTCTTGTTTTTGCTTTCACCCTGTGTCGTCATTGTTGCGGGGCGCGGTTCTCCGTTTCCGCATTCTGTTCCCTGTTTCCCCTCGTTAGTCTCAGCCTGTCACACTCACTCCCCTGCACATTTTGCACGCTGTGTCAATTTAGTTATTTCACCTTTTCTATTTAAGATCAGCACGCACTCACTCTAGTGCCAATCCGTACTTGTTTTCCTCGTACGGCTCTCGTTCGTTTCCCCCTGTCTATCCGTCTTGCCTGTTCGATTTCTGCCCGTGATATTTTGGTTTGTTCGTTTGTTTGTTAGTTTGTTTACTAGTTGATATTTTGGTTTGTTCGTTTGTTTGTTAGTTTGTTACTAGTTTTGTAGCTGTCCAGCTAATTCTGTTTTGCCTGCGTTTTGACTGTTATTTCCAGTCACCTTTTTTTCTTGTTATTAAACGCCTCCTGTGTGGAGCGCAATCTAACTCCGTTCCGAGTCTGCGTTTGGGTCCAGGTCTGCATTCACATTGTAACAGAATTAGCTGGACAGCTACAAAACTAGTAACAAACTAACAAACAAACGAACAAACCAAAATATCAACTAGTAAACAAACTAACAAACAAACGAACAAACCAAAATATCACGGGCAGAAATCGAACAGGCAAGACGGATAGACAGGGGGAAACGAACGAGAGCCGTACGAGGAAAACAAGTACGGATTGGCACTAGAGTGAGTGCGTGTTGATCTTAAATAGAAAAGGTGAAATAACTAAATTGACACAGCGTGCAAAATGTGCAGGGAGTGAGTGTGACAGGCTGAGACTAACGACGGGAAACAGGGGAACAGAATGCGGAAACGGAGAACCGCGCCCGCAACAATGACGACACAGGGTGAAAGCAAAAACAAGACATGACACGTAAGGAACGGAATAGCAAGAAACACAAGGGAGGTGGACAAGACGGGACTGCGATGTTACATTTTCTTGTACATTGGCTGTTATATGATACATCTCCTTTTCAGTGGCCCGTGGCCTCTTTTTGACTGGTCAGTCATTAACAATATTATATATCAATTCAGTATGAATTCTAAAGGAAGTAATGATAGACAGATTATTATTTTATTCCCCATTTTTCAGGAAAGGTCATTTCTTAGATGATTGGTTGGTTTCCCCCTACTCTTTCAATTACCTTCTTTCTTCCAGAAATGTGGTTGCCAATTATACCCTCTGTTTATCTCAATTCACCCTCCCCCACGGGTCTGCTGCCTGTCCTCCAGCTAACGAGTCAATTTTTCCAAGCCGGTAGCTCCACCTCCTCCGAGACGGAACCCGACCATGGATGCCCTTCCTGTTCCTTGACGAACTTGTGCCGGCTCACCTTTATATGCTAAATTACTGCTTTGCGTATACTTGTTGACCCTCATTTTCGCAAGTATTTCTATTTTTTTAAACTATCTGTACACCTATACATGGGTAAGCAATTGTAGTCCCTGATTCAAGGGCCAATTCAGAGCAAATCAAAGAATGGCCATAGAGAATTGGGACCAGCTGTGCAATATTGGAAATATGTATAGGCAAAATGGATAGAGGGCAACCAAGCACATGACATATACAGATAATTCACCCATTAGTTTCTGCTTTTCTACTTCATTAGGATTCTACTCACCCTCACTCTGCATCGCAAAGTAAGCAGAGCCCACAGTCTCCAAAACCAGCAGCCATAATATTTTCAAACCCGTTCATTCCTTTTCCAAATTCGAGACATACATTTACTGCCAAGCCAAAGGTTTTTGAAATGAGGTTGAGGATTCAATGCTCAGAAGGAATCAATTAGCGATATGAAGTGGCTGGATGCCAGGCACTTCAAAATTACAGCTGCAATGCCAGATATATGCCTCCCACCCACTATGGCTTTTTCTGCTCCTCTAAGAGGAGATGACCAGTTTAAGGGGCGTTTCAATAAAATAAAAAAAGAGCTCAGAGATGTTTTCATCATAGTCCAGTCAGCATCAATAAACTTGTGTGAGCACTAGGCCAGGGTGACGAGATTGGAGACAGCAGTCACAAACAACCACTGATGCACAGAAAGAAAAAGAAAATAACAAATTGAGCGTCTATTAAATTGAGGGGAGGTGGTGCGTCTTAGGGGCTGAGATTGTCTCCGAGGAAAATGGACTGACTCAGACGGGCCCAGAGATTTGTTATCGATGCTTCCCTGGCTGTGGATGATCCATGTTTTGTTATAAGTCATTGGGAATGCGCAAACATAACAGGCAGGGATAATGATGCCTGCCTGGCTGCCTGCTCTGGGAGAAACAAAAACAGAGACAGGAAGTGGCTTGGAAAATTGATGAGCATGTCAGTCAGCCCATAAAATATGGTGCCGGTGTCTTTTTTAGAATAAAATACAGAAACAGTGGCAAAGATCATGGGTGGTTTTTGATGTGGTATGGTTACTTCATGAGATGGATCACTACATATTTTGAGCAGACATAAAACCAAGACCCAGTACACTACCTGGCAAAGATCATGTACCAAGGTACACCAGAACATTCCGTTTTCAAGCAGGTGTAATTAACGCTTTTCACGTTTTGTCCTGATTGAAATCCGACTACTCATAAACTACTAATAATATTTTCGTTTTGATGGAAATTGGATCTGATAATCGGCAGGATGTTGTATTGCAACATTGACATATCCTGGAGTGACTTGAACATTGGATTTATCCTGTATATATCTGTTCTCACCATGGTCAGGAAGATCCCGAACTCCCGATCCATGTTCACTATGTCCCCATCTGTGAACACAAACTGGTCCTTCTTGTTCTTCTTGCACTGCAGCACGATGTAAATCTGTTGGGCCGCCACAGAGAGCACCGGCAGCTCAATTCGGTTGAATTCGTCAAAGCAGCCCCATGCTCCGGCCTGCGCCAAGCCTGGTCACAAGGAGTTCACACAATTCAGATTCCACACTTATTTCACCCACAGGTCCATTTCTGAATTCACATTACCTTTACTCTTTTCTTTATTTAGAAAGCCAGCTCAATTGAACTTGTCTTCCTGGGTTCATACAGAAATATGATACAAATACATACAAACATAAAATAAAATAAAATCTGAGCATAACATTCACACAAAATAACAATGAAAGTACAAAAACTCCAGCTCTATCTCACAATGTATGTTTCTCAGATTGTTTTCATTTTTTTGTAAATGAAAGTTTCATCCGGACACTCCATATCTAGTTGTATAATTACAGTACTGTGCAAAAGTCTTAGGCCAGTCTGAAATTTCTAAATAAAGCCATTTATCTGAGCAGTAAGTGTTTATTTGGTCAAAAAAAACCCTGATATATAACATTGAAGTAAACACAAAGAAGCAATAATACAATGAAAAGTAACAAAAACGTATTGTGTTTTTAAAACAAGTCCGTACTTTGGCCCCTTTATACCAAACCATGAACCCAGCAATGCACCATGTTGCAGTTGTTTACACCAGACCCTGTGTGGCCTACCTTAGAAAGCAAAACTGGAGCAATTCGCTTTGGTAGACTGTCGTGTAACTTTTTCAAACAGTCCTGTGGTAAATTCTTCCAAGCTTCTTGCAGGATTTGCCATAACTCTTCTTTTGACTTTGGCTGCTTTTTGTTCTTTTCCCTGTCCAAGTGATCCCACACAGCTTAAATTATGTTGAAGTCAGGGGTCTGAGGTGGCCAATCTAATACCTTGATTGCACACTTCCGCTCCAATTAGGTCTTAATCGTGTTGACGGTGTGTTTGGGGTCGTTATCATGCGGAAAGATAATGTTTTTGTCAATCAGTCATTTTCCCAAAGGCAAAGCATGACGAATCAAGATCTGTTTATATATCTCAGCATTCATAATTCCATTTTGACCAGATCCCCTACACCATTAGTTGAAATTACAGACCCCCAGACCATGACAGAGCCACCACCATGCTTCGCAGAAGGCTGCAGACATCCATCAGTGTACTTCTCGCCAACTCTTCTTCTGACATACTGGTGTCTTTGTTAACCAAAAATGTCAAATTTGGACTCAGCGCTCCATAACTTTGTGCCACTGGTTGTCGCTCCATGCTTCATGGTCTTTCGCATATTGCAATCTCTTCTGCTTTTTGCCTTTCAGCAAGAATGGTTTCTTAGCTGCAACACGTCCTACTAGACCTTTTCTTATAAGACTTCTTCTCACGATCTGAAATGCAGAGTTATAGGGCCCAGGTGCAGAGACGAATCCAAAATAAACTGATTGTTTAATTAAACACTGAACAAATTCAAACACGAGAACTGAGTAAACCACTAACACAAATCTACCTGAGAAGCAAGGTCTAAACTCTGAATGATTGGGCCAAAACACAAAAGCAGGCTAACACTAGGAAACAAAGATTCAAGACAGAACACAGACTAAAGAAAACAGGCAGTTTATATAAGGGGCAAAACAATACACATGTGGAATTACTCAGGATACTCAAGACAATCACACAGACAATCAGAAGCAATACTAGACTAATGCGGCGAGCAGGAACCATTACACAGTCGAAGCTTTTCTGCCATATGCTGAGCAAACACTTCAATGGATTTCCTTCTGTCCCTCAAGGAAGTGACCTTTAAGTACTGTTCATCAAATGCAGACAGCTTTTTGGGTCTTCCACTGCATCTTCAACTTGTCCAGTTTCAAATATCATAAAAGCTTGAATCCCACATCTTGAAAATCCGGTTAGGCGGGCTATTGCTTGCTGATAATTGCCTTGTTGATGCAAAACTATAAACAAAGCCTTGAAGAGAGGCTCGAAGAGAGGTTTGAAAACCAAACCTGTGTTCTTCTAGCCATCTCACAAGATATCAATAACTTTTAAGAAAACACAAAATTCTTGTTACTTTTTATTTCATTAATGTTTATTTGTATGTATTCTAATGTTATATAGTGTTTTTCCAAGCAAATAAACACTTACTGCTCAGATAAATTGCTTTAAACATAATTTTCTTGGATGGCCTAAGACTTTTGCAAAGTACTGCATGTCTTGAGTTAGTGGTGAGAAGCTGTTGGAAGCAAAGGATGTCTCAACAGTGTGCATGCGCAAACTCTTGAGGGGTATCCCAGAACATAAGGCCTCATATTTTATGCTTTTTACTTGATTCTCATGTAACCCTCTCTTCATTTTCATTGGTTTTAACTATGTCATAGAGTACTTTGAAGGCTTCTGGGATCCCCCTCGAGAATATGCAGATGCGATTTTGAGACTTCATCTGCTTCCAGCAGTTGTCTAAATCGTACACGATTTCAGAAACATCTACAGAATTTTCACAGACAAACTATGCCTATGATTCACAATCCTTTTCCTTATTCACAACTGATAAGAGTGTCAGAAAATTATAGATATTCAAGATATCAATTTGGTGTTATTTTATTTGGGTTTTGGTGTACATTTCTAGAAATAGAGCAGTATTCATCAAAGGGGATGGTTGGTGATTGGCTATCTATAAGGTGTCTAAACTTGGGCAACAATGACATTGGGCATCATAAGGTCATGTGTTACCGCCCCTGCAGTTCAAGCTCTGTACAAGTACAAGCTGGGCTTCCAGCCTAAATTCTTGTTACAATGGGGAAATAGCATCCCAGACTTCAAATGAAATACATTTTTCTTATATATTTGAATGGGAAGCCAGGCTTTTACAGGACAGATTTTAAGATGTTTGAAATTTGATGAAATAGCACAATCTGACAATAGTCAGTGCAATCAATCAAAATGACAATAGTCAGTGCAACCTGAAAAACAGGAAAAAACGAACAAAATGTAAAAAAAAATATTAAAAAAATAAGAGCATTCTAAAACAAGCCAGCAGTGTCCACTTTGCTGAATTAGTTTATTAATTAACATTGTTTTACACATAGGTCCCACTATTAAAGTGCTTATGACGTACCCTTATGCACAGAAATCCGGGTTTAACACGGTATTCTAACCCGGGTTTGGCCCCTTTATACCAAACTATGAACCCAGTAATGCACCATGTTGCAGTTGTTTACACCAGACCTGGGCATGCAAGTCACATTCAATAAATGTCACACCCGAATACTAGTTCGGGCTAGAGTGAGAGTCCCGATTAACAACTGAGCTAGCTAGCCGCTAATTAAAACCACTGGTCAGTTTGTAACATCTGTGGCAGCCGGGAGGGAGTAGTGAGGGGAATGGTTATAGAGGGCAGGTATGTGGCAGCACGCTGGCTCCACCCCATGCCCATATTAGGGCTTCCTGCTCAACGAGCTGCACTGGGGGAGAATCTCAGCGCACCTGAAAGGAATCACGGGGCTGAGTGACCATGCTACAAAAATAGGCGTGGCACTCAGCCAGCGAGAGTTCCGCAAGGGAAATCAAACAGAGAGAGTGAATAGAGAAATAAGAAAGGAATACAGTGCTGTGGAAATTAAGTGTTTGATAATTTGTTTGGATAGGAGAACCTGCTTTGTGCAACAAACTTGGAACGTCTGACAACCCGACTGGAAAACCCGCCCTGGACCGTGTGAGAATCTGCGCCTGTGTACCGACCCCAGCTATCAGCCCCGACGATTCTCACGGATTACGGATTTCCCAGAAAACCCCAAGTGACTCTCTCTCCCCTTTTCCCTTTCACTAAAAATATAATAAAATACCAGTGATTATTTCATTCCTTTGGTTGTGAATCTCGTTAATTATCTGGCTTGGTTTCGTGACAACTCCACACTCCCCAGGGTTTGTCACACATTCTAGTGTTGTGTTCTGCGTCAAGGGTTTAGAGATTAACAAAAGGTAAAGATGTTAATGGACAGATATTCACTCTTTGGGACCTAATACTATACACATGCACAACCAATCATTTTATTAGTTTGATCCTTTCTTGCAGTTCATGGTTTTTACAGAGGAGAGCTCTCATATTTATATAGAGCGCTTTTCATATTTCTAACAATAGCTAATCCATTTTCCTTTTTTTTGCCATATGTTAAATAGGAAACCCGAGTTGCCCTTATATGCTGAATCAGACACAGCAATGTGTCCTGTTGGATCCAGGTCTTGATTCGGGTCGAATCGCCGTGTCCAGGTCAAGCATTTCAAGCAAAGCTGAACCTGGTAATAACCTGTGTTACTATGTTGGTGTAAAAATGGTATGTGTGGGCACTGCACAAAAGATGCATTACTGGTTCAGTAGCAGTCTGTCATAGTATCATTTTTTCATAGGAAAAGAGCTCCCTGCCACCAATCTCATGCAACCACTTTACATTGGAGGCTACATTACATTTTAAGCATTTAGCAGATGCTCTTATCCAGAGCGACTTTACTGTGATACAGCTAGGATCCAGACCAGCCTTAAACAAATACTGAACTTGGCATGAATTCTGGATTCTATATGAGTTCATTCGAAGACAAATCTATCAATTACCACTGGCAATTCCCTGCTCCAACTGGGAGAGTCTTTCTCTTTTTCTTATATGATTGTCTGGAGGATCAGATTCTGTTGCAGCGATGTATGGCAGGGCAATCTAAAACCATCTGTTCCACACAGGAAATAATAACATTCTCAGTATGTAGTGAGGAATAAGATGGATACAATATAATTATCTTTAATATCAAACCCATTCATACTTTATATAGCGAGCGCATTTGTCTGTTTTGGCACATGGCCAGTTGTGTTGAGTGCTAAAAACATTTCATTAAATGGACCTTCCCTATGCGGAGGAAAATGAGCTTGTTCTATTGCTGTGTTGGTCTCTGAAGAGTCTTCCAGTCTTGAGCACAATGAATCCCCAAGCAACACCAACACATTAGTCGCTTGTGAATCATCATCCTGCACCTGACATCAAAAGGCCTTTTGTCCTTCCACCTCCCTCCTTCCTCCCGCCCTGAAGTCTCCTCTCCGCCTCCAAGCGCACCTGCATTCAAGCCACACAGCAAATCCCAGGCCAGAGCAGGATTATTCACACCATCGGAAATGTCCTCTCTGCTTTTGGAAACTAAAGGCTAGTGGGAATGTTATACATGTCTCCCACCAGAGGTCAAGTTCGTCAACCACAAATAAGTCAATGAGGCAGTTTCAGGGCTGAGGTTCTCCCCTACCTCCTCTAACACTGGGAGAAAATGAAGTCCACCCAACCGTCACATGCCAGCATTGGTCACACTGCTGGTTGCAGGCCATGCATACGCAGAATGCAGGTAGTGAGTGAGTGAGCTCATCAGAGTGTTTCAGAACCTAAATTACCAACTCCACTTTCAACTGAGTCATCTTTAGGCCTGGGTCTAGGCCTGGGTTCCCCCTCTGTTAAGCGTTTTGTGACAATCAGTTGTGAAAAGCACTATACAAATACATTTGATTTGATTTGATCTTCAAGGCAACTGATGAGATGAGAAGTGTTCATGAGTCATTCATGAGCTGGTATAATTCATGTTAATATACACCGTAATGGAGTGAAATATAATATTGACAGAGTAACAAATAAAACAATTATCTGATTAACACCTAACAATGAATGCACCCCATTTTAATAAACGTTGTTTCAGATTTGTCTAGCTTTATTTGGATTATTACCGCATTCTAAATTAAGTATGAACTTTTGCGGATATAAAATACAGTATGTGTCCCGCAAATTCATTCATATCGTGCATTTGGACTCACTACACTTTGGACTCGCGGGCACATATCTGTATTCAAATCCGTATTTTATATTTGTAAAAGGTTTGTACCAGGACTGTTGCTAGACTTTAAGCATTACTAGGGCCCGGGCCGCTAGCACCCACACCCTAAAAATGACGGTTAAATGTACACCACTAAGTTTTATAACACCCCCATTTTTCCAGTTTTTACAGAAATTTAAGCAGTTCAAGTCCAGTGAATAACCTGATATGATACAAAGGTAAGTGCCAGATGTAAAAAAAAAAGTTATGTAAATTTCAGAGTTATAAAAAAAGGCCCTTTTCAGGGAACAAGTAATGGGTTAACAACTTACAGCTGTTCTGCAGCAATGAAAGTAAATTAAGCCTTGAAAGTTGATGCAAACAATTCCTACAGGTGTCCCAACCCTCTGTCTGTACAAAAGCAGTGTTGGAATAGACTTACTGCACCCTCTGAAGCATTATTTGGACAATATTGCACTGTAGGAAATAGTATATTGCTATCATAATGGTGAGAAAAAGGCAATTAACAAAGGAAGACAGACAGACCATTATAACCCTTAAAAGTGTAGATCTTTCCTTTAGAGAAATTGCAAAGAAGGCTAAGGTGTCAGTGAGTATAGTTTTCTACACCATCAAAAGGCACTTGGAAACTGGAGGAAACTGACTAGAAGAGGTCTGACAGACCCAAAGCCACAACAAAATCAACAGTCAACAGCTGGCGTGATAGGCGGCTCACAGGACAACAGCTTCAAGCACAGCTTAACACTGGTCGAAGTAAGGAAGTCTCAGTTTCAACTGTGAAGAGAAGACTTCGAGCTGCAGGTCTGACAGGTCATTTGGCAGTAAGAAAACCATTGCTAAGATGGCAAAATAAGAAAGGAGGCTTGCCTGGGCCATGAAGCACCACCAGTGGACTACTGAAGATTGGAAGAAGGTCTTATGGACCGATTAATCAAAATTTGACATGCAAGTGCAGCTTAGCAGCATCTAAGGATAGCTTCAGATAAATCTAAAGTTCCTTAGATTGAATTTCATGGTGTTACACACCTGCTTCACATGCTTCTTAAAAGATAGCTGTGAGTCAAGAAGGATTCCAAAATATTTAAAATGTGAAACCTTTCACACTTTACAATGATGTCTGGTTGACTACTTTCATTTTTCTTTATATAAAAATACATGCAAGCAGTATTACTTTCATTAAGCGTAAGGCAGGACCCTGAGAGCTAATAATTTTGGCCATTGCTGATGTTAATTTTGCAGCCACATCTTGTCTGTCTTTTCCATGTACAGAAATTACAGTGTCAACTTCAGGATATACAAGTGGCAGGTAATTAACATACAAACGAAATAAAAGTGGTTGTAGGATTGAGCCCTGCGGGACACCAACAGGACAATCAGCAAAAGATGAAGTCTTATTTCCAACTGGTGCATTGCTTTCTCATAGTTAGATAAGACTCCATCCATTTGATTGCATCCACAAATAGATTCAATTGGACAGTTTTGAGAGAAGGGCATTGTGATTTACTGCAGCAAATGCTTCTCTCAAATCTACAAATACAGCACTCCCATTGTCTAGTTTTACTTTGATTTTTTCAATGATGTGGCAGTTAGCCGTTTCAGTCGAGTGATTTGTTCTGAAACTGAATTGCATGGGATGGAGAGGCTTGTCCTGAATTTAAAAAGTCTGTTAACTGTTCAGTTACCACTTTCTCTGCAACCTTGGATATTATTGTTAAAATACTGATGGGTCTATAATTGACAACATCAGTTGGTTCTCCTGTCTTAAAAATAGGCACTACAACTGCAGACTTCCATGCATTTGGGAATGTTGACTGTTTTATTGACAGGTTAACAAGGTGCGCAATAGGAGTGCCGAAAGAGTATTTATTGTTTCTTTAGAAGTTGAATCCCACTGAAATACATATTTTGCCTTTGAGGTTTATAAAGTGATTTTGCAGACCTTTCCTTCAGGGACTTCAGTTATATTAAAAACAGGTTTAGAGGGATTTTGGGGTGATATTTCTTTGATTCTTGGACCACAATTGTGTGTCAGACTCTGCACTGAATCAGTAAAGTATTTGTAAATGTGAAGGCAATTTCATCAGGATCATGAGTCCTTTTACTTTCAGTTCATGTCCCTTTCCTCAATTCTGCCTGCAGTCTGTCTTTGTTAATTTATTGATGTTCTTCCATATCAATTTGCTGTTTCCTTTTGCCTCCTTGATAATATCAATAAAAAAGTTAGCTTTAGCCTTTCTTAATTCATTAACTACTTTGTTGCGTAGGTCTTTAAAAACTCATCTATCATGACTTGATCCAGACCTAAGTGCAGTTTTCAGAGCAAAGTCACGTTTTTTAACTTTTGCATTTGAAAAGCAGTCGCAATGCTTTAGTAAATCTGGCCCAGGATAAAATACAACATTTTGCCACATGTAGTCCTGTGGGATCGAACCCACAACCTTGGTATTGCCAGTGAGCTATGGGACTACTAAAATGATTTGTTATGCAAATAATGAAGCATAACCCAGTCGTACTGCTGTACCTTTGTAGATGCGCCCCAGGCCCCGGTAGTCCATCTGGTCAGAGCAGTTGAACACCACGACATACTTGCCCAGGCAGCGGCCCATATCCTTGGTGGTCTCTGTCTTGCCTGTGCCAGCAGGCCCGGCTGGTGCACCTCCCATACTCATCCCTAGAGCCTGGGACAGGGTGATGTAGCACCTGCACAAACAGTGAAAATCTGTCAAAAACACCTATTCTGAACCAGTTTTTTTATTTTTTATAAATCCCTGATAGGCAGCTCACACTCGTATAGGACCAGCCAAATATGGGTGAGTTAGACCGCTATGCTCTCCGCCAGCCCCCAGAGAAGGTGATTTTGCTAGTACTGGGAAAATTGCATCAATTTCTTCTGAAATGTGGGGCAGATAATTTACACATTACACCTCACAGTACCCTACTCCCTACACTCCACACACACTACACCCCACTCCACACCCCACAGTACCCAACTACACACACACTCCACACCCCACAGTACCCCACTCCACACACACTCCACACACACTACACCCCACTCCACAGCAAGCGCCAGGGCTTGTGAAGAGCACATTTTGACACTTGCTTTTCACTACAATAAAATGGAGCATGTAATTCGATGCTATCATATGGTAATACTAAACTAAACTAAATTAACATGCATGTGTATATCCGTTTCCTACTGAGAAAAACGCTTTTTTCAGTTAGAAACTGATATAGGTAATACAATGTGTTTATTATCAATATCAATTGTTTCACTGATGCACTTGTGATGCTCTGCATAGACCTGATGTCCTGCATTTTGACCTGCATCGCACAACGACGGATGTTGTTCTGCATAAAATATATATCCTTTATGTTATTATTTAAGTATTAAGTAATATCGATTATCACTGAGTGTCAATTAACATTGTTTGAGAATTCAATTGCTGTAATTTTGACTATTGCCACATTTAAAATAAAGTACACATTTTTAACACAAAATATGAGAGAAATCTAACCTTTAATTAAGCTCTATTTTTTCTTAAAAACATGTGTCACAATTATTGGCATCCTTAGAAATTGTTACGAACAAAATCTAAATGAAGTATAATCCCATTTATATGTCCTTTTTTTAAGTTCATCTGAGTCTTTAGGAACTCTATCTCTTTTGGTTATCCATGACTTCCTGTTTAACTGGAGTATAAATATGAGGTGACACACAGGCCAAACTCCCTTAGTCATCCATCAACATGGGGAAGATCAGAGAATACACAAATGAAATGAGACAAAAGGTTGTTGACCTTCATAAATCAGGTAATGGCTATAAAACAAATAGCTACATGCCTGAAAATACCCATCTCCACTAGTAGGGCAATCATTAAGAAGTTTAAAACAACTGGAGCTGTGATTAACCTGCCTGGAAGAGGATGCAAGTGTATTTTGCCCCCACGTACAGTGATGGTTCGAGAGGCAAACATTTCTCCAAGGATCACAGTTGGAGAATTGTAGAAGTTGGTTGCATCTTGGGTCAGCAAGTCTCCAAAACTACAATGAGACACCACCATGCCAACAAGCTATTTGGAAGGCTTGCCAGAAGAAAGCCTCTGCTGCAAATTAATTATCACACACCAAACTTGCACAGTGCATAATTTTTTATTGACACCCCCCCCATTGCGCTGCCCAACCCATGTTGAAGCAAACGTCTTTATTGCTGACCACAGAACTACCAAACTGCGGGGAAGGTGAGAAATATTCAGTTTCCCCTGGCCGAAACTAGCAATTACAATACTGTCCAGGTGCATTTTCACTACCGTCCTCCCCAAACTAGAGCCCATTGTATGTATCACATAACCAGTAGTCGAATGGGTGAGGGGAGGGGAGAAGACAATGCAATATGATCAAGTAATTACCCATTATACATGTCATTAAAACTGGTCAGAGACAATATATTGTGGAGGTAATCTAATTACAATTTCTATACAGATGTAAGTTTGGAAATGGTACCTATAGCATCACAGAGACTTCTGTTTGTGCTGACTATTGTTACGATGGCAATCTGTTTCAATCCACCTGGAAAGCATTCTGGCTAACGGGGCTCTGGTTGAATAGATTTGACAACAGAACTGATTTATTGTATGTGTTTTGGATACACAATTGATGTGGACACTTGGATAAACAATTGATGTGGGAACCATAACATTTTTTATTATCTTAGAATTGATCTCATATCTATACAAGAGGTGTAATTTTCTCGCAAAAAAAACCCATAGGAAGTAGAAGTGTGCAACCCTTTGGGGTAGCACAAACAACAATTATTTATCTGGAAACTGCTATGGCTTTAGAGGGGAAAATCATCATGTGTAGATCGTTTTGTCTTTATTTGACATTTGATGTATGTGGAAGGCATTGGTCTAGGCAGGGGAATCGGGATGATCAAGGACCACGCCTACTGGCAGGGCAACTAGGGCAGGGCAACTTAAAAAATCACCGATTTTGAAAAAACACAAGGTATGTGTTTATACCTAGTGTTTTGCTGAAAGGCGGTTTTGATTTAGTTTATTAGTTGTGGCTGGAACCCATGAGGGGGGCGGCTAAAGACCTTTTTGTTTTTTATTTTATTTGTCTGTGCTCGACCTCGACCCCTCCCTCTCTCCCTCTCTCTCTCTCCCTGTCCCTCTCTCCTTCTCTGTGTCCATGTGAGAGTGAACAATAAAAGCAGCAGACCAATAACTCTATCCCTGCATCCTTGTAGATGCTGATACTTGATTCCTCATGGTACAACTGTTTGATGAACAAGCACTGATCCGAACACTTTCATTCTGCATAATTATCACTTTTTATAAACAGCACTTTTAAGTCCCAGGATACAGTGAATTTCCCTTTAATTGAAGACAAATACTAGCTGTTGTCGTTCGGTTGCATACCTGTCTGTCAGAGGGGTGATGACCAGTCTGTCCGTACAGCCCAGGTACTCATTGCAGTAGCTGAACTCCACGTCTGTGATCTGGATGACACACCTGTCCACGTCCTCAATGAAGTAGAAGCGAGACTGCTTCTGCCACTCGAAGTCGGCCGTTGAGCGAATGTTCATGCGAACCTAAGGAAATAGTGTGGTTTGCTAACCCAGCATGGAATTTTATGACCAAATTATATGGATACTGTGATTGTTATGGATTCCTTTGGAACTAACCTTCCCATACCAAATGACTGAGAGCTAAAAAGAGAGATAATGTTAGGCTAACATGTGTGCTTTTCTCTTAAGGGAGGTAATGCAAGCATGAGATCGAGCATGAGAGGCCCATGTAAATTATGTATTATGTATCTGTCAATTGGGGTAAAGATGGTAAAAAAAAACATCCTGTCCTATATTAAATGTATATCACCCAGCCAGAATGTTTATGTTTTGTGTTCCTTACAAATGAATAGGAATGGAAGCTCACCAGGTCATCGAATATATCTTTCTGATGCACGTGGATTGTGATCAGGGTCTCGTACTTCGTCCGTTCAATCTTGGTCAAGTCCCGAGTCGTCATATCAATCAGTTCATTCAGCATATCTAAGAACTTCTGATTGGTGGTGTGCATGACCTGTTGCGAAGTACAAAAATATTGCACTAAAACTGAAGTAATCACCCAAACTGAAATTGAAATTGCCCAAAATAACATTCTCATTAGTACATTAAGGGCCAATGGCCACTCATTTCTGTGTAGTCACTAATTATTGTATCACAGTACCTTTTTAATTATTCCTCTTGTAATGCAAAGTATATGTTAAAGAAGAACCCTTCCAGATATCTGTACTATCTGTGATGTGCTGTAAAGGTAAGAAAGCACCTTTTTGTCCACTTTGGCCACACTGAGAGCCTCCTCTGAGTCCCTGGTCCAGATCATCTGGATGCCTAGCAGGCCGACCTGAGCCGGGAACATAGACTGAAACTCCACCAGCTTGAGCCCCGGGTCGCCGACAGCCATGTAGGCCTGGTGGATGATGTTATGGATGGTCTTCCGCACCCCTTCAAGCAAGAGTCCGAGCCATGCCTCCACATTTCCCTACAATAGACAGACAGAAGACAGCTGGATCTCCTGGTGCCTGCACAACATCCCAGATCCTTGTCTCACTGTTCCTCATCACACCCAACTAAACACTACCTGGACTGAACATAAGAAATAAATATAAAATATATAATATTATAAAAACAATTGAAAGCAAAAGGAAAATGTTTCTTTGCCTAAAGGCAAAATAAAAATAAATAAAATAAATTGTAGTTGATAGGATGTCTTGTTTTTTTTAAGTTCAGTTAAGGAAGCACAATATTTAATAAAAATCCCTCTTTAATGAATTGTCCATAAGAGGAAGCTCCCCTCTCTGAAACAATGTCAATTTGTAGACGTGCACATGGAGCACAAGTCCAGAACCGTCCATCTTGTCCATAATGTTTAAACATACACTATTATGTTGTGAAAGTGGAACTCATATTAAAAGCATATTTTCATATGATAAATGTGTTTTCCTAAATTTTACAATGATTTGTAAATATTTATTTTCTAAAACATCTGGTCCCCCTGCACCTTTCCAACTGTTTTATTACACACAACATGAGACTACAGGACTCATGTATAGCTTAATCTATTTCGTAAAAACAGAAATAAACAACTTGATTAAACAATGTCAAAGAAAAAGACATTTGCGGTATGACAGCATTTTCAGAGGATGACCAAAGGAAATGTGCAGTTTGCATGTCCTGGAACAACCATCAACTTAAGCAACCACTTGAAAAGAGGAAGTCATTTTCTTTCTATTTCTAAATTTATAGGCTAATGTAATTATTCGAAATGTATTCAATATACAACTAGACAAACTAGTATATTTATCTATAGGCTCATCCACAATATTGTGTAGATAACTCCCCTTCAGCATCGAAGTTAACACAGAGGACACTTGACCAGAGCGGCACGGTGGTGCAGTGGATAGCACTGTCGCCTCACAGCAAGAAGGTCTCGGGTTCGAATCCAGGCCGGGGGCCTTTCTGTGCGGAGTTTGCATGTTCTCCCCGTGTCCGCGTGGGTTTCCTCCGGGTACTCCGGTTTCCTCCCACAGTCCAAAGACATGCACGTTAGGCTAATTGGAGAGTCTAAATTGCCCGTAGGTATGAGTGTGTGAGTGAATGGTGTGTGTGCCCTGCGATGGATTGGCGACCTGTCCAGGGTGTATTCCTGCCTCTCGCCCGGAACGCATGCTGGGATAGGCTCCAGCCCCCGCGACCCTGACCAGGAATAAGCGGCTTAGATAATGGATGGATGGATGGGGGCCGGGGGCCTTTCTGTGCGGAGTTTGCATGTTCTCCCCATGTCCGCGTGGGTTTCCTCCGGGTACTCCGGTTTCCTCCCACAGTCCAAAGACATGCACGTTAGGCTAATTGGAGAGTCTAAATTGCCCGTAGGTATGAGTGTGTGAGTGAATGGCGTGTGTGCCCTGCGATGGATTGGCGACCTGTCCAGGGTGTATTCCTGCCTCGGAACGCATGCGCCCGGCGACCCTGACCAGGAATGCTGGATGGATGGATGGGGCCGGGGGCCTTTCTGTGCGGAGTTTGCAGTTCTCCCCCCGTGGCGGTTTCCTCCCACTGACCAGGGAGAGTCTAAATTGCCCGTAGGTATGAGTGTGTGAGTGAATATGGATTGGTCCAGGGTGTATGGATGCTGGGACAGCCCCCCCGCGACCCTGACCAGGAATAAGCGGCTTAGATAATGGATGGATGGATGGACACTTGACCAGATGAGAACCCCTCTCCCTTAAAACCCCCTGAGGTCGACGGGAGCGCCGACGCTCCCAGCAGCAATAAAAGTATATTACTATTTCTAACGTCGCAAGATTTTATCATACACACGCGGCAAAAACATTGACAGAAACCTTAGAATCGCGACTTTCAGATTTGAGCACTGGCAAATAATATGGGATTTTTAAAATTAGGTTAATTAGACCAAAAGTAATTTGAAACCAAAAGTGCATTTCACTCTCTTTTTCTCCCTTCTATTGACATGGTAACTCGGTGCTAGTTTCGGGGAGGTGTGTGGGGAGGGGCGTGGGGCCATGTGTGAAAACGCCGGTAAACAACACATAAAATGTCCCGACAATTTGAAACACGTTTTATTCAAGATGGCAAGATTTTCTGCGTTCGAGTGTTTGAGAGCATTGATGGAAAGCGACGAGGACAACAGCTCATCATGTCCCGATTCTGAAGAGGATTCAGATGAAGAGAGACAGCATTTTCAATTTAGAATTGATCCAGATGAGGACCTAACTGACGAAGAGTAAGTAACTATATTTTATTTGCCGTGTTATCAAATACTCGTGAAAATGTATGAATTCCGCGTCTTGTGACTACATATTCCGCTTGTTGCAACTTAACAAATTGCAATATGTACTCAAGATCTATGTAAAAATACTTTTCAAACAGCCTAAAAAGTTATAAAAACTCTTATGTAGCATCATGTCTGTGTTTACGCTTGCGATCTGCCAGCAACAGTCTGTGTATGCTGACATTTATTTTATTTCCCTTGTTTTCAAATACTCGTGTAAATATATGAATTCCGCGTCTTGTGACTACATATTACGCTTTTTGCAACGTAACAAATTGCAATATGTAGGCCTACTCAAGATCTATGTAAAAATACTTTTCAAACAGCCTAAAATGTTATAAAAAATCTTATGTAGCATCTTGTCTGTGTTTACGCTTGCGATCTGCCAGCAACAGTCTGTGTATGCTGACATTTATTTTATTTCCCTTGTTTTCAAATACTCGTGTAAATATATGAATTCCGCGTCTTGTGACTACATATTACGCTTTTTGCAACGTAACAAATTGCAATATGTACTCAAGATCTATGTAAAAATACTTTTCAAACAGCCTAACATGTTATAAAAAATCGTATGTAGCATCTTGTCTGTGTTTACGCTTGCGATCTGCCAGCAACAGTCTGTGTATGCTGACATTTATTTTATTTCCCTTGTTTTCAAATACTCGTGTAAATATATGAATTCCGCGTCTTGTGATTACATATTACGCTTTTTGCAATGTAACAAATTGCAATATGTACTCAAGATCTATGTAAAAATACTTTTCAAACAGCCTAAAATGTTATTTAAAAAAAGCTATTCACTGTAATGCTCTGATGTAGGTGTGTCCTTACAACCTTTTTCTTTTTATGTTTACAGTGACGACGATGTGGAAGACAAAGCACCTACTCCTCCACCAAAAAGGCCACGCAGGATACCTACACAAAGGTATGTGTCTTATGTGCATTATTGTTAGGCTGTATGACTTGTAATATGTGGCATTCCCCTGTATATACTGTAGTTTGTGTGCTGTTTTCAATAAATCTTCCAAAATGAAAAAAGCATATTTTTTTCTGTCTTCTGCATGGCTCACTGACTTGCTTACTCTGATGGCCTTTGAGAGAGAGATGGCCCATCTGACAGATCTTAGAGGTGTGGACAATGAATAATGAATATTCAGGTATTTAGCATTTAGCCCTCCCACAGCCTGAAATAAATGTGACCAGTTCTGATAAAAAACTGTTTTTTAGCTATTTAGATCTCAGATGTGCTAAACTATTTTCACACCCTTACATAACCAAGACCTTGATGAACAAACGCACATTGGCAAAACAATTTGTCACTATAGTTTAGTGTGTGCTTTCACAACTTTTGTGTCGGCAGAAACATTTACTATTTTTAACTTGTGTGTTTGTAGATCTATTTACAAGCTGCATATGATACTGACCAAACTATTGATGGCATACAAATGTAGCTGTGATTGTCCTTCAAATAAAAATATCAAACACTTTGGAGTAAGTGTGTGTTAAGTTGATGAAATTGAGATAAATATCAGACCATGCCAAAATCACAAACCATCTCAAAGCTTAGCACGGACCTCAGAGGGTTAAAAAAGGGAAAGAGACATAACAGACAGCATCTTTACATACATAGCATTGGGCATGAGGCCAGGTAACATGAGGCCAGTGAGCATGAGCCAGGTAACATGATCGAGGAATTGGTTTCAAAAAGATGCTGGAAAGGGGGGTCTCTGGTAGAGCAAGCACTCGCCCGGAGTGCAGGTTGCCCACTGCAGCCGAGGTTTCAAATAGCGGCTGCGCCAGCCTAGCTTTGGGTATAATTGGCCACCAAATTGGGAGAAAAACAGGGAGAAACTCTGAAATAAAAAAAATAATAAAAATAATAAAAAGAAAACAATGCTGGAAACTCTGGAGCCCCCAAGAAAGAGACGTTTACACCATGAGGGCAAAATGTACACACGCAAAATAAGCCATTCTGGCACACACTGAAAACCTGTGTGGCTGCCACTTTCACAGCTGACATGTGGGCCTGCCTGAGACAGGAAGCATACAGGATGGGGACACATTTCTCATAGCTCCCAATACTGCACAGCGACTTGAGCAGATATTCCAAGCTATAAACAGGTCGCTGTGGTACTGTGACCATGCTGTCAGTATGACTGTGTGTGACTTACAGGCACGGGAGCAGGCCCGGGGAGACATGCAGGGGGTAAGAAGTACAGAGCACCCTCTGGGGAGAAGCACAGGGAACTGCAGGGAACCCCTTACAGCTGTGCATTAATGCAGCCCCTAAATAGGACCCCATCTGCTGGACAGTCTGCGCGACACTGCTCGGGGCACCAAGCGAAGTGGTCATGACCGAGACCTAGCAATGGAGCAGTGGATCACAGCCGAGGATATAATCAGTGCCTGAAGCTAATGATCACACTTGCTGAGCTGCTGTCTGAGGAGTTAAACGCACACTCTGTCAGCAACTATACCAATGTTTGGCCAACGTGAAAAAGTGCCAATCAGCAGTACACGAAGATCAAAGTAAGGCAATGCAATGAAAACAAAATCGGTTCAAGACATTGATGGGTGGTGGGAGCTAAAAAATATTGTTTATGTCCAAGCGGTTGCTCTTGATTTAAGCGAATATCATTGATGATAAGATTAAGCTTACATAGCGGTTGCAAGTCACAAACACTGAGACACAAAATGACCGCAATGAAATGAAGGGCTATCTTCAAGACTGAACAAAGATCAAGTCTGGACCACTGATATGGTGGAGTGTCTGCTCCAGGGCTCGAGACTAACACCGTCCCGTCGTCCCGGGGATGATAAAATATGTATTTGGGACGAACAGAAATCCTCCCCGGGACGCAGTCGGGACGAAGATGATTTTTTTTTTCCACTTGGAAAATGTCAACTGAGCCGACTGTCAGTGCGCATATCACTGTCACTGGCAAACGGTGCGTGTCTTCTGAGTGCTCGCCTAGTTGACAGTGGCATGAGACCACTGCACGAGACCCACGAAAATATCAGAATGTTTAATAAAAGTTCCGGCGGTACTGGCCATCCTCTCAGTCAAGGGAGCACTCGCAAACATGGTGCGCTATTTGAAGAGGATAAACACAGCAGAAGAAGATGGAGAACAGACACAGACTGACCAACAGGGAACTGCATCCAACCCTAGTACAACCCCTGTGTCTAAGGTAAGGACACATTTAAATCACAGAGGTGTAATGTTAGTCTATTGGAACTATATACAGTAGTCAGCTGCTAGCTAGATAGCGGGCTGCTTGCTAGCTAACGTTAGCCCTGTGTGTGTGTGGCGTGTGTGAAAAAACGGTGTTGGCGCTAACTCCGTGCTGAGTGCGAGCACCCACAATAATTAGCAAGGCAACCAGCGAAGTGTAAGCTACATTTAGGCTATTTCAGTATATTATTTTTGTTAATTACACTAATTGGTTGATTCCGTGATGTTTTGGTTCATATTAGTTAAATTTTAGATTCACGCCATGGCCGGCAAATGCTTCACCACTGCTGTAGGCTGCACGGCAGTCACCAGAGCATTCAAAACTGCATGCACTGTATCAGTTCGCCAGTTGTCTCAATTCAAGCACAAGACAGATACATTGTGTATACCATTTTGCAACAAAGTAGCTACTACCATTGCAGGGCGAGTTGATTGGCCTAACGTACATTTATCGAAACAAAAGCGGAGAAACCCGTCAGGCTACTGACGCTACACTTCACTACGCTACACGGTTGCTAGGGCCGCATTGACTGGCGGCAATCTGCCAGCCCGTTCATTTGTTCAGTCCACCACAGAGGTATTTTACAAGCGTCTTTGAACACACACAATAAACAATGATAATGCGAACCTGCGTTTCGGAGAAATTAAAGGTTTTTGTCTATACAACTTGGCATAACGTTACACAGCAGTAATAGCTAACAGTTGAGCAGTTGATTTGATTGTGAGTGTTGAAAATTTTTTGTAATCAATATGGCTGAATGAACACACTCGTATTCCTTACAGTATCCATGAAATTCGACACTTTGACTCCCTTAGATATGTCAGATGATTTCTGTACTTTTCACTACATGTTTTATTCATTCATAAACTATCCTATCAGTCCTTAAAATAATAGAGTTGCAAATATCCATAATAATCTACAAGACATCATTAACACTAACTATATATATATATATATATATATATCCATCCATCCATCCATTTTCTACCGCTTCTCCGGGTCGGGTCGCGGGGGCAGCGTCCTAAGCAGGGAGACCCAGACTTCCCTCTCCCCGGCCACTTCGTCCAGCTCTTCCGGGGGAATCCCGAGGCGTTCCTAGGCCAGCCGAGAGACATAGTCTCTCCAGTGTGTCCTGGGTCTTCCCCGGGGCCTCCTCCCGGTGGGACGTGCCCAGAACACCTCACCCGGGAGGCGTCCAGGAGGCATCCTAACCAGATGCCTGAGCCACCTCATCTGGCTCCTCTCGACGCGGAGGAGCAGCAGCTCTACTCTGAGCCCCTCCCGGATGACCGAGCTCCTCACCCTATCTCTAAGGGAGAGCCCAGACACCCTGCGGAGGAAACTCATTTCAGCCGCTTGTATTCGCGATCTCGTTCTTTCGGTCACTACCCACAACTCGTGACCATAGGTGAGGGTAGGAACATAGATCGACCGGTAAAAGAGCTTTGCCTTTAGGCTCAGCTCCCTCTTTACCACGACAGACCGATGCAGCGTCTGCATCACTGCCGACGCCGCACCAATCCGCCTGTCGATCTCCCGCTCCATCCTTCCCTCACTCGTGAACAAGACCCCGAGGTATTTAAACTCCTCCACTTGGGGCAGGATCTCCTCCCGACCCGGAGAGTGCACTCCACCTTTTTCCGGCTGAGAACCATGGTCTCGGATTTGGAGGTGCTGATTCTCATACCAGCCGCTTCACACTCGGCTGCGAACCGCTCCAGCGAGAGCTGGAGGTCACGGCCCGATGAAGCCAACAGGACCACATCATCTGCAAAGAGCAGTGACCCAATCCTCAGGCCACCGAACCGACCCCCTCAACGCCCCGGCTGCGCCTAGATATTCTGTCCATAAAAGTTATGAACAGAACCGGTGACAAAGGGCAGCCCTGGCGGAGTCCAACCCTCACCGGGAACAAGTCCGACTTACTGCCAGCCATGCGGACCAAGCTCTGGCACCGGTCATACAGGGACCGAATGGCCCGTATCAAGGGGTCCGGTACCCCATACTCCCGGAGCACCCCCCACAAGACTCCCCGAGGGACACGGTCGAAAGCCTTCTCCAAGTCCACAAAACATGTGTAGACTGGTTGGACAAACTCCCATGCACCCTCCAGGACCCCGCGGAGGGTGTAGAGCTGGTCCACAGTTCCGCGACCAGGACGAAAACCACATTGCTCCTCCTGAATCTGAGGTTCAACCATCCGACGGACCCTCCTCTCCAGAACCCTGAATAGACCTTACCAGGAGGCTGAGGAGTGTGATCCCCCTGTAGTTGGAACACACCCTCCGGTCCCCTTTCTTGAAGAGGGGGACCACCACCCCGGTCTGCCAGTACAGAGGCACTGCCCCCGATGTCCACGCGATGCTGCAGAGTCGTGTCAACTAAGACAGCCCCACAACATCCAGAGCCTTGAGGGACTCCGGGCGGATCTCATCCACCCCCGAGGCCCTGCCACCACGGAGCTTTTTAACCACCGTGGCGACCTCAGCCCCAGAGATAGGAGAGCCCACCCCGAGTCCCCAGACCCTGCTTCCTCGCTGGAAGGCGTGTCGGTGGGATTGAGGAGGTCTTCGAAGTATTCCCTCCACCGACCCACAACGTCCCGAGTCGAGGTCAGCAGCGCCCCATCCCCACTGTACACAGTGTTGACAGTGCACTGCTTCCCCATCCTGAGACGCCGGATGGTGGTCCAGAACCTCCTCGAAGCCGTTCGAAGTCGTTCTCCATGGCCTCACCGAGCTCCTCCCATGCCCGAGTTTTTGCCAGCGACCGCCGCCGCCGCGCTCCGCTTGGCTCGCCGATACCTGTCTGCTGCCTCCGGAGTCCCACAGGCAAAAAGGTCCGATAGGACTCCTTCTTCAGCTTGACGGCATCCTTCACTGCCGGTGTCCACCAGCGGGTTCGGGATTACCGCCGCGACAGGCACCGATGACCTTGCGGCCACAGCTCCGGTCAGCCGCCTCGACAATAGAGGCACGGAACATGTCCCCCGCCTCCCCCGGGACATGGTTGAAGCTCTCCCGGAGGTGGGAGTTGAAGCTCCTTCTGACAGGAGACTCTGCCAGACGTTCCCAGCAGACCCTCACAATACGTTTGGGCCTGCCAGGCCTGACCGGCATCCTCCCCACCATCGGAGCCAACTCACCACCAGGTGGTGATCAGTTGACAGCTCCGCCCCTCTCTTCACCCAGTGTCCAAGACATGCGGCCGCAAGTCCGACGACACGACCACAAAGTCGATCATTGAACTGCGGCCCAGGGTGTCCTGGTGCCAGGTGCATATATGGACACGCTTATGCTTGAACATGGTGTTCGTTATGGACAATCTGTGACAAGCACAGAAGTCCAACAACAAAGCACCATTCTGGTTCAGATCGGGGGGGCCGTTCCTCCCAATCACACCCCTCCAGGTCTCACTATCGTTGCCCACGTGAGCATTGAAGTCTCCCAGCAAAACGAGGGAGTCCCCGGAAGGAGTGTTCTCAAACACCCCCTCCAAGGACTCCAAAAAGGGTGGGTATTCTGAGCTGCTGTTTGGAGCATAAGCACAAACAACAGTCAGGACCCGTCCCCCCACCCGAAGGCGGAGGGAGGCTACCTCTCGTCTACCGGGGTGAACCCCAACGTACAGGCACCGAGCCGGGGGCAATAAGTATTCCCACACCCTGCTCGGCGCCTCCCACCAGGGGCAACTCCAGAGTGGAAGAGAGTCCAACCCCTCTCAAGGAGACTGGTTCCGGAGCCCATGCCGTGCGTCGAGGCGAGGCCGACTATATCTAGCCGGAACCTCTCGATCTCCCGCACCAGCTCAGGCTCCTTCCCCGCCAGAGAGGTGACATTCCACGTCCCTAGAGCTAGCTTCTGCAGCCGAGGATCGGACCGCCAAGGCCCCTGCCTTCGGCCGCCGCCCATCTCACACTGCACCCGACCCCCTTGGCCCCTCCCATGGGTGGTGAGCCCATGGGAAGGGGGTCCTACGTTGCCTCTTCGGGCTGTGCCCGGCCGAGCCCCATAGGTGTAGGCTCGGCCACCAGGCGCCGCCTCGAGCCCTACCCCCGGGCCTGGCTCCAGGGGGGGGCCCCGGTGACCCGCGTCCGGGCGAGGGAAACGTATTTCCAATTTTGTTTGTCATCATGGGGGGTCTTGTGAGCCACGCTTTGTCTGGTCCCTCATATATATATATATACACTACCGTTCAAAAGTTTGGGGTCACCTTCCATCTGGACTATGGCTAATCGGGCACTCCTTCATTCTTCAGCAAGATAACGACCCGAAACACACCTTGAAGTTGTGCAAGAACTATCTGGTGAAGGAGGAATGTGAACAACAACTCAAACCAAAGACCTGGCCTGCCCAGTGTCCAGACCTCAATCCCATAGAACTTGTATGGGACAAACTGGAAAGGAAGAGTCAAAGCAAAGCAACCCACAAGTTTCTCTGGGAATTGCTGCAGGATAGCTGGGAAAACATGTCGGGTGATTTCCTGCTAAAACGTATTAACCATTGTTTGTGAGGCTATTCTCAAAAGGGTGACTATTTTGAGGAATCCAAGATTCAATTTTCTATATAATTTTCTTGAACATTTCTTTGATGTTCATTTTGTTCATTGTTACATGTGTTTTTTGTCATTTTAAAGTATTTACAGAAATGTATACGGTGTAAAGCATTGTCAATTATGAGATAAAAATAGTTTCCAGCAGGTGACCCCAAACTTTTGAACAGTAGTGTATATATAAATAATCATAATGATTCTTGTGAAATCTTTCCACCTGGGAGCCTTTTGACTAAATCAATTTATTTTCTCTTTCTCTACAGAAACAAAGCTCTGGCCAAAAGAAAAGAAAATTTCTTCTAAAATGGAATGTTGTTACCTGTTGATCTAATGTGCCTATTGTTAAAAGAAATAATTATTTCAAATAAAATTACAATTATTTATTTCCTAATCATTTGAATGGTGTTTTTTATGGCAATAACAACTATAGACGACAAAACCAAAATAAAGAAACAACCTTCTCGATTTTTGGGACAGTTTACATTCACTTTGGGACGGTTAAAATTTTATTTCGGGACGGTTCCGGGACTGTGGTGAAAAAAGTTAGTCTGGAGCCCTGATCTGCTCTCCATCCCGTCAACATCAACATCATCGTAGAGCATCTTCTCGAAAGGCTGGCTTTACAGTGAACACGACCAGGACACAATGTGCAAGCAAGGTAAGGCAGGACTGTGTGCAAGTCAGATAATCTCATAACAGATGTTAACATTATTCTTTTCAGTTACTTTCTGTTCGTTCGTATTTTTATATTTTTCATATAAGTACAAAGCCAAACATGTAGGCTATATCTCCTTTTAATTATGTTCATTTAAGTATGTTACGGTTTTGCCTATTTGTATTTTTGACCAAAGGTGTTTCCAGTTTTATTGAGTTGTCATTGTGTAAGTGTTGTTGACATTACAGTTTTATAAAGTGTTGTCATTTTATTGATATATTATTGAAAATAAAATGAGTTGTTTAAGACAGTTTTTATGTAATATCTTGTGTCCTCCCTGCCTTTACCGGCTGGGCTTTGTGTCTTTCTGAGCACTACACAAAGGTAATGCATGCAGCCGTGGGGTGGGGGAGGGGGGGCTCCAATGTAAATATTGTGATTGTGATTTGGGATCAGCCTTATTATTATTATTATTATTATTATTATTATTATTATTATTATTATTATTATTAGCAGCAGAAGCATTTATGACTTAAATTGTGTATTATTTAGCAAACTGTATATAATACCAATTAAATTCAGAGCATTTCATACATTTAATACGTTCAGTAAATAAAACATGTAGAACAACCATTATCTGTAATTCTTTAGGAGAAACACTTGAACATTATTTATTAATTTGTTTTATTTTAAGAGCATAATGAACTATGAAGCGTGATAATCGAGTGAGAGTGGGTAGAGGGAGCAGGAGCAGAGGACATAAAAGAGTCGAACATAGGATGTACACGACGAAACCGTTAAAGGGGAAAACCGTCCTGATTGGCCAGCTAACAGTCACACCTTCAACTCTTATTCATTATTATAATAATTAAGACCTGAGTTGGAACAAAGACCAGAAATACATGGACAACACACTGCTAAAATATACTGCAGTATGGGTTCACATAAAGCTTGCCTATATAAGAGGTAATTATCATAAGCTTGAATTTGTCATATTAGGAGTTGCAATACATGATCACATCAGGTTTTGTAGTTCTACTACTGTGTGTATTTGCGGGGGGACTTGCATAGCTTGCCCTTTTTTCAAAGACATTATCCATTTTATACAGTCGCATATTTGCTGAAGCAGTTCAGTGCCTTGTTCAAGGGTACATCACCAATTCCCTACCCATGATTTTAACCTGTAACCTTGTAGCTACAGTGGACAGTGGAGAAGTTTAGTGGATTGGCCTTTGGTCCACAAAACAAAAAGATTCATCTTGGTATCTTTGCATTCAAACCCACGCTTTGGAACAAAGAGCATTAATTACAATTGGCATCTGGCTCCACTACAGTATATGCGTTGACCATTGCATCATAATATGAATTAAGTTGGCTGGCATATGCTTACATACAGAATAAATCAATCAATCAAGTCCGTTATGGTCTATACCTGCGCTAGAACTGGTTCTGTCAGGTTCACAGTCTCCCCTTCCTGGGACTGGAAGCTGAGGATCTGGTCGTAGTTCTTCTCATGAAAACCGACCCGGTTGACGTTGTCAAAGAGACTCAGCAGGTGAGCCTGTGCAGCATAGGGGCAGATCAATTCACCTGTTAGATTTACAATCCTCCTATGCATCTGTTTCATTTGAACCACTTTGAAAATTATACTAAACAAATATGTTCACTGTAATGTACACTACCGGTCAAAAGTTTTAGAACACCCCCATTTTCCTTACAAAGGTAAGTGGTAAACTGGCACAAAAAAAAAGTTTAGGTTACCAAAAACAGAAAAATAATGTACATTTTTTGGCCGTGAGTAGTTTCCTACACCATCAAAAGGCACTTGGAAAATGGAGGAAACTCTGACAGGAAGAGGTCTGGCAGACCCAAAGCCACAACAAAATCAGAAGACAAGTTTCTGAGAGTCAACAGCTTGTGTGATAGGCAGCTCACAGGACAACAGCTTCAAGCACAGCTTAACACTGGTTGAAGTAAGGAAGTCTCAGTTTCAACTGTGAAGAGAAGACATCGAGCTGCAGTTTTGACAGGTCGAGTGGCAGTAAGAAAGCCATTGCTAAGATGGCAAAATAAGAAAAAGAGGCTTGCCTGGGCCATGAAGCACCGCCAGGGAACTACTGAAGCCTGGAAGAAAATCGAAATCTTTAAATTTTGAAAGGTTTTTGTAGGCCATCGAGTAGGCGAAAGGATGGCTCCTCAGTGTGTGACACCAACTGGAAAACATGGAGGAGGAAGCGTGATGGTCTGGGGCTCTTTTGCTGGATCCAGAGTTGGCGAATTGCACAGAGTGACTGTTAACCCACATTAACCCATTACTTGTTCCCTGAAAAGGGCTTTCTGTTACAACTCTGAAATATACATTATTTTTCAACCTAAACCTATACTTTTTTTTTAACCTCTGCCAGTTTACCGCTTACCTTTGTACCATTTCAGGACTTCACTGGACTTGAACTGCTTAAATATCAGTAAAAACTGGAAAATGGGGGTGTTCTAAAACTTTTGACCGGTAGTGTATTTGGAGAAAAACTGTATTATTTAATTTACACATTTTTTCAATGAAACGTATTCAGACTGTATTAATAATGAATGCAATACTAATGTATTCGAATAATAAAGATAATATTGATTGTTTGTGCACTGTATAGACCCTAATGATGGGTGTTAAGGCTGAGGACTAAAACAGACAAAGCAAAACTCAGTGATAAAATGGATTAACCACCATGGCCCTTCCTGTTTTACTTAACATGTGTAATCCTCAGATTTGTCTCAAGGCAAGGCAAACAATGCATGTATCATTCCATTTATTCTCAACAAACTACAAAATCTGCAGTTCAATTTCCAAAATCTGCAGTTCAATTTCCAATTCCACATTTAATCATATCTGAATGCAAATCATTCACACAATGAGTGAAACTTTGATGGCCTTCAGTAAAAGGTAGCGCCTCTAAACTGTTAATCTATTCTAGGCTGTGAAGCTGAAATTGAATAAAAATTGTACCCTCTCAGTATACAGACATTCGTTCTCTACATTGCATTTGTCATTTGGTTCAAAGTTTTGAATACATCTTTCAAGGGGAGGAGTTGTGCACACATTGAGTAGACTTTAAACAACTAATAAATGTTTTATGTGCCAATTGTGTCCATGTTATAATGCTGATAACATGTTTATAGTCCAATAGTCTAGTCATAAGAAACAAGGCTTTGATTACTCCGGTGTATAGTGATGTCCTCCTAACAGTTATGTGAGGTGTTCACATTGTTATGACAGTAAGTCTAGTAAGTGTAGCGGGACGGCGGAGGGTTATGACGTCCATGTACCTGGACAGTGTGAGAATCGGACGCCTGGCCCAGGATCTCGAGCAGGGCAGGGTCAGAGACGAAGAAGAAGCGAGGGAATACCAGCCTCTTTTTCTCCAGGTACCCAGTGAGGGACTTCTGGCACACCTCCAGCTGTTCCAGGAGATGAGGCAGGAGTTGCGCCAGCGTTTCGTCCCCCACACAGCATTGCACCACATTGGGAACCTCATGCGCCCGATGCATGATCTTCTGCCACGACTTGTCAATATTCTGGAACCTCTTGGCTTCCTGCACGATGTTGGACAGACATCGTTATTTGTTTTTTTTATTGCCAACTTGATTATCATGTGAAAAACACAATGTGACAACAACAGTGGGGTGGGCAGAGTAATGGAAACACCAAATGAAAAAGGACTAAATTGCAATTTAAAAAGGAATCTGCGGTCCGACGCTGGCCACGGAGACCGGGGTTCAATTCCTCGTCTCGCCAAGTGTCGGCTCTAGCCGGGAGTGCCACCAGGGGGCGGCGATTGGCTGTCCGCCCCAGGGAGGGGGGAGGGAAGCCGACGTGATGTTCGCTGCGTATAAGAGTGGCCCTGTAGTACCGGGGTTACGGTCGACGAGCTGCGAGTGCCGTCTCGGAAGAGGCGTCACTTCGCTTCGTCACTACCGGTCGCAGGACTACGGCAGCGAACATTACTAGGGGGGGATTGACGTAAAATAGCGGGTCTAATTGGCTACCAAATTGGGAGAAAAATGGGATAAAATCTTAAACAAATTTTTAAATAAATAAAAAGGAATCTGCAGATGTGTTTCATATTCATTTCTGCTGGAAAATGGCATTTTAAGATCCACACTTTAATATGTGAGTTTCTAAAGCAACATGAGAGATCTAACAAAAGGTCAAATGGTGCCCAAATTTCAGGTGCGTCAGTCACAGAAATGTCTAAATGATTTAGGATGTCAAGGGGAACAGTGGCAAAAATCATGGCAGCATACACCAAACAAGGAAAAACTGCATCAGGAAAGAAGAACAGTGTGAACAGTCACACGTTGACATAAAAATAACTACAGTACTGAATTTACACCTCTGTGACCCAGTCTAAACAAAACTAAGTCATGAAGTTCACAAAGCTGATATATGGTAGGGCTGCCTATTCAGAAACTGCTTGTCACAAAGGCCAATATGTAACAATGCATACCCTGATGTAATGAGCACAAAACCTGGACTTTTGGAAGTAATATGATCTGACGAGTTGTCTTTTACTCTTTTTCCTACATCTGGATGGGTTTATGTTTGGAGAAAGCCAAAGAAAGCCTTCAAACCACATTGCCTGTTCCCAACTGTTAAACATGGTGGTGGATCTGTTATGGTATGGGCAGCCATCTCATGGGAGTAATTGGGAAGAGGCAATGTGGTTTGAAGGATTAATACTCTGGAATACAAAGCCATTTTAGGCAACCAGGTGCACCCTATGGTGCAAAAATTGTTTCTTCAAGATGTTCCCATATTCCAAGACGATAGCGCCACCATACACACTGCGAAATTGATTTGAGTGGCTTCAACACCACGATGAAGTGAAACACCATCCATGGCTGATTTGATGAGGCCACTGCTATATCTTATTTTTCTTATTATCTTTCTTCTGCGGACTATAAAAGAAAATTGAGTACATTCCATAAAGTTACAAGATCTGTTATTCTCTAACATCTCAATCAAACAAAGCAAGCTTCGCGATGGCCTTTTAATATCCCAATTAGTTATGGTTTCGAGGACAGCTGAAAAATTGGAGTGATAACGGGATTCATATACTTGGAGATATCGATCTTTCCAAGATCTGCAAGGGTACTGTAGTTTAACTTGCCAAAATCATAATTTTTATTTTATTTGCAACTGACATACAGAACGTGAAATGCACCCTCTTCATGAGGTCATGCATACAAAAGAGGGGAAGAGGGGTCTGGTCTCCACAATGTATCAATACATTCTCAAAAAATCATACAAACCCCTTACATTATGTACTTTGTGGAAGAAAGACCTGCCAGAATTGGCTACAGATTTTGAGTGGGACACTGTCTGGTCAAATATTATTATTTTATTTGCCTCTAGTAATCCAGCTCATCAACAGATGCATCATAACTTTGTACACCGAGTATATCTAAAACCACAGAGACTTTGTCTTATAATAATCACTAATAACCCTTACTGTCCAATTGGAGCATCCCCAATCACCAGATCTAAACATCATTGAACCTTTTGGATCGTAGAGTCCAGAATAGATTTACACCACCTTCATCTTTCAAAGAACTGGAGGCTTTCCTTGAAGAATGGTCCAATATCCCACTGGAAACTGTTCAAAACTTCAAGCATTTCAAGAAGGATTGAAGTTGTTCTGACGGCAAAGGGAGGCCCAACCCCTTATTAGTTCATAAATATTCACATATTGTTTGGTGTTTCCATTATTTTGTCTAACCCCTGTATATATATCTACATATTGCCAGCAGCACAACAATTATCATCTTATTCTTACTGGTATTATTATTTGCTTGGCAGACACCCCCAACAGACTTTCAGAGCTTGCATTTTTCATTCTTTTCTAATGAATTATTTTCCTTCTGTGCACTGACTGAGTGAGCCACCTGCTCCGTGTGAATGCTAAGCCTGTGCATACACTGTCTGAGTTCAGAACATGGTGGCAATGATGGCCATTCATCTCTTTACAAAAGTAGTCCTGCCGCCTCGGATAGCATAGCGGTCTAAAGCACCTTGCTTTGCGTGAGAATCGAGTGCAAGCTGCCTATCACAGCCGCGGTTTGAAACCTGACTGTGCCAGAACGGCCCTGGCCGAGAGCCCTGATCAGGGCCATTTGGCTGTCCGTCCCAGGGAGAGGGGGCAGGGTGAGCAAGCTCCCTAGAGAGTAGGTGGGCGAGTTCCATCTCGGAGAAGGCGGATCATCGCCGGCCTCTGGGAATTAATTCGTGGGGGAGGGCGAATCGAAATAAATAGAGGGTATAATTGGCCACTAAATTGTGGGAAGAAAAATCTGAAAAAAAAGAAGAAGAAAAAAAAAAAAAAGTATTCCTGCTACTCTGATACAAGGTGCCTTGAATTGAGCATTAAAACATAGCACAGAGAACATGTGACAGATACCAGAACATACTGTATAAAACTATAAAAACTGCTAGACCAAGTAAAGAATTAATTGAACAAAATAAATATGGAACTATGGAAGGATACTAAATTGTCAGCACCTTTGTGAATGACAGTAAAGACAGAATCCCTGGAGTCCTAGTGTGTTAAATGAGCTGTTATTTTGTTCTAATAGGCAGCAGCGTGTCTGCATGTGTTGGCATGGAATTGCATAGACCCCAAGGTGCAGGCTTATGATTTGGCCATTATTCAGTGATAAAATCACCACACAATATTTAAAAACCTGAAGGCTGCCATGCGATCCAGGGCTTTTATTGGGAAAGATTGATGACTGACATTATTTTTTAATAGCAGTGAACATTCCATTAAATGTAATGGACAGACTGAACCGACATAATTTGCTTGGTAGGCAGCAGAAAAATCAACACAACAGAGGTGTTCCACTCCAGTGTAGAATAGAACCGGTTGCGATGAGAATTTGAAATTTTATTATGGCCCAGAGGTTAATGCCCTGATTCCTCTAACTCAAAGTAGTCTGTTCCTCACAATGAATGGCAATTTTATACAAATATTACAATACATTTTATTATAATGAAATAAAATGAGGGCACTGCAGGTTGAGATGTTGTCTTGTCTATTAAAAAAGGAACATAAAATTAGCCTTTCAACTAAACTGAAGCTAAACTAATTTTAGTTTCTCAAGCCCAAAGTCAAAACTCTCAAAGTCTGGTACACAAAAGAATGACTGTATGAATAACTGGACCATCTTGTGAATAAAGTAAAACTATTGTAATAAAACGAAATTCCCATATTTCAAGACAAAGCCATGTTTGTCACTTGGTCAACATGTTGATCATTTTAAAGCTTACATCTTAACAAAAAATTCTGGACCGTTTGAGTGAAACCGGATTCTGGACCGTTTTAAGTGCAAAAGAATTGCAATGCGATATTTTCTCTCTTTACCATTTAAACAATATTATTGCGTAAATATGACATTTTTCATTACTTTTGCAAGGTAAGGAAAGAACAAACCACATTCCAGTTAGACGGAATCTCCTATCAGTCCATAACCGATTTGAGTTGGTTCAGCCCAAGAAAAAAACTAAAAGACATTTTATTCATAAATTCACATTGACATAAATGTCCACCCCTTTACTAACAGGGACAGAACATCAGTCAATGACTTCACGAGTCATTGTCTGTCATATATTATAAGTATAACATTACATTGAAATAAAATGAAGATACCAGACTGGATAATGAGTTGAAATAGTTGCATAAGTATGTTGATTGGGAAGTTGGTTAGCAGACCTGAGGCAGCTGCTTGGCGATGTCCCCTCCCACGAACACAGCCTCCAGGTAGATCCACAGGTTCTGCACGGTCAGCCATTTCTCTATGATCTCCATGGTGTTGGACAGCTTCTGAACCCACTGCTGAATGGACGGCTTGAAGGGGGCATTGTACCTGTGTGGAACAGAAAAAATATTCTGCTTGTATAATGCTGAAATACTGTTGAAATATCCACAGGATAATCATTGAATGCAACAATGATGTTATACATGTTATATGTAATTCTGTCGATAGCCGCAGTTCCTACTTTTCTGGAGATAAAGTGCCTTCGTGCAAAAAGATCAAAGGGACAACAGTCCCTATGTGCCGTATTCACACAGCGGGGGGGGGGCGGCTGTAGTTTCCCGAACATTTGGCAAAGCTCCAGTAGGTTTCCATCCTGATTTACTCAAATTACCCAGGGAACCGCCTTAAATTTGCTTTTTTTTTAACTGAGCGGGAGATCCGATCCTGTAAGATACAGTTCTCCGTACAGCTATGCATAAATAAAGCTTTATTCTATTCAAGAAAGGTTCTTTCCAATGCTAGTGACTGTTTTTCCATGATACCTGGAAGATCATAAGACACCACAACAAAAAAAGCAGCACAGTGCACCACCCATATCTGCTATCTCAATGAGCTCAGTTAGACAGGAAGTTTTATTTTCTATGTCTATAATAACAGAACACAGCCGGAGGATAAATTCTTAGTTATCCCTATACATCTCGTAATAATTTATTGGAATGCATATTTTATGGTGTATATTTTCAAATGTTATGGTATACCTGTATTTATGGGCCATATTAGCACCTTGCCCAGTAGTCAGCTGTCTCGTGTGAACTGTTTCTCACTTTACACTATGTATAAGGTGTTCAATAACCGCCTCAGCCAAGGAGAATGATCACAATCCTTACTGGCATTTTGACCTCTTATTCAGTTTAATCCCATTTTTTGACAGCCCATTTGAGTTTGCTTATTGATTACTTTGCTTATTGATTACTTTAAAGCTGCACATGAATATAGATCAAGAATGATAAAGACCATAGAATCTCATGGTGGCAAAGTAGCTGATTCTTTCTCTGAGCATAATATACAGTATATACACCATGAATAGTGATGTATAGAAATATACATAGTTCAAATATTTATTTTATTTTATTTTAATGTATACATTATATGGAGGAATTACACAGAATATTGTCAAATGAATTCAAGTACATTCACCATATTCATAAAATGATTATGGATATATTTGATAATTATGCCATATATTTTGATAAGTATTGTCATTTTATTCTTTGGTTTTCTTTTATCCTGTGTGAATACGGTAATACATGGCAAATACATGGTAGTACTCTTTAGCCATGTATTCTGAAAACATGCTAGGGCAGAACATGTGCTAGAAGTCCAAATAGTAAAGATTATTTTACTTTTGCCTGATATGAACACTTTTTGTTAATTAATTGTGCTCATATGTCCATTTCTGACACTCTGAACCACCATTAAAGACTACGCTACACACTGTTCTCTGCTGCCCCCCACTGGAGAGCCTGTTAAATCGCTTCAGTGTGCCATTTTATATTCAGATTATGATGAGTTCCAATTCTGACTGAGTGGAGTATACTTATATATATACTTATACCATATTAAGAAAAGGTTTACTTAAAAATTGTGTTAAACTAGGGGCGGAGGATAGCGTAGCGGTCTAACGCACCACACTTTGGCTGGTCCGGTGTGGTGCGCGCTGCCTGTCAGGGATGCGGTTCGAAACCCGCGTCTCTACCAGACCGGCCCTGGTCGTCAACCCCGATTGGGGGCGGCATTTTGCCATCCGCCCCAGGGGTAGGGGGGAGGGAGAGCCGGCTCGGGTCTGCCGTGAAACACAGAAAAGGACTCCAGAACGTGGGTGGGCGAATTCCGTTTTGGAGGAAAGCGGATGTCGCTGCCCATGGAGAATTAGCTTGCCGCGTAGAGACAAGCGACAGACCCATGTGGGGAGGGTTAATAAAAATAAATGGAGGGTGCAATTGGCAACCAAATTGGGAGAAAAGCGGGGGAAAATGTATAAAGAAAGAAAGAAAGAAAGAAAGAAAGAAAGAAAGAAAGAAATAAATAAAAACGAAAAAAATCGGAAAATCATCCTTTAAAAATAGTGTTAATAGTGTTTCCAACTGGATCACATTGTACGTTAACTATTTGATATCTGCCCAAAGCTGCAGAAAGTACATTGAAGACCCAGTTGGAGAGAGAGACCTGTCTGCTCACCTGAAGGCCCAGTTTGAGTGAGAGAGACCTGTGTGCTCACCTGAAGACCCAGTTGGAGAGAGATAGACATGTGTGCTCACCTGAAGGCCCAGTTGGAGAGAGAGAGACCTGCCTGCTCACCTGAAGACCCAGTTGGAGGGAGAGAGACCCGTGTGCTCACCTGAAGACCCAGTTGGAGAGAGAGAGACCTGTCTACACACCTGTTGCTGATGAGCGAGGCCAGCACCATCAGGCTGTCCTCCATGAGCGACACCTTGTCCGCCGTGTCGGAGCCCTTGAGCATCAGCTCCCCACGGCCCTTGAAGAGTGTGAAGGTGAACGCGTGGCCGCTCCACTCCCCCACCACTGCCTTCAGCTTGGCCTCGATGTCCTTCTCCTTCACCGCACTGATGCAGATGTCCTGCCCAGATGAAACATCTCAGTTACAGCTACCATATGTGATACATGTTAGTACACAGTGGTAAGGATGAAATGTTTTAAAACCAACACAAGAGATTAAAATATAGCAGTCTTTGCCTTGGTTAGGCGTTATCATGAGGGATAAGATGAATTGTGAATTGAAATTGAATTGAAAAGGATATTCATAAGCACATCATTGTTGCATATCAGAAGACCTTTACACTGTGGTGTGGAGTGGCACGCTAAAATGGCACTCTCGGCATGCAAGATTTACCCATGATAAACAGAAATACCCTAGCATAAAATGTTACCTTATCATATGACCTTGAATTTAAAAGATTGCTGAAAATTGGTTTAATTTTGTGCTTCTTAAAGAGAAGCAAAATAAGGGTCAAATAAAATTTCCCTACACGTTAAGATGCATTTCTGAAACTGAATTATTGGAAAATGATCTTCTATGCAAATATTTTGTTACACATCAAAATAACTTGTACTGTAACATTATGGTTGCATTTGCACCTATTCAATATAAGGTGGATCAGGGGTAGGCAACCCTAATCGTGGAATGCCAGAGATGTTCTTCGGTTTTTGCTCTATCCAAACCCTTAACTACATAATTGGATGCATTATGAGGCTTAATTAACCTGTGACCATGTGCTGAGGTACTCAGGGGTTCACTATATTTTTATTCAGGCTCACTCTCAATATTCCAACATACAGCATAATCATGATAAAACAAAAAACAGAAACATATTTGGCACTGTATTATTGAAATTAATTTCCCAAAAATTGCTACTCAAGGGACAATTTGACAATTGCTATGCAAACCAAAACATAATTTACTGCAACACGGTGATAAACAGGGATGCAGTACACTGTCCTGTAAGAGACGAGGTCATGCAGTACCTCAATATCCTCTTTGCTCTTGAGCAGAGGAGCCTCCATGATGTTCCTGAGAGCAAAGTTCTCTGAGTCCACCTCAAAGCTGTGACCTGTGAGCTCCGACAGCCGCTGCCAGTGTCTGGACTTCATCGCCTGGGAGGACAAAGAGAGCTCATGGGTAGACAGTATTGTTTCATTGACATTATGTATGCCATCAGCTTCAAGATTAAAGATTATTACCCTGCAAAGAAGGATATATTGTTTGTTTCCACAGCTCCACATAAGCAACACACTGGAATACAGTGTACACAAGTGCATTACAAATAAAACTATAAGTTGAGAATTCACATTAAAATGCATGCAATAAATGTAGTGTATGCCCTATGTTTATCAAGTGTAATGGTACACATAGTCTAGCGTCTCTATGTGCTGCAGTTTCTCAAGATTTCTGAATGTCCAAAGCCTCACCTCTGTGAAAAGAGCCAAGTGAATATGTGTATTCGTTCTGGCACAGTATAGGCCCCGTGTGATGTATAGTCCTCCATTTTACTTTTCCTCCCATTTGGAGTGTTCACCCTTATTTGCAAGCCCGTCCCACTAGTATCCTCCATTAATCTGGGAGAGCACAGGCTAGTAAAACCTGGCACAGAATATAATGTTATTGAGAGTTATTTTAGTAGGAAGTGAGTAGGATGTTGTGTCATCATAGGACCGCCTCTGATAAAAGTTTGAATGGCGTCTCCCACGCTAATATTGCAGCGCTTCACCAAATGAGCTGCATGCGAGTACTCCGATGGGTAAGTGGAATGGTATTAATCAATGGAAATAAGTTGCTTTCAAGCCACCACTCAAAGTAGTTAACGACAGTGCTGTTTGTAATCGCTGTGTGCACGCAATAGCAAGGAAGGCGCAGAGAATGAAGCATGCGTTTGGCGTGGTATTCAGGTGTAATGATTACTGTGCATACTTTTAACGGAAACAGTGTATAAACTTGAAGACGATGTATCTCATAGTGGACTGATTTATTTATGCTGTGCCCTTGCATATAGATTTTCCCATTTGTGTCCGTTGAGGTACCATGGTTTATGTTCCGGTGGACTATTGAATGCGCAAGCATATCTGCTGATTATGTTATTATTTAAATTAATGTATATTTGTTTGTATTTCAATAGTTATTTCAATAGTGAGATTTATATAGTGATGTATATGGGAATTTATTCACATTTTTGCAATTAACAATTAATGTGTGAATGATGTAATCATTGTGGAATCAGTGAATGATGTACATTTACATTTACATTTTAGGCATTTAGCAGATGCCTATCCTATGCCTATGCCGTATCCAGAGCGACTTACAAGATGTGCATTAATACATGGTAGGAACAATCATAGTTTGTGCACAAGATCAGTGCTGTAATAGCATTACAGCAATAGACATCGTTGTAGGCAGCTGCATACCATACCTGTAACACTGGGAAGGAAAAGGTTAGTAATATATATATATATATTTTTTTTTTATTAAATGAGAGGGCAGGGATGCATATACAAGAAGTGTTGAGCAAGTCAGCAGTGATGATGACAATATGCTAGATGTACAGAATTCAGTGGTAATGGAGTCTGAAAAGGTGGGTTTTGAGTCTCTTGCGGAAGATCGAGAAGAGGCGAGACCGCGAGGAGTGGCTGCTGGGCGCCCGGAGGGATGGGACAGTCAGTTTGCCAGAGGAGGCTGAGCGGAGGGGTCTGGATCAATGTAATCAATCAATGTAATGTAATCAATGTGCAAGCGTCTTAAAGCTGACATGGACTCTTTCTCTTCCCTATTTAGAGAAGAGTGTTGCCACTGTTTGGTGTACCTGCAACTGTGATTTATCTGTTTTAATTCTGAAAGCACTGTTGCACTTTAAGCCCTGGGTAATGGAGGTTTCCCTACTCTAAAGCACTATGCCTAAATACAGAGCATTTGCACTGTCAACTCCTAAACTAGCTTTAGTCTAGCCATTTATTACCAGCTTTCAACGGTATATATTTTGCATATTTGTACTTTGGTTTCTTTGGCCTATTTATGTTTGCTCTGTATTGTCTTTAAACCTGCCTCTACATTTTAAACACACTATAGCCTTGAATTAAATATTTTTTTGCCTTTTTAAGTGTTTCCTGTTTGGCTCCTTTCTCTATAAATGATATCAAGAATCTGCTAGTATAAAGTCCTGGTGGCCAGGTGTGGCACTAGCATGTTTTTGTACCAGTTGGTGTTGGTAGCCCGTTGGCACCCAATCGACCGGAGGAGTTACTAATGCTTGGCGATGTGGAGGATACCCTATCGACTGAAACCCTCCCTCCTTTGACAACACAATTGGCAATTACACAACGCAGTACTCCCAATTGCAGTTTGCACTGGTGCAGTTCAAAGACCATGGGGTGCATCACTAAACCAGGAACCAGCGCTTTAGATGGAAATTCTACCCAGAAAGACAGATTTTTACAATTCTGAAAATAAACAGGCCCCTCTAGCAGCACTAACTGTGTTGGCCATCATGTCCAGCAGTGGACAGGTCTCGCTGAAGTCATCAATCTTCTTCTTCAGGTCATTGAATGCCTGCCATTCCTTCAAAGCTTTGGGAAGCTTACGGATTCTAAAGACAAGAAAATTTAAACTGTTAAAATCTCTGCAGTTCTGCAAACACGGATCCGTAATACAGAAGAACCATAACGAAAGGATCACATCTTAAACACTGAAATGACTAGGGTCCTTTCAGATCCTCCATCTTCATCACTGCCAAACATCATAAAACTGTTCGCCCATTAACCAGTGCTCATTTCATGCATGACAATCGTAGAACAAATGTTTATAACTGTCAATTAGTTATAAACTGTTGCTTCTACATTTATAAACTGTCCATTTGTAATCTAATTTCACATCCACAAATACATCACGTTAAATTCAGCAGCAGAGCATCTAACTGGAATGCATCTTAAAAATATACCGATTCTGGAAATCCTGAAGTTCGTTGTTGACCCTCTCTATATCGAGATCACACCATTGTAAATCGTAGTAGCCGCTGACACTTTCGATGACAGAGTTGTAGAGGTTGTAAAGCTTAGACAGAAGAGCAAGCTCACGCTTGATTCTCTGAAGGTCCGGATACTCTGTGGGAGAGAAGGATAACTTGAGAATTCCCAAACATGCGATACTGCATATGGGTTGGAATTGTGGTATGAGATCACACTTTAAATCAAATCAAATCAAATTTATTTGTATAGCGCTTTTTACAATTGAATCGTCACAAAACGCTTAACAGAGGGGGAGCCCAGGCCTAGACCCCCCCCAAAAGCAAGCCTAAAGACAACAGTGGCAAGGGAAAACTCCCTTGGTAGGGACAAATGTTGGGAGGAACCAGAATAAAAGGGGGAGCCTATCCTCTTCTGGCCGGCACAGGGTGTGTCCAAAAAAGACCATATCATGGTCAGTCCAAGGTGGAAACATAGCAACTCGGCCAGAGCATTTAACATTTTTACATTTTCAGGCATTTAGCAGACGCTCTTATCCAGAGCGACTTACACAGTTTACATTTCTTTACATACAATCCATTTATACAGCTGGATATTTAACTGAAGCAATTCAGGTTAAGTACGTTGCTCAAGGGTACAACAGCAGTGCCCCACCAGGGAATTGAACCTGCAACCTCTGAGTCACAAGCCCAGCTCCCTAACCATTACACCACACTGCCCTAACCATTACACTACTTCTCTTCAAGATCACAGAGAAGAAGTGTGGGCTTTAGGGGTGTATCCGAACCTGAACACCTTATTTGGAAATGCAGAGATAATGCATTGTACACAGATAGTTTTTTTACCCAAAGTTGATATTCTGAAGATATATAAAGATATATTTCTATTTCTAAATGATCACCATTACAATTCATGGGAAGATGACAAAATTGAAATGTATTAAACATATACTAAGTTGTAATCATTCTTGAAAAATAATTGTAACCCAGGTCACTACAGAATAAAAGTTAAAGGAAGTAGTGTATTAATTTCAATGATTAGTAGCTAATTAGTAACTAATAATAGAGACATTATGCTCCTAAAAGTGAAATAATGACAAAAGAAATGGTAATCTATGTAGGAATAAATTGAAATGAAATATAACCTAATAAGTGACACACAACCTGAAAATTGTGGTGAAGGTGAATCACTTTGAATGAGGTGATTTGTGACTCCTAGGGGTAAATTTTATAATATTCTGGTAAAATGATGAGATTCTACATTTGCCAACGAGAATAAAGTATTAATTGATTGGCGCCTGATCTAGCCTATAGGATCGGTGGTCACACCCTTGAGATTGAACAAATAATAATTTTTCATCTACTGAAGCGGGGATGCAAATGGCGGCCATTTCATGAAAATTCTGTGTGAAAGAAATGTGTCCTTGTGTTGAAGACGGTGTAATGCTGCCCTCTGTTAGCTAAAGCTACAGTTAAATATGTGCACAAGAGTATCTGTGATCGAAATGTTCACTTGAAGTGATTTGGGAAATGTACTAGAGATAGATAAATATGTTTGATATGGTTTGTTGTATGGTTACGTGGTTAATGATGAGAGTAACTAGTTAACCCACTGTTTAGTAATTATTTGCCTGGTACGTCCAGGCGGGGTTTTTTGTTGGATCGTTTGTTCTGCACTGATCTCAGATCAGCCAACGCAGGGACAAGCCGTGGAGCAGAGATGGATTTCCTCTGTGCGTCAGAGGTGGCGAGCCATACACTGGAGTGATCGGAATGACCAAGTTGTGTTAGGACTGCATGTTGGTGGAATATTGATGTATATAAGATCAACCTATGACAAATACTGTGTTGAAAATACATATTTAATTACATTAAATATGTAATGTTAATTAATCAGGAGCCAGTCATGAATAATAGTTAATATTTTAAGGGTAGACCTACCCTTTAAAGGTTGCAGTGTGCATAACCAGTGTGCAATTAGAATGATCTTAAGAGCTTAAACATTGTTAAATAAACCCAAGTGTTTTGTTGAATATACTTCATCTTTATACATCAACCTTTAATTGGCCATTAGTTTGGTGTGTGCTTATTACCTTACATCCAACTAAACAGTTAAAAAATGTTTAGAAATATGGTGTTTAAAATAAAATGCTGCAATTAAATATACATGTTAATTTATGAATGTAAGGTACATTTATACAAGTAAATTTGTAAGGTAATAATTGTTATCATTGCTATTATTGTTTGTTGGCTGCGTAGTCGCGCTTGCCTGCTTTGCTTGCCATGTACCTTTCACTGTGAGGCCAAAGAGTTCCTCTCCACCGGAATATGTGATGTACTTCCTCCACAGCTCGTCAAATTGGGTCTGGAAGGCCTGCAGCTGGTCACTGGCTTCACGTGGGGCCACGCCCGCCACCCCAGGGCCACTGAGAGCAAGAGATTTCATTCTACATACAGTACATCACTCACTGTTCCCCAGTGTGTGTAACAGACACACATAAGGATGCTGTTTGTATGTGCTGTGTTTCTCCCTAAAACCAGAAGGGAGCAGCAAAATCTCTGCAGAGACAGCAGGTCTCCATGGCCACAAGGATCATGTTCTCTTCTGTCTCCTATACAGTACTGTGCCTTCTTTATCATCATAATTATAATAGCCAGGATCACCAACGCACAAAACATTTTTTACCCATGTTTCAATGTCAAAAATATTATTTTCTTTTTTTTATGCCTTTTCTCAAGCTGAAAAAGCAACCACACATCTGGGTGCTAATATGCTACTATTCTATATTACAGAACGCATACATTTCCACAATACACTTCCATTTTAATTGAAATAAAAGTCTTCTCCTGAAACCTAAGTACAACTGATGACAAATTTTACTTGAGTGAGCAGCCATTTATCAGATTTATCAAGCTTTTACTTTCCAAAAGAATACCTTACAAACTGGTCATACTATATCTTCACTTACTACCTAGGCAAATATTATAATATTATCTGTGAGTCTAAAATGTTTCAGTTGCCTTACCGCTCATCGTAATCAGAGTAAAATGTCTGAACAGATGTCTGAAATGTCTCCACACCAGCCAACAGGTCTGCCTTCATCATGGGCTGAATCCTCACCAGCGTGTTTTGGGTTTGCATCACCTGCAAATTTCGATTTTTAAACAGGAAGCTCCTGTTACAAACAATGCAACCTTATCTGTGGAGTTATAGCTGTCCTGCCACAACATAATCTCGGAGGAGGCAGATCATCACTGGCCTAGGGGAATTGGCTTGACCCGGAGGACAGGCAGTGAGTTCATAGGGGAGAGCAAATCGAAATAAATAGATGGTATAATTGTCTACTAAATTGGGAGAAAAATTTAGAAAATTAATTACACCCTCAATTTATTTCAATGTTCCCTCCCCACAAGAGTCCACAGCTCATCTCTACAAGGCAAGCTAATTCTCTGAGGGCAGCGAACTCCGCTTCCATTGAGAAGGAATTCGCCCACCCACGTTCTGGAGACACCCTTAGGCGCTTCACAGCGAACTCGAGCCGTTTCACCCTCCCCCTCCCCCTGGGGCGGACAGCCAAATGCCTCCCCTGATCAGGGCTGACGACCAGGGCCGGTCTGGTAGAGACAGGTTTTGAACCACGTCCCTGACAGGCAGCGCACACCTGTGTCTTTTTTAAAGTTTTTTTTACTCCATCTGAAAAATGATCCTTTGTGAAGCACTGTATGACAACCTGTTTGTAAATGGCACTATACAAAATAAAGTTTAAGTGATTTATTGATTGATTGTTTGATGTCAAAGCAGTGTACAGAACTCTGCTCTAAGTGATTACACTCTGGTCGGCCTGGTCTGCCCCCACCTGTGTGTTCAGGTTCTTCCAGGCGTAGGCGAGGCCGTCCACCTTCTCGGCATTCCCGTCGCTGAAGAACAGCTCGTGCCGGTTGAGCAGGGCGAAGGACTCCTCCACAGGCCCGATAATCCTGTCGATCCTGATCTCTGCCTCCCGCACCTCTCGGAGTGCCGCCATGGCGCCCCGCACGTCCTCCAGGTCCCCGACGGGCCGCTGCAGGCGCTTGCTAAGGCCGTCCACAAAGGTGTAGATCTCCGCCATATCGGCGGAGGCCTGGTGATTCAGCGCCGCCCCAAACGCTCGCTTCCAGGCCCGGCACTCCTGGGTCAGGGAGAGCTTGAGGAGCTCCGTGTCAAACCGGACCGAGCCCACAGTGCACCAGGCAGGCAGGTCCTCGATCTGGGCCTCCAGCTTCTTCAGGGGCAGACAATCAGTGGGGGGTTAGTGGGTCATTTATCAACAGCAGAGGGGGGTTAAAACCTAAATATACTTCACTTTGCCCGTGTAGGCATATGCATATGTGTACCCAACGCGAGTGGCATTGTTCACATACTGCACTGCGTACTTTACGTCTGTCTGGATGTTTAAAAGCCATATCCAGTAGGTGGCAGAGAAATCGCGAGAAATGTATTTACCATGTGAATTGGATGACAGACACAGATATGCTTTACTAATGTATGTTACAAATGTGGTTTAGCTGCTAACTTTATCAGAATGACCACACATGCTAACTAGTTAGCTTGTTATAAACATCAGTGTTTTAGCTGGGTAGATAGCTAGCTGTCTTATCAGAATAACTGTCAGAATAACTTCATGGGAGCATATGTAATGTAAAGTTTTAGCTACATATAGTCCTTAACTTTGATTAACATTAGTAAGTGTACCTACCATTACATTTGTATCGATACATCATCGGCAGTTCTATGATCACTGGGGAGCCGGAAAATCTAATATTTTCGTAGATTCTTTACATAAAATTCACAGCCGAAAAGGCGTAACACTCAGTTAATGTCACTTTAATGTACTCCCAAACTACAGAACGTTAACTTTAATAAACGTTGTATTTGGAATGCGGGCTAAATCGTAGAGGAAAAGCTATATTCAGTATTACCTTAAATATATTCTTTTTTTCCCAATTTTTAAGACAAATGCTGCATTTCTCTATAGTGTCAGCCTCATAAATCTAACGTTAGCGCACAAGTAAATGACAGCAATTGTGCGCTAAATATTAAAGTAACATTTCTCCAGCATTTTCCTCTGTGCTCAGACATAACAATCTCAGATCTGCTTCCATTAATTTTAGAATGTTTCCATGTCCAGACTTTAAATGTTTCTCATCAGCTATTCTGGCATGCATATTTGTCTCTGTGCATCGGCAATGACACATCGTAGAGATGCATGTAATTGTGCACCAGCTCTGTCAAACTCTTCGTCGCAGACTGCCCCCACAATTTTTGTCGGTATTGTTGCTTGCGTACGTGTAACGTTAATTCTTGAGGACGTGCACACCCAACAACCGCAGGATGTGCGTGGCGGCAATTTTACGCACGGGTACACGTAAAGTGAAGGGGAGCGTGTCCATGTTCCCACAGCCCTATGTTCCCCCATTTCTCAAAATTAGGCCCTATGTTCCCCCAGCCCTATGTTCCCTCAGGCCTACATCTCCACAGCACAGGTATGGCCATTCCCTAACCCGAACCCTAACCGTAACCCTAACCCTAACCTAATAGGGCTGGGGGAACATAAGGCCTAATTTTGAGAAATGGGGGAGCATAGGGCTGTGGGAACATAGGGATGACCCCAAGTGAAGTATATTTAGGCCTTTAGTGGTTCATTTATCAACAGCAGTGGGGGGTTAGTGGTTAATTTATCAACAGCAGCAGACTACCATAGCAGAGGTTCTGCAACAAAGGTTGAGGTGAGGCCTATGCTGAATACAGTATTCTTAAGTTCCATTCCTAGTACTGATCGTAAGGATGGCAGCGAGTCGTGACGAACAATGCTCACAGAGTAAGAGGCGATCTGAGAACTGAACTCTGGTAGTGACGGGCTGGTCTCCAGGAACTCCTTCACCTGCTCCTCAGGGTCCTAGGAGGACAAAATATTATCTTTACATTCATAACATCAGAACAACATTTCTGAAAACTTCAATGTTTTTCATTCTCAGGTTCTATCTTCATTTTCTTCTTAAACGGCCTTTACTGGTTTAGGTGTGCCTTTAGCAGTGTAGGTGTGCCTTTATGTTTGAAAGACAAAAAGATTAATGTAAAGCCCGAGGAGTACTCTGTCACACTGACCATTAAAATATAAATGTTGCACAAAAGCATATAGTGACCACATAGTGGAAGCTGAACAACATAATATACTGTCATAATAATTGTCCTGTTGCTTTTATTGTGCAAAAATTGCTGACATTAAAAACAAAGTCTAATTCCATCCATCCATCCATCCATTATCTAAGCCGCTTATTCCTGGTCAGGGTCGCGGGGGGGGTGCTGGAGCCTATCCCAGCATGCGTTCCGGGCGAGAGGCAGGAATACACCCTGGACAGGTCGCCAATCAATCGCAGGGCACACACACCATTCACTCACACACTCATACCTACGGGCAATTTAGACTCTCCAATTAGCCTAACGTGCATGTCTTTGGACTGTGGGAGGAAACCGGAGTACCCGGAGGAAACCCACGCGGACACAGGGAGAACATGCAAACTCCACACAGAAAGGCCCCCGGCCTGGATTCGAACCCGAGACCTTCTTGCTGTGAGGCGACAGCGCTACCCACTGCACCACCGTGCCGCAAGTCTAATTCCATTGTACTAAAAAATATATATTTCATGTAACACAGTCTCATTGTTAAACAGGTATACCCCATTTGGGGGTGCAAGAACAGAGCATTAAAGGAAAAACCGTACAGAGGGGTCACTTTAACATTGAACTAATAGAGAGGTGTTCCTGATCAAATAAATCATTGCTCTTTTCAACCAACTAAATATTCTGATGTATATAGTACATTAGGGTACACTCATTCAAAACTAAAACAATTAACCTAAACAGTATATAAACGAGTGAGATGTGATAACATTGTTAAATCCTCGTTTCACATTTACTGAACAGAAACATGAACAGGCAACGTCAGAATAATAGGGTGAGTTTAAAGCTTAAGTAATACTGTGTGCCCAATTCCGAGTTTCATTTTTTTCACCCCAAATTTTATTTGAAAGATATTTGTCTTGTTTAAAAGATAGGGTCAAAATGACTGACAATGCAAATGGAACTTAAATTTCATCCATGTCCTCATGTGTCCATCTCTGCGGATTAACAAATTACATGCGCAAGCTACTATAAATCTCACATAACAAGACTTGTAACAAGACATAAAAAGATTTAAATGCTGTTGCTGGGAACAAACTCTGATTAACCAAACAAAAGCAACACAATCTGTACCTATTTTATAGCTCAGAGTGGAACCAGGTGTCGTGGTCAGATGAGACCAAAATTTAGCTTTTTTGGCCATGCACACCAGCGGTGGGATTTTGTGTTGGAAGAAGGGTGCTTACAGTATGTTAAAAATAATCTATACCGACAGTGAAATACAGTGGTAGATCTTTGATGTTGGGGGGGGGTTTGCATATTGGTCCTGGGGGTTTGTTAAGGTCAATGGAATCATAACCTCCAGCAAGTACCAAGATACATGCTCTCCTCCGTAAAACGTGATGTCAGCCACTTCTTCACACACCACAGTTCACAAGTTAATTTCGCACACAGACCTGAGTCAGAGGAAGACACTTTGTGCAAAGCTTTATACCTGCAGACTGTAGGTGCCCTACGGGGTCACTGGTGTCGAGACATGGACAACCTGGCCAACCAAATCACTCCCTCCCTGGGCGACACTCCTGCCAATTATGCATCGTCCTGCGAGGCTGCTGGCTACGGTCGGCATTGGCACGGTCTGGATTCGATAGCAGACCATGGGTCTCATCCACACATTAGAACAGTGCCTTAACAGGATGCAGGCCATGGGGTTCATCCTCACACTGGAACAATGTCTTAACAGGATGCAGACCGTGGGGCTCATCCACACACTAGAACAGTGCCTTAACAGGATGCAGACCATGGGGCTCATCCACACACTGGAACAGTGTCTTAACAGGATGCAGACCATGGGTCTCATCCACACACTAGAGCAGTGCCATAACAGGATGCAGACTGTAGGTCTCATTCACACACTAGAATAGTGCCTTAACAGGCTGGGCCACCCAGCAGTCCCCTGTACCAAGATATTTTGGCCAAAAACCTGGTCCCCTCTGCAAGGAAGCTGAAACATGGCTGCAAATGAATCTTTCAGTATGACAATGATCCCAACCATACCTAAAAATCAACCAACAGATGGTTAATTGACCACAAAATCACTGTTTAACAATGGCCGTCTCAGTCTCCAGACTCTTGAACCCGATAAAAAATGAGTGGTTTGAATTGAAGAGGGCAGTACACTAAGACAGACAGAAGGATCTGAAGGATTCTGTATGGAGGAATGGTCAACGGTCAATGGGCCCCCCCCCAATTTTCTCAACAATCTTATAAAACACTATAGAAGATATAGTGTCATCCTTCCGAGGGGAGGGTGCACAAAGTACTGAAAACGGGTGTGAATAATTGTAACATACCTTTTTAGAGGAAATAATATTACTTATTAAATAACAGCTTTTTTCTGTGCAATTGTATTAGTATAAAAGAATACACTTTTTACCTTTTTACACAGCTCATTACCTATATTGCTTATTTTATCTTGCCAAAAATTGCCATTTTACTTGAACTGTAGAAAAATGTGGGACGCATTGCTTTGGAACGAACAGTGCTTGTTTAGTTTCAACAGAAAAAAATATGTGCCTTTTTTACATTGAAAATGTTTTAGTTGATTCCATCTTTTTGAATTGTAGCGTGCATTACAGGCGAGGATATTAATATCAAAAGTCATTCAAAAACTGGGCAGCAATATTCCAAAAAAGAATGTATAATTCTATACGGTTATTTAAAAGCAGTCGGTCAGCAACAATGGGTTTATTAATACTACTAATCTTGGGGGTTTGGCAAACAGTTTGGAATCGGCTAAAGTAATCCAAGATGATTTAAACAAAATCCAAAAATGGGCAGATACATGGCAGATGACATTCAATATTGCTAAATGTAAAGTTATGCATGTGGGAAATAAAAACATTAGACAGGAGGAGAAAAGTTAGTAGGTGTTCAATTTGAAAAAGACTTAGGAATTGTAGTTGATCAAAGCCTATCTGCATCAAAGCAGTGTGCTACAGCAGTGAAAAAAGCCAACAGGATGCTGGAATACATAGCAAAAAGTATTGAGTATGAATCAAAGGAGGTTATATTAATGTTATATAATGCCTTTGTCAGACCTCACTTAGAATTCTGTGTGCAGTTCTGGGCACCGCACTACAAGAAAGATTGGAAGCTCTTGGAAAAAGTCCAAAGAAGGGCAACTAGTTGATACCTGGTATGAAAAGAAAAAGTTATGATGACAGACTTAAGGCACTCAATCTATTTAAGCTTAGCAAACAGAGACTTAGGGGGGATTTGATTGAGGTTTTTAAATTCCTAAAAGGGATTAACAAAGTGGAATACCAAAGACTTTTTAAGATAAGTGGGGTCAGCATAACAAGAGGCCACAGGTGGAAATTAGTTAAAGGCAAATTACAAAGGCAAATGAGGTCTGACAAAGTCATTATATAACATTAATATAACCTCCTTTGATTTATACTCAATACTTTTTGCTATGTATCCCATCATCCTGTTGGCTTTTTTCACTGCTGTAGCAAACAGCAACTACAATTCCTAAGTCTTTTTCAAATTGAACACCTACTAACTTTTCTCCTCCCATAAGATACTCCTGTCTAATGTTTTTATTTCCCACATGCATAACTTAACATTTAGCAATATTGAATGTCATCTGCCATGTATCTGCCCATTTTTGGATTTTGTTTAAATCATCTTGGATTACTTTAGTCGATTCCAAAGTCTTTGCCAAACCCCCAAGTTTAGTATCATCTCCAATGTAACTATTTTGCTACTAACTAACTTGCTACTATCAAGATCATTTATGTAAATTAGGAAGAGCAGAGGTCCCAGCACCAATCCCTGCGGGACACCACTGCCCACAGCACCGAGGTCAGATATGGCCCCCACCTACTGTTACTCTTTGTATTCGCCCTTGCAGCCAATTATGAACCCACTCTGAAACTACTCCTGCAAATCCTACTGAATTCATTTTAGCAATGAGCCTCTCATGCAGTGGTGGGCCGTAAGGGCCAGCAGGGCCTTCTCTGCTGGCCCTGTAACCAATACAATTAAGTGTGTGTAAAATGTCACTTAAACACCTCACAGTGATTTCAGCTGGCGGGGGCCAGCACTACAGATACTGCTAGCCTTTTGTTGAAAAACCACACATCTGATTTATAATAAGCATTAGTGACAGAATCATCAGCCAATCAAATTTTGATGTTCAATGACAGTACGCCCTCTGGGCCTAGCAACGTGTCCTGGGCTACCCCCAACTTTCGTCATGAATTTCCTACGTAGCTTGAGCGAAAAGAAAATGTAGGTATGTTACAATTTTTTGAAATGTTATAAATCGAGCCTGAAACTTATCCCACCAGATAGAGCATGAAAATTCATCAAATTTTATACCTTATTCACTCTCATATGTTAAGTTTTAAGGAAGTTATGGTCATTTTAACACTCGAAAATGTGCATATTGACCCCCATTGCTTTTCAATGGGCTTGAAACAAAAGCTGTGATCCAATAACATAAATGGCTATAACTTTCTTAAAAATGAAGATAATTGCATTACATTTTCAGTAATTACAGATTGAAGCATTCTAAAAAAGATATGATATATATCTTAATTTGCATGATCTGAAATTACATTACATAATCAATTAATCACATAATTATTAATAATGTTGCGCATCCGCCGCGACACGGCAAAAACCACTGCAGGCAGTGAGCATTTGGGCAAAGATATCTCACATTCCGGGTCAAAAATATCGCATTTCGCCATGAAATTAGTTGTCTATGATGTGGGTTCTAGAGGTTAAGCCCTTCGACTCCTATATGGCTGTTACAGGGACAGGGGCAAACACAATGTCCGCGGCATATGTTGTCTGTACTCACTTAATGTCAATTGTATTGTTTGTCCTGATCATGTTCCCCAAATCGCTCCAGAGAAAAGCGGAGGTTCAGCGTGGTACGATTGACCTCATAATATGGAGGCGATATAAAATGTCATACGGTCTCATAAAATTTCCCTACAGATCCAACCGAAACGGCTATACGCTCAATGCTTGAAACTGCTCAATGCTTGAAATTAAGGGAAGGGTCTCTATGCTCACTTGCTGGGGGTCGAAAAGCCACAAGGCCCTGAGAAATGTATGAGCCGGTTGAATGAATCTTGGTTTCTGTTTTAACTGTTCAGGTTGGAAGTATGCGTTGAGTTTCATGGCGACTTGACTGAATGTTTTTGTGCATTGTTTGTTTATTAATAAAAAACTTTATTGAAAAAAAACTTGGTATTCATTGACCAGATCCTCAATTTTCTTGTATGTTAAATAAAAGTTAAATTATAAGTTATTGTATGATTTTCCGACTCTCAAACCATTTATTCAGGTTGTTCATATTTGCTGTGTTTAGAAATAAGGGACAGCTGTTCCTTCAAACCTTTTCTGTCCCTCAGCAATGACATTTTTTTATATTACATTTTACATTTACATTTACATTTTAAGCATTTAGCAGACGCTCTTATCCAGAGATGTGCATTAATACATGGTAGGAACAATCATAGTTTGCATACGAGATCAATGCAGTAATACAGTGATAGACATCGTTGTAGGCAGCTGCATATCATACCTGTAACACTGGGAAGGATTTATTATTATTAAATGAGTAGGCAGGGATACATATACAAGAAGTGTTGAGCAAGTAGGCAGTGGTGATGACAATTGGGTAGATGTACTGAATTCAGTGGTAGTGGACTCTGAAAAGGTGGGTTTTGAATGACATAATTTCTGTCATCGCAGCTGTGTATGTCTAACTCATCTTTTACAAAGCTGCTGCAAAAGTTGATGTACTGAGCATGGTAGGCCATGTACATTTTTGGGAAATTGTCTGCCCATATATTCCCAGCAAGTGCTAAAATATTAACATTGCCTGTGATATTGTTTAAAGACACTTCGTATACATTTAAACTGTTAACAACGGCCTCTGCCACTGTGGAGTAATTGACAGATTTTAACTACAGAGTATCTACCAGTACCACTTTCAAATCATCTGTTCCTCCTTGTAAGACATACAAAATGTGTAGAACATATTGGTCTTTCTCATCTGTCAATTCATCTATAACAACAGATATGCTAACAGATTTTTTAACCAGATGTTTTATTTCACTTTTGTGTAATTTTGTGATGCACGGTAAATATTTCCTTCTAAAATGACCAGCAGTTGAAATTGCCCCAACAATCACTACATGCTTGTTTAAAAAAGTGTGTATTTTGGGTTTTTTTTTTCAAGGGGAATATTTGCACTGACAAAAGCCTCTGTCACATCGTAAATGACATCATGCCTTCTCTCCAGACTGTCATTTATTTTTTGTTTTTTGACAGCAGATGCCCACCCATCCCTGTTAAATGTGATCATTCATTTTTCATGTTTCAATGACTCGTGCTTACAAATGCCGGTCCATTGTGGCTTTTTTAATTTGTTGTAATGAAACATTGCAGGTTGTGCAAAATAAATTGTTGCTATCGATGTGCAATGTGCCAGGTGGATATTTCTACTCTTTCAGTTAGAGTTTTCCTCAGATTTCTCTTCGATCTGGTTGTAGCCTCTATGTTTGGTTTTATGGAAAGTCCCCTCTCTAAAACAATTTGTAGACTTGCGCCCTTGCACCAACACACAAGATTGGCACTTAATTGCATACACTTAATAGAGTTCCTACAGCGACGCCTTGAGGATCAGAATGCCGCATTGCCCTTGCTCATGAGCTGTTGTTCATAATGATAGAATAGGTCACACATCCATCACCAGACACCCACCTGGTTCCAGAGGGTGGAGAAATGGGCAAACTCCTCCAACACGTCACCAGCATCGGCCTTCAGTGAGGACACGATGGAGCCCAGCTGGACCACGGCTTTGGTGACGTCCTTGTGCTCACTCAGTTGCCGGTCCAATGGCTTCAGCACGATCTGCTTGGTTGGCAGGCTCTCATCTCCTGCGTCCCTCACCACCAGCTGCTCTGCCTGAGACAAGGGCGGAGGGTTCAACACAGTGAGGCCCATGCTGCTGTTTCTTTGGGCTCTTTCTAAGGTGGAGGAGGGTTTTGTGGAATATTCCCATCACATCATCTCAATTTAAGAATTATTTCTGTTTAAGTTTGACTGAAACATATTTATTCAATATAGTACCCAGTTAAATCAGTTGTACATACACAGTCTGTGGTTAATTTAACAAAGAACCCTATTGAATGTTTGTTTATAGAAGCTACATAAATAGGGTTGTGTGTATTTCCTCGGTTCTCCCATTAACCTGCAGTTCCATCCTCCAACACCAAGAGACGGACAACTTTCTGAAGCTACTTAAACAATCAATATATCCATCCATCCATCCATTGTCTAAGCCGCTTATTCCTGGTCAGGGTCGCGGGGGTGCTGGAGCCTATCCCAGCATGCGTTCCGGGCGACAGGCAGGAATACACCCTGGACAGGTCGCCAATCCATCACAGGGCACACACACCATTCACTCACACACTCATACCTACGGGCAATTTAGACTCTCCAATTAGCCTAACGTGCATGTCTTTGGACTGTGGGAGGAAACCGGAGTACCCGGAGGAAACCCACGCGGACACGGGGAGAACATGCAAACTCCGCACAGAAAGGCCCCCGGCCTGGATTCGAACCCGAGACCTTCTTGCTGTGAGGCGACAGTGCTATCCACTGCACCACCGTGCCGCCTCACAATCAATATATTAGAATCTCAAATAATGATTCAATTATTACAAATAAGGTATGTATTGCAGTGTAGTCAGCTAGTCAGCAGGTGAAGCGATACACACCCATATGTAAGTATGCTGATTGATTTGTAAGCACTGCCTTCAAATGTAAAAATCTGTCTCTTGACCCTTCTGTAGGATATATCAATCCTGCTCTGGAGCATTAAAGAAACTAAAATGTGGGAATGAGTGGGCAGATATTTTTAAACTTCACTAACTTATGAAACAATTGAAGACAACATATGATCTCAAATAATTGAATGAATATTTGAGATCATAATATGTTGATTGCTAAAGTAGCTTCAGAAAGTCCTCCATCAACATCTTGGTGTTGGAGGACAGAACTGCAGGTTCATTAGAAAACCATGGAATTTCACATGGCCCTATGCATAAATTACGCTGGGAAATTGTGTAAATTTATATCAACAGGGTTTATTTTTTAAGGAACTATAGTGCTTATACCTTATCCACCATGGAAATTAATTCCATCAGTTCAATTGAATCTAAACCTGAATCCATGATCATTACATATGTTGTAACAATGAGTTCAATGAAGGTGATAGGTGACTATACCTGTAGCTGTTTGTGGTGGAGATGGGAAAACGTCCACAGTGGAACATCCTTTGCCATGGACAGCACTGTGTTCACAACTCTGTTGAGAATACTCTGGGAAGCAAGAAGCAAAAATATGATGAAAAAAGCACATAAGAGTCATAATAATAATAATAATAATAATAATAATAATACATCTGATTTATGATTTCATATACCCAAAGCACTGTACAGAGTAAAAACACAATCATCAATAAAAGCTATATAAACACACTATAATATCATACAAACAGAAATAGGAACATCATAAACTCAAGGCTAAATGCTCAAATTAAAGATAGCATTTGCCAAAGGGTAAAACTAAAGAAAATGATTTAAGACAAACCCTTAAAACTCTCTTTAAAATTTGACTGTTTTTAGGTACTGGGTGTATTTATACCACTGTCAGTGGAATCACGAGAACTCTGAAGCTCCATCTGATCTGTATTTATCCTGGGCAGAAAGTACGGCTGATCAGAGAGGAGAGACCTAGACCCTAGACCAGGACAGTGTCTGAGAAACTGAGGACTTTTTCCATTCTGCTAATTAGGATAAAATTGTTGAGAGTATCGAGAGCCAGACTAAGATCAAGTAACTCTTAGTGAGTCTCACGAGGGCCGTTTTGGTACTGCGTTCAACCTTAAATCGAGACTGGAAGGGTTATAGATTATAGGAAGCGAGGTAGAGCACTAGTGGGGAAGAGACAATGCATTGTAAAATCTTTGCAAGGAAAGGTAAATATAATTTTGGCCAGACACTTTCAGCTCATCAAGAATGGACCCAGGCATTTTAAGCATTGGTATAATGGCAGCGGTTTTGAGCTTAGATGGAACATGGCCAGTAGCTAGAAAGATGTTAATAATCTCTGTTGTAAAAGGTCCAACAGCTAGGAGCAGGGGGACGAGGAAATTAGGAGGACAAATACAGGGTTTCATTTTGGTAACCAACTGGGCTACATCAACAACGTTAACTGTGACAAACTAGACTTCAGTGGCGAGGACCTTGCAGAGGGTAACTCAACAGCTGCAGGGCAGGGAGAACATCACTTTAAAGTGTATACAGACCCCCACAGTCTGGTGTCAAATTTGGAATGTGATGCTGTCGGATATGGCCAGCAGGCCCGCGGGGCAACAAATATTTGGCAGTAGCATTGCCCAGGGAGGGAGGGATATAGTTGGTGGGCACTGTGTCACGGAGCACACCAGCAACCACTGCTGGTCAGTTAGCCACCCATGGTCTTGTTCGATTTTGGTGTTTTCTTTAGTAATATTTTATTTATAGTCTCAAGATCTCCCCTGAGACTTAGGTGCCGAGAGCCATTTGGAAAGCAACCCTGGGTGAACAGAAATTATAATATCTGAAGAGTCATTGATCTAGCCAGGAAAAGGAACCAGGGAAGGAGGGAATTATCACACGCATAGCCCCCATTGTTTTAGAGATTGTACTTAAACTGTGCCATTTCTTCATTGGGTTGTGTTAGACTGGAGAGCTGAATACCACCAGAACCAAACTGTAACTACAAATAAAAGCTACTGTCTTTCACCAACAGAACTGATTTAAGACTCTTCTATTCCCTAAAACAAAATTGCAAGTACAAACAGCGAACAGAGTTTTAATTGAGGAGTGAAACTAAGCAATTCTTCAGTCTGCCTGTATAAAGCTGGACATGAAGTGTCTTCCTCCAACTCTCCAGCATGTCTGTGCGAGCTTAACTTGTGAACCATGGGGGGAAACCAAGCAGCGGCTGACATTGCATGTTTTGGAGGAGAGTGTGAGTTTGTCTGCACTTTTCCAAATTGACAGTGGGGATTGCGATGGGTACAGTTTGAGAATACAATTAGCCATTCCAAAAACATGACACACATTTAGAAGGTTTAAATGTCAGGCTTAAATGCCTGGCTCCCTAATTAATAAAGCATATTGAAATAAAGAGGGTCCAGAGAGCCACCTGAATGTCCTCCAGGCTGGGCCTCATGACGATGTTGGGTATAGCCAGCTGGATGCTGGCGCTGAAGAGAGGAGTCTGGGCAGCGGACTTGGTTAACTGGGAGGATGCCTGATACTTAGAGCTGACAACATGGAGCCGGCGCTTTAGGGAGTCCAGTGACACCTTCGTAGCTAGGGAAAAAATAAGAAATGAATTGGAGGGGGGAGGATGTCCAATGCTAGCTTTGAAACTATAGCACACCGTTCTGGGGAGTGCCCCAGTGTTTCACTGTCCATCCACACCTCTGACCAGGGCATCTGTGTTCCTCTGGCACAACTGCCCTATCATGCTGTAGAATCTGCAGGGCAGGCAGGCCTGGCATCGCGTCTTCTGCTTAGCATCAGGATGCAGGCACTGGAAAGAGTCCTAGACCACAGAAAACTGGTTTGTCCAGCGACCGTTTTGCAACCGATGATGTATGCTCACCTCCACGGAAGCAGAGTCAACCCACCTCCAAGTTCACGGTTTCTGCTGGTTTCATCTTCCTCTTGAGGTCTTCAATCATCTCATACATGGATCTCTCCACCTGCTGGCTTTGACTGTGGCAAAAACAAATGAAGCGCAAGCAACCTCTGTGATATATTGTTCAATAAAAGTGAATAATTAAGTCTTGCACCTGAGAGCAATGACTTATATGTGCTAAATCTTAATAAAATATATAATCCATATTCATGTGTAATGGAGGTTTCAAACTGCAACCCTCAATGTGAAGAAGAGATTTGATTGTTTTCATGAGATAAAAGCCCCCCCAGTGCGAGAGGTGAAGCTCACGTGCTGAGCGCCTGCCCAGAACTTCTCACGGTGCTCTCTGCCTGGCTCTGGAATGCGTGGACCTGGACAGGCTCTTCCTCCGGGAGAACCAGCAAGGCTGTGGAGGACATCGCCTGCAGGGCCCTCTCTATGCGGCACTCCAGGGTGTCCTGGGCCATCTTTCCTACCTGCTCCAACTCCTGCAGCGTGCTGTACACGTTCTTCATGACTGACACAAATGAGAGGATTCACTGTTTCCATTCTGTCTGGTTATTAACAAAACTGCAGAGGATCTGTTCTCTAACAACATCATTATCATTATAGTTGGTCAGGTAAAATGTTCCTCCTTGTGAGAAGAACCAACCAGGTTAGTGGATCCAGTGACTTGGAAGACTTGGTGTGAATACTTGGCCGTATTCAAATTAATGGCATAATGCAGAATTACCACAGAATGCATGGATCTCATCTCAGAATGAATGAATCTCAGTAATCCTCACTCAGGAATTCTAAAACTACAAGGGGCAACATTTTTCCAACATCCAAAATCTAAATTCTTAGTATTTCAGACATTTTTCCCCCCAACTATTTAGAGCACAGGTGTCAAACTCATTCCATCGAGGGCCGAGTGTATGCAGGTTTTTGTTGCAACCAATGCACTACACCAGGTGATTTCACTAATTAGCTCACTTCTTCAACTAAGGAGGGAACCTAATTGAAATCACCTGGTGTAATGCATTGGTTGCAACAAAAACCTGCACACACTCGGCCCTCGATGGAATGAGTTTGACACCCCTGATTTAGAGTATCCATGTACATGTAATGTAAAACACAATTGAGTTAATGAATGAAGACGTGCTGCTCTGTACTGTTCGGTGACGTGAAAGCTTAGTCTTACATCGTTCTGTGTTGAGAGAGGTCCAGGAGAGCAAGGTCAGTCCGGGGGAAAGGGCGTCCTCGACCCGGGTGATGAAGGGCTGCATTAGGGGCAGGAGGAGGGCAGGGATCACGCTCTGGGCCTGCTGAAAATCCTGCAGCATCTCCTGCAGTCTGAGGGAGAACATCTGTCTCTGTGTGTGTTCACATACACAGCCTGACGTTGTGGCTCCACTCAACTCCCTCTGGACCCACTCAATTGCATTTTCGTGGTCAAAAAAAAACCAGGCAGATCATCTTCTTCAAACAGTTTATTGACTGTTTTGGCACATATTATTTGGAATAAAACTGAACTGAAAAAACTGGAGGCTCTCTCCAGCAGAGATATTCTTACCCTCCTGCTGACGCTGTTTAGAAAGAGCCTCATTTACTGCTTGTGTTCACTGAAAATCCCCACCCTGTGGTTCAAGCATAACTCCCTTCTCATAAAATGTGTACACATTTTAGGATTTTTTAATCTGAATTCTGAGTACAGATCAGTGGTAATATGCATATGGCTGCTAAATGGAAATCAATCATCAAACAGCAGAATTTTCTGACGCATGTAAAAATGTGCCAGTTATTCAATAAAAGTTATGGACATATTTGGCTGTTTGGATGAATATAAGATATAAGAGGACATCTGAATATAAACTTAATGGTCAAAAAAGTCACAGTTTTCATCAAATATGATGTTGTTTGGGTACAAACAGATGAAAGTGGGATGTTGAAAGTGTGCGCAGATAAAGTTGGGTTAGACTCCACCTTTGTGTAAAAAAAATAAGAATTCTGGTGTTGCAATGCTATTGGCTTTACATGGGAGTATTTGTGACATCAGAAAACCCAGCTCATTTTAATACACCAATGACAGCTTACCAAAAATCATCATCACTAAATACGCCAAAGTGTCATCACTTACAGGCAGTGTAGAGGAGGTGCGTTTGTGTCATTTAATTGCCAGCAAACATAGCTAGCTACAAAAATTCAAACTAATAAATAGGTGTTAGCTAACATGATAAAAACCTCATTGCGTCATGCCTGGATGTCAAATAACAAATGTGTCCTTAAACATTGTACCGACAAAAGAAGAAGAGCAAGAGAAATGGCTGAAATGTATTAAGGTTTGGTGCACTCTTACATCTTATATTTAAAAAACACAGGACTCGTTGCTGTAGGTCAATAGCGTGTCCAATAAGGTGAGCTCGAGAATATTGGCTCCCCGCCCACTCCTGCCTTACAGCCTTGCTCATAGTCTGAGATGAGAGATATATCTCCAATTCTATACTCTAGACTATAATTTAATGTGAAATACATATTCAGTTGTTAAGTCACTGATCTTTTCGCTTCGTACCTCATCACACTTTTTGGTGAAGCCATGCAGTGTTGTCTGCTGCTAGCATTAATTGATTCTGCCAGCTTATTCGGGTGCTTTCATTGATGTGATTAATCATGGTCCCAGTACTCACATTGTAACTTAATTCGGTTAGACAAAATTAAGAAAAAAAAATTAAATTCTGTGTTTTGTCAAAAAAACGCCATACCAGGCTTCACTGTGTCTATTTTTTTACTTTCCCTGCCATGTTGGTTTCATGTACAGTGTAGAAATTTGCACATGTTAAAAAACGCAATTCATTTGAAAGATGCTTGCTATTGGTTTTGCTAAGTGTTTCCTAGGCCAGTATTTATTTCCCCATTCCTACGATTGTAGGTTACAGTTTGTATTTTTGGGGTAAGAAAAAAAAAATGGTTTAGGGATTTTTTTCTAAATGTTTATGATTCCAACTTTGTGTACACATGTATGCATGTGCACAATCACATCCCTACTGTAAAACTGTTCTTGTAAGATATGCCATCAATCTTAACAAAAACACATGCTGTCACAGCAGTTACATTGTCCAGTACATTAGCCATGCTGACATTAGTCCATTGCCCAAGCCGTAATCCCCTAATCTTAATGAGTTAGAGGAAGATGATGGTTGCTTTTTGAAATCACATGTATTTTGTGTGGGCCCACAATGAGTTCCCTCACGGAAATCTCTAACGGGCACCCAGGCTAGGCAAATGTAACACAAACATTGAGAACTGAGTTTATTAGAATATGTAGCAGGGAGGTCCACACAATATTTGACATGACTTCTGCAGTTCTTTGGGTAGCAAATGCTCTTACCCAGAGCAATTTTACATTTTACACTTTTATATGGCTGATTTCATACTGATTTAAGTCCAGTACTTCAGCAACATTCCTCACCCGTAATTTTATATCCAGTCCAATCTGTGTTTGTGTGCCATGAGTCACACTCACAACAAGGAAGAGCTCTTCACTCACCTGACATGCAAGGCCTTGAGCTGGGCTTCATTGGCACACACGTTGAGGATCACTTCTGGAACCTCAAAGCCCATCTTGTGCATATATCTGGCTTCATGGAGCAATTCAGGGACTAGAGGATCCAGATTGACATAGAGGTCCTGAGGAGGGGAAACCGTACTGACTTAATGACCTGGGGCCTCATTTATAAAAAGGTTGCATAGAAACCATCCTACATTTGATCTAAGATCATTTCTGAAATGTGCGTGTGATTCAGAGAAAATGAATGTACGCACAAAAAAACATGCGTACGCTACTCCCCCAAATGTGAAATCTCTAAATCACAAATGAACTTGAAATTGTGCGCAGCTCATACAGCAGCCTCTCTCCTGATGCATCCAGACACCGCCCCTTCCCTTTAACATCCTGATAGTGCACTCCACTACTGACCGTGCGCGGGCATGAGCCGTGTTAAAGTGGGCTTCTTCAGCTGTCTGTGGGTGCGCTATGTGGGTGAGAAGCCATGGCTTCAGAGGATAACCTCTGTTACCTGATTGTGTAGAGATAATTATAATTATTTATGCACATTAAAAAAGCAAAAAACAGCAAAGTACAAAGAAAAAAGTGATTTACCTAGAAGCCAATCGTCTCCGCCTGCTCCAGCCACTAGACGATTCCCCACACTGCAATTACGCACAATGAAGGAGTCGTGCGTCGACCCTGGCCATCTTGCAACGGCGTTTAGAATTGGCATACGGGCATTGCAAATGAGTTGCACATTAATTGAGTGATAATTCTTCCTCTTAACATACAGTATACATACTAATTTGCATGGGATGCCCGTATGGCAACGCGAGTGGAATCTATTGCACTTGGGGAATCCTGTTGTGCGCACAAAATCCTCTTTCACATTCTGCAGCTCCTCGGCAGTATAAGGAAACTTTATGTACTGAGGGGACAAACGAATGATGCCTCGAAGTACAGCTGGCATAATTCTACTAACCGATGGCTGGGATATGCCTGACCGGTCACCTATTTCTCTTTGGAATGTTCCTGTAGCCATGAAACCAAGGACGGATAACAATTGCACCTCAACGGGTATGGCCTGGTTGCAGTTGGTGCGTCTCTGTAAATTCGGGCCCATCTGGGCACAAAGCTCTAATAGCGTAGCTCTCTGCAAACGGTACCTGCTTATCAGCCATTCATCATCATGCGCAAAGAAGTCTGCCCGATCTCTAATAACTCGTTCCCTTCTTATTGCACGATTGGCGATATCTTCGAGAAGTGCCAATGCCAATGCCATTGCTGCCGAAATGTTTTACACGTGTGGAACCATAATATGTATATTAAATACATTTCCTTCAAGGATGTGTCAATTATGCTAATAGGGGCAGTTTTGGAAACCAATGTGTGTTTTCCACAACTAGCCTAGCTTATGTTGTTTTAATTTATTAATAACTTTATTGTGCAAACCATTATGTATAGCCTAAGCAATGTGTTCAATCAGGTAATACAACTACAACAGCATCTACTACTACTACTAATAATGATATAAATAATAATAATAATAATAATAATGAGGAAACAATTAGGCAGCAGACGACATGTTGGCGCTCTTAGATTTCCAAATACATTTAAAAGTACATTTACATCTTAAGCATTTAGCAGACGCTCTTATCCAGAGCGACTTACAAGATGTGCATAAATACTTGGTAGGAACAATCATAGTTCACGCAAGAGATCAGTGCAGTAATACAGCAAGAGACATCATTGCAGGCAGCTACTAACGAAAAGGTTAGTAAATTATTATTATTATTATTTATTTTTTAAATGGAGTAAGCAGGGGTATATAGTGTTGAGCAAGTAGGCAGTGGTGATGACAATTAGCTAGATGTACAGAATTCAGTGGTAGTGGAGTCTGAAAAGGTGGGTTTTGAGTCTCTCAAGTGAGTCACGCAAGTGATTCCGCGGTCCTGACCGATTGCGGAAGGTCGTTCCGCCTGCAAGGGGTCAGGACAGAGAAGAGACGAGACCGCAAATACCTGCAGTACTCCAACATTGCCACAAGGAAACGTGCGTACGGCAAGTTGAAACCTGACGTGGAGCTAAGTACTTTTCCACGTCAAAGACCGTTTTTATAAATCTGGATTTGAGCGTACGCACATTCTAAGATCAAATCTGTGCGTAAGCATATTTTATAAATGAGGCCCCTGGTGTTAATAACTGAACCATAATAACACTCAAATATGTGGGACACATATAATCAGAGTTTTCAGAAAGTGTATGACTGCATTTTAAGAGATGCTTGGTTTGTTAAATGCAAAAGGTATATCTTTTTTAAATAAATGTCTGTTAAATCAGCAAGCCTCACAATTAGTTATCAGAGAATGAGATATCATGACAACAGAAATGGGTGGAGCTACAATTAGCTGTGAATTACTGACTTGTTTGAACCAATAAAAAGGTTTTGTGTTCGTTGCATGCAAGCGGCTCTGTATATATCGGAGTAACAGTCAGCGGATTGGCTGGTTCCATCTCAGAGGAGGCGGATTAGTTTACCTCTGTTGCTGTCCCAGAGTTGCAGATGGCGAAATGAATAGTTGACATAGACAAGGGTATAATTGACCACCAAATAATAATAATTATTATTATTTAATCACTGAGTTCCTGGTATCATATGGTAACAACCCTGAAATCATATGGTTTTTTGATGTCATGATACCACATTCTCCCATCACTATTCGCAATACAGTAAAATTCAGGTGTGGATGGTTTGGAACTCTCATGGCTGCATGTTTTCTCTGTCCCTCTCCTAATAGGTATGCTGCCATAGCTTACACCTGTTGGGGCTATCTGTATATTTCGTATGCTTGTGCTCCCCTGCTCTTACATAATGCTACTGGCTATAGCACTGCTTTTTTTTCTGACTGCATGTTCTCTTCTCTGCCTCGGCACCTGCCCCCGAGCCCTAGATCCTGCGAGAAGTGTGAGCTGCCCCCATCAACCCTCACCCCCACGGCAACCCCAGTTCCTGGATCTGGACCCTCTCCGTGTGGTTTAGCCCCCCCCCCCCCGCTGACTACCTAACTCAGGAGGGGCAAAGTCTTTCAGCCCTGAGCCACCTTGGACTGACCATGACATGGTCTTTTTTGGACATACCCTGTGCCGGCCAGAAGAGGATGGGCTCCCCCCCTTTTTAGTCTGGTTCCTCCCAAGGTTTCTCCCTACCAAGGGAGTTTTCCTTGCCACTGTTGCCTTTAGGCTTGCTTTTGTGGGGGTCTAGGCCTGGGTTCCCCCTCTGTTAAGCGTTTTGTGACAATTCTATTGTGAAAAGCGCTATACAAATAAATTTGATTTGATTTGATTTGATTTGATTAAAATACGCTTTCTAGAAAATGACCAATACTTTACTTTCCAGTCACAATACAAATGAATATTTATTGTCAACAAATATAGTATTTATTTCAAGAGGTCTTTTTTTTCCTAATTTGGAAACACCACTTGTCACTCTCAACTCACTGCTGTGCCACCATAACCTGTGTGCAGCCTGGACTCCTGCAATGCACTGGCCTACATGCTAGTGACAATTACACATCCAAAAAAGCAACAAAGTATCCCTGAAGATAGCTAGTGCTCATATATATATAGCATATATCTCACTGAAGAAGACTGATAGTAGCTTGTGGTCTTCTACATTTACATTTTTAATGTAAAATGTAATGTTCTGGTGCATTGTTGGGCAGAACTAACTAAAAGAACTTCCCTACAGATTACCTACTCGTGTTGGGATAAGACCAGTTTCATCCTACCATTGCAGACTCCCAGTACAGCTGAGACTAGAAGCCTGTGACTATAGGGCCCAGCCTTAGGGCATGGTTAACACCTTTAATGCCACTTGGAAGCCTGGCAATATACAGTACATTTTTAAACTAAACCCTAGGACAACACAACGCTTGATTCATCCATCGGACATTAGTGGTGCCACTTTTTCCCCCAACGGTACCTTGGTTTCAGGGTGTCTGATGAGCAGGGAAGCATTCAGGGCACGCTGGCCCATCTCCACCGCCTGACACCAGCCCCGGTGGTACAGCAGCTCGTACTCCATTAGCACTGCCGCCATCTTGTTATAGCTTCCAATTACTTTCTTCATCTCTGGGACCTGGCCAGCCAAAAAAAGCATTTTGAGTCTGGAACTAATACAGCAGTTAATTAACTAATACAATAGTGGCCCTGAGGTCTCCTCTTAAAGAGCCAATGAGGGACAAACTCTGTACATTAGTAAGCATGGCTGATGTGTCCTTGTATCTGCGAACAATGGTGTTTTCACTGTGATGTTACAATGTAAAAAAGCCTAAAAATTGTTAAAGTCTTGATAAAATATTCAAATAATACATTATTAATAATAATTAGTTTGTAAAAAATACTTATTTTGTAAATCCATGTATTTTCTTCTCTTTTTATCCCTGTTTTTCTCCCCCATTTTTGTATCCAATTGTACCCTCTATTTTTCACATCAATTATCCCACTCCCTCATATATGTTACGAGTTCGCTGCCGTAGTCCTGATACCAGCAGTGACCGCCTCCTTTGAGCCGGAACTCGCCAATCCGCCACTATAACTCTGGTATGCGCGCACAGGGCCACTCCTATACACAGCGAACCCGCATCGGCTTCCCTCCCCCCTCGGGATGGACAGCCAATTGTCACCCCCTAGTGGCACTCCTGGCCAGAGCAAATACTGGCGTGGCCGGTGGAATCAAACCTTGGTCACAGTGGCCAGTGTCGAACATTGTAACCACTAGACCACCCGGGAGGCCAATTTTTTGGTTTTAAAAAATAGAAATAAAATATATATTAGCAAACATATATTACAGAAAAGTTTAATAAATAAAAAAATGTTAATCTTTGATATAGTATCAAAAAGCATGTGTATTATTTATAATACATTAATATTGCATATGTTTACATTTTCTGAATTTTCCATTTGCAATGGGATCAACAAGCATGGGTTTTAATTGTTCATTAAATTGTACAATATTAAGAATTTATAAGAGTCTGCTGAAATGCTTTTACTTGAAACATACAGTATATAAACAAGAAATATAATCTTGGCAGTTGCAAATGTAAACACTATCATCTTAGTATAATTGACTTATTAAATCCCTCCCTCAGCTGATGTGTGGAGAGAATTCAGACACAAAATGGCTGCCATGCACCAGCCAAGTGGGTGCTACACATTGGTGTTGGTTGAGAAGTGCTTCACCCGTTCATTGTAAAGCACTTTTGAGATTGTAAAAGGCACTATATAAATGCAATCCATCATCATCAACATAATCAATAACAGGTAGAAAATGATGTGAGAGAGAAATACCTTTAATATATCACTTTTATTTTTCAGGATCTTCATTGGTGATTCAATCTTTCTGAAGAGCTGACGAGACCACATTATCTTCCCGGAAACCTGTGCCAAAACATGACAATGAGGAAGGCTTTTGCTGAAACATGCAAGATAGATTTTGTATTTATATCCAAATTCAATGCATAGTTGAGCCTTTGCCTATTTGAAAAAAGGAGGAAGTCAGTGTTCCAGTGTCTGGATGAGCCCCACGGTCTGCACCCTGTTTAAGGCACTGTTCTAGTGTGTGGATGAGCCCCACAGTCTGAATCCTGTTAAGGAACTGTATATATAGATATTACATGGCTTACTTCAAATCAGAGGGTGTCACTTAAGAATGTTAGGAATGTGACCTTTTGACCTTTAGTAAACAACCATTTGGCCAGGTGGGTGTGCCGCAGTGATGGTAACTAGGTGGGCGTGTCCCAGTGATGGTAACTTTAAATTAATCTAAAAAGAATTCTGGGTAATATGCAAATCAAGCCCCATTACAGAACTGCTTTCAGATTTTTGCATTTGCAAAGAATATCTCAATGCTTTATATATTTTCATCTAATTTCTGAGCATTTAAAAAAGGTGGCTGGTTACACCAAAGCCTTGGACATGCCACTGGTACTCCGGTACAACCAAACACCAAGCACCAGCACCCGAAGGACTGAGGGTTCAACCGAAGCTGCAGTCTTCAGTATCCCACCACATAACCTGGGATGCCTTTTAGGCTTTATACCACATAAGGCAAGGGGGGTACTCAACCAAAGCCATGGACAGGCCACTGTTACTTTCGTATACCCTCCCGCCCCATCGCTGGGGTGCCCATCATAGCCTTCGCAGCCATTAGACAAACTGGCGTGTGTCAACCGAGGCCACGGTCCTCAGTATCCCCACACCAGGCCATCACCAGGGTCCAGCCATGGTTAAAGATCTTCAAAAAGATCCAGTAACGTCTGTAGGATTTCTCTCTACTTCCCCCATTGACGGGGACTCATTATAGTGACTAATAGTTGCTTCGGTAGGGGTAAACAAGCGCATAGGGTCCTTCGTTTTTTTGAAAAACATCTGCAAGTGAACCATTTTTTTACTTTTATACGGGGACACTAAATGCGCCAGTAGGAACTGTGGGTAATATGAAAATCGCCCGGTGACGTTACAGCAGAATTTGGCATCTGTGCAGTTGTAGGGGTTCATTGGTTGCGTTAAGAGATTATGAACGGGGAAAATAGCATTGTCTAATGCTAAGCTAGCTACAAAAGATGTGTGTTTAGCGTATTACTGGGTGCTTCTTGGTGCTTAATGTGAGCTAACTTGACCACTCACTATAAAGGATTATTATTATTGATATTATAAATAAATGCAGTGTATGTAGAAGGTGTGGAGGCACAGTGACTCACAGGGGGCATATTTCGGGGCGTAGGGGGGTTGTCCCTCTGCCTCTGATAGAGCTTTCGCACCATCTCCAGATCTCGGCCATAGTGCTGCAGCACGATCATGTACTTCTCCATCAGATCCAGTGGACTCCCAGTGACATTCTCAAATATCACCAGGAGATCCAGCATTCGCTCAGTCTGAACACAAACAAGCAAAAACCACTTAAACTTCAGAATTTTTCCAGTTTTCCTTCAACTTGAGTTGACCCAGGGGGCACCTTACTTACTATTACTATCCATCCAAATGTGACAGAAATCCAGTAGTACTGCTGTATTAATGCCATACCACTGTGTGAGATGCCTGATTGGACATGAGAGAGGAAAGCCAGGTAGCTCCTAGTATTTGTGGACCAATAGAGTCTTCCCTCCGAGCCAAGCAGAAAAATCAGTGCACCAGTGCAGGGATGGGGACACTGTACTGACCTTATCTTCGATTCAATAAAACCCACTTTGCCACTTTTATGGCAATTTTTTGTTGTATTCAATCACACCAATCTTAAACTCATAAGAACTGAAAATCCAAGAAACCAGAAAAGTGTGGCCCGATAATTGTGGCGTATAACAAGGTCTAAAGGGCAAGTGATCTTCTGTCCAAATAATCTGTTTGCCTGCAACTTTACAATCCCTACTGTTTTAATAAAATTAATCAAATGTAACATATTCCAATAAAAAAAGGTTAAAAAGTTAAAATTATTTAACAAATTCAGGAATGTCATCACACTTAATTTATGCAATGTTTTAGGGATAAAGCAATTAACTGTTTTCTCTAATATCTGGGGCATATTATTGATATAATAATGAATATGAGGGCAACCAACATTGATAAGCAAAAATCTGAAAAAAGCTATTTCAACTACTAACAATTTACCATAAAAATGTATGGGTTCAAGTATTCTGATGTGTTTATTAATGTTAATTAAACTGTACAGCTGCTGGAATGAAGTCCTCATATCTCCTCACATATGTTGTGCATGGAGTGGGTGACATTTTTTGTAATTGTTTTTAATAGATTTTTTTTAATTGATTTTTTTTCTCCATTTTTTTCCCAATTTAGTGGGCAATAATACCACCTATTTGATTGCCCTTCCCACATGAACATGCCGCCTGTCTCTACAAGGCAAGCTAATAACTCTGCTTGCTTCGAGACAGAATTGGCCCACCCACATTCTGGAGTCACCCTCAGCAAGTTTGTGCCGGCTCTCCCTCCCCCTGGGGCGGACAGCCAAATGCTGCCCCCGATCGGGGCTCCTCGCCAGGGCCGGCCTGGCACAGTCGGGTTGTGAACCGCAATCGTGATAGGCAGCTCACACTCATAAATGGGTTCATTAGACTGATATGCTATCGGAGGCCCCTGGGTGACAAATCTTGAATAACTGGCCTGCCGTTCAGGTAGCAGATGTTGGTATAGTGCAGCCACAGTGACTTGGTCTATGCCAATTATCTTGCTTGCTGACCTAGCTACTATTTCTAGTTTGTATTTGTCAAATGAGGCAGAAGGTATAAAACTGTGTAGTATGCTTTTGTCAAAGAGCTCCTTTAAATCCTTAACATTAAAAGAGTTGAATTGCCTCAAAAAGTAAAATTGTTTCTGCACTTTCTTGAATTTTGACTGTGTGCAGGTCTTAAATGTCAGTTTAATATCAATTTTGACACCAAGGTATTTATATTCAGTCGATATCCGCACCTTCATTTGTAGTGGACGGAATGTGCACCTAGTTTCCACTGAAGTTAAAAACATGCCTTTGTTTTTTTACCACATTATTCTAAAAAAAAAATAAGTCACACCTTTGAAAGTAATTTATCTTGAGAATGTTTTTGTGTTTAGTCAAGTTTAAAAAGCTTTGTGGCCATAAGATATGGCTGGATTGTGTTGAACGCACTACCAAAGGTGACTGGACCATGGTGACCCACTGCAAGCTCACCGGGCCTTCCATGTCTCTACCTGAGAAACCATCATTCACATGCATTGTATTTTATCTCTAGTGGAATTGTATTGAAATTGTCAAGTGTGCCATTTGCACTTTATTTGAACTTGTTATATGTGTAAGCCTTGCAGACTGTCTTTTGTTTGGCCCAGAATGTAAAAATCCTCGTTCTAAGCCCCATCATTGATCAGTCATTAGCAAGCCTGGTCAATACCAGTATAGTTGGGGGAAGAAATCAGGTTTTACACTAAAATTATATGAACAAAGGGATCATATGTAGAAATAGAGGGGATGATTAGGTGGCCAGTTATTGTCGTAGATATAGAGGGGATGATTAGGTAGTCAGTTGTGAGAATTTGACACTTTCAATAGACCACAGTGAGGGCCTCGGGTCCTTTTACATCACAATGCCCCCCTTTTTCTGTCCAAAGGGAAAGGTATCACTGGCCCACCAACACCCCTTCCAGCAGCAGCTTATTTTCCCAGGTCTCTCCAAGTCCTATGCAAGTCCAACCCTGCGTAGCTTCAGCAGTTTGACATGCGAGGAATATAGGGTGGTACGGTTGCTGGCAAAAGTACAATTTTAGACCATATATATAATGAGTGACACAATATCAATGTGCATTATAAATTGATAGTGAAGACTCACAGTTAGTGTTTGTTCAAACCAAGAGTCAAGCAGTGTCTGCAGAGACTGGTACAGCCCATGGACCTGGTGTCTGAACTCTGCATAGTCATTGTCAAACTGGACCAGGGAGAGACAGAATCAGGGTACGGTTATAGATTTATCATTTGAAAATATCAAAGCTTGATTTCAGAGCAATTTACATAGGCATTAGTACCTCCAACTTGCGATGGTCAAGCACATTGTAGGCCTTAGTTTTGGTGCTGGTCACTATGGTTGCGTAGCGAACGCAAATCTTCTCAATACCCTCGATCTTCAGGTGCTGCAGACCAGAGAGGTTCTCCATGGTGGAGGTCATGTTTGCAATCTTCTCCAGGCGCTTGCAGAATGTGTCAAACTTTCCAAAGATGTAGTTCTCACTATGATACAGTGAAATGCTGTTAGCCACTACAGTAGGTAGACTAAACACAAAGACAATCATTGTATTTTTTCAGTTATTCTTTATTAAGTTGGATACAAACTATTTTTATGAACTGCTGCGGTAGAAATATGTGAAACATGTCCTTTGGCGCTAATTGTAGTTACTTAGAGCTATATTAGAAGAATAAAGTAAAGATTTTTTTGACAACCTTGAGTGCTTGTCTTCAGTGCTTATTTTCATTGTTAAAGGAGAATGTCTCCCATATTACATTTTTCATGTTTTTCCTCCTTACTTTAGTACAAATGCAACTGTATATACATTTTTCACAGATATAAGAATTGTTCTACAACTTCCTGTTCAGCTCACCAAAACCACAATCTCCCATGATACATTGTGTTGTCACAGCGATTCAAATCACTTAATACATCCAGGGAAACTGTGCACACAGGCCATGAGACCCTGCATTGCAATTAACGGTACAAATTCATAAAATACAGCACTTCTAGGCTATCTATGCATTTTTTTAAATATCTCAAACACATTTAATTTGCATAATGAGAATTAGGCTACCTCAAAGTACTGTCTAGTCATTTTTTTGCCATGCATAGACTGTGGAAATATATTATTTTAATTTATTATTTTCACAGTCATGTTATTCTCATTTACGTTACTGGGCGATAGACTAATAAGCATTGTCGGGGATGTGCATTTTGGTCATCCTGCGCAGGAAAACAGAACAGAATGGGGCCCAGCCTAACCTAAATGCTCATAAACTTGCATGGTGCCATCATTGACAGGTTTATTAATCTGTGAATGAAACCAGGGCACTAAGGTATGTAGCTTTGGCAGCCAGTGCAGTCCATATTAGATCAGCACACCAAACTTGCAAGCTTATGTCACACACCACAATTTCAGGGTTCTACCCATGAGCTAGAAATTATGGGTCAGGGAGAAAAGAATTATGAGTCAGAAATAAGCGGGGGTCAACATGGTATGATTAACCTTATCACATAGTAGCAATATTCTTTGCCTGAGCATATTATGTCTGTCTAGATATCAGCTCAACCAACATGTCTGTATAAACCAAGCTGTATTCTGCAGGCCCTATCAATGTTTGGTGTCACAACAATTCTAATCATGAGAGATCATTTCTACGGATACCTTGAAAATATATCTTGTGGTACTAAGTGACCCAAAACAAAAATATAAAAAGAGGTCTGAACCTGGCTTGCATAGGGCTTTCACCCAAATTGTAAATTAATCTAGCATGGGCTAAAGATGGAGGGAGCCAACCCCCACACTTCTCTAAACACTTAAAGTGTGACCTGTTGATGGCTTGAGTTTTTTGGAAGTTTTATAGTCTAGCAATTCAACTTTCCTACAATCTTGGGAGATCTGGTCCCAGCTCACACCTCGGCTGCATGTGTTTGCATTTGGAGAGAGACGAACTTGATTTGATAAAATGTTCTTCCATTTCATCTCTTTTGTGATTGTTACATGTCAATTTTATGTCTAGGATTTTGTATTTGTTAAGGTAGTTGAACCTACGTCTGTAGATTGGACAATATTTTGTCTTTGTCAAACTGTTGTAACATAGTAAACCAGCTGTTAATTTTAATTTAATTGTGAGTTGTATATTTTGATCTACCAGATTGCTCTATTTATCAATGAATTCGGTGATTTACTTGATTGGTATCCTGTGTAGTAATTATCAAATACAATAAAATAAATATATTTTACATGTAGGATAAGTGAGGGGTTTTAATACGGAATACCACTTGTGTTCAGTATTCAGAATGCTTCAGAAGGCATTTGACTGTTAAGGCTACTGGATTCAGGGAATAGACCATTTTTATTCAAACTTCACTGTTCCGACAGCATGATGAGGTAAGTGTCCATTAGTGCAGGATTTTTCCATGAGCTAATATCTCCAGAATGAAAAAATAAATTAGTTTAAAGTTAGTTTTAAATGTTTTATATATTTTTTTATTTGGCTTAATTGCAAGAGGTGGCAAAACAAATTCTAATTTTGCTATATACTGAGTGTTTTCCAGGTTTTAACGCGTTAGCACTCTCCTGTAGTACTGTGTGGCTTGTGTAGTGCGAAAAATAGTAGCTGGTTTACAGGAAAGATCACCTGCTTCAGTTGCATTTCTCCAAATGCATGTTCAAAGCACAAATGGCAATTAAAATCGGGCAGGAAAATTCTAGAAATATTTCTAGTGTGGAAATATTTAAAATGTTTTTCTCAAAAAAGACAAAAGATAAATGTTCTATAATGTTCTTAATGCTTCAGTCAGTGTTAATCACCAGTAACTAGGCAACCCTCGGCTCTGGTCTCATAAATGTTTTTTTCATATTGACAGAACTTACCTGAATTCAAACTGCTTGTCATTTGGGTTTTCACGGAGTTTCTCCTGGACTCGCTGGAAGCACAGCTGGTACTCTTGGTTGAGCTGAGAACACTCGTTTATCCTTCTCAGCAACTCAGGTCTGACAAGACAAGATTCAAGAGATTCAGACCCTTCAAACCACAGCAAGAATAAGAACTGAGAAGAGAATCAGAACCAATACTTCAGAACCAATACCCTGTGGGACTAGTGTAGAATCTTGCCACTCAACCAAACAGGGAATGAAATTGTAAATACCATGCACAATTTTGCCTCAAGTTCCTTATTTTTACTAATACAAAAAGTCAAGGGGGCAGAAAACTTTGCTTATGTAACCATATCCCACCTGTTCTTGGACAATTTTATTCAGCCTTGAATGCAAAACTCTGTCTAACATGCTCAGATTGCCTCAGCTTGAACTCAAATATCCACTGTTCACACATGGATTTGTGTCTTCTCGCATACAATATCTCTCTCCACTCTCAATTCATTCTCTGCAAGTGCTTGGGCTGCTCTCGCTTGATTTTATCTGCATGCTCAAACTTTTTCAGCTACATAGTTAGTGTCAAAACTGTGGCCCAAATGGAACTGGCCAATCAAAACATTGCAGATTCCCTAAGAGTGCTAGGCATCTAATTGATCTTGATCATTTACATTATTTTGAGATGGCAAGCTATATGGTTTAAAATCAATTTAGCCTGCTGGTCAGCTAACTAGCTAGCTACCAGGTCAGTTAGCTAATTAGATACTGCATGAATAAGTACCTGTCATGTTCCCAGATCCTGGTCACACCCTGGCACAGGTAAGCCTTGCAGGTGCTGATCATTTGATTGGTGATCTTGACGAAGAGTGAAGTCATGCGTTCAGAGGTGTTGTAGTACTGAGAGATGCTGTGAATCATGCGTATGCTGTTCATCAATCTTGGAATGTGCTCCAACATACTTGTCTAGAAGGAAGCAACATTATTTTCACATTACCCCAAAGTTACCCAAGATGAAGTGATATATCCTATGTTCAGAGGGAAAATTGGCATATGCAAGTCAATACATTCAATAAGGTGTAATGGAGAAGAGTATGAAGTCAATATTGAAAGCCACATTGATCTTGTCTCTAGGCAATTCTATTGTGAAAACCTAAAGTTGAACAAATCAAACATCCCAAGACATTCCCAAGCCTTTAGAATGTCTACACAGTGACATTGTGTCTTCATGCCTCCCATTCAATCACTTACTGGAGTACATCTTCCAAGTGGGCTGAAAAACTTCTCTAGTGTGTAGAGGTACTTCACGTTGTCTTTTGCCTCATTAGCTGCATTGGTGATGTTTCCATCCTTTTGAAAGACAAGTGTTTGTCAGATACACAAAATACCAGAACTGTAATCAAATGTAATTAACCCTTTGATGCATATGTTCTATAAAACAATAATGGACCCTGCAGCATTAGTTGTTTTGTACATGATTTCAGAACTCCAAGCTGCAGTTCTAGAATTTCATTATTTATGCTTTTAACGGGTCATCACTGTGCTCCTTTCTCTACATCAAGATGTGAACAGTTTGTTACAGAACAGTTAGTGGAGGCTATTCAAGTATCCAGGCTAGATGCAGTACTCTCATCTCATCTCATCTCATCTCATTGTCTAAGCCGCTTATTCCTGGTCAGGGTCGTGGGGGGGCTGGAGCCTATCCCAGCATGCATAGGGGCGAGAGGCAGGAATAAACCCTGGACAGGTCGCCAATCCATCGCAGGGCACACACACCATTCACTCACACACTCATACCTACGGGCAATTTAGACTCTCCAATTAGGCTAACGTGCATGTGTTTGGACTGTGGGAGGAAACCGGAGTACCCGGAGGAAACCCACGCGGACACGGGGAGAACATGCCAACTCCACACAGAAAGGCCCCCGGCCTGGATTCGAACCCGAGACCTTCTTGCTGTGAGGCGACAGTGCTATCCACTGCTGCCAGATGCAGTACTAGATACATGAAAAGCCTATATGCGCTGAACGGCCTGTTCTCCTCATTATGTCTTCTTATGTTCTTATTTTCTTATGTGATGGGGTCATAATTAGTAATGTTGCATTTATAGTATACAGTCAAAATATAAATTGAAAAAATGTTGCATTTGGTGGTAACCAATTTATTGGTTACCGTACAAAAAGCTTATTGCCTTGCATTTGACAAAGCAGCACAGTATAATCAAAGAGGTCTCACGTGCACCATCACTTTGACACTTATATATATGAGATATTGATATGATAAGATATGATATGTAGGCCTATGCGATTTGAGCAAGACTAATCATCAACGCCAACGTCAAAGAAAAAGCTAATCTGATCGTCTGGTCTTGACACTGCTGACAGATTGAATTAGCATGTTTTGTGATTGGACATTTAAAACGTTACATTCCCTCAGCACGTGATCAGTAATTTACCATCATTGCACCATGTTGAAAATTGCCTGTTACAGTCATTCCCTGAAAAACAATGTTATATTGAAACCGAAGAATTTATCTCTGCATGTCTGGACAGACATCTCTGCCTGGATGTCCACCCACCACCTGAAGCTGAACCTGGGGAAGACAGAGCTGCTCTTCCTCCCAGCGAAGGGATGCTTCAACCACCATGGAAGGCTCAATAGTGTCTCCATCCCAGTCTGTCAGGAGCCTTGGAGTGACCCTGGACAAGCAGCTGCGCTTCTCTGGCCACATCGCAGCAATCACCCGTACCTGGCAATTCTCCTTCCATAACATCAGGAGGATCAGACCGTTCCTCACCCAAGAGGCCACACAACTCCTGGTCCAGGCCCTGGTGATCTCGCGTCTGGACTACTGCAATTCCTTGCTGGCAGGCCTACTGGCCTGTGTCATCAAGCCACTGCAATGGGTCCAGAATGCTGCTGCACGTCTGGTGTTCAACCAACCCAAATTCACGCATGTCACCCCTCTCCTCACCTCTCCGAACTGGCTCCCTATCGCAGCACGCATCAAATTTAAATCACTGGTGCTGGCTTATCAATCCGCGAGAGGATTTTCTCCAGTCACTCATCTCACCCTACACCCCAGCCAGACACCTCTGCTCCACCTCCTCTGGCAAACTGACTGTCCCTTCCCTTAGGGTGCCTGGCAGCCGCTCCTCGCGGTCTTGCCTCTTCTCTGTCCTGACCCCTCGGTGGTAATTACTGTATTACGACACTGATCTCTTGCGTGGACTATGATTGATCTTACCATATAAACATAGAACAAAAAGTTCTGAAATTTGTGTTTGGTAGATTATTTCTCTGTTGTAACAATGCTTCTTGGCAATAATTTGTATACTGTTGGAAAGCCTGTTTATTTCCCTTTTAAATGGTGCCCCATTTGTAAGGAACATGCATTTGTGGGATGAGCAGCACAAACTGAAGGCCAAGTTCCATGAAACGGGGGATGTCAGAGACAGACCGCGAAGTGGGCATCCCAAGAAGACGACACCCAAGAAGACCGGTTCCTAACCCTTTCAGCACTTAGGAACCGTAGGCTGTCTTCTACAGATTTGCAGTCAAGGTTTGCAGGACGATATGGCACACGGCTCTCGGCCCAGAATCCAGAACAGACTGCACGCAGCCAATCTCCGGGCTCATAGGGCTGCCAGGAGGCCTGCCATGACTGCCCTTCACCATCAGGCCCGTTTGCGCTGGTGTCGGCAACACCTGCACTGGGACCTGAACATGTGGAGGAACGTTATGTTCAGTGATGAGTCCAGATTCTGCCTACGGAAGTTGGATCGTAGGGTCAAAGTGTGGAGAAGACGGGGAGAACGCTATGCTGATTGCTGCACCGATAGAGTAACACCTTTTGGTGGAGGCAGTGTGATGGTGTGGGGTGGCATCTCCATCACTGGAAAAATGAGGCTTGTCATCATTGGAGGCAATCTCAATGCAGAGAAATATCGAGATGAGATTCTGCAACCAGTGGCAATCCCATATCTCCACAGTCTGGGACCGAACTCCATCCTCCAAGATGACAACGCTCGCCCCCACAGAGCAGGGCTTATTAGAGACTACCTCCAGAATTTGGGAGTAGAGAGAATGGAATGGCCTGCCAACAGTCCTGACCTCAACCCAATTGAACACTTGTGGGATCAGCTTGGGCGTGCTGTTCGTGCTAGAGTGACCAACACAACCACGTTGGCTGACTTGTGACAAATCCTGGTTGAGGAGTGGAATGCCATCCCACAGCAGTGTGTGACCACGCTGGTGACCAGCATGAGGAGGAGGTGCCAGGCTGTGTATGGTTCTTCCACACGCTACTGAGGTTCCTGACTGTTTGTTAAATTAATACATTGTAAAATTGCCAATATGTCTTGTTTCTTCCTACTATCTATCTACTGATAGACTTCAATCATCCAATCCACCAAACAACACCAAACAAGAGTCAATAGCAACAGCAGAATAAGCTGTTTGGCATTGGCAGAGAAGATTTGGCAAATTTTTCATGGGCGCAACCCACATACTCAGCTGTGCTGCTCATCCCACAAATGCATGTTCCTTACAAATTTACAATTTATTGCCAAGAAGCATTGTTACAACAGAGAAATAATCTACCAAACACATATTTCTAAACTTTTTGTTCGATGTTTATTAATGCACATCTTGTAAGTCACTCTGGATAAGAGCGTCTGCTAAATGCCAAAATGTAAATGTGAGTTCAGACAGCCAAGGACTGAAGTGACTACAACTATAGTTAACAATACTATTCACATTACTGTGTCACACAAATCACTGTCAACATAATGCCTGATAATTTTTTATTTACTTTGTGATTCATTTGTTTTCAAATACTGTTCGCAATTAATGCATCCGCTGCTCGTATACACTGTAATGGGCATATTGTATCTACGTAAAATACTGTACAAAAAGAAGAGGCTATAATAAGATAATTTTATTAGACATTTTTTATATTTTGTTCATATTTACTATTTACGGCATTGTGAGAGCGAGGTAACTTCTTCAGCAAGATAACGACCCGAAACACACCTTGAAGTTGTGCAAGAACTATCTGGTGAAGAAGGAACGTGAAGGACAACTCAAACTAAGGACCTGGCCTGCCCAGTGTCCAGACCTCAATCCCATAGAACTTGTATGGGACAAACTGGACAGAAGAGTCAAAGCAAAGCAACCCACAAGTGCCTCTGGGAATTTCTGCAGGATAGCTGGGAAAACATGTCAGGTGATTTCCTTCTAAAACGTATTAACAGAATGGCCCCTTTGTGAGGCTATTCTCATGCCAAAGGGTGACTATTTTGAGGAATCCAAGATTCAATTTTCAATTCAATTTTCTTGAACATTGCTTTGATGTTCCTTTTGTTTATTGTTACATGTGTGTTTTGTCATTTTCAAGTATTTGCAGAAACGTATACGATGTAAAACATTGTCAATTATGAGATAAACCTAGTTTCTAGCAGGTGTGTCCAAACTTTTGACTGGTACTGTATATGTATATATATACACTACCGTTCAAAAGTTTGGGGTCACCTTCCATCTGGACTATGGCTAATCGGGCACTCCTTCATTCTTCAGCAAGATAACAACCCGAAACACACCTTGAAGTTGTGCAAGAACTATCTGGTGAAGGAGGAATGTGAACAACAACTCAAACTAAAGACCTGGCCTGCCCAGTGTGCAGACCTCAATCCCATAGAACTTGTATGGGACAAACTGGAAAGGAAGAGTCAAAGCAAAGCAACCCACAAGTTTCTCTGGGAATTGCTGCAGGATAGCTGGGAAAACATGTCGGGTGATTTCCTGCTAAAACGTATTAACCGAATGGCCACTGTTTGTGAGGCTATTCTCACGCCAAAGGGTGACTATTTTGAGGAATCCAAGATTCAATTTTCAATATAATTTTCTTGAACATTTCTTTGATGTTCATTTTGTTCATTGTTACATGTGTTTTTTGTCATTTTAAAGTATTTACAGAAATGTATACGGTGTAAAGCATTGTCAATTATGAGATAAAAATAGTTTCCAGCAGGTGACCCCAAACTTTTGAACGGTAGTGTATAATAATATAAAAACATATTTTCTTTGAAAGGACAAAATATAGTATTGTCATTTTTATTTTTATTAACGCAATTAGAATATATATTTTCATAGTACAACATTTTCATTTGTCACATAAATAGATTTTTAGAAAGATATAGGAATCACTTTGATGCATTCCGATGCTTGAGTTAAACCCAGGCCATTGACACAAAAGGATCTGAACTGGACAGTGTCAATGTGTTAGTGGAAATTGTACTGGAAGGTGTAAATACGATCTTGGTAAATTGCAATTTATTGGAGGACCAATGCTGAATAATAAATATACACTATATGCCAGTGATGATTCCTTCACAAATATGGTAGCCCATTATGTTTACTATAAGCACAAAAAGTTCCTGCAAAGAATGCTGCATTTGCATTTCCTTTTGGCCTTTCAACCATAATAAAAACAATGCAATAACAATAGGCTTCCCACCCTTCGGGCTTGGAAGCCTAGCTACTAAGCTCAATCGGTACTAGAAATGTGTAATTTAGAGCTTAAGCCCAACCCCACACCTTGAAAACTGAAATGAAGGAGAATGACTGACCAGCTCTTTCCATCTTCTCAGTGTTCTAGACTTGGCCACCTGCAGGACTCCCATAACTTTCTTCACATGAGGACTTTTAACTTCATCCAGAAGGCTGACAAAGTCAAAACACCACATATTGAGGAGAGCTGGTCTACATTCATGGGTGTCACCTTTCATTTCCATAGCTTACAGAATCACGTAAAAATAAATAAAATAATATATAATATAATATATACCATTTAGCAGATGCTTTTATCCAAAGTGACTTACAGTAGTGAATACATACAATGGATCAACAACAAAAAAATCAATTCTTTCCATTTACCAACATAACTTTATGGCTTTATCTCATACAGTTTTGAATCTTGTTAGTTATTGAGTTATGACTTGAGTTCGGCCAAACAAAATTCCTTGGTTCTTCCATGAACCTGCAGTTCCGTCCTCAAACACTAAGAGGAAAATGAGAGACTTTCTGAAGCTACTTGCTAAGCAACCAACATATTCCAATCTCAAATAATAACTCAATCATCACAAATGAGGTATATATTGCAGTGCAGTCAGCTAGTCAGCAGGTGGAGAGACATATGAAAGTATGCGGATTGATTTGTAAGCACTGTCTTCAAATATAAAAATATTTCTGACCCTTCTGTAGGATATATCAATCCTGTTCTGGAGCATTAAAGAAACTAATATGTGGGAATGAGTGGGCAAAAAGCCGCACAGCCTTGAGAAAGTTGGCATGAATTTTGTTTTTGTTTTAACTGATCAGGATTGAAGTTCGAATTGAGTTTACCAGCAACTTCGCTGAGTGTTTTCATGCGTTGTTTGTTTATTGTCCTTTTTTTGCTGCACACCTGCTGTGGCAATATTCACAGCAGGTGAAATTGATCTGTTCCTCAATTTAATTTAATTTTGTGAACACCGTAAAATTGGCCCTTAATTGTATAATTGGTCATGTTCATTTGAGTAGTTGCCACTTATGATTGAAACTCTAGTGCCTACATGGAGGATAAAGACAGAACTGCAGGTGGAGAGAATTGAGGAATTTTGTATGGCCATATGGCTCTGAGAAATCGATTGTACACAGAGCTGGATAAAATCTTTCAATATGTGTAAAAAAAGAAGAAATTGCATATATACTGTAACATATGGCATATCGTCACCTTCTTAAAATAATGGCCCAAGTCATTTTTTTAGGAAAATCATCCTCAAAATTTTGATCTCTTCATGATCCTGGTCACCTCTGGTAAAATTGCCTTCATCCTTAATTGAAAAGATCATGCTGTTACTACCCCAATAGTATAATGGCCTACGTCAAGAGTGTGACTTAGGCCGTTTTATTTTTTGCCTAAGTCACAAGACGATGTGACTTAGGCAATTTTACAAGCTTTCAAGATGGCGGCTGCTTCAAGAAGCAAGAAAAACTGTCTCCTGAGTCTCTGTGTGCTCCGCTAGCGTTTTAAACTGGTTGACCCTTCCCCATGGTCTGTCACAGTAGTGGGAATAAAATAAGTGCACTGTTTTGCCTAAGTCACTTACTCCAGAAGTAATTTGGCCTAAATCAGGTTTAAAATTGCCTAAGTCACAACGGCATGTTCGTAAATTGGCCTAAGTAATCTAATCCTCTTATGTTACATAATTGACAGACAGCATTATTTGTATGTCAATAGTCATATATTGTCATAACCTTTTTGTGTGAAATGATTAATAAATATCATATATTCTATATTTGGTTCAGTTCAAAATATGACTTAGGCCATTATTTTAAGAAGGTGACGATATGTAACTTTCTCCATTTAACTAGCTTTTATTTTGTCTCAATGGAGAGCACAAACTAGTATTTTCAGTGACAAAATTTGTATAGTACCTCCTCTTTTTTTGTTTAGTCTCTGAATGATCACATTTTTTCCTTCGGTTTTTCTTTTTAAAGTAGAAATGAGCTATCACAAAACAAATGTTGTTAAAATAAAGGCTTGGTGAATACTTGGTGGAAAGTACTGTAATTTAAAAGCAATTTCTTCATTTTTAACAAGCACGTTTCATTGTCATTGCAAAGGCATTGCAATCTAAGCTGTTCTACAGTTCTACAGTAGGGAGAACATATTGACATTGATATGATGCTAAATAATGACCCCGTGTGCCAAACGTGTGGTAGCCGGATATGCAGGATTATACTGTATTATAGTACTTGTAGGAATTTTGAGCTAAGCCTCACTTTTATCTGAAAGATTTTTCTGTGCTTGGTAGGGGAAACATAACCTGTTAGCTCTTTGAATAAGAAGTTGCATGATCTCTAGGGGTTTCTGGGTGGTTGAGCCAGTGAGGTTGTCCTAACGGCAGGGCAGCTCACCTGTTAAAGGTGGCCGTTCTGCTTTTCCAGTGCTCCAGCTCAGCCGACGGGCCGATGTCATCAGCCTCCTTCCTCATCTGCTCACTCTCGGTCAGGACCTGCTCGATCTGCTGAGCCCAGCATAACAGGACCCCCTCCAGCGTCTCCACCAGCTCGGAGTTACCCGCTGAATGAGAGCAAGCACAACCAGCCATAATAGAGCCAACTCCAACCGCAGGACTGAACACACAAACTCTGTGTACAGGGCAAGGCCAAGCTGCCTGCACTAGCAATCACCCCAATGTCCAGGGTGAAATGCACCAGTGTATTAGACGCACCATTATTTCTGTAGAAGATATATGATATCACATATCTGTAGTTTATTCAATCCAAAAAACGACATTTTAAGTGAGGTTGGCAAAAGCCCCTAAAAAACCTGGGATGGGAAATTCACATAAGCGCCTTGACCATTATCTTGACCTATGGTTGACACGCTTCCAACAAGCAATGCCTGAAACACTTGGGCTATTCAAGTCTAGGCTAGATGCAGTACTAGATACTCTTCAGATTAGGACATGACGAGCCTAGATGGGCTGAACGGCCCGTTCTCGTCATTATATATTCTTATGTTCTTAAGGTTTTACTTCTTTGAATGAGAATGGCGAATAACCCACTAGAAACAGCTAAACACTTGTATAACAGTATTCCAAGAAGGACTGAAGCTGTTCTGAAGGCAAAGGACAGCCCAACTCTTTAATTAATAAGTATTAATATATTGTGTGGTGCTTCCATTATTTTGTCTACCCCTTATTACACAATAGGTGGACCCTATCTTTCCATGTTCCGACCGCATTGCATCATGGGTACCATTGAGAGCACTCAGAGCTGAACTCTCTCTATTGACTTCAATGGAGAAAATACCTAATTATACATGCAGACTGCTACAGGTTGGTCACAACTTAATACTTTTTAAAAGAATAAAATAATGAATCACAACAGACACAATCCTACTGGAATAAAATGTGTTATTGTGATCAATGCTTATTGTAAGTTTTATTAGCCATTTATTTAGTTCAGTCTGAAAAGCACAGTATGTTGTCATTTTAATTGATGCAGTATTACTACACAGCATATTATTATTTGATTACTGTCTTTTAATTACATGTAGATGTGGAGTGCAACGCATTATGTATAATTGTTAATTACTGGTAGTTAGATTAAGACTACACAGACCATAATGCTTTGTTCCGGAAACGTATGGTAGAAGAACTACGTTAGAAAAAAAAAAAAAGTTTATTTCTTGTTTTATTAGATCAAAAGTTCACATGAGTGAATGTAAAGTTACCGGGAAGACGTTTAGATCCTGAGCGAAGAGTAGCTATTGAAGAAATCTGGGGAGCTGACGGGCTGCCGACGACCATGGAGGGTGACTCTGCGCGACTCCGCGTACAGTCATCGCCTTGCACTGAATCGCGGTGTCAATGTGCCGCTGGACAGTAGACTTACTGGGCAGGAGTTATTTGTGTTGTAGAAGAGGAAGGGAAATCGGAGAGGGGGGAGCAGGAGTGCCTTTAGCCTGTAGTGTCTTTAGCCTGTAGCGTCTTTAGCCTGTAGCGCCTTTAGCCTATAGCGTCTTTAGCCTGTAGCGCCTTTAGCCTGTAGCGCCTTTAGAGGCGGTGTCTTTAGCCTGTAGTGTCTTTAGCCTGTAGCGCCTTTAGCCTGTAGCGCCTTTAGCCTGTAGCGTCTTTAGCCTGTAGCGCCTTTAGCCTGTAGTGTCTTTAGCCTGTAGTGCCTTTAGCCTGTAGCGCCTTTAGAGGCGGTGTCTTTAGCCTGTAGCGCCTTTAGCCTGTAGTGTCTTTAGCCTGTAGCGCCTTCAGAGGCGGTGTCTTTAGCCTGTAGTGCCTTTGGTAGGAAATAGTGGGGATAATAGGAAAGAACAAAAAGTAATTAGTAGACTGAGAATTGGGCATAGTAATTTGAATGGAATTTAATATAATAGGAAAGTATCCGACTGGGCAATGTGATCTGTGTCAGGAAAGGGAGACAGTGGAGCATGTCTTAATCTCATGCAGGAGATATGAGGAGGAGAGAAGGACTGTGCTGAGTGGACTGCGGAGACTGAGACAAGTAGAGTTGAGGGTGAAGGACATTATGGGTTGTGTGGGAGAAGTGCAGGGGAGAAAGGTGTTGTTCAGTTTTTTTAAAGAAACTGGACTAATCAAAAGACTCTAGTAGAGAAGCAGTTGATGGAGGTAATCAGAAGGTGGCGGTAATGCAACAATTTGGATGCCGTTAAAACCCACAGAAGAAGAAGAAGAAGAAGAAGAAGAAGAAGAAGAAGAAGAAGACGTAGTAGTAAAGTTACCGATTTTTTTTAAACCGATTTAACTACGAACGATACAGAACAGAACACAGTAATCATGAATTCAGTGGCGTGGTTAGCAGGCAGGGTTCCCGCGCTGGTCTTAAAAAGCCTTAAAGTCTAAAAATCCAACAATCCGATTTTAAGGCTTAAAAAGGTCTTACATTTTAGTTATTAGGTCTAAAAAATGAGGTGCTCGGTCTTAAAAGTGAGATTAACTCTCTATTGTGTTAAAAATGTTTTGAGTGTCCTGCAAAGAAATCAGTCCTATCTATTTACACGGAAATTAATCAAGCTGGAACCAAAACAATGCCAATTCGCTGCCCCCGGGAGAAATTATTGGCGAACGAAGCTACGTATCGTTCGAGTTGGTTGAACGTAGACAAGAGCTAGCTAGCTAACTACTCGTGTTTTGTTTTGAGTTTCCTCGCTATGTAATTTAATAAGTCATGGGCAAGTGTAGGTTTAATGAGCTATGGGTAGAGAAAAGCGCGTTTAGGTCCTGGTTAAAAGCAGTGGATGGGAATCAAGACGAAGCCCGTTGCACTTTGTGCAAAAAAAATATTAAACTCGGAACATTAGGGGTAAAGTCTCTGGAATCGCATGCGAAGTCCTCGAAACATGAGACCCAAATAAGAGGTCTGCAACAAACCAGACAACTCTCCTCCATGCTTCCTCCTTCGGGGGACGCAGTGCCTGCAGCTCCGCCTCCGGCCTCCCAGCTCCCCGCTACCGCGGCCCAGTCTCCCGGTACCTCTAATCGGCCTCCCGCTACTCAAGGAAGAATCGACCTTGCGCTGGGATCCACGCCAACACTGGTGGCAGAAGTGATGTGGACGCTGGAAACCGTAGTTAAATAACAGCAACGAAGGCATTGGCAAGCTTTTTGCCCGCATGTTCCCCGATTCTGACACCGCGAAAACATTTGCGTGTGGTGGTGATAAGACTGCTTATATCACAAAGTTTGGTTTGGCGGAATACATAAAGAGGGATCTCGTCGCGAAAGTCAACAACGGACCATTCGTTGTTATGTTTGATGAAAGTTTGAACAAGGTGACCAAGACCAAGCAGCTGGACATAGGCTACATGTTCGTTTCTGGGATGAGGGGAAAGTCCAGTCTAGGTACCTGGGGTCCCAGTTCATGGGACATGCAACAGCGCAGGACTTGCTGGCGAATGTCAAAGTAAGTAACGCAAATCAATTATTGATCTGTTCCATTTGGTAGCTATTTTTCTATAATGCCATTAGCTGTAGTGTGTCACAGCTACATTTATCTCAGTGGGCCTATTGTAGGCTAACGTTAATTTAGCCTACTTGTCTCATCTGTGAACATACTAGCTACAGTACATGTTAATTTTCAGCCTCATAGGAATGAGTGTTTGAGTACATTTGAAATGATTGTTGTTAGCCAATATTGCAATTATCACAGCCATTTGAATATTCTCAGTCACCCATCCTGTAGCCCTACCCTGACCTCTGGGCTTTTTGCCAGAAGCTGCTCATCTTGTCCCACGGTCAAGCGTCTGTCGAGAGAGGCTTTTCGGTGAACAAAGAGGTGGAGACAACCAACATAATGGGGGACACTGTTGTTGCTCGGCGGCTTGTGTGCGACTATGTCGCTCTACACGGAGGTGTTACTAAGGTTTGTTAATTTCATCAAGTTTCTTCATTTATTAAAAAAACGGTTTATTTAAAACACATGTCACTTCCTTTTCTAGTCAACAGGCACAACGGTAGAGAGTTTTAACTGATATATTAGTTTTAAAAGCAATGCAATGTTTTGTAATACAATTATATGAATTTCCCTGACAGGTGCCACTCACTAAGGAGCTCCTGAAGTCTGTGGAAGCAGCTAGGACCAGGTACTGTGACTACCTTACAGAGGAGAGAAGGAAGAAGGAGTTGGAAGCAAAGGCTCGGAAGAGAAAGGCTGCAGAGGACGACCTCGAGGAGCTGAGAAAGAGAAAGAAAACCATCCTAGAGGTGTCTCAAGGTCTGGCCAGAGAGGCTGACAAGACAGCAGAAGAGGCAGAGGCCAAGTCTGGCACGAAGATGGCCGAGCTCATCTCCAAGTCAAACATCCTGCGAAAGAGCAGCAAGAAGAAGTTGGCTGAGCTTGAGATAATTGAGAAGGAGATAGAGGCAAAGGGAGCAGAGCTCAGAAAGATTGAGTGATGTTTTTTATTGTTGGGGACTGGTTCAGTTTTCACAGAAATGCCCCCAAGTAGTTCCTCCCCAGCTCTGTTACATAGTAACAAGTGTCGTGTCTCTTTGTAGACATACTGTAACATTAAGCTGTTATAAGCTTTTGTGCACTTTGTTCTCTTCACTTTGAAGTGACTTTCTACAGTTAATAAAAATATAAAAATAAATGTACTTTTGAGACTTATTTATTTTATATTAATTATCCTTCAGACTTTTTTGTCTATGGCAGTGAAATCCCTAATTTCATCACCTCGAGGATGACAAAAAGCTATCATATGGTGTCGCGAATAGGTCTAAAATTCTATTCAAAAATGTCTAAAAAAGTCTTAAATTTGACTTGTTGAAACTTGTAGGAACCCTGGCAGGGCAGGTTCATTCCGTTGACAGTCACTGCATAGGAATGGTGATCAGAGTTCAGTTGACATGCAAGCTCCAATTTAGATATCTGCTTAACGTTAACTAGCTAGCTAGCTAGCTACAGTATTTAATATCGCATTGGTTCATATTAGCGCCAGGTTCATATTAATGCAGCTAGCTAGCTTATTAGCTAGCTTGTGTTCCATGCTAACGACTGCTCACGGGAGAGCTGGCTGGTTAGCTAGCAAGAAGATGACGCGCAGATTAAACAGATTTGTTCCTTAATTTTGTTTTACTGTGAAAATACGTCTGCAAGAATGTAAATTGCTCAACACTAGCTATGCATTCTGCAATTTATTGTAATGCCTGTGTGATGCCAAATCACGTCCACCGGCCAAAATGTGTCCATGGTGATGTAATCGGAATTTTTATGATGTCATCGGAATTTTGGACTGCAGTTGCTATGCCAACATGACGCTCGCATTCCCGAGTGAGAAAATGGCGTCCACTGCCAAAATGTGTCCACATGGTGATGTAATCGGAATGTTGGACTGTGTGATGACAAAATGGGTCCGGGGTGATGTAATCGGATTTTTTTCCATGGCCAAAATGGGTCCAGGGTGATGTAATCCGAATTTTGGGCGCTTAAACGCGAAAACGCGAAAGAATGTGTCCAGGGTCAGCTGCACAGTTGAGTTAGCTGCCTTGCTACGAACATAATATATGAATTATAATATAGAATTATAGGCTATTATAATGATATAGGCAGCTAGCTACGGACATAATAGTATCCTTTGTCTGTTTAGCTGCACAGTTAAGTTCGCTGCCTTGCTACGAATATAATATATGAATTATAATATAGAATTATAGGCTATTTTAATGATATAGGCAGCTAGCTACGGACATAATTGTATCCTTTGTCTGTTTAGCTGCACAGTTAAGTTCGCTGCCTTGCTACGAATATAATATATGAATTATAATATAGAATTATAGGCTATTTTAATGATATAGGCAGCTAGCTACGGACATAATTGTATCCTCTGTTCAGCTGCACAGTTAAATTCGCTGCCTTGCAACGAACATAATATATGAATTATAATATAGAATTATAGGCTATGATATAGCTAGCTAGCTACGGACATAATTGTATCCTTTGTCTGTTCAGCTGCAGTTAAATTCGCTGCCTTGCAACGAACATAATATATGGAATATATAATATATCGCTGCCTTGCAACTACATTCAAATAATTCAATGACATCACTGACACATTCCTGAACACCTGGACACATCCATAGATTATATGGATGTGAAAATGTATACTGAATGCTGTATGCATTCACTACTGTAAGTCGCTTTGGATAAAAGCGTCTGCTAAATGGCGTATATTATTATTATTATATTCATATCCAATTGTGGGATGGACTAGCTTGCTATGTATACAACAAATAACACTGCAAGGTTTAAAATGATGGTGTGTGTGTGAAAGAAATCAACTAGTCTTGTGGGTACTACAGTAAGTTAATATAGCAAACTAGTCCATCCCACGTTATGGCCTGTTATCTGTGAAATTAACTCTTGTAACGTTACCCACATGAGTTGAGCATAAACACTGGGTGACGTTAGCTAGCATTTACATCCATTAAACGCGAAGGCTACTCAAGGAATGTCAGGATATATGATATATCTATTATTATTATGTTTGAAACAGCGAACTTTCCCCCCTCCACTAGCATCACTAACACAATGTAAAATCTAAAACAATTAACAATATAAGCACAGCTCCTATACAAAAAGGAAATGATAATGGTGTTATCACGATTTTTATTTTACTAGCAGATATTTCACTAGCCATCTAAGCAGACGATCCATATATTATGTTCGTTGCAAGGCAGCGAATTTAACTGCAGCTGAACAGACAAAGGATACAATTATGTCCGTAGCTAGCTAGCTATATCATAGCCTATAATTCTATATTATAATTCATATATTATGTTCGTTGCAAGGCAGCGAATTTAACTGTGCAGCTGAACAGAGGATACAATTATGTCCGTAGCTAGCTAGCTATATCATAGCCTATAATTCTATATTATAATTCATATATTATGTTCGTTGCAAGGCAGCGAATTTAACTGTGCAGCTGAACAGAGGATACAATTATGTCCGTAGCTAGCTGCCTATATCATTAAAATAGCCTATAATTCTATATTATAATTCATATATTATATTCGTAGCAAGGCAGCGAACTTAACTGTGCAGCTAAACAGACAAAGGATACAATTATGTCCGTAGCTAGCTGCCTATATCATTAAAATAGCCTATAATTCTATATTATAATTCATATATTATATTCGTAGCAAGGCAGCGAACTTAACTGTGCAGCTAAACAGACAAAGGATACAATTATGTCCGTAGCTAGCTGCCTATATCATTAAAATAGCCTATAATTCTATATTATAATTCATATATTATATTCGTAGCAAGGCAGCGAACTTAACTGTGCAGCTAAACAGACAAAGGATACTATTATGTCCGTAGCTAGCTGCCTATATCATTAAAATAGCCTATAATTCTATATTATAATTCATATATTATGTTCGTAGCAAGGCAGCTAACTCAACTGTGCAGCTGACCCTGGACACATTCTTTCGCGTTTTCGCGTCCCAAAATTCGGATTACATCACCCTGGACCCATTTTGGCCGTGGAAAAATCCGATTACATCACCCGGACCCATTTTGGTCATCACACAGTCCAACATTCCGATTACATCACCATGTGGACACATTTTGGCAGTGGACGCCATTACCTGCACCATGTGTAAACGGGATAAATAGTTCTACAGTACAGGAAATGCTGTCGTGAACTTGCTTTACTAAGTCGTGGGAATTGATTAATTAAACAGAAAAAAATGTTCTAAATTGGTCACTTTATCTTTACTGAACGTCTTTCCTGAAACTGGGAAAAAGAGCCAACAAGGAAGGGGCTAGTTTGGCTAGTTGGTTAAGGAGGATATCATGAAATGTATTCAGACATTGCTTTTGTCAGACATTTGCTAAACTATTGTGAGCTTACTATTATTGCAGTTAGCGTATTCAGGGAGCTAGCTAGCCAGTACTGGAGATATGTACACAGCAGGTTAGGTTTCAAAGTACGAAGCCTGCAAAGCACGCTGAAAATAAAATATTTTTTTACGTCATGCCCTTAAGTTACTACATCGTGGCACGAGTTAGTGAAGCGTGGACACAAGTTAATCTTCTATGCTTTATTATCGAACAAAATTGGCATGATACTAAAATACAATGGGATATTATTCACCCTCTTCATATTTTGCAGAGATTGTGAAATCAGTCAGAGGCAAACTTCACATGGTTACTGTTTATGTGTCCCTGTCATAATAAAAGTCCCACATGCCCACGTGTTTCACCAGGTATGTGTAAACTCATTACCAAGCCCACACAGATATTATAAAATAATACTGATACACTAGTCTACTTTAATCATTTTCATTGCAAAGTGCCAATCTTTGCCGACTGTTGTTTTTAGCCACACGATGACAGTATTTCCCAGTTGGATAATCTATTCGGCCTAGTGACAGCACATGATCTGAGCTGCACATTATCATTGTTATTTTCTCTTAACTGTCATGTCAATATACTTTTTATGACAACTACACAAGCGTTGGCAATATTTATCATAAAATCTGTAATGCCAATAAAGCAAGACTATTATAATAGTCTGAATTACAATATGTTACAAAGCCATATACTAGAAATGTATAACAAAAAAATCTCCCTCAGCCCTCCTGTCCAGATTATACTAGTTATACTAATATGAGTCATGGGTTGCATTTTTTGAGGCTTGTTATAAAAATATTGTTGCTTATAGGCTAATAGTGTTGGGCTTGTCTTCGGCTTGGTTTTGAATGTGAGTTGTTAACACCGCTCCTGTCCATCAATCCATCAATACCTTCATCCCTCCATCCAGCTGATGATTAAAGCCTTACTACTGCATGGCTATCATAATACTCCACCAAACCAAATACTCGACATCTCTACTCACAAGTATAGTAGGATTCCCTATCCTCTCTCTGTTCATCCATCTATACCTTTATGCCTCCATATAAGTTGATGATGTCTTTTATAGCATACTAGTGTAAGGTTATTATAATTTCTCAATTACAATACTTTACCAAGCCATATAGTGTAAATCTCTATACATATCTATACAAAATGTACATCAGTCCTTCTTCTCCCCATCTGTCCATCCATTCCTCTCTTTGTCCCTCCATCCAAACTGAGGACATCATTAAAGTCTTACTACTGCGTGTCTATTGCAATACTCTGAATTATAATACTTTATAAAACAAAATATTCTATACCTCTACACACAATTCTTACCACTAGGCTACCCTAATACATCTTCTTCATCTGTTCATCCATCTCTTCATCTAAGCTGATAATGTCATTTCGAACATACTACTGCAAGTCTATTTGAATTTTCTAAATTACAATACTTCACCAAGTATTATATTAAAACTAAAAGTATTAAAAACATAAAATTCTCACCTTACTGCCATTTCTAAGTTTTGAAAATTTTCCAGAGGCAAACTTTCTAATCATAATTTTGGGATTTCTGTTTATCATTGGTGATTTGTGTTTATGATTTACATGTATGTACTGTCTATTTGTGAAAACAAAAAAAAACCTGACCTATTCTGCAGCACAATGACCAGACTTCCTATATGAATAACTAATAAATGGTCTTTTGTCAGGTTTCCACCCACTAGATTCTGTTTAAATAGTTTTTTGTCCTCCACTGTCTTTTATTTGGCTTGGTCAATGTAAATCAAAACATATAGGGGCATTTACTACAATGACAGGTATGGAAATAATTTGTAAAAGATCTTTGTGTGGAACTCAGCTGTACCTGCGGTGGTGTAGTCTGAGGGCCCGAGCAGATGGTCCAGGTTGTGCCCAGCCTCCATGGGCTGGAGCTGGAACTTGCCCTCCATATTTTGCCTGGCAGAGGACAGGCTGCAGACAAACGTATCCACTGATCTGAGGAATTCCTGAATCTGAACACTGTCCTGCCCATCTTTCACTGCACCCCAGTTCTGCAGAAAAACAGATTTACAATCACTCTGGACCAGCACCATACTCAATATGATATCACTGCACTCTGGACCAGCACCATACTCAATATGATATCACTGCACTCTGGACCAGCACCATACTCAATATGATATCGCTGCACTCTGGACCAGCACCATACTCAATATGATATCACTGCATTCTGGATCAGCACCATACTCAATATGATATCACTGCACTCTGGACCAGCACCACACTCAATATGATATCACTGCACTCTGGACCAGCACCATACTCAATATGATATCACTGCACTCTGGATCAGCACCATACTCAATATGATATCACTGCGCTCTGGATCAGCTCCATACTCAATATGATATCACTATACCATACTGAAGCTCTTACTAATACATGTGCAGTACACATGAGCTGCTTTTTGAAATATGCACATAAAAGCAGATTAATTCCAGGTCCTGGAAAGAGGTTCTCTCTGTCCTGTTTTCTACCTTAGGCTCATCTTTGACACATTTACACATTTACCCAATTTAAGCATTTAGCAGACGCTCTTATCCAGAGCGACTTACATGATGTGCATTAATAAGTAGACATCTTAAGTGTACCCATGGATGTTTCTCTGAAGACCAGACATTAAACCCAAGTGTTATTGGGTTTAACTTGTTATTATTATCATTTTACATTCTTATAATGTAACTGTAGGCATCTGATAATAAAACTCAAGATGAACTGTTTGGTTGGCCTTTAAAATTTGTGTATGGCATGTGCAACTAAGCACACTTCCCTGTGTTGTTTTATTCATTTATTAATGTGTCTGTCTGAAGGAAACCTTGCAGGACCTGTAAGCTCATCCAGTTCTTGACAGATACCTCTTGAGACTTGAGAGCAGGCAGCATGACTTGAGAAAACAGCTTTTCTAAGCTCTGCAGAATGTTCCCTCTGGAGCAGTCAAGCATCCCAAAATTCACCTCCTGTAATGAAGACAGATCGCTGGCGAGATTACAGAGCAAGGACTGGTGCATGAGGTATAAAAAATAAAAAAAACATAAAACAAACATAAAGCATAACAAATTATTGAGTGCATTTATGCGTTCTGTTGACCTGGGAAACATTTGCAGTTGTTATGCCCTTCTCTGTTGTTCTGAGGAAAAACAAACATGTTCCAAGTAATCCCTGTGGGAAAAAAAAAGATGAAACAATGGAGGGTTAACTGAGGGGTCAACTTTTGAAACAAACACTATTTTGGATGCCACGGATGTTGACATAGACAACGTGGTGGTCAGATTTCCTATTTATCCATTAGAAATTAACAGTGTTTGACCTCTTATAAGTAATAGCAACAATGAGTATTTTTTTTCTCATATCTCATTCTTAAATTACATTAAAGAAAGGTGTAGAGTTCACATTAACAAACAGTTGCTTGCCTCAGCAGAACCAGTGGTGACAAAGAGCTTCTTCTGGCCCAGGGCAGAACTGGCAGTGTCTGACCAGGAGAGGTGGGTGGAATGACGCTAGAGACAAGTAAATGGGAACAATGAGTTCATGAACTGAGTGATCATACCATAGAGACATTGTCAAAACACAAACCAGCTATAATCCACCATTGTCTGTTTTATTGTCTGTTTTAACTGTACAGTGCTTACTTACTTAAAGAGCTAAACGGAGACAGTAAACAGAATCATTACTTCCTTACAATGAACTATTTAAAACCTATTAAAGAGGGCACATTACCGATTTCACTTCTTGATAGAAGAACAGCAATCTCTTGGATCCATTTGGTGCAAAGAATTCTTCAATCAGGTTGAACTACGGGGAACATCAAATATTATGTAGTGGTTTATAATATAGTGTATCTGATGATGCAATAATCAGTTTGATCCTTTAGTCACCCCACAAGGTATATTCCTGCACACACAGAATCATCTCATTTGTACAATGTGATGCTTTAAATGTGCCCCAGTGTCACTATGCTTAAAAATATTGTGTAACTGTTGTTGTGCCCACATCAAGCTTCTCCAAAAAACTAGTCAAAAATGGTTTGCATTTATAATTGCACTAACATCATGGCATTATTTTACTTTGTAGGAAATAATTGTTTTTAAAATGTGTTAAAAATGGGAAAAATCCAATATTCTCCCGAAGGAAACAACAGCACATAGAACTGTCACCGGGTGAGTGTTTCCTGACCCTACCTTGTCGTCGGAAACGATCACCTCCTCAACCTCAGCCTCTGCTAAGCTGACCACGTCCACCAGCTTGGTAATGAGATATTTGTGTCGGGCATCCAGCATGGCACGGCGTTCGTCTTTGGCGGCCTTGGCCTGTTTGGCCATCTCTCTCCTGGCCTCATTGGACAGCACTGCTGTCCGTTTTCCAGAAGCCTAACACAAGGAGTCACACCCCTAGATTAATCTCAGAGCCACTTAGCCACTTGTGCAATTCAATCAAATAAGACTTTTGGATTCAATCAAACCAACCTTGTGCTCATAAGGATCAGCCTTATAGTTCTCTAATGATTGTTTGTCATTCCATATTTACACATTGCAAATTTTTCTCCAAGAGACCCTTGGTGGAGTTTTCTCTTGCGGTCAAAACTGTAAGTGCTCACCACTGTGGCGGTGGAGGGACAGGATATGGCAGAGGCCACTGTGTGGCCAGTGCTCCTGGGTTTGTTCGCACCGATGCGTCTGTGTCCTCTGACTCCCGTCTCAGCTGTCGGGCACAAAATACTCAGTGTTTTATTAGCTCTGAAGGAAAAACATCTGTCCCATATTGCGTATTTAGTATTACATTTACATTTTAGGCATTTAGCAGACGCTCTTATCCAGAGCGACTTACAATTTCCATTAACATTAAAATTGGTGCTTAGCAAACAGCCTTATCCAGGGTAAACTTACAAAGTTTACATTTAATATATTACATTGAATATTTACTAAATTGATTCAGGTTTAGTGCCCTGGTAAAGGGCATAATGGCAAGGCCCTATCTGGGTATAAAGCTAGCAACTTTCTGATAGTGAGTTCCCTGGTCACTGCATGTATTTTTTATACTTCCATTACATTCTTTTTTATTTTTTTATTTTTTCATATTCTTGCTGCCTTATACAATAATTACCCTCATAGCGCACTTGTGTTGTGCAGTAGCATATTCGATACCTTAAATGAAATGCCATGATTTCCATTACTGGCTCAATACAGACCACAGTAGTGTTTTCTATGTTATACCATCTATAGTTATCAGAATTGTATGCAGTGCAGTGCAGTGACATACTCTTCTGTATGTTGATTACTGGAGGGTCAGTGTCTTCACTGGTGGGCTGGTATGAGGTTGGCTCATTTTCCTCTTTCCTCTCTGTCTCAGTGTTTTCATCATCTGGGACCCTCTTCTGCTCCTCCCCAGGATTGGAGATTCCCGTCTGTGGATCAGTGGGTTCTTCCTGCCCTGAGTCCACCTTCTCATTGTCAGACATCTGCAGCCACACAAACATTTCTGGCTAAATTTCTACAATAGGTTTATTTCATGCCTTTGGCTTGAAAGAAAAATCTGTATTACACAGATGTTACGTAGAAAAAGTACCGCACCGGCATAAATAGTAGCCCTGTCCCTTTCACAGTTTGAGTCCATAGTGTTTACATGGACTACAGATGGCTGCAAATGCATTGAACATCAAGGATAAATTCATGCCACTCTCACTCTCCAAACTTGTGTTTAGATAATGGTTGCACAGTGTTTATATTCAAAAAACGAAAATTACCAGTCTCTTCCTTATGCCACTCCAGCACCAATGTAGATTTTAAAAAATTTGGACGAAGGACAAACACTATTCAAACTAATCCTCAGAATTTCATACAAATATGTTTGTTAACACATTTGTTAACACAAATTATAACACAGCCACGTTTTTAATTAAAATTGAGATTTGGGCCATTTTTAAATTTCAAAATGACTTGTGAAAATTGTACAGTTAGAAAGGTACACTTCAGTACAATAATGCTGGAAACCTGAAGCCATTGCAACACACGAAGCCATTGTAAGAGCCATTATTTAGAGCCAAAATGGCAGTGACCAGCAGCCCACTAAAGCGATGTTATGGCAACTGTGTTACTTCCACCAAACAACATTTGCACTCCCAAGCAGAGCAATAGCACTTCAAAAACATTGTTAGCAGCCATCTAAGTTAGGTTAGTCAGGCAAACAGCTTAGGTTAGTTCTTGTAAAGAATAGAATTTGCTTAGTTCTACTTAGGCTATACTCTTTATAATATCTTAGCGTACAGGTATAATGATACTGTAGTGCTGTACAGGTTTAACGTTGTAATGTACAGGCACAATGACAGTTTATTTTTATTTTTGTTATGTTCTGAACAAACATTTCTTATCCCATGACTACAGGGACCTCATCCCAGTTCCTATATTCCAGATATTATTGGTTGAAGTAGCTATTGAACAATGAGGAGAATGAATAATGTCATCCTCGTTCCTCCTGATGAGGTATCTCTTTCTGATAAGTTTAATTTATCTGCGGCATCTTTTTGTTTTTAGTAGTGTTGTAAGCTTCAATAAGGTGGCGCTTTTCGTCCATGCAAAATTGTTCGCTTTTCTCTGCCATGACTAACAGCAATGCACCAGCTAACTTGCACTGTGTTGAACGCAATAGGTGCTGCTGGTTAGCGAGTAAAAAAATGATTTAAAATTAAAATGTATTTATTATTATTTTTCATTTGACGTACTTGATTTACTGACATGTTTCATGGGTTATGCGAGCCAATAATGAACGTTACGAAAACGAAATGTTTGGTTACTAAATGAGAAGTATTTAAAGTGTGTTAGTATAGGAATCGAGCAGCCTGCTGAAAAGAAAATGCAACAAATTAAAATTCTAATCAGCTATCATTATAATAAGTAACAATTACGAAGCCACCATATATTAAGGAGATCAATAAATCATCCATACACAGATATTGCATCCCAATTTACTTGAACTGAAAGCTGCTCTTCAGTTCTTACTCTGTCAAATACATGGCAGACTTATAGTCGCATTAAGGAACAAACCGTAGTAATTCCTTCAGTTGAGTTGTCGTTATGAGTACTTCTGCTCTGTCTCCCTGTTCTTCAAAGCCCTCACAACTGAGGCTGTCAGACTTATGCTTTCCCTTGCCTTTGTCAAAGTTTGCGTGCTACCATGGAAACGTGCATTACCGTGAGCGCTTTCTAGCCAAACTAATCTTGCCAACCCCAAAACAATGGCTCCTCAGCTGACATCCAATCACATATAAACTGCTCGAACATGTTCTTTCTTTTTTAAACATTTTACATCAGTCATTTAGCAGTTGGTTTGATCCAAAGCCATTTACATATATGTTTTTACATTTCTTGCATACAACGGAATTATACAGCTGGATTTAATGAAGCAATTAAAGTTAAGTACCTTGCACAAGGGTGCCCTACCTTGGAATCAAACCTGCAGCCTTTGAGTTATAAGCCCAGTACTTGAACCATTATACTACACTACTGCCCCTAGAGACCTGATGTTTGTCCCTAAGGGGAAAACAGTGGTCTTGATTTTGCATTTGCATGACTTGTTTCAGTTCATCAAACATTTCACCAAAGTGCAGTAGAACCCTTACCAGAAATAGTCACAGGAAAAACTGGTCAGTCCACTGTAACCACAACCATCACAAATTAGTATATATTACATTTTAAATACTCTATAGAATAGTTCCCACATTAATATTGTAAAAAAATATTTTTCCATTGTTTGCACAATTTGAGTAAAGCCAGGCAACTTGTGTACAGAATTATCAAGTAATTACAATATTTACAAGGGGAAGAACCATGCTGGTCAATGGCAGAAGATGTTTTTTTGTGTAATGTAAGTGTATGATCTCTATATCATACAATCTGTGACAATTTAGGAGTTATGCAGTTAATGTAGGCCATGAAAGTGGCTACTTCAGTGTTGGAAGCAGGACTTAGCACTTAGCACTCAGCACTTATAGACAATCATGACAATCCACAGTTCTGCATGTCCTGCTGTTGATAAGATCATTTCTTGTTTGGATCATTAAAGCTACATTCTATTCCATTAGATAACAAATCACATGACCAGTAACACATTAAGTATAGTCAAATGAGAGATGAACAAATTCACACTTATGTGTGGGTAATATGAAAATTCAGATTGATACAGAACCCTCCAAAAATGTTCACACCCTTGATAAAGATGAGCAAAGAAAGCTGTATAAAATAAACAGGACAGGTAATGAGATCTATTGTATGCTCAAAAATGTATTAAGTACAGGTAACAAAAAAAGTGGGGTTTTTTTTCATAAAAAAGATGTGCCACAATTATTCACAACACAACACATTTTCAGTACTTTGTACTTTCACCCTCCCCTCGCAAGGATAACACTACTGAGTTGTCTGCTATAGTGTTTTATAAGATTGGTGAATCTTTGGGGGGGATCTTTGACCATTCCTCAATACAGAGCCTTTCAAGATCTTTCAGATCCTTCAGACTGCGCTTGTTTTAATTTTAATTTAATTTTACCTTTATTTAGCCAGGGGAGCCCATTGAGACCAAGTCTCATTTACAATGGTGCCCTGATTACAAAACAATTATATAAATTACACATAAACAAACAATAAGACAAGGACAATACAAATAGATGAAAGCATCATACAAAATAACAATAATAAGAGGAACTAGTGTTACAATAGAAGTAATTACAATAGTTACGATAAATTTAGAAACACTCACATACCACTAACTTTATATCCTTAAGCATATTTTTAAAAGTTCCTATGGAGACCACAGAGTCCAGTTTGAAGGTCTCCTGAAGCTCATTAAAAGCTCTAGGCCCATAATAGCTAAAAGCAGTTTTACCTAACTCAGTTCTGACACGTGGGACTTCAAGAGTAATCCAATCCTGAGTTCTTGACTGATAAAAACTTGAGTGCAATGTTAAAAGAGAATTCATGTAGAAGGGAAGCTTTTGTAAGATCCCCTTAAAAACATAGATGAGAAGGTGCTGTTTTCTTCTGGTGGCCAGGGAAGACCATCCCACTGCCCAATAAAGTGCACAATGATGCGCTCTAAAATGGTCACCTGTGATGAAATGCTTGTGGACTGCCCTCTTCAATTGAAACCACAAATTTCCATTCAGGAAAATGTACAAACCCACTTTTGAGAAAATGGCCTCCAAAGTTTCTGCAATCATTTTCACACTTGACCATCATAACCATATATTTAGCAACCATATATTTAGAAAAGCAATAGTGACACCAAATGTAACTTGTACACCAAATTGCCAAAAATGCATTGTGGTATGAACTCAAGTCTAAAAGTGCTGAGTGCTAAGTGCTAAGTCCTGCTTCCAACACTGAAGTAGCCACTTTCATGGCCTACATTAATTGCAAGGGTGTTCTCGCCCCCTCCATTATCTGAATTAATCACAACTAAGTGTCGTTCTTTCCTTAGCAATGACCTCAAAAGCTGCATAACTCCTAAATTACCAAGGATGTGATTTTTCCTGATTAATCAGGAAATTGTGATTTTCTCATGCTAACTGTCTCTGGCTATTTGGCTTTATTTTCTGAACATTCTCTCCTGCTATCAGCTGTCAAAGAGTGCAACATTTCTTAATGTGTATGCTTATGTAATACACACGTCCACAAGATATCTATGGTCTGAAAATAAACATTTCCTGATTAACCAGGAAAAAACTATGATTACCTGGCTAAAAAGGGAATTGATACCACATATGTTAATGTGCATTACACCAGAGCACACAAGAACATAGCAGATGAAGTGACAGTCAAAAAAAAAAGCCAAATCTTTCTGCCTCTGAAACTGACTACCTTTGTGTTAACCTTTTCTCATATTTATTTAGTATATACAAGTTTGCTTATGAGGGTACATGAAATGTCATGTATTTAGAGGTCGGGGGAGGGGCTTACTTGTCTAAGGGTTATGGAAGTACCTCCAGTTGTATTTGCCAATTACCTCCACTAATATGATATGATATGAGCTATGTTATTCACTAGCTACTATCCTTGCTCTTGGGTAACATTTTAAAACATCTCTGAAGGGGACTGTCTGTCTGACTGTCTCCTAGCATCAGCCACAAACAAACATTGAGTGGTGAATTCACAGAGCTGAACAGCTATATTAGACCACCAACCTCTTAATCGCAATTAAACAGAAATTATAACATTCAACATTTATGGGTATTTTGTGACATTTTACACAGTTACTAGGTGTTTAGTTGTTACTTGGCAGCAAGTAGTCCCGTAAATTGCATTAAACTTATAGGTTTATTTGTGGAAACTGAAAGAGCCCACTGGCAGCAGAGATAGTGGCCAAAGATGTCTTTCTAAAAGACGGTGCATGATGTCTATTCTGCATCTCATCGTTCTTGAGACACCGGTCTGAAGGTCAGAACAGGTCTCAAGATATTGTATTACAGCTGTAATATCAGCACATTTTCATTAAACATCAGAATATCTCCATGCCATTCTCTGTAATGAGAAATACTTCAGATGTTTTGAATCAACTGAGATGTTGGAATCAAACCCAGTTTCAACCAGAGCACAGTAGACAAAGTAACTCCACAAGGAAAGGTCACAACAAAAGTAAACAAAGTGAGTGATGCTCATTTGGCATGATTAGATGATCAAAGGTTGCTTTTCTATATTTGTATCTTTGTCAACATAGTGGTGTTGTGAAAATTATATGGTTGACATTTTTGGGACCATGGTTAACTATTAAAGGGGGTTGTTCCCTATTTGATGGATCCAATTCAGAAACAGCTGACAAAGGAAAATATGATTTCATAAAATGTTACTCTTTGAATAAGCCTGGTAAGCCTACAGTTTAGAAGAAATGAAAAGAAACGACTATGAATATATGTATCTGTGAGATATAATTTGCCAACCTAAAAATATGCCTGAGGTAACAGTGTTCAATAGTAATAATTCATAATAGTTAATAATAATATTTATGCAGAAATGATAACAATAACAACATCAGTGCTAATGTTTAAACATAAATATGCAATTGTTTAGATGGTGTTTGATGAGCTACATTCCAGGTTTGAATTATGGAATGATGGGATGTATTAATACATTAAACAGAGGTTTCAGACAAAATGGTTTTGGAATGGTCAGTGTGTCAATATTCTTAATGTCAATCATAATTAGAGAAACTCTGCAACAGTGTGAAATTATAGAGATATAAGTTGTAAATTGTTAATTAAATATTATTTAGCTGGTGCCCTGCCAGACAGCCCACAAACCAGATTTGAAACCTCTGCAAATGAACATTGTATCAGTACAGTGTACAGTGTTAGTGCATGTTTTCATATTTGGAGCTCTATAGCACCAGCATGTGTTTTAATTCGGCCAATGCTTTGGGGTTGGAGTCTTGATGTAGCTGTCAATTTCTGTCAAACCAGGGGCCTCATTTATAAAACGTACTTACGCACAGATTTGATCTTAGAACGTGCGTACGCTCAAATCCACGCCAAAGTTCAGATTTATAAAAACGGTCTTTGACGTGGAAAAGTACTCAGGTCCACGTCAGGTTTCAACTCGGCGTACGTACGTTTCCTTGTGGCAATGTTGGAGTACTGCAGGTATTCGCGGTCTCGTCTCTTCTCTGTCCTGAATCCTCGCTGGTGGAACTACCTTCCGCAATCGGTCAGGACCACAGAATCACTTGCGATCTTCCGCAAGAGACTCAAAACCCACCTTTTCAGACTCCACTACCACTGAATTCTGTACATCTAGCTAATTGTCATCACCACTGCCTACTTGCTCAACACTATATACCCCTGCTTACTCCATTTAAAAAAAAATGTGATCTCTTGCGCGTACTATGATTGTTCCTACCATGTATTAATGTACATATTGTAAGTCGCTCTGGATAAGAGCGTCGGCTAAATGCTTAAAATGTAAATGTAATGTAAAATGTATTCGGAAATCTAACAGCGCCAACATGTCGTCTGCTGCCTAATTGTTTCCTCATTATTATTATTATTATTATTAGTAGTAGTAGTAGTAGCCCTAGTAGTAGTAGTAGTATTACCAGATTGAACACATTGCTTAGGCTATACGTAATGGTTTGCACAATAAATGTATTAATAAATTAAAACAACATAAGCTAGGCTACTTGTGGAAAACAAAACAAAAACACACATTGGTTTTCCCAAAACTACCCATATTAGCACAATTGACACATCCTTGAAATGTATTTAATACATATTATAGTTCCACGCGTGTAAAACATTTAGGTCAATCTGTAGGCTATAAAATGTCCAATAATGCAGTGGTTTTCAAGAGGAAGAATGGTAGCATTGTCACTTCTCGAAGATATCGCCAACCGCGCAATAAGAAGGGAACGATTTATTAGAGATTTTGACCTGTTTTAAATCAGACAACTTTTTCTTTACGTCCTTCAGGGACCTTTGCTGCCCCCGCACCTCGTTCACAGCCTGGGCTACAGACTAACATGCCACGTACTTGGTTTTACTGGTAAAGCTACTGCAAAGGCTCCCAAACAGCGTCCCTGCACGCATCTGCACCTCCACCAACAGGACCTCGATTTCGGCCTCGCTAAAATTATTTTTCTGTGTTTGGATTCGAGCTCCTTTATATGCTAATGATATTAATTAGGGGGCGTTTACAAGGTGGAGATCTAAAACCATTCACTTGCGCACAATTTCAAGATCATTTGCGATTTATAGATTTCACATCTGGGGGACTGGCGTACGCACGTTTTTTTGTGCGTACGTTCAGTTTCTCTGAATCACACTTACGCACATTTCAGAAATGATCTTAGATCAAATATAGGATGGTTTCTACGCAACTTTTTATAAATGAGGCCCCAGGAGTTTGGGGGGATGAATTGCATGGTCATACAAAACCATTCTGTTACAGGACAGGAGTGACGGAAAGCTACACTGTCCCATGTGACCATAAAGTCGGGCATATTTTGACTGTGTAGCTGACAACCATGTTTCAGAGGGAATCAGGTGCTCGTCTACGCTCTCCCGAATTGACAGCAGAGGTTGCAGCGAGCGCAGCCTAAGAATACAATTAGGCATTGCAAAATTGAAAAAAAATTGAAAGAGCATAAAAATGTAATAAAGAAAAGGTTTGGCACCAGCTTGTTTAGGCACTGCAGCACATTGAAATTAGAGCGAGCACCCTGCCACTGATTAGTTTATCGACCAGCTCCTTCAGTTCCCTAATTTCTTTCAGTTCAGAGCTACACTAATTCCCTAACGTTTTGGGGGCTTATACAGTAAGACTGCTCGCCAATGAACCAAAGAGCTTTTTAAACTCAGCCTGCTCCCCCTATCAACCTCTGTCTTAACAGTTTCTGTTGGCTCATTGGAAATATAGAAATAGAACCCGGCGTGCTAGCAGTCTCAGGCAAAGAGAGGGAGAAGAATCAAATGAACAAATCGTTTCATGGAGGTAATGCAGTTCATTTCGATCAACTAAAATATTTGTTCAAAAATAATTAATTTTGGGGCTGGCGGGTAGCGTAGCGGTTTAACGGGGGGAGGGTGGTCAGCACGAACTCGCTGTGAAGCATGTAAGGGAGTCTCGAGAAAGGGTCGGTGAGTTCCGTCTCGAAGGAGGCGGATCATTGCCGGCCTCGGAGAGTAGTTGGCCCGTAGAGACGGGCAGCGAGTTTCTGGGGGAGGGTTAATCTAAATAAATAGAGGGTTTAATCCGAAACAAAATAATAATTAATTGTTCACAAACGACCCATCACTAACCTGTAATGAGAGTAATTGGGTGTGGAAATGATGTTATGCATCAAAAAATGTAAACAGCAACCCAGAAACGCGACATGGGGTTATCAGGGGAGGCGGGGCTTCTGCATATGGACTAACTACCCTGTCACGTGATCTGGAAAGATGAGGCTTCTACGCATGGGCAAACTACCTGTCATGTGATGAGAGGTGAGGCTTCTGCGCATGGGCGAACTACCTTGTCAGGTGATCTGGAGAGGTGAAGCTTCTACGCATGGCAAACTACCTGTCATGTGATGTGGAGAGATGAGGCTTCTGCACATGGGCGAACTACCTTGTCAGGTGATCTGGAAAGGTGAGGCTTCTACACTCTTAGCCCGAATTAGTTGACATTACTAGAAAATTGCGTGGAAACCCGTTGCCTTAAACCAGTTTAGTTTTAACACAAGTTAAAACTAAAAAGGTTAAGTTGTGTTAACATAGAACCGTAATTGAATGCAGTAGCAGTAGCACGTGAGTTTAAGTTGAATTAACTAACCGCTTTAGTTTTTACACAAGGTAAAACTAAACATGTTAAGTTGTATTAACATAGAACCTTAATTGAATGCAGTAGCAGTAGCTCGTGAGTTTAAGTTGAATAAACTAACTACTTGAAGTTAAACATACATAAACATATTATTCATCACTACTTAGTCATTTATTAATATAAGTAATGTGTTTTCTTCTAATTTAATTATAATATTTTGATTTGAAGATTGCATAAAATACATTATGCTTTAATTTAAAAAAACAAATCAAACAATACATTTAAATGTTACAATATATTTTATTTTTGCAAGCTTGAACATTTTTGACATTGTGGAAGTTGCAGCAATCTAAAACTTTGCCAGACATGACATGATGCAAATGACACATACAGAGCTGCATTAAAAATGTACATAAAAAACGTAAAATTAAATTAAAACTGGCAAGCCTCTAAAACATGTGTGTCTCTGTGTGTGAACATACACATATTTCTATTAAATCAATTCGGCAAGGGATTGCAATGGATTGCAACAATCTAAAAACGTTGCCAAACATGACACAACGCATATGACACATACAGAGCTGCATTGAAAATTCAAATAAAAAAAATAAATTAAAACTGGCAAGCCTCTAAAACGTACATGTGTGTGTGTGTGTCTCTGTGTGTGTGAACATACACTTCTTGCTATTAAACTGGGATTGCAACAATCTAAAACAAGGGATTGCAACGGATTCCAACAATCTAAAAACTTTGCAAAACAGATTATATACAGAGCTGCATTAAAACTGGCAAGCACTGGCACTAAAATGTGTGTGTGTGTGTGTGTGTGTGCGTGTTTGAGTGTGTGGGTATGTGTGCGTGCGTGTGTGGGTATGTGTGCGTGCGTGTGTGCGCATGTGTGTGTATGCGGGTGTGTCTGTGTGTGTGACTGTGTGTGTGAACATACACTCTTGCTAAAACAATTCTGCTAATGACACACCTTGCCATACCCAATTGGCGTACCCAACGGTCTCCTTTGAGACCAACTCAGATATGTACTGATCTATTAATTACCGTAGAAAAAAAAAAAAAAAAAAAAAAAAGCAGCTATGGCTTCTTACAGTACACTTGACAGCATTTTTTTACATTGCAAGCTGGTTTTTCAATGTTTGTAACTTGGGTTTTAGTTCACTGTGGCCTAGCGTGAAGAGTACCTGTTGGATGAACTGGAATGTGAGCTTCATCGACTTGGGATAGTTGAGATGCAGTGCAGATGAAAGTCCAAACAGAAGGCACATAGCTTTCGGCAGGTCTTCGATGTTATCCATCATGACTGCTCCCTCAATGATGATCTTCACTGAGGCTGGACTGAGATGCAGGGATGAGAGCGCAGCACCTTCACGCTCAACGAGGAGGATACCAACTTCAATGTGGCGGAATGAGTCGTCATCATCAGAGTCCTTAAAACGACATAAGAGCAAAATTATGAGATTTCTCATTAAATAACCATCAAGCAATATAGCCTAGTCACAGGAGTCAGACACACACACACAACCAAACACAACACACACACATGCACACACACAGTGCTTTCTTTGTGTGTTTGTGAGAATGACAGGAGAAGAGCAGAAACAGGAAATCGATGTTTTGATGAATGTCTTCCAAACGTTGTCAGTGGCTGAAGATGATGCAGCCGCAGGATTCTGTAGAGACGTGCATATTAGTGCGTTGGTGTGTGTTTCTGTGCTTAGGCATGTGTGCCTGCGTGCCTGTGAGCGTGTGTGTGTGTGTGTTTGTGTCCTTGCCTGAGTGTGTGTGTTTCTGTGCTTAGGCGTGCGTGTGTGTGTGTGTGTCTCATCAGTCAGTTGAAAGAAATATCCCTAATCTTCCAACAATCTCCTTACTCCAAGTGTGCATGCTGCACCAGTAGATTGATGCAAATGCCCTGGTTTGTTCCAGGATTAACTGTCCAATGGGTCACCATGAATTGCCTGTGTGTGTGTGGTTAAGTCAATATATTCATCTCTATCAAGGGACTAATTATGGTAGTTTCAGCAGCTAGCCCAACCACAGAAAGAGTCAGACACACAAATCACACAGGAACGAACTAGATAGACAGATTATGAGTGATAAGTGGAACAATATCCTTATTCTATGCGACTATACTCAAGAGTTTGCACACAGGGTTTATCAAAGACAGGAACTATCAATGTTGAAAATTCAAGATTATGCTGTCATGGTCCTTTTAGATACTCTGAGAAAATAAGAGGTTACTTACAAAGGCAGCTTTGTAGAAGTCTGTGGTGTCGTCACCAAGGATAAGAGGAAGCCCTCTGAGCACCAGTGTCCGAATATCAGTTGGCCCTGTAGTCTTTTGGGAAGTAAAATGACAAGACAAGTTAAATAGCTAGAATGACAAAAAAAAGAATGATCTAATGATTGTATTGCACAACTATTACAGTAGCACTTTCTGTGACATGTTGTCATTATATAAGCTGTGTAAAAAAATGCAAGTGCATAATGGGTATGGAGTGTGGACCAACCCTGGTCTGTTGTGTAAGCTCTGTCAACTGCTTCCCAACGTTCCCTCGCTTAGACCGAAATATCTCCATCAGACGAGGACTGTGCCGATCGATGCCTTCGTAGAACTCCTGCTCGAGGTTCTTGCCAGCAATCCTGTTGAACTCCATGTATACCTGAAAAATACACAGAAGGCAGAATCCACAATCCAGTATTACATTTCAAGACTAAAGAGAGCTGGAAAAAAACCATGAATGTCCTTCAGTCTTTAGTCTATTAATTAGACTCCTTGTTCCATCCCCAACCAACTACAACTGACCAATATCCCACTCACCTAAATTGAGAAAAGATGACAAAAGGATATCCAGACACATTAAATAATGGCATCAAATAATGATAAAGATAAATGGATAAGGAAAAACACTAGCATTATCTCTCTCTTGAACATACCTGATCTTCTGTGAAAAGAGCAGGCCAGCGTTCCACCATCTTGCTTATGGCAGGTACAGACTCCACCACCTCTTTTCTTCTCAATGCAAACGTCAGGTCCATCTTCTGTTTCACAAGTGGTCCATTTGGAGTTCTCTTCTGCATTTCATCAACCACGTCTTTGCGGGCACACTCGAGGGCTGCCTTATCAAATCCCTCTGGAAAGTTGGGTAAGTAGTTGAGTTCGCCTTTCTTTGCCTTCTTGATATTCTTGTTAGTTGGTTCTCCTTCTGTTGAATGTCTTCCCCGTTTACCTGCATTTACCGCAACATCAAGGCATCCTGATCTTCCACGCTTTCTTCTGTAATTAGCCATTTTAAATTTTAGACTATTTTTCCAACCACAACAGCGACTGGTTGAGCCTCGTTCCTGGAGACAGGGATGCTTGCCTATCAATGCTGATGCAACACTTTCGTACTGAGCATTATTTGGGTATGCTGTGTAGCTATACATGCTCTCTGCCAATCTTTCAAGGATCTCATGTTTTAGTTCCTTTGATACTTTCAGGTGTGTTCCTGTTACGTGTAGACACGCAGGTAGGACCCAAACACAGGACGCTGACACGGGATGAGATAGGTGAGGGTATTTACCTATCGGAGACATAACAGTACCCCCCCCCCAACGGGAGCCTCCTGGCGACCCACCAGGCCTATCGGGATGCTCCCGATGAAAATCCCGGATGAGGAAGGGATCCCAGATGACCCGGGCGGGTGGGGGAATGGCTGGAGGGCACCGAGGACAAAAGTGTCGCTGAGAGGACGGGCCCCAGTGGCCCCAGTGGGCCCTCGGGGAGGCCGGCGGCAGCAGGGCGCGGTGGGCCCTCGGGGAGGCCGGCGGCAGCAGGGCGCGGTGGGCCCTCGGGGAGGCCTGCGAAGACAGGGCGCGTTGGGCCCTCGGGGAGGCCTGCGAAGACAGGGCGCATTGGGCCCTCGGGAGGCCTGCGAAGACAGGGCGCATTGGGCCCTCGGGAGGCCTGCGAGACAGGGCGCATTGGGCCCTCGGGAGGCTGACGGTGCCAGGCAAGGAGGGGCCCTCGGGAGGCCTGCGAGGGCCCCAGGCAAGGAGGGGGCCTCGGGAGGCCGGCGAAGGCAGGGCGCGTTGGGCCCTCGGGAGGCCGGCGAAGGCAGGGCGCGTTGGGCCCTCGGGAGGCCGGCGAAGGCAGGGCGCGTTGGGCCCTCGGGAGGCCGGCGAAGGCAGGGCGCGTTGGGCCCCCTCGGGAGGCCGGCGAAGACAGGCGCGTTGGGCCCTCGGGAGGCCTGCGAAGACAGGGCGCGTTGGGCCCTCGGGAGGCCTGCGAAGACAGGGCGCGTTGGGCCCTCGGGAGGCCTGCGAACACAGGGCGCGTTGGGCCCTCGGGAGGCCTGCGAAGACAGGGCGCATTGGGCCCTCGGGGAGGCCTGCGAAGACAGGGCGCATTGGGCCCTCGGGGAGGCCTGCGAAGACAGGGCGCATTGGGCCCTCGGGGAGGCCTGCGAAGACAGGGCGCATTGGGCATCGGGAGGCCCTCGGGAGGCCTGCCTGCGAAGACAGGGCGCATTGGGCCCTCGGGGAGGCCTGCGAAGACAGGGCGCATTGGGCCCTCGGGGAGGCCTGCGAAGACAGGGCGCATTGGGCCCTCGGGGAGGCTGACGGTGCCAGGCAAGGAGGGGCCCTCGGGGAGGCCTGCGACGCCAGGCAAGGAGGGGCCCTTGGAGAGGCCGGTGACAGCAGGGCGCCATGGGCTCCCAAGGAGGGTGGCAGGAGTCAGCGGCGAGGAGGCCTCAGGCGATGGGCCCTCGGCGAGGCCGGCCACAGCAAGCAGCGATGGACCCTCAGAGGCCGGCATGAGCGAATGGCGAGCGGTCCCCAGGGAGGCCGGCAGGAGCCAGCGAGGAGGGACCCACAGGGAGGCCTGCGATGCCAAGCAAGGAGAGTTAGGCAGGGTTTCCGGGGAAGATCGGTGTTGCTTCATAAGGTCCAGATGCTTCCCCAACTGGGATATGTTGGCATTGATTTCTGCTAAGATCTTGCGGAAACTGTCATCGACTGCTGGGTCCATGATTGGTCAGATCGTTCTGTTACGTGTAGACACGCAGGTAGGACCCAAACGCAGGACGCTGACACGGGATGAGATAGGTGAGGGTATTTATTAAATAAATACACGAAGACTGGAACAGGGGAACAGAGGTAAGGGCAGACGATGGCAAGCACGTAGGGAAGCTGGCTTGGAGGCAGGGCAGGGAGCTGGCTGGTCCGAGGGCACGCGGCAGGACAGGCAGGACAGGCAGGACAGGCAGGACAGGCAGGTCGAAAAACTACAGGAACTGGGATACCAACTGGGAAGGAGCCAGGCAGGGAAAACACACAACGATCTGACCAAGAATGAAGGGGAAACCGGGGTACATATACTCTGCAGGGCTGATGAACTTGATGGGAGACTGGTGTGCCGGAATAGGCAACAGGTGAACATGATGAGTGGCAACGAGGGAATGATAACAGGATAATAGAAAATAATAAAACAATTAACACAACAATCACAAGGGAGAAAAGGAAAACCGAGACAGGAACAAGGGAAAAACTGTCAGGAAACACAAGGGAGGTGGACAGGACGGGACGGAGACATAACAGTTCCCTCTGCAAGATACAGTTGATCTGCTTGCCTAAGTCTATACTCTACATCAACAGAAAAAGTTGGGATATAAAATATTTCCGGCCACGGTTCTTGTCTTTCCTGAAATGACACTGAGAGGACCTCTGTATTTGCTGTACTAGGTGTGTCACTTGAGATTTCATCAGATGTTGAGACAGGTACAGGGACAGGTACCATCTGCAATAGAGCGATGACTTTGACTGTTGGTTTTTCTGGAAGATCTTCAATATTTGTCAGATTGCATAGTTCGTTGAATTCAGGATCTTTGTGTTGGAGAATGCAGTCGTGTTCAATTGCCAGTAATTCTTTAAGCTTGCTTATGAAATCCTCCACTGTAGCCGGCCTCGTATCCAGGACAACCTTTCTTATATCCGCCTCTGTCAAAATGACCCTCAAGGTCATCTTCTGCTGTGCCGTCATCTTTGGAATAAAATAAGTATGAGAAGAAAGTTACAATACAGACATGTTTGTGACAGGTGCAGTGACCTTTGTTTAGTTGTTTTGTTAGCTAGTTAGTTGTTGGTTTCTGTATTGTCTCCATTCTGGTGTTCTGTGTTTGTGTCTTTTAATGTTGAGCGTCCTTGGGTTTTATGAAAGGCGCTATATAAATTGAATTTATTATTATTATTATTATTATTCATCAAGAAACTGTTTGGCACATCTATGAAAAAAGCTGCAAAGTGTGAGCATTTAGGCCTACATTTAGACATAGCCGAGACATGGCCAAGGCCTACATCGGGATCGCTTGGATTGATGCAGCAATCACACTTGTGTTTATTAACACAGAATATAACGCCTGAGCGTCACTATTAAATTGTCTCCAAATCTGTATGCTGGAAGATGGAAAACATCATTCAACTCTGTTAGTTGCACCACACACTGAGAGGGGTTCATGCTGTCACAGAGTTCGAAAGATCTGAGATGTTCATGGTACCATGCAGTCATCGTGTTGCAGACAAACAGGATCTCTGTATTAATTGCCACAATCTGTTTGATCTGCTTAAATTCAGGGAGGCCTGAGCATGAACCAACAGAGAGTATCATATCAGCACAATATCTAACTCCATCTACAAAGACAGATGATGCAACAAGGACTGTTGTAAGCTGAGGAACTCTCTGGCAGAAAACGTGTTGCACATTCTCGGGGTAAGATGCGATCGATGCTGTAGTTACCTTGTCCATTTCAACTGGGGGCTTGAAAAATGAACTTGTATCTAAATAGTAAGCCATCATTTTCTGATGCTTTACAGCCAGTGTAAGAGCTACATTTCTGAAGTTGTGAGCATTACGAATGACCCGCTTGAAGAATTTGTGCTTTCCCTCGAAGCGCATTGTCCAGACATCTGAAAGTGGACCGAATGCCCTTATCAGCTGAGGGTAATGCTCAATGAAGTGATGTTTTGGACGCAATCTGAAATCAGGGAATGTAGCTAGCAACAGTTGTCTGTGTTCTGACACTTTGCATGCAAGGAAATGTATTGACTCTTCAGTGTGCCTCGTTGCTACAGCCAACTCAACAATGTCTTTGAGGAGCAACAGTATGTTCCATGCATCGTCTCCTTCAGGTACTTTATGACCAATGAGAAGTGGGAGCAGTCTGATTAGAGCCCAGTTCTCATGGCCATTTCCACCTATGGTCCCTTTGATAGAGAAGCCACGAGCAATAGGCTGAGGCTGGTCAGTTTTATCATTGAAAGCATATGCAAACGATTTAATAGGATGGTGCAGTGTTTCTAAAGTGAAATATTTCTTTGAAATCAGGTCTGAAATGCAGAGTGATAACTCAACAGGAACAATGCCTTCGAAAAGGTCATGCAGGATGTCAGGGGGGTAACCACGAACAACATGGAAGTGCTCCAGACTGTCAGTCAATACACACCCACTTTTCACACCATACTGTTTTGCCACCGTGGGATCCTGACGTACCTCCTGCACCTGCCGGTTGTGAGTGTCTATAGTTCGGGGTTCAAAGGTGTCTGAGCTTACCTCTTTGTCTTGGATCTCGCTTCTTGTCGCCATGCAGTACCTGCAGGACCTGTTCACTACAAAGCTCTCGAAGAATCCTGCCAGGGAATGAGCAGCCAAGTTATCAGCAGCCACATGTAACACTGTGCCTTTGATACATGCTCCCAACTTTTCAACATATACACCGTGTTGCTCCAAAGAAACCAGATCTTGGATGAGAGGATGGAGAATTTTAGCATAGCCATATTCTTTTACATCAGAGACTTTACTTAAAAGAGCAAGCTGAATGGAGTGGAGTGTGGACCTATATTTTGACGGGATATTAGCTATCACCCGATACACTGCAGTCATTTTGTGTTTCTTTTTAGATGTCCCTAAAGGATTGGACACTTCAAAATCATCGATGTAAAGTCCAACAGCGATGTTGAACTCCTCCCCTTTAAGGAGGTCATTTTCTTTACAGTGGGAACCATCTCGGTATGTACTGTACTCGTGTGGCACATCCTTTTCTACTGGAAGAGCTTTGTCTAATATGTCTGCCCTGTTCAACATTTTCTGTAGCATTGCATGTAGAGGAACATATACAGCACTAGATTTTTTTTCTCTATCTATAATATACTCCACTGGCATAACCACTGTAAAGTTTTTGCTCACATATGCTGCTCTCCTTTTAGTGGTTGATAAGGAACCATCCTTGCCACAAAATCTTGTTATGACATTGTTCTCTGAGGCAGCTCTGACTAACTGTCTCACAACTGAATCATCAACAACTGTGTGTTGTTTCAGAATGTCTTTGACTGAATTATGCAGCAGTGGCTGGGACAGTTCACATATCTGTAAAAGCTGTTGTATGACTTCCTGTACAGAGCTTTCTGGAATGTGTAGGATGGTTTGCATCTTAAGAAAAAGAGATGCTAGGTTGTGCTCCAACTGTTTCTCTAGATCATGAAGCTCTTCATTGCTGGAATCCTCACTGTCCTCTAAATCAGCGATGTCATTTGGAGGCACATGTTCTTCTTGGGCCGTTTCATTAGCTACACTATCAGAGACTATTTCTGGCTTGAACGTCCTCCAATTGTCTGCTGTGTGCTCTTTACTTTTATGCGCATTAAATGTGGAGTACACATTAGTATGGAAGTTACATCCATTATATGGACACTGGACTCTGTGATTAACTTTTAAATGTGTACTGCGCAGGTGAGTGAAAAAAATTGCTTCTGTGCAGGGTGCAGAAAAATCACATGACTGACAGCTAAAGGTTACTTGGCCAGTTTCACACAGTTGTGCATCCTGGGCTTTCTGATGAATCTTAGATAAGTGGACCTTAAGTGCATTAATGGAGTTAAATGTGCACAGACATTCTCGGTGTAAGCAAGGAAACGGTACAGTTCTACTGTATCTCCCATGTTTTAACCTGTAATGTTTTAAGAGGTAACCCCTTTTCTCACATATAAACTCACAATATTTGCACTTCCACTGCATCTTCACAAGGACCTGTATAAACAGAACATAAAAAAACGATTAGCTCAACAACTCAGTTGCAGTAACATTAACTCCATTGCAAAACGTTTACCAACCTCTGCTAATGACCAACTAATGAAGTTTTCCTTTTTTAAAGTTACTACTATAAATGCAACAAATCACTTGTGTAATGTCAGGCTACAACCTTAAACACCATTGTGAATCTATATGAACAAAAGTTAGCTAGTCCCAGGCCCATGCATGCAATTAACATCGACAAAAGAGGCAGGGGGGACTACGTTAGCTAACGTAAATGACGACGTTAAGCTAGCTAGCTTTAGAACTGCAGAAATGTTAGCTAGCTAACCTCTTCTAATGACCAACTAATGACCCTGTCTTTTGAATGTTCGCTAAATTGTGCTTAAATGGAACAAATCACTCACGTGCAACCTTAACAAACTCTAAATTGAATCTGTACATTTACCATATCGAACAGAGGTTAGCTATAGTAGTGGCTAGCTAGCTAGCAAGCTAGCGTTTCCCACAGGCACATGGCATGCAACATGTGACGTTAGCCTAACTAACGTCAGCACATTAACACTAAGCTAGCACTGAAAAACGTTAACCAACCTCTTCTAATGACCAACTATGTGAGAATAGCAAATTACTGTAGGCCTACATTCCATTTGGTGTAAAAGTAAGCTAACGTTGTTCAAAAACCCAGAGCTTTTACTCTTCTAATGACCAACTAATGACCTCGTCCTTTGACAAGTTAGGTTAGCTAAATTAACGTAAACTGCTTTGAAGCTCAGGCCATGCAACAAGACGCGCTAACGTTCAGCTAAACTCTTCAGCATAACACTAGCTAAAGCTTTTACTTGTTGTCATCGGACCGGTCTTTTTGGTAATCAATTTCCCCAGAAAGATATGTATTTATTTACACACTCACCATTACATTTGGTGTAAAAGTAAGCTAACGTTGTTCAAAAACCCATAGCTTTCTGGCGCAGCAGCAGCAGCGGGAGAGACTCTTCCAAGTTCAAGTCACACACGTGCTCACTACATTCAAAATTCGATGTAGGCCTACAGTAATTTGCTATTCCCACGTGCTCACGCCCCTCCCGCCCCTTACAGAAACTAAACATACCAAGTCATCTCTGCTTAATATGATCATTGCACTGCATATTTCAGCTGACTATTACAAACAATTAACTTGATTTTACAAAACATGAAACAATAAGTAATGATCACCCATGTACGCATGGGCAAACTACCCTGTCATGTGATCTGGGGAAATGAGGCTTCTACGCATGGGCAAACTACCCTGTCATGTGATCTGGAGAGGTGTTCAATTAAAAGGATTAAATCTCTGTCCCCAAACACATAGGAACAGAAAGTTGAGATCAATTCAAACAAGTTGTTACAACATAACACAGTCCAGAACCAACCCTATTCTAAAAGGAAATGAATAAAAAGCACTGCAAAATATAAATAAAATATAAAACAAAAAACAAATGACATTATAAAATGCTAGCTTCTCAGGTAGCTAGCTAAATGTATTGATACAATGGGGGCAGCTCACTGGTTGGCATTACTGAACCTTGCTTTGCTAGCTAGCAGTATTAGCTTGTTAGCTAGCACTGGCCTGCCACACTATCTTAGTTTGCTAGCGCTAGCCCATAGCCCTACCTCTACTGAGGAAGCCTTGCCTGATTGAGCCTCTTAGGAGGGAGGTCTCCGTGGCACACATTAGACCCCTCTTGGTCTCGCTGTTGTAATCGGGCAGTGACTCCGGACATGGTTTACAAATATAATGGCTGAGATTGGTGAGTTTTACCAAAACAATTATAATAATTTGGTTTTACTTAACAAAGTAGCTAGCTAGATAGTGAAAAGTGTATAGATTGTTTTTCGTTAGCTGTCAGACCATAAGCCTGTCACAAGCCTTGGCTGTCATGTTTGTAAACACTGATTTCATGTGCAGCGCTCAAACACTCTGATATAATATTGCCTTCAAAGTGCATCCCAAATGTGTTTCCTATTCAGGGGTCTTTTCAGTGTTGAGCGCTGCCTTCGGAGAACTACCTGCAAGGATGTAGACCATAGACTTGCGATTGAGACATAAGTGTGCACATGAACAGAGTGTTCACGTGAACGAAGCCTGCACAACTAATTAAAACTGTATGCTGGTGATATCAGCATTAATAGAGTGAGTGTTGCTAAAAATATGGGCTGAAATAAAATGAAAATATCGTACCTGATATGCAACAGTTTGGCATCCAGCCTTTTAAATGTGTTAACTGAGGAAAAATCACAAGCATCACCTGGGCTGGCAAACAAGCCAATCAAAACTGGTAGTAGAGTCTGGGTCACTGATTTGTGGTCAGGAAAAATCACATCCGTGATCACAATTGTTAATTTCAAGTGAATTTTCTTGTTTCATTTTTAATGTTATATTTTAGTTTTATGTTGCATTATCACACACAAACAATTAATTTACTAATCAAGTACTGCAAAACAGTGAGTCAAAACAATGGGGCTACCCTCACACAATATTATGGAGAGAGAAAGGAAATGCTCCAACATGAATAAATATAATAGCCATTTAAAAAAGCAAAGTTATATTTATTAAACTGTACAGTGACTGGTACAGGCAAGTAGCAAAGGACTGTTCCTGTCTAATTGGCAGTCAGTGAAAGCACCTGGCAAGAGAAAAGGCTTGCTTTTGTCTGCTCTGTAGTTTACTTGGTATTGTCAATGTGGAAGAGTGAATTGCTGCCAGCTTGCCTCTTTGTCTTTGGGAGAATTACATTACATTACATGTGATGGCATTTGGCAGACGCTCTTATCCAGAGCGACGTACAACAAAGTGTTAACCGTAGTCAAGAACAGTTTCGCTGAAAGCCACCCTAGAGGGAAGTACAATTCCAGGTGCTAGGACCAACCACATAGTTAAACTAGGACCCTGTAGATAAATCTGTAGCCACAATTCAAAGGCAGCAATAAAACAATCAGTGTGGAAAATATTGGCCTAAATAATGCCTGAACCTAATACAATACATAAACAAGTAGACATGAGTGCAATACTAGACAGCTATGTCCCTAAGTAACAAAACCGGACTACAGGGAGAGGTGCACCCTGAAGAGGTGAGTCTTCAGTCGTCGCTTGAAGGTGGCCAGGGTCTCGGCTGTTCTGACTTCCACGGGAAGGTCATTCCACCATCAAGGAGCCAGAACCGACAGGAGACGTGGCCGGGAAGCACAGGTGCGGAGGGGGGGAGGCGCCAGGCTTCCTGAGGTAGCAGAACGTAGTGGTCTGGCAGGTGTGTAGGGTTTGAGGATCTTGAGGAGGTATGTTGGGGCTGATCCCTTGACTGCCTGGTATGCTAGGACCAATGTTTTGAATTTGATGCGAGCTATAACAGGCAGGGTAGTGAGCAGGGGGGTGACATGGGAGTGTCTGGGAAGGCTGAAGACCAGGCGGGCTGCAGCATTCTGGATGAGTTGCAGGGGTCTGATGGCAGATGCCGGAAGGCCAGCCAGAAGCGAGTTGCAGTAGTCCAAGCGGGACAGTACCATTGCTTGGACCAGGAGCTGGGTAGAGTACGTGGTAAGGAAGGGACGGATTCTCCTGATGTTATACAGGAAGAATCTGCACGTCCGGTTTACCGCTGCGATGTTCTTTGACAGGGACAGCCTGTTGTCCATCACCACACCGAGATTCTTCGTGCAGGGTGATGATGTCACCAAGGTGTCACCTAGAGAAATTGAGAAATCAAGGTGGGGAGAGTTTAGAGCAGGAATGAAGATTAGTTCTGTTTTACCTGGGTTGAGCTTTAGGTGGTGACTGTCCATCCAGCTCTGAATGTCCCTCAGGCAAGCAGAGATGTGGATCGAGACCTGAGTGTCTGATGGGGAGAAGGAGAGAAAGAGTTGAGTGTCATCAGCATAACAATGGTAGGATAGGCCATGGGCAGAGATTACAGAGCCAAGGGATTGGGTGTACAGAGAGAAGAGAAGGGGACCGAGGACTGAGCCCTGTTGAACCCCGGTGGGGAGGGAGCAAGGCGGTGATACTTTACCAGCCCAGGCAACCTGGAAGGAGCGGCCGGAGAGGTAGGATTCAACCCAGACGAGGGCTGTACCGCAGATCCCCGTAGCTGCCAGGGAGGACAGGAGGATGGAGTGCTCCACAGTGTCAAAGGCAGCTGAGAGATCCAGCAGGATCAGGATGGAGGAGAGGGAGGCTGCTTGTGCGGTGTGAAGTGCCTCATTGACCGAGAGGAGAGCGGTTTCTGTCGAGTGGCCAGGTCTGAAGCCGGACTGGTGGGGGTCCAGCAGATTATTTTCTATGAAGAAAGCAGAGAGTTGGTTAGATACAGCTCTTTCAAGGGTTTTAGATAGGAAGGGGAGGAGAGATACTGGGCGATAATTCTGGATGACTGAGGGGTCTAGAGTGGGTTTTTTCAGCAGAGGGGTGATGTGGGCCCTTTTGAAGGGTGAGGGGAAACAACCAGAAGACAGGGAGGAGTTCACAATGGAGGTGGCAAATGGGAGGATGTCAGGTGTGAGGGATGAAGGGATAGGGTCGAGGGCACAAGTGGTAGGGCAGTGGGAGAGGAGGAGGTGGGAAATAACACAGTCTGAGAGGGGAGAAAAAGAGGGGAAGCAGGGGGAGGGCACAGAGGGAGTGGAGGGCACAGAGGGAAGGGAGGGCACAGAGGGAGGGGAGGGCGCAGCGGGATGGGGGGCACAAAGGAGCTGCGGATGTCGGCGATTTTCTCCTCGAAGAAAACAGCAAAGTAATCTGCAGTGAAGGGGGACTGAGGTGGGGGAGGAGGCGTGCTGAGGAGAGAGGAGAAAATAGAGAACAGTTGACGAGGTTTAGAGATTGAGTTCTGAATTTTAGTTTGATAGAAATTTGCCTTAGCGGCAGTGATGGCAGAGGAAAACAGGAGAGACTGATAGGATGAAAGGTTGGATGGGTCCCTGGATTTTGTCCACTTCCTCTCAGCAGCACGGAGGTTGGCCCGGGAGGTGCGAAGGGTGTGGGACATCCAGGGACTAGGAGGGGATGAGCTTGCAGGTCTAGGGAGAAGAGGACAAAGAGAGTCAAGTGCTGAGGACAGAGATGAGATTAGGGTGGAGGAAGCAGTGTCAGTGGAGAGTCTAGAGAATGCTTTAATGGGGGGGGAGGGAAGAGGGTGAGAGTGAGCGAAGGTTACGACGGGCAGTGATAGTGGGTGTTGGAGGAGGGGAGGGGGGATGGGGGGCAAGGGAGAGGGAGAAGGAAATGAAATGGTGATCAGATGTATGCAGGGTAGTAACCGTGAGAATGTCTTGGTATGTCTCTAAGTGAACCTTTGCTGTGTTATTGTAATTAGAGAGACAAGGTAACCAAGATGGTCATCAGCAGACTACAAATGACACCAAATAACAAAGGTACATTGTCAACAAGTTGCTTCCTTCTGCACAACCACTTATAGCATCTGCTTTCATTTCAACTACACAGGCAAACAGTCCTTCCACCAAGCCCTGCTTAGTCCTCAATGGGAATTTACAATTCATGCAGTTTCATCACAGCCAAAGAAAGAGCAAGTAAAATAATGGAATAGTGTCAGTCAAAGTCAGTGTTATGATGGCTTTGTCCGGTAAGGGAGGGCAACAGAGAGAGGGGAGAGAGGGTGAGGATGAGAGAGAGGGTGGCCTGTGTCCATCAAGTGAAATCCACAGGCCTGCCGTCTATGGTGACTTGTCAGAGGAATGCTGGATTAGTGAACCCCCTGCAATCCATAGTGGTGCTGAGTCCTAGTGGGTCCGACCTGCTTTTCCTCCATTCCTTCCCAGCCCACCTGACCTTAACCCCCTGAGGTCGGCTGGATCAGTGCCGATCCCAGCAGCAATACAAGTATATTACTATTTCTAACTTCGCGATATTTTATCATACACACGCGGCAAAAACATTGACAGAAACCTTAGAATCGCGACTTTCCGATTTGAGCACTGGCAAATCAAATGGGATTTTTAAAATTAGCTTAATTAGACCAAAAGTAAACCTTGCTTTTTACTCTGTTTTTTACCTTTTAGTAACGTCCCCCTTCTATTGACATGGTAAAATAGGTGCTAGTTGCGGGGAGGGGCGTCGGGCCATGTGTGAAAACGCCGGCATAAACAACACAAACTGAAGAGGACAGTCTATGCTGATATTTATTTTATTTCGCTTGTTTTCAAATACTCGTGAAAATATATATAAATTCCGCGTCTTGTGACTACATATTCCGCATGTCGCAATGTAACAAATTGCAATAGGCACAGAAAATACTTTTCAAACAGCCTAAAATGTTATAAAATATATCGTATGTCTGTGTTTACGCTTGCAATCTGCCAGCAACAGTCTATGCTATTGATTTTATTTCGCTTGTTTTTTTTATTTTTTTACATCTTGTCTGTGTTTACGCTTGCAATCTGCCAGCAACAGTCTATGCTGATATTAATTTTATTTCGCTTGTTTTCAAATACTCGTGAAAATATAGCCTATGAATATCGCGTGTTGTGACGCCAAACATTCCGCGTGTTGCAACGTAACAAAGAGCCAAAATGGCGGCTGCTGACAAGAAGCGCTTGTCGTGAAAGGAGAAATGGTAACTCAAATATTGCTTAGCCATTTAAAATCTAAATGGTTGTTTTAACTCTAAAGAGGCATGAAATCACAAAAAGTTTAATTGGAAGACACTTTTTTCCTTGGGTCTCAGGATGGCCTTTGAGAGAGAGAGATGGCCCATCTGACAAATCTTAGAGGTGTGGACAATGAATAATGAATATTCAGGAATTTAGCATTTAGCCCTCCCACAGCCTGAAATAAATGTGACCAGTTCTGATAAAAACAGGTTTTTAGCTATTTAGATCTCAGATGTGCTAAACTATTTTCACACCCTTACATAACCAAGACCTTGGTGAACAAACGCACATTGGCAAAACAATTCGTCACTATAGTTTAGTGTGTGCTTTCACATCTTTTGTGACAGCAGAAAAATTTACTATTTTTAACTTGTGTGTTTGTAGATCTATTTACAAGCTGCATATGATACTGACCAAACTATTGATGGCATACAAATGTAGCTGTGATTGTCCTTCAAATAAAAATATCAAACACTTTGGAGTAAGTGTGTGTTAAATTGATGAAATTGAGATAAATATCAGACCATGCCAAAATCTAAAAACATCTAAAAGCTTAGCACGGACCTCAGGGGGTTAAGTAATAATTGTTCATACAGTATGTGTGGAAGGCGTTAGTCTAGTCGGTGGGGGAATTGGGGTGATTAACGGCCACATCTACTGGCAGGGCAGTTAAACCACAGCTAAACAGTTGTGCAGAATTAACTAATCATACATGTGTGCTTAAAAACGTCCCTGCTTTCTTAGTAGGTGACAGAGAACCCTAAGACCGCAGTTGAAAGCAAAACTGAAAAGTCACAATTGTATGTGTGTAGTGTTGTGTTTGTTATAGTGTTTGAGTGAAAGGTACTTATTATTTTAGCTTGTTATTTTGATTTATTGTTGGGGTACGGCCGAAGATTATTTTTGTAAATTTTCTCTCGCTCTCCCTCTCCATGTGTGAGAAAGCAAGAAAATAAAATCCAGTCCGCAGAATGATAACTCCATTCCTTGCATCCTGTTGTTCTGTTCCAAACCGGGTTGTGTCGCACGGCATGTGACAATATGCATCACAGTTTCTTTGCCTTCTTTATGGATGAAGAACTGGAGGCCGATTCCATTCATTTGCACAGTAAAGAAGGCAAAAGTGCAATGTAAGAAATATCTTACCAGACTGTTCCCCAAACCCTGGCTAAATAGGGCTCACCCTCTCACTAGTAGCTGGCCAACTACTCTATAACATGTGTCACACGCCATGTGACAAACCCTGAACAGGAGACACGGAGTGGAGTTTGTCGGTCTACGGACCGGATTTTATTTATTCCTTTTTCTGTCTCTCCCCCCAGACATGGGGGAGAGACAGTGGGAGTAGCAGGTTAACATATAACAAAGACCAACACAAACACAGACACAAAATCTTCACCCTACTCGCCGCGAAGCTTTCGGGTAAAAACAACAAACGAAAATAACATGTTAAAATAACCAAACTTATGGGACACTGCGCCTTTTCCTCTGGAGTTCCCCTGGAACCTCCTCAGGCACACACATCTCCAGTGACCTTTCAAGTGCTTCCCACCCATTCATACTGAGACACTCAAACTTTTCAGTTCGAGTTCTCTTACTCATTCATCCAGAGACACTCGCCACTCCCCACAGTGAGAGTTCTGGCAATCAGCCCCAAGACACCTCCACTTTTCCAGTGAGTTCTTAGGCTGTTGCTCAGACACTCCACTGTCGAGTGCGAGCTCTCTTTTACTAAAACCGAGGGCGAGAGGCGGACCCTCTTCCAGGGCACCCTCTCGCTCCTCCATAATCACACCGAGGGAGAGAGGCGGACACCTAAAGCGCACCCCCTCTCCCTCTTCCCCACTCACCCAGGAAGCACTCTACTCAGTCACTTTCGACAAACGCACACAAAACTCCACAAACATGAAACATCCAACATTCAACATCAAACATTCCACATCAAACGTGCACGTGCACTCACACACACATCAAGACAAGACTGACTGATCCCCCACTCGCCCCACCTGCTCTTAAATAGGCTTAGTTTCTGCCTGGCTCAGGTGGGACTCGTGAGGCAATCACCCAATCACAATCACAACTCACATTCTCACCCAGACACCCAATCAGCCAATTGACTTCTATATCAATTGACTGATTGACACCAATTAAATAATTAAATAATAATTAAACCAATTAAGGCCTTTGGAGCTCCCTTCCGGGCGACAGTTCACTCTCACACCCTGTGAGAGTGCCAAACCTGCCCCCGGAAAGTCTCACTGCTCCAAAGGCCTCTACCACATGAAACAAGACAGGCAACCATGCCACTCCCATGTGGCTGAGACCGACGTCCTCCACAACATGATTGTAAGTTTCAATATATTTAATGGTATCTGTAATCATAGAAGAAAATCAGTAGCTTAATAATATTGTCCCCTCCAACCTACATTGTCACACATGCCTGCTTTATTATCAATCAATCAATCAATCTTTATTTTTGTATAGCGCCATTTACAAACAGGTTGTCACACAACGCTTCACAATTGGCATTTTCCAGAGGGAATCAAAAAACCAGAAACCATTGGAGCCAATGTGGGAGACTGGAAAATTATTCCCTGACCCCTTAAAAGGCGGTCGAGATGAACTCCTGGAAAATGGTGGGATACAGAGAACTCTGGGGCAGGGTTGACTCTGGGGCAGGTGAGCTCCGGGCAGGTGCCACGAAGCCGGGGAGAAAAGAGGAAAGGTGCAATTATGACTATGATAAATATCACACCGGATCAGGGGAAAGAGTAGTGATAACACTCTGAGGAGGGTGTGAGAATGCACACTTAACCAATGGATCTACCTCTAAGTGTATTCTTTAAATTATTCAATTGAATGTACTAAATGGAACTCAGTCTTGTTTATGTTCTATAATGTGGCAAAAAGGAGAATGCCTGTCAACGGATTATTCAGATTTAAACATATTAATCACTCAAAATATAGCAACACTAGTTGAGACCACACATTTGGTTGACTCCAAATGTGATAAAAACTCATAGGTATCATCAAGCATCGTATTTAAACCCCATATTTTGAACACAGTGTGCTGTGTTCACACTGTGGAACACAAATTGTTTGGATGGATCTGGTACTTTTTGGGATGGGTCTGGATTTTTACTTAAGAGAACGCAATGAATTACAGGACTTGGATTTGGACTGTGATTATGATTTAGCTTGTCATGTTTTTGGGTTTGTTTATGTTGCCTGGTAAGCTGCAACCCAGCGAGAGAGTGAGTGCTGAAACAAGTTTACTTAGGCTCCAATGTAGAGCTAGGTGTTTTTTGTGTTAGCTCATTCAAAGTGTTTTTTTTCCAAATAAAATATACCAACTGGATTTACCTTGGATGCTATCCCTGTGTCTTGCTACAGTATGTTGCTTTGTTTGATACACTAATATGCCACTATAATTAATTATAAACCACAAAAATGTCCTCTCGTGACTGAGCTGCAATGTTTCATATAATGTTCAAGGGTGTCTCTTCCTCACTAATACCATGTTAGAGAAATTGAAGAATTAGTACCGATTAGCCTGCAAGATTTACTTTTTTCTTACAATCTTGACTTTCTTAAAGATAATTATCTTGCTTTACCTTTTGATGAATACTATTTCTTATGGTTACAGCTACATAAAACTAGGATCATTTTAGTCAGCTTTCTTCATTTGATCCATTGGATCATTGGAAACTGATCACTTTGATGTCAGTCAAACACTCAAAGATGCCCAATAAAAGTTTTATAATAGGTGCTATTCTGCACTTACTGAGTTAGGGGTGAGTGGTGCAACCACCACATCGATCCACTTTCAGGCCCTCGGTCACCGGGTGCAGGCTGTCCTTCAGCCCCGGGCACCTCTCCAGGGGGGCCACTGGCCCCGCCCGTCTTTAGCAACGCTTCATAACCATGGCGCAGCATCTGGTGCTCATACTCGCAGTTGCCGTGCACCTTTTTTAGTTCATACACCGGCACCAGGTCGCTGCGAAGCTCACTGAACATTTGCACATCTCCTCTGTTGAGGATCAGAAAGGACGTTGAGGATCAGAAAGGAACTGCAGCTTCTTGAGAGAGGTGATGAAAAATGCATGCCCTAATTTATACATTATATAGTTATTATAAACCATTGGCAGAGAAAAATACACAGTGACATGAATGATTCATAATACAAAAAAATAGATATGTGTTATCTTGCAATACTTGCCTATACTTAACCTGTTAATTGCTAGTAATTATCAGTCAAGCATTCAAACATTTAGCGAGGCATGCACTTACATTTTGTAAGTTTGAGCAGTTTAGACACCGCAGCTCTAGAGGACCAGGGTTGGGGACCCCTGATGTAAAGGTACAGGACACTGACTTATCGGCAATCGGGCACTGGAAAACAGGAGTTGCTGCTTATCTAGGTACATGTGTTGACATAAAACAATGGATACTGTTGTCAGGGTAGCTCTATGCATTTTTTTTTTATCCTGTCCAGGCAAACAGCATGTGGCCTAACGTGAATTGACGTAATACCCATAAACAAACATGGGCCTCCATGGTGTCATCACTGGCAGGTTTAATTGCTCCCTGAATGAACACAAGCGCACTTAGGTGTGTGTTTTCTGGTGCCAGCTTGGTCCACATGACCACATATTGTATACTACCTTGTCCGTATTGGAGTTTTCTCAATGTTGAATGCCTCAAAATTCCCTATTGTTGAATTTTGAATCTGTAATCTGGATCTGTTTGGAAATCAGGAGTAAAAAATGGCTTTAAACAACAAATATTTTTATAATAATATAATTTCACTTAGCCCTGCTTTTGATCCAATCAGATCAAGTACCTTCCACCCTGCCGAATGAGGTAGATATATGACAGGAGAGAAGGGCTAGAGTCGTCAGTTTCTTTTTGGTGCTAGCTTTTGACTCTACACATTCCTGCATTCTTGGATGATCTGGTCCCGGATCACATTTTGGCGCTCGCTTTACTGCTTTTTTCTATCTGCATGTGTTTGAATTTTGGGAGAGACAAGCTTGGTTTGATATATGTTATTCTTCCATTTCATCTCTTTCATGATTGTCATTTCATGTCTAGGATTTAGTATTTGTTAAGGTAGTTGAAGCTACATCTCTAGATTGGATGTTGAATATTTTTGTCTTTGTTTAAGTGTTCTAACTTAATAAACCATCTATTCATTTTAATTGAGTTGTGAGTTGTATATTTCTGACGAACATTGCTCCACCAGATTGCTCTGCCTATCAAGGGATTTGAAATACCACCCTATATCGTTTCTTCTTCTTGAACAGTCAGCAAAACTGAGTATCATGTCGGCCTCCTCAGTGATGTAGTCAATCTGGGAAATGTTAATGAAGTGAAATCGCTATCAAAAATAGCTATACACACAAAAAAGATTTGTAAGGAAACGCATGATCCTACTGTTTTATAGGTCTTTTAAAATAGCAATTTATTAACTTAGTCCATTCATTTGTAAGTTAGTTCAGTCATAGCAAGCACTTCTCTCTCCATCTAAAAATGTGTGAATTATTTTAATTAAATTTGTCTAAATTGTATAATTTGTCATACAAATAAACAATTGAAATATGTAGTTTTTTGTACTAACCTTATCTTCCTAATTTGTAAACAAAGTAATTAAAAAATATATATATAGGTGAAATTGTTCATGCCAATCTAAATTGAACCAGATAAATGATTGGCATGAACAATTTTAACCATTTTAATTTTAGGCTATAATGATGTGTATGTCCATAAGGTTTTTGACACATTTCTACAAGTTTTAAGCCTTGAAAATAAGGGCAGTTCTCTCTAGGGGTTGATAACTATGCTGTTTCTGTTTTACATGGGGAGCTGTATTAGCCAATAGGGTAAAGAGTTTGCTCCACCCCTTCTCCATGTTTGGCCAATCAGCTAGGCCAGGCATGATTCAATGTACAGAGGGACCAAAAACACGATTACAAGTTGGCGTGAAAACACTGTCAAAATTCAGTACCTAAACCATGATGCAGATACTCATAAAATGTAAGCCATACATGCGTATGTCATACGAGCGCCTTGAACATAAACACAGATGTTGCCATGGTTTTGTTATGTTCATTTTTTTATCACCCTTGAGGGGAAGTCTCTAATGTGAAGTAAGGAGTGATAATAGTGCCACTACAAATTTAATTTGAATTGCATTGTATTGAATTAGCAAAGCTTGAATTGAATAATTGTATGCAAAATTTGAATCTGTATTTCACAATATGAAGTTTAATGGTTAATGGTTTGCAATTGAATTTAACGTCCCAAAACATTCAAATTCAGTTTTCAAATTCAGTTCACAAACAAAACGGTTTTCTGAGACACATCATTAATAGTTTTTCCTAGCTCCACTGAGCTAGGAAGAAGCAGATCATGGGTTTAATCAAACTCCCTTCTAACCAATCACACAAGAGAACGGGTGACCACCTGACCTCGGAAGTTTGAGCAATAAGTAAGTGGCTCTGCCAGTGGGAGTGTGAAATATACTACCACAACTTGAACTGACTGAGATTTTTAACCAATCATGTTGGTGTTCCAAAATTAAATTGTGGGATTACTGTAGAGTAACCGATGTTACATTAAGAACCAGGGTGTAAATTGGATTGCCCTGACTGTGGTCATCTGTGGGAGTAAGGGAAAATATTCTTCAAATTATTCTGCAGCGAAATGTTCACTACAAATATAGCTAGGTGTGTTTCGGATCTCTCCTGCGCACTGCACCCATTTCCCCATAAATTCTTCATCTTTTCATTGATGGGGAACCTGTTGACACTTATCCTCTTTTCCTGACTTGCTACATTAGAGCAGCCAGCACACATCTACACACCATTTTAATAGTACTTTCCACAACTTCTCTCTCCATCTTATATTTACTCCTTTTGGCTTTCTCCATTTAAAAACCGTTAAAAAAACAGTTTTAAGCAGGTGCAAAGAACTGAGAACTCTCTTCTTTGTGCCAGTATCGTTGCTGAATTGAAGGATATACATGTGGAATTGGAACATCCACAATGTTTTTAGGTCATTCAAGTTTACAGGAAACTACTACAGTATGAGGTAGCTTTCCCTTTTTTTGGGGTCACATTATTCAAATAAAGGGAAGGCATAAAACAGCTGTGGATGTGCTACACTATCAATTATTCTGATGGAGGGAGAAAAATGGACGTTGTATGCCAATCCAGTGAACAGATTCATTAGCATACCCTGCACCACAGACTGAAACAGAAAAACTATTAATTTTATTTTAAAAAGTTAATTAAAATGTTATGTTCCGAGGCATTGCTCCTTGGAAATTGTCTCAAACTAACCAATGACCATCACAGATACTGGAACCTGCAGACTGCAACTGGGGGGTGATGAGGAATTTCCTTTAAAAAGAGTTAAAGTTGTTCCTTCGTACCTTTGTTAGTAGAACAATTAATGCAGGCTGAAGTCTTTGTTTCCGTGTTTCAAAATGTATTTCTTTAATAGAGTAGAGAACATACTGGGTTTGTCCTCTCAAGTACAGATTGACAAAAAACCAAAGATGCAAACAGAATGGTCGTGCTTTATACATTGTAAATGAGTGTGTCACATCTCACACTCAAACAAGATGAGGTTTCAAAGACAGGAGATTACACCTGGGGAAGGAGAGGGGAGCTAAACTGGGGGGGAAGGACTGGGGCACCCAAATGGCACCATTGTCTTAGACACATCAGGGGGGAAGACACACAAAAAGGGGGGTTAGATGTGCAAACTCTCCAACATTGTATTCCAACAGGGGGGAGTTACCAGAATGCATCTCTCAGGCAAATCAAAGCAAAGTGTTTTCCTGTGCTTTGAATAGACCTGCTGTTTGTTTCCGTCCGGCGTGTTTAGTATTTTTCGGTTTGCTAGAGTTTGCCGCGTTGGTTTGACTGATCTGTTAGTTATCTGTAGTTTCTTAAACTTTGCGTAGTTTATTGGTACTTAATTTGCTATTACGGAATTAGATTAGCCGTGTTATTCTTAATTTCGAGTCATTGTTAGTTTGATTGCTAGTCTGATTGCAGCGAATTGTAAAGAGTAATCCGTGCAATTATCACGTCATTGTACTCACCTGTTTCTGATCTCTTTTTACCTTTGTCAGAGCGACTTGCATCGCTCCCTCACAGTATGTGCCCGCACCCCATAACAGTCTGCTCTCTCCCATTCAGAACACGCTTCCAGCGTCGCACCCTCCCGCGACAACGGAACCTCTCCAACCTCTCCTACCCCCCCTGACCCTTTGTGACAGCTTCACAATCTCAGGGGGGCTATGGGACTGTCGGTCGGCCGCACAGAAGGCTGACTTCATTTCTGCTTATGCCTCCCTCCTGTCCCTCCAGTTTCTCGCCCTCACCGAGACCTGGATCAGCCCTGACAACTCTGCTACTCCTGCTGCCCTCTCGTCCGCCTACTCCTTCTCCCACACCCCCCGGCATTCCGGTCGTGGTGGTGGTACAGGTTTGCTTATCTCTCCCACATGGAAGTTCTCAGTCGTTCCCCTCTCCAACCTGTCTATATCCTCCTTTGAATGCCACCCTGTATCCATCACCTATCCTACTAAGCTCTTTATTGTTGTTGTTTACCGTCCACCAGGGCCCCTGGGATGCTTCCTCGATGAGCTAGACACCCTGCTCAGCTCCTTCCCTGAGGACGGCACCCCGCTGATCCTCCTGGGAGACTTCAACATCCACCTAGAGGCCCCCCAGTCTGCTGCCTTCCTACCACTACTCCACTCCTTCGACCTCTCCCTGCAAAACTCCCCCCCAACCCACAAGGCAGGCAACCTCCTAGACCTGATCTTCCTGAGGAACTGCCCCTGCTCCAATCTCACGGTTACTGTTGACGTGTATCAAAGGAGGTGTCGTGAGGAGGCAAATACTAAGACCAAATTATCCTTAACTCAGAATTTATTAAAGAGACAAGTAAAAGGTAACAGGAATCAAAAGCGAACTACACAAATCTCTCAATTGATTTGTCCAGCTGTCTTCCGGGGAGCGCTCTTCCTCCGCCGTCTTCAAACTCTTTAACTCAAAATCAGGTCTCTGCTGATTGGCTGACGTTTTCCCAGGTCCTCCAATCGCAAGCCACTTACGTCAGCCTGCCTTTTTATCAGGAAGACTGTCCAATCAGCAAATAACATACGTCATCTGTTTAAGCCACTTACGTCAGCCTGACTTCCTATCAGGAAGACCTACCTCATACTGTCTTGTGAAACAAACAAAGAAGGAGTCAGCCTTATCAGACACACTTGCAAGAACTCAAAACAAATAATAGGCGCCAAGACTAGTTTTGCAGGTCAGAATAATAATAATAATTCCCACAATTCCCTCCTTTGCTCACATTCTTGGGAGCAACACAAATAAAGAGAGCAATTTGAGCTCCAGAAACAAAAGTTTCCCCATACTGTCTCAACATTATATACGCCTCTTTTGCTGGAGGTGCGGGACTTGTATGCACTAACAGCAGGTTACATACAGGCCTTTGGTTAAATCAACCCTCTGGCTGGTCTTTTCGGCTCTTGAACCCGGCCGGCGTGTGCCTACTCAGTCCAACCTTTGGGCATGCTAATTTTACACAAAATTATCAATTTAGGCCTTTTAAGCATTCTAGCACAGCAAAGCAATGTCACCCCGAAGGCTCTACTCAGCCACTGGGAAAAACCTCTTTGGGTCAAAAGCCACACTGTCCTGGCTTGGCAGTGCTGCCAGTGGGAGTGTTTAGAGGAGCACTCAGCATCCGCTCTGAGCGAAACCAACCGGGTGTCTAAACAGCGAACCAGACCCCGCGTTTTACAATTTATCAGCATTGGCATCTGGGATGCTACTATCAAGGGGCTTGGTCTAGCACATGAGCCATTAAGCAAAGCGTCAGATCACATGGTTATTTCAACCTTTCAATATTAGAGATGGATTAAGTTCTTGCTTAGAATATAACATTACTTGGTAAGTATAGAGTGACAGACGAACAACAGATAGACAACATTCATCTACTCCTCTTCCCACTGGTCAGACATCAGGTCAGGGTATGGGTCGACTCCGAACTCGTTGGAGTAGTACCATGCTGCAACCTCAGGATCGGCGCGAAGTTCCCTGGCCAGGTTGTTCTGTTCCGGGCGGAATATCTCGGCCCAGTCCCAGCATCGCCATCCTGCTCCTGGCTCCTTCCCGTATCTGCAGTATGGATTTCCAATGGGGCAGTTCTCCGTGTAGGGTCCTGGCGGCTCCACCCAGGCTTTCTCCATTTCCCCAATTATCTGTGGACACAAAATCTCAGCCGCCGCACTAGGCGTGCAACTTTGCCACTCAAAATCATTAGGGGCTAAGGTGGTAATGCTAAGAGCGGGAAAGATAGACAGTGCCCTGGGGGACCCCGCGTTCTCCAATGATCTCTCTCCCAACAGTACAGCCTGGTTTTTTGGGGGCATGTCCACTTAGATCCTTCGAGCCTCCCTCTGGGGCGCAGCTCCAGGCTGGATCCCTTTCCGCTGAGTTCCTTCTCCCCCCGACTCCTCGGAGTGAAGGGCTCTCAGCCTCTCTGCTTCCCAGTATTTTCTTTTCAAAAATACTGATCACAGAAAGCACTACTCGCTTACTAACACATTCGGTTTCAGCTTATAGTGGCCTGACTGTACATTGAGCCGAACGCGGCAGCCATCTCTCATGGTCTTAATGCCATCTGCGATCCGACCGGCCGGTGACCCAGTCGATAGCGATCCCTAGTCCTGCATCTAATCAGGATCCCGTAGTGGCTGTTAACCACCCAGTTAGGAACCGACGGTCTGATCCCTATCCCACTTCGCTATGGGTATAGAAACTTTGACCGTTTTCACCAGCCTTGCCTGTTCACAGAGGTCGTCTCTTCGCCCCTCTGCTAGGTGTGGACTGTCATCCACGCCACCACTGCCTGCATACTTACATGCGACAGCTACGCCGACTAGACGGTACCACGGCAGTATGTCAATTCATACTTCATCAGACACGGGGGCCCTCAGTCTTCTCCCCGGCACTATACTGCATTTTTAACGTGCCCTCGGAACTTTGCAATTCCGCCGCCGCCTGTTAGAGACTAGGTTCGGGGTGCCTAATCCCCTGCCTAATCTCTGGCAGTCATGGCTCTATCAATTGTTTTAGTTACCAATGTTCGGATGCATGGTATACAACAGCACCCGCAAATTATGAACATAGAGGTGGCAATAGCCACTCCTATAAACAATTGTCCAATCAGGGTTCCCCATCTCCCAAATGTTTTAGTTAACCAATCCGTTACGGGGTTGTTCACTCCAGACTGAGCCTTCATTTCATTTGCCAGTGCTCTCAATTTATTCAATCCCTTAGTCAGAGTGCCATCTGGTGCTGTGTTGTTTGCAATGACAGTGCAGCAAGCATCTCCAAACATAGAGCATACCCCTCCTTTCTCAGCCAGTAGCATGTCTAATGCGACCCTGTTTTGTAGTGTCATTAACGAGGTTTGGGATAGTCATGTTTATCCTATTCACATTTTTGTTGACTGTTACTGGAAAAATAGCTGACCATAGGGGAAAATTCTCAAACCCGGCCGCTACTTCATCTACAAGTTTGTATTCATCAGGAATGTTTCTAGCTTGCCCAATTGCATCTATCCAGACTCCATCTGTGTTTTTGGCCTCTATGCTCAACAGTGCACCTCTTTTCCGTCTTGAAAACCTGATTTTCGACAATTTGTCTTCTATGTCTTCTCGCATCACTGTCTCAAACTCAGGAATCATCAGTACCGGCATGTTTAAAGAAACTAGAGCACACTTGCCTCCCCAGTTATGAGGTAGCCAGTTGTAGAGAGCTCGGCCACCACAGTACCACCAAACGTCTGCTCGGGATATTGTCAGTCGAGTCGCCAACCTCATACCTGTCAGAGTTACGGTCCTCTCACAGTCGGACAGTCTTCCTAGTTGGTGAGCGTTTTTTAGCGTGTTGTTGTTTTGAAAACAGGTTACATCATGGACTTTCCCATGGCAAAACACAGGGGGAGTTACGTTAGCTGCAGCCAGTGGGAAAATTTTTTCCCAGCCTACACATTTCTTAGTTGGATTTTCTTTGGACATCAAAACGGTCAAGCATGCTAAATCTGAACCTAATACATCAGACCCGTTTTGGTATTCTTCAAAAGCTGTTTTTGTTAATCTCAGAGTTGGTCGAGCTCCTGTGCATATCAGACAATCTTGCTGCCCTGCTTGGTTAGCAAGTTGTTCCACCTGTTCTATCCATGCATTGCTGTCTATGAACCCGGTTTCTAAAGCCAGTCTAGTTTTGTAGGTTATCTTTTCTGTATCTAGTTTAATTACGGTATCTGGGGCTGACGTGGGTTTTTCCAATCGAGGAAGGCGGTCTGGGTGTACTTGTTGGGTGGTGTTAATAAGATCTATTCTGATTAAACCCATTGGATCCTTGCCCGATACGTCTACTCCCAAAACTACATAAAACGTGTTCCTGTTTTTTGGGATTGCGCCGCTCACGCGCTTCCACTGCGCACCGTGACAAGTTTTCGGGTCATACCCTACCATTGGCCATGGGTTAGTAATTCCCCGTTTGGTTGTCAGAACGATAGAGTTAACCCCTGAGCTATCAGTCGAAATCAACTGTCCTCTCATCAGTCTTATGGCGTTCTGTATTTTTCCCCATCTATCATTTCCCAGAGTTACATGTTTCCCATACTTTGAACTGGTGGTCCAAAATACATCTGACCACGCACTGCACCATGATCCCGGGGTGGGGTAACCCCATCTGAACTGACATCCATACACATCGTACCCTGTCCATGAGGCTTGTTTGATTCCACAGTTTATTACTTTACATAAGTCGAATTGGAAGGTATTATCTTTATTCATGTCGGCTTTTATAATCACTTTTGCACCGCACGGATCTACATTGTCTGCGCCTTCAATCAGATTTGCACCACTTCCCCTAGCTTCCATAGTTTTAGTTTTTGAATGTCCCCGAACTTTTATTATTGCTATTTCCCTTGGGAGCTTTACTGCTTCAATTAATTCTTTTAGGTAGGTTTCATGCTTTACAGGGGTCCCTGCTGCTGTTCGGAAGTCCCTTCTAAGCCATGAAGGTCCATCTATGTGTATTGCTGCATGTCCATAAGCCGAATCTGTGTAAATGTTTGCTCTAAGCCCATGACTCAGTTGTATTGCTCTGGTGAGTGCTACTATCTCCGCTACCTGTGCTGAAGCCGGTTGTGGAATTTGTCCAGATTCCAATGGAGTGAACCCTCTGTTTTCATGTGTCACTAACCCGTATGATGCTATGTTTCCATTCGGGCCTTTGTAACAGCTTCCATCAGAGAAAATCTCCAAGTCTGGGTCTAGTAGTGGCACTGCACTCAGGTCTGGTCTAAGCCGCATTGCCTGTCGCGTCATCTCTACACAGTCATGGGCGGGTAACCCTCCATCATTAATGCCTACTGCCATGTTGATGTGTGTGTTCCTGAATGTAATGTGCACTGCTTTTAATGTGCTACAGATTTTAACCTTTCTAGAATTGGAAAAACTGAATGCTCCTGCTGCTATAAATGCTGCTACACCGTGCTCTGTTGTAATTACCAGTGGGTGACATAGAACTATATGCGCCGTTTTCTCAACTGCTCTAGCCAAAGCGGCTACGTACCTGGAGCAGTTAGGTTGACCTAGCTCCAGGGCATCCAGTTTACAGCTGTAGTATGAAAGAACTCTTCTTTGCAAATGTTCTTTTTGAAATAACACTGCATTGACTATTCCTCCTGTCTCAGATACATCCAAATAAAAGTCCTGTGTGTACTCTGGGTTGGCTAGGTGTGCTGCCTGCCCTAACGCTTGCTTCACTTTGGTAAAGGCCTGTTCTCTCTCTGCAGTCCATCTCAGTTCACCACACAGATTCCTGTGCCCTACTTCAGCAATCATGTCTCTCATTGATGACGTCAAATTCACATAGTCTGGTACATATGCTCTACTGTAGCCACACAGGCCCAAAAATGCCAACATGTCTTGTACGGTGAGCGGAAGTCGATAGCTTAAAATAGTGGATCTCTGGTCATCTGACAGCGTGGATCCCTGATGTCCCACTTGTCTACCTAAGAATGTGACCTTTTCTTTAGCAATTTGACATTTTTCCTTTTTGACCTTGAAACCTGCTTGTGCAACCGCCTGCAAAACCCTCCTGGTTGCTTCCACGCAGTCCTCTGCAGTCGGACCTGCTAATAATAAATCATCCACGTACTGGATGAGGGTGACTCCTTCTGGAAGTCGGACCTCACCGAGTACCTGGTGTAATACCTGATTAAAAAGTCCTGGGCTGTCTTTGTAACCTTGAGGTAATCTGTTATATGTGTATTGTTTCCCTCTATATGTAAACGCAAACCATTCTTGACACTCCGGTGCGAGCGGCAAACAGAAAAATGCATTGGCTAAATCAATTACAGAGAAAAACGTATGTGATGGAGTTAGCGCTCTAAGCGCCACATAGGGGTCTGGTACTGGCAATTTCAAGGTGGCGGTGACCTGATTTATCCTTCTGAGATCGTGGACCATTCTCCATCCTCTCCCTTGCGCTTTCGGCACAGGAAGTATAGGAGTGTTCCATTTGGCTCCAGGGGCTTCTCTCAGCACTCCTGCTTTGAGTAACCCCTCAACCGTGTCTGAAATTCCCTCTTCTTGTTCAGGCTTTAGGTTATACTGAGGGATCCACACTGGTCTGTCTATGTGCTGGCTCAAAGTTACTGTGACTACCCCTTTCAATTTGCCTACATCGTGGGGATGTGTAGTCCATAGATTCTTTGGAATCTGTTCAAGCATAGGACGCACTAGTGGGTGATCTCCATCCTCCACTTTGCTTATCCTAGGCTTGGTGACTTTTTCTGTAACTGCCTGATCTTCGGCATTAATACTGATGCGAATGTACTCACCATTCTGACTTACTGAGATGAACTGGTTTTGCGTGGGGGTGTATTCTTGTCTCTGGGCAGTTCTAACCATCGGGCCAAGCGCCTTAGCCTCATGGTCAGCTGCTATTGCCAATGAAATGTGAGGGGCAGAGTCTGGCCGTCCCTCAAACCAATCTAGCTGATCTTTGTCTAAGCGCACTGCAGCTGCAACACCTTCTTTGCCCAAATAGATTTCGGTAGAGTGTAAGTTCTCTACCCGTCCCTCTCTAAGTTTATCCCACAAGTAATGGTACTCAGTGTCATCATTGCGGTCATAGTAGTAAGTCAAATGAATAGGGTCTGTTAGGGGCCCAGGCGCCCTGTTGATCGATGTAAGGTTTCCACTCATAGTACTGTCTCATTAATCCTGGCACCTCAGCATCATATAGCAGTCTGCTCCAATAAATGTGTGTGTCATGTTGCATAGATGCATTTGGGCTAGTATCTGGTGCCATGTGTACAATAAACTGGCCTTGATTTCTATTTATAACGGGCTGTCCTGGCCATGAGATCTGCAATCCATCTGGTCCACACAAAATTTTCATCCCGAATTTTGTAAGTAAATCCCTACCCAATAAATTAACGGGACACTTTGGCGCATACAACAACTGATGTGTAAGCGTCTGATTGCCAATTGTTATTGTTTGGGGTGTGGTATATCTTTGTGTCTCTGTTGCTCCCGAGAATCCTACAGTCGAAAGTGTACTGGAAGATAATGAAACTCCTTTATCCAATCTATTAATTGTCGACACTGTGGCCCCTGTGTCGACCATAAATTCCGCATCACTTTGTCCTAATTTTGCTTTTATCATGGGAGGAGTCATTGGGGGTACTTTCACTGTGTGATTCTCTGGGCCCCGTCAATACAGAGGTTCCTCCTGTCCCCAATACTCATATTCCTGTACTGGTGCTTGAACTGGTGGCCCTTGTGGCCTGGGACCTGCTGTCCAACCTGGTGTTCTAGGTGGACCCCCTTGCGGCCTTCCCATAGCTCCCCTGCCTCTACCATTACCTCGTCCTCTGGGCCCTTGTCCTGAGGCCATCCCCATGGGCCTGTTTCGACAATTACGTGATATGTGTCCTTGCCATCCACATAACCAGCAGATTATAGGACCCTGTGAATAGCCCCCCTTCTGTTGGAATGAGGGTGCCGGGTTTTGTGGCTGACCTTGGCAGCCTGCTGTTGTTGGCTGGTGTGGGGGTGGCTGAGTTGCAGTCACCTGATAAAAAGGCGGGGGCTGTGTTGTAACCACTGGTGCCTCCATGACTGCTTTGGCCTTGTCTTGTTCTGATTTTGCAGTCAGATCGGCAATTTGGAGTTTTAACAGTTTGTTTTCAAGAGTAGTGGCCTCGTCTTCTCTAGCGGTTTTCGCTGCTCTGTGTTTGGCTACGCAGTGCACAATGTGATCTTTCCACGCCACGGTGGGCATGTTGTCTAGGCCTACTACATCCTCTAGCTTTTGCTGCACTTTCTCTGGCAACCCTTTCTGCACTCCATGTCTCCAGTGGCCCTCTGAGCCAGTACTTGAATCTGGCCTTTCTCCTGTGCTGTGCTCCCAGAGGGTGAACGCCCTCTGAGTGTATGCATACACTTCCTCATTTGGCCCTAGAGTCAAGCTCAATAAGGCTCCGTAATTCTTTTTGGTTGGGAAAAATTGTTTTAATGAGGCCCAGAAATCAGTTCTCACCTGTGAAAAGGCGACATTGTCAGGGAGCCGACGCGAGTTTGCCTGTGTTTCCGCAGCCAAATGGGCTGGGGTCACTTTCAGTTTGATCAGCAGCGCTCTAACGTCTGCCAAAGCCAATCTATCCTGAGCGACCAACTGCTCAAATTCTGTTATCCAGGGGAGTGCCCCTTTCTCTAGTGGCGGTAGTTTTGCCATGATCCTGTCCAGGTCAGTCATGCTCCACGGTTTGTATCTGTGCCCTGTGTCCATCTCTAAGAGGGGGTACTGTGATGCGTTTTGGAGTGGCGGTGGTTCTGAGTCCCTAACCACCCACTCTTCAGTGGAGTCAGACATGTGTCTCGTTGTGCCTGACTGATCTTGGTACCTTACCTTCATGTCTCTCCCTGTCACAGTCAGTACTTCCTCACTCTGCACTCTCCGTATTATTTTGTTTCGCGATTCTGCACGAGGCAGCGATGGGTTAGATGTGGCGGCACATTCTTCCCTCGGTTTCGAATGGGAGGGAGAGTCTAGGAAATGAGCATGTGTGTTTTTGTGTTGTTGGTCTAGCTCTCTCTCTCTGTTTCCGTTGTCATCTTCCCTCCCTGCATAATCGCTGAAACTCGCAGACTCACAAAAAGATGGGGATCTCCCTGTCCTCTCGCTCTGCGTTTGTGGGCCAGCGGCCCCTGTGTTACTTCCTGATCCCTGGCGATCTCTCCATAGTGTTTCTGTGATCATATTATTTTCTCTGACCTGCTCTTTCAAATCCTGTACCATGTAAGTCACCCTCCTAGCCACTCCTCTCATGTGCTCTAGTGCCCTTCCCTGAACTGCATCCTCCTCCACTACTAACTCTCCTTCCAACACTTTGAGTAGAGGGGCCTGCACAGCAGCTTCCTGCTTGTCAAGTGTTTTGGGCGTTACTCTGCACTGTTTAGTTAGAGGGGCATATGGGGGCGGGCACTCTGGTTCCCCAATGTCAGCCTTGCTGGGGAGTGGGCCTGCACTGGCTACACTGTTTTCCGGAGCGGATTGCTGTTTGGGGGGCCAGGGGGCTGATGCTATTGTACTTTTTAATTTACCCAGAATAGACAGAAATTCGGTTATGACCAGTAATCTGTCTCTGATCTTGTTTTTGTCTTTTTTGGTTGCTTTGGGAAACTTTTTCATGCTAAGTTTCTTTTCTCCCTGAAATGCTCTCTCTCTTTCCTTTGCCAAGAGATTCACTCTCTCTGTTTCAGACATGAATGGCTGGGCATCTGCTGGAAACAAGCCTTCCTTTCTCCAGCCCTTTATGTATTTTAGCAATTTTGCCTTTTTGTGTTCGCCTTCCTTTGCTGTGTTTTTATTTTCTAAGACCCACCAGGCTTTTTTCAGTAACAGTTGCACATTAGACCCTCGATCTCCCTCACCTGCCATGTTTAGCAGCTCGCTTGGTGTTTGAAGTTTGGTTCTATTTTATCCGTTATTTAATATTGCTTATTTAGAGAGGCGTCCCTCCGTAAATATATTGTATATTACGCGTAATAAACTAGGTTGTTATTTTATCTATTTTTATCTTTATTTAGTAACGAACAAAATTTATTTTATTTTTTTTTAAATTTATTTTAAATTTTAATTTATTTTTATTAGAAATGTACACGAGCGAATGATTCACTGTGTTACCAAACTGTACCTGAGCTGTGCCTTATAGCACTTAGAATGAAAACCGGGAAAATAAAAATTAAAACTCCTAAGGGCGCAGATGTAATAGCCCAATTCAATTCACTAGTGACCTTGAAAACGGTCTCTGTCTTCTCACTCCTCTTTTGCCCCCACCTTTTTCAAATTTTATTTCCCTCCTGCTCTGTTTGCCCGCTGAACTGAATGGTCTTTAACCCTCTGAGGTCCGTGCTAAGCTTTTCGATGTTTTTTGATTTTGGCATGGTCTGATATTTATCTCAATTTCATCAATTTAACACGCACTTACTCCAAAGTGTTTAATATTTTTATTTGAAGGACAATCACAGCTACATTTGTATGCCATCAATAGTTTGGTCAGTATCATATGCAGCTTGTAAATAGATCTACAAACACACAAGTTAAAAATAGTTATTTTTTCTGCTGTCACAAAAGTTGTGAAAGCACACACTAAACTATAGTGACGAATTGTTTTGCCAATGTGCGTTTGTTCATCAAGGTCTTGGTTATGTAAGGGTGTGAAAATGTTTTAGCACATATGAGATCTAAATAGCTAAAAACCTGTTTTTATCAGAACTGGTCACATTTATTTCAGGCTGTGGGAGGGCTATATGCTAATTTACTGAATATTCATGATCCACACCTGAAAGATCATGGTCTAAGGCCATCAGACAAAGACATCTTGCAGAGTAGCCTACGCATTTCTTGCGACTAACAGAAGCCAGTTTGACAACATCCAAAGTCTGTTTGGCATTGGGCACAGGCACATGATCAAAAGTTTAAGATATTCATCTTTACGTCTGTAGGAAAACTAAAGCAAAGTCCGTGTCTCACGAAGACACGGAAAGACATAAACAAGACAAAACAAAATAACCAACGATCAGGAACAAACAAAACGTATCAAAAATCTCGGAATAAACTAAACGCTGGGAATCTAAACCACAATAAGCACACAAACAAGTTCTCGAGAGGCAAGAAACATTAATCACAATAGGTATTATCAAGCTAAGCTAGATAATGTCCAAGCGCCGAAACAGAATGCCAGCTGGTTAAATATCCTCCCGTTAATTATTCGCAGCAGTCGAATACTTTTCACGAGTATTTGAAAATATGGTAAATAAAATAAATATCAGCATACACCGTCTGTTGCTGGCAGCTCGCAACCGTAAACACAGACAAGATCCGATATAATGTCGGGACATTGTTTACGCTGCAATTAACACGGAATTCATATATTGAATATATATACGAGTATTTGATAACATGGCAGATCAAATATAGTTACTTACTCTTCGTCAGTTATTGTCTTCGTCGCTTTCCATCGATGCTCTCAAACACTGCAGCGCAGAAAATCTTTCCATCTTGAATAAAATTGTATGTCTGTATAAAATCTTGCTTCAAATTGTCGGGACAGTTTGTGTTTGTTTACGCCGGCGTTTTCACACATGGCCCCACGCCCCTCCCCACACCTCCCCGAAACTCGCACCTAGTTACCATGTCAATAGAAGGGGGACGGTACTAAAAGGTAAAAAACAGAGTAAAAAACAAGGTTTACTTTTGGTCTAATTAACCTAATTTAAAAATCCCATTTGATTTGCCAGTGCTCAAACCGGAAAGTCGCGATTCTAAGGTTTCTGTCAATGTTTTTGTCGCGTGTGTATGATAAAATATCGCGAAGTTAGAAATAGTAATATACTTTTATTGCTGCTGGGAGCGGCGCCGCTCCGTCGACCTCAGGGGGTTAAAGAAAGTCTGCAAGACCTTTAAAACATTCCCGAAGCGGTGTTCCGACTCCTTATTTTTCTATATAATATACACCATTTAGCAGTCGCTCCTATCTGCCCTTATCTCTACATTTCTAAATTACGACTTGTCGACATTAAGTCCCCATATATTGTAGTATGGCCAGGAATGCGTGCGTGTTTACTTTCTTTATTGGGAAACAGGGGTGAGCCTATTATGTCATTTACTCATTAACTTTATCCGTTATATATGTCCCTTATTTCGGGCTCATGCAACTATAAATATGTCCCTTATTTCGGGCTCATTCGACTATAAATCGGGGCACATTTGCCACGGCCCTTATCCTACTGGACCCGTGGGTTCGACAAGTCTTTATTGTATTATACAGTATCACAGACAAACTATACAAGTCTTATTGTGTTATACAGTATCACAGACAAACTATTGACATTCCTAAATTATTTGCAAACTTCAATGATCTCCCTTTTGCCAAACCTAATTTTGTATTTTAAACAAAACACACGAACCACAATAATTTCCCAAATTGCCAGTGTCAGTAATATGAATATTGCATGCAGTCCACCGAGCGTTCTTAATCTCTCGACTCAAGCCGTGTGTGACTATGGGTTGAGAGATCCAACTACTCAGCACTGCGACGTACAATATCCTTTCAGCGTCGTGTATACAAGAAAAAACCCACAGTCTCAGTCGCCAGAATCGGTCGCAAAATTCAGGTGCAAACCCTTGAACTTCACTCCAATTAACAGTATTGTGTGTCAACACTGTATGTATGCTGCGTATTAACACATCAATACTCAAGCGCCTGAAATGCTCCCCTTACCACAGAAGTGGATTTGCACAGTTTTGTCAGCTGACAGAAATGAAAAACAAAAACGGGGAAAGATATGCAGAGACACAGCTGCTAAACTAATAGTTTATATTTTAAAGTTGAGATCCTGATCGTTCTTGATTTATTTGACTTTGCTCTTTGCACTTTTTCACTCTTTTAACAGATCAGGCGATACCGGTACCTGTGGGTCTCCCCCCACTAATTCAAACCACTTATCTTTACTGTACGGCTTGCCTCTCGCTCACAAATATTCTGCCTTGAATCAACTGGCTGCGCGCAGTTCCAATCAATTCGCAAACTACTTGTATCAGAGTTTGAGACCGCCCGCAAGTACACTTTTACAAAACGGCTTGCCTCTCGCTCATAAAGAGTTTGAGACCGGCTGAATGTACACTTTACAAAACGGCTTGCCTCTCGCTCATAAAGAGTTTGAGACCGGCTGAATGTACACTTTACAAAACGGCTTGCCTCTCGCTCATAAAGAGTTTGAGACCGGCTGAATGTACTCCCCTACCTATTTAAACTAATGTTGTCTCTCTGCATATCATTGCGTTACAATCTATTTGTCTCTCTTAATATAACAAACAATTCCCTAAATTTAGACCTTCTCATCCAACAGTCTGACACTTCACTCCTAGACTAATGCAGAATTTTATGAAAAAGGTTTCTGCTTACCTTTCGATTGGCCGGCCTGTAAGTGTCAGATTTATCAGTGATCAGGTATCCCTGCCACTTGTCCGTAGCGGCGCCTACTCCCTCCTACGTCGGGGACACCAAATTGATGGCGTGTATCAAAGGAGGTGTCGTGAGGAGGCAAATACTAAGACCAAATTATCCTTAACTCAGAATTTATTAAAGAGACAAGTAAAAGGTAACAGGAATCAAAAGCGAACTACACAAATCTCTCAATTGATTTGTCCAGCTGTCTTCCGGGGAGCGCTCTTCCTCCGCCGTCTTCAAACTCTTCTTTAACTCAAAATCAGGTCTCTGCTGATTGGCTGACGTTTTCCCAGGTCCTCCAATCGCAAGCCACTTACGTCAGCCTGCCTTTTTATCAGGAAGACTGTCCAATCAGCAAATAACATACGTCATCTGTTTAAGCCACTTACGTCAGCCTGACTTCCTATCAGGAAGACCTACCTCATACTGTCTTGTGAAACAAACAAAGAAGGAGTCAGCCTTATCAGACACACTTGCAAGAACTCAAAACAAATAATAGGCGCCAAGACTAGTTTTGCAGGTCAGAATAATAATAATAATTCCCACATTACCCCCTTGCATACATCTGATCACCATTTCATTTCCTTCTCCCTCTCCGTTGCCAACACCTCCAACACCCACCATCACTGCCCGTCGTAACCTTCGCTCCCTCTCACCCTCCTCCCTCGCTCCGAGTTGTCACTGCTTCCCTCCCCCGCCTTAAAGCATTCTTTAGACTCCCCACTGACACTGCTTCCTCCACCCTAATCTCATCTCTGTCCTCTGCACTTGACTCTCTCTGTCCTCTTCTCCCCAGACCTGCACGCTCATCCCCTCCTAGTCCCTGGATGTCTGACACCCTGCGCACCTCCCGGGTCAGCCTCCGTGCTGCTGAGAGGAAATGGGTGAAATCCAGGAACTCGTCCGACCTTTCATCCTATCAGTCTTTACTGTCTGTGTTTTCTTCTGCCGTCACTGCCGCTAAGGCAATCTTCTATCAAACTAAAATTCAAAATTCTATATCTAAACCTCGTCAACTGTTCTCTATTTTTCTCCTCTCTCAGCACACCTCCTCCCCCACCTCAGTCCCCCTTCACTGCAGATGACTTTGCTGCTTTCTTCGAGGAGAAAATTGCAGACATCCGCAGCTCCTTTGTGCCCTCCACTCCCGCTGCGCCCTCCACTCCTGCTGTGCCCTCCACTCCCGCTGCGCCCTCCACTCCCGCTGTGCCCTCCACTCCCTCTGTGCCCTCCACTCCCTCTGTGCCCACTACTCCCTCTGTGCCCTCCACTCCCTCTGTGCCCTCCACTCCCGCTGTGCCTTCCACTCCCGCTGTGCCTTCCACTCCCGCTGTGCCCTCCACTCCCTCTGTGCCCTCCCCTGCTTCCCTCTTTTTCCCCTCTCAGACTCTGATATTTCCCACCTCCTCCTCTCCCACCGCACTACCACTTGTGCCCTCGACCCTATCCCTTCATCCCTCCTCCAGGCGATCACACCTGACATCCTCCCATTTGTCACCTCCCTTGTGAACTCCTCCCTGTCTTCTGGTTGTTTCCCCTCGCCCTTCAAAAGGGCCCATATCACCCCTCTGCTGAAAAAAACCCACTCTAGACCCCTCAGTTATCCAGAATTATCGCCCAGTATCCCTCCTCCCCTTCCTGTCTAAAACCCTCGAAAGAGCTTTCTGCTTTCCTCTCTGCTTTTTAGAGAACCAACTCTCTGCTTTCCTCACAGAAAATAACCTGCTGGACCCCCACCAGTCCGGCTTCAGACCTGCCCACTCAACAGAAACCGCTCTCCTCTCGGTCAATGAGGCTCTTCACACCGCACGAGCCTCCTCCCTCTCCTCCATCCTGATCCTCCTTGATCTCTCAGCTGCCTTTGACACTGTGGAGCACTCCATCCTCCTGTCCTCCCTGGCAGCAACAGGGATCTGCGGTACAGCCCTCGCCTGGATCGAGTCCTACCTCTCCGGTCGCTCCTTCCAGGTTGCCTGGGCTGGTAAAGTATCGCCACCTCGCTCCCTCCCCACCGGGGTTCCACAGGGCTCAGTCCTCGATCCCCTTCTCTTCTCCCTGTACACCCGCTCCCTTGGCTCTGTAATCTCTGCCCACGGCTTATCTTACCATTGTTATGCTGATGACACTCAACTCTTTCTCTCCTTCTCCCCATCAGACACTCGGGTCTCTACCCGCATCTCTGCTTGCCTGGGGGACATTGAGCTGGATGGACAGTGACCACCTAAAGCTCAACCCAGGTAAAACAGAACTAATCTTCATTCCTGCCCTAAACTCTCCCCACCTTGATTTCTCCATTTCTCTATGTGACACCCTGGTGACATCATCACCCTGCACAAAGAATCTTGGTGCGGTGATGGACAACAGGCTGTCCCTATCAATGAACATTGCAGCGGTAAGCCGGGCGTGCAGATTCTTCCTCTATAACATCAGGAGGATCCGTCCCTTCCTTACCATGTACTCTACCCAGCTCCTGGTCCAAGCAATGGTACTGTCCCGCTTGGACTACTGCAACTTGCTCCTGGCTGGCCTTCCCGCATCTGCCATCAGACCCCTGCAACTCATCCAGAATGCTGCAGCCCGTCTGGTCTACAACCTTCCTAGACACTCCCATGTCACCCCCCTGCTCACTACCCTCCACTGGCTGCCTGTTATAGCTCGCATCAAATTCAAGACATTGGTCCTAGCATACCAGGCAGTCAAGGGATCAGCCGCAACATACCTCCTCAAGATCTTCAAACCCTACACACCTGCCAGACCTCTCCGTTCTGCTACCTCAGGACGCCTAGCACCTTCCCCCCTCAGCACCTCCGCTTCCCGGTCACGTCTCCTGTCGGTTCTGGCTCAACGATGGTGGAATGACCTTCCTGTGGAAGTCAGAACAGCTGAGACCCTGGCCACCTTCAAGCGACGACTGAAGACTCACCTCTTCAGGGTGCACCTCTCCCCGTAGTCCGGTTTTTGTTAACTTAGGGACATAGTTGCTTAGTTTACACGTCTACTTGTTTATGTATTGTATTAGGCTTCTGCATTATTTCCTGCATTGAGTGCTTTATTGCTACCTCTGAATTGTGGCTACAGATTTACCTACAGGGTCCTAGTTTAACTATGTGGTTGCTCCTAGCACCCAGGAATTGTACTTCCCACTAGGGCGGCTTTCAGCTAAACTGTTCTTGACTACGGTTAACACTTTGTTGTACGTCGCTCTGGAAACGTATATGGTGTAAAACATTGTCAATTATGAGATAAACCTAGTTTCCAGCAGGTGTACTCAAACTTTTGACTGGTATTGTACCTCCCATCAATCTTATGATGCCACAATATTGGATATTATATGAATATTTTATCACAAAATTACTTACAAGATGCTCGAATAGCCATGGTGATGACATTCCAAGCAGATTTTTTTATTGTCCTTATAAAGCGGTTCTGTGGCTGGGTCAACCTTGTATTTCTTTGCAATTAACTTGATCTCGTCCAGCATTCTTTCTTAATTCTCCTGCACAATGGTAGTTATGAACAGTTGATTCCATCTCCCTCTCCCCTTGCCCACATTAGCTTGCTGGCTAGCTAACTTCCTAGCTAGCTAGGTAACGTTCTATGTCATTTGCCCAGCTTTCTGTTGTGTATTTTCACAATCAAAATCCCACAGCTCCACAAAATCAAACAGGGAATCTATTTTTGTCACGATTTTGAGTTTTATGTTTATTTTCATGACATGACGATACAACACCTAATATACTTTACCCACTTATTAAAATATCTGCGCTTAGCAGTTCTCCACAATACACCCAGTAATACAATGATACAATAAAAACCACATCGTCTATACCCAAGCCTTTAGAAGGAGTGGAAAACAAAATAATACTGCCCAATGATTATACTCACTATACTCAAAAGTGTAATTTTGATTTACTTTAATTTAATTAGCAAACTATTATCAAAGTCAGACCTGTAGTCCTGTGCCGTCTGTGCAGGAAGTGCCAGGCTCGGCTGGCGGACTGTGGAATGACCAGAGGAATTGTGTATTATTATATTATCATCTTCACTAATTTATTAGTCTGGTGTGACTGCTGTCTTCAGGTTAGGAATTTAAAAAATGTGAAACCTATGCTAAACCCACTGAAGTGATACCTCTGAATTCAAGATGCATCCACATATGCTCTTTAAGACCTATATGTAAGGAAATTGTACAGTCGAATCGTACAGTCACGTGCAGCATTTCTGGTAAACTTCAACTACTACTGTAGTTGTTCCATGTTTGCAAGTAAATCACAAACAAATAAGAACATAAGAACACATAATGATGAGAACAGGCCATTCGGCTCATCATGTCCTAATCTAAAGAGTATCTAGTACTACATCTAGCCTGGACTTGAATAGCCCAAGCGTTTCTGCCTCTACTACCTGACCTGGCAAGCTGTTCCAGGCATTGACAACTCTCTGTGTAAAGAAAAACTTCCTAATATCTGTGCAGAATTTGCCTTTAACTAATTTCCACCTGTGGCCTCTTGTTATGCTGACCCCACTTCTCTTAAAAAATCTTTGGTATTTTACTTTGTTAATCCCTTTTAGGAATTTAAAAACCTCAATCAAATCCCCCCTAAGTCTCCGTTTGCTAAGTTTAAATAGATTGAGTGCCTTAAGTCTATCATCATAACTTTTACCTTTCATACCAGGTATCAGTTTAGTTGCCCTTCTTTCGACTTTTTCAAGAGCTTCTATATCTTTCTTGTAGTGCGGTGCCCAGAACTGCACACAGTATTCTAAGTGCGGTCTGACAAAGGCATTATATAACATTAATATAACCTCCTTTGATTTATACTCAATACTTTTTGCTATGTATCCCAGCATCCTGTTGGCCTTTTTCAATGCTGTAGCACACTGCTTTGATGCAGATAGACTTTGATCAACTACAATTCCTAAAAGTCTTTTTCAAATTGAACACCTACTCATTTTTCTCCTCCCATAAAATACTCCTGTCTTATGTTTTTATTTCCCACATGCATAACTTTACATTTAGCAATATTGAATGTCATCTGCCACATTTCTGGCCATTGTTGGATTTTGTTTAAATCATCTTGGATTACTTTAGTCGATTCCAAACTGTTTTGCTAAACCCCCAAGTTTAGTATCATCTGAAAATGTAACTATTTTGCTACTAACGTCCCTATCAAGATCATTTTATGTAAATAAGGAGGTCCCAGCACCGATCCCTGCGGGGCACCACTGCCCACAGCACCTAGGTCAGATACGGCCCCCCTAATGTTACACTTTGTATTCGCCCTTGCAGCCAATTATGAACCCACTCTGACACAACTCATGAAATTCCTACTGGATTCATTTTAACAATGAGCCTCTCATGTGATACCTTGTCAAATGCTTTCTGAAAGTCCAAATAGATAATATCATAAGCCTGGTTCAGGTCAACACACTTTGTAGCCTCTTCAAAAAGTCCAGCAGATTTGTTAGGCACGACCTCCCTTTGAGAAAACAGTGTTGGCTCTCCCTTAAAATACTATTTTTTTTCAAGAATGATTCCAACTTGTCCATAATAGTACATATCAGTATTTTGCATGCAATGCAAGTTAAACTGACAGGCCTACAGGGTCAGTATGGTCCCCCTTCTTATATATTGGAATTATACTACCCTGCTTCCAGTGATCTGGTAGCTGAAGCTGAAGCCCCTAAAGTAATGAGGACTATTAGCAGCTGAAGTCAATTTGGGCAGCTATTTAAAGGACTGTTTGTATCACACTGGGGATGGAGTAGGTTGGAGAGTTGGAGAGAATTGTTATGGATAGTTTTTTTCGGCTTGAATTGGATTGTTTTGAGAAACCTGTTTGTGTATCAACTTTTTTTTTGAGGAACTGAATTGAATAATGGCTTGGATTACAGAAAAAAACAATGAAAAACGGATTGTGGACTGTATGTGTTCTGAATTCCCAAAGTGCCCATCCTTTTTAGTATTTTGTCAAAAATTAGTTTAATAAAAATGATTGCTTTGTTTGAAATACTGCCTCCTCTAGATTAGTCAACTGCCTACACCCTCTGAAAAGGTCTTTGAGTGCCACCCCACCCCAAGGGACACTACAATATATCCATAAACTATATATGACATAATTTTGAGGCAACGTAGATCCCGCTCCAGGAATTGTGTGTGTTTCTTACAAACGTTGTTTGAGTTTTGGAAGAGACGCCTGGGCAGCTACATTGAGTTTACAGGGCCTCCTAGCATGTGCACGCAGGTGTCCTGTGCATATCAAGCCCTTCACGTCACGATGCCAACATCAATATTTCATTAAAGTTTACTGAAGACAGAAAGTAATCCATTATTCTCTTTTCCTCACTGCCTAATTTTCCAAGACTGCAGAAAAGAGGGACAGAAATGCAAGCTGAACAGGAAACTGCAGAGATGTTTTGTTCATTTGTGTTTGAAAAAGGCATCTCTGCATACAATCAGGATAATATTTTTTAGGTTTAAGGTTTTGCATATGTAAGGAATCCTCAGCAGGACACTATAGTTATGTACTTGGACTTAATATATAATTTGACATACAAGAAGTATTCCTCTCAACTTCTTAAGGCGTGCAAATACAAGACCAATTATATTATTGATGACGAAACCTGCCTGGTATGCCATGCAAGGTGTAAAAGTAGGCCAATTCATTGTGAACTAACAGAGTCCCATCTCCCCAGATCCTACATAGAGAATTTTCGCAGCGATCACCCGGACCTGCCGATTCTCCCTCCACAACATCCAGAGGATCCGACTGTTCCTCACCCACACAACTCCTGGTCCAGGCCCTGGTGATCTCACGTCTGAACTACTGCATTTCCTTGCTGGCAGGCCTACCGACCTGTACCATCAAGCCACTGCAACTAGTCCAGAATGCTGCCGCACGTCTGGTGTTCAATCAACCTAAGTTCACCCATGTCACCCCTCTACTCTCCTCTCTGCACTAGCTCCCCATCGCAGCACGCATTAGATTCAAATCACTGGTGCTTGATTTTCAGGCGGCTAGAGGAACTGCTCCCCCTTACCTCCAGAGACTCATCACACCCTACACCCCAGCCAGACCCCTCCGCTCCGCCCCCTCTGGCAAACTGACTGTCCCATACCTCCAGGCGCCCGGCAGCCGCTCCTTGCGGTCCTCTGTCCTGACCCCTCATTGGTGGAACAACCTTCCGCAATCGGTCTGGACCACGGAATCACTTGCAATCTTCCTCAAGAGACTCAAAACCCACCTTTTCAGACTCCACTACCACTGAATTCTGTACATCTAGTCATCTGTACATCTTGTGGCATCACCAGGGGACGTGTAGTAGAGGGGTGCTACATTCCCATACTAGATTTGTTGTACGTCGCTCTGGATAAGAGCGTCTGCCAAATGCCTGTAATGTAATGTAGATCAACGGCAACAAAATGGCCACCGTTGCACACACTACAGTTCCCACAATGCATCACGACTCCAACAGGTGTAGGTGCTTGGGCCACCTAATCAAAGTCAAAGTCAAAGTCAAAGTCAGCTTTATTGTCAATCACTGTATATACACGACATACAGGGATTGAAATTGCGTTTTCTCTTTCATCCACAGTGCAGTTTAAAATGAATACAAACAACAAACAACACACGCACAATACAAAAACACACAATATAAAATCTAAATCTAAAAATAGTTATAAATATAAAATATTTATTAAAGCCGGTATAGAGAGCACACACCCTGGACAAAGGAAGGGAGAGAGGAGCAGAGGGACAGAGCACATGGCTGGAAGGAGCTGGACAAACAATACAAGGAAAGTACCCTTTGGATTTAAGAACTGTTGAATGAAAGAAGACTTTTGCAGGATGAACATTGACATTTTACGTTGAGACAATTTTTGAATGTTATCGAGTTTTGGAAGAACCTTTTTTCCTTTTGGGATGTTTAAGTTGGATTTTGGATTGTGGTTTTGAAGGAAGAGTTACCCGTCAATACCCTGTGGGATAAATTAATCTTGAACTTATTTTTGAACCGTCTGCATTGTGCCTGTTTTTTCCAGTGATATTGCACTACCCCACGCTAGCCTGCCCTGGGAAACCTCTCATGATGTCACAATCTGTACATCTAGATTGTCATCACCACTGCCTACTTGCTCAATACTTCTTGTATATCTTGGATCTTGGTTGTGTCTCATGTCTCACTCTCTCAGGAATCAATGTCCTTTACAGTGATGAACCATCTGAAATGAAACAACGATGGCCCCACTAACCCTCAACTGCTGGTGGTTGTAACGGTCCTGGATGACGATGAAGCGGAGGTCAAAGCACTTGCAGAGGTCAAAGAGATGATCTGTCTCGGATTTGGTCCATCCATCATCATGGAGGTACATCTGATACTCCTGTTCTGAGAACACCGGAACCTGCACCATCTAATATAATTTTAACATTTAATCTATCATTACAACTCGTATTCATTCACCCTTCAGATCTGGGAGCTGTAACCCGCAGAACCTTATTTACGTAAAGCTCAGTACACCCTCCAACTTACCTTTACAGAATGTTACGATTAAAATGGCACTTTTTAATTCTTGATCTCTCTCTAATAAGTCTTTTATCATTAATGATTGTATTATATCTTTTAACTTAGATTTTTCTTACTGAGACTTGGTCTAATTTTGACTCATTTTATTGAAGCCTGTCCGCCTGATTATAATTTTATTAGCGTACTTCGAGAATCTGGCCGTGGTGGAGGCATTGCTGTTATTTATAAAAATCATTTTCATGTGTTCACTTGCCCATACTATCCAGTGTCTCACTGTCAGTTCTTAAAAATAGCTTATCTGAACAACAAGTCATTGAAAGCAAATGTACCATTCTAGCAGATCATTTCACATTTCTCTTCTACTGATCAGCTACAGAAAAAGCAGCAGTTCTATCAAATGTTTGTTTGTTTTTAACATTAGTTGAAGATTTGTAAGTGGACGGAGGGAACAGAGCCCTGATTTTTATATAGTATAATATTAACAATATTTCTCTCTCCTCCCCTCCCTCTGTCTTCCTCCCATCTCTCCCTCCTCCCTCCCTCCCTCTCTCTGTTGATCATATTTGAGATGCTCAACACCCCATCAATGTACATGGACATCCAGCCCATGCTGTCTCCTGTACACGTCCGGAAGAAATTTGACGCATACAGAAGAAATTAAGAAATGTGAAAAATATTGTCCTTTCTAGATTGTTCACATTCGGCCTTTCTTGATAACAAATCTGATATTGGGTGTCTTACACATATCTCAATGGAATAATGGTGGTTCACTCACCAATGGCACTGAAATCCATAGAATACAATTATTTTCTACTCTCCTCTACTCTTCAACCCTCGGGTTCATTGTTGGACCTCACACCACAACAACACCAAAAAGTGGAGCGGTAGATTTCCAGTGTCTGCCTCATGCATGGAGATTCAACATGGTCAGACCCAAGGTAGGTATCACACACATGCATAGTAGATAAAGATAATAAAAAATCTGGCAATTAGGGAAGGAGGAGGGGCTGAAATTACCATCATCGATTGTCAGAGGACACTCTCCCGAGTTAATCGACCCCTCACTCAACTCCAATAGAGACAATCATATGTTACAGTTTTTTTAGATTGCTTAAGCACGATTTTGAAAACAGGGCCCGGTTTTTCAAAACACTACACACAATTAGTACAACCACACACCCAATTAGCAGAACACCTCAGATCCTTTGCAAAATGAAACACTCTTGTAAAAACTATACACTAATTTATAAAAAACATATTTTGTTACCATATCATTAGCCTCATACGATAATTGCCTAAGCCATTTTTTTGCCAAATTGAGATTTCTGCCTAACTGTACTCTCCTCACACTGCTGCATCGCCCTGGCTTAGTGCCTATGTCCTCAGCCAATCAGAACGCTTGTTACATTTAAAAAAAAAACATCTGCCTAACTCACTCGTGTGACTTGGGCATTTTAACGTTACATACACGGTTCATCACAAGTGAACAATTTTAGCTGTTTTCTTTGATTCATCTGGTAAGCTAATTCGTATTTCTTCAACTTACTATAGTTAATGTACATTTAGTCGATCAGAGAAATTATGAATTGTGTGTTTAAACACGTTTCTGCTTCAAAGAAAACGGCACAGAAATCGCTAATTTTGCAATGCTGTTGGTGCATACTTCATCACAGAACCAAGCCTTTGGTATTGTTTGAAAGCTTAGATTCTTGGCTTTCTATAGCCACCGGAAAAAATGGAAATGGAAAAAGAAGTGGAAAAAATGCCGAAGTCACGACATATTTTGTGTAAAATTGCCTAAGTCACCTTATTTTGTTACGCAGTCGTTGTTGTTGTTGTGTTTATGTATTGTTGCAAACTTGTTGATACACCATGTGGAACTTATTTTCAAAATATAAATTAAAAACTCTTACACAATTGCTGGAAAATGTGTTTTTTCTAATTTCCCAACAATCTTGAAAAATGACTTATGTAACTATCGTATGAGGCTAACGATATGAAACACACACATTTCATATGACTTAATTCTGTTTGAACCAGTTACACACTGCTGTTGCTAACCTAAAACACTTTTAGCAATTCTACTTCTCAGTGTAGATAGAGTAATAGAGTACTGTAAGTGAAGTACCCAGAGAAAGTGCAAATATACAATAAATTCACCAAACACTACAAAAGACCAATGCTGCAGACTGATGAAAATATAATTTATTTCTCTCCATATACCCAAATCTGTCAACATGGAGAATCACAACAAAACATGTCCCAGTTTTCATGCTACTACAGTAGTGTGCATAACACTAAGCTCAGCAAATATCAGACAAACATAAAATACTGTATCCAGTACAGGTTATAATTACAGTCAAAAAAAAAATTCTGAAAAAACTGAAAATACAGTACAGAAAATACTAGACAGTAACCTAACTGCCTAACTGGATCTAACTTAGTAGCCTAACTGGATCTGACCAGAGAATTTCATCAACATCACAGGCGATATCCTCATTGGCAAGACAACATGGGAAGAACCGTCTTGAATGTCGAATCCATCCTTGCACAGCTGCGATTTGGTCACAGGCCTCCTCCATGGCCTGAATGAGGGGTACCTGAGCCTGGGGCCGGAGATCATAAACCCTCCACCGCCATGCCGAGAAAAACTATTCGATTGGGTTTAGAAACGGAGAGTATGGTGGAAGGTATAGTACTATAAACTGTGGATGGTGTTGAAACCAGTTCTGGACCAGAGCAGAGCGGTGGAATGACACCTTGTCCCAGATGACAATGTATTGCATCTGGCGAATTTGGTTTACTGCTGTGATGATGTTGTGCAATCGGTCCAAAAATGTGAGAATGTGAGGTGTGTTGTAAGGGCCCATATTGGCATGACGGAGGAGGACCCCATTCTGTGTAATGGCAGCGCAAAGGGTGATGCTACCCCCACGTTGCCCTGGGACATTGATTATAGCCCTGTGGCCAATTATATTTCTGCCTCTCCTTCTTGCTTTTGTGAGGTTGAACCCTGCCTCATCTATGTATATGAATTCATGCAGGATTTCCTCAGCATCCTTCTGTAAAACTCTGAAATACAGTGAAAGACAAGATTGTGTAGTTCAGCATAGATCTAGTATACAGTAAATTTACATGTAAAAAGGTTACGTGTGCAGAATGCAACATCCCAGTGCTAAAGTGAACAATACATACCTCCACATACTCATGCTGCAGCTGTTTGACCCTGTCTGAATTCCGCTCAAAAGGCACTCGATAAAGTTGTTTCATTTGAACCTGATGTCTTTTCAGGATGCATGCCAGTGTTGACTGAGAGACCTGATGGACATTATTGAAAATGGCATGGTCACCGATAATGTTGGCTTGAATTTCTCTGAGCCTGATAGCATTATTGGGCAAAACCATGTTTATGATCTCTCTCTCTTGTTCTTGCGTGAATATGGGCCCCCTTCCTCCTTGTCGTTCTCGATCCTCAATCCTATGTAGAAAAAAAATACATGTAACCTACTGTAAAATGTCACAGGAAGGGGTATCAAAAGTGCTGATATGGTGCATACAATAAGCAGCTGATTACTGTAACTGTAACTTTTTACCTGTTTTCTTGTCGAAATGTCCTAATGACAGATGCCACTGTATATCTGCTAAGATTTGGCTGAACTCTTAGTCCAGCCTCTCTCAGTGTCAATCTGTGGTTAACGACATGGTCAACTAGTGTTGTGGGAATTTCATTTCATAAATTTGGTCCTCTTCTTCTTTGAGCACGTTCTCCTCCTGCTTCAGGGGCCTCATTTATAAAACGTACTTACGCACAGATTTGATCTTAGAACGTGCGTACGCTCAAATCCAGGCCAAAGTTCAGGGCCGGTATTCACAAAGCATTTTAAGGGTAAAAGTTGGTCCTAACTCCGCAATTTAGGAGCAACTCCGAAAAATAATGGGCGTGTCACTCATAAATGTAGGACTCCTACATATTTGGGATAAGAGTATTTCACAAAGGGTTTGAGAGCTAAAAACAGCTCCTAAGTCCAGGAGAAGTTAGAAGCAGTCAAGAGGACTTCTAGTCGCTAAAGACCTACTGACAGTGATCCGAAAATGGCTGTTGCCGGCAATCGTCCTCGCAATCGCATAAACACTTTGGAGATATTGAATGATACAGAGCTCATAAAAAGGTACCGCCTCAATCGTGAGGGTATTATATATATAATATTATATATATTATATATAGTTACCGGCTGATTGTTTACGAGATGCAGACATGTAGCCTAACCAATTGACTAGTCAGTACTAGTCAGACAAAACTCACGGTTCGGATAATTTTTCGGATCATCAAAAAAAATTATAAAGGGAGCCAAAGGCGCGTTTCCACCAAAAATTACCAGGAACTATTCTCAAGGAATTGAATGAATGATAGGCTAACAGTTTTTCTATTTAAGTTATTTCACTAAATCTTTATTCGAAAATTTCACAAAATACATTTTTAGATTCAGTACACCTTAGGCGATTTAACTAGGGTGGTCTTATGCCTGAATTAATTTAATAAAAAATTAAAAGATCGATAATGTTTAAATTTTATTTAATTCGGTCGCGTTTCTAAAAACCTGCCTCCCAGAAAGGCATTTAGTATGAAAAACAAAGCAAACCAAAACATACATGGTTGTCTATCTCTTCACTGTAACTCTGCATTGAGATTTAGGGAATTGTTACAGTTTTTCTGCCGCTGTTACGTTTTAAATTATTTCTCTATGATGGTTCAATTTAGCTATTAATCCGTGGATCATATGCGTGCCGAACCTTGGGGATTGATCCGTACGGATCACGGATCAACTGCGATCCGTTACACCACTAGAATATAGGCCTAACAGGAACAGGTAGGCCTACATACCCCTTTACAGGGATTTTTGCTCACCGTTCTTGTGATCATTTTGACCCCACGGGGTGAGATCTTGCGTGGAGCCCCAGATCGAGGGAGATTACCAGTGGTCTTGTATGTCTTCCATTTTCTAATAATTGCTCCCACAGTTGATTTCTTCACAACAAGCTGCTTACCTATTGCAAATTCAGTCTTCCCAGCCCGGTGCAGGTCTACAATTTTGTTTCTGGTGTCCTTTGACAGCTCTTTGGTCTTGGCCATAGTGGAGTTTGGAGTGTGACTGTTTGAGGTTGTGGACAGGTGTCTTTTATACTGATAACGAGTTCAAACAGGTTCCATTAATACCGGTAACAAGTGGAGGACAGAGGAGCCTCTTAAAGAAGAAGTTACAGGTCTGTGAGAGCCAGAAATCTTGCTTGTTTGTAGGTGACCAAATACTTATTTTCCACCATAATTTGCAAATAAATTCTTTAAAAATCAGACAATGTGATTTTCTGGATTTTTTTTCTAATTTTGTCTCTCATAGTTGAGGTATACCTATGATGAAAATTCCAGGCCTCTCTCATCTTTTTAAGTGGGAGAACTTGCACAATTGGTGGCTGACTAAATACTTATTTTCCCCACTGTAGCTTGAAAATTCTAGGACTTCTTTAGTATGAGTTTGTCTTTGCAGCTTTGTGAATAGGTTTTAAGGTGGGACTCCTAACTAAAAGGTTTCAGTGCGATTTAGGAGTACTCCTAGTGGTAAAATAAAATTCTTTGTGAATACCGGCCCAGATTTATAAAAACGGTCTTTGACGTGGAAAAGCACTCAGCTCCACGTCAGGTTTCAACTTGGCGTACGCACGTTTCCATGTGGCAATGTTGGAATACTGCAGGTATTTGCGGTCTCGTCTCTTCTCTGTCCTGACCCCTCGCTGGTGGAACTACCTTCCGCAATCGGTCAGGACCGCGGAATCATTTGCGATCTTCCGCAAGAGACTCAAAACCCACCTTTTCAGACTCCACTACCACTGAATTCTGTACATCTAGCTAATTGTCATCACCACTGCCTACTTGCTCAACACTATATAGCCCTACCCCTGCTTACTCCATTAAAACAAAAATTGATCTCTCTCTGGATACGAGCGTCTGCTAAATGCTTAAAATGTAAATGTAATGTAAAATGTATTCGGAAATCTAACAGCGCCAACATGTCGTCTGCTGCCTAATTGTTTCCTCAGTAGTAGTAGTAGTAGTAGTAGTAGTAGTAGTAGTAGTAGTAGTAGTAGTAGTAGTAGTAGTAGTAGTAGTAGTAGTAGTAGTAGTAGTAGTAGTAGTAGTAGTAGTAGTAGTAGTAGTAGTAGTAGTAGTAGTAGTAGTAGCAGCAGTAGTAGCAGTAGTAGTAGTAGTAGTAGTAGTAGTAGTAGTAGTAGTAGTAGTAGTAGTAGTAGCCGTAGTAGCCTAGTAGTAGTATTATTACCAGATTGAACACATTGCTTAGGCTATACGTAATGGTTTGCACAATAAATGTATTAATAAATTAAAACAACATAAGCTAGGCTACTTGTGGAAAACAAAACAAAAACACACATTGGTTTTTCCAAAACTACCCATATTAGCATAATTGACACATCCTTGAAATGTATTTAATACATATTATAGTTCCACGTGTGTAAAACATTTCGGTCAATCTGTAGGCTATAAAATGTCCAATAATGCAGTGGTTTTCAAGAGGAAGAATGGCAGCATTGTCACTTCTCGAAGATATCGCCAACCGCGCAATAAGAAGGGTTATTAGAGATTTTGACCTCAGTTTAAAATCAGACCACTTTTTCTTTACGTCCTTCAGGGACCTTTGCTGCCCCCGCACCTCGTTCACAGCCTGGGCTACAGACTAACATGCCACGTACCACTGGAAAGGCTCCCAAACAGCATCCCTGCACGCATCTGCACCTCCGCCAACAGGACCTCAATTTCGGCCTCGCTAAAATTATTTTTCTTGCAGCTTGCCATTATCAAGTAGAGGATTTGTGTTTCGATTCGAGCTCCTTTATATGCTAATGATATTAATTAGGGGGCATTTACAAGGCGGAGATCTAAAACCATTCAGCTACGCACAATTTCAAGATTTGTGATTTAGAGATTTCACATCTGGGGGAGTGGCATACACATGTTTTTTTGTGTGTACCTTCATTTTCTCTGAATCACATGTACTCACATTTCAGAAATGATCATAGATTAAATGTAGGATGGTTTCTACACAACCTTTTAATAAATTAGGCCCCTGGTGCAGAGGACTGCAGACTCAGGCTCATCTGGGACAGAAGACACTGAACAGGTTCTGAACAGAAAACTATATATATATATATATATATATTTCACTTTGTGTGTTGTTTTAGTACTTTAACTCTTGCGATAATGAAAAGAAACACAGTCAAGAGTGTTTACATTGATATGCCAGGTACTATAAAACACTGTTGGAAGTCTGTATATGGGAGTATATGGGTGGCAGTAAAGGCTTGTAGATGCAATTCTACTTAACCTGAAGTACTTTGATCAATATCCAGCAAAATGGATGCTCCAAAATGGATGTGCTAAAATGCAAACAATGGGAGTAAGAGGCTGAAGGCCAAAGTGTTGCTCAAAGCACAAACTGGCCTTAATCCTCCAGCACATCGAGGTCTGCTCTTTGAATGCCTCAGACTGTCCTAAAATCACAGTACTACTCTTCATTTTAACATACCGTTGTTAGGGTTAGGGCCAAATGGTCACACCAAGTCCATTGTTAACTGTATACCAAATGGGTGCCTCCGGGACATCTGGGTGCAATGTGTATTCCCTGCCGGGGAACTGTATGCTGGGCAACTGCGACACCTCGGACAAGGGTACTTAAACCCGTACATACAACTACTGAGTTGAGATTTGCTGGATACACGCTGTCGCAGCGTCTTCGGCATTTCTCCCCTTGCGCATTGTAAATTGGAAAGTGGTCACCAGTGTGTTACTTTGCCGGTCCTGACTTCATTCCACAAAGAGAGAAGATTCCCCACACCGTCTATATGCTCCACACAGAAAATCACAACTACAGATTTTTGCTGCATATGAAATTGTGTGAAGGCTTTCGGATGAGTTGTCAGCGTTTTTAAAAATAATCTGTATTATCTAAAAATATGTATTATGCCTTCGTTCATCTGATCAGGGTTTTATCGAGAGGTAGTGAACAAAGATGGAAGCACCAACGTAAAGTCATGTAATTCCGCAGGTTGAACACAACGCCACTCTTTGGTGAGAAAGTAAATCAACTGAACTCACCTGAAGGAAGTATGCTGTGTCCAGCATCATTCCAGAATATCCCACAAATCTTGACCTGGGTTCAGATCTTGCGATTGAGAAAGCCGTGGCGTATGGATGGTGTGGATGGTGGACATGGTCACTGCTCTTCTAAGGTTATGAGTGCAAACCAAACCCTACAAGGAGAATGCGGCCCCTACGCCTAACGGAAAGGAGCAGCTCGAACCCTTAGTTTTTGGGTCACTACCTGAAGTTTTGCTTCGCTCCCTGCCTTAAGTTCCCTCTCTCAGCACAGACAACCCATACGACTCAGAGCCACAGAAGAAAATGTGACACACACCAAGACGGTTTATGAGATGAACATTTATTTACAGTGTCAAAGATATTCATGTTCGGAGCTGGCGGATAGCGTAGCGGTCTAACGCACCACACTTTGGCTGGTCCGGTGTGGTGTGCGCTGCCTGTCAGGGACGCGGTTCGAAACCCGCGTCTCTACCAGACCGGCCGTGGTCGTCAGCCCCGATCGGAGGCGGCGTTTGGCTGTCTGCCTCCGGGGGAAGGGGGAGGGTGAGCCGGCATGAGTCCGTCGAGGAGCAGGAAAAAGGCGTCTGTGGTAGAATTCCGTCTCGGAAGAGGCGGATGTAATCGCCCCGGAAATAGTGTCTCGACCCGGAGGACGGGCGGCGGACTTGTGGGGGAGGGTGAATTGAGATAAATAGAGGGTATAATTGGCAACCAAATTGGGAGAAAAACAGGGAGATATTCTAAATAAATGTATTTAAAAAAAAAAAAGAAGATATTCATGTTCAAACTTTGTTTCCATAGAAAAGATCTAATCTGGAGACAAACTTGGATAAACATACACTGACGAATGTAGGGATGAGAGGTTGACCCTGCATGTACATGATTGCTGTACGATGTGAACGCAGTTACTGCTTTAGAGACAAGGGAGCAGTCCAGGGTTCATACACGTGCAATGACTCTTTTTTCTTTCTCTTTTTAAACATACTCTTAAAACAATATTAACTTTTGTTGTATATACATATATTTAGCACCCCCCTGACCAAATATATACATGAACAATATACAGTTTTAGAAACAGATGGCAAACAGAGAACATGAGATCGGCTCTGCGCTTGGGCCACTTTGTTCCCACCGAGGCTCAGTCTGTCGTAACGCAGCCATTAAAAATAAAGCAGCACATTAAAACGAAGAGATGAATGAACGAACGGATGAGCTTAAGGAACGACAGCGGTTTGGCTTATCAGCCCAAATGATGAGTTGTGTTAAAAAGAGAAGAGCAGGGCGTCCCGGGCCTTCAGTAAACGAACCCTCCTGGGACATCCTGCAGGGCGCTGAAGGGCTCCTCGAATTTGAAGCGCTTGGAGATGGCCTTCTGGTCCGGGGTCATGCCCTCTTTGTCCGACTGTGACTGCCGGCACTGTCCCAGGGTGTAGGCCGCCACCACGATGAGCTCCTCAGTCACCTGGCCTTCGTGCTCCTCCTCTTTGTCCTCCTTAGTGGTGGGGGAGCTGGGGCTGGTCGGCTCCCCCTCCTCCCCAGCGACCGCCTGTCGGAGCCATGTGTGCTGCAGGCAGGCCTCCGCAGTCGCCCGCTCTCTGGGGAAGCAGTTTGTTACAAAAACTCAAACAAGGTTCTGGACCTCAACCTCCCATCAGTCCCCTTGCACACCTTTCTGGGGTGCATTCAGAATTTAAAGAACTTCACAGGCAAGGCAGGGACTGTTTGCTCAAAGTCCTGCATAGATGTACACTACCGGTCGAAAGTTTTAGAACACCCCCATTTTCCAGTTTTTACAGACATTTAAGCAGTTCAGGTACAGTGAATAACCTGAAATGGTACAAAGGTAAGCGGTAAACAGCCAGAGGTTAAAAAAAAAGTTTTGATGACCAAAAACTGAAAAATTATGTACATTTCAGAGTTATAAAAAAAGGGCCTTTTCAGGGAACAAGTAATGGGTTAATGTGGGTTAACAGTCACTCTGTGCAAGTCGCCGACTCTGGATCCAGCAAAAGAGCCCCAGACCATCACGCTTCCTCCTCCATATTTGACAGTTGGTGTCACACACTGAGGAACCATCCTTTCGCCTATTAAATGGCCTACATAAACCTTTCAAAATTTCAAATTTTGATTCATCTGTATAAGACCTTCTTCCAGTTTTCAGTAGTCCACTGGCGGTGCTTCATGGCCCAGGCAAGCCTCTTTTTCTTATTTTGCCATCTTAGCAATGGCTTTCTTACTGCCACTCAACCTGTCAAACCTACAGCTCGAAGTCTTGTCTTCACAGTTGAAACTGAGACTTCCTTACTTCGACCAGTGTTAAGCTGTGCTTGAAGCTGTTGTCCTGTGAGCCGCCTATCACGCTAGCTGTTGACTCTCAGAAACTTGTCTTCTGATTTTGTTGTGGCTTTGGGTCTGCCAGACCTCTTCCTGTCAGAGTTTCCTCCAGTTTCCAAGTGCCTTTTGATGGTGTAGGAAGCTACTCACTGCCAAAATAATTTTTCAGTTATTTGGTAACCTAAATAGTTTTTTAACCTCTGGCAGTTTACTGCTTACCTTTGTACCATTTTAGGTTATTCACTGGACTTAAATTTCTGTAAAAACTGGAAAATGGGGGTGTTCTAAAACTTTTGACCGGTAGCGTAGTTCTCCATGTTAAGCTGATATTAGCTAAAGCAATGGAAATGACCAGGAGCTGGGCAGCCATATTGGATAGGACTGAACAAGAAATGTAGTGCAAATATGGACACAATTTATTTATACTCATTCTACGCTATTGTGATTCTATAATTCTGTATCTCTGTATCGTATTTCTGGTGATGCGTTTTTCCACTGAAAGCAGCCTTCTCATTCTTTTCTGAAAAATTCCTGCCCAAAATATCAGTTCAATGCAGATGTCTGGCATAGTGAAATGAAGTGAAATATGGCTGTAGCTCTGTGGAGGTTCACCTACTGTGGTTTTTTAACGAGCAGACGCTTCATGAAGTCGACGGCCGGCTCCTCGAGCCCCTCCAGCTCCTCCTCTGTGTAGCTGATGTTAATCTGGGAGATGTTGAGGAAGGTCTCCTGCTTGTCATCTCCCAGAAAAGGAGAGGTTCCTGTTAGCATCACGTAGGTCAGCACTCCAATACTCCTGTGAGAGAGAGAACACACAATACTGTCATCGACAGAGAGAACGCACAATACTCTCAGAGAGAGAACACAATACTGTGAGAGAGAGAGAACACACAATACTGTGAGAGAGAGAGAAAACACACAATACTGTCATAGGGAGAGAACACACAATACTGTCAGAGAGAGAGAGAACTGACAACGCTGTCTCAAAGACAACACAGATAAAGAAAGCACAATGGGAATATTGCGATGAGTGTACGGAAGCCAATGGTGGTGTGTACTTGAGGTTCATCTACAGAAGCAGCAGTGAGGAATAGTGGTTGAGCCATAGATTCATACAGTACAATCATCTACAGGTAACTGCCAATATAAAAAGGAAACACGAGTAAATGAATGGTTCTGGCTGATGTGGAGTATTTCCTGTGGTTCTGGAGTTATAGGTGTTGTGGGTGCAGATCTTATTGAGGGCAGTTCCATAACGCTGTAGCACACCAACACATTGGGAAAACGTTTTAAAAAATGCTAAAGTTGATCTTGAATGAATGAATGAAGATCGGATTTATGTAGCGCTTTTTTTACAACGATCTTGTGAGTGAGCTTCTCACAGTGCATTTATCTCCCTCAACTGTTCCCAAAGCCCTGGCGTTCCTTACGCTGTTAAATCACGTCTATCTCCCTGCTGGTCTGCCCCACGGCTCCCTCCACAGACACATGGACCTCCTCACCCTGACCTCCTGCTTAAAGTGTGTGACTGACATGTACAAACACACACACTGCGACCACCTGCTTAAAGTGTGTGACTGACGTGTACACACACACACTGCGACCGCCTGCTTAAAGTGTGTGACTGATGTACACACACACACACACACACACACACACACACTGCAACCGCCTGCTTAAAGTGTGTGACTGACATGTACAAACACACACTGCGACCGCCTGCTTAAAGTGTGTGACTGATGTGTACACACACACACACACACACACACACACACACACTGCAACCGCCTGCTTAAAGTGTGTGACTGATGTGTACACACACACACAAACTGCGACCGCCTGCTTAAAGTGTGTGACTGATGTGTACATACACACTGCGATCGCCTGCTTAAAGTGTGTGACTGATGTGTACACACACACACAGCGACCGCCTGCTTAAAGTGTGTGACTGATGTGTACACACACACACACACACACACACACACACACTGCAACCGCCTGCTTAAAGTGTGTGACTGATGTGTACACACACACACATCTTCCTTTGATCAAACTCCCACCAGTGGCACCGCAGCCTAACGCAGAACATACGATCGGTCACACATCCAGCGTTAGCCAATAGGAGAGCAGTCTTGGTGGGCCAAAGGCGCTGATGTGGGTGGGACAACCCCCAGACGTGGGGGAGGGGGGGGGGGGGGGTGTGTTGGCTGGACTCGCAGTTGGACTGGATGGGTGTAATAAAAATATATTTGGGATTTTCCAGGATTTCTTTTTGAAATTACCATTTAAAAAAAAGATAAGGTCAATTTTTTCCTTCAGAAGGTTTTAATTACAGTCAGACGCAGAAATCAAAAGTTATAACTGAATGCGTGTCTTACCACATGTCTGTTGCTGTACTTATTGGTTCGTAATTCAAAATTTCTGGAGCTGAAAACAAGAAAAGAACCAGTTTTAGAACTCCAGAATACCATGCCCAGAACACAGAATAAACAAAACACAAATAACACACATCAGGCTTTTATGAGCTCGTATTGTGCTGCGTATCACCAGGTAGTTCATGGTGTTTTTGTGTTACACACACGCTCTGTGCCGTGTGCATGTCTGTTTTGTTGATCGTTTCTAGTGCTGGAGTCCGTCTCTGCTGCACTCACCCACATATTCTGGGGTCCCCATGATCTCCCGCAGGTCCTGGGTCTGGCTCACCATGCGGGACAGCCCAAAGTCAACGATCTTGATATCTCCCAGAGGACTCTCATTGGTCAGGAGGATGTTCTGGGGCTGAGGAGGCGGGAGAAGCACGCGTCAGTCAGGCGAATCCGCTCCGTGGGCGCGGGGGAGACCTGATTTAGTGCCACGCAGGAACACCGGGTCTTATATCCGGTGATTTATGAAGAACACGTTGGTAATAACACGTTTACTCTCGAGTGGACGTTTTTACATGAGGAAGAGTCAACGCTTCAATTACAAAAACAACTACAGGAAAGAACATAAAACAGATCGCTAGTCTGAACCACTGAAGGCTTGAAACTGGAAACGGTGGTCAAATTCATCATCTACACCCAACTCTGCTCTGTCCTGCCAGTGGAACAGCAAACATTTGAGCACACGGTTAGCGTAAAGATTTAGCCCCTTGTTTGACTGAAAACCTGTAAATGTAAGAATGGAGTTATTTATTATCAATGGTGGTTTGGTAATTCTGACCGAACAGGTCAAAGCTTTGTCACTGGTCTAATCTACAAGTGAACCAGCATTGGCGTATCAAACGAATTAGCTAATCGATCCACAGGGGTAATTGGTAGAAACAAAAGCCTGCACCAGCCCTCCAGGACCTGGATTAGAGAGGCGCTCCGCTCCGGCTCACCTTGAGGTCCAGGTGCACCACGCTGCTCTTGTGCAGGAAGGCCACCCCCTCCAGGATCTGCCTGAGCAGCCGCCTCACGTCCTCCTCGCTGAACGCCTTGTCCCGCTCCGCCACACACTGCTGAAATATCTCCCCTCCGGCCGCGCTGAGACACACACACACACACACACACACACACACACGACCAGCGTCAGCACACTCACGCTCTTACTCACTCACACACACACACACACACACACACACACACACACACACACACACACACACTCACACTCACACACACTCACGAAATATCTCCCCTCCGGCCGCGCTGAGACACACACACAAACATGGCCAGCGTCAGCACACTCACACTCACTCACACACACACACACACACACACACTCACTCACTCACACACACACACACACACACACACGCGCGCGCACTCAGACACACACACTTTCATTGATCCTGCACAGCGGCAGGGGAATTGATCCATCTTTGATCTCTGACCCAGATCAATCCAATTGAATCGTAGTCACCATGGTGACCAGATTTTTTCGCGTTCGGTCCCCAGTATTTCTAACCAGATTGTTTTTGCTGGTAAAGAATGAACACGCGTGACGCAGGGCGATGTGAACACACGTGACGCAGGTGAAATGAGACGTTAAAGCACAGGGTTAAACAGAGAGCCGCACATCCCAGCTGTGCATCGATTATTCTGCTCTCTTTCTCTCGCTGCTCTCTTTCTCTCGCTCGTCTGTTATACTGGAACTCCGTCTGTCACATTTCCCTGAGCGGAAAGACATCTGGAGCACAAGCACAACCAGTCCCAGTGAGGTGGACTGAAGGATGTTCCTCTCACAGTCGAATGAAGCCGTTTCTGTTGTTCACTGTCCCAGAGCTCTCTCTCTCTCTCTCTCTCTCTCTCTCTCTCTCTATTATCTATTAATGGTGTGTGTATAAAGTGTGATATTAATGCTGTGTGTGTACAGTATGATATTAATGTGTGTGTGTGTACAGTATGATATTAATGGTGTGTGTGTGTGTGTGTGTGATATTAATGTGTGTGTGTGTGTACAGTATGATATTAATGCTGTGTGTTCAGTATGATATTAATGCTGTGTGTGTGTACAGTATTATATTAATAGTGTGTGTACAGTGTGATATTAATGTGTGTGTGTGTACAGTATGATATTAATGGTGTGTGTGTGTACAGTATGATATTAATGCTGTGTGTGTACAGTATGACATTAATGCTGTGTGTGTACAGTGTGATATTAATGGTGTGTGTACAGTATGATATTAATGTACAGTATGATATTAATGATGTGTGTGTACAGTGTGATATTAATGGTGTCTGTGTGTACAGTATGATATTAATGCTGTGTGTATGTACAGTGTGATATTAATGATGTGTGTGTACAGTGTGATATTAATGATGTGTGTGTACAGTGTGATATTAATGGTGTCTGTGTGTACAGTATGATATTAATGCTGTGTGTACAGTGTGATATTAATAGTGTGTGTGTACAGTATGATATTAATGGTGTGTGTGTACAGTGTGATATTAATGGTGTTTGTGTGTACAGTGTGATATTAATGGTGTGTGTACAGTGTGATATTAATGCTGTGTGTGTACAGTATGATATGAATGGTGTGTGTACATGATATTAATGCTGTGTGTGTGTGTACAGTGTGATATTAATGGTGTGTGTACAGTATGATATTAATGATGTGTGTGTGTAGTATGATATTAATGGTGTGTGTGTGTGTACAGTGTGATATTAATGGTGTGTGTGTGTGTCCAGTATGATATTAATGCTGTGTGTGTACAGTGTGATATTAATGCTGTGTGTGTACAGTATGATATTAGTCGTGTGTGTATACAGTATGATATTAATGCTGTGTGTGTGTACAGTGTGAAATCCGCTCTGCCTCCTCTATCACACCCTACACCCCAGCCAGACCCCTCCGCTCTGCCTCCTCTATCACACCCTACACCCCAGCCAGACCCCTCCTCTATCACACCCTACACCCCAGCCAGACCCCTCCTCTATCACACCCTACACCCCAGCCAGACCCCTCTGCTCTGCCTCCTCTATCACACCCTACACCCCAGCCAGACTGCTCCGCTCCGCCTCCTCTATCACACCCTACACCCCAGCCAGACCCCTCCTCTATCACACCCTACACCCCAGCCAGACCCCTCCCCTCAGCCTCCTCTGGCAAACAGACTGTCCCATCCCTCCAGGCGCCCGGCAGCTGCTCCTCACGGTCTCGCCTCTTCTCTGTGACCTCACCCCTTCTTAAAATGCAGCCCAACAGTCCTTATGTTCAAATATGGAACCCATCCGTTAATTAATGACGTCATGACAACTGCATGTAGACTGAAGCAGTGCCGCTCACTCTAACATGTGCAAAGTTTCATGTGACTGCTGAGATGTCTGTGGAATCTGAATGATATATTAACTTATTTTACGCTTTTCATTGGCTGTGGTGTTCAGAGCGGTTCTCATTGGCTGTGGTGTTCAGAGCGGTTCTCATTGGCTGTGGTGGTCAGAGCAGTTCTCATTGGCTGTGGTGGTCAGAGCGGTTCTCATTGGCTGTGGTGGTCAGAGCGGTTCTCATTGGCTGTGGTGTTCAGAGCGGTTCTCATTGGCTGTGGTGGTAGGGAGAGGCGTCCACTCACTACTCGAGCACCAGGACCATCTCGCTGGCCGTCTCGTAGACCTCGTGAAGGGCGATGACCCAGGGGCTGGCGGCGGCCAGCTCCAGCACAGCGACCTCGTGGACGATCTCCAGCCTGCAGTCCTGGCCCTTCCTCCTCTTCCTCATGAACTTGGCGGCGTAATCCTTCCCCGAGTGCTTCTCCACGCACTTCTTCACCACGGCAAACTTGCCCCTACGGACCGGACAGACCCACGTCAACACACCCCCAATATCCACACACACACACACACACACACCCACACTCCCTCCCCCAATATCCAGGGGCAAGACTTTAACAAGGGTTCTACGCGACACGAGAGGATATTAAAGTTTGCTATGTTACTATCTAAAAAAATAAACAGAAAAATACAGATTCATTTTGACAAGCCAAAGGTTTGAGGTTTTCTATTGCCAGTCCCATGAGACAAATGCACACACACACAAACGCGCACACACACACACACATACACACACGCATGCATGCACAAACGTGCACACACGCACACGCACACACACAGGCGGTTCACAGGACTGTTCAGTGGGGAGACTTTAACTTAGGGCTGGGGTCTGGGGGAGTGCAGGGTGATGGAGGGGGAGGGGGGCACACGTGTTCTCATTGGAGCTGAACATCCCTTTGTGTCCCGGCATTGCTGCTGGATGAAGTCATCTCCAAACACAAGCGCCGGCCTCGAGCGCTGACCCACTTCTGTGGCCCTGACTGTGAGTCCGGTGCCCGAGGCCTCTCAGAAATAACGCACCGCATTACGCTCCGTCCCCTCACGCCTCCACTGACTGCTTTAATCCCACGGCGCGCTGGGTGGACGAGCAGCGTCTGAAGCTGAAGCTGTCAGCTGTCAACACGAATCAGCTGCTAAATCGGAAGCACTGACGTTTGAGCGGCTGAGTCAGGGCTCTGAAAACAGAGTGACAAAAGAAGAAGATTTCTCCTGACGGAGTTACAACTCAATGGAAGATCTCTATGGGGAAACAAAAGGACAATCTCAGCCAATTTTCTCTTCTTATATTTCACGAAAGATCCTTCTGTTTGGGGATGATTTAACATCTTGGATAGGAGCATTGACGGGAGACATAAAACCAGTGATTTGAAATACAGGAGCTCTGTGGAAAAGTGGACAGATCCCTGGTTAATCACCAGGAGTGTGCCAATCTGGCGCATTCTCCTGTGGACGATAAACACAGCGCTGACTGCTGAACTTCGAGGACGTGGAGCATGCACAGAAGATTTATTACCAGGTCTGAACCAAGCTCGACCCAAGAAGGGGGGACTATTTATTTTTCTTTAAATGTTGGCCAAGCTGCTGAGGGAGTCACTGTAAACATCCATAGAGCTGGCCTAGGGAAGGAGGGCCTAGGATTGCCAACTGTCCCGTATTAGCCGGGACGTTCCTTGTCCCTTACAACAACATACCAGTCAGACAGCAAAATAGAATCCCATCATATTGTAAGGGTGTAAATAAGTTCAGTGGTAATGAATGTTAGCTTAGCCACATCGTATGCTAAGTAAGCTTGGGGGCTGCCATTGTTATTGTTGTGTTAAGTCTCCCATCACCCCTTGTGTCTTTGAGTGGATTAGTGTTGTAACCGTGACTGTGTTTGTACGTCTAAGAAGCGACCCCCGTGAGTTTCTCGTGTTCTTGGTTGTGCCCTGCGTCATTAAGCTGTGTTCAAGTAAAGCTGCAGAGAGAGAGAGAGAGATCATGAGAGAGAGAGAGAGAGAGAGAGAGAGAGAGAGAGAGAGAGAGAGAGAGAGAGAGAGAGAGAGAGAGAGAGAGAGAGAGAGAGAGAGAGAGAGAGAGAGAGAGAGAGAGAGAGAGAGAGAGAGAGAGAGAGAGAGAGAGAGAGAGAGAGAGAGAGAGAGAGAGAGAGAGAGAGAGAGAGAGAGAGAGAGAGAGAGAGAGAGAGGGAGAGGAGACTCCAGTTGAGGGATGAGGGCACTTTCATCGCATGCTGAACTAGAAGAAACTCGGCCTCTTTGGGCACAAGGAGGAAAACAGAAGCCTGGACTGAGATACACCATGCTACAGTGCACTGTATGTGTGCGAGTGTGGGTATGTGTGCGAGTGTGTGTGCGTGTGTGCATGACAAGGTGATTAAGCCACTTGACAGAGAGACAGACGTGTGGAGTTTGCTGTGGCTCGTACCCGTGTCCTCCCGCAACACAAGCCCATGAACAACCTCAAAGAGCTGCACTATCCAGTGATGGATGGGTTCATTATATGCTGTCGGTGAAGGTTTATACATTTGTCATATTTTAACTGCCTGGTTTCCCGCCAGAGTGATTTAAGCTGGTCCGTGCGTGTGTGCGTGTGTGCGTGAGTGTGTGTGTAAGTGCGTGAGTGTGTGTGTAGGTGCGTGAGTGTGTGCGTGTGTGTGTGTAAGTGCGTGAGCGTGTGTGTGTGTGTGTGTGTAAGTGTGTGCGTGTGCGCGTGTTGCCTGGTTTCCCGTCAGAGTGATTTAAGCTCCGTGTCCAACACCCAGACCCTCTACCTATGATTCCCTGTTAGCCCAGCCACCGCTGCTGCAACACTGATTTATAACGACCTGACAGGACCCAAGAAAAGGCGCTAATCTCCTTGTGCAAAAGAGAGACCGGCTCCAGGAGCGAGGTGCAGGATCTGAGCCCAGCTGTCTGTCCGCCGCTCGCCAGTCGCCAGCAAACTGCGGCTTTGAGGTAAAACACTCCGGATGCCTCCGATCCAATTCTGCGTGAGGTTCGTCATTCTGCAGGCACCACGCTGGATGGCTCTCAGTTCTTAAAATCACAACGATTAGCGCAAAGGTTTCACAAATGTATAAATCTGTCCTCTTTGAATGCTGTTCTTTAGCCGGGTCTGCCAGAGCAGGGAGTCCACACTCATTAGTATTTGCACTTTGTGAAGCACTTTGTGCGATATGAATAAGGTTTACCTTCTTACTCATTTGTAAGCGAAGGAATTTATTCCGTGAGCCCCACTGTTGCAGCACTGGAATACAATGTTATCAGAGCATTTTAAAAAGTCACGGCCCTGAGGCTGTATCAGCACATTCCCTAATCCAGGGGCCTCGTGTGACTGATCCACACAGCTCCTGAAAGAGATGTGACTGGATGGTGTTCGGCCATCCCCAACAACCGGGTTTAACGGAGGTCACTGTCACCTTCACCAAACAGCCGAGCGATCTGGAACACATGGCTTTCCGCATGGATCGATCGCTCGGGCAGACACCCACAAACTCGCAAAACCCTTTTTCAAACATCCAGTTGCGTAAAATACTCATGACTGTGAGACGCTGTAACAGAACGGCCCTGTTCTCAGGCCTCTGGGCTTCGTCATTATCGGCGGTTTCCAGGTCATGCTCCAAGCTTCCTGTTCCTTTCTTATTGAAATTAACGGACGGCTATATTTCACTGTGGGCTGCAGCGGTGGCAGCCGTCCAGGCTTAGAGTATTTAATATAATAAGAGTGCGCTGGTGCAGGGCCAGAGCGCAGGCCTCCCTCCCTCGTGAAGCCTCGCCGAAACCCAGAACAGACCAGGAGAGCCAAACTCACTTCGATGGGAGATTGTTAGAGGACAGTTTACCACGTAAAGGAATGTGAAGAATGAGCGTTTCCTGTTTCTTTTGAGTAACTGAGGGGAGGCAGACATGCTCCCGTTTACTGCCCTGTTTTCCTCACAGTTCTCAAAGCACAGATTTACTGTGTTTTTAAAAAGATTACGCTGAAGATATTGCTTTCACCCTCGACCGAGAGACGGATGATTCACACGGTGTTCAGTATTACACGGCGAAGATGAAACACGCAGAGATAGAGAGGTTCCAATGGGTCACAGCAGGGCCTGAAGCAACGCTGGCCAGACGGCATGAGCACGGCTCTGTCACAGCCACACAGAACAGGAAGCAGGAGATGGTGGAATAGTGCAGCGCTGAGCCTTAACTTATTACATCTCCTGGTAAATGATGAGCGGCCATAATTTATTTACTGTCCGAGTGCAGGACTCCATTAACCAGAGTGTGTAGAACTTGGGAGGCCCGTGAAATGAAGTCTCAGTACCCAGGAGAGCCCTGGGCAGTCCCCACCCATTCTGGCACCAACGTGACAGAAAAACAAGGTAGTACAGGAAGTACCTCACAGCGCACATCACACACTCACGCTGTCCACGCATTCTTCCACCTTCTCCAACGGTGAGATAATCACCACATAGTAACGTGCCTAATTAAACCATCCTGCCCTACTGCACTTTACACACACGGTGAACAGGACTACAATCAACCGTTCAATAGCAGAACCCCCACACACACTCTCACACTCACACTCACTCACACTCACTCACACATACTCACTCACTCACTCACACTCACACACTCTCTCTCACACACACACACACACACTCACCCTCACACACACACACACACACTTACACTGTCTACCCTCCGGAGGCCCGGGGGCAGGTGTTTAAAACCCTGCTCTCCTCAGAGAGCGCCGCTAAGGGCACAGGGAGTGTTTCATGCCAGCTCGTTTGGAGATGAAAAGCAATTCTAAAACAACTTTAAGGATCTCTACAGTCCTTAAATGGAGCCCTCACTATTGGCTATGTTGAGGGCCCCATTTGGCCTTTGCCGTTTTTGAGAAAAGTGGTCGCGACGATTCTGTGATGGAAAACGGAATTGAGGTGTAAATGAAAAACAATCCTTCACTGCTTGTCCTAAATTCCACAGGAGTGTGATCCCGAGCTCCTCAAAGGAGGCATCTTTCTGAAAGAGCAACGCCGTTCAACACCTCCATTGTTTTCGGACGCCCCCACATTCCCCGTCTTGGGAGAGCAGAGACAGGCTCTGGCTCATGCGAATCCCACCGGAGGAGAGAGAGCGAGGGACCAAACGCCCGCTGCTCTGACCGCAGTGACACCACCTGGGGGGGCTGGAGCTCTTCATGGGCAACGGGGCCTGAGAGTGAGCTCTGTTTACTCTACGCCTGTGACATTAGGGAATAATGAGCTGTGACACGTGACCCTCTGGGGAACGGGCGCTGGGGATGCAGGCATCTCCTGAATACCTCGGGGGGAAAACATCATCATCTACGGCTGCATCTCAGCGCACCATTTCTCAAACCGGCCTGCGCCTTTCTCAACGCATTCTCCCTCCTTCACTCGCAGTAATCACACACAATACAGACCATCCGTCGGAGTGATCACACAAAATACAGACCAGTGATCACACACAATACAGACCAGGAAACACAAAACACTGGCTTACTTTGGGCTTCACTGAATTGTCTGCTATTATTTCAGTGGATTTCAGTGAGAAATGATGTGGAGCCTCGCAAAACAGGCACATTAAAGTAAGCACAGTGGATGTGCTGGAACGGCCATGCTAAAGACATATAACACGGTATTTACCCTTTGGTGAGATGCCCATCCACTCTAAATGACCCGTTTTAATAAAACTCAGAAATTTAGGATTTACACTCACACACTCACTCTCACACACATACACACACACACACAAACACACAAACACACACACACACACACACACACACACACACACCGTTTCCGCCGGGCGCAGCAACCTCCGGCCCGAGACACTCACAGGGCGAAACAGTGGGGCGGTGATGTCATGCTGCGAAACACAGGAGCCCTTTCTGTGAGCCCCGGGGGTTTGGGGAGGGGGGCGGGGTTAGAGAGGGGCCACATAGCCCGTCCGCTGGCACACACAGCCCGTCCGACAGCACACACCGCTGGCCGGACCCCACGTGAGCCAGCACACCACCGAGCAGAGGGTGAGAAACGTTCAGCTCGTTCGCGTTAGACGGCGAACGAGAATGGCCTGCCGCCATGCAACTGCCGGCTCTACCTCTGAGAACCCGACCAACAAGCCAATGTGGCCTTTTCTTGTCTTTTTTGTAGAATTTGGAAAAATTGGCACATTTTCAGCAAGTCAGTGTAGAAACCTTGTGAAATGTCAGATTCACAGAAAAATATTATGTTGAGACCATAAAAAACATATTGGTAGTGACAGAAGAATACCCCAAGGTAACATTTAGCACCACAAAGCTCCATTTCATCAACACACTCAGTTTAAGGGAAACGGATAACATTTTCAGTCAATTCTGAGACTTCTCCAGTGCGATCCACAAACGCAGACCAGATTGTGTTGAACATTAAGACCAGTGGGAGCTGGCAATGTAGGTCAAATCTCTGACTGGCGGTGATTACAGTGATTATTGAGAGGGACTTGTGAAGTAGCTGTTCTGAAGGTAGCAAAGTATTTCCAGTGATGGTTAGAGCCAAGAAATGCAAGTGCCCATTCTATTGCTGATCGGTATTCAAACTGTATGTTAACACCAATGGAAAAGGCTCCATTTTAGAGTTTGAGACAGACAATGCTTCGCCCAGCGTTTCCCTTTGAGAGACTAGGTCACTGTTCTCAATGGCATGAACAATTTAAGCAGTTCAAGTTAATCAACTTAAAGTTAAGATGCTATTTCCAGTTGATGCTAACATTGCTATACAGCTAGTGCTAGTGTATGTTGTGAGTATTCCCTCATATCTTATTATAAGCGAGTGAGTTTTTAGTACATCGGCTACCTGTCTACAAACAAGCTACTGATATTTCAAAGGTCAACAGCACCAACCACACACACAGGAACGGACACTTATACACACGCACGCACGCACACAGGAACGGACACTTATACACACGCACACAGGGACACACACACACACACACAAGAATGGACACATACACATACACACACACACACACACACACACACACACACAGGAACGGACACACACACAATGTCATTTGTTTTTCAATCATTTTGGAGTTGAGTGATCAAATGTATTAATCACTGTATTTAGATAAATGAGTGCTCTACACTAATCCAGACTTAATCCGTCTTCTCTTTGAGATATTTAAAAAGCAGGGACACTGATCAATACCTGACCCTAACCCTAACCCTAACCCTGACCCTGACATTTTAAAATATGAGAATATGGACCTCTTCATGTCCCATGGCTGGCAGATTACAGTGCTGTCGTCCCGTAGTCCTGTTCTGTTCTGTAGACCCCAACTTCCTGCTCAGTGTGTGACTCCATGTCTGATTGGTCCTTGGCCAATAGACTGCCTTTACATATTATTTTTATCACTGAAAATTCCTGAAGGATGAATGGCACCAGATGATCTTCTCAAGAGAAGACGACAGCTTTCACGCAGCCTCTCCTGTGAGTAGTGAGAAATGGTGCAAGACCAACTCATGAAACTAATGTCGCCAAAGAATCATCGAGCTGGCAGACCAAGGTACAAGCCAAGGTCAAGACCAAGGCAGAGAACGTCCTCTTCAGGACGGGCGGTAACCCCCACCATCGAAAACCAAGGTCTGTCAGTGCTCCAACTCAACGTCGAGGGCCTTACCATCGCCAAACTCGAAGTCATCAGACATCTCGCCGATTCCAACAAAGTGGCAGCTGTTCTCCTGCAAGAGACACACTGGGTTTCTGACGACAACCTCAAGCTGCCTGGGTTCTTCCTCGCTGGATCCATCCACAGCAAGAAGCATGGAATGGCAACCTTTGTCCGGGAAGGATTGAGCTGGTCAGCCACTAGCCAATCTCCACCTGGCTGCAACATTGAGTGGCTGGTCACCAAAATCCAAGAAACATCTGCCCCCAAGAATACAAGCCCCCACCAACAGAGCTGACTATATCATCACTTCCATCTGTGACTGCTCCCACCATCTATGCAGGGGATTTCAACTGCCAACATACAGATTGGGGTTACAATCACACATCACAGGATGGGGAAGTGCTGAGTGAGTGGGCTTCTAACACTGAAGCAATGCTGCTCTACGACCCAAAAGAGCCCCCAAGCTTCTTTTCTGCACGCTGGAACTCTCACACCAACCCAGACCTGGCCTTCGCCGTATGCCGCAGCAACGACCTGAAACCGGAGAGACGTGTCTTGGACAAGTTCCCTCGTTCACACCACCGGCCATCCATCATCAAAGTACCATCACTAGTACAGCCGGTAGCTGGCAAACCGGTCAGGAGATGGAACTTCAGGAAGGCGAACTGGCAGACGTTTATGGCGGAAACAGAAAGAAGAACAGCTGGTCTCCTGGACCCAGAAGCAGATGATGTGGATGCTGCATACGCCGCCTACTGTGAAGTCCTCCTAAGGGCAGCAAAGCACAACATCCCGCGTGGCTACAACAAGAACTACATCCCGGGCTGGGATGAGGAGTGCAGCTGCCTACTGCGCCAACACCAGCAGGCGAGCTCCAGGGAAGAAATGGACGCAACAGCAACAACCCTACTGCAGAAGCTGGACGACACCCGAAGGGCCAGGTGGACTGAAGTCGTGGAATCTATCGACTTCACCCACTCTAGCCGGAAGGCGTGGCAGACTATCAACCTGCTCTCGGGGAGAAAAACAACACCCCGCAGGTGTCCAGTCACAGCAGATGCCATTGCTTCCCAGCTCCTGAAAAATGGCCGCTTCCCTGATGCTGACAAAAACTTCACACGACTGACCTCGGGTGAGGTATCATCTCTCTCCAGGGCAGCTAGCGCCGATGCTAACCTCTCAGGAGACTTCACAGCAGCCGAACTAAGTGCAGCAATTAACAAACTGAAGCCGGGCAAGTCACCAGGTCGAGACAATATCCACCCAGAGTTTGTCATACACCAGAGTGAAAGAACATCTCACTGGCTATGCTCGTTCTTCTCATCATGCTTCTGGAGGTCCAAGCTCCCAAAGACCTGGCGCCGTGCTTCCGTCATAGCAAGGCAGCACAAGAGCTGCTACAGTCTATCCCTGAGGACTTGTCCAGAGACGCCTGGCTGGCAGCATCCTGGAAACAGACGTGGGAGACAGCTGGGCCCTCCCGCATCCTACGATACATCCGGGACCCAGGAGACGGGGTAAAAGGAGAAGACATGCCACGCCATCTATGGACCTTGCTGAACCGTCTGCGCTCTGGTGTTGGACGCTTCAAGTCATCTCTGAAGATGTGGGGCCTATCGGACAGTGCGGCATGCGAGTGTGGCGAGCTTGAACAGACTGCCGAGCACATAATCACCGGCTGCCCCCTATACAGCCCACCCTCAGAAGCTGGCCTTTTCGACATAGGACCGGAGACGAGGGCGTGGCTGCACGACACTGAGCTGGCCATCTGATGATACACGAAAGAAGAAGAAGAAGATCTTCTCAAGAGAAATGCCCTGCCTGAAATGCCCTGCCTAGAATGTTCTGTCTGTATAAATTCAGTTCTGTTAAAGTAGCATTTTGAATGACTGTTGATTGAAGCCGGAGGCTTAATTACACCGCGGCACGCAAACGTAAACTAACCTTCCACTAGTCTCCCACAGTCCAGGGATCTCTGCTTGAAATGTGATTACAATATTCAATTTTGTAGGTTTTTATCATCATTGCTGTCGGCTTTCATAAGCTAAGCACTACTTAGCTTGTCTAATACAAATAATTTAATTAAACCAATGTATTTTTTGAATGTCTGGACTATGTCCCAGTTTCTATATTCAGAAACATTTCAGTATTGTTATGCTTTTTGTGAGAAAATATATATATAATAATCTTGGCAGCATGTAGGCTATTTTTTTTAATGAAGAAGTTCCTTAACCAAAACTCTTGAATAACTGGCATCCTTGAAAGTAATATGTCCTGTGTGTTCTGCCAACTCCAGTAAAGTATTTGTACACACGCAGTTCAATTTAAGGGGAAATCCAAAGTTTCGCAGTGGGAATTTCGGGTATTAGCTGTGGCTGCCTTCAGGCAAAATGTCTGCCACTGATTTTCAACAGGAACTGCAAAATTTTCAGAACAATCATACCTTCATTAAAACACGACAGGCAGAACTATCTTTCAATTATAGACACAGAACACTCCGTTTCAATTTTTCCAAAAATAAATAAATTGTGGACACAATGTACCACGCTGACAGCACTAGCATCGTTAAGTAAAGCACAATCTTAATTCCGCTACTGTCACATGTGCGCTATTCACCAAACACACACGCACTCGCACAAGCACACGCACACACACTCACTCGCACAAGCACTCGCACTTGCACATACACACACACACACACGCACGCACGCACGTGCATGCATGCACACACACACACACACACACACACACACACACACACACACACACACACACACACACACACACACACACACACACACACACACACACACACACACACACACACACACACACACACACACACACACACACAGCAGGCCCAATACTAATATGAGCCTCCTGATTATACCCGTCAGCGCTCTCTCTATTTAGCCTTACTCAGAACTATGATGGTACACACTTGATGTTCACAGCAAATGATAAAGAAAATGGTTCTAGCTCTACATTAAAACAAAAAATGGCTCAATTCTTCAAACTCCATAGCCTTGCGACTGCACTGCTACTGCTACTGCTACTACTAATGTTACTACTGCAGCTACTGCTACTGCTGCTGCTACTGCAGCTACTGCTGCTACGACTGCAGCTACTGCTGCTACTACTGCTACTAATCTACTCTACTACTACTATTAATCTAATGATTACGTGGGTACAGGTATTTCTATGATAGAAACAGCAGACTTGCTTAGGCCTAGACCATGTTGAGATAGTTTTTTTTGTCTAAAATCGTCCAATTTCAACTCATGGCCGATCTAGCGGTGCTTCCCTACTTAATGGACAATCAGATACTAAATCCAAAGTCTTCAAACTCCTGATACCTGACAGCTGGCCAGATGTGGGAAAGAGGGGAAATGAGAACCATGATTTCAGAAACTCTGAGCTCACCACACAAAGTTACGCCTGGTTCTGATAGCATCAACCACCATTGACCTGAGATGGTTGCTCAGCACATCATTCTGTGTTCGTCTATATTATATCGACTCAGATCGCAGATCATTCCAATTATTTGGATCTTATTTGTCTGTAACTAAAACTCTGTGAATCTCATCGCTTCACATGAGATGAGTAAACCATCGGAAATCAAAGACCGCATTTGCCGCGGCGGTGGGAATTTCTTCTCCTCGCTGAAAATGTAAACATTTAGTGGACGCGCAGCTAAATTATCCTCCGAGGGTGTGGCAAGTTTGGCTCAAAATGGCTTCCCCTCCATGGAACAAAACGCATGCAGCTCTTATCAGTTTAATCGAATCCCAGAGGAGTTTAATACTCTTAGGTTTCCATGGGTAAACAGTGTGCAAGTCAGAGAGGTCATTGCCATGTTTATTTTACCACCGTGTCGCTGCACAGTGGAAAGGTAGACAGCCCTGACAAGCATATCTGCTGAGTCAAGGTTAATGAATACACACACATTCACTTTCCATGAATGGCTGCCCAACTGGTAATGCTTAACCCTCCTGTGACATTCGGGGTCAAATTGACCCATTTCAAAGTTGAAAATCAAGGAAAAAATACTTTAAAAAAACATTTTTGTATGAAACTTCTTCTGCTTACATTAATTAGTGCAATAAACATGTAAAATTAAAATGGTTCATGTAATGTATTTGCAACCCCCCCCTGCATGTTTATATCACAGAGACTTGTAACCGGGTCAATCGGACCCGGCAGTGAAAGTGGAGGCTAAAAGGGGTCAGAAGTGCAAATGTGATACATATTGGTCTTGCCTACTCCCTCCCATACATACATACATACACACATACATACACACACACACACACTGCCCTTGTGGGCAGCAGTGGAGCATGAGCAGTCATGCTCAGTAGTGTCCAGCAGGGGGCACTCATTCTTGTAGTGGCTGACCAGCTCGTATTGGAAGGAGGCAGCACATGTCTAAAATTGTCAAAATCAGTTTTGCAGTGTTTATATAGCTGTTGTGGAGGATATCATGAAGCCTTGTTCCAAAAAAAAACTAGATGGTAGTTATTATATAATTTTAACTTGAAACAGGTCACGGCGGACCTGAGTACCAAAGCATTTAGAGAGACCTTCAGAATTGTCTAAAATGGTCAAAATCAGTTTTGTAGTGTTTATATAGCTGTTGTGGAGGATATCATGAAGCCTTGTTCCAAAAAAACTAGATGGTAGTTATTATATAATTTTTAACTTGAACAGAAGAGGTGTCATCTTTATTTATCAACATCACCTGATGGAAAAAAAAAAAAAAGAAAAAAGTGGAAAATGCAAAACATAATTTTAAAAATGGTATGTTATGCAAAACTAATGTATTTTATATCTAGGTTTTTCCAATGTACAGAAAAATGTGTTTGAATGTGTATTTTTTGTGAAAAACGAGTGAATTATCCTAATGGAACCATGATCTGTGAGAGGTGAATAACACAATTCCACTAAATATTGATTGAATTGATAGTAATAAGAGGTACAAACAATGTTTATCAGGATTTTGGGGTTTCTGAAAATTTTTGGATAATTAAACATGCCAATGATATTCCTGGGTCAAATTGACCCAGGAATATCTTGGCTGTCACAGGAAAACAAACAGTGCACCTAACAAATAAAACACATTTTGAAAAGGGGGAAGTATGTTGTAAGTATATTTAACCAGGTTCCCCATTTGTGGAAATGTTGCTGGTGGGAACCCTTGTTAACACCAAACAGCACTACTGCTTGTATGCAGCCTGTCTTTCCACTGAGACTGTATTAGTTCATTTGCATCAAATTACCTTTCTTTCTGATCTGATTTTCAAGACTGGTCACGCCCACTAGTTATTTGTGGAAATCTGTTTTAGAGGGGTGGGGGTTTTGATGCAGTTGGTGGACAATTGGGGAGACAGTCAAGGCAGGGTCTAATCGCTCAACAAAGTAAAAATGACCATTGCTAAATACAATGGTCTTCTGTTATCTTTGTGTTGAATCCACTGTTATTTTTTATCGTATGTTTTAGATTGTCAGGGCTCTTGAATTGTCAAGCGAGGGAACTCAAAATGAGTTATGAAGATTATTTTCTGTTCACTCGTTTATTTCCATTCTTCCAGCAACCCCACAGTAAAACATTTTCAGTTTAATATTATTGATAAAGGATAGTAGGCCTGTCCTATTTACGATGGCAAAAAACAAATAAGGCTATGCGAATTGTTTTTTTTCAGTTATGAACTCAAATCGTATTTTTCAAAGATGTAAATAGATATAACTCACCTGGATACACATATGGATTTATCCATAACTCACCTGGATGGATACACATATGGATTTATGCAATGACTTGGCTGAATAACTCTTGTTAAGTGGGTTGACAAAATGTGTTTCTGACCATAAGATGCGTCTCTGCTTCCCTCCCAGGGTGATACAGGCGAGGACATGAGCTCGTGCTCTGGTGCAATACATGAATCATCCACTAGAGCAGGGGTCTCCAATCTTATCCGAGAAGGGCCGGTGTGGGTGCAGGCTTTTGTTGTAGCCCTGCACTAACACACCTGATTCGACTAATGAAGGTCTCGATTGAAGACCACGATTGGTGGATTAGTTGAATCAGGCGTTTTAGTTCTGGGCTAGAACAAAAGCCTGCACCCACAGCGGCCCTTCTTGGATAAGATTGGAGACCCCTGCACTAGAGCAAATGATCAAATATTTCCAAGACCGCATTGCAGGGCATAAAAAATTAAAAAAACATGGCAAATGTGTCATGTATGTGGTCTTACACTAAGGGCATCTGTACAGAGCCCTTAAACACATCTCAGAGCACTTTGGAGAGGAGAAATCATCCAAGCCCCCTGCCACCATTGCACCTGATTCTTTGTGCTAACTGAAACCACTATTAGGAGGGAGATTGGAATTTAACTGGAATTGTTGAGTCACTTGCCTGATGAGCCGGGAATATATCCACTATAATAATAACAATAACAATATTGACTATAGACTTTCCTCCTTGGGGAACACAGCTAATTCTGCATTGCCCAGAGGGACTACTAGGAATTCTATCCAGACCATGGGGCTCATCACTGCACTGAGACCCACAGCTGGATAACGCACACAATCTTACCCGTGTGGGCCGGTGTGGGTGCAGGCTTTTGTTGTAGCCCTGCACTAACACACCTGATTCGACTAATGAAGGTCTCGATTGAAGACCACGATTGGTGGATTAGTTGAATCAGGCGTTTTAGTTCTGGGCTAGAACAAAAGCCTGCACCCACAGCGGCCCTTCTTGGATAAGATTGGAGACCCCTGCACTAGAGCAAATGATCAAATATTTCCAAGACCGCATTGCAGGGCATAAAAAATAATAAAAACATGGCAAATGTGTCATGTATGTGGTCTTACACTAAGGGCATCTGTACAGAGCCCTTAAACACATCTCAGAGCACTTTGGAGAGGAGAAATCATCCAAGCCCCCTGCCACCATTGCACCTGATTCTTTGTGCTAACTGAAACCACTATTAGGAGGGAGATTGGAATTTAACTGGAATTGTTGAGTCACTTGCCTGATGAGCCGGGGAATATATCCACTATAATAATAACAATAACAATATTGACTATAGACTTTCCTCCTTGGGGAACACAGCTAATTCTGCATTGCCCAGAGGGACTACTAGGGAATTCTATCCAGACCATGGGGCTCATCACTGCACTGAGACCCACAGCTGGATAACGCACACAGTCTAGCCCAGGGGTGGGCAATCTTACCCTGTGTGGGCCGGTGTGGGTGCAGGCTTTTGTTCCAACTGAACAGTGACACACCTGATTCCACTAATCAAAGCCCTGATTGAAGACTTTGATTAGCTGATTAGTCAAATCAGGTGAGCTACTGCTCGGCTGGAACAAAAGCCTGCACCCACACCGGCCCACACAGGGTAAGATTGCCCACCCCTGGTCTAGCCCCTGAGCTGGACTATTTCTAAAATGTGCAAACTAATTCAGCTAGGGCCTTCAATCTATCAGGAGACAATTACCGGTGAATCCTGTTCCATGACAAAACACAACAAAATGGTTCAGTATGTCGAATATGCATTCAGCTATGCTTTTTAAGGGATGCGGAGGATATGATCACTTTGTACCACAGGTTTTTGTACCCACAAGTATTTAATTTGATGTATTTCCACTAAGACATCCATTCCTTCAATGGCTTGGCACAGCACCAACACGTAGTGCTTTCATCTTCAAAAACCGTTCTGCTAAAAAGCACAGTAAATCCTTTAGGGAGTGGCAAGCCACGTTTTATAATAATCAGCAAAAAAGGTGTGTTGACTTAGCTGAAAATTCACATAAAACTCATAAAAGAACACCCACACACGCACGCTACGGTTCGCACAGACATAATATGGGCTGGATGACAGAACTGTCTACAAATGTTTGCAATATTTTTAAAGGTGGTTTGACAGACTACTGTGTGCAAAGTGGAGTGCAACCGATTAAAATACTTGAAAAACTTAAAAATCCTCAATGACATCTCGTTAGAACGCAGATGGATCTGCTTACAAATGAACCCAGTCTGGTGAGGTTTAATGGATTCCGTGCGCGTGGAGGACATTGAAAATGTTCACGTTACAGCGGCGTTAGATCACGTTCCGATCCATCCAACACGGCAACCAACGTGTGCTGACTCACAAAAAACACTGAAATGTTGACCACTTAAATCGTTTGTTTGCATTAATATAAAATTGTGATATTGAAATGAAAAATAGTACATTGCTGGAAATGTATTCGTTAGATGCAAACACTTTACAGTTATGCTACCCTTGCATGAAGTTGTTAAAATGATGACGACATTCAAGAATCCAACACGATCAGAGAAATGGCTCGGTTAACGTTACTATTTGTCCTGGGTCAAAGGGAAACATTTGATTTGTACTCACTCGAGATTAACGCTGTGATCTGCGGAGCTACGTAGCAGCCCGTGTTAGCTCAAGCATCAACTGCGATTTGGCGAAGTTAATTTACTTTAGCAAATGCTTACATGCAACGTTAGACATATAAACAGAGTAGCCTATATATGCACACAAATTTAAAATAAATTACGTTCAAATAATCAGTCGATAAAATGTGTAATAACAAGTAGCCTAATGTTTAGCAACATGAGGAAATGAGAAAGTTAGCGAGTAAACTGCAGGCGATGAGTTGTTTAGTTACTGTCGCTACCACCAGACGCTACTGCTGTGATGAAGTTCACTTACCTGCCGAGCTCTTTGCCGGGGATAAGACTGTAGTGTTCATTAAACGGCTCCTTCTTGATCGGTGTTTTTATCTCAGAAAGTAGCCCGGAGCGAGAGGGAGTCGGTTCGGCACCGCGACACCGTGAGCGGCTCCTGGTGTTGGAACTCCGGGGGCATTCAGGGATCATCGCGCCGGTTCGGTCCAATCGAACTAAAAAACGGGTCCTGTCTTTCAAAAACACTGTGCGCCCGGGACTAGCGATTTATACAAAACCAATGCACTTTAAACCTTCACCAACTAGTTAGCGAGAAATATCGAAACTTGGACGCATTTCTTTCTAAACTTGTAACACTTGCTTTCGTCTTCTTTGACATTAGTTCACTAAACTACGACCTGGACAAGAGGACCACAACTTCGACTGAGTGGAGATGAGTGGTCTGATTCCCTCCAACGGTCTGAGCGCAGCTGCGGCCAGACTGCCACCGTCACCATGGAAACGCTCCTGAGTGACGGTCCATTCCGACTGAGAGGGCGGAGCCACAACACTACTCCACAAACCCGAGTCAAATCTGCTGCCTGCAACCGACTCCATACCAGCGCCTTATTCGCTTTAAATAACTTTGTTACTGTCGGATGGATGAACACAATGAGTCACGGAGCAGCCGTCTGTTCGTGTGAGGAGTTGTAGGCTATAATAACTCCTCAGGGATCCGCAGAACACTTTCATTACATTACATTTACATTTTAGGCATTTAGCAGACGCTCTTATCCAGAGCGACTTACAGTTTACATTTCTTTACATACAATCTATTTATATAGCTGGATATTTTTACTGAAGCAATTCAGGTTAAGTACCTTGCTCAAGGGTACAATGGCAGTGTTCCACCTGGGAATTGAACCAGCAACCTTTGAGTCCAGTTCCCTAACCACTACACTACCCTGCCGGCCAAACTAAGTTAACGTCAGGCACATCTTTAGCGGCTTTGCGCAACTGGAATAATACTGTAACATTACTTTGGATGTACACGGGATGCTCCGATAATTGGCACACTGCCACAAAATATACTTTGCACTTAGTTTAAATTTCCCTTCATATTCTTGTTGGATTTTACATTTTGAGGCATGCTTCCAAGCTGAAAATATTTCTCCTGACTGCTGTTGGCGTGTATGAGAACTCACTGCGCCCTCTACTGGTGAAAAATGAACCGCAGTAATTCATATAATGCACAATAAGGGCCAAGTTTAGGCAGTTGTGTTACAGTCCAATCCGGGTTATGCGGGTTTAAATTAGCTGTTTGTAATAAAAATAGAGTTTGTGATCATTTCTGTAGAAAACCCACAGGTTTTTAACTCTGCTCAACCACAATTCAAATAGTTACAGCATAATAATATTCACGATATAGATAGCTAGCATAATTTGTTCAACACCGTATAAAATGAACCAGCTTCAGGAAAGATTGGCTGAAGAAGTTCGAAGGTACAGGAGTTTCCCTCCTTTCATGAAAGCTTTACCGACCTTGTTCAATACATTTTACGCCTACTAGTGTACAGAAGTGTAAGGACACCATGTCATGCAGAAGTATACATTGCGGAGTGCTCTGCGACGTGTTGCAGAGGATGTCGCGTCGCTTTACGCTGAAGCATGTAGAGGCCGAGGGATAAACCTCAACCTCAGCGGGCTGTGATAGGAAGCCGAGGGCCGATAACCCGGAAGTGTTTCTACATATAACTGCACAGCTCTGGGTGGGTTATTCCATGGGTTAGCTCCTAGTATAATTCCTAATAATAACAATGATTAATCCTGGCCCTAAACATACGAGTTAAAAAAATAAAAGTAAAACATGGAAATATTTACTATCAGTTCGAATCTCTTTCACTCCTCTGTAGGAATGAGAGGGTGAGGGAGACCGCATCTCCAGCCGCCCGTGACTCTGTCCAGGAGATGGGGACTGCACGGTCATATCAGGATTACCAAGTGGCCTGTGTGTGAGATGAACTTCTTTCAACATGTTGCGTGTCCACCATTTCTGACACCACAGCTCTGTCTACGCTCCATCGCTCCTCATTTAAGGATTTACGTATTTCTGCAGGACAAACACACGCTTTCTCCACGCAACCGGTCCTCGAGTCCTGCGCATTCTCTCCAGGCTTTTAATCGGCAATGCATTTGAGACTTAAACCTCGTTGTTTTCTGGGAGTTCACACGGAAACGCCCCTTTAATTGGTCGAGTCGAGTGCTCGCCTACCCAAAAAACAAAGTCAACCAAGTCCAAGCGGTGCATTACAAAGTGATTGTTTATTGACATTCGTCTACGAGGAGTGATATGATTAGATAAAGCACAGCCTGAGAATTAAGTGACCTGCCATTGAAACCAAAGCGAATTAGCCTTCTTAACAAACTTCCCTGCCCTGGGAGGGAAAGCCTGCTTTAAACAAGAAAATAAACATTAAGACAAAAGCAAAGGCCTGCCCCCCCCCTCCCCCCCTCCATAAAGGACTCCCCCAACACACACATTCATTTTTAAAGGTGTAGAATACATTCTTCGAAGAAGAATCTAAACATTCTAAACAAGGTTTTAAGCACATTTTTTAAATCCAACGTTTATACGTTTTTCAATGATCAGTTTACAACACATTTTTCCGATCTTGATTCAAAAATTAATTGTGTGTTAGTACTGATGTCATTTAGCAGAGCACACATGGCAAGAGCGATATAAATAATTTAAATAGATAAATATTTTCCAAATCCAACTGAATAGAAATATATTAATAAATTAATCAAAGTTAAATATGACGATGGACTAAACTTGCAGATAGTTACACAGATACAGCATATCTGGCTTTCTCAGATTGACTCTTTTTCTGAAAGCTCTGATTTCAAATATATCGTTTCATAACTTTTGTAAATACACTGTCCCGCTCTGTTAGTCTGCTAAAGGTCACGCAAACGGTTCAGGCCATCAAGCGAAATATTAACATGAATATCACCTCAGAAAAAAAGCCTCGTGGCAGTTCTTCTGGAAACACATTTCTGTCACATATTATTCTCTAGCAGACACAGTCTGCGTCTACTGGTATGGAATGCAATTCCAAGTTCAACACATTAAACAGGAAACTCGCAGGCAAACCTTCCAACCTCGACACGTAGCATAAGTGTGAAACCAAACTACTGCAGGAAGAAACTGTCTCATATGAACTGAACAAAATCAAAGGAAACAGAGAACTGTATTATCACAGCGTGTGAGAAACAGTTAGAGACAGAATGAGCCTGCAGATGCTTTGCCCTCCTAGGAAGCATCTAAACCAGGAATAATAGAAATCAAAAGATAATTCAGACCAGATCTTTTTTTTGTGTGTGGAATCAATCACAAGGCCAAAGGTCACAGAGGAACACAATCTGCTACTAGCACCTGTACAGTATACACAGTGGCCCTGTTACAGTATGCATAATGGCAAGAATATAGGGTAGCAGTACTGAGGACCGATTGTGTATTGAACTCCTTTTTGATTTATACTCTTTCTGAATAATTAGTAATGTATCCAATTTACTGGCAGAGGAAAGATTGTCTCTATTCAATCTATCCACAATGTGCATTTTCTTTAGCTTCAAGAATGGGATTAAAGAAAACAACAATTTGTCCTTTCTTACCAAATACATTGAGTTTGATTAAGGATTTGAAATAAAAATGATAACACTTATTTACATTTGTTATTTAAAATTCCTTGAAATGTACATTGCATTATATTGCACAAAGATTCGATTCTGCATTTTCTTTTCATAATCTTTCTTCTGTGACTTTTCCTTTGTTTGCACTAGTTGATTGCTACAATGATTTTAAGAAATGGGGAAAAAAAAGTTCATATACAGGTTAATCTCAACAACGATCCAAACACCTTCCCATCAACAATGCAAATAAAAAACAATAAGCATTCCCTTTCAAAAGCATTCCACTTAATACACAATAATATTGCAAAAACATGACAATCTTTACAAAACAACATTCAAATTATTCCCAGCCTAAATGTGTTTCTAAAAATAAGAAACCTTTTTACATTACCTTTAAAATAAAAAAGGATTATCAAAAAAGAAAGAAAAATGTAAACGTTCATAATTACATTAAACATGTTTTTTTTCTCTATTTAAAAAAAAATTCTGATATCAGAGAAGTAAAGGGGGAGCTTCTGGTTCTTATAGTCTCCCATGAGAACATCTGAACCGTCATTTCTGTCTGTTTTGTTGTGCCTTAACATTGTCTGCCTGAACATTGTATGTCTGCCTGAACATTGTAGTCACTGTGCACACTGTATCCTTAGAAGTCTCCTTCAAGGACACAATTCAATCAAACCTTTACATATTTAAAATAGTTTATAGTCTGGTTTATTTACAATTCATTTAACTGTAAACATATCATTGAAAGAGCCAGAGCAGGTAAGACAGCAAGGGAGCACATTTCCATGGCCAGCTGAAATATATAAGCTTGAAGTAGAAAGTGACATATCTGTTTCTAACACCCACGACTCTCCGCATTACATGTAGTTAATAATAGTTCAAGCAGAGATGTCAATGATGATCCACAACGATGCCATTGGACCCAGAGAAGAGATCCTTCACATGAGTCAGTAATCTGATCACTAGTTGAGCCGGTAATCTGTCCCCTCTGTGGTTATGACTTCCTCAGTGAGAATCAGAGTCACGCTGCTGGGGTGATGCTTTCTGCTGTAACCTCTCCTCGCCAAGACAACTGACAAGGGCTCATATCGGGGTTATTTTGGAGTTATTTCTGGTGTGAATATGACCAGTCTCAGGATTAAATGACATTAGATGTTTAAGAGTACTATACTGCTCTAGGGTTATTCAGAATTTCTTTCTTTGCTCTTCTCTCTGACAGAATATAATCCATTCTCTTCACAAAGTCACCGCAGGATTGCTTAAGGAGCCAGTGACCTTGCTGTACCTGCCCTGCCTTCATTTACAGTTTATATTTGAAACAATTATTAGTGAAAGAAAGAATCCCAGTCCTACTGTGGGGACCGGACCCCCAAGGTGACCCCTGGGGGTCGCCGAGCTGTAAGAGCGCACCTCTCTATCAACATGCTTTTGCCACATGACCACACGCTATGCTCTAAAACAGTCATTTCTGAACAATTTCAAAAGCCATTGCCAAAATATAGAATGTACACGTTACAAATATTTATTTTGCAAATAAAGATGTCTGTATTCTTTTGGTACAGAAATGGCAAAAAAAGACGGTTGTTTGGTTTGTAGTGACTGAACGATGTTCTGCAGCCGTTTGGTGTAATGTTCTGGAACGGTTGAGGAGGAGAGACGAGGGGTGGCAGGCGCATCCAGGCGCGGAACAGGCTGGAGTCAGGTATCTGCTATTGCATACATCTTGGTTTGTGCAAGCCCCCTCAGAATGTACAATACATCATGTGAGTTAGACATGCATACACTTCATATACATATTGTAAAAAAACAACAAAAAACAATCATTGTCTTTTTGAAAAATCATATTCGTGTGTAAAAAGGGGAATTTGTTTCCAGTCACCAGACTGGGTGAAGTGCACAGGCTCACTCCAGGCCAAAGGTGCTGGTTTCCTCCACGGCGATCAGCAGCTTGTCGTAGAGCATGGTGTAGGATGGGTATGGGGGCAGGTCCAGCCTGTTGAAGCACGTGTGGGCCCTGGAATAGAACAGACATGCGTCACAAAGCGGGAGCCGCATTTTCACACACAACCGAGAGAGGCAGAAGAGGGTCTGGGGCCCATCTATCCATTGCTGCCCATGCAGCGTTAATTTGGAAACTGACCATAGAATTCCACCTCAGCGATACTGTAGATGTGTGGGATTTTTAGCTGGAGATTCAACACTGTGAGCAATAAGGCAGTAGTATTTCCAACGTCCGGCTGTGAAAGACACGTTCACGCGGACAGCCCTGTCGGGAGAAAGTACACTGCAGATAAAAGTGCAAAGAGCTTCACTTTCTGCTGTTTTGTGTGTGTGTGTGCGGGGGGGGACAGGCAAACACATTTATCTGTGGTTCAGGTCATGTGACATTCCCAGTGGATACCAGCGTCCTGTGGCTCTCTCACCTTACCACTATTTACCCCCACCTCGCCGACACAGCACTACACAATGATAAACATCGTGTGTTTCCCTTTCACACACTGCAGTGGAACGGTGGCTGTTTTTGCTGACATGTTTCACTCTGGATGAAGTGTTCTCTTGTTTGCTAAGCAGAAGGTCCTCTACCTCGACCTCAAGGTGAAAACAACACAGCACACTATGCCAAAACATGTCCTAGGACAACGTACCCAACGCTAATGAGCTCTGCACCTCCAGTATATTAAAGTACACTCCGCTTGAGGAAATTAATTGTAAAACAATTAGAGGCTTGAACAGAGCAAACACATTTCCATGTAGCGCTCTGTCAGTAACACTGAGAACTACAGCACAGACATCATGAGTTGGGGTCGGGGTCTCCCCTCCTCAGGAGAAACAGCTGGCAGCGATGGGTTTAAGCTTAAGCTCTGGTTTCTCAGGTCTCCCTCACAAGGTCACTGAATGAGCCGCTGTCACTAGAGAGACACGTGCCTTCCCCCCTGAAGGGCACCAACTCTCCTCTCCTACGTATGTGGCCTGCAGTGAGGAATGTGTGTGTGTTCTTAACACGTTGTGATCCCAGTTCAGGCATGGGCCGGCCTCACAGTGGTCAGACAGCACAGCAGAACCGCTGATTCCAAACAGGGGGGAACGGTTCCACATAAGAGGCGCTAAACACGTTCATGTGTACGTTTCTGTGACATCGTGATGGCGTTCTTCTGTTTGTGCGTTATTAAAATCACATTAGAGGCATAACAGGAAAATATGTTTCCAGTTTCACGTATCTGTGCAAATCAAAACACTACATAATTTTTAAATGCAATCTAAAAAACAAACAAAAAATACTTGGGAGTTAAGTTTCCTCATATGCATTGATGGGTTTTTCACCGTGTAAAATATTTATATATTATATATTAAGTATATAAGTTTGGAAGCCTCCTGCTAACAACTCCCATTAAAAATGTACCACTTTTGCAGCACTTTTGTACCACATTGTTGGCAATGTACAGACCAGTCTGAGTGGTCTTAAGTCTTAAAAGTGTAGCTTAGTATTTTAGCACACTGTAAAAATGGCCACGTGGGCCCTTGATTTCTGTCACCCTCTTGGTTTGGTGGTTAATGATTTTGCTTTGACCACTTAGTTTTTCCCTGATAGCTATTCTGTGTTTCTGTAGACAGAGAAGGCCTCCTGTCACACAGCTGGCCCTGCCTCAATGGCAGCTTTGAATTCCCTGCTCTTCAGAGGTACTGTACTCTAGTCGTAATGAATGTGGTCCCAGAGGCCCCACATGCGTGTAAATGAGCGGCTGCATGTTTTCACATCTGAAGGCTAAGAGGTGCGGCCTCAGAGCTTGTTCGGCGTTTTTACAACCTGTGACAAATTAATGGATGTTAACTCCATAAACAACGTTAAACCCTCGAGCTGAAAAAGTGTTCAGAACTCAACCCTCACCCCCCACGCCAAATCCTACCAGCTGTTGGGTGGGGAAAGAAATAGTAAATGGGTTACATCGTTTACAAATAGGAATAGATTCAGTTGCGTGCACATTTATGACAAAAGGCTACAGAGCAAACAGGAAGCCAATTATACCTTCTATTTATTTAGATTAACCCTCCCCATGAACTCGCCGCCCGTCTCTACGGGGCAAGCGATGATGACTACCATGTATTAATGCACATCTTGTAAGTCGCTCTGGATAAGAGCGTCTGCTAAATGCTTAAAATGTAAAATGGAAATGTGATGATCCGTCTCCTTCGAGACAGAACTCACCGACCACCCTTTCTGGAGACTCCCTTACGTACATCACGCGAGTTTGTGCCGACCGCCCTCTCCCATCCCCCAGGAGCGGACAGACAAACGCCGCCCCCGATCGGGGCTGACGACGAGGGCTGGTGTGATAGAGACGGGTTTCGAACCGCATACCTGATCAGACCAGCCAAAATACGGTGTGTTAGATCGCTACGCTATCCGCCACCCCTGTAATCATAAACAATCAGTACCAATAACTTGACCCTATTAGCTAATAGAGCTCCCAATGTAAAACATCACAGGGCCACATTTATCATGCGAGGTCCAGCATTATCTACATTTACAAAAATAAACTTTCATTCTCGGACGGTTGTGTTTTCGATGTCGATCGGGGGATTTCAAAAGGAAATAAAGAGCTGCCCTGTACCAAACTCAAAATCAGTTCCAGCTTTTAAAACATTATCATATAATATTAGTTCCACCCAGAGACTGTGATAGCCAAGACTGTTGCGCATATTTATCTACATGTATTACCTTCTGGGCCTGTGACACACCATGCTCTATGGACATCAGTGTACAAACAAAGTTCCCTTTCGACCAGATGAAAATCTGAGCCTACACAGAGAATATGCAGAATAAGACAGGCCACAATTCTAGAAAAACGTTCACTCAGGTTCCCGATATATCGTACATATTTGCTTTCTGCGTGTTTGCAATTCAAACAACATCTTGCAGCAATTTTATCCCCAATTACATACCCAGCTCATTTACTTACCCATGTAAGGAATGTGTATAAAACAGCCCATTGTGGTTTCTCTGTATCCCCCCACCCTCTCAGAAAATAAAATATGTCATTGTTTGTTTGTTCATTTGTTCTATGTGGTGACAGACTTTATTTCCTCCTTTTTTAAATATTCTTGTACAGTAACGTTTGGTTTCTACAGCACAACTTATACCATTAGTCTTTTTAAATATACTCAAAAACGTAATGGCCAAACATGGTACAATAGAGACGTCGTTGAACACCTCACAGTTTGGAATGGAAGAATATGTTAATAGTATACACATAATGAACACAACTGAACACAGGGCCAGTGAACAGAAAAACAGCCATCCTCTGGGCCAGAGACACACAGAGTGGAGTGGTGGTGAACGTTTTGTGCACATAAATCTAGATCACAGTATTTCTGCGGACCACAGGAGAACGCAAACATGCAAGGAGTCACGCGAGGATTGTGTCACTGGGCAGAATTGTCCTGACAGGCAGAGTTCCTCTCTGAGGGAACACTTCCCCTCACACCACATATTAGAAGGGCAATGGCACATTTGACAGTAGTGTCACACATTTCTTTCACACCAATCCACATTGTTCAGTGGGATAGCATATAGGATATTTTGGCAGATATTTCATGAAGAAAAAAAGGTTTAAGCCATTCCGTTTATGAGCTGGCTGACTATTAAACCAAGATTCATATCTTTTGGGAATTTTTATACATATTAAAATGTCCATTTTTTATTTTCCCTAATTAGCAAGATGGGCGCAGGGGGAAGCAGCATAATAAGAAATGATTTGATATTTATCCCAAAATGGCTACAGTAGCTACAGATGCCCCAAAAAACATCCAGCTTTTTGAGATTCATGCTCTGCACCATGTCTGAGGACTATACGACAAAGTGTGTTCTTCCTTTCAGTATGAGAGCAGGAGAAGCAGAGCTGGAATGTGCCCTCACCTGGGTAGAGAGGTGATCTTGCCCCACTGAGAGAAGGAGATATGAATGAATTCATGAATTCATGAATATTGGATTTATATAGCCCCTTTTTTCCAAGGAACACAAAGCACTTTACAATGATAGGGGCAGCTCACCTCAACCAGCACCAATGTGCAGCACCCACCTGGGTGAACGTGACGGCAGCCATAGTGCACCAGTACAAGCTCACTACACATCAGGTACACAGTGGAGAGGAGAGGAGGGAGGGAATGAATCAATTACATGTGTATATATATATATATATATATATATATATACAGTATATTGTCTTGGTTGGGAATTTGGCCAGGACACCGGGTTAACACCCTACTCTTTTATGACCACAGAGAGTCAGGACCTCGGTTTTTACCATCCCAACCAAACAGCAGACATGTAGATATACCTGTGCTGTAGAAGCAGAGCTGCCCTCACCTGGGTAGAGAGGTGATCTTGCCCCACTTCTCGATGCAGAATCGGCGCAGGCCGTTGCTGCCCCTCAGGGCGGCGAACCCCTCATAGGGCACGCTGGACGTGCCTGTCACAAACTGCAGCAGCCGCAGCCGCTGCTCATTGTTGAAGCGCTCGACCGCTCCCCAGAACCACCGGATCACAATGTGCCCATCGTGGAACCCTGCAAAGACAATATTTATTTATATTTTAAATATTTTGTTTCAGATTTTATCCCATTTTCTCCCAACTTAGTAGCCAATTACACCCTCTATTTTTCATGTCAATCCCCCCTTCGTATTGTGAGTTCGCTGCGCTACCGCAGTACCCTGAGACCGGCAGTGACAAAGACGATGTACTGCCTCCTCCGAGCCAGCACTCGCCAAGCCGTCGACTGTAACTCTGGTACACTAGAGCCACTCCTATACGCAGGGAGCTCATATCGGCTTCCCTGCCCTCCGTGGGGCGGACAGCCAATTACCGCCCCCTAGTGGCACTCCTGACCAGAGCTGATACTGCTGGCAGTCTATTTTTAACTATGTGAAGGTGACATCGACTAAGCCCTTTTTACGATGTGCTAAAAAACTAAGTTACACTTTTAAGACTTAAGACCGCTCAGGCTGGTCTGTACATTGCCAACAGGTGCAAAATTGCTCCAAAAGTGCAAAATATTTAATGTGAAGCAGGAGGCTTCCAAAACTCCCAGCAGACAGCAGTGTTTTAGAATGCAGACGCAGAATTTTTGCTCCACAGAAGATTTCCGTACAAGACAGGCTGTAATTGAGAGCGTGAGACTAACAAATTGATGTTTGCTTTACAGGCCCTGGTGAAATTCAGCAGATTTTCCTGCTCTCTGAACAATCCACAGCTGAGGTCTTGGAAAGTGGAGTTAAACTGGCCCCAGCTGAGCAGATGATTGGCTCAATTACACGCCTGTAATTAAGAGCTCTGCCAAAACCAAAAAAAACAGATGAGGCCTCAAGTGCAGCTCTTTGGGGCGGTTAATGATTCAGAGACACCTATGAAGTTGGGGAATATGTCTGCACTACAACCTGCCCCTTAAACAAGCTTCCCACACCGTCCAGGGCACGCCACAGACATATGTTTTAAATATTCTTTTCTTCCTGATTTTATCCTATTTTTCTCCCAATTTAGTAACCAATTACACCCTCTCTTTTCATGTCAATCCCCCCCCTCGTATTGTGAGTTAGCTGCTGTAGCCCTGAGACCGGCAGTGACAAAGGCGATGTACCGCCTCCTCTGAGCCGGCACTCGCCAAGCTGACAACTGTAATTCCAGTACACAGAGCCACTCTTATACGCAGAGAGCTCATATTGGCTTCCTTCCCCCCTCCCCAATTGTCAATAAATTGTCGCCCCCTAGTGTTACTCCTGGCCAGAGCGCTGGCCGGTGGAATGACCGGTGGAATGTGGCCAGCATTGAAGGCATTTACCGCTGCACCACCCGGGAGGCTACAGTACACGAGTTACACGGCAGAACCCATAGCACACGCCACCGTCATGCTAACGCCACAGACGTTAGTGTCTACTGTGGATAGTCTGCAGTTTTACCCGCAGCAGCATAAAGGGTGTGTGTGCCTCATACAGACCCTGTGCTCCTCTGTGCTCCTCATACAGACCCTGTGCTCCTCTGTGCTCCTCACACAGACCCCAGCGCTGCTATGAACCCACCCCCTCTGTACTCTGTGTTGTTCCTCCAGTCGTTCAGGTCAATCTCTGCGGTCCCAGCGATGACCAGCTCCAGCTCTCTGGCGTCAAACACGGACACCAGGCGAGAGTCCACCACCTGGGGTGAGAGGGAGACACACGTCAGAATAAGAGCTTCTATGGAGGGCCCTGCATGAGAGCTATAAACCTTTATAGGGACGACATGAACATTCATAAGCCTTTTTGACAAGCAGTGCAGTCTGTGCTAAGACGTCCTGCGTCTTCATCAATGTCAAATTGGAAATGACTTAGACGTAACAATCACAAGGCAATGGCACCAATAACATGGATGTTGAAATGACACACTGTGTTGGTAGGTCTAATTGTTCACGGATGCCTATGCACGCTATCGTAGGCCTCATGTTGCCCTCCTGTAAGACCCTTGATAATTAAATGTTGCCGAAAATGGGGAATGCACAAGAAGAGTAGCAGATGGTAGAGATGGGGAACGTGAGAGTCTGTGATCGTACCTCGTAGAATCCACGGACCAGGGCCTCTGTCTGCTGCACCACGCCTCGCTCCACACGCCATTTCACCATCCGCTCCATGTACTCCTTCTTATTCTTCTCCGTCACCTGGACGTTTGCCCCGCCCGACTTCAGCTCCCTCTCTGTAACCTGCCACAGGACATGACATCACTGAGGAATATTCTGCTCGCAAGCGCTCCCTATCTATCCCCGTTTTGAGACACTCTCAGGCTGAAAACCTGAGCTCCACGAAACCTTAAAACTATTTGGGCACCTGAATGAATGTGTCCTTTGGTTTAACTGTAGGTATTTGTATCTTTTTAAATTGAATTTATTTATTTTTTACTTTATGTTTCTGCTTTTTCCCCCTATTTTTCTCCCAATTTAGTAGCCAATTATACCCTCTTTTTCATGTAAATCCCCCTCGTATTGAGAGCTCATTGCCGTAGTCCTGAAACCAGCAGTGACATGCAGCTGGACACCACCTCCTCCGAGCCGAAACCTGCCAAGCCATCACTGTAACTCCGGTACACAGGGCCACTCCCATACGCAGTGAACTCGCATCGGCTTCCCTTCCCCCTCCGTGAGGCGGACAGCCAATCGTCGCCCCCTAGTGGCACAGAGCCGATACTGGGTATTTGCATCTTGACTGAATATTTTATTTGAACTCCAATGTTGTGCTGTATCTAAATCACATGTGGCAACCCAGATCACTGGGGTCCGGTACAGAAACCAAACCCAAAACTTAAACCACACATCAGCTGAAACCTTTGTGCTTCGCACAGGTCACCCTTACCTGACCAAAGACCTCTTCATTCACAGTGAAGGTCAGGTCCAGTATATCGGTGATGTCGTTGTCCTTCATCCACTGTAAACTCTGGTGAAACTCCTCATCCAGGTACTCCAGATCGCTCAGGTCCGTTGGTCTGCAAGGTAAGGCATACGGCTTCGTTTCACACCTCCTGAGGACATCGGCTTTGGGGGAAATTCACACAACATGCCCACCAATCAGAGAATCAGGGGGATCAGAGAAGCATGCAGGCTGTTTGAGCTCATTGGGGCTTCAATGGACAATAAATCTGGATGGAATGTCGTCCAGAAAGAAGAAGAATGCTCACTCAAAAAGCTCTTTCAGTTCAGTTTCAGATTTCTGTTAGGAACATCTGACACCAATTCTAGCAGCCATACCTTTGAGTGCACTAATCTGATCCAGTACTTCTGGTTTGTGGAGCTGCTGCGTTCTCTGCCAAGAGTCGTGCATCAGCATCAGTACATAAGATCATAAGAATACATAATGAGGAGAATGGGTCGTTCAGCCCATCTAGGCTCGTCATGTCCTAATCTAAAGAGCATCTAGTACTGCATCTAGCCTGGACTTGAATAGCCCAAGTGTTTCTGCCTCTACTACCCGACCTGACAAGCTGTTCCAGGCATTGACAACTCTCTGTGTAAAGAAAAACTTCCTAATATCCGTGCGGAATTTGCCTCCTGTGGCCTCTTGTTCTGCTGACCCCTGGTCTTTATGTCAGTGATGAGGGTTGTGGGGAGAGCTATAAAATGTAAATGTAAATGTTGTGGGGGCCATGGACAGATCACTCACAGCCTGAGAAGGGCCTTGTAGAAGGGGCGGGTGAAGAAGGCATCCAGCAGGTACTGGTGGATCAGCGCCAGGCCCAGGATGCGCCCACTGAACCGGAACCTGCAGAACAGAGAGACGGAGCGCACTCTTCACATGTCCATCCCGCCTCCTCCGCCCCGGCTGAGGGAACATCAGTAGTTCATAGTTCATAGTTTGTGCAAGAGATCAGTGCAGTAATACAGCGATAGACATCATTGCAGGCAGCTGCACACCATACCTGTAACACTGGGAAGGAAAAGGTTTAATTATTTTAAATGAGGAGTAAGCAGGGATACATAGTGTTGAGCAAGTAGGGAGTGGTGATGACAACTAGCTAGATGTACAGAATTCAGTGGTAGTGAAGTCTGAAAAGGTGGGTTTTGAACAGGGGGTCTGTGTTCCACATGGTGCTGAGCTGACTGTCCTGTGCCAAAACGCCACTCCAAACAGACACCCTGTGCCTATTTTCCAAATTAGAGAACTGCATGGACCCAGAAATGACCCAGGAAAAAAGAACAAGTTAAATACTTACCAATTGATGCACTTTAAAATGAAGTGGATGGATAATAAACATCGAACAAAAAGTTAGGAAATTTGTGTTTGGTAGATTATTTCTCTGTTGTAACAATGCTTCTTGGCAATAAATTGTATACCGTTGGAAAGCCTGTTTATTTCCCTTTTAAATGGTGCTCCATTTGTAAGGAACATGCATTTGTGGGATGAACAGCACAGCTGAGTATGTGGGTTGCGCTCATGAAAAATTTGCCAAATCTTCTCTGCCAATGCCAAACAGCTTATTCTGCTGTTGCTATTGACTCTTGTTTTGAGCTTCCGGTACCCCCAGGTCCTGACAATCAGGTGCCTGATTGGCAGCACCTGTGAGCATGGGCCCTGCTACAGTCGTCAATTTACATTTTACATTTACATTTTAAGCATTTAGCAGACGCTCTTATCCAGAGCGACTTACAAGATGTGCATTAATACATGGTAGGAACAATCATAGTTAGCGCACGAGATCAGTGCAGGAATACAGCAATAGACATCATTGCAGGCATCTGTGTACCATACCTGTAACACCGGGAAGGAAAAGGTTAGTGAATTATTATTATTATTTTTTATTTTTTTGAGTATAGTGTTGAACAAGTAAACAGTGGTGAAGACAATTTAGCTAGATGTACAGAATTCAGTGGTAGTGAAGTCTGAAAAGGTGGGTTTTGAACAGGGGGTCTGTGTTCCACATGGTGCTGAGCTGACTGTCCTGTGCCAAAACGCCACTCCAAACAGACACCCTGTGCCTATTTTCCACATTAGAGAACTGCATGGACCCAGAAATGACCCAGGAAAAAAGAACAAGTTAAATACTTACCAATTGATGCACTTTAAAATGAAGTGGATGGATAATAAACATCGAACAAAAAGTTAGGAAATTTGTGTTTGGTAGATTATTTCTCTGTTGTAACAATGCTTCTTGGCAATAAATTGTATACCGTTGGAAAGCCTGTTTATTTCCCTTTTAAATGGTGCTCCATTTGTAAGGAACATGCATTTGTGGGATGAACAGCACAGCTGAGTATGTGGGTTGCGCTCATGAAAAATTTGCCAAATCTTCTCTGCCAATGCCAAACAGCTTATTCTGCTGTTGCTATTGACTCTTGTTTTGAGCTTCCGGTACCCCCAGGTCCTGACAATCAGGTGCCTGATTGGCAGCACCTGTGAGCATGGGCCCTGCTACAGTCGTCAATTTACATTTTACATTTACATTTTAAGCATTTAGCAGACGCTCTTATCCAGAGCGACTTACAAGATGTGCATTAATACATGGTAGGAACAATCATAGTTAGCGCACGAGATCAGTGCAGGAATACAGCAATAGACATCATTGCAGGCATCTGTGTACCATACCTGTAACACCGGGAAGGAAAAGGTTAGTGAATTATTATTATTATTTTTTATTTTTTTGAGTATAGTGTTGAACAAGTAAACAGTGGTGAAGACAATTTAGCTAGATGGACAGAGTTCAGTGGTAGTAGAGTCTGAAGAGGTGGGTTTTGAGTCTCTTGCGGAAGATCGCAAGTGACTCTGCGGTCCTGACCGATTGCGGAATTGGTGTCTGCTCCAAGAATCGGCATGCCACGTTTGTCTGATCTCGATAAGGCCTGTGCGATAGGGCAACTTCAAGCTGATGTTCCGCAAAAACAAGTTGCGACATTATTTGGAGAGAAGACGGGGAGAACGCTATGCTGATTGCTGCACCGATAGAGTAACACCTTTTGGTGGAGGCAGTGTGATGGTGTGGGGCGGCATCTCCATCACTGGAAAAACGAGGCTTGTCATCATTGGAGGCAATCTCAATGCAGAGAGATATCGAGATGAGATTCTGCAACCAGTGGCAATCCCATATCTCCACAGTCTGGGACCGAACTCCATCCTCCAAGATGACAACGCTCGCCCCCTTTAGTCAGCTTGGGCGTGCTGTTCGTGCTAGAGTGACCAACACAACCACATTGGCTGACTTGCGACATATCCTGGTTGAGGAGTGGAATGCCATCCCACAGCAGTGTGTGACCACGCTGGTGACCAGCATGAGGAGGAGGTGCCAGGCTGTTGTGGCTGTGTATGGTTCCACACGCTACTGAGGCTCCTGACTGTTTGTTAAATGAATAAATAGTAAAATTGCCAATATGTCTTGTTTCTTCCTTGTTACTGATAGACTTCAATCATCCAATCCACCAAACAAGAGTCAATAGCAACAGCAGAATAAGCTGTTTGGCATTGGCAGAGAAGATTTGGCAATTTTTTCATGGGGGCAACCCACATACTCAGCTGTGCTGCTCATCCCACAAATGTATGTTCCTTACAAATGGGGCACCATTTAAAAGGGAAATAAACAGGCTTTCCAATGGTATAAAATGTATTGCCAAGAAGCATTGTTACAACAGAGAAATAATCTACCAAACACAAATTTCCAAACTTTTTGTTCGATGTTTATGAGGTCATTTTTTACTTAATTTGTGTGCGTGACTGAATTTCCACCATCTTATGAGCAAGAATACTGAAGCAAGGCTTTGGGGAAGGAGTCAGCACACTCTGAGGGAGTGACAGTGCTTTTCATTTTCTACAATACAACACAAGGGCTTCAGCATCCTGAAACATCCTGCAGAACTGGCACAGGAACTTATGTGAGGAGGAGATCATCGTCACCTGCTGAAAACGGACAACATAAAATCTTTCCCTCTCATAACTCTGTGTTTTCAACATAAAACTTTATAATACAGTTGGAATCTCTGTATATTCTTTAGATTTAGACTCTTGTTTGTGAGCTTTCACGAGAAATTCCAAGCTGTCATTAACTGTTAACTGTAGATATAATCATATCTATTAAATGAGTTTGTTTTTTTAATGTTCCTACATTTTAAAAAAATGCAAATGAAAAAAAAAATCCTTTCTCTCAAAGAAGGAGAGGACTGAGTGAGGAGAGGATTGGCTGTGACAGCGAGCGGACCATGATCTCTGGAGCTGTGAGAAGCAGGCAGGCATGATTGGCTCTCGCTGGCTGTCAGTGCAGTGGCCTGCTAATGGAGGACCTGACAGAGCTGCCCTCATTGCTTCCAGTCTAGCCATCAGAGACAAGCTCATCGCAATGCTATGGTTACCGTTTTGTGCCAGAAAATAATATTTTATTGCGTTAAGTTCTTTTTTTCGTGTGATGAGCGGTGATCCACCGGTGATCAGCGTTTGCTCACTGTCAGAAGTGACTGAGGCTCTTTAGAGAAAAACATGTTATTGTTTTAGTATCGCATTGTCTGGTTGAATGACTTTCATACCTGGTGGCTTTTATTTGAGTGTAACAGGAGGAGGCAAAGAGTCACAGTCCGCACCCTGAGGGTACGGTGTTCACAGCCCAAACAACGTGCAGGGACTGATCAAGACTTGACTAAAATAGTTATGTTAACCTTGAGGCTCTGTGAGGTTGTTGGGGCTACGCAAGGCTAAGACAAAACACAGTTATAATACAATTAGTCACAACCAGGGCTGCCTGCAGAACACAGTGTCCCTGATTTCTGGCTTCTGAGAGAAAGACAAACAAGTGAAGTGCCAATGAGAGGAAGGGAGTGGGAGGGGAAGAAGAGGAGAGCGAGGAAGAGGAGGGGAGTGGGGGTGAGGAAGAGGAGGGAAGTGGGAGGGGAAGAAGAGGTGGGTGAGGAAGAGGAGAGGAATGGGGGTGAGGAAGAGGAGGTTGAGGAAGAGGAGGGGAGCAGGGGTGAGGAAGAGGGGGTGAGGAAGAGGAGGGGAGTGGGGGTGAGGAAGAGGAGGGTGAGGAAGAGGAGGGGAGCAGGGGTGAGGAAGAGGAGGGTGAGGAAGAGGAGGGGAGTGGGGGTGAGGAAGAGGAGGGGAGCGGGTGAGGAATAGGAGGGTGTGGAGGAGGAAGGCCATACCATTCCAGATGGTTCTCCACGAAGGCGGACATGGGGCTGATCTGCACGGTGTAGGTGTCGTTAGCGGAATACTCAAACAGGCCATAGTACGGGTTGAACAGCTCCTGGGACAGCAGGAAGAAGAACTCCCGTGACGGCCCGCTGTAGTCCAGCCTGGGGGAGAGACAGGACAGCGCTGTAATTACACGCGTAGCGTATCTCACAAACCAACAACGTTTCACCGCTCAGCAGCTTACTGGAGAAAAAGGGATGTATTTCTTTATTCTTTTTGATGTTTTTCCCCCATTTTTCACCCCACTTTTTAGTATCCAATTTCCTCTCTCTTTTTTCATGCCATCATCATTCGGCTTTTATCCCTCCCCCCTCCCTGGGGTGGACAGCCAATTACCACCCCTTAGTGGCACTCCTGGCCAGAGCCAATACTGGCGTGACCGGTGGAATTGAACCGCGGTCGCCATGGCTAGCGTCGAAAGCTCTTACCGCTAGACCACGCGGGAGGCCTAAAGTCAATGATCATTTCTGAATGAGGGATGTTGGGTTAACCCTAACCCTAGACCACGCGGGAGGGATATCCTGGTGGTTTTAAAAAGGCAGCAGTGACCGAAGGGGTGACCCTACCCTTCCTCTCCCACGAAGGTGACGTAGAGCTTATTCCTCTGCAGCTCTTTGCGAGAGTAGGCCATCACCTGGTTGAAAGTGCCTTCCAACAGGTGGTCTCTTCTGATGATGAGCCTGGGAAGCAACCGCATCGAGACAATATGAGGAAGATTCAGGCACACCGCCAAAACACAGGAAAACCACCCACCCTGCCCCCGTCTGGCTCAAACCCAACCCTGCCCCTGGTGGGACAAAGCCACCTGCATCCTGCTGCAGAGAACTCATGGCATGGCGAAGGCTCGAACCTGTGACTCCAGGGTCCAGCCTGCACTCATGGGGGGTGCATTTACATTCAGGAGCACCGAAACTGTAATTCTTAAAAAAATAATCATATATTTCTACGGCCTTCATGGATCGCTATATTGACACAGCTCATCACACACACACAAACACACACAAACACACACACACACACACACACACACACACACGCACGCACGCATGCACAGACACGCACTCACTCACACTCATGCACACACACATTCTCACACTCTCTCACACACTCACACACACTCTCACACACTCACACACACTCACACACACTCTGACACTCTCTCACACTCACACACACTCTCACACACACACACACACTCACACACACTCACACACACTCACACACTCACACACTCACACACTCACACACTCACACACTCACACACTCACTTGATTTTCCCTGGCCCCTGTCCGTATCCCTTGGCCTCGAGCTTCCTGTAGAAGTTGCGGAGTTTGGCCTCAAAGTCTCTGCGGTAAGGGGCAGGAGCTCGGGCCCTCTGTAACCCTGCCAGGACAAACATACGAAACCCACGACCACTTCAGAAACCCAGACACTGTCAGCACTTATCCAGGGCAAATCCATGACATTTCAGAGAGAGGTGTGAAATAACATGCTCCAACATGTATCAATACCACATGTCCTCAGATTGATATTTGGAGTAGAGCCACCGACAGACCCTGAGGAATATGACACTGGGTCGAACATGCCTGTTAAATCGTGTAAAAAAAAAAGTAAGCAGACCACCCCCCTTCGTGTGAGATTTTTTTAGGTCACATCCAAGGAAAAGAGAGGGAGAGAGAAAGAGAGAGTGAGTGCGTGAGAGACAGAGACAGAGCGACAGAGAGAGGGAGAGTGAGTGAGAGACAGAGACAGAGAAAGAGAAAGAGAGAGAGGGAGAGGGAGAGGGAAAGAGGGAGAGTGAGTGAGACACAGAGTCAGAGAGAGAGAGAGAGAGGGACACAGAGATAAAAACACAGAATAATTACTGCTCTCCAACTGGGTCTCTATTTTTAGCTCTGCCACTTTCTCATTTAGTTTTATTCTCCAAAACCTCACAAACACATTTTAATGAGCTTTATTGGTTCAGCTCTGATGCTCTCTGCAGGACAGCCAGGGACTGACTCAGCGAAAGTGACCTCATCCTCCAGAACCATCACACGGGAGTCCACATTAATGAGCAGTAGGCTGGCCTAAAGACAACCTCAATCTTCAAACTTCATGGTTAAAATGTTTTACTTTTTAAAGACGATATGGGCGATGCATCATTCAGACCCGATATATCAGTTCATTTTTCATGCGAAATATGATTTTAAGGATATTGGTGCGTGATATGCTAAGGTCAGGGTGGCATTGTTGTTTGTTTGTATTAAACTGATCGGTTATTGCTCATCAAGCTTGTTTGTCCTTTAAATGCTCACATTTCACGTCCTGTTCGATGTTCAAATCAAATGATTACGTCACTAATCTCTCTCTCTCTAGGTCGTCCTCAGACGAGCTTCCATCGGAGTCTCCAATCTTCTCGGTTCTCCATACACCCGGCCAGCTCCGAAGAGCTTTCAGCTCCCACATCTGTCTTCAGCACGTCCACGTACGTTAGCACGGGACGTCCCCGCGACCGATGCCCGTGTGTTGGCTCCCACAGGACCAGCCTGCTGACTGGGAGCTCCCGATGTCTGTGGCAGTGGCCGGCCAGCTTCATCCTCCTGGATGCTACTTTCTTGCTGAGCCTCGGCAGCCGCCCGTACAGGTCCTTGTTGGTAATGTGGATGTTCTGGTCTACGTTCAGAACTGCTCGTAGCATTCTGGTGTAGCACCCATCCAGGGACTTCTGCAGGGTGGGCGTCAGGGTCCAGCTGCAGCCATACAGGAGGATAGACTCCACAGTGGCATGGAATAGGCTCAGCTTTATGTGTCGGGGAGATTTGAGCACCACACTCTTGACATACCGTTCAGGGCCCTCCACGCCAGAGCCTTCCTGACCTTAAGGTCCTGCTCTGTGGAGTTCACCCAGGAACCCAGGTATTTGAAGTCATTGACCTCTTGCAGAGTGTTGCCTTCTGATGTTGTAATCGGCGGATGGTCCATGTGGATGTTATAGGTGATTACCTCAGTCTTCTTTGCATTCAATCTGAGGCCAACCCTAGCACATTCCACCTCCACTCTGTTCAGGAGTTCCTGTGCCTGCTCCACGCGTTCAGACACCAGGCAGATGTAATCTGCGTAGCCTAGGTCTGCCAGGGCTATGCCAGGGCTTCTACTGGACTTCCTCGGTGTAATTGTGAAGCCAAGCTCCTGCTCCCGCCCGTTGATGGCTTTCCTAAGCGCATAGTCCAGGGCTACGATAAAGAGGAAGGGGGCAAGAGTGTCCCCCTGCTGCACCCCTGCTAGGATGTCGAACTCCTCGCTGATGCCATCTGGGGTTACAACCTTGGCTCTTGTGCCCTTGTACATGGCCTCTATGGCCCGGAGTAGGTCGGGGGACCCCGTAAGCCTTAAGGATTTTCAGCATTGTGCTTCTGTCTATTGAGTCAAATGCCTTTCTGAAATCAATGAAACACAGCACCGCTGTCAAGTTGTTCTTCTTCACCTCCTCAATGATTCTCCTTAAGGCCAGGATTTGGCCTACGGTGGTCCTTCCCTTTCTGAAGCCATTTTGGTTATCCCTCAGGTGTGGGTCAATGGCGTCCCTAATCCGGTTTAGTATCATGCGGTTGTACATCTTCGCTATGACACAGGTTAGGCTAATGCCACGATAATTGTCAGGCTTAGCCAGATCTCCAGACTTGGGCACCGGGATGATGTTGGAGAGGGACCATATATTGGGCTTGATGTTTTCTATCAGAGCCTGGTTGCAAATCTCCAGTATGATGTCATTGAGATCGCAGTTTTTAGGGACCTCTGGGGGATACCGTCCGGTCCAGCACTTTTCCCTCCTTCAGGGTGGACTTCACTGTGGCAAACTCCGTAGCTGTGAAGGGGCCATCGTCAATTTCAAGACTTGTGAGGACTGCAGGTATCTCTTCCTCAGCTCCGTCCACTGTTGGGTGGGTGCCTAGGAGATCCCGGAAGTGGGTGAACCAGGAGGTCACCCTCTCCTCTGGGCTGCAGCCTGCCAGCTGTCCCCCCCTCGACCTCTTGCGCCCACTCATCTCGTTTATGACCTTCCATGACTCCTTGTATCTCCGTTCGCCATGTACTGTCTCCACCTTCTTCACCTTCTCCATCAATTCCTCCCCTTTGATCCTGTCATAGGTGCTGAACAGCTGCTGTTTGGCGCCCGTTCAGCTCCTCCTGACTCTCCGCGGTCCCCTCTCTCTCAAAGCTTCTGCGTGCCTCTTCCACCCGTGTCCGCGCTCGCACAACCTCCGGGTGTTTGGACCTAGGGGAGGCTCTATGTCTCCCCTTCGTCGGTACCCATTTCCTGGTTGCCTCTTGGCTGGCAGAGAGGAACCGCTCGTAGGTCGTTGGCTCCCCCTCCTCGGCCAGCAGATGTAGGCAGCCTCTCACCTCCGCTGTGTAGTTGGCCTGGAGTTCAGGGCTTCCCGCGAAGGCTTCCCAGTCGGGCCGGGCCCTCGGGGCGCTCTTGGGGACCCTCAGGCTCAGGCGCAGCCTCGCAGCAACCACACGGTGATCGGAGCCTACAGAGTCGAACGTGCTGTAGGACTCTGCGTTCAGGATGGACTTCCTCCACTTCCTCCTTACCAGTATGTAGTCCAGTTGACGCCGCATACTGGTGGCTCGGTCCTGGAACGTCCATCTCTTGCCCATTCTCTTACGGAACAGGGTGTTGGCAACCAGTAGCTCATGTTCCGTAAGAAGAGCAGCTAGATGTTCTCCGTTGCGGTTGGTATTGGTGTGGTACGTGAAGGGTGCGTCCTCTGGTCCAAGTCTCGCGTTGAAGTCCCCCAGGATTATCAGAAAGTTGTGAGCTGGCACATGGTGTATCGCTGTTCTTAGGTCATCGTAGAACCTTTCCAATTCCTCGATCAGTGCTACGTTGGTGGGAGAGTACACACTCATGACCGTTGTTACTGGGTTCCCCTCGAAATCGGCACTAAGGATCCTGTTGGTGTGCGGGTGCACCCTACGGAGGGTCTTTCGTGCTCGGGGGCTCACCATGAGTCCCACGCCACCTGTTGCTGCCTGGGCATCATTCCGCCATGCAGATGAGGTGATGAACGTGCACCCCCCCACTCTGCGATAGTTGATTGGCTGGTCAGTGTGCACTCTCCTATGCTCCTGGACTGCCAGGATCTCCACTCCCCTTTCCTCGGCACAGTGCGCTAGTTCCTCCAACCTCGCCTCCTCCCTCACTGTGTTTGCGTTGTAGGTTGCCATAATAAATGGCCTCCTACAGCGCAAGAGTGCATTGGTCAGTGGGCTGTGGTCAGACTGAACCCTTCCTCTCCGTTGGAGAGGGTTTGGGGTCCAGTCGTCATAGTGTCCTCCCGGAGGAGGACCAGCACCACCGTCCGCTGCGTGGCTCCTGCGGACTCCCACCGCTGGAAGTATAGGATTTCCGATGTCTTGTGTCTCCATGAAAGCTATACATTGCTTATTAAGGACTGTGGGCGCAACTCCTCACAGCCCTACTCTGGCCGTTTCAGGCTTAAAGCCCTCGTCCGCCCTTGCTGCACACCTTCAGGTGGTATACGGTGCGGAGCCAGGCGCGAGCAGCGCCTGTGGTTTTTGTTCGGAGTGACCTTCTCCTAGATGGGTGGCCTACCATGGCAGAGCCCCATCTGCCCGCTATTTACCCATAGCTGGGACAGTGGTTGACAGGTGCCAGGGCGTGTCCCACCGGCGGGCCTGCACACCTTGTCTCTGGGGCCCACTGCTGCTCCGAGATCCCCTTTACAGTTTAGCCTGGAACCGCGAGGTACCAGTTACCGTGTGTGGCCACGAGGAGGCACTGTAGGAGTCTTGGCGGTGGAGAGGCTGTGTACCGGCAGGAGGAGACTTACGCACTCGGCTCCTCTTTTCACCCCCTGCAAAGAGGGCTAGCCGGCGACAGTAGCTGAAAGCAGAAAGTAGCAAGCAGAGAGCAGCATGCAGCATGCACTAACTACAAGCACTACTACCCCAGTACTACTGCACTGACGCATCATACACGCCCTGTGCAGAGCACACACACACTAATCACTATTTAATAAAGGAAAACAAAATGAGATAAATATACATATCACCATAAGGACATATTACAATGCGATTTCACGTCCTTATCGCAAACACACCTAGTTAAATGGATGCAAAACGAATGCCATAAACCCAGGGATTATTCTACCATTAACCCCCTGAGGTCCGTGCTTAGCTCAGAGAAGCTTTGTGATTTTGGCGTGGTCTGATATTTATCTCAATTTCATCAACTTAACACACACTTACTCCAAAGTGTTTGATATTTTTATTTGAAGGACAATCACAGCTACATTTATATGCCATCAATAGTTTGGTCAGTATAATATGCAGCTTGTAAATAGACAAACACACGCAAACACACAAGTTATAAAGAGTAAATTTTACAGCCGTCACAAAAGTTGTGAAAGCACACACTAAACTATAGTGACAAATTGTTTTGCCAATATGCGTTTGTTCATCAAGGTCTTGGTTATGTAAGGATGTCAAAATAGTTTAGCACATCTGGGCCCGTATTCACAAAGCATTTTATCTTACCACTAGGAATACTTCTAAATCGCACTAAAACCTTTTAGTTAGGAGTCCCACCTTAAAACCTATTCACAAAGCTGCAAAGACAAACTCATACTAAGGAATTCCTAGCTAAGAGTGAGGGCGGGGTTTACGTCGTTGCTAGGGATGACGTTGTTTCTCATGAACGAGCTTACTCAGAATGCCCACAGTGATTGGCTGATATAGGGGATGGGTCATCATAGAGAAATAGTTTTTCTGCCGCTGTTTTTACAGTAACAATTCCCTAAATCTCGATGCAGAGTTACAGTGAAGAGATAGACAAACATGTATGTTTTGGTTTGCTTTGTTTTTCATACTAAATGCCTTTCTGGGAGGCAGGTTTTTAGAAACGCGACCGAATTAAATAAAATTGAAACATTAGCGATCTTTTAATTTTTTATTAAATTAATTCAGGCATAAAATCACCCTAGTTAAATCGCCTAAGGCGTACTGAATATAAAAATGTATTTTGTGAAATTTTCGAATAAAGATTTAGTGAAATAACTTGCATTGAAAACTGAAATTATCATTCATTCGAAACGTGCCTTTGGCCCCGTTATTATTATTTTTTCTGATTCGAAAAATGATCCAATGCACCCCTATTATATTCTAATAAAGATTCTAAAATACAAATGTAGGCTACGTGTCACTGATTTAACATGAAACCAAGAATACTGACTAGTCAATTGGTTACATGTCTGCATCTCGTAAACATCAGCGGGTATCTATATATAATATATATAATATAATATATATAATACCCTCGCGATTGAGGCGGTACCTTTTTATGAGCTCTGTATCATTCAATATCTCCAGTGTTGACGCGATTGCGACAACGATTGCCGGCCGCAGCAGATTTTCGGATCGCCGTGAGTAGGTCTTTAGCGACTTAGAAGTCCTCTTGGCTGCTTTTAACTTCTCCTGAACTTAGGAGCTGTTTTTAGCTCTCAAACCCTTTGTGAAATACTCTTATCCCAAAAATGTAGGACTCCTAAATTTATGAGTGGCACGCCCATTATTTTTCGGACTTGCTCCTAAATCGCGGAGTTAGGACCAACTTTTACCCTTAAAATGCTTTGTGAATATGGGCCCTGAGATCTAAATAGCTAAAAACCTGTTTGTATCAGAACTGGTCAAATTTATTTCAGGCTGTGGGAGGGCTATATGCTAATTTCCTGAATATTCATTACATTACATTACAGGCATTTAGCAGACGCTCTTATCCAGAGCGACTTACAGTTTACATTTCTTTACAATCCTTTTATTCAGCTGGATATTAACTGAAGCAATTCAGGTTAAGTACCTTGCTCAAGGGTACAACGGCAGTGTCCCACCTGGGGATTGAACCTGCAACCTTAACGTTACAAGCCCAGTTCCCTAACCATTACACCACACTGCCGCCTTCATGGTCCACACCTGAGGGTTGTCCACACCTGTAAGATCTGTCAGATGGGCCATCTCTCTCTCAAAGGCCATCAGACAAAGACAAAAGCCTTCAGAGTAAGCAATAGTCAGTGAGCCATGCAGAACAACAACCAGAATCATTGCGGACTGCTGCGAATAATTAACGGGAGGATATTTAATCAGCTGGCATTCTGTTTCGGCGCTTGGACATTATCTAGCTTAGCTTGATAATACCTATTGTAATTAATGTTTCTTGCCTCTCGAGAACTTGTTTGTTTGTGTGCTTATTGTTGTTTAGATTCCCAGCGTTTAGTTTATTCCGAGATTTTGGATACGTTTTGTTTGTTCCTGATCGTTGGTTATTTTGTTTTGTTTTGTTTTGTTTATGTCTTTTCGTGTCTTCGCAGACACGGATTTTGCTTTCGTTTTCCTACAGACGTTTAAAGATAAATATCTTAAACCCAGAAAACGGGCTACTTTTGATCATGTGCCTGTGCCCAATGCCAATGTCTGGATGTTGGCAAACTGGCTTCTGTTGGTCACAAGAAATGCGTACTCTGCAAGATGTCTTTGTCTGATGGCCTTTGAGAGAGAGATGACCCATCTGACAGATCTTTCAGGTGTGGATCATGAATATTCAGTAAATTAGCATATAGCCCTCCCACAGCCTGAAATAAATGTGACCAGTTCTGATAAAAACACTTTTTTAGCTATTTAGATCTCATATGTGCTAAACTATTTTCACACCCTTACATAACCAAGACCTTGAGGAACAAACGCACATTGGCAAAACAATTCATCACAATAGTTTAATGTGTGCTTTCACAACTTTTGTGACGGCAGAAAAATGTACTCTTTATAACTTGTGTGTTTGTAGATCTATTTACAAGCTGCATATGATACTGACCAAACTAATGATGGCATATAAATGTAGCTGTGATTGTCCTTCAAATAAAAATATCAAACACTTTGGAGTAAGTGTGTGTTAAGTTGATGAAATTGAGATAAATATCAGACCACGCCAAAATCACAAACCTCCTCTAAGCTTAGCACGGACCTCAGGGGGTTAACCACGTGCAGCTCTCCACTTCAACCTGATCACCTGAGAGAGACCCAACTGGGGGATTCTGATCACCTGAGACAAACCCACCTGGGGGATTCTGATCACCTGAGACAAACCCACCTGGGGGATTCTGATCACCTGAGAGAGACCCACCTGGGGGATTCTGATCACCTGAGAGAGACCCACCTGGGGAATTCTGTGGCGAAGATCCAGGCGAGCAGCGAGGGGAGAAGCTGTACCCAGGGTGGAAGGAGTGGGGCAGGATGTAGGACATGATCTCCTCTTCAAACAGGCTGGTGGGGACATGCGGAAATCAGACTGTGGTTATGGCTGAGAGAAACGCTTGAGGCGCACAGGTAAAACAGGAATACACGAGAATACACGAGTCCGCCGCTCGTCTCTACGAGGCAAGCTCATTCTCAGAGAGAAGCAAACTCTGCTTCCTGGAAACTCCCTTACGTGCTTCACAGTGGACCCGAGCCGGCTCACCCTGGGGCAGACAACCAAACACCGCTCCCGATTGGGGCTGATGACCAGGGCCAGTCTGGTAGAGACGGGTTTCGAACCGTGTCCCTGACAGGCAGCGCACCCCGTATCGGACCAGCGTTAGACTGCTACACTATTCGCCGCCCAGAAGGACTCCCATCCCCACCCTCTAGCACTGACTTTTTAAAATTAATTGTATTAATTCAGGTGGCTTTTTTATTTCCTTTCAATGGTTTTGGATGTCTCTGTATGTATGTTTTTAATATTCATGCCATAGTTCTGACCTACAGCAGTGCTTTAGTGAGGCTGGGCTTATACTTGCTGGTCTGGGAGTGTTATTAAGCCCAGTCTATGTGTCTATCTCTCTCTCTATGTCTGCCTATATCACTGTGATATTACTCTGGTGGATGCACTCATGTTGCATGGTCGCTCTGGATAAGAGCATCTGCTAAATTAATGTATGGACCATCTGCATGTCGTAGATGAGTAGTCGGGATAACTGGTGTTCAGCTTTTCCTATTCCCATCTCACAAGTTTCAATTTCAATTTCAATTAATGGGCCTCCCGGGTGGTGTAGCAGTACAACGTACGACGCTGGCCACTGTGGCTGGAGTTCGATTCCACTGGCCGCACCAGAGTCGGCTCTGGCCGGGGAGTGCCACTAGGGGGCGGCAATTGGCTGTCTGCCACAGGGAGGGGGGAGGGAAGCCGATATGAGCTCACTGCATATAGGAGTGGCTCTGTGTACCAGAGTTACAGTCAATGGCTTGGTGAGAGCCAGCTTGGAGGAGGTTGTACATCACCTTTGTCATGCCGGTCTCAGGGCTACGGCAGCGAATTCACAATATGAGGGGGGGATTGACATGCAAAAGAGAGGGTGTAATTGGCTACTAAATTGGGAGAAAAATGGGGAAAACAGGAGAAAGAGAAAATAGAATAATAATACAATTCAAATGAAAGTTTAAAGAAGCAGACAAGGCAGTGGATCTGTAAGGCCCCCCTACCTTAACAGTATGACCAGGTCGGCATCGCACGACAGCTTCTCCACTCCATGTGTGCCCTCCGTTCTGATGTAGTGGATCTTCTCCCTGAGGGCCAAGGGAACCAACATCGCTTCAACCGAGGAACGTCAAACCTTCACACAACTCCCTGTCTTTCAAAATCCTAATCTTATAAAAAATGCACTATACTTACAAACAGTACATTTTACAAGTCTTGCGGAATTTCAATTGAAATGCACCTTCGCCCGATTTGATCGTGAGTGTGGAATCCTTTTAGGAAAGTAAACGGGCTTCATCCTGTGAGAGTTGCGCATTATACCTTGAGCAGAACTCACCTCTTGAACACAGTGCTGATAATATTGACGCTTTGTTTTACCCAGTGATCCCTCATCCTGCTATGATCATGACACAGATCGAATATGTCTCAAACCTACAACTGTGGTGGGTAATTCCCAGATTTGTGGACTCGAGTCACAGACTTGATGTTTAAAGGGAGCTTATTCCACAATTTCGGCGCAGTAACAGCGAATGCTCGGTCTCCCTTTGTCACCAATTTTGACTGCGGGATCTTCAGGCAAACTTGGTCGCTAGATCTGAGGGATCTGGAGCTAGATGATCGGACCAGGAGTTCCTCAATGTAGGCAGGAGCGAGACCGTTTAGGGCTTTGAAGACGAACATGAGGATTTTGAAGTTGACTCTCTGCTTCACAGGGAGCCAATGGAGGGATGCAAGGACTGGGGAAATGTGGTCCCTCATTTTGGTGCCCGACACGAGCCTGGCAGCTGCGTTCTGGACGAGTTGTAGGCGGTTGATGGTTTTCTCGGCCACACCAGAGTAGAGGGCGTTACAATAGTCCAGTCTTGACAAGATCAGAGTGAGGGTGACCCTATGAAGGTCGCTGGGAGAGAGGAATGATTTGATTTTTGCAATGGTGCGCAGTTGGAAAAAGCAGGACTGTGCCACTGCTCGCACTTGCTTGTCAAACTTCAGATCGGAGTCAAAGAAGACTCCCAGGTTTTTGACATGGGGTTTTATCAGGGTGGACAGACTACCCATGTTATTAGCGATCTGGCTGACAGAGGTGGATGTGCCGAACAGGATTATCTCGCTCTTGCTCTCATTTAGTTGCATGAAACTTTGCGACATCCACTCCTTGATGTTTCCCAGGCAGTCCTTCAGACGGTTTAAACCAGTGGGGTCGTCTGTGGTGAGTGGTAAGTAGACCTGGGTATCATCGGCATAGCAGTGGAACGAGATGTTATGCCGAGTGATAATCTGACTGAGGGGGAGCATGTAGAGATTGAAGAGAATGGGAGCCAGGATCGAACCCTGTGGGACTCCGCAGGTGAGGTTGGTTTTCTGGGAGGAGCAGTTTGCTAGGCTCACCGAGAAAGTTATATTTTCAAGGTAAGACTTGAACCAAGCCAGGGCAGTGTTTGTGATGCCAGTCCCCTGTTGGAGGCGGTTGATGAGGATGGTGTGGTCAATGGTGTGGGGACAGGGTCCAGGGGGGATGACGTAGGCTTCAGTGAGGAGGCCATCTCGGAGAGGGAGGACATTGAGATGGGGTCAAAACTGGGGAGATTGAATGCGCATCCCAGAGTGGTGGCCAGGTCCTGAGTGGGCGGTGGGATATTTCTTCTGATGTTAATCACTTTCTCAGAGAAAAAGGACAGAAATTCCTCACACTTGGCGGGGGATGGGTCCTGGATAGCGGTAGGAGAGCGGTATGCAACAGAGTTTATGGTCTGGAATAAAACTCTGGGGTTGAGTTGTTGGCAATTACACTGGCAAAGTATTTAGCTCTCTCGCTTTTTACCACTTTCTGGTAGGTCTGCTGGCTGTCCCTGAGCATCTCCAGTGAGATCTGTAGCCGGTCTTTCTTCCACCTGCGCTCAGCCTGCCGCTAAATCCTCCTCTGTGCTCTAGTGGTGTCATTGAGCCAGGGGGTAGCCGCTGGTTTGGGCTTCTTGAGGGTGAGAGGGGCGATGGTGTCCAGGATAGACTGGCAGGTGGAGTTAAACATGATGGTGAGTTCCTCAGGGTCTGAAGATGGTTTTTCGCCTGCGGTGTTTTTGGCGGCGGTAAAGGCGAAGGAAAACTTGGTGGGTGTCTGGGCATTGATGGAACGAGAGAGGCGTACGGGGCGTTGAGAGTTAGTGGGGGCAACGATGAATTAAAAAGCACGGCATCATGGTCACAGTCAACATGGGCCTTCGTGGTCCCCACATCTCTGATGGGGAGATCCAGAGAGAGGACGAGATCTAGGGTGTGTCCTCCTTTGTGGGTGGGACCAGAGACATGTTGGATCAGTCTGAAAGACTGGATCAGGTCCATAAACTCACTCTCAAATGCCCTAATGGGATTGTCGACATGGATGTTAAAGTCGCCCAAAATCAACACCCTGTCGTGGCTGGGGATGATGTCTGTGAGGAAAGTAGAGAACTGAGATATAAAGTTCTTAGTTTATTTAAAAACCCTGCTGTCCGTCGGACGGTAGATGATAATGACCAGGAGGGGGTCAGCTGAGCCCACTTTAACTAGCTGAGCTTCAAAGCTGGAGAGGTGTAATTGTCCTTGTACACGAAGGCCACGCCCCCTCCCGTCTTGCCGCATCTCGGAGTGCAGTGAAATTTCCAGCCGACTGGGCAGAGTTCTATGAGCGCGGAGAAACGACCAAAGAGCTAGGAAGTAGCCGGCTGCTGTCGGGCATAGCGCCGCCATTGTTGTTTGTTTACATTCGAATCATGGTTACAGTTTTACTGACTTCAGACTTGACTTGCAAAAAATAAAAGTCTTGAATGCCTATGACTTGGGACTAGACTTGGACTTGAGCTGGCAGACATGACAGACTTGTTTTGAATGTGAATCGAGGACACCCGAAATTTGGGTACTTGTGAATTGACTTGACCTGAACATGGTGACTTGGGACTTTACTTGAGACTTATCCTTCATGACTTGGGACTTACTTAAACTTGAAGGTTAAGACTTGAGACTTACTTATGACTTGCACAACAGTGACTTGGTCACAACTCTGATCATTCCCGACCTCACCTTATCCTCGTGAGTAAAAACGCAACGCGCTTCGTTCTCGTGAGCATAGAAAGGCATTCGGGCGCGGCCTTAACCTCACCTCAGTGCGTGGTTCCTCGTGAGGCTTAGCTGACGCTCTTGAAGCAGCTCAAAGACGTTGGGCTGGCGGAGGAAGGCCACGATCTTGTCATTATAAGCTGTAGGAAGAAACTCACAGTTAATTTCTCCTTTTGTAATAATGTCAAACATGGCCTTTCATGAGAGGAGGATCATTTCCCATAAGGACGCAATCTAGGATGAGCAAACAAAGACTAGAGTCATGGGGTGAGCTCATGTTTGACCCATTAGGGGGCAGTAGAGCTCATGTTTGACCCATAGGGGGGCAGTAGAGCTCATGTTTGACCCCGAGGGGTCAGTAGAGCTCATGTTTGACCCATAGGGGGCAGTAGAGCTCATGTTTGACCCATAGGGGGCAGTACAGCTCAATACTTCATTCACTGACAGGATCACTGACAGAAAAATATACCCACAGTGGGAGTCATGGCAACGCTGAAATATATTTATATAAACAGAACAAGATTAATTATATTTGGGGGGGAGGGGGCTGACTTCAATTCTAAGAATCGTTTCTGCTTCTGCATGATTTAATGTTGCTGTATTTTGTTGAGGTCAATTGTCATTTGAATTATTTTCATCCACACAATAAAGACCCCCCCCGCCCCTCCTGTTATAGGATTGAACATCTGCAGTGTACACCAAAAAACACATGTTACATATGTGATGGCATTAGGGTTTTACACGTTGCTTAAATGGAAACGTAAATCTTAAACCTGCTGGCGTTGGCCCATCAATCGGCCAATTGGGTAAGCCTCTCTTTGGGGCCTGGCAATTTCAGACCCCCAGAGTAATTACAAGATTCCCTTAAGAGCCGATCTCTCTGGTTTTTCTCCTGGGGGGTCCGGGGGCTTGGGGTGGGTGCAGTGACCTCACAGCTCCTAAACGTGTCCCCACGATGGTGATCGGGGGGCAGAGAATGTCTATCACTGGCTGCTGGTGTAGTTTTTACAATTACATTTCACATTTACTATTAACATAAGTGAATGGCTTTTAAAGGGAATGGATTTACATATAATATCATTCAATACAACTGCTGTACACGTGTAGACCACAAACTGACACAGGGAGGGGGAATCATTCACGAACCCAGTGGCACAGAGTCCTGCTGGTACTGGCTCCGGATGGCCGCCACCACACTGTTCCCAGGCCTCGCTAGTAAGGATGCTCCTCGACTCCGCGACACCTCGGACGCCTGCCCAATCACAACGACAAAACAGCTCAGAGACGGAGGAGCATAGCTGTGCACCAGGGCAGGGCGGGACAGGGCGGGGCGGGGAGGGGCAGGACGTTTCAGGGTCCTGTGAGATGAGCAACTACAGGAAAGTGCCCCCACACAGCGAAGTTACACAGCGGGGAAGCGTGAGAGGTTCAAAGCGACCGCCTGTCTGAGATTTGGTCAGTGGAGCCTGCAGTGCAGGTGAGTGCAGCCAGCACAGCGCCCCCTGCAGCCTGCTCACCTCCCCTGCACTGTAGCTGCGCAGCCTCTGTAGGTGTTGCCGGTGGGCCAGGTGGCTGGGCAGCCGTCCGTTCTGTAGGGGGATCCGTGGGTCGATGAATGTTGTCGCTCGGCTGTTGTGGTCCACGAAAAAGGACTGGCAGACAGACGAGACACAGGACTGTGAGGGCCTTTCCACAGCTCAGGAAACAACCAAAATAACCACGACTGGATTATGCTTTTTAAAAACTTTTTATGTGTTTTTTTTTACATAAAATACATCACATTTCTTTCGTTACTTCATTCATTAATTGGTGCTGACATTTGCGTGTGACTCTGTGTGTATCATAGACCCCGAACAGAGGCATCACTAAGGGTACTCTGAGCAGGACATGGCTCCCTACCTTCCCCTGCTGGTCTGTTTTGATCTCCCAGCCTCTGGGCAGCTCCAGTTGTGTGTCAGCAAGCTTGTTGAGGAAGGTGACCAGGTCCCTGTTGTGCTGGTAGCGCTCAAAGTTGCGCGCATCTCTGCGGATCTTCAGGATCATGTGCTTCAGACAGGTGCTGTTGGTGAACATCCTGTATGCGCTCTGGAATAGGCCAGTGAGTCAGAGGGAATTCATTAAAGACGATGTCTTAAGTTACGGGAGTCCATCAAACGAGTTTCAAAGACTCAAAATAGTGCACAACACTGCCCCTGGAGGACAGCACAGTATGTGGGGTGAAACAGATTTTTCAGAGCATTATGTATCTTAAATATAATACACATATACAATATATTAAATATAACATACATAATGACATATAATATACATATACAATATATTAAATATAATATACAAAATCCAGAAGAGGCCAGGCAAAGGGCTCCTGGATGGCGTAACGGTAAAGGCGGGGTGTAGTTGACATGAAAAGACAATTGGCTACTAAATTGGGAGAAAAATGGGGATAAGTCAGAAACAAATTTTAAAAAGAAAAGGCCAGGCACTTTAACCCATTTAGACCTAAAATGCCTGCTAAAAACGCCTATTAAAACCTAAGCAATTATTCTACACAACCTCTTAAAACCTGAGGGTTTTCTGGAAAAAATTTCAAAAAAAAAGCCGACACCAACGTGCACTTCATTTCCCCACGTCTATTTCAGCGAATCACAGCGCATTTCATTAATCGCAAAATCGATGCGACCTAAACGTCACTCCAGGTCTTAATGGGTTAATTAGGGGTGAATGATGATTTTGAGTCTCCGGGCTCCTCAGCTGGTAGGAATAGACAGTGATCTCACAAACCTGGACTGGTTTTCGAAAACATGCTGCAGGTTTTGGGTCATGCTGTTGTGGGGTGAAACTTCAAATGGTGAGAGCACTTTAGCCTCCTATTCTGAACGTAAGAGCCAAGTGAGCCGGGCCCAGAACACAAGTGGGTTAAGAGAGCAGGAGAGGTGTGTGGGGCTCCGCAGACACCGCCCGTATTAGAGACACACGTGAGCCGTGCCGTGTGGGTTACATTACATCACATTATAGGAGTTTAGCAGACGCTCTTATCCAGAGCGACTTACACAGTTCACATTTCTTTACATGCAATCCATTTATACAGCTGGATATTTTACTGAAGCAATTCAGGTTAAGTACCTTGCTCAAGGGTACAAAGGCAGTACAACCTGCAACCCTTGCGTTACGAGCCCAGTTCCATTATGCTGCTGCCTGGCTGACGGGTTACTCACATAGTTGGCGTGGAGCACGGTGAAGAATTCGGGGTGTGTGATGAACTTCACTGCGGGACACTGCAGCAGCAAGGAGACCTTCTGAGTGTTCACAGGAGACGAGGGAGCTTCTCTTCTCAGCTCTACATGGAAAACAGGACAGAGGACTCAAATCAGGACAGAGGAATCAGGACAGAGATGATGAAGGCAACATGCCGAAACATTTAGTCTTTTAGCTTTAAAGAAAAAGCTTTGAGTGTGGATTCGCTGAAGCACATGGTGTGATTCGTCAGGGTAAAGAGTGATTGACAGGCCCTGGAGGGGCGGGGTTTGTCAGGATAAAGTGTGATTGACAGGCCCTGGAGGGGCGGGGTTCCTCAGGGTAAAGTGTGATTGGCAGGCCCTGGACGGGCGGGGTTCCTCAGGGTAAAGTGTGATTGACAGGCCCTGAAGGGGTGGGGTTCCTCAGGGTAAAGTGTGATTGACAGGCCCTGGAGGGGCGGGGTTCCTCAGGGTAAAGTATGATTGACAGGCCCTGGAGGGGCGGGGTTCCTCAGGGTAAAGTGTGATTGACAGGCCCTGGAGGGGCGGGGTTCCTCAGGGTAAAGTGTGATTGACAGGCCCTGGAGGGGCGGGGTTCCTCAGGGTAAAGTGTGATTGATAGGCCCTGGAGGGGCGGGGTTCCTCAGGGTAAAGTTTGATTGGCAGGCACTGGAGGGGTGGGGTTTGTCAGGGTAAAGTATGATTGACAGGCCCTGGAGGGGCGGGGTTCCTCAGGGTAAAGTGTGATTGACAGGCCCTGGAGGGGCGGGGTTTGTCAGGATAAAGTGTGATTGACAGGCCCTGGAGGGGCGGGGTTCCTTAGGGTAAAGTGTGATTGACAGGCCGTGGAGGGGCGGGGTTCGTCAGGATAAAGTGTGATTGACAGGCCCTGGAGGGGCGGGCTTCCTTAGGGTAAAGTGTGATTGACAGGCCCTGGAGGGGCGGGGTTTGTCAGGATAAAGTGTGATTAACCGGCCCTGGAGGGGCGGGGTCGTACCGTTGGCCTGTGGTGGCGAGTCCGTCTCTGTGTCCATGCTGCTCGATCGCTCATTCCCTGGCCCGCTCTCGTCCTCCGTCGCCATCGTCCTCTCAATGTTCTGGTATCTGAACACACACGACTCATCGTTCTGGAACAGCAGTCCATCTGTACTTTCATACATACCTTAACACTTTTCCCAAAACATGTTTTACAAAACAAACTCTCTAAAGCTGATGTATTCAAAGAGTAACGTTAGTATTATATATATACACAGTACTGTGCAAATGTTTTAGGCAGGTGTGAAAAAATGCTGTAAAGTAAGAATGCTTTCAAAAATAAAAGTGTTAATAGTTTATTTTTATCAATTAACAAAATGGAAAGTGAATGAAGAGAAATCTAAATCAAATCAATATTTGGTGTGACCTCCCTTTGCCTTCAAAACAGTATCAATTCTTCTAGGTACACTTGCACAGGTTTTGAAGGAACTCGGCAGGTAGGTTGTTCCAAACATCTTGGAGAACTAACCACAGATCTTCTGTGGATGTAGGCTGCCTCAAATCCTTCTGTCTCTTCATTTCAATCCCAGACAGACTTGATGATGTTGAGATCAGGGCTCTGTGGGGCCCAAACCATCACTTCCAGGACTCCTTGTTCTTCTTTACGCTGAAGACAGTTCTTAATGACATTGGCTGTATGTTTGGGGCCGTTGTCCTGCTGCAGAATACATTTGGGGCTAATCAGACGCCTCCCTGATGGTATTGCATGATGGATAAGTATCTGCCTGTATTTCTCAGCATTGAGGACACCATTAATCCTGACCAAATCCCCAACTCCATTTGCAGAAATGCAGCCCCAAACTTGCAAGGAACCTCTACCATGCTTCACTGTTGTCTGCAGACACTCATTATTGTACCGCTCTCCAGCCCTTCGGCGAACAAACTGCCTTCTGCTACAGCCAAATATTTCACATTTTGACTCATCAGTCCAGAGCACTTGCTGCCATTTTTCTGCACCCCAGTTCCTATGTTTTCGTGCATAGTTGAGTCGCTTAGCCTTGTTTCCACGTCGAAGGTATGGTTTTTGGCCGCAATTCTTCCATGAACACCACTTCTGGCCAGACTTTTCCGGACAGTAGATGGGTGTACCTGGGTCCCACTGGTTTCTGCCAGTTCTGAACTGATGGCACTGCTGGACATCTTCAGATTTCGAAGGGAAGTAAGCATGATGTGTCTTTCATCTGCTGCATTAAGTTTCCTTGGCCGACCACTGCATCTACGGTCCTCAACATTGCCAGTTTCTTTATGCTTCTTCAAAAGCTTGAACAGCACATCTTGAAACCCCAGTCAGCTTTGAAATCTTTGCCTGGGAGAGACCTTGCTGATGCAGTATAACTACATTGTGTCTTGTTGCTGTGCTCAGTCTTGCCATGGTGTGTGACCTGTGACATGAAACTGTCTTCCGCAACCTCACCTTAGTAGCAGAGTTTGGCTGTTCCTCACCCAGTTTTAAGCCTCCTACACAGCTGTTTCTGTTTCAGTTAATGACTGTGTTTCAACCTACATATGAAATTGATGATCATTAGCACCTGTTTGGTATAATTGGTTAATCATACACCTGACAATCCTACAAAATCCCTGACTTTGTGCAAGTGTACCTATAAGAATTGATGCTGGTTTGAAGGCAAAGGGTAGTCACACCAAATATTGATTTGATTTAGATTTTTCTTCTGTTCACTCACTTTCTATTTTGGAAATTGATAAAAATAAACAATTAAAAGTTATATTTTTGAAAGCATTCTTACTTTACAGCATTCACTTCACATCTGCCTAAAACATTTGCACAGTACTGTATATATGCCATTTAACATATGATGTTATCCAAAGCGACTTACAGTAGTAAATGCATACATGTTTTAGTATATGTGGTCCCAGTGGGAATCGAACCCACAACCTAAGCGCTGTCAGAACCATGCTCTACCTACTGAGACACACAGAACCATGCTCTACCTACTGAGCCACACAGAACCACGCTCTACCTACTGAGCCACACATAACCACGCTCTACCTACTTAGCCACACAGAACCACGCTCTACCTACTGAGCCACACAGAACCATGCTCTACCTACTGAGCCACACAGAACCACGCTCTACCTACTGAGCCACACAGAACCACGCTCTACCTACTTAGCCACACAGAACCACGCTCTACCTACTGAGCCGCACAGAACCACGTTCTACCTACTGAACCACACAGAACCACGCTCTACCTACTGAGCCACACAGAACCATGCTCTACCTACTGAGACACAGAGAACCACGCTCTACCTACTGAGCCACATAGAACCACGCTCTACCTACTGAGCCACACAGAACTAATATTACATTACATTACATTACAGGCATTTAGCAGACGCTCTTATCCAGAGCGACTTACAGTTGACATTTCTTTACAATCCATTTATACAGATGGATATTAACTGAAGCAATTCAGGTTAAGTACCTTGCTCAAGGGTACAACGGCAGTGTCCTGGGGATTGAACCTGCAACCTTAACGTTACAAGCCCAGTTCCCTAACCATTATACCACACTGCCTGCCTAATATTAGAAATATCTTTACTGCACGTTTGACCAATTTTACATTATTTCCATTATGAGGAAGGCAGAGAATAGTGTTAATATTATGCACCAGGATTCAATGATTTGTACTAGGTGCACTTATGCAGCACATTACTGATTGAGATGTTGAAAATTACAATTACACTCTCTTTTCATATCAATTATCCCCTTGTATTGTGAGCTCGCAGCTGTAGCCCTGAGACCAGCAGTGATATGGGCGATGTACCGCCTCCTTCGAACCAGCGCTTGCCAAGCTGTCGACTGTAATTCCGGTACTCCAGAGCCACTCCTATACGCAGGGACCTCATATCGGCTTCCCTCCCCCCTCCCTGGGGCGGACAGCCAATCACCATCCCGAACGGGACTCCTGGCCAGAGCAGCCGGGGCTCGAATCCCGACCGCAGTGGGCAACCTGCACTCCGGGTGAGTGCCTTTACCGTTACGCCACCCAGGGACCCACACACAACATTTTAAATAGACTGATGGAGATGGATCCCATTCTTAAAACCCTTTAAAACAGAGCTGTGTAGATCAGAATAATTCAGTTCAACTACATCGATTAAAGATCCTCACTCAGAGGTTATTTTTGGTTAAGATGAGGCTAAAGTCAGTCAAACGTTTTGGCACTAAAGAGTTTTACATGCTGGTGGAAATCTTACATACCTAAAGCTAAAAGATTACATGTGACACACACAGCCTACACAACCCTGACTGTGAAACATCTCAATAATAATACAGCATCAAATCCTAAAAGGCTGTAAAACTACATTTGCTGGTGATGGCATTAAATAATCATGAACAGAGAGTGCAGATGGATATTAGAAGCACAGCATCTCAGTTAATCACTGTAGACCGTCAGAGAAAGCAGTGATCCGTATATCACTGAGGTCACAGTAAAACTGCTTAGATGAATATCTACAGCTAAATCACTTGAAATTGTGAAATATGCATATATGAACACACACATTAATTTGTTGATTAATTAACATTGGTGTGCTTCTCTGTCCCTCTAATACTGAACATATGTGATAATCCAGCTCTTACAAAACCAGACAGCTGGCTGATATTGTGGGAATTTCATCTCCACCCAACAACAAGGCTTCGAGCAAAAGATTGTGTGGAGGAGAGATTTCTGTGACCACCCTCATATGAACAGTATGCTCCATTGGCCCAGGCAGATATTGGCTTGGAGGTGGGTCGAGATCGGACCAACCAGCAAAGGGACACCAGGCAAACACACTTGTTTTCCTGTTGGATGCTTTGGGCTGCATTCTGCTGCGCCTCCACTAGATGACAGTACGTCACAAACATTTTGGTTCATCATGCTCATAGATTTGTACAACTACAACTACAATTTACATAAATTACCATACAAAGATTACAAAAGAGGGAATACAATTTATTTTTGGATAATCAGAGTTTAAAGAATTAGCAGCATCAATGGTTCTTATCTCCTGATTTTGACACCCTGTTGTTTGAGGTTCTCCCCTCACTTCACAGATTCTACTGGCTTCTGCCTCCTGATTCCCCATCCCCCAAACTGTCCCCTGCGTCCCCCCCTCTCCCCCCCCACACTCTCCTCCCCACACAGTCCCCCCTCCGCCCCCCCACAGTGTCCCTCTCTCCCCCCCACAGTGTCCCTCTCCCCCCCCCAGTGTCCCTCTCTCCCCCCCACACAGTGTCCCTCTCCCTCCCCCCCACAGTGTCCCTCTCTCTCCCCCCCACACAGTGTCCCTCTCTCTCCCCCCCTCTGCACAGTGTCCCTCTCCCCCTCTCCCCACACAGTGTCCCTCTCTCTCCTCACCTCTCCCCCCCGCACAGTGCCCTCTCTCTCCTCACCTCCGGTTGAGCTGCTCCATCTGCTGCAGGGAGCCGGATCTGTGGATGCCGTTGCTCATGGCCGCCGTGGTGGGCCTCTGCCACGTGGTGGTGCGGTTGATGTGGTCTACGTAGAAAACCCGGCCGTGGCTGTCAATCCGCGCCTCCCAATCTACGCGGGGGGGGGAGGAGAGGCACAGAGGTCACTGGGGTGGTCATCCTTGGGGGTGGACGGGCTGGGGAGGGGGTGGGCAACAACACAACCCTGCCAGCTTGGCACAAAATGGGTGAGTGGGCACAGGCCTCTTCACTCCCAGCAGAGCATTCAGCTGTCTGTCAAACTCACAGTGCTCATCGGCTGGATAATACTCTGCTGCTGGGTTTCCTAAACGTGGATTAAGAACAAGTGGGGGAACCTTTCAATGTACTTCAGTTGTCAATGGAGCAGTGCACTGTGGGATATGGGGGTAGAGATGGGGAGGACTGTGCTCCTGCTCTAGGAACCCTATAGCCAAAATATTACAATTCACTTCAATTAAAAAATCATGATCAATCAGTTTGGTATCATTTTAAGTGGAACTGCAACTTCTCCCTCTCCAGCTCCCTACTAAAAATAACCGGCATATCACGACAACGGCATGTCCTTATGAATATTCAGGTGGTATTATCAGCAGAATTGAAGAGGGTCTTTTGTGTGTGAGTGAAGTGATACTCAACAGTCTTCTGCTGGTGAATATTCATGAGTGAAAGCGTTATATTGTTGGATAGTGAAGTGTGAGAAAGGCCAGTGCTGGAATAGTACTCCTTCCCCTCTCCTCCTCCACCGCTTGGCGCTGTTTGGGAAGGTGCATCGCACACACACTGCACTGCTCGTTATGACAGAGGTCCTCTACAGACCATACGTAGGCGGAGGGGATACAAATACTTCAGGGCTTCCTTGCACACGAGATGCTTGAGACCTGAGAGGAATAAGAGTCATTCAAACAGCTCATTAGGATTGAGCTTGACTGGAGGAAAGTCTGGCTGTGGAAAAATCAACTAACTATGACTCTTCCAAGCTGATTCTGTCCCATTCTCTGCATTACTTTGACCACGTAATCATCACCATTCTGCATTTCCCCCCCTGTGGGCTCAAGATCAGGGCCTTTATCCACTAAATGGCAGTGATTTGGGGGTCTGGATGATCTTATTCATTAGTAAACCTAGGCTAGAATATCTGCTTAAAATGTAAAATGTAAAATTAATATATCACTCTGTTCCAGGGATAGACAACCCTGGCCTTGGGGGGCTAGAGTCCAGCCCATGCAGCTCTTCTGAAATATTAACAAGCACAGAACTGAGAGGAAGGGGTTACAAGGCAGCGATCACTTGACTCAAATGCTTCGGTGCTGATGTGGTAAAGGAACTTCCTGGATCGGGGGGCGTGGCCAGAGCAGGACTAAGCACTGCTGCTCTCTCCTATTAAATATTTCAACAGGAACACAATGCACATGGTGTAATGACTGTGCACAGTCACTGCAGTTGGTCAGAGAACACTGAAGCCACACAGCCAGAGCTATCTGAAGATTTGTCTTGGAATACCAAGGGGGCAAATCAACCAAAGAAACACATAAAGTTGGATAAGGAAAGAAATGCACCAGTCAGAAATGTATTGAATCGACTGCTGAGCCACACTGTGCTCTGTAAGTGTGGTAACAGAGGTGTCAACGAGGTCGGCTTTAACTGTGAACTTGGGATGGTGTTCTACTGAGAAAACAATTCCATTGTTATTTTAGCATTACGAGGGTAGAGGAATGGAAATTGAATTAATCTCAGATCCATTGTAGAATCACAGCGCTTAAAGATGGCACAGGGGATATCCACATGGTGAGCACTCTCACCTGCCCTGTGAATATGGCTCCATACACAGAGGCTACATTTAATAAGCACCTTTCTTTTTATGTTTGCAACATATTTACTGGAATACCAATTGAGGGTGACAGATCTGTGCCATCAAAAATACACAAACAAGTGTTCCAGAATAACCTTCTCCTGAAAAACAAATCCGCACGTGCCTGCATGTGAAGATAACATAGCGACAAAGCCCTTTCCCTGTATAGGAAGATATGCACAGGCAAACATAAGTCCGCTCCATGCTTTTGCAACAACTCCGCTCCATGCTTTTGCCGATTTCAGCAGCTGGAAGTGTTCCCTCCCCACGGCAGCGCGTTTGCTGTAAGATCCTCACCAGGAACTCCCCGCTGAGCTGAGTCTATTTTTAGCTCTTTGACTAGCCCGTTTTATGGTAAAACCCCCAGCTCAGCAGGACTGTTGTGGATGTGACATTGCACCAAGCAACAATACCACCACAAGCTAGCGAGCATAAAAAAAACAGAAGTTGTTTGTCCTCGTTAGCCACAGCCTCAGATGAAACAAATAAAAACGCTACATGCTATGAAACGGAATATCGGGATCAATTAGATTAAGGCTGACACAGCGACCTCAAGACTTCTTAAGGTCCTCTTTCTTTTTTTTTTTTTTTTTTTTCTGATTTTAGCCCATTTTCTCCCAATTTGGTAGCCAATTAGACCCGCTATTTTTACGTCAATCCCCCCCTAGTAATATGAGTTCGCTGCCGTAGTCCTGCGACCGGTAGTGACGAAGCGAAGTGACGCCTCTTACGAGATGGCACCCGCAGCCCGTCGACCGTAACCCGGTACTACAGGGCCACTCTTATACGCAGCGAACGTCACGTCGGCTCCCCTCCCCCCTCCCTGGGGCGGACAGCCAATCGCCGCCCCCTGGTGGCACTCCCGGCCAGAGCCGACACTTGGCGAGACGGAGAATTGAACCCCGGTCTCCGTGGCCAGCGTCGGACGTTGTAACCACTGGACCACGCGGGAGGCCAAGGTCCTCTTTCTTTAAAAAAAGAAGACATTTCCCAAACCTACATGCTTCTGAAACGTTGGTGTGCGTTACGCCAGGTGGATGGCGATGGAAGAGAACATGCGCAAGCTTGTTCCTGAATCAGAGCCACGCAGGAATGAGAGGAGCACATGGGAGGAACGAGAGGAGCGGGGGAACAGGAGAAGCGGGGGAACAGGAGGAGCGGGGGAACAGGAGGAGCGGAGTGGGGGAACAGGAGAAGCGGGGGAGCGCGGGGAACGAGAGGAGCGGGCAGGCCTCGCGGGCAGGCCTTGCGATGCCACCACGGTCCGTGAAGGTGGGGCTCCATCAGGACTGGGGAAGGACCGGGGCCCCCGCTTTGTGCCCGCTGTCATTTCTGAGTCCGAATTTAGACTGCAATCCCTATTCTGCCTCTCAACCCAACCCGAATTTAGACTGCAATCCCTATTCTGCCTCTCACCATGGAAACTGAGAGCCCAGGTCCCAGATGTGGAAGATAAACCGAAGTTTAACTCATTCACACACAACTCACTCTCAGACGCACACAACTCACTAACACACACACCACTCATTCTAACACACACACACCACTCACTCTCACACACACACAACTCACTCATGCACACAACTCACTCACACACACACACAACTCACTCTCACACACACACAACTCACTCTCACACGCACACAACTCACTCTCAGACGCACACAACTCATTCTCAGACGCACACAACTCACTCACATTCACCCACAACTCACTCTCACACACACACAACTCACACACACACACACACACACACACACACACACACACACACACACACAACTCACTCTCAGATGCACACAACTCACTCACACACACACACACACACACACCACTCACTCTCACACACACGCCACTCACTCTCACACACACACTACTCACTCACACACACCACTCACTCACACACACACACACACACACCACTCATTCTAACACACACACACCACTCACTCTCACACACACACACAACTCACTCTTACACACACACACAACTCACACTCAGACACACACAACTCACTCTAAATAATATATAAATATGTACATATTAATATTACAAAAATAAAATAAAATACCAGACCTGGGGCTGTATGTACAAAGATCCTAAGAGTAGGAGTGCTGATCTAGGATCAGGATTCCCCTGTTCATATCCTAACCATATCCATTATGAGCCAAAGGCTAAACTGATCCTAGATCAGCACTCCTACTCTTAGAATATTTGTACATACTGACCCCTGATTCAGTGAATCCATTAAAAACCGCTGACCCGTCAGTTGATATTTGAAAATGTTTGAGACCTTCCTTGCCAGACCTCAGAAGTAATGGAACCCAAAGTCTGGCCCAGAGGAATGAGGAAATGAGAGGAAACAACAGCCCTGCAATGATGACAAGTCACCGCACACGTCCCCCCGGGGGGGGCTCCTCACAAACATGGCCCCTGATGGACGGGGTGGGGGGGTGGGGTGGGGTGGGGTAGGGGGGTGGAAATGGGTGGAAGGGACAATGACACAGGAGAGCTTACTTGGTGGCAAGGGTTCATCAATAGTTGGGTAATGGTGGGGATCAGGTCGCAAAGTAGGAAGTTGGTTGACTGGAGGATAACTGCATGGCAAGGGACACTCGCCTACAGATGAGAAAAACAGAATGAGCCCAGGAAGAAAAAAAGAGGACGAACTGGACGGGAAAACGTGGACAGTGTCATTCTGAAAAGTCTAAAATATAAATATGGAAGCTAATACAGTGCCTTGTGCTGTTCTCCTCAACCGAGACTGATATCAGAGAGCCAGTGGGTCGATCTTATCTCCTTGTGTGCAGTCGACCGATTGTATGTAAGGGTAGATAAATTAACAGCCAAAAAAAAAAAAAAAAAAAGTGATTACCATTGCACCATAGATGCTGGACAACTGAAAATGAATAACGCTGTTCTATTTCTGGAATTCTCCAGGCTAGGCGAGGCCCAAAGTAAATCTTCTCTTATTGTCGTGACGACAGATATTGCGGGGGATTTACGCCAGGCCCCATGAGTCGCCGTTAGTCACGTCGCTTTCTCGGGCAAAGTCATAAACAAGCCCCCAGCGTCCGTGTGGGGGGAGGGGGGAGAGGCCAGCTTAAAGGAGCAGTGCTCCTGATTAAACACCGGGTTAACTGCGTTCTGCTCGGCTGGGTTTCACAGCGACCTGCATGGTTCAGTGAGGTCGCAGCCCGCCCAGTGGAAGGTTTATTGGGCGGCACAACTCTGTAAAGACGTTCAGAGTAAAGCCCTTTCTCCATTTGTCCTCTGGGTGGAGGGTCTGGAAGTATAGATTGTGTATTTTGTCAGGCCAGTGGCCAGTGGCCTTCTTCACATTACTTTTTAATTACATTTTCTCAAATTTTTCTCCCGAGTTGGTAGCCAATTACATCCGCTATTTTCATGTCAATCCCCCCCTCGTACTATGAGTTTGCTGCTGTACCCCTGTGACCGGCGGTGTCGAAGGCGAAGCATTGTCTCTTCCGAGACGGCACTCGCCAAGGAGGCATAGTGGAGGGTCTGGCTGGGGTGTAGGGAGTGATGAGTGACTGGAAGTATGGGGGAGCAGTACCTCTAGCCGCTCTATTACACAGAGCCACTCCTGTGCACAGGGAACATCCTGTCGGCTTCCCTCCCCCCTCCTTGGGGCGGACAGCCAATTGCCGCCCCCGGTGGCACTCCCGGCCAGAGCCGACTCTGGTGCGACGGGGAATCAAACCCCGGTGGCCAGCATCGAACGTTGTAACCACTGGACCACGCGGGAGGCCTTTTTAACGTCCGGAACCACAACGAGAGAGTCGTTATGACATGCTGACGTGCTGTTCTGACATCCGAAACGGCACACAAATTCTAATTAGACCGAAGCAAGTTCACTTTTCACTGACTGGAAGGGAGAAAGGCCTGTCAAACTGTGACCTACATTGCACAACGTAGCTATTGAGAATCAACGTGCAAACAGATGCACTTATGAAGATTCACGCAATCTGTGTGCCTCGCTGAAAGAAACAATGGCTCTCAGCATTTCAAACAAATGTCTTTTTAACTTCCATCACCCCCAGAAGCAAGTCAACTGGGAGAAACTCTCATGTGGAAACGCAGTTGGCAGACTCAAGGTAAATCTTTAATAATAAAAATAAATCCAAGATCACTCTGGCACTTAATCATCCTCCCACGCTCTCCCGCGTTACCATCAGTTTCACCGCGGACCTCCGACATCAAGCTCACGGCAGTGACGGCCTTCCATCCTTTCATGGCTGTGCTCACGGCACTTCTTCCTGAAGCAAGTGTCCACAGGGCAAGGAGACAAAGCATCTAACGAGGGTGGCAGGGATGGAGTTAACACTGTCACAGTGACCTCATTCGTATGAGGAGGGGGGCCGGGACGGAGTTAACAGTGTCACAGTGACCTCATTCGTATGAGCAACCATCCTAAATACCTCCGGTGCGCTGACTGCGCTGGCCCTGATCTAGGAGGCTGGAAGATGCTGGATATCTGAAAGGACATCAAAGCTGCAGTTTTGGGGGAGAGTCACAGAGCGAAGCGGCTTCCTGCACCGTCAGCAGATGGCACATAAAAGAGGGGAAGGGAATATTAATTATGGTGGTCTGCATTTTCTGTTCAGGTTCATTAAACAGGGTCGAGGGGTTCAAGGAATTAATTAGTGCGTGGTGAGAGACATCAACCGCAGATCTGTGGGGAGAGAAACAACAAGGCCTCTGCTTCCTGTGGCTAATTGGTCGCCTGAAACCTGTCACAGCTGCGGATCTGGTACTGGTTTCGGTAATGAGGTTGACCTATGTTCTCGTTCGCTTTAACGACCCTATTAAGCAAATAAATGTGATAATTGATCACGTACATCTTTGTGTGCACATGCTCTTTTATTCATGTAAACAATGGAGGAAGAAAAAGCTTTAAAACTTGAGAAATGAAGGGAATCAGTTCTGAATGGTCATGCAGTTCTGAAATGAATGCCAACACCTTTAGACAGGGGGTCAGAGTAAATGCATTTCTGCTCACCCTACAGAGGACAGACCTGCTGCTGTGGTATTCAGTGAGAGAGAGAGAGAGAGAGAGAGAGAGAGAGAGAGAGAGAGAGAGAGATCGCTGCTCACCTCCAGTCCTGCCGCTGGGCCCGGCTCCGGGCGAGCCTTGGCTCCCGCCCCCGCTCTGGGGGCTCCCCCCACGGGGACGAGCCGTCGCCCGGCTCCCGCGCCCCAGGGCTCTGGGCGGAGTCCGGCACGGACTCGAAGGCGCTATTGTCCTCCTCCTCCTCTTCCTCTTCGTCCTGCGAGGAGAAGACGGTGCTCTCGGACAGGCGGGCGCTGTCCACTGAGGAGAAGCGCGTGTGGCTGCAGAATCGGCTGCGCCCCTCGTACCCCGAGTTGCTGTAGCAGGACGTACTGTAGCAGGACGTGCTATAGCAGGATGTGCTGTAGCAGTTGTCGTCGCACAGGTCGCACTCGCTGTCCCCCGGGGGCCTGCCCCCGCCCCCCGCCTCGCCCTCGCTCTCCCGCCGCGCCCCGTCGCCCTCCAGCAGCTGGTTGAGGTCAGACAGGTGCTCGATGGACAGGCTGCGAGGCAGAGTCCTGGGGCAGCAGGGCCCCGGCTCATCCAGGGTTTGGGAGGGGGCCTCTGAGGCGCTGTCCTCCTTGTCTTCAGGGGGCTTCACCGTGGGGTTGTCAGGATTGGGGTCGAGGTCGAGGTTGAGGTCAGGGTCAAGGTTAGGCCCATCCTGCGCCAGGTCTTGGTCCTGCTCCAGGTCCTGCTCCATGTCCTGGTCCGGGTCCGGGTCCTGGCTGAGCTGGGCGGACGGCAGGCTGTGTAGCAGGTGGTGGATGCGGATGTAATGGGTTCGAGGCGTCTCGGGCTCACCGCACGCCGAGGCGATCACCGTCTCCAGCTCGGACACGGGCAGGGAGCAGGGCCGGTTCTTACGCTTCAGGGTGCTCCTCATTTGCAGGGAGCAGCAGTCCTCCTCCTCCTCCTCCTCCTCCTCCTCCTCCTCCCCTCACCACCTGCTCCTGCCCTGAGGCCTGCTCCTCTGTCCCCACCTCCCTGCTGTCCTCCTGGGCCAGCTCCTGGAGCTCTGCCCCCTCCCCCTCCACTTCCACCTCCACCTCCACCTCCACCTCCACCTCATTCGACTCCCCCTCCTCGCGCTCAGCTGGGCTCTGCTCTTCCTGCTCCTCCTGCTGCTCCACGCTCTCCTGGCCCTCCTCCCCCACGCTCTCCTCCTCTCTCTCGACCGCTCTCCTCTCCTCCTCCTGGCCGGGCTCCAGTGGGGAGGCGGGAGGAGGGCCGCAGGGTGGGGGGTCACAAGGCAGGGGGTCACAGGGCGGGGGGCCACAGGGCAGGGGGTCCACCCCGTTTTCGTCGGCTGGCAGCTCCGGCACCTGGCCATCCTCGCCTCGGGGGTCCACGTCCGGGCTTACCCTCTGCTCGGCAGCGCGGTCCGGCTCAGTGCTGATCGACACCTCCTCATCATCTGTGGGCAAGAGAGATCATGAGACACTCAGTCCTAATGACCTCACTTCCTGCTCACACTGCTAAGCATCACTCAGTCCTAATGACCTCACTTCCTGCTCGCACTGCTGAGCATCACTCAGGCTGTGTTCGAAACCGCTCACTCGTTCACTATTCCCTATTCCCTATTCCCTATATAGTGTTTACTATATAGTGTACTATGTAGCGAACAAAAATACTGTTTTCGGATACTACAACTGAACGTCATTTGCGTCAAAAAAAAGTGCTGGATATTCAGGTGACGCAAGCGGATGCGCCCCGTATCGTAAACAAACCGAGCACTCATGGCAGCTTGAAATGTACTCAGGTGGTATCGGGTTTGCATGTTCAGTTTTGAATGTTAAATCCCAAATAAATTGTTGAAATTCTAATGATGTGCAAGTGTGGTTTTGTGAACTGTGGTGCTGTCTGCTAGCCACTGCTTTAGCCACCAATAGCTACCGTTATGGAAGTCGTGAGCTAACTAGCTCGTGTGGAGAAAATAACGTTAGGATAACTCACGAGCTCACGACTAGCACCAACTCGCATAGCGATAATAACGGTAGATATCGGTGGCTAAAGCAGTTAGCTAACGTTACCACCACCATGATTCCTGTTCCTGTTTTACTGCTGTTGGCTCAACTTTTGTTCTTGAGGCATAAACGGAGGTGTATGTATGATGGTATGACACGACCGCATTGCATTGTGGTACACGGGATAAATTGTAGGGTACATTCGCTGTTCACTACAAATCACGGTGAATTGTGGGTATTTTCTCGTTCACTATATAGTGAACAAAATTAACAGTTTAGAATTCGTCGCACACTACAAAAGTGTACTATATAGTGAATAGGGAGTGGTTTCAAACACAGCCTCAGTCCTAATGACCTCACTTCCTGCTCGCACTGTTGTGAGTCACTCAGTCCTAATGACCTCACTTCCTGCTCGCACTGTCCTAAGATGTCCTGGTACAGCCTTGTGTATTTACACTGACTAAGTAGAGTGATTGCCTGGCTTGGATCAAAAAAGAAATATTGACCAATTAAGCTATTTACTGTGTATGAAGTATTTTATTTCCAGCTTGTATGTGAACTCGATGTACTGGAACTATGGAATTGCAATTTTAAATCAACAATTTCAGCCTTGTTTATTTGGTCATTTATTTTCGTAAGGGGACAAAGCATTTAAATTTGAATGTGGTTTCAGGCGGGAGGAAATAAAGTCTCTGGAACCTGTATGGATGGAGGACGTTATCTCAAATCTGAACTGCAGCTGTCCACTGACATGGTCCGTAGGCAGCCTACGACCCAGTGTGTAGCTCACTACACGATCCCTGCAGAGAGAGAGAGGGAGAGAAAGAGAGAGAGAGAGAGAGAGATGTGGGAGAAAGAGAGAGAGAGAGGGAGAGACAGGTGGGAGAGAGAGAGAGAGAGAGAGAGAGAGAGAGAGAGAGAGAGAGAGAGAGAGAGAGAGAGAGAGAGAGAGAGAGAGAGAGAGAGAGAGAGAGAGAGAGAGAGAGAGAGAGAGAGAGAGAGAGAGAGAGAGAGAGAGAGAGAGAGAGAGAGAGAGAGAGAGAGAGAGAGAACTAGTGTTACAGCAGCAACTGGATCTGCTTGAGAATACTGTCAGAACTGGGCCCTGACAGTAAACTTGAAATATGGGGAAAAACATCTGGCTGAATTAATGTGTACACGCACATAATTTAGCATATCGGGAGAAAAGCAGGAGCTTAAAATTACAGGAGAGAACATAATCAAACTGTTCTCTGCTGGTGCTATGACTCACAGTGGCACATACACTGACACACGGATTATCAGATCCCAAATTAATTAAGTGTCTGTCACTTTGTAGAGATAATATGCAGAACAAGAAACGCTGCATGATTCTGGAACAAGCGTGCTGACACAGTGGAGGTCTTTGTGTTTGTGTATGAGTGTGTGTGTGTGTGTGTGTGAGTTACCATATTATATATTATAAGCTTTGAGACATAACACACAAACTATAAGAGCGTATCGTCTGTAACAGTGTAGCACTTTGCATAGTAACGGCCAATACAAAGATACAATCAAATATCTGCGAGGACATATGAATGAATAATCGGACACATATTTTGAGTACGAATGGCAGGCGAATCTGTAGTGTGGGTCGAGGATGGAAGAGCCACTCGCAGATGTCACGAATATCTAAAAGCTAACTACAAGTAGTCAGCCACTAAGTCTGCGAACAGATAAGGGAGCAGGGGGAAAAATGGATGGACAAAGAAAAATAAACTCCGGGCATAAAGTCCACGGAAAATAATAACAACCCAAAGGTTGTGGACTCTTCAACGAAGAGGTAAGAAACTAAAATGATTTTAGAGACTTTAGCTCTGGGAGTTTTTTAACCCAAAAACAAAAGAATGAATCTCGAAAAGGAAATGCCACCGGAGTGACAAGCAATAACCAAAGCTAGAAAGGAAATAATCCTCCTAGAACGGCAACCACAGAGTGGCAACGCTAAACCTTTTAAAAGAGATCCTAAATAGTACCTTCTCTCTTTAACCCCCTGAGGTCCGTGCTAAGCTTTTAGATGTTTTTTGATTTTGGCATGGTCTGATATTTATCTCAATTTCATCAATTTAACACACACTTACTCCAAAGTGTTTGATATTTTTATTTGAAGGACAATCACAGCTACATTTGTATGCCATCAATAGTTTGGTCAGTATCATATGCAGCTTGTAAATAGATCTACAAACACACAAGTTAAAAATAGTAAATTTTTCTGCTGTCAGATGTGAAAGCACACACTAAACTATAGTGACGAATTGTTTTGCCAATGTGCGTTTGTTCACCAAGGTCTTGGTTATGTAAGGGTGTGAAAATAGTTTAGCACATCTGAGATCTAAATAGCTAAAAACCTGTTTTTATCAGAACTGGTCACATTTATTTCAGGCTGTGGGAGGGCTAAATGCTAAATTCCTGAATATTCATTATTCATTGTCCACACCTCTAAGATTTGTCAGATGGGCCATCTCTCTCTCTCAAAGGCCATCCTGAGACCCAAGGAAAAAAAAGTGTCTTCCAATTAAACTTTTTGTGATTTCATGCCTCTTTAGAGTTAAAACAACCATTTAGATTTTAAATGGCTAAGCAATATTTGAGTTACCATTTCTCCTTTCACGACAAGCGCTTCTTGTCAGCAGCCGCCATTTTGGCTCTTTGTTACGTTGCAACACGCGGAATGTTTGGCGTCACAACACGCGATATTCATAGGCTATATTCCATCCATCCATCCATTGTCTAAGCCGCTTATTCCTGGTCAGGGTCGCGGGGGGGGGGCTGGAGCCTATCCCAGCATGCGTTCCGGGCGAGAGGCAGGAATACACCCTGGACAGGTCGCCAATCCATCGCAGGGCACACACACCATTCACTCACACACTCATACCTACGGGCAATTTAGACTCTCCAATTAGCCTAACGTGCATGTCTTTGGACTGTGGGAAGAAACCGAGTACCCGGAGGAAACCCACGCGGACACGGGAGAACATGCAAACTCCGCACAGAAAGGCCCCTGGCCTGGATTCGAACCCGAGACCTTCTTGCTGTGAGGCGACAGTGCTATCCACTGCACCACCGTGCCGCCAATAGGCTATATTTTCACGAGTATTTGAAAACAAGCGAAATAAAATTAATATCAGCATAGACTGTTGCTGGCAGATTGCAAGCGTAAACACAGACAAGATGTAAAAAAATAAAAAAACAAGCGAAATTAAATAAATAGCATAGACTGTTGCTGGCAGATTGCAAGCGTAAACACAGACATACGATATATTTTATAACATTTTACGCTGTTTGAAAAGTATTTTCTGTGCCTATTGCAATTTGTTACATTGCGACATGCGGAATATGTAGTCACAAGACGCGGAATTTATATATATTTTCACGAGTATTTGAAAACAAGCGAAATAAAATAAATATCAGCATAGACTGTCCTCTTCAGTTTGTGTTGTTTATGCCGGCGTTTTCACACATGGCCCGACGCACCTCCCCGAAATTAGCACCTCGTTAACATGTCAATAGAAGGGGGACGTTACTAAAAGGTAAAAACAGAGTAAAAAGCAAGGTTTACTTTTGGTCTAATTAAGCTAATTTAAAAATCCCATTTGATTTGCCAGTGCTCAAATCGGAAAGTTGCGATTCTAAGGTTTCTGTCAATGTTTTTGTCGCGTGTGTATGATAAAATATCGCGAAGTTAGAAATAGTAATATACTTGTATTGCTGCTGGGATCGGCGCCGATCCAGCCGACCTCAGGGGGTTAACTGAGAGACCACCAAGTGGAAAACTAATACCTTAGTTCTAGTACCGGCTAGAGCGTAACAATGGTTTACACAGAAGCGTTTGTGATATGAAAACGCAGCCTTTAAATAGTAGGCGGAATAAACACTGATAATCCACAGCTGGCCATGACCGGGAAAATCCCCGACAAAAGACCATATAAGGGAAATGACAATGACAATGATTCCTCATACAAAACAAAGGGAACCGACCATCACATGGTCAAGCGCCCTCCAGCGGCTGAACAAGGTAAAACCATGACAGAATCCCCTGATCACACATGGTTCTGAGTGCCTCTGGGCTCAGTGGAGCGACTCTGTTCCCCGGCGCTGCACGACCCACCCGATGGCCTGTTTCTCCAGCAGCCTCTGCACCGGCATGGACAACTTGCCCAGGAAGCGCCTGATGATGGGCCTGCTCTTCGCAAACTTGTCCTTCACCTCGATCTCCAGGACGTCCGTGGGCAGAGACACGAAGCTGAACCGCTGGAAGAGGAGGAGAACATGGCGGTCAGCCGGGCGAGCGTTTGTGACTGGAGCATGCGTTGAAGGGAATGCAGTTTGAAAGCCCGCTCGACATCTACGTCTGCACAGACAAGGCAACTGTGACCTTTTCAGCGTAGAGCAGCCCCTGAAGGCAGGGAGATAACAGCTACTCCATGTCCTTGGTCACCCTTCTCATACATATATATTTTTTAAGATAAGTGGGGTCAGCAGAACAAGAGGCCACAGGTGGAAATTAGTTAAAGGCAAATTCCGCACAGATATTAGGAAGTTTTTCTTTACACAGAGAGTTGCCAATGCCTGGAACAGCATGCCAGGTCGGGTAGTAGAGGCAAAAACACTTGGGCTATTCAAGTCCAGGCTAGATGCAGTACTAGATACTCTTTAGATTAGGACATGACGAGCCTAGATGGGCTAAACGGCCGGTTCTGCTCATTATGTATTCTTATGATCTTATGTTCATATTTTCGTGGCTTGCAGGACACAAGGAGAGCACATGCACCTCTGAGCTGTCTGTGGTGCTGAAGGTGCAGGCCGACGCTGAGCGCTGTCCAAGAGCCTTAAACGCCATCAGTCAATCAGGACGATTTCACTTTTGACTAAATGAAGAGTGCAATGTGATCTTTCCTCGTCTAAGCATGGCATGAAAAAAGTACATTCTGCTACAGCAGTGAAAGGATTGGGTATAAAGGTTTATCCATTTCTTTACCATTTTATAAACACAGTTACATTTGTTAAAAAACCCATTATTATTATCAATCAAAAATGTAGCCTCCAAACAAAAACAGTGAATTCTGCCTTAGGAACGAAGACTAAAAGCAGGACCAGCCATGGGGACGTAACACACACACACACCCACCCACACACACCCACACACACACACAAAGGTCACGAATAAGGGAGGATTTCCAGGGGCCTCGGATAGTGTGGCCAGTAAATTGGGAGAAAAATCTGAAACAAATAATTAAAAAAGGGTGGATTTCCTGTGGCTATGGAAACGCAGTATTGCCTTGGTGAGCTGATCGGAGTACGCCGGAAAACAACCTTATACCGACGGCTAAACACACTTCATAGAGCGCACGCTACCGATGGCACGGGTAAACCAGATTCACAGAAATTTATGACAATGGCCGCCCTTAAAAAGGCACAAACATCTGTTTTTACAGGTGCCAATCTCCAGTTACAAATGACCTCCCCCATTACAGCACATGGACGTGTGCGTGTGTATCATACACAAGGCAAAGGAGGAGCAGGCTGTGTCTGCAGTTCAGAGGACTTCACTGATTTCTGGCGATCATCACCGTTCGGTCCAAAGAGGAGAACCTGAGAAGCCGTTTAATGTTTCCTCCCTCCCTGCGCTGGTCTGGCTCTACGGGAAACCACCGGTTACTCACACACAAAGACCCGTGACACACACAAAGACCCTTTGGACTCCACAAAGCCACCCTGTCTCTGCTCACAGCAGGGGCCCCTAAGTGGCCCTGGCCCACGTGATCTTTCCTGGTGAAATTGAAAATGAATCCCATTTTGTGATAAACGTTGCTGAATTTGTAGTCAGTGGGTGACCACGTGCTGACTGGATAATGCGCTCATTACAGAAGCGGCAAACGCAATTCACTCTTTCTTCTTCCTGCATTTGTGAATGAGCTTGAGCAAAAACACCAGGGCCCTGATCACCATCCTCTGCATGGTGAAAAACACGAACACCAGGACCCTGATCACCATTCTCCGCATGGTGAAAAACACAAACACATTCCGAGTTCCTTCTGCATTGATGCACCTCTTTATAGGGGTGTAACGGTACACAAAAATCACGGTTCGGTACGTACCTCGGTTCGGCAGCTCAGACTTCGATACGGCCGCAGCCCAAAACAAGGCCTAGCCCTCCCGGTGGTCTAGTGGTCGCAGCGTTCTGCGCTGGCCACTGCGACCGGGGTTCAATTCCACCAGCCTCGCCAGAATCGGCTCTGGCCGGGAGTGCCACTAGGGGGCGGCAATTGGCTGTCTGCCCCAGGGAGGGGGGAGGGAAGCCGATATGAGTTTGCTGCGTATAGGAGTGGCTCCTTGTACCGGAGCGGCTAGAGCTGCTCCCCCATACTTCTAGTCACTCATCACTCCCTACACCCCAGTCAGACCCTCCACTATGCCTCCTCTGGCAAACTGACTGCCCCATCCCTCCGGGCAGCTGGCAGCCGCTCCTCGCGGTCTTGCCTCTTCTCTGACCCCTTGGTGGTGGAACGACCTTCCGCAATCAGTCAGGACCGCGGAATAACTTGCGATCTTCCGCAAGAGACTCAAAACCCACCTTTTCTTCACTACCACTGAATTCTGTACATGTAGCCAAGTGTCATCACCACTGCCTACTTTCTCAAAACTATGTATCCCTGCTTAAAATGTAAAATGTAAAAATGTAACAGAGTTACAGTCAACGGCTTGGCGAGTGCCGGCTCGGAGGAGACGATACTTCGCCTCTGTCACTGCCGGTCTCAGGGCTACGGCAGCAAGCTCACAATGCGAGGGGGGGATTGACATGAAAAAGAGAGGGTGTAATTGGTTACTAAATTGGAAGAAAATGGGAAAAAATCTTAAAGAAACAAAACAAGGCCCAGCCAGGCCTGAGGAATTTCACCCTGAGCTGACAGAAGGGGCGACTGATAGATTATACTTTATTAATCCCTGCAGGGAAATTGCTTTGTCTATAGCAGCATACAGACACTAAAAAACACATTAAAAACACAGACTTACACAAACATATAAAAACTCCAGTCAATCAAAGTCCAGTCAATTAAAAAGTGTAATAAAAGTCGTCCGGGTATTATATAAAAAAGCTAAAATCACAGGACTATTCTATGTAGTCCTGCACGCTGAATACTGCACGCTCAATCTGGCCAGGTTCGATTACACGCGTCTCAGATGGAGGTGGCGCTTCGTTAGCCTCTGACTCACTTTCCTCTCTGTGGGGAGATGTCCACACAAGCAGAGGGGGGGCTCATTAGTCACATGCTGGTCCCCCCCCCACCCCGCTTTCACTAATCCACCGATTAATATTTCATAGCAGAGTTGCCCTGGGGAGGCTCCCACTGAGAGAGCAGTGACATTATTATTATTATTGTTATTATTAAAAAGTTGTAAATATTTTAAGTGGCTGTATTCTACCATGACTCTGTGAAAACAAACAAAAGAAAAAGAAATAAAAAAGAACCATGATTTCCAAGGAGGTAACCTTACACCACTACAGAGGCGTGGGAAGAACTCCCGCAACGACTCTGACGAATGGGTTGGAATCACCACTGAAAGGCCTCAGAACCCTCTGTGTGCTGCGTTGGGTGCCACATAGGACCATATGAATGTGGGGTGAGCGAGCTCACAATACGAGGGGGAGATTGACATGAAAAAGAGAGGGTATACTTGGGTCTAATTTGTGGTACTGAACCGTTCGGGACAGGACTTTCAGTTCGGTACGCACTGTGAACCGAACGAATGCAATCTGGCTTTAACCACTAACGCACGTGCAGAACTTTTTTGTGTGCAGTTGCAGCAGTATTGACATACATTTTTTTTTTAATTTAAGAAAGAAAGATACGTGCTTTAATTTGTTCTGTAAATTATGGCCAATTAGCCGCTGTTTACAAAGTTCATAATAAATTAAAAGCAAGTTTATGTTTTGTGTTTCTTTTTTCCCCTCTGTACTGAAAACAAACCAAACCCTGAATTCAAAACCGGGGTGTGTACTGAACTGTGATTTTTGGGTACCGTTACACCCCTAGTATAATCTTCAGCCATGGCCATAGATTACAGATGGAAATCTGCATTGGAGTTTCATTAGACTAGTGGAGGCAGTAAGAGAGATTATGAGAACAGTGACAGACTTGAGATTGTAACTGTACACTGTGAAAAACACAAAAAAGCAAACCCCCCACCTCAAAAAAGCCAAAAATAAACCATAAAGCAGAAGATGACCTTCATACACAGTGATTGAAAGCTAGCTGATAAATAATATTAAATTAACTAGTTTGTTGCAGAGACAGAATATCAAAACTAACTCATCAATCAAGTAATTAGGATAACTTAACTGCTATCTGATTTAGGCTTAATATTCAACAGTTGTTCTGTTCCAATTAATCTCGGCAAATACTGATGAAAAGGACATTAAATCCTCTCTTCCCATGAATCACACTTAAGGGATTTATTGAGCAATGCTTAATTTAATGAGGTCTCGAGGCACCACTGAGAAAGCACCACACAGGGAAACAAAATCAATCCCAAAGCACAGAGCACACAGAATCACCTGAGAGAACCTGTGAGCTCATTACTGTGATCACTTCCTGTGAGCTCATTACTGTGAGCACTTCCTGTGAGCTCATCACTGTGATCACTTCCTGTGAGCTCATCACTGTGAGCACTTCCTGTGAGCTCATCACTGTGAGCACTTCCTGTGAGATCATTACTGTGAGCACTTCCTGTGAGCTCATTACTGTGAGCATTTCCTATAAGCTCATCACTGTGAGCACTTCCTGTGAGCGCATCACTGTGATCACTTCCTGTCAGTCACAGCCTTTCAGACAGAATTTAGCTCAGAATTACTTTACAATTAAAAATTAAATTACAGGCATTTAGCAGACACTCTTATCCAGAGCAACTTACAGTTTACATTTTCTTTACATACAATCCATTTATACAGCTGGAGATTAACTGAAGCAATTCAGGTTAAGTACCTTTAGCTCAAGGGTACAACAGCAGTGCCCCCACTTGGGAATCAAACCTGCAACCTTAAAATTACAAATCCAGTTCCCCTAACCATTATACTACTACCTCCTATACTTTAGCCCAAAGAGCTTTCAGGCTACCGTACACCTCAGACTAGACCTCATTCCAATGTTTCAATAAAATCCCACCTGAGGATGTACTGTAAGACATTAATCTCTGAGGAAGAGTAGCTGCTTCATCCACAGGGTGACGACCTTTCACACGAAACCAAAGAGGTGCAGCGGATGCTCCACTGCAGTGGAGAAAGTGCTGAATCCACATCAACACATGACCTTTGGATGCACAGCTGCTATGTAGAACTGCGTGAAAAATCTTTTCCACATTAACTGAAAGGACCTGAACTGAGCTGAGGTTTGTTAGGGGACATCACTACACACTATACTCCTTAATAGTAGCATTATTTCAGGGGTGGGCAATTCTGGTCCTGCAGGGCCGGTGTGTCTGAAGGTTTTTGTTTCTACCAATTCTACCTGGCTCAATTAGCTAATTAGCTGTCCGCATTAACACTGGTTCACTCTCAGATTAGATTACAGTCAACATTTCATACAGGTAGACACAAGAACAGTCTTCAGCTGTCATTCGTGAGCTTAACAGAAAATGTAGCTAAAATGTCAGATCATGTAAATGATTGGGGCTAATTTAATAATTAAGAGCAGAAGTTGGCATGAAATCCAGAAACAGATACAGCCCTACTTGCCTACCCCTGGGTTAGAGGTACAGTGTGCCCCCCCCGGCCCTGCTGCCCCTCCCCCCCACCCACCTCACCTCTCTCTGCCACACAGGGTTGACGGTGTTGCAGATGATGGCGGATCTCTTCTCCTGGCCATGGTGAGGCAGCGCGGGGAAGATGCTGTGCTTGCCAGGCTGGATGGCGATCTTCAGGTACGGGTCGGGGTGGAAGAACATCCCCTTCTTCAGTCCTGTCGCCTGGAAGTCTGCGCCAGAGAGAGAGAGGGGTCATGAGCAGAGCCGTACGCCTGTCCAACGTGGAGCCGTACGTCTGTCCAACCCCCCTGGGGAGGTGGGGGAACGCCAGACACAGCAGATTCCAGCGCTGAGGGCAAACATAACCTTTTAAGAGGCTCCTGTGCCACCGATTGAAATGAGTTTGGCAGCTGATGGCACATGCCGTGGATGGTGTGGAGCATGATGTCACCCTTTCAGGGTAAAATTATGTCAACAGGGTTTAAGCAGCCTGTGTGTGAATATGTTAATATTGGCACTGCAAAAATATGCAACATGCAGTAAATTTAGTCATTTAGCAGATGCTCTTATGCAGAGCGACTTACAACTTGCAGAAGCATTGCTGCATGCTTTGTTCCAGCACGCGTGGTGGTGTGAGATATGATTGGCTCTGTTGCACAGAGTCAGCATAAGATCACTAAATGCATAATGAAGTCAAACTGGACCGCTTCAGCCTGTGGCGTTAATCAGAGGCTGCCCCCCGGGTGGTGATTTAAGCTCCGGTGATTGGATGGAAGCAGATTTAGAGGGGGAGACCAACACAGGGAGCAATGGGGAGCGGAATGAGGAGGTCAGGAACACCTCGCCCCCTCCCTGCGGGATGGTAAAAGTGCTGACCGTCAGGCGACACCACCTCTCTTTCACAAAATTTCACCACAATATAATTTCCACTCTCAGTCCATTCCTACAGCGCTAAATTAAATCCTCCCAATAGTTTATTTTCCAACTTGTTTCCCCCCTCCATCCAGAATGGGGCTCAGACTCCCTCCACTGTGAAGGCTGTGACGTATAAGGCACTATTTGTATCCCTTGTTGCAGAGGGAGATCCTCCATTTCTGCACAATGACAGAACCGCGCTCAGCGGTCGCCGTTTACGGGCTGCGAGGACGCGTCCTTGCAGAAACAAAGAGACCAAATGAACAGCGCAGGGAGGCCCTGGACAGGAGTTACAGACCTTTAAAACAGGAGTTACAGACCTTTAAAACATCTTTCCACTTAGAGAAACAAACCTTTAAAACGTCTTTCCACTGAGAGAAACAAACCTTTAAAACGTCTTTCCACCAAGAGAAACAAACCTTTAAAACGTCTTTCCACCGAGAGAAACAAACCTTTAAAACGTCTTTCCACCGAGAGAAAAAAACCTTTAAAACGTCTTTCCACCGAGAGAAACAAACCTTTAAAACGTCTTTCCACCGAGAGAAACAAAACTTTAAAACGTCTTTCCACCGAGAGAAACAAACCTTTAAAACGTCTTTCCACCGAGAGAAACAAAACTTGAAAACGTCTTTCCACCGAGAGAAACAAACCTTTAAAACGTCTTTCCACCGAGAGAAACAAAACTTGAAAACGTCTTTCCACCGAGAGAAACAAAACTTTAAAACATCTTTCCACCGAGAGAAACAAACCTTTAAAACGTCTTTCCACCGAGAGAAACAAACCTTTAAAATGTCTTTCCACCGAGAGAAACAAAACTTTAAAACGTCTTTCCACCGAGAGAAACAAACCTTTAAAACGTCTTTCCACCGAGAGAAACAAAACTTGAAAACGTCTTTCCACCGAGAGAAACAAACCTTTAAAACATCTTTCCACCGAGAGAAACAAACCTTTAAAATGTCTTTCCATCGAGAGAAACAACTAAACTTTTCTTTTTTTCCCCATTTTTCTCCCAATTTGGTGGCCAATTACACCCTCTATTTATTTTGATTTACCCTCCCTACACAAGTCAGTCAATCAATCAATCAATCAATCAATCAATCAATCAATCAATCAATCAATCAATCAATCAATCAATCAATCAATCAATCAATCAATCAATCAATCTTTATTTTTGTATAGCGCCATTTACAAACAGGTTGTCACACAGTGCTTCACAATTGACATTTTCCAGAGGGAATCAAAAAATCAGAAAACCATTAGAGCCAATGTCGGAAACTGGAAAATTATTCCCAGACCCCTTAAAAGGCGATCAAGATGAACTCCTGGAAAATGGTGGGATACAGAGAAAAAATAGTCCTTGAGGATCTTGAGGGTTAAGAGATCAGCGGAAGGGCATTCTTCAGCATCCTAAGTGTAGGGGTGGGGTGGACCTCATCCCTCCAGATACCAAGGTAGGGCGGGGGATGGAACCAGCAGCTAGGGTCCGGGCCAGCAGCATCCGGCTAACACATGGCAGGGGTGGGGGGTTGACTCTGGGAAGCTGGGTACTGGGCCGACGGAAATCCGCTGGGACTAGGCTTGGTAAGTGAGCTCCGGGCAGGTGCCACGAAGCCGGGGAGAAAACAGGAAATGTGCAATTACGACTATGATAAATATCACACTGGATCAGGGGAGAAAGTAGAGTGATAACAATACTTTTGCACCAGCAGAAGTAATCTAGGGCAGCATAACTAATTAGGTGAGTGGCACAGGGAACACGCAGCCATGAGGGCACTCAGAGACCATCCCACCACATCATCAGCAGTCCTGATAAGGGGCGGATCATCACTTATGATTGGTGACAGTAAGGATAGCTCATTGCACCTGAAGGCTCTATTGCTATGCCCCCTCCACATCTGCACCTAATGACTATAAGAGAGACTAAAGAGATGTGTTTTTAACCTAGACTTGAAAATTGAGACTGTGTCTGACTCCTTCACAGAGATGGGTAGACCGTTCCACAGTAAAGGAGCTCTATAGGAGAAAGCTCTGCCACCTCCTGTATTTTTTGATATTCTAGGGACTACCAAGTTGCCTGCATCTTGTGAACGAAGCGAACGTGGGGGATTGTAGGGATGAAGTAAATCAGTCAAGTAAGAAGGTGCAAGTCCATGCAAAACCTTATAAGTAGGACTACCTTATAGTCCACACGACAGTTTATAGGAAGCCAGTGAAGTGATGCTAAGACAGGACTAATGTGCTCATACTTCTTTGTTCTAGTCAGGATCCTTGCAGCAGCATTCTGTGTGAGTTGCAGGCTCCTGAGTGAGGTATTGGAACAGCCAGACAGTAATGCATTGCAATAATCTAATCTAGATGTAACAAAGGCATGTACCAATTTTTCTGCATCTATTAATGACAGGAAGCCCCTAATTTTGGCAATATTCCTCAAGTGAAAAAAGGCTACTCTGGAAATGTTTTTGATGTGACTATCAAATGAGAGACCAGGATCTATAGTAACACCAAGGTCTTTTACCACCAAACTTGCAGCAACAGAGCAGCAATCCAGATTCAGAGCTAAATCAGATAACCCACTTCTGAGGTTTTTGGGCCCCAAGACCAACATCTCTGTTTTATCAGCATTCAACAATAGAAAATTATCTGTCATCCAGTCTTTTATGTCTTTAAAACAAGCCTCCAACTGTTCGAATTGTACTTCGCCAGGTTTCATTGATAGGTATAATTGAGTGTCATCTGCATAGCAGTGAAAATGTACGCCATGTTTACGAATGACATCACCAAGTGGCAACATGTAAAGGAAGAACAACAATGACCCCAAAACAGAACCTTGAGGGACACCATATTCCACTTGATGTGAGCAGAGGGCCCATAATTTAACTGCACAAATTGATACCTATCTGACAGGTAGGATTTAAACCAGGAAAGTGCCTGTCCACGCAGTCCAACTAGTCTGCTCAGAAGAGTTTGGTGGTCTATTGTATCAAACGCAGCACTTAAGTCCAAAAGCACAAGAATAAAGACACATCCACGGTCAGCTGATACCAGTAAGTCATTGACAACTTTAATAAGAGCAGTCTCAGTGCTATAGTGTTGCTTAAATCCTGACTGAAAAGTTTCATAGATGTCATTTAATTTCAGGAATGAAGTCAGTTTCTGATCTACAGCTTTCTCTACAATTTTTGAAAGACAAGAAAGATTCAAAATTGGCCTGTAGTTCCTGAGATTTTCGGGGTCAAGGTTTGGTTTCTTTAAAATTAGCTTAATTACTGCCACTTTTTGAGAATTTGGCATATAGCCTGATGAGAGAGACAGATTAATAATGTCTGGCATGGGTTGCCCCATAACAGGAAGAAGTTATTTGACAAGTTTTGTTGGGATTGGGTCTAATTGGCAAGTAGATGGTTTGGAGGACATAACCAACCAAGAACTCAAGAGTAGCCATAGGACCCCTGTCCTACTAAGCCTGTGCTTTCTGATCAGTGTCCGCTACAGCAGAAGGTGCCATTTTAGTAATTTCATCTCTAATTTTCTCAATCTTCTCAGAGAAAAAGTTCATGAAATCATTACTATTATGGGCTGCCGGAGGCTTAGCATTGGTTTCAGTCTGGTTCTTTGTCAGTTTGGCCACTGTATAAAAAATAAATTTTCGATTATTCTTATTATGCTCAATCAGATCAGACAAATAGGTTGACCTTGCGGAGGAGAGAGCATATTTGTACTGTACCAGACTGTCTTTCCAGGCAGAATAAAATACTTCTAATTTAGTGGATCGCCACTTACGTTCCAACTTGCGAGAAGCTTGTTTAAGAGCATGCGTGTGGTCAGTATACCATGGTGCAAGCTTATTTTGGCTAGTTTTTTTCTTTTTGAGAGGCGCAACAACATCAAGAGTGTTACGCAGGGTGTAATTTAGATTGTCTGTCAGCTGATCAATAGATTGTAGACTAGTGGGATCCTGATTAACAGTAAATGATTCTTGGAACAGGCTGACAAAGTAAGGTATAGTAGAGGAATTTAGGGAGCGGCTAAAGTAGAACACTGGTTTTGATCTAATAGCAGTGGTAGCATGAATTTCATGAAGGAAATGGTCAGAGAACACAGGATTATAAGGAGAGACAACTAGATTGCTCATACAGAAATGTATTATCTGTTTATCACACCACCACAACAGCTCCATCTTAAGCTTCATGTGAATAAGGTCACTAGTTAACGCACTGATGGCTTAATGACAAACAGAGAATAACATTCCTGTGTCCCATTCCAGTCAAACTGTGTGGTGTACAATATAACCTGCATGCAAAGCAAACACAACGATGTTCACCACGAAACAAAACCTCCCTCGCTTTTCCAAATACACTAACAAATATATGTAACAAAAGAAAAAATATGTTTTTTTGACGTATCGGTGAAAGAACACGGAGTAAATCAGGAAGAGCTCGCTCCATATCGGCTTGCATTCACAAAAGCTTGGGTTCGCTTACCGTCTACACCCACCCTGCCCTGCCCCGCCCTGCCCTGCCCCACCCCGCCCCGCCCTGTCCTGCCCCACAGAGACACACCGACGTCACGGAGAAGGACCAACCCCCATACGAACTCCAGTGGGAGCGGCGACAGAGCGGTAGGATCTGGTGAGACAGGGCGATGGGGTCTGGTGTGCAGAGACTCACCCGACAGGGAGAAGCTGATGAGCCGTCGTGCGCCCTGACTCTGAGACACCTCCTCACTGGGGACGGGTTTCAACACCTGGAAAAATAAGAGTGAGCGTGAGAGAAAGAGAAAGAGAGAGAGAGAGAGAGAGAGAGAGAGGGAGAGGGAGACGGGAGAGAGGGGAGGAGAGAGGGAGAGAGAGAGATGGGAGAGAGATGGGAGAGAGGGGAGGGAGAGTGACAGAGAGAGAGAGAGGGAGAGTCTTCCTGTGTTTTCTCCTGCCCTGGAATGCTGTACTTAGAGCCCATTACACCGGTCCAGAAATGGATCAATAGCACACTCATTAGGCTCAATCGTATCGATCCCACTTCCAGGAAGCAGGGGAACGGGGGGGGTTTTCTCAGAAAGAGAGAAACTGCATCTGCATCTCTCGAACATTGACCCCCCCATCCCCCTGTGAAACGCCCTGCCCCTGACCCACTGTGAAACGCCCAGCCCCCTCACAACTAAAGAGGCCTGTCCTGAGGGCACAAAACACACTGTCCTGAGGGCACAAAACACACTGTCCTGAGGGTGCAGAGCACACTGTCCTGAGGGCACAAAACACATTGTTCTGAGGGCACAAAACACACTATCCTGAGGGCGCAGAGCACACTGTCCTGAGGGCACAGAGCACACTGTCCTGAGGGCGCAGAGCACACTGTCCTGAGGGTGCAGAGCACACTGTCCTGAGGGCGCAGAGCACACTGTCCTGAGGGCGCAGAACACACTGTCCTGAGGGCACACTGTCCTGAGGGCACAGAGCACAGTGTCCTGAGGGCGCAGAGCACACTGTCCTGAGGGCGCAGAGCACACTTTCCTGAGGGTGTCCGTGTAATTATCACGCTATTGGACTCAGCTGTTTGATCCCTCTTTTAGCTTTGTCAGAGCGACGCTTTTAAGCGCATCTACCTGGCAGTGGGATCAGAAAAGTGTTTACCTGTGTTTGTGAACTGACCTGCTGTTTTCCGTCCCGCGTGTTTAGTATTTTTTGGTTTGCTAAAGATTGCCGCGTTAGTTTTTGACTGATCTCTGTTAGTTATCTGTAGTTTCTAAACTTTGCGTAGCTTATTGGTGTTTAATTGCTAGCTATTACTGAATTAGATTAGCCTTGTTATTCGTTAGTTTCGACAGTTATCCGCAATTGTTAGTTTGATTGTAGTGAATTGCAAGCAGTCCTGAGTAAATCCGTGTAACTATCACGCTATTGGACTCAGCTGTTTGATCCCTCTTTTACCTTTGTCAGAGCGACGCGACGCTCCCTCACTGTATGTACCCGCACCCCATAACAGTCTGCTCTCTCCCATTCAGAACACGCTTCCAGCGTCGCACCCTCCCGCGACAACGGAACCTCTCCAACACCCCCCTGACCCTTTGTGACAGCTTCACAATCTCAGGGGGGCTATGGAACTGTCGGGCGGCCGCACAGAAGGGTGACTTCATTTCTGCTTATGCCTCCCTCTTGTCCCTCCAGTTTCTTGCCCTCACCGAGACCTGGATCAGCCCTGACAACTCCGCTACTCCTGCTGCCCTCTCGTCCGCCTACTCCCATCCGGCCGTGGTGGTGGTACAGGTTTGCTTCTCTCTCCCACATGGAAGTTCTCAGTCGTTCCCCTCTCCAACTTGTCTATATCCTCTTTTGAATACCACCCTGTCTCCATCACCTATCCTACTAAACTCTTTATTGTTGTTGTTTATCGTCCACCAGGGCCCTGGGATGCTTCCTATCCAGGCTAGACACCTGCTCAGCTCCTTCCCTGAGGACGGCACCCCACTGATCCTCCTGGGAGACTTCAACATCCACCTAGAGGCCCCCCAGGGCTACTCCTGCTGCCCTCTCGTCCGCCTACTCCCATCCGGCCGTGGTGGTGGTACAGGTTTGCTTCTCTCTCCCACATGGAAGTTCTCAGTCGTTCCCCTCTCCAACTTGTCTATATCCTCTTTTGAATACCACCCTGTCTCCATCACCTATCCTACTAAACTCTTTATTGTTGTTGTTTATCGTCCACCAGGGCCCCTGGGATGCTTCCTCGACGAGCTAGACACCTGCTCAGCTCCTTCCCTGAGGACGGCACCCCACTGATCCTCCTGGGAGACTTCAACATCCACCTAGAGGCCCCCCAGTCTGCTGCCTTCCTACCACTACTCCACTCCTTCGACCTCTCCCTGCAACACTCCCCCCCAACCCACAAGGCAGGCAACCTCCTAGACCTGATCTTCCTGAGGAACTGCCCCTGCTCCAATCTCACGGTTACCCCCTTGCATACATCTGATCACCATTTTATTTCCTTCTCCCTCTCCCTCTCCCTTGCCCCCCATCCTCCCTCCCCTCCTCCAACACCCACTATCACTGCCTGTCGTAACCTTCGCTCCCTCTCACCCTCTTCCCTCACTCCCATTGTCACCCCTCCTTAAAGCATTCTCTAGACTCCCCACTGACACTGCTTCCTCCACCCTAATCTCATCTCTGTCCTCTGCACTTGACTCTCTCTGTCCTCTTCTCCCCAGACCTGCACGCTTATCCCCTCCTAGTCCCTGGATGTCTGACACCCTGCGCACCTCCCGGGTCAGCCTCCGTGCTGCTGAGAGGATGTGGGCGAAATCCAGGCACCCATCCGACCTTTCATCCTATCAGTCTCTACTGTCTGTGTTTTCTTCTGCCGTCACTGCCGCTAAGGCAAACTTCTATCAAACTAAAATTCAAAACTCTATCTCTAAACCTCGGCAACTGTACTCTATTTTCTCCTCTTTCCTCAGCACACCTCCTCCCCCACCTCAGTCCCCCTTCACTGCAGATGACTTTGCTGCTTTCTTCGAGGAGAAAATTGCAGACAGCTCCTTTGTGCCCTCCACTCCCTCTGTGCCCTCCACTCCCTCCCCTCCCTCTGTGCCCTCCACTCCCTCTATGCCCTCCACTCCCTCCCCTCCCTCTGTGCCCTCCACTTCCTCCCCTCCATCTGTGCCCTCCACTCCCTCCCCTCCCTCTGTGCCCTCCACTCCCTCCCCTCCCTCTCTGCCCTCCCCCTGCTTCCCCTCTTTTTCTCCCCTCTCAGACTCTGATATTTCCCACCTCCTCCTCTCCCACCGCCCTACCACTTGTGCCCTCGACCCTATCCCTTCATCCCTCCTCCAGGCTATCACACCTGACATCCTCCCATTTGTCACCTCCCTTGTGAACTCTTCCCTGTCTTCTGGTTGTTTCCCCTCGCCCTTTAAAAGGGTCCATATCACCCCTCTGCTGAAAAAACCCACTCTAGACCCCTCAGTCATCCAGAATTATCGCCCAGTATCCCTCCTCCCCTTCCTGTCTAAAACCCTCGAAAGAGCGGTATCTAACCAACTCTCTGCTTTCCTCACAGAAAATAACCTGCTGGACCCCCACCAGTCCGGCTTCAGACCTGGCCACTCAACAGAAACCGCTCTCCTCTCGGTCAATGAGGCACTCCACACCGCACGAGCCGCCTCCCTCTCCTCCATCCTGATCCTGCTTGATCTCTCAGCTACCTTCGACACTGTGGAGCACTTCATCCTCCTGTCCTCCCTGGCAGCAACTGGGATCTGCGGTACAGCCCTCGCCTGGATCGATTCCTACCTCACCGGTCGCTCCTTCCAGGTTGCCTGGGCTGGTAAAGTATCGCCGCCTCGCTCCCTCCCCACCAGGGTTCCACAGGGCTCAGTCCTCGGTCCCCTTCTCTTCTCCCTGTACACCCTAACCCTTGGCTCTGTAATCTCTGCCCACAGCTTATCTTACCATATTAGATGCTGATGCTGATGCTGATGACACTCAACTCGTTCTCCCCTTCTCCCCATCAGACACTCAGGTCTCTACCCGCATCTCTGCTTGCCTGAGGGACATTCAGAGCTGGATGGACAGTCACCACCTAAAGCTCAACCCAGGTAAAACAGAACTAATCTTCATTCCTGCCCTAAACTCTCCCCACCTTGATTTCTCCATTTCTGTAGGTGACACCTTGGTGACATCATCACCCTGCGTGAATAATCTCGGTGTGGTGATGGACAACAGGCTGTCCCTATCAATGAACATTGCAGCGGTAAGCCGGGCATGCAGAGTCTTCCTGTATAACATCAGGAGAATCCGTCCCTTCCTTACCACGTACTCTACCCAGCTACTGGTCCAAGCAATGGTACTGTCCCGCTTGGATTACTGCAACTCGCTCCTGGCTGGCCTTCCCGCATCTGCCATCAGACCCCTGCAACTCATCCAGAATGCTGCAGCCCGTCTGGTCTACAACCTTCCTAGATACTCCCATGTCACCCCCCTGCTCACTACCCTCCACTGGCTGCCTGTTATAGCTCGCATCAAATTCAAGACATTGGTCCTAGCATACCGGGCAGTCAAGGGATCAGCCCCAACATACCTCCTCAAGATCTTCAAACCCTACACACCTGCCAGACCACTCCGTTCTGCTACCTCAGGACGCCTAGCACCTCCCCCCCTTCGCACCTGCGCTTCCTGGTCACGTCTCCTGTCAGTTCTGGCTCCACGATGGTGGAATGACCTTCCTGTGGAAGTCAGAACAGCTGAGACCCTGGCCACCTTCAAGCGACGACTGAAGACTCACCTCTTCAGGGTGCACCTCTCCCCGTAGTCCGGTTTTTGTTAAACTTAGGGACATAGTTGCTTAGTTTTACACATGTCTACTTGTTTATGTATTGTATTAGGCTTAGCCATTATTTTCTGCATTGATTGCTTTATTGCTACCGTTGAATTGTGGCTACAGATTTACCTACAGGGTCCAAGTTTAACTATGTGGTTGCTCCTAGCACCCAGGAACTGTACTTCCCACTAGGGTGGCCTTCAGCTAAACTGTTCTTGACTACGGTTAACACTTTGTTGTACGTCGCTCTGGATAAGAGCGTCTGCCAAATGCCTGTAATGTAATGTAATGTAATGTGTGTGTGTGTGTGTGTGTGTGTGTGTGTGTGTGTGTGTGTGTGTGTGTGTGTGTGTGTGTGTGTGTGTGTGTGTGTGTGTGTGTGTGTGTGTGTGTGTGTGTGTGTGTGTGTGTGATTTGCAAGCAGCAGGTCTGTAAAAAGCGTTAGCCTGTCGGAGTGAAGCTCGGCCACGTGTGCTGCCTGCAGAATCGCAACAACACAGGGAGGGAGGGAGAGACAGAGGGAGGGGAGGAGAGAGAGGGAGGGAGGGAGGGACAGAGGGAGGGGAGGAGAGAGAGAGGGAGGGAGGGAGGGACAGAGGGAGGGAGGATTCTCCCCTGCAGTGCGACTGCTGGGACGGGGGGCGGGCAGCGTGAACAGCAATGGGGTGAGTCGCACTCGCACACACACACAGCACGTCTCTGTCTCTGTCTCTGTCTCTGTCTCACTCTCACTCTCACTCTCACTCTCACTCTCACTCACTCTCACTCTCACTCTGCATCCCTCTCTCCATCAAATGATTACACTTCAGAGCAGTGCTCACATCCACCCAAACCATAACTAGTTATGGTATTATAATGCTAAAGTGCAGAGGACAGAAAGGTATTTAAGTCAAACTCACTTAAATAACATAATACCCAGCTAACGTGTGCTGCAGAATTAAATACTTTATTACCGATGTACACACCACTTACGACAAATAAGAGCTTCAGAGGGAACAGCCACTTCTTACAGGAACTAGCATAACAAAATAAATGTGTAACCAACAAATGTGTGATTACTTCTCTGCCAGAAATGAAAGTCATTTCAGTATGAGTGTTGTTGTAATAATAATATATGATAGTAATAATATATAATATACCTCTTGAGCCACACAGAACCACATCTAGTTCTTTTCACATCTGGAAAACACAGATAAGAGGCAGATGGCAGGCAGTGTGGTATAATGGTTAGGGAACTGGGCTTGTAACGTTAAGGTTGCAGGTTCAATCCCCAGGTGGGACACTGCCGTTGTACCCTTGAGCAAGGTACTTAACCTGAATTGCTTCAGTAAAATATCCAGCTGTGTAAATGGATTGTATGTAAAGAAATGTAAACTGTGTAAGTCGCTCTGGATAAGAGCGTCTGCTAAATGCCTAAAAATGTAAAAATGTAGATGGCCCTTCCTTTAAAAAACGAGTGTCAACCAGCAATGACAGCTCAGAACTACATTGTAATAACCTCCCCATACAATAAAGTCTGTAAACTTTAAACTATAACTAAACTAAAAACTTTGAACTATAAACTCTGTGTTCCATTCAGTTCCATGTCAATACCCCGGGAACCAGACAGAGGACAGTTGTAATGCCGAACATTCCTCAGGCACATTTCAATTTAAATGACCAAACTTCCACTTCAATAATACATCTCTCCTCCTTATACACTAAAACACACACCTTCTCCCTAATCCTTATACACTAAAACACACACCTTCTCCCTAATCCTAATACACTAAAACACACACCTTCTCCCTAATCCTTATACACTAAAACACACACTTCAGTTCTGTTGGTGCAGTCTAAATCATAACGATAGACGCACTCTGAACAAGAAATTAAGGAAAGTGAGAACAATGTTCTATAGACATAAATAAACAGTTTTAAATGCACGTTTCAAAGGCGCATGTGCGGTCCCATCTTTAACCTTGGATCACACAAGGTCATCGTTGTTTACATCTGCGGTCACTTGATAACTAATCCATTAATTTGGATAAACGTGTTACAGCTTCAAAAGCACAAGGTGAAAAGACCACATTACTCAGATCATGGGCTAAGGGTGAGCATCTTTAGTTTGCAGAGACAGACTTCCTTTTAGGCTAAAAATGAACAAATATAATTTGGGGGAGCTTGTTTGCAGATATTGTTTCAGTTGTGGAGAGCTTACATTTCTAGAAGTGGACAAAAACATTGAATTGGAAGACTCTAATGTGGGAATGGGGTCTGGATATTGGACAGTTATACCCTGAATGCACAGCAGGGACACTAAACAGGAGTTGTGGCCTTAAGGCACAGATCCGCTCATTGGCCCCTGTGTAATACCGATGGCGATGTTTCCCCAAAGAATATTCATCCTAGACCGCAGAGCAGTGCACCTTGGGTCATTTTCAGAGGCAGGTCACAGCAGCGCTGGCAACAGATAATAATGAATAAGTGAATATTGGATTTATATAGCGCTTTCCAGGGAACTCAAAGCGCTTTACAGCACCAATGTGCAGCACCCACCTGGCTGAACGTGACAGCAGCCATAGTGCGCCAGTATAAGCTCACTACACATCAGATACACAGTGGAGAGGCCAGGAGGGAGGGAATGAATAAATTCCATGTATGTATATATATATTGTCTTGGTTAGGAATTTGGCCAGGACACTGGGTTAACACCATACTCTTTTTCTAAAAGCACCATGGGATCTTTTATGACCACAGAGAGTCAGGACCTTGGTTTTTACCGTCCCATCCCATGCAGGCTTCTGACGGCAGGGGGAAGGTGCAGTGCAATCACAGAGAGAAGAAACTGATGTCGGACTTCACTGCTCAGATTCTCATTTTTAATGTTGTTGTTAATGAGAATTTGGTGACTCCATCATGGCATTCCCAGCTGTAGGCAGAGCCGCTGGCCACAGAGAAATCTCATTCTGTGATTCTGCTAAATCTCTGCAACCTCAGGAGAATCTGTCCCTTCCTCTCCCCACACAGATTCCTGTCCAGGCCATGGCCATCACAGGCCTGGACTACCGCAACACCTTATTGGCCTTGTGGCCCCATCAAGCCGCCTCAACTCATCCACAACGCGGCCGCACGTCTGGTGTTCAACCCTCCGAAACTCTCACACGTCACTCCCCTCCTCACCACCCTCACTGGCTCCTGGTTGCAGCTCGTATTCAACTCAAGTCCTTGGTGCCGGCGTACCTCCTACCTTCAGTCACCGATCATATCCTACACCGATTACAGATCTCTCCCATCAGGAAATTGTGAATTATTGGATGTAATTTGACTCTACACTGAGTGCATCCCACCAGATTGAGATGGATTAACATGAACAACTAGAACAATAAATAAAAGTATCAATAAGAAATGAATAATTGTCTCTGATTTCAGCTGAACGTGAAAAATTACCCCAAAAAATTCACCTCCACCCTCCCTCTTCACAAACGTTAAGCATTCACTTAGTCCTGCGACAACAATGCTAATTCATATTCGTTACAGTATCGATATTAAGACCTCAAATGACAACAATCACACACAAAGCCCTGTTCCCTAACCATTACACTACACTGCCGCCATAACCCATTCCATTGGCCCTCCCCAAAACCCCTCCCATTAGCCTCCTTCCTAAACCTCCCCATTGGCCTGCTCTTGGCCCCTCCTCCTGGCCACTCCCATTGGCCTGCTCCTGGCCCCTCCCTATGACACGGGCACTGTGATGTCAGAGGTGGGCGGGGACTCACATGTGCGGAGGAGTTCTTCACCGTGACGCTGGGTGTGGTCGCTCGGAGGGCCCCGCTCAGACCATGGTAATACTTAAAGCAGATCTTCGTCTCGGCTGCAGGGAGAGGAGCAGAGGAGAGGGGGAGGGACGAGATTAAGGGCACGCAAACGCCCCTCCGCACACATGACCCACTGTCCTCAATATCACGCCCACGTCTGGTCACACAATGGGATCATCTTCATCCAATATACCAGTGAAAGTACATTAAAAATACATCAGCTCTTTACTGGCACGTGACTTGTGTGGTCGCAGGAGCGTAAACAAGAAAATGCCGGCATGGTATTGGCCTTATGCTAAAATCAAAAATCTAACATTACTCCACTAGCAAATCTAACATTACTCCATGACCAAATCTAACATTACTCCACTAGCAAATCTAACATTACTCCACGACAAAATTAAGAGCAAAGGCAGAGAGATGTGGTGAAACGTGGAAAACAAAATGCTGGTGGTTTCGCTGGGTTGTGTGTCTGCTATAATCTTGCAGTCTGAGAGCAGGTTGGTGCCCTGTAGTCATGGTGTCTTTGGCATGGGCAGTTAGGGTGTGGGTTAGGGTTTGAGTCAGAGCTGCACCAGCACTGGAGGGCTTTGTGCTATTTAAGAGCTTTTACATTACATTAAGGAGAGTGTTCAATGTGCTTAAAGGGGAAAATTGACAAAAGCAGATAGAAAAATAATCTGTGGTTTTAAACGAGCCTGTGTCTGCCTCTGAGTGTGTGCTGTTTTTTGGGGTGGGGGGTATAATCCTCAGAGAGAGAGACCCTCAGCCTTTCACTCGTGATTACTGTGTGAGACAGTGGAGTAATCACTTCACCTGCACACACACTGTCACTGGTACACAAATGAGATGTTCCCTGGGGATACTCTCGAGCCAGGACATTGTTGACGTGTTGTTTCACGCTACGATGCGAGCAAGCGCGTGGGGAATGTGTGAGGAACGAAGCCAGCAGCTGATTCTGCGCTAATTCTGGCGACGGAGGCGATGGCTCGTCCCTCAGAGGTGGACTTCCCCTGCGAATCAGCCCTGCTAAATAAAACCTGCTCCTCGCGCGACGACACGACACGTCACAGAAATATGTGTCGTAGCGGGTCCTGGGAGAGTTCTCGCTGTCCCAGTTCTGTCTGCCACTCTCGGTATCTGTGGCCCGCGCCAAGTCCTGTTGCTCGTGACTACTGGAGCGCCCTGTCCTGCTCAAACGCTCATGAGCACGCCGCAGTCGCGGGAGATTCCTGCACTCACAGACCCGGGTTCGACCTGCGAGGGATTCAGACAGGAAGTGAGGTCACGGGCCTCATCGTTTAATGTTCTTTGCGCCGTTCATCGGACGAAGAGCAAAACGTGAGATACAAAGACCCCTCCGAGTGTATCTGATCTCAAATGACAGTTGCCATGGAAATTTCCACGTTTCTCTCAACTATTCTAATTTTTCTCCATCCAGCCGATTGTGCAGAGCAGGGTTCATACTGACACTGAGTGGCTGAAAAGTTAAATAATATATAAACTATTTGGTCAAACCCCTTCGATTAAAAGGAGTTCAAGATTATAATTCCCCCTCTGCCATAGCATCATTGAACAAAATACCTTGGTAAAAATCATGTATAGATGAGTATGACTGTGTATGTTGGTAAAATGTGGATGTACCCATGTGGGCGCATATTTAATGTATGTATGTAATAGTGGTGTGTATATTTGTATTTATGTAATTTATGTAATTTATGTGAGGCTTTCTTTGTACAGACTGTGGCAACAAATTTCCTGAAAAGGACAATAAACAATCTATCTATCTATCTATAATTTGAGTACCTCCTCATATCTACCAGTAACTAAGGTTACAGTTAAGTTTGACCAACCAAATTTGATTTAACAATACCTGTTGAAAGGCCAAGGGCCACATGCATTTAGTATGTTTGTGATGCCTTAGCCTTCAGGCGTTCCTATAATGAGTTACGATTGGAGGAGAGCATGCAGATAAATATGAACACAGCAAGGTGATTGGAGGGATAATCTGGAGGGCATGTGTTTTAATGTCTGGCATGCACAATTGCTTCCATAATTGTCACTTGAAGAAAACATTTTTGGCATCAGAGAATAATAATTTCAATATAGTTTTACTAAAGTTAAGCTTCAATCTATTTCATGGGGGAATAAAATGTTTTTGAAATAAGTGAAGCATGCACAATTGTTCTGTGTGTTTGTTCAATATTAAAGAGGAGATTACTCTGCTAACAAGCCAATGGATAAAATGTTTTAAAACTACTACATCTGCCCTGTTAATATTAACAATATCATAACAGAGAATCTCTGTCTGTAACCGGTCTTGACTCTCATCATCAGAAAGCATCAATCTGTCCTGGCCCTTCAACAGGGACGTGATGCACTATAAACATCACCATGGTGATACCCACATCGCACAGACAGTGTTATCACAGCCGAGGCACCAAGCTGTCCCGAATGGGTTATGCCATGAATACCAAAGTTTAAAGCTGTCATCAATGCTATGGCAAAAACAATAAAAAATACAAAACTTAAGGGTCACCAGGACGTGCTATTTGAAAAAAAAGTTTTAGCAGTTTACCATAAAATGTAATATGCGTGTATGATTTAAGCCTTTCTAGAATAAAGGTTGTGTTGTGTACTTTGTGTACTTACCATGAACCCAGAGGGAAGTTTTTAAATGCATCTTCTTTTATTTATAAGACAAATGTCTACCTTGGACTGTAATTTCCACACAGATAATGGCAAGGTCCTTCAGTGCATTTAAACCCACTGCCATCATTGAACATATTTATGTGCTTTGTTCTCAAAGGAACACGGCATCTTGCTTTCATGGTGTGCTTTGTGTAAAAATGACAGAACATGTCTAACACTGTGTATTATTATATTTGGAAACCCAGCGCGCAGTGTGGATCACTCAATTTCCTCTTGAGGAGGGTCACACACAGTATTCGGTAAATGTTCTTGAAGGTAAACTTACGCTCCATGAAGTAAGAGCTGGCTTCAATCTTCCACACAATCTGTCCTTTGTGTGACCCATTCACTCCCCGGTTCTTATAGTCCAGAAAGTTCTCTGACAGAACCTCATCTGGAAAATAGGACAAACACAAGTCATTCCACTTATCCAAATGTCTTGCAATATACTCATATATATATATATATATATTACTATATACAGTGAGTTGGTCTTACTGCTAGGCCTTGGGCCTGTCGCACCTCCTACGGTGCCCATGGAGGACTATGCATGGCAGGGGCGTCCCCTTCCCTGAGCCAGGCCCTGTCCCTGACCGCATACCAAAAGGTTTAGCTGCAGGGTCATCAGCTGGGAACCACCGATCGTTAATGTTTCGCCCCTTATCTCAGAACATCTCCTGGTGGCGGGGCAGTGAACAGGGACGTCTCCCTGACACCCCCTGCAGCTTAACCTATGCGGATGTTGCTCCCCAAGTCTTGTCTCGTCGTCTCAACCAGAGCCAATGGCTTGCTTTTTCAGCTTCTTCTGAGAGTTCTTTGGTGGATTTGGACAGTCTGGCTCTCCGTAGCCCCAGGTCCCTAAGCAGGCGTGATGTTGAACTGCCAACAAAACCTCTGGCACCCACCTCCACCGGGTACATCCTCACACTCCATCCACTTTCCCTGCACTCTGCAACCAGGTCTGCATACTTTGCCATCTTTCGTTCATAGGCAGCTTCCAGTCCCTCCTCCCATGGTACTGTCAGTTCAATCAGCAGTGCTGACTTTGCGGCTGCAGACCACAGCACCACGTCTGGTCTTAAGGTGGTGCTGCAGATTTCCTGTGGGAACTGGAGCTGTCTACCCAGGTCCACTTTCATCTTCCAATCCGCCCCTGATGTTAGTAGGTTGGAGGGTGGTCTCTTGCTGGAGTGTTGTGCGGGTTCCCCCTGTCTGAGGAAGTGGATCCTCTGTTGGCTCCCTGATGGCCTCTGGCTGTTCGCCTCCTGGCGACATTTCTCCAGCACCTCCGCCAGCTTCCTCAGCACTTGGTCGTGCCGCCATGTGAGCCGACCCTGTGTCAGAGCTGTTTTACACCCTGACAAGACGTGCTGGAGTGAGGCATTGATGGTCCCGCAGAGGTCACAGGATTGCTCTGTTCCAAGCCATTGGTGGAGGTTTCGAGGGCTCGGGAGGGTGTCGTAGGTTGCCCTAATGAGGAAACTGAGCCGAGCCTGTGGTAGCTTCCAGAAATCTGCCCAGTTGATTGCTCGACTCGCGACGCCCTCTCAAGTTGTCCACCGCCCCTGCTGCCCCTGTGCCACAGACTTCACTCTGAGCTCCTGCTCAATCTTGGTGACCTCGGAAACAACAAGGTCCTTCCTCTCCTTCCTGCTTGCCTTGGACCACAGGACAGGTGGATCGCTCCATCCGAGGCCTGCCCGCCCTGTCTGCACCATGCCCACGACCTCCTGGTGTTGAAGTCTGCCCATCGCCTTCTGCACTTCCTCCTTGGCCCTCCATTTCCTTCCAGTCGCAACTCTGGCATTTGCTTCCTTCACTGTCCTGTCGGAGGAGTCCCTTAATTCCATCACTAGTCTTGCCTTCTCCTGCCTATAGCCCAGGGTGATGGATTTCAGGGGTAGTTGGAGTGAGTTCCGTCCGTATAGGCCAGCTGCTGAGAAACAACGTGGCAGACCCAGCCATTTGCGGATGAAAGAGTTGGCTTTTGCCTCCATCCGGCTTACGGCTGATGAGGTGACTTCACACAGCTTCAGAGGCCACATCACCCGTGGATACAGGGTGAAATGATAGCACCACACCTTGTGCTTTCCGGGTAGCTGGCTTGAGTCAATCTTTGACAGACCTTCTGAAAGCTGCTGAAGGATGGTTTTCCCCATATCCTTGTCTGAGAGACGAGATGTATATAGTCTTCCCAGGCTTCGGATGGGCTGGTCCACGATGCGGGGATGTCTTCCCGCCGATGGTGAAGGTGACTCTGTCATTCCTCTCCCCTTTCCGCAATGAAAGGCTCCTCGACTTCTGTGGCTTGAAGTTCATCCTTGCCCAGATGATCAGCTCGTCCAGCCTCTTAAGCAGCCTGGATGTGCATGGGGCAGTTCGTAGTAGGCACATGATGTCATCCATATAGCTCCTTAGGGGGGGGGGCCTCTGACCTGCAGGCAGCCGGATGCCACCCACTACCTGCCTTGCCCCGATCAGGATGACCTCAAATGCTGCTACGAAGAGGATGGGGGAGATTGAGCATCCCATTGCAATCCCTACTTCCAGTTGTTGCCAGCCAGTAGTGAACTGTAGTATAATACTGGCTCATTTATATATAGATTTTTTTGTCATTTTGTAACAGATGCTCTTATCCAGAGCGACTTACACAGTTTACATTTGTTTACATACAATCCATTTATACAGCTGGATTTTTTTTTTTTACTGAAGCAATTCAGGTTAAGTACCTTACTCAAGGGCACAACGCCAGTGCTCCACCTGGGAATTTAACAAGCAATCTCTGAGTTACAAGTCCAGCTCCCTAACCATTACACTACAACTGCCGCCCATTCTCCATTGTATGATGCATACTCATTTAGAGACCATCTGAAGGTTAGAGGTCGTTTGTTGCTGACGTGCAGCACACAGTTAAAATATCTGGAGACTAAAACTCTCCAGAAATCATTTTGGACCTTCTGAAGCTATTTGATGTGCATCCTTTGTTAAAATATCCTAAGCTACGCGATGTCCAAGGTGAGAGATAAAACACGCTTTGTAGAACTGCTTGAAGGATGCCCTTTGAGCTTGTTATGGATCATTCTGCTGCAGGGCCTGGTGTTGCACAGCCTGAGAAACACACTCGTTTCCACAGAGACAGTTCCACACCGTTTCCACAGAGACAGTTCCACACCGTTTCCACAGAGACAGTTCCACACCATTTTCCACAGAGACAGTTCCACACAGTTTCCACAGAGACAGTTCCACACTGTTTCCACAGAGACAGTTCCACACCGTTTCCACAGAAACAGTTCCACACAGTTTCCACGGCTCCTCTGATACAGAAAATCTGAAATCTCTCTCTGACTGGAGATTTGGCAGGTCAGTACGTTTCATTCTGTGAGCCCAGCTCTGCCAGAGGTGACGGGATGAAAGCAGTTTCAGAACCTAAACAGCAAACAGCAAGATCTCCCCCCTTACTCTGAGATACAACATTCCTCAGCACTGCTTTTTAAACATGTTTTATTTGTTATTAAAAATTTAAAAAATGGTTACAGATTTTGTCCTGTTTTTCTCCCAATTTAGTAGCCAATTACACCCTCTATTTATTTAGATTTCCCCTCCCCACACGAGTCCGCCACTCTCAGAGGGCAGAGGGAATTCTGCTTCCTTCGAGACAGAATTTGCCCCCACCCACGTTCTGGAGACTCCCTTACGTGCTTCATGGCGGACCCAAGCCGGCTCACCCTTCCCCCTCCCCCTGGGACGGACAGCCAAACACCGCCCCCGATTGGGGCTGATGACCAGGGTCGGTCTGGTAGAGACGGGCTTAGAACCGCGTCCCTGACAGGCAGCGCACACCGCATCGGACGAGCCAAAATACGCTATCCGCCGACCCACTTAAACGTTTTTCAGAGATACTGTAGCTAATGATAAAAAAAATATATATCAGAGAAATGATCTCAGCAGGAAAAACTATGTAAACTTGACATGCAAAACACAATGTGGCTCCCGTCAGAAGTCGGAGGTGGCGCTCACCAATGAGGTACATGCCGATCCAGTCCCCCGCGTCCACCTCCTCCTTGATGTCCCAGCGTATGACGATGTCCTGCGATTGGCCGATGGCGTAGAGTGAGTCACTGACCGCGAGCGTGGAGCGGCTGTGGAAGGTCAGCAGGTCGGTGTCACTGGTGGAGCGCGGGATGGCGAGGGCCTGCCGGAGGTCCATGCGCGCGAGCTGCTCCGGGTTGTAGCTGTAGCGCCCGGGGTCTTTGCAGCGGCGCCGGCTCGGGGACCCGCGCGAGGGAGAGGCCATCGCTGCCAGACCCAGAAACCGGTTCTGGTACAAGTTCTGGAGATGGAAAGAGAACTCATCAAACGCCACACACAGGAGAGAGGAGGAGAGAGAGAGAGAGAGAGAGGGGAGGAGAGAGAGAGAGAGAGGAGAGAGAGAGACAGAGAGAGTGGAGAGAGAGAGAGAGAGAGAGAGAGAGAGAGAGAGAGAGAGAGCGCATCATACTCCACACACAGGAGGGGGAGGAGAGAACGTGCTTAGGCCCGAATTTCAGGATTCAAGAATTTGTTTCTGATTTTCTCCCATTTTTCTCCCAATTTAGTAGCCAATTACACCCTCTCTTTTTATGTCAATCCCCCCCTCGTATTTTGAGTGACAAAAGCGAAGTATCGTCTCCTCCGAGCCGGCACTCGCCAAGCCATCGAATGTAACTCCGGAACACAGGGCCACTCCTATACGCAGCGAACTCATATCAGCTTCCCTCTCCCCTCCCAGGGGTGGACAACCAATCGCCGCTTCCTAGTGGCACTCCCGGCCAGAGCCGACTCTGGCGCGGCCAGTGGAATTGAACCCTGGTTGCAGTGGCCAGTGTCGAATGTTGTAACTGCTGGACCACTGATCCTTCATAAAGAGCTTTGACAAACTGAGAACAGAAGGTTCCGACGATGATAAAAGACGATGATTAATATTATGAGTGACTCGTGAGATTATGCTCAGAGCTCGTAGGTACTCTGTGTTTTTAGTTTTTATGTGTGGTGAAATGTTAATATACCTAAAAAAAATAGTTTTATCTGTGGAAACCAAATTCAAATGTAATCCTGGCAAGACAACTCTGAACTGAAGAGTGTTGAGTATTAAGCCCAATGTTGTTCATGTTCATGCACAAAACTGTGTAAACATTTTAAAACTTAAAAACTGGAAGACATTTTTTTTATTGAGTTATGTAAAATGTTACAGGACTGGACTAATAGGCTAATTCGTGATTATGTGACATATTCATTAAGATTATTCTACAAATCAGAATAGTTAATTTGCTCAATAACGGAGCCATGACGACGGGCTAACGGACAAATAATTACGACAATTTATGGACAATACACGAAGATGGGGCGTCGCACAGCTCTACGGAATCCAGGAGGCCAGGAGCTGCAGCTCGCTTCGACAGGAAGTGGTGCGAGCGTGAACAAGGATCGAGGAATGGAGGTTTCCCATAATCCTCCATCCTCCCTCTGTGCCACACATTCACATTCGCAATTCAGGCCGATAGCTTCAGCTGACATACGCGAGTGTGTAGAGCTGCAATGCGCCCAGGAATCATGTTTCCACACAATCATCTCATAGTTAGTCAGTTGAATACTGTGCAGCGTATTGTGACCATATTCCAATTACACACACAATGGGTCACATGTTATCGTTATATTCCCTCTGGGTAATTGTGTTAAATTTAGAATTTAATCTGTAAATCTCTCTGGGCACATTTAAATATAAATGTAAAATAACATATGTACTGAGCTAACAGTGCTGAATAAACTTGGATTGACAGTTTGTTTTCTGTGGTGTTGTAGTGACACTCCTGTTGGCTGAAGGAGAGTTACGTCTTTTCACCTACAAGCAGCAACGCGATCACGCAGAAACCGTTTGCTTCCTCACAGTGAGAGCGACTTCCAAGCCAAGACAAGACTTCCAATCTTGGCTTCTCCCTGACTGCCCCCAACACACAGAGACACCCCCCCGCCCCACACACACACACACCCACACACACCCACAGAAACACAGACACACACACGCGCACGCACGCATACACACACAGAAACACATACACACACACAGAGACACCCACCCCCCCCACCACACACACACACCCCCACCCACATACACCATACACACACACACACACCATTGTGGTTTGGGTTCCATCGTCAGTCTCAGAGCATTTCCCAGAATGCAGAGGGGCGCTGATCAGCACTTCTGTGTTTTCTCCCCGATGGGCTCATGTGTGTGTAACAGAGTTGGTTCTGCCTGCAGCAAGTTTAGAACTGAGGATCCCAATGCCACAAGAGACACGATTAGCCCGCTGAGCTAAAGACCGGAGTCCCCAGCCAAGGGAACTAATTGCACTCTTATCAACGGCACTTTCGGCAGCGGTGTTTGAGTGTGTGTGTGTGGGGTGTTGTGTGTGTGTGTGTACGGTGTATGTCTGTGTGTGTGTAGTGTTGTGTGTGTGTGTGTGTGTGTGTGTGGGGTGTTGTGTGTGTGTGTACGGTGTGTATGTCTGTGTTTCTGTGTGTCTGTGTGTGAGTGTGTGGGTGTATGTCTGTGTTTCTGTGTATCTGTGTGTGAGTGTGTGTGTGGGGTGTTGTGTGTGTGTGTGTACGTTTGTTTTTCTGTGTGTCTGTGTATGAGTGTGTGTGTGTGTGTGTATAGTGTTGTTTGTGTAGTGTTGTGTGTATGTCTGTGTGTGTGTAGTGTGTACTGTGTGGATTCAGTAACAGAAACAGAAGAACTGCAACAACGCATTTCACCAGGTTATTTAATTAGGTTTTTAAAGGTAAAACTGAGTCAGTCACACGCACGCACGCACGCACGCACGCACACACGCACACACACACACACACACACCGTTCTGACAGTACGTAGGCTTTGACGCTGCGCTCGGATAACACCGAACCCCAGAGAGACGCTATAAACACTCCTGCTCCAATGTTTACACCACCATCTCCATGGAGATCGCACATACTTCCCTCTCCAGACACACAGCTAAACACACACAGGAAGCCACTTAATTCGCTTTGGCGTGATTAGAGAATCACAATTTCACATTTCTGTGGATCTCAATTTGTCATTTCTGTTTGATCTCAATCTCAATCTAATGAATAGCATCGAATTCTGTGCCACAGATGACTGGACAGCGTTCTGCGTTCTGTTCCGTCCAATCACATGCAGGTTTGCAAAATGGGGCTCGTGTCATTTTTCACCATCACAGCAACTCTGTGGTCACAATGATCTTCACGATAAATGCACAGCATAAGTAAAAACCTCAAAACAAAGTTCGAGGCATCATGCACACGAGCTCTGAAAACAGAGACTTAAGATTCGCGCTGTCAGTGACTGCGATCTTCTACTCCGGCTTCGCAAAGTTTTACTGTCACCTTGTTTTAGCGGCAAAGTGTTGATTCCCATGTACATGCCACGGTATATTTAAACGGCGTTATTTGGACGGCGACTTCAAAAGTTTGTATGTCGTTCAAACTGAAGTTTGTGCAACTCGTCGTATGAATGGGCAGCTCAAATACCACCCACACAGGTCTGAAAGGAGGTATATCACAGTCTGGGATTCCTGCAAGGCCGCACGCACAATGGGGATCTTTAAATCGACACCGGGTGTACATTTTCAGAGCGCGTTCTCGCTTACCTCAGAACTGTTACACGTCCACGCTTGTGCGTGAACAACTCAAATCAAATCAAATTTATTTGTATAGCGCTTTTCACAAATGCATTGTCACAAAACGCTTAACAAAAGGGAACCCAGGCCTAGACCCCTAGACCCCCCAAAAGCAAGCCGAAGGTGACAGTGGCAAGGAAAAACTCCCTTGAGGGGGGCATCCTCTTCTGGCCGGCACAGGGTGTGTCCTAAAAAAGGACAGGGAGATCATGATGATGCTGCAGTGGGGGTGGGGGGTGCCATTAGGCAATCAGTGTAACAAACATTGATTTTGGGTCCAGGGTCATAGCCTTTATGTGAGTGTTTCTCAATCCATTCCTACAGGGCACACTGCCTTGGAAATTTTAATTCCAACCTCCGCTCCCAACCCATCATCTGCATCAGTCGTCTGTTAATGATCACTTGAGCATGATTAAATGGTGGTTGGAATAAAAACATGCAGGGCAGTGGGCCCTGTAGGAATGTATTGAGTAACACTGATTTATGTGCGTTACTATAGTTACACAAAACAGGGAATAATCAGGTATAACACATTGGCCCTGGGTTGTAATACTCGATACCGTGGAGAGGACTACGATGTGTAAATCCCATTCTCTCAACATCTGACTTGAGTCTTGCTCATATCGACATGGCCAATGCATATCGACAGAGAATATCAGCGCAGATGCATTAATCCCGCTTTGACAGGACGATTCTTTGGCACACACTCGCCGGCTGTTTTTATGGGGTAAGAGCTGGACGTACCAGACTTTTACACATCCTTAGCTTAGCTTAAGACATTTTTAATGAAAAAGCATTCTCAATAGAATACAATTATTATTTTATTATTTTATTTAACATTTACCTGCTTTCAAATGTAGGCCATACCCAACTGGAGGTGTACATAAACCTGGGTTGCGTAGCCTGAAATCAGTCTTGCTCTCTGTAGAAAGACTTTAGCGTGTGTATCAAGCACACAATTCACTCTATCAAGGAGTTGGTCCTTACAAGGATGAATAACAGATAAATCGCGTATCAGAGGAAATCGTGACGCACCGTACCGTACCATACCAAACTTCATGCAGAGCCGAACCTCAGCGCTGAGCTCCGTTAGATTCTTCGACGTGAGCGGAGTGGAATTCAGTTGAGTTTGGCTCAGCCCAGATCGTGATAAAACCACGTGGTGCAAGCGATGAGAGGTGAAGACACAACGCCATTCCAGATGCACGGACACGCACGGAGACGCACAGAACAGGTGGCGTTAACCAACCTCGGGCCTGGGGACCCACTGTGTACGCTGGTTTTGGTTCCCAACCATAATTGCAACCTCTATTGTAACAAGCTGTTAATTGTTCTTAGTTAGACACTTTCAATTTCTATTAAAGCATGATTTACTCTCTTAAAGCCACATGTCAGAAATAGCTATGCATGCCATGCACAATAAATGTCCCATATTCACATCCCAGAACTTTTCATCAGTCAGATCAACTAATGCTCTCATTCTCTGTAATGCGCTGTATGACACGATTACTTTAAAAAGAGGTTACATATTTTAATTGATTCAATTGTAGACTGACAGGTGAAAACAGTGGGGGCTTTTTGAAAGTGGACAGTTGGTCACTGAAACAATTTGTGGAAAATGAAGAATTAAATGACAGAGCAATTGGCAACGAGCCAAACCTGCATTGTATTAAAATAAGTTTAAAGAAAAAATGATGGTAGAACTTACACAGATGTTTTCAACAACCTTATTTGATCGAGACCGGCAGTAACAAAAACCAGCACACACAGGGGCTCCCCAGGACGGAGGTGGGGAACCACTGCGTTAGACACACAGGTTGCATAAAAGAAAGAAAGACATTTAAAGGGATGAGCCTCACGGATGGATGTGACTCTAATGGGATGAGATGGGAGATTTTTTATCATGCAGAAAAAGGGACACTGACCTTAACACTACAGAGGTGCAGCAGCATGGTGACCCGTCAACAGAAAGCACATCAATTCCTGAGGAAGAGTTAATGGCGTTACTCCAAACACAGCTTAGACACGGCGCCAAAGAGCTCATTAAAACACGGCCCTTCCTGCCAGCGAGCAGGGGCTGCCGGAAGCACATCTAATGTGAGCGTCTAAAGAACTCCCTCACTTTCTACACTGATGTAAACAAGCAAAAAAATTAAGAAATGCAAGTCATGCAACTTCAAAGTTATACTCTGTGTTAGTATTAGACATAGTTACTTTTATAAATTACTCTGCTAGAAACATGAGCTAGATCTTTCCTGAAATAGGTTTGGGGTCTCACTCAATCCCACTGCCTACCAGTTGTTGTTTTTTTCCAACTCATTTCGGATTTTTTACAGTTTTTATCCGAATTTAGTAGCAAATTACACCCTCTATTTTATTTAGATGTACCCTCCCCACACTAGTCCGCCGCTCGTCTCTATGAGGCAAGCTAATTCTCAGAGGGCAGCGAACTCCGCTTCCTTCGAGACGGAATTACCCCGCACCCACGTTCTGGAGACTCCCTTACGTGCTTCACGGCGGTCCCAAGCCAGCTCACCCTCCCCCTTCCCCCTGGGATGTACAGCCAAATGCCGCCCCCGATCGGGCTGACGACCAGGGCCGGTCTGGTAGAGACGGGTTTCGAACCGCGTCCCTGACAGGCAGCGCACACCGTATTGGACCAGCCAAGATATGATGCGTTAGACCGCTACGCTATCCACCGCATACCAGTTTGACCTTAGCCTTGGCGAACACATTTAACCAAGTTTCTTTGATCTTACATAACACAACATTATAAGTTCAGCGGATGCTGAAATTAAATGGAAAATGTTGAGTGTCAAAAAAGGTAGCTCTTGTTAAAATTGGTTAGCCACCCTGGGCCCTCGGGTAGAATAACAGTCAAAGCATTTGCCCAGAATGCAAGTTGCTTATTGTAGCCAGCTCTGGCTGGGAGCCCCAATCGGGGGCGGCGATTGGCTGTCCGCCCCAGGGGGAGGGTGAGCCGGCTGAGAAGCACGAAGGGTGTCTCTAGAAAGTAGGTGGGCGAGTTCTGTCTCGGAGGAGGCAGATCATCGCCGGCCTCGGGGAATTAGCTTGTCCCGTAGTGACGAGCGGCAGGCTCGTGGGGGAGAGCGAATCGAAAGAAATAGAGGATATATTGGCTAGCAAATCAGGAAAACAATCTGAAAAATAAATAAAAATAAAATTGAATAGCCAATGTACTATAAAAGACAAACTGTCAGGGGAGAATCGACCCTTAAAACAGATATATGAGCCTGGCTCTCAGTATTTAGGCTAGGCTAGGCTAGGCTACGCTTCATCAGAAACATAGGCATGAAAATAGACGTACAGAAGCAGACAATCAGGCTGCATGTGCATCATTAGATGGTCACATGTTCGCCAAAATAAAACACCTGTAAAAATAAATGTTACACAGGATAAGAAAACACATTGCCCATAAAATAGCACATAAAACCAAAGGAAGCCAGCAAAAAAAGGGGCTCAAGCCAACAGAAAAACAGGAAGATAAAGAACCAAACAACAAAAGCACTTAAAGCTTAAAGGGCACCAGAGGTTATTATCTGAAAGGAAAAGCAGGGAATATGTTTGGTTTGATGCACCAAGAATTTCAGAATAATGCCCTGTAAGCCTGTTTGGGGCATACTAGGTACATTCAGCCAAACACTATCCATGGATACATCTTCAAACACGTCATGTACTTCTCCCAAATCAGCGCCAACATATATGTATATAGAAAACACAAAAATAAAATAAGTGGAAGCTGAGCTGGTGAAAACAGGCAGAGGCTGCAGGTCGTTACGGTTTCTCCATTGCTTGCTCTCTGCTCTCAGAGTGCTGCTTCACTTAATTAGGTCAGCATATGAGAAGTATGGCTCACCGCGTCTCAAACATTATTCGTGCTGTTAGCAGCTGAAGGACATCTTCATTATCTTATGGAAACTCAGTGCAGCCGCATCACCACCAGTCTTTCCTGAGGAAACTGAAATGAATGGAGCTGGAAGAGAGGGGGTTCCACTGCTGCGTCATCGTTTCATAGGTTTCTAACCAACACAGAAAGGACCGGAGTCTCGCGGGGATGCCATTCATAAAAATGCCTTTGTTGGCCAGATGTCCTCCCTTTTACAATAAACTCACACAAGAGATCTGGCAATAACAGATCTGATTCAGGGATGACCTTGTTATTCAGATGACTCTGTAAATAAATCACGTACCAGAGGATCTAACAATTCCATGTTAAACATACTTTAACAGCAGCAATCAAAAGCAATATAAGAAATTATAGCACACAGAAAAATCCTTATATATACACACACAGTGGGTATAAAAAGTATTCATGCCTTTTGCTAAGACACACCTAAATCAACTCTGGTGCAATCAATTGTGTTCAGAGGTCACATAATTATTTGATTGGGGTCCACCTGTGTTAAAGGAGCACCGTTAAGTCCATGATAAAGAAATGGAGGGAGGTAGAAGCTGGTAGAGCCTTACCCAAATAGACTCACAGCTGTAATTGCAGCTAAAGGTGCTTCTACCAAGTATTAAGTCAAGGGGTGTGAATACTTATGGAATCAATTAGTCTGTTTTTTATTTGTAATTACTAAAGAAAAGGAGTAGTTTTTTTATGTGATATTATATGTTGTTGATCAGTTGCAAGAAATTTCTTAAATCCATTTTGATTCCATGAAGTAAAAAAATAAAATGTGGGAAAATAGGGGGTGACTACTTTTTATAACCACTCTCTCTATATATATATATATCTTTCAGATTCTCATTAACTACAGTTGCTCACACTAAAATCACCTTTCATGTCTCTACCATTCAAACGGTCTCTGCTGTTCACTACACCACTACGAGCCATCTGAATTAAACCACCTACCCAGTGCCCAGTGTCAGCAAAAGGCTGAGCTGTTCCGTAGTCTCCCACAGCAGTTTGTGTAATTATAATATAGTATTATATTAGTAATTAGCAGTAATTAATGGGCCTCTAATTGGAATAATTGATAATCAGGACAGAAGAGAGTGCCGGGTTCTGATGCTGCTGCTCACTAATAGGAAGGGACTCTGTCTGTCTGTCTGTCTGTCTGTCTGTCTGTCTGTCTGTCTGTCTGTCTGTCTGTCTGTCTGTCTGTCTGTCTGTCTGTCAGTCAGTGTCCCTTTCTGTCAATTCTGATTGATTTACAAGACTGTCTGTCTGTCTGTCTGTCTGTCTGAAGTCCAACACCAATATCCTTCTAATCCAGGGGTGGGAAATTCTGCTCCTGGAGGGCCGGTGTGTGCGCAGGTTTTTGTTTCTACCAATTGCCCTTGCTCAATTCACTAATTAGTTGGAATATGCCAATGCTGGTTCACTTGTAGATTAGACCACAGCAACATGTCTTTAGCTGTTATTCATGGACTTATCAAGAAATTTAGCTTTGCACTTATTAAGTTTTCTACCCTCGACTAAAACACAGATCAGTCCATGGTGCGCGCTTTCCCCGTTGAGCATGTAAGAACCACAGAGTGCCTTGTCATGTTAAAATTTTGCTCTCATTGTGAATGTGTATTCTGGGACTGACTGATGAACAAAACCGCGTCCGGAAAACAAAGCACGTGGCGAAATGTCTTCTATGCCTTATGATCACAGCGGTAGTGGAAACTCTAATCACACCCTACTACTAACTACTACTAACTAACTCACCCTAATCATACCCTACTACTAACTAACTCACCCTTAACCCTAACCACACCCTACTCCTTATACAGGGAGCACAGCTCCATTGGGCTCATCAAAGTTATTTCTGGGGAAGAGTAGCATCTGAGGCGATTGCTAGAGATGGTAGGAGCTCAATCCTAATTAGGATTTATGTTGGAAATCTTAGAATCTGCATAGCTCTATGTTATCAGCTAATAATCTTGTGTTTCCATAAATCTTACCAGGTTAGACAATCTGAGGGGAATTCTACCAGTATTAGTGCAGATCAAAAGAGAGGCCTAGTGGAGAGACAGTAAATAAACTATGGGAGGAACCCACAACCAGAAAGAGATACCAGAGGTCAGAGCCACCATTACTGAGGCTCCATTTGTTTCAGTTGGGAGTTTAATTAATGAGGGGAAACCATCGCATTAGTCCTGTGCACTGTGGTTGGCCTCTGCCCACCCGTCCTTCTGAATAGACAGATTCTGACATTGTCTTTCCCAGGAACTAACCTACATCATTTACAAAACAAAACCCAATTGAGTTTCATGAGGTGAACTCTGGAAGGTTTGAGGTTTGGAAGTCAGTCGGTGTTCCTTTCTGTCAATTCCGATTGATTTACGAGACTGAACCTTCAGCACTGTAACAGACTATTCTGTTCACCTAACAACTGGACACAAATTCTGCTGTAGAAACTCCATGTGAGAATCAACATACAAACTTTTTAAAACATGGTGACCAACAATAACCATCTCCTTCCTGCACATGTGACTGCCTGTTCATTTTCTCATTTTTCTCTAAATATATAGAGATGAAATACTGTGAGGGCAGGTTTGATACCCACGGTTCCTAAATGCCTGGGAGTGTGGGCACTCCATGCACAGCTACAAGCACACCGCAGCACATCGGCAAAATTAATGAAACCGTCCGTCAGAGAGCTCGATCTCACAGCTGACTGGAGCGCAGGGGGGCTGTGCATGCTGTTTAAAACGGGCCATCGCTGCCCGTCCACTTTGGTGTGAGGTTACGATACGATTAGAGCGCTCAACATCTATGTGGAGCGGAGTGCGTTTGAGCCACCGTGCCCCAGTGAGGAGGCTCCCTGCCTCATTCACTCTGCCCGTCCACAAACGCCGGCTGGCACAATACATAGAGGGGAGTGGGAACTCTCTTCCCTCATACATATACATGCCATTTAGCAGACCCTTTTATCCAAAGTGACTTACAGTAGTGAATGCATACACTTTTCAGTATATGTGGTACCAGTGGGAATTGAACCCACAACCTAAGCGTTGTTGGCACCATGTTCCACCTATTGAGCCACACAGAACCACACTCTACCTACTGAGCCACACAGAACCATGCTCTACCTACTGAGCCACACAGAACCACACTCTACTTCTTGAGCCACACAGAACCATGCTCTACCTACTGAGTCACACAGAACCACACTCTACCTCTTGAGCCACACAGAACCATGATCTACCTACTGAGCCACACACAACCATCATCGTCATCATTACATCTTACGACCTCAAACAGCCTCCCGCCTAGCTCCCATTTTAAAAGCAAGTGGTGTAGCGATAAAAGCGTTCAACGCTGGCCACGGCGACCGGGGTCCGATTCCACAAGTCGCACCAGAGTCGGCTCTGGCCGGGAGTGCCACTAGGGGGCGGCAATTGGCTGTCTGCCCCAGGGAGGGGGGAGGGAAAAAAGCCGAAGGAAAGACTTGCTGCCTATATGAGTGGTCCTGTGTGTCGGTGACAGGCTTCGGCCTAGGTGGGCACTGGCTCGAAGGAGGCAGTGCAGCACTCACTACTGGCTGGACTACGGCAGCGAGTTCTCATACGATGGAGGGGATAGTTGGCATGAAAAAAAAAAGAGGCATATAATTGGATACAAACAGTGAGGGAAAATTGGGGAAAAAAACAACAAAGAAAAGCAACGTGCCGATGAAGTAGGATGTTGACGTGTGTGTGACTGCAAGGAGCGGCGCTCTCATACGGATGGCTGGATGGGGGCCAAACAAAGAGCTTGAATCACTCTTCCAGCCAGTGACTGAGACAAGACATTACCACCTCAGAGTTATCTCTCTTCCAATTAACATGGACCCACAGGTAACTGCCAAAATAAAGGAGACAGCCAACACTGTGTCTTAATAGGGGTGTTGGGCCACCACGAGCCCCCAGAACAGTTTCAGTGCATGTTGGCAGGTATTCACACACCTACAGAAGCCCTTGAAAAACCAGGAGAATGCCCCTCCATTCAAAAGCCCCATCAAAGAAACCAGACAAACAGTTCCATTGACTAAAATAATCTGTATTCCTTATCAACAGTACCTTTTTAAATCGATGTCTGCTCTATCAAATACATTTTTATGACTGATTTAACCTAAATCTGCTAAATCTGAAGTTGTGTGTTTTGACTGTGTTCTAGTGAAAACATATTGAATTAGTCCAGAACCCAGGCCAGGCGGATAGCGATACTGAGTGAAACTGCTACAGAACGAGGAAAAGAACAGCAGGAACTGAACAAGTAAGACAGGAAATAACTTTTTTAAACAAAACATCATCTATATCTGCAGCTCAAAGACTGACTCGGCACAGAGCTCTTTGGTATCAGAGATGTTCCAGTATTTGAAGAGTGGCTGAAGGGATTTTAACACTGGATTATCTGATGCTCTGTCTGGTTTTACAGAGGATGGAAATCTTCCACACAAGGCTCTGTTTTAGAGATGCAATCAGTGGAGAGGAGTGTATTTACAGCTGTCATTTAGATCAGTGAGATTAGTGTGTGTGTGTGTGTGTGTGTGTGCGTGTGTGCGTGCAGATGTGTGTGCGCGTGTGTGTGCGTGCGGATGTATGTGTGCGCGTGTGTGTGCATTCGTGTGTGTGTGTGCCTGTGTGTGTGTGCATGTGTGTGCGTGTGGACAGAAACAGACCTGATACTCAGATATCTACAAGTGCAGAGATTTTCTTAAAGCCAATGAAACACACACAAAAAAAAGACATGCAGTGACAGTAATTGACCCTAACCTCGCCCACAGGCTACCGTTTCTCATGAGAGAGAGATGTGACTCTCCTCCAATCAGCACGGGCTCTTCCACAGTGGCTTGAGAGGCACAATGAGAAAATCCAAATTGGGGAGAAAAACAAGGGAAAGAATTGTTTAGAGAAAAAAAATATTTTCTATAGTCTTTAAACTCAAACCAGTAAAATACAATGTTCTTCCCAGACTTGAACGACCAAGTACCCTAACCACAACCCCACAGCTATTAAATCCCACAGATATTAAACAAATGCACAATTTATTGGGAGCACTAACGCTAACCACACCACACACTGCCGTCCCAAAACTGTCGATGCGCGCGTCGGTTCTTCCCCCGCCGAATTCTCCACAGGCCTCGTTACTCAGATCACATGCATGTCGCACACGGGCGCTTGTGTGTTTTAGAGGGGCCAAGGCGTCTCCAGAGACAACGTGCAGGATTCCTCTCACGGCACGGAGACCACGGCTATAATTACCCACGTAGCCGTGCTGGTCGTTTGAGAGCTACATTGAATTCCTTGTGCTTTGGATATGATTGTGTTTCATGGTCCGGTGCTAATTAGCCTCCCCCTCCTTCAGCACTGCCTCACCTGCTCCTTCGCTAATTACAGCTGAATTAACCGCAGGGTTCAGTTTATCTCACGTTCTTTTCTCTGAGTGTCCGTGTGTAACCCTGTTAGATACAGGTGTGTAACCTTGTCAGACACAGGACGGCTCATCTCTTTCCCTCTCGTTTCCACAGGTACCACATCTTTGAGAAGGAACAGGGATAGAAAAGGATGTCTCGGCCTCTCGGGTGGTCTAGCGGTTACGACGTTCGACGCTGGCCACTGTGAACGGGGTTTGATTCCACCGGCTGCGCCAGTATCAGCTCTGGCCGGGAGTGCCACTACGGGGCGGTGATTGGCTGTCCACCCCAGGGAGGGGGGAGGGAAGCTGATATGAGTTGGAGATTGGAGGAGGCAGTACATCGCCTTTGTCATTGCCGGTCTCAGGAGTACGGTAGCGAGCTCACAATACGAGGGGGGGGGATTGACATGAAAAGAGAGGGTGTAATTGGCTACTAAATTGGGAATCCACCAAGGGAGGCCAGCTAGGGAGTGCTCGGCGCACGGTAAGTATCATAGTTTTGTATCTCCCTGTTCTTCCTCCACATCTAACACTACATGCAACCTCCCTATTCCAGTCCGTGTCTCCTCTTCTATATTTCCTAGAAGGAGAGATTCTACTCACACTCGCAACCTCTCCAATCTCATCCACCCTCCTACATCTTCTGGTGTCGATGTGGTGGCAGCAGGTGGACTATGGAACTGCCAGTCCTCTGTCCGGAAGGCCGATTTTATCTCGGCCCAGGCCTCACTACTCTCCCTGCAGTTCCTGGCGCTCAAGGAGACATGGATCACTCCGCAGAACACGGCCACCTCTGCTGCTCTCTCCGCTGCCTACACCTTCTCCCACACTCCACAACCCACAGGTAGAGGTGGAGGGACAGGTATACTGATCTCCCCCCTGTGGAGATTTGGTATTGTTCCTCTTCCTCACTTCTCACCCTCCTCCTTTGAATTTCATGCTGTTACTGTTACTGTTACAGCATGCAAACTGCACATCATTGTTCTTTATCGCCCACCAGGTCCACTGGGGAGTTTCCTAGATGAGATGGATGCCCTACTCAGCTCCTTCCCTGAGGATGGCACTCCCGTCATACTCCTCGGTGACCTCAACTTGCTGCTGGACACCCCTCACCCCCTGCTTCAGTCCTTCGATTTCACTGTGACTGAATCCCCATCCACCCACAAGGCTTGTAACCTGGACCTGGTCTTCACTAGAAACTGCACCTCACCCAACATTGTGGTATCTCCTTTGCATGTGTCTGACCACTGCTTTCTGTCTTTCTCCCTTCCCCTCCCCTAAAACATCTTCACCTGCCCCCACTGTCCTTGTCTGTCGCAACCTCCACTCTCTATCCCCCACTGCTCTGTCAGCTACTGTTCTATCTTCCCTTCCCCCTACTGATGCCTTCTCTCGGCTACCTGCTGAGGAAGCATCATCCACCCTACTTTCCTCTCTCTCCTCCTCCTTTGAATCACTATCCTCTATCCACTAAACCTGCTCGTCTCCGACCCCCTACCCCCTGGCTAACTGACTCCATTCGGTCTGATTGACTCAAACTGCGAGCAGCAGAAAGGAAATGGATAAAATCCAAATCCCCTGTGGCTCTGACTGACTTCCACACACTCCTGGCTACCTTTTCCTCTAACCTCTCCTCTGCTTAATCTGCATTTTTCCTTTCCAGGATTCAATCTTCTGCTTCTAATACTCGTAAACTCTACTCTACATTTTCCTCTCTCCTCACCCCTCCTGTGCCATCAGGCCACTGGAACTAGTCCAGAATGCTGCCGCACGTCTAGTGTTCAATCAACTGAAGTTCACCCACGTCACCCCTCTACTCTCCTCTCTCCCTATCGCAGCACACATCAGATTCAAATCACTGGTGCTTGCTTTTCAAGCGGCTAGAGGAACTGCTCCCCCATACCTCCAGTCACTCATCACACCCTACACCCCAGCCAGACCCCTCCGCTCCGCCTCCTCTGGCAAACTGACTGCCCCATCCCTCCAGGCGACTGGCAGCCACTCCTCGCGGTCTCGTCTCTTCTCTGGAATTACAAAAATGGCACCTTCTGCTGTAGCGGGCACTGATCCCAAAACCCCCAAAACCTCAGAAGAGGGTTATCTGATTTATCTCTGAATCTGGATGGTTGCTCTGTTGCTGCAAGTTTGGTGGTAAAAGACCTTGGTGTTACTATAGATCCTGGTCTCTCATTTGATAGTCACATCAAAAACATTTCCAGAGTAGCCTTTTTTCACTTGAGGAATACTGCCAAAATTAGGGGCTTCCTGTCATAAATTGGTACATGCCTTTGTTACATCTAGATTAGATTATTGCAATGCATTACTGTCTGGCTGTTCCAATACCTCACTCAGGAGCCTACAATTCGTACAGAATGCTGCTGCAAGGATCCTGACTAGAACAAAGAAGTTTTGAGCAGATTAGTCCTGTGTTAGCATCACTTCACTGGCTTCCTATAAACTATTGTGTAGACTATAAGGTACTCCTCTTAACTTAAGGTTTTGCATGGACTTGCACTGATCTACTTCATCCCTACAATCCCCCACGTTCGCTTCGAAGCCAGATGCAGGCAACTTGGTAGTCCCTAGAATATCAAAAAATACAGCAGGTGGCAGAGCTTTCTCCTATAGAGCTCCTTTACTGTGGAACAGTCTACCCATCTCTGTGAAGGAGTCAGACACAGTCTAAATTTTCAAGTCTAGGTTAAAAACACATCTCTTTAGTGATGATCCGCCCCTATCAGGACTGCTGATGATGTGGGGGATGGTCTCTGAGTGCCCTCATGGCTGCGTGCTCCCTGTGCCACTCACCTAATTAGTTATGCTGCCCTAGATTACTTCTGCTGGTGCAAAAGTGTTATCACTCTACTCTTTCCCCTGATCCGGTGTGATATTTATCATAGTCATAATTGCACCTTTCCTCTTTTCTCCCCGGCTTCATGGCACCTGCCCAGAGCTCACGTGCCCCAGAGTCAACCCCCCACCCCTGCCATGTGTTAGCCGGATGCCACTGGCCCAGACCCTAGCTGCTGGTTCAATCCCAATCCCTGCCCTGGTATCTGGAGGGATGAAGTCCACCCCACCCCTACACTTAGGATGCCGAAGAATGCCCTTCCAGTGGTCTGTTAAGCCTCAAGAGCCTCAAGGACTATTTGTTTTTCTCTGTATCCCACCATTTTCCAGGAGTTCATTTCGATCGCCTTTTAAGGGGTCAGGGAATAATTTTCCAGTTTCCCCACATTGGCTCTAATGGTTTTCAGTTTTTTTGATTCCCTCTGGAAAATGTCAATTGTGAAGCGCTGTGTGACAACCTGTTTGTAAATGGCGCTATACAAAAATAAAGATTGATTGATTGATTGATTCTCTGTCATGACCCCTCGGTGGTGGAACGACCTTCTGCAATTAGTCAGGACTGCGGAATATTCCGCAAGAGACTCAAAACTCACCTTTTCAGACTCCACTACCACTGAATTCTGTACCTCTAGCTAATTGTCATCACCACTGCCTACTTGCTCAACACTAGGTATCCCTGCTTACTCATCCCCCAAAAAAAAAAAAAAAATAATAATAATAATTTACTAACCTTTTCCTTCCCAGTGTTTGTTACAGGTAAGGTACGCAGCTGCCTGCATTGATGTCTATCGCTGTATTACTGCACCGATCTCTTGCGCGATCTTGTACCTAACATGTATTAATGCACATCTTGTTAGACGCTCTGGATAAGAGCATCTGCTAAATGCTTAAAATGTAAATGTAAAATGTAACATCCACGTTTCTCCAGCACTTGCTTCCTGCCTAACCTCTTTTCCTTCATGTGGCCTAAGAGCCATTTATTTTATCTCAATATATTTTTTTACATTTAGTAGTATAGCTCTGTCTCAACTATACATCTTTTGCAATATATATATCTGTGACAACCACCACACACTGCATGGTCTCCAATACTGCACATTTAATCCAACATCATTCCGATGACAGTATCTCTCTCAAAGTGTATTATTCCGATGACAGTATCTCGCTCAAAGTGTGTCTTATTTGATTGATGATAAATCCCACAGATTTGTCAGCGCAGCTGTGGAAATCAGGCAGCTAAACTAAACTGCCAAATGAAAAGAAGTCACGCTGCGTGAACGACCATCGCTCCTAATCATCGAATGATGTCACCATTACTAATCTAAATATAAATGAACAGAAAACAGTCGAGCTTCGCGTGAAATCTGGCAGGCAAAGTGAACGAGGCCACTCAGATTTAGAACAATAGCAATCATAATGTTTCCATAAAAAAGCCAGCTGCCATCTCTATCTCACTGAGGCTGTTATATCCTTATTTCAGTCATAGGCTTAAAGAGTGTCCCCCCCAATATTCAAAACATCATGTCTGTTTCTAAAGCCATGTTAGTCCCTCTTATAATCAATGGAAAAACACTTCAACACAGGAGTTCCTCACTGTGCTTCTGAGCAACAGCTGACTGTACAATATCTGTATCTTCTCCCATGCCATTATAATCTCAATCCTTAAAAGGATTGCAAAGTAATTTAGAGCAGAGAGGTAGAGGAATCACAGTGCTATGCAGTGTGGCGTCCCCAAGGGTTGGGCGACACTCACTGACCTTTCAGAGGGCGTAGGCAAGTGCAATAACACTGAGGAGGCAGTAATATCAGCAGAAATGATGATTTATTTAAACAAACAACACAAAACGCAGGGTGGGGTCTTTTGGGGCATACGAACACAAAGTCCACAATCCTTGTCTCTTCGTCGATGTCCGTTCCAAATCCGCAATCCTAGGTCCAAGTTCCGTTGTCCAGTCCGTAATCCAATCCCAATCAATCCAATCCAATTTCCAACAAACAATTCCCCAACACTCTCTTTCAAAAAACTCTCTCTCACCGCTCCTTGTAAATCCTGGCTGGTCAATGACTTCACAGGTATTTACTCACCAAACTCGCACAGCAACTCCTTTCACAACTCGTTCCTACTCCTTTCTAAGAACAATGGGCATCAGCCCTTTAAATAGGCCTTTGAAATGGCTTTCAGCTGTTTGTTATCTCCATTGCCTGACTTGGTTCAGGTGTTGCGGTGGCATGCTGGGAAATGTAGTGAAAATGGCTGCCATGTGTTGGAGGCCAGGCAGCCATTTTGTGGTGCAACCCTTCGGGCTGCCACAGCAGGGAAACACTGGAACAAAGCTGGAAACGAGATATCAAACCACTCCCTCAGCCGGGACGCTCAAGATAAATGCATTTGCATTTGACAACAATTTGCACTTTTGCCAAAACTACAGCCCACATGAGCCTAAAAGCACAGAGAGGAGGAGGGTGGCACGCACCATGACTGTGAGCGACCAGAGCGCGTGACACACTGACCCACCATTTTATGTGAAAATTGCGTCTCAACATCACCATCATAACATTTTGTGTAATATTTAAATATCTATTCAGAGGGTAATATGCAATGTTAAGTGAAAATGCAGTCCTGCTCAACATTACAATTGTAAAAGCCAATTTACAATACTTGATCTGTTTGTCCTTCTCTCTGTGTGCGTGGATTATAACACCCACAAATATTGGTCCTGCAGCCGAATCATTTGGAAGAACCTCGCCTTTGATGAAACGATGGAAGATTCAGTAAGAAAATAATTTCAGCAGAAATAACCTCATCGCTTATTTTTGGCAGCTTTTGAACTGATTCTGTTTGGCGATCAGATCACTCAGAAATACAAGAGGATGACATGATCTGGGCGCTGCACAAATTAATTGTCCCTTAATGCCAATCAAGCGGCAATCCAAGAAGTGCTGACAGCAGAGAGATAGAGGTAACTGTCAAAATGGCGGTTCTGTTCTGGCGGCTCTATTATGGTGTGGGGTGCATTTTCCTGCCATGGTTTAGATCCATTAAACCCCCTAGAGGGCAAGTTAAACACCAATAAATACAAAGCACCTTCATCTTGTGGTGAAGCATTTCTATCCTGATGGGAGTGGTCTCTTCCAGGGTGGCAATGCCCACATCCACAGGGCACGAGTGGTCACTGAATGGTTTGATGAGCATGAAAATGATGTAAATCATATGCCATGGCCGTCTCAGTCACCAGATCTCAACCCAATTGAACACTTATGGGAGATTCTGGAGCGGCGCCTGAGACAGCGTTTTCCACCACCATCAACAAAACACCAAATGATGGAATTTCTCTGTGGAAGAATGGCATTGCATCCCTCCAATAGAGTTCCAGACACTTGTAAAATCTATTCCAAGGTGCACTGAAGCTGTTCTGGCAGTTTGTGGTGGTATTAACACACTTTATGTTGGTGTTTCCTTTATTTTGGCAGTTACCCGCACATTTGAATGGTGAATCGTGCTGTTTAAATAGTGGTGTAGATTACACACTCTTTCACTTACCCGTAGTGCACAAAAACAGTCATTAGCGGCTGGAGTTATCATTACTCACTCTTAGGGCTGTCTCGTTTGTGTTTCTATTCTCAGCTGAGCCATAGGGAGCAGAATGAACCCAATTTGTCCTTTCGTCCATAGGGCAACTGACTCAGGGGTCTTGAGAAGACAGAGGCTGAAATGTACTTTCAGAATATCAGAGGTAATTAAGACCAACCTGTCCCAGCAAGCTGGACCCAAGTTTTGTGAATCCTGGTTGATCGCATGCTCACATTTGTGCTAATGGAGTGTTCAAAGTAAAAACTGTTGGGCGGTGGATAGCGGTAACGGTCTAAACGCACCGTATCTTGGCTGGTCCGATACGGTGTGGGTTGCCTGTCAAGGACGCGGTACTAAACCCGTCTCTACCTGGTCGTCAGCCCCGGTCGGGGCGGCGTTTGTCTGTCCGCCGCAGGGGGAGGGTGAGCCAACTCGGGTTCGTCGAGGAGCTGGAAGGGCATCCGTGGTTGGGTGTGGTGGCTCAGTAGGTGGCTCAGTGGCTCAGTAAGTAGAGCATGGTGTTGACAACGCTTAGGTTGTCGGTTTGATTCCCATTGGGGCCACATATACTGAAAAATGTATGCATTAACTGCTGTAAGTCGCTTTGGCTAAAAGTGTCTGCTAAATGGCGTGTGTATAGAATGATCTGTACTCCTGCAGCACTGTGGTATCAGAGCCAGCGTCCACCCTCATTCCTTACAGTATGTCTGATGTCCCCTTTTCTAAGTTTTTATCATTTTAATGGAAAATTAGCCACTGCAGCTGCGCTTGCCCAAAACCAAGCAGAGAAGATCACGAGCGGCCTGGGAAACATCCTTCTCAGCACAGAACTGACGCAAAGAAACTGCTGCCTCTCACATTGTCTTTTCCTTCTTAAATGTGTTTTAATAAAGTGTCATTAAACTCACACGAGTCCCTTTAACAAGCCAGTGGGGAAACAGAAGCTGGGTGTGAGTTTGGAGATGAGATGAGAACTCACATCTCATTCCTCCATCTCACCACCTCCTCCTAATCCCTAGCCCCGGTGGCAGAACCAACGCATCAGACCCCACTGCCACACCTCCTGTGTGTTCAGTTACTCACCACGCCCATAAGTACCAAACCACACAGCAGAACATACAGTGTAGAGTACCAGCACATATAATCTATTATCCAGCTAAATGTTTTACTTTCTTTTGATCAGACAATGAGATAAAAAGTTGTAGTTTACCTGACAGTTTCGACTGGCAACTGCAGTCTTCCTCAGAAGCGTCACCTGACAGCTTGGATGCGTCGTCAGCTGATGTTTAGCAGGCGTGGCCAGCCTGACAGATCTTGATAGATCCGTCAGGCCGGCCACGCCTCCCGCCGTCCGTTGTTCTCTGGAGGAGAGAGTCCCAGGTGTGGGAGAGCATGTATGCTCCCTCGTCCCTGTTGATGGTGCCGTTGGCCCGCCTCCTGATTTCAACCGCCTCCTTGATCCAGCGTTTGTGTTTATTGTTTTCTGACCCAATGATTTTTGCGTGGTCCCAGTCCATGATGTGATTGTTTCTTTTGCAGTGGTCTGATATGGCTGATTTTAGGTTTTCTTGTTCCGCTTTTTCCTTTTGTGTTCTTGTGAGTCGTCCTGTCTTTCCTTCTCACATTCCTTTTGATGTTCTTTCTTTCTAATGTTGAATGTCCTTCCTGTCTCTCCTATGTATGTTTTTTTGCATGACCTACATGGTATTTCATAGATTACGTTGCATTTTTTGTCCTGTTCTATCTTGTCCTTGGGGTGAACTAAAAGTTGTCGTAGTTTAGTGTGAGGTTTTACTGCTGTGGCTATTCTGTGTTTTTTCATGATCCTTTGTATTGGTTCTGTTATCCCCCGGATGTATGGTATAGTTACTATGCCTTTGTTGTTTTCCTTGGTTTTCTGTGTGTTTTTTGTTTTTCGTTCCTTTTGTTTATTTTCTTTGTTTTGGGCTTGCTGTTTTCCTTTGTTTATGGCCCATTTAGGGTATTGGCAGAGTGTAAGTGCTTGTTGGATGTGCCTCTCCTCCTCTCGTCTGTCCTCTTCATCTGTGATGATGCTGGTACGTTGATATAAAGTTCTGACTACTGACAGTTTGTGTATGGTGGGGTGTTCAGATGTCCAGAGTAGATATTGGTCTGTGTGTGTGGGTTTTCTATATACTGAGATTTTTATGCTGCCGTCATCTTTGTGGTGAATTTTCATGTCCAGAAATGCTATGGTCTTGTTAGTTTCCTCCTCGTGGGTGAACTTGATGTTTCCAGTGCTGTCCATGTTGTTTAGGTGGTCTGTGAGTTCTTGTGTGTGTCCATGTTTTATTTTTTCCAGGATGTCATCAACGTATCTTTTCCAGAGGGTGGGTCTGCAGTGTGTGGGTGCTGTGGTGATAGCTCTGATTTCCAGGTCTTCCATGAAAAGGCTGCTCATTATGGCGGATAGTGGATCTCCCATTGCGAAACCTTCTTTTTGTCTGTATATTGTGTTTTTGAATTGGAAATATGTGGATTTGGCGACAAATTGTAAAAGTCCAGATATGTTATCGACTGTGAGATTAGTGCGTTTTTTGAGTGTCCTATCATTCCTGAGGCGTTCTTGTACTATGTGGAGGGTAATATCGACTGGGGTTTTGGTGAATAGTGAGAATTAGGAATCTCATCTCTTTCTATTGTCATGTTGTTGAGTTGTTGTGCCAGTTGTTTAGAGTTTTTGCAGTGATGTTCTGTGAGTCCAATGATGGGTTTGATGATTTCGACTAGTGCTTTAGATAGGTTGTAGGTGACTGATCCGGTGCTGTCCACTATGGGGCGTAGTGGGGAGTCCTTCTTGTGTATTTGTGAGGAAGACTGCAGTTGCCAGTCGAAACTGTCAGGTAAACTACAACTTTTTATCTCATTGTCTGATCAAAAGAAAGTAAAACATTTATTTGAAATAAGAAGACAAAATGAACTTAATTGAGCTATTATCCAGCTCTAGAGTGTTCAGTTAGTCTAATTTACCATCCGCTTCTGGGGTTTCCAAACGTGAAGATGCATTTACTTGTTTACTAAACACAATTGTACAATAGAACAATGCTCTCATACGCATTCCAGCATGTGTTTGTTCACTATATTATGAGCATTTCCTGGTCGGCCAAATCACTGCTTTCTTCTGGGTCCTGCACTTATCTCTTTTTTTCAGATTTTTTCCCCGTTTTTCTCTCAATTTAGTAGCCAATTACACCCTCTATTTATTTAGATTTACCCTCTCCCCACATGAGTCCGCCCACTCATCTCTACAAGGCAAGCTAATTCTCAGAGGGCAGCGAACTCCACTTCCTTCGAGACGGAATTCGCCCCCACCCACGTTCTGGAGACTCCCTTACGTGCTTCACGGCGGACCCGTGTCGGCTTGCCCTCCCCCCTCCACCTGGGGCGGAGAGCCAAACGCCACCCCTGATTGGGGCTGATGACAGGGCCAGTCTGGTAGAGACGGGTTTAGAACCGCGTCCCTGACAGGCAGCGCACACCGTATCAGACCAGCCAAGATACGATGCGTTAGACCACTACGATATCCACCGCCCCTCTGCACTTGCCTCTTATGTGGATATACTAAAGAAAGTCAAAGTGTATAAAAGAAAATGCACCCACACATCAATGCCTATTTCCGTCCTTCCTGTCAGAACGCACTCCTTATTGAGTTTGAATGGGGGGGTCCTGTTTTTTAGTCCGAATCAATAAATTGCAGGTCACTAGCTCTCCACACAGGTGCTGATTCCTGCTGTTGTCCCAGCAGAATCAATACTAATCTGCACAGGCCCTGGTGCCGGCGTGCTGTTTTAGTGTTGCCCTTAATGAGCTGTTTCTGTTCCCCCCATCTCATTAGAGAGATCATAAGCTGCTGTAATGGGTCCCATACAATACATGTGTTGCACTGGTATAATTATTCTGATTGGGAGAGTCGAACACACAACGGAGAGCTCCTGGTTTTACTTCGCTGAACTAACAAGGCGCATGTGTAGCGGTGGAGCTCCGATACGTGCGTCAACACGTGAGCGTCCGCTGCAGAAAGTGATGTCGATAAGAGTACGATTAGTTCCCTTGGCTGGGGACTCTGGTCTTTAGCTCAGCGGGCTAATCGTGTCTCTTGTGGCGTTGGGATCCTCGGTTCAAACTCAGCAGCAGACCAACTCCGTTACACATGGAATATGAAACAGGAGCAATAAACATAAAGAAGAAAATAATGCTCAGCACTCAAAATGTGAGCTTCAAAAGTGCAAGCTAGTGCAGTACATTTTGTATCAATAAACTGATGAATGGCTGAAATGTGTACAATAGCAGGAATCTTGCCAGCATCATCAATTGCAGATTTTGGGATAGAATTAAAAATGTAACTGTGCAATCCCAGCTGATCCTGCAATATTGCTTCTCGTGCGTTTCAATAATGTCCTCGAGTTTCAAAGCGGCAAAAAAAACCAACATAATAATGTTTTAAAAGGTTTCAAGTGAAATCCGTAACTTCATGTGTGGTGAGAGAGAGAGAGGGAGTGGGACAGGGAGAAAGAGCAAGAGAGAGAGAGGGAGAGGGAGAGAGAGAAAGAGAGAGAGAGCGAAAGGGAGAGAGAGAAAGAGAGAGAGAGAGAGAGAGAGAAAGAGAGAGAGAGAGAGAGAGAGAGAGAGAGAGAGAGAGAGAGAGAGAGCAAGAGAGAGAGAGATTCGACGGGAATTTCCCCTTTGGTTCCTCGCGGTGTACGCCCCAGCCAGCACACTGTCATGCTCCGCGTGAGACTGGCAGCGCTGTTCTCCTTTAAACGGTGAGATTAAGGTCAATCTGAAACCTGACGAACATCCCATCCAATCAGAGAAGAACATGATTATTTCTTAATTAGTGACACTTAAGGCTGGTTTCACTGATTGCATGAATCATGTTCATTCCGGAGGCTCTCTGTACTTTTCCTTTAGTTTGTGCTGCTGTCCTTCTCAGCAGCAGCTTCCTCCCAGAAATCTCTTGCTCGGTGGTGCACACATAACTGCTGTTAGGTGATAACGCAACAGCGGCACTATCAAATCGTGACACCTGTGCGTGAGCTGAGAGAGACAGCTGAGGTCTAACATGGTCTTTAAAAACACGTAAATACATAAATCACTAAAGAACAACACAGCTCCAAAGGACCTTCTGACTGTGGTTAAAAAAAGAGATTCTGTCACGCAAAGACAGAACATCATGCAACACTATGAAAAAGAGATCCTAGACATTCAGCTATTCTTAAATAAATGTATCCCACAAATAAAAGAATCTGAACAGAGTTCAGTTTTCAGAGATGTAGTAGGGTTTGGGCATGCTTTAAAACACCTCTTATTGGTAAAATAAGCTTTTTGCCAGATCTAAACTCATGGTATGATGGGGTGTCTCAAACGAAGAATGTGGGCCTATTTCATGAGGTCTTTATTCTGCCTTAAAACATGAGCAGTTTAACTAATGAAGACAACGATTCACGATGTCTCTCTAAGACCAAGAAATCCCATTTAAATCCATTTTGTTTCCACAAAGAAAGAAAGAAAATGTGAAAAATTCCAAGGGAGGTGAATACTTTTTATACCCACTGTGTGTTCCTGTTTAAACCCCCTCCCTTGCAGATGCACTAACCCCTAACCCTAACCCCAAACCAACTTCCAGAGCAGTTTTATTGCATCACTGTTATATCCAGCTCAAAGGCCTGTAATTGAGGTAAGGAACGTTCTTTCACAATTAAAAATGTAAATTTTCTCAGAGGACTTGACATTAACATTAACACAAACTGGAGTAACCATGCAAAGATTACTTGGAACTGAGACGTGATACATTTTTCACAAACAGCCACATGTGACCTTTGAAAATTAGTGACTCATAACAAGTGATTGGCTTTTCCAATGTCAGACAGATGAATTCTATAAAAAAAACACTGCTCTGCATTATGGGTAAAATCACTGGCAGGAATAGTTGCCAAAACTGCTTTGTCATGGATATTATTGTCTCATTATGTGCTTTTGCAGAAAATGTATTAATTGTGGCATTGTGATGAAAGTGGTAAATACTCCAGGCTTTGAATATAACTCTAGATTGGGACATAATTTGGAATAAGAGTTTTTCATCCTCTAAAAATGTAGCGCATTGCGGTGGATAGCATAGCGGCCTAATGCACCGTATCTTGGCTGGTCCGACACGGTGTGCACTGCCTGTCAGGGATGCGGTTCGAAACCCGTCTCTACCAGACCGGCCCTGGTCGTCAGCCCCAATCGGCTGTCTGCCCCAGGGGGAGGGGGAGGGTGAGCCAGCTGGGGTCCGCCGTGAAGCACGTAAGGGAGTCTCCAGAACGTGGGTGGGCGAATTCCGTCTCGAAGGAAGTGGAGTTCGCTGCCCTTGGAGAATTAGCTTGCCTCATAGAGACGAGCGGCGGACCCGTGTGGGAAAAAAATAAGTAGAGGGTGTAGTTGGCCACTAAATTGGGAGAAAAACGTAACTTCTGGTAACCAGAAGCTGCCTGCTTGTCAGTTGACTACTGTTCCCCTTTCAATGTTCCCTGAATGTTGAGTTGATGTATTTTATGACACTGTAAAAACCCACTTTTTTCCTCACCCAAGAGGCCACCCAACTCCTGGTCCAGGCACTGGTGATCTCACGTCTGGACTACTGCAATTCCTTGTTTGGAGGCCTGCCGGCCTGTGCCATCAAGCCACTGCAACTAGTCCAGAATGCTTCCGCATGTCTGGTGTTCAACTAACCCAAGTTCACGCATGTCACTCCTCTACTCTCCTCTCTGCACTGGCTCCCCATCACAGCACGCATCAGATTCAAATCACTGGTGCTTGGTTTTCTAGTGGCTAGAGGAACTGTTCCCCCATACCTCCAGACACACATCACACCCTATACCCTAGCCAGACCCCTCCGCCTCCTCTGGCAAACTGGCTGTCCCATCCCTCCGGGCGCCTGGCAGCCGCTCCTCGCGGTCTCGCCTCTTCTCTGTCCTGACCCCTAACCAGGTGGTGGAACGACCTTCCGCAATCGGTCAGGACCGCGGAATCACTTGTAATCTTCCATCTTTTCAGCTGCCAACAATGATGTCTATTGCTGTATCTCTGCACTGATCTCTTGCGCGAACAATGATTGTTCTTACCATGTATTAATGCACATCTTGTAAGTTGCTCTGGATAAGAGCGTCTGCTAAATGCTTAAAATGTAAAATGGGAAAATATAAATGGGAAAAAATCTGAAACAAACTTATATCTATATACATATCTATATATATTAAAAAAGGTAGCTCATCAGTTTTGGGCACATTTGTGTGCACGTTCTGGGAATGCCCTGTTGTGTTGTGTTGTCTCTTTGGAAGGTTGTGTGGATGTGCGATCCTGTTTATCGTTGTAGCAGTTTGGGGATGATCCCCAAATTAAATTATTTTTACCCAAGAGACAAATGTTATTGACAGGCTTGACTTTTTAGAAGAAATCAATTAGTTAGTCGGAGACTGCTATGAATTTAAACCCAGTTATCCCTCCTCTTTAACGTTTCAGTTTTAGAGACACTGAAAGAGAAATTCCACATGGCCCGTTTGTATCACTTTGAGTTGAACCAGTTCGTTGTCACCCATATACATAATTTGTAGTTTGGTGGTCTTCATTTTGTAGTCTTTTCTGTTGCTTTTTATATCAATGGTTGTAATGGTTGTTTGTTATGTGAAAAGCATAATAAGGGCAGCATTAATTCTTCACATAAATATCACAATAAATAAAGGGCTACAATACAAAAACACAAAAATATGCACGTTTAAAATCAGGTAAACCAACCAATCAGGTAAACTGAGGTGATGAACTGAACATGAAAAAGAGCATAAGGACAAAGTGCCGTTGTTTTCACCAGAACAGGCCAAGAGCAGGCGTGCGCTTTCACCAGAGCAGGCGTGTGTTTTCACCAGAACAGGCGTGTGTTCCCTCGTGACACTGAGCATATTTCTCTCTGTGCTTTTAGAGACCGATGACAGTTTGTCACACAGCACCGATTCTCAGAGCTCCTTCTACACACAACTCATTTTCTGTGGGATGTTTCTCTTCAGTAAAATACAGCGTCTTTTGACAGCACGTCTGCACAATTTATTAGAGTGGATATATATACATATATATTATATTATATAATCTTTTTGGTTTATGTATTTTTTTTAGAGTGGATGTATCTTGAAACGATCAGTGCCTATGCGATGGGGACACAGTGCTGGACGCTGAGCAGCAGTTTGGCTGATGGCAGTTTGGCCGGGGCAGGGTCGGGACCTTAGAGCACAAGTCACTATCGATCACACGGTGCCTTCATTTAGCGACAGCTGAAAGACATTATCTGCCATCTTATCCTAACCTCCAAAAGCCCCCCTTCCCCCTCCTCTTGGCACGGTAAAGGGGTTCATTGATGGCTCTGTGCCACCCTGTCCAGCACAATGACTCACTCTGTTTTGAAATGAAGGTGGCACAAGTTAAACTGCCTAAATCCCGAAAAATAATAATAATAATAATAATAATAATAATAATAATACAGAATTTTAAGAATGTGGTATGTCACACTGGCATTTTCAGTCCAATGTATACCTAAATAAAACTCATCACTGAATAGTATAGCTAAAGCTAAAATTGCACTCTATGTTATATCGGAATCATGCTAAATAGGCCAAAGCTAATCAAAAGCCACAATATTGAATGTGAAATGACTGCCACAGTGACAGGCTGCACACAAGGTGATAACAGCAGAAGTCAATCCATAGCCTTCAGAATGAGTCTAAATATAGTAAGTGGATATTCACTTAATTTATTTTGCGCTAACACTTTGCCAGCTCTTTCTCAGCCTGCTCGTATCCGAAGGTGTTTAGCTATATTTGGAACCACACACTGCTCTCCCATGCCGAATAGGTCCCGACTTTCTCTCTGGTTCTAAAACAGCGTTTTGTGGTTGTTCTACTGAGACTGTACTTGCTGAAAACGGAATAATTATAACAGCGCTGAGACTGAGACTGTACTTGCTGAAAACGGAATAATTATAACAGCGCTTTCGTGGGAGACAATAACACGGCGTTAAAATTCATAGCGATACTGGCGATGCAGGAAAGGCTTGACGCTTTAGTCGAACATCGTCGGGGAGTCAATACTAAGGAAGCATTCCTTTTTTTGAGAGAGAGAGCGCAATGTGGAACAGCCCCTGAAACCTGCCCAACAAAACATCACACACCGATGAAATACAAGTTTTGCTCGGAATTCGATCAGCCTACGGACGATTGTCTTTTGTTTAGCTAGTTTCATATTTTCTTTGGTCGAGAATAATAACACAAGGTTGTTGTTGTTTTTTCTTCATTTATTTAAGTTTAACGTTATTATCGATATGGTCATTTTCACATTATGCTGCGAAGGGCCGTTCCTGCAACAGGATTATTTATGTGGGAAAGATCCCGCACAAAGAAACACATCAGAGCTGTTTCCTTAGACTCTGCTGTGCGCAGCGCTCCAATAACACAACCACGTCAACTACCATCGTCACTTCACAAACAAACAGCTAAACACAAAATTAACATATTGACACATTACCACGCTTCGCAATATGTTACAGCCTTGTAGAGTTTGCCGCAACACGCCGATGCATTACCTCATTCCATCGCTACACCGCACTATCCCGAACAGATTGAGATACTGGTGCCCCTACAGCGCATTGTGGGCGCACTGGCTCTCTGCGCTCAATGCTACACGTCAAAGCGCGCAGATCCATCGACAAACAAAGACAACAAACAAACGCGACCTACCTGGGATAATATCACCTGTCTGTGAATCATACTCCACCGTCCGAACCTTAAATTCCAAACGTGACTTTCATACTAGCTGTATGTTTATATAAAAATCCATACTCATGGATGTGTGATATGCTGACGGTCAGAACACATACTGACGGCGCCTAATGCTGGAGTACTACATCGCTGTCTCCATCCTCCTGCCTCTCTGGGTACCAGGCGGCTGCAGCCAATGGGGTGCGTTTTCTGCAGCCAATTGTGTTCGCATATGTGCAGCTGTCATCCGGCCTCTCTGCTGCCCCCATCCCGTCTCTCTCACTGTCAGGCACAGAGAAACATGCCAGATTTCAGTGAGAAGTCCCACCACCCCCTCACGAGGCTTCTTAAACTATTAACGAGAGAATAACCTGCGATATCACGGATATAATATTCATCTCGAAGCACCTGCTGGTTTGCAGAGACGGAATCAAATGATGGCAGGTACCCGGATGATAATTTTACAGTCATTTTAAATGAAACGAAATGATGAGTAGGATATATATATATATAATAAAATAAAACCCTGAGGCACGTGCACAAATCTCTCATTATAAACTGTATGTCTGTACAGTATATACTGTATATACTGCATCTCTCCTGTGGAAGGAAACCGTAAACTATGCTCTCCTATCAGATTCATTTATATCTGTTTTTCATTTTTAGACAGGGAGTTTTTACGTAACATCTGCAGTAACATTTCTTCTACTAAATAATCCACTGTGGGGTTCACATGCCATCGCTAATGATTAACACCTGAGTTACCTGTGAACAGGTGAGGATATCTCACTCTGCCTTCTTCACCTTATTTACCCTCCTCCATCATTCATTTAGACGGCGGTTCATTTTAAATGAGCCCATTCCTGGTCCAGGGCTCCTGCGCTTGTTCCCCCCACACACTGCCAGCCCGTGTCAGCCATCAGCGCTAACTACCTTCCACTGCCGTGATTCCTGCCTCATGCTCTCTGTCTCTGTCTGTCTCTCACAGACACACACACACACACACACACACACAGATAGAGAGAGAGGGAGAGAGGGTGAGAGAGAGAAGGAGAGAGGGTGAGAGTGAGGGAGAGAGAGAGAGAGAGGGAGAGAGGGAGAGAGGGAGAGAGAGGGGGAGAGAGAGAGAGGGAGAGAGAGGGGGAGAGAGAGAGGGAGGGAGGGAGAGAGAGAGAGGGACAGATCAGCTGAGCCTTGTATACCATTAAAATCATAGTTTTGGCAGTCATGTTGTTTTGTCTCATGGCCTGGCATGAACATAAATATGTTAAAGGAAAACAAACATCATGGTTACAGAATGCATTTTTCCCGAGTGCGTTTACCTCAGGCATTCCCTGAACCATTCCACCCTAAACTTCCCAGGTGTCTCAAATGCACTTTCATGTTTTAAGTATATTGTGTTTCTGTCTTGTTGATTCAGAGTATGTGCACTCTGAATCGCAGAGGTAAAATCCAAGATCCCAGGAAGAATAAAGTTGATTGAATACAATTTTTCTAAATAACAATTACAATTAATAATTAAATAAATAAAAAAGTGAAAAATAAATGTTGCTGTAAACTGAAAATGTAGAAGACAGGACGTTGTCTAAGGAATACATTTAAACGGTTTAACAGTCTCATGTGCAGACTCATGGAATAAACAGAAATATCTGACACTGACGCTCTTTACCTGGAGATAAGTTGCCCTTATAAATGTGCACTAAGGCCCCTCATCCATGTTGAGATAAGCAGGCGCAACGTGGAAATAAGTCTAAAATTGCGTCCCTGTTTGTTTGTAGTCAGACTTTGAACTTATTTGTGGAATTAAGCGCGCCTGACAAGGTGCATGTCTAAAGAGGGGTTTCCCAAAATAGAGGCGTGTCTGTTTGCTGTTCTGACTTTGACTTCAGTCCAGAATAAAAAAGGTTGAATACGTAGCATGCCACTACTGGCCCATTGTTTGTAAGAGCATCGTGTAAGAGCATTGTCAGTTTTCACTGTGTAATGTGAGGATTTCACCGTATAATGTGAGGAATTTCATCATATAATGTTGAATAGTGTTTGCTGACCTTTCACCAGTATTTAGATTTCTTCACCCCAAAAATGTGTTCCCCTCTTTGCTTCCTCCTCCATCTGGACTCCTGGGTGATCGCCTGGACAGCTATATCTCTGTTTCAACCCTCCTGAAGTTAAATCATGGGAACACACCAGCGCAGACAATAGTGAAGGATGTATACTCTAGAAAAAACACACTACAAAGCAAAATGGATAGGGCGAAATTGATATATATCTTATACATGTCAAATGCCCATTCATAGTTTCCAACTATTTCCCTGCAACAGTGGACAAGGAGTAAAATCAATCAATCAATCAATCAATCTTTATTTTTGTATAGCGCCATTTACAAACAGGTTGTCACACAGCGCTTCACAATTGGCATTTTCCAGAGGGAATCAAAAAACCAGAAAACCATTGGAGCCAATGTAGGAAACTGGAAAATTATTCCCTGACCCCTTAAAAGGCGGTCGAGATGAACTCCTGGAAAATTGTGGGATACAGAGAAAAACAACACAAATAGTCCTCGAGGCTCATGTGGCTTAACAGACCACTGGAAGGGCATTCTAAGTGTAGGAGTGGGGTGGACCTCATCCCTCCAGATACCAGGGCAGGGCGGGGGATGGAACCAGCAGCTAGGGTCTGGGCCAGCAGCATCCGGCTAACACATGGCAGGGGTGGGGGGTGAGCTCCGGGCAGGTGCCACGAAGCCGGGGAGAAAAGAGGAAAGGTGCAATTATGACTATGATAAATATCACACCGGATCAGGGGGAAGAGTAGTGATAACACTTTTGCACCAGCAGAAGTAATCTAGGGCAGCATAACTAATTAGGTGAGTGGCACAGGGAGCACGCAGCCATGAGGGCACTCAGAGACCATCCCACCACATCATCAGCAGTCCTGATAGGGGCGGATCATCACTTATGATTGGTGACAGTAAGGATAGCTCATTGCACCAGAAGGCTCTATTGCTACGCCCCCTCCACATCTGCACCTAATGACTATAAGATAGACTAAAGAGATGCGTTTTTAACCTAGACTTGAAAATTGAGACCGTGTCTGACTCCTTCACAGAGATGGGTAGACTGTTCCACAGTAAAGGAGCTCTATAGGAGAAAGCTCTGCCACCTGCTGTATTTTTGATATTCTAGGGACTACCAAGTTGCCTGCATCTTGTGAGCGAAGTGAACGTGGGGGATTGTACGGATGAAGTAGATCCGTCAAGTAAGAGGGTGCAAGTCCATGCAACACCTTATAGGTTAAGAGGAGTACCTTATAGTCTACACGATAGTTTATAGGAAGCCAGTGAAGTGACGCTAACACAGGACTAATGTGCTCATATTTCTTTGTTCTAGTCAGGATCCTTGCAGCAGCATTCTGTACGAGTTGTAGGCTCCTGAGTGAGGCATTGGAACAGCCAGACAGTAATGCATTGCAATAATCTAATCCAGATGTAACAAAGGCATGTACCAATTTTTCTGCATCTATTAATGACAGGAAGCCCCTAATTTTGGCAATATTCCTCAGGTGAAAAAAGGCTACTCTGGAAATGTTTTTGATGTGACTATCAAATGAGAGACCAGGATCTATAGTAACACCAAGGTCTTTTACCACCAAACTTGCAGCAACAGAGCAACCATCCAGATTAAGAGATAAATCAGATAACCCTCTTCTGAGGTTTTTGGGCCCCAAGACCAACATCTCTGTTTTATCAGTATTCAGCAATAGAAAATTATCTGACATCCAGTCTTTTATGTCTTTAAAACAGGCCTCCAACTGTTCGAATTGTCCTTCGCCAGGTTTCATTGATAGGTATAATTGTGTGTCATCTGCGTAGCAGTGAAAATGTACACCATGTTTACAAATGACATCACCAAGTGGCAACATGTAAAGGGAGAACAATAATGGCCCCAAAACAGAACCTTGAGGGATACCATATTCCACCTTGATGAGAGCAGAGGGCTCGTCATTTAACTGCACAAATTGATATCTATCTGATAGGTAGGATTTAAACCAGGAGAGTGCCTGTCCACGCAGTCCAACTAGGTTTTCAAGTCTGCTCAGAAGAGTTTGGTGGTCTATTGTGTCAAACGCAGCACTTAAGTCCAAAAGCACAAGAATAGAGACGCATCCACAGTCAGCTGATATCAGTAAGTCATTGACAACTTTAATAAGAGCAGTCTCAGTGCTATGGTGTTGCCTAAATCCTGACTGAAAAGTTTCATAGATGTCATTTGATGTCAGGAACGAAGTCAGTCTCTGAGCTACAGCTTTCTCTAGAATTTTTGAGAGAAAAGAAAGATTAGAATTGGCCTGTAGTTACTGAGATTTTCTGGGTCAAGGTTTGGTTTCTTTAAAAGTGGCTTAATTACTGCCACTTTTTGAGAATTTGGCATATAGCCTGATGAAAGAGACAGATTAATAATGTCTAGCATGGATTGCCCCATAACAGGAAGAAGTTATTTAACAAGTTTTGTTGGGATTGGGTCTAATTGACAAGTAGATGGTTTGGAGGACATAACCAATTTAGAAAATTCAGTCCACTCCAGAGCACTAAAAACTCAAGAGTAGCCATAGGACCCCTGTCCTGGTAAGCCTGTGCTTTCTGATCAGTGTCCGCTACAGCAGAAGGTGCCATTTTAGAAATTTCATCTCTAATTTTCTCAATCTTCTCAGAGAAAAAGTTCATGAAATCATTACTATTATGGGCTGCCGGGGGCTTAGCATTGGTTTCAGTCTGGTTCTTTGTCAGTTTGGCCACTGTATCAAAAAGAAATTTTGGATTATTCTTATTACGCTCAATCAGATCAGACAAATAGGTTGACCTTGCGGAGGAGAGAGCATATTTGTACTGTACCAGACTGTCTTTCCAGGCAGAATAAAATACTTCTAATTTAGTGGATCGCCACTTACGTTCCAACTTGCGAGAAGCTTGTTTAAGAGCACGTGTGTGGTCAGTATACCATGGTGCAAGCTTCTTTTGGCTAGTTTTTTTCTTTTTGAGAGGCGCAACAGCATCAAGTGTGTTGCGCAGGGTGTAATTTAGATTGTCAGTCAGCTGATCAATAGATTGTAGACTAGTGGGATCCTGATTAACAGTAAATGATTCTTGGAACAGGCTGACAAAGTTAGGTATGGTAGAGGAATTTAGGGGAGCGACTAAAGTAGAACACTGGTTTTGATCTAATAGCAGTGGTAGCATGAATTTCAAACGTAATAAGGAAATGGTCAGAGAGCACAGGATTATGAGGAGAGACAACTAGATTGCTAATGCTAATACCATAGGATAAAGCTAAGTCCAGTGTATGTTGATGACAGTGAGTCGGCCCAGACACATTTTGGACAAAACCAACGGAGTCAAGAATAGAAGCAAAAGCCTTCACTAGAGAATAATTTCCATTATCAACATGAATATTAAAGTCGCCTATAATCACAACTTTATCTGCCATAACTGCTAGGTTTGATAAAAAGTCAGAAAACTCTGAGAGGAAAACAGCATAGGGTCCAGGGGGTCTGTAGATAGTAGCTAGTATAAAAGATGAAGTAAATGCAGATCTATTATCTACATTAGTCTGTATGGAGCCCAGGGAAAGCACTTCAAATGAGGGGAATGTGTTTAAAGATTTCTTAGTAAGGCGTAGTCTAGTGTCAAAAATAACAGCCACGCCGCCACCTCTGCCTGACTGTCGAGTCAAAAAATCTGGCCCACATTTTTTAAACTAAAGACACACGCTCCTTAAAGAGAAGAACTGAGTCTCATGGAATGGCAAATGTGTGTCTCAGTAGGTAGAGTGTGGTTCTGTGTGGCTCAGTAGGTAGAGTGTGGTTCTGTGTGGCTCAGTAGATAGAGTGTGGTTCTGTGTGGCTCAGTAGGTAGAGCGTGGTTCTGTGTGGCTCAGTAGGTAGAGCGTGGTTCTGTGTGGCTCAGTAGGTAGAGCGTGGTTCTGTGTGTCTCAGTAGGTAGAGCGTGGTTCTGTGTGGCTCAGTAGGTAGAGAGTGGTTCTGTGCGGCTCAGTAGGTAGAGCATGGTTCTGTGTGGCTCAGTAGGTACAGCGTGGTTCTGTGTGTCTCAGTAGGTAGAGCGTGGTTCTGTGTGGCTCAGTAGGTAGAGCGTGGTTCTGTGTGGCTCAGTAGGTAGAGCGTGGTTCTGTGTGGCTCAGTAGGTAGACCGTGGTTCTGTGTGTCTCAGTAGGTAGAGCGTGGTTCTGTGTGTCTCAGTAGGTAGAGCATGGTTCTGTGTGGCTCAGTAGGTAGAGCGTGGTTCTGTGTGGCTCAGTAGGTAAGAGTGTGGTTCTGTGTGTCTCAGTAGGTAGAGCGTGGTTCTGTGTGGCTCAGTAGGTAGAGCGTGGTTCTGTGTCGCTCAGTAGGTAGAGTGTGGTTCTGTGTGGCTCAGTATGTAGAGCGTCGTGCCAACAACGCATAGGTTGTGGGTTCGATTCCCACTGGGACCACATATACTGAAAAATGTATGCATTCACTACTGTAAGTTGCTTTGGATAAAAGTGTCTACTAAATGGCATGTATATTGTGGTGTCCCTGGGGTTGGGCAACACTCACGGACCTTGCAGACGGCGTAGGCAGTTAAATAACCCGGAGGAGGCAGTATTACAAACAAAATTACACTTTATTAAATTAATCTTGACAAGCACAAAAAGGGTGGGGTCTTTGGGGGAATTCAAACACAAAGTCCACAATCGTTACTCGTCGCTGTTATCCGTAGTCCAAATCCATTCCAGTTCCTTAATCCAGTCCAAAAGTCGGTACACAAACGGGGTCCTCAAAACAATCCAATTCCAAACACATTCCAAACAATTCTCTCCCAAACCACTCTCCACTACACCAATCTACTCCTCCCAAGTGTGACACAAATCAGTTATTTACAGCCTTCAGCTGTCTGTAGTCCCAATCGCTTGACTTCATTCAAGTGTTTTCCTCTCCAGTGGCTCCCAAGAATTAAAGAGGAAGGCTTCCATTTCCATTTCCATTTTAAGTATTTAGCAGACGCTCTTATCCAGAGCGACTTACAAGATGTGCATAAATAGACGGTAGGAACAATCATAGTTTGCGCAAGAGATCAGTGCAGTAATACATAGCGATAGACATCATTGCAGGCAGCTGCGTACCATACCTGTAACACTGGGAAGGAAAAGGTTAGTGTTTTCAAAAAAAAAAGTTATTTGTATTATTAAATGGAGTAAGCAAGTGATTCCGCGGTCCTGACTGATTGCAGAATGTCATTCCACCAGCGAGGGGTCAGGACAGAGAAGAGACGAGATTGTGAGGAGCGGCTGCCAGGCGCTCCGGAGGGATGGGGCAGTCAGTTTGCCAGAGGAGGCGGAGCAGAGGGGTCTGGCTGGGGTGTAGGGAGTGATGAGTGACTGGAGGTATGGGGGAGCAGTACCTCTAGCTGCTTGAAAAGCAAGCGCCAAGCTTCCATTTCCTCGTCCTGCCCATTGGGATGTCACAATGTGTATCAAACACCATTGAAACAAAACTCTCTGAAACGTTATAGTTAGCCATCAGAATGAAGCGATTTGGAAACGATTCATAAAAATATTTTCTGTCGCTCCGCCCCAGTTTCAGGGTTAAGCAGAAGTCTGAATGTGAACTTTAACTGGCGTGTGAACTGGAGGAACTTCAGTCTGACTCTGAGTTCGGCCCTCAGTGAATGTCTGTTCATTCTGTACTTCTGCAGTGACCAGTCACCAAGGGCAGTATATATTGTCTATATAATCATAATGATGTGTATTACTGTGTCACTACACTGATCTCTTGCACTAACCATGATTAACCATGATCTCTGCTAAATGTCTGAAATGTCTCTGCTAACCAAGTCTGCTAAATGTCTGAAATGTAAAATGTAAAATGTAAGCAACGGTTGGTGGAGCTCAGATCTGTCACTAATCTGGAACTTGTTCTCCACTTGTTTGGAATTTGTCTTTGATGATGTAAGAAAAATCTAATATCACAGCTGAAAACTTTCCACACAACAAAAATGTAAAAAAAAAGAGTTAAACTGACACAAGAGGCTACCGAAACTGAACAAACAAACTGAATAAACGTTTTTTAACACCACTGTCTTCTGTCGACTTCCTCAAAGTATGTGTGCTAATGTTGTACAACTGTCACTATTCTACTAGATCAGCCTCCTTCATCTGACATTTTTAATTAAAAAGGTTTGCCACTGATTTCATAGAAAGCTGACCCAGCTTGAATGAGTCATCCATTGGCCTTGACACACAACGCTTTGTGAGGTCATAAAGGAAAGAGCCAGCACCATGATGGCTCCTCAGTGTCGACCGTGTTCTCCTGGAGCTCAGTGATTCATACAACATCTATTCCTTCTATTTATGTGGAAGCAACACACAAGATGTTTTAAAAAAAATAGTTTGCCAAGATTGTAGCCTTCTATTAGCCTATTGCGTTTTGCATGTGAGTGTGTGAGCGCGTGCACATGTGTGTATGACCAATCAGAAGATGGGTTCGGTAGTTCCCCACACACAGCACGCTGCCGTGTGTTTCCCCTCTCCTCCCGGCCTGCAGACGTGAGACAGTGAGGACATCAGAATGAGAGAGTGATGTCATCAGAATGAGACAGCATGCATCCTGGCCAGGTACTGTGTATGAACAGGACTCAGAAATAGATTTTTAAGACGTAAGATTATGCTGACAAATAGCCCAGTTCCTCTCATATGTCTAATATTACCTTTCATTACCTCAACTGCACCATTTATGAATGGCACAGGCATTTTGAGTTTTGACCACCTTTGAATACAATAGATACACATGATACATATTTGAGAGTAAAGTATGGAATACATCTCTGTGTTCAACTTGTGAGGGTTTGAAAGGCAAGTTTAAAATGGCATTGAATGAGCTGCTTCAAAGGGATACTGATGCCAACACCATCCTCTAATATAATATAATGCACCCAGTATCTTCCCTACAAATAAAGTCATATTTTATTTCTTGAATAGGATTCCTGAGAGCCAATGCACAACACAGCATGTAGACTTCTGTATGTCTAAGGTTCTCTTAATGTGTATTTACATGCCATTTAGCAGAGGCTTTTATCCAAAGTAGTGAATGCATACATTTTCCAGTATGTATGGTCCCAGTCGGAATTGAACCCACAACCTAAGCGTTGTCAGCGCCATGCTCTACCTACTGAGCCACACAGAACCACACTCTACTTACTAAGACACACAGACCCACGCTGTACCTACTGAGCCACACAGAACCACGCTCTACCTACTGAGCCACACAGAACCATGCTCTACCTACTGAGACACACAGAACCACGCTCTACCTACTGAGACACACAGAACCACGCTCTACCTACTGAATCACACAGAACCACGCTCTACCTACTGAGCCACACAGAACCACGCTCTACCTACTGAGACACACAGAACTACGCTCTACCTACTGAGCCACACAGAACCACTCTTGTCAGATGATACAATTTACAATATGATATGGAACATTATTTTATAATATTGTCATTGCGGTGGAAAGACCCCAGAATTATGAATAGAAGGAACATGGCTTCCTACAGATGAAAGAGAGACAAAAATCACACAAAGTGTGTCTGTTCGAGGGCCCAGCTGTGCTTCAGAACAACCAGAAAGGGTTCGCAAGCCTCGCAAGCCTGTCTTTGCCACGGAACGTACAGAGAGAAACCCCAAACATCACTAAAGGCACGTTTCCAACAAAAATTGCCAGGAACTTGTAGTCGCAGGAACTTTTTTCAAGAAATTAAAAGGTTCCTTCAATCCATTACGTCTGCGTTTCCACAGGGGTCCTAAAGAACCGCGAAGATTATGCAAATTAGTCCGCTGACGCCAAACAACGTGACGGACTGACGTCATATTTGTGCGTCACTGCAACAAACTTTTGGTCATGTTTCCACCAAAAATTGCCTATATTTCACTAAATCTTTATTTGAAAATTTCACAAAATACATTTTTTGATTCAGTACGCCTTAGGCGTACTAGGGTGGTCTTAATTTACAAAAAAATTTAAAGATCGCTAATGTTTACATTTTATTTAATTCGGTCGCGTTTCTAAAAACCTGCCTCCCAGAAAGGCATTTAGTATGAAAAACAAAGCAAACCAAAACATACAACACAACGCCATATAATTCAGTCAACGCTGGAAAAGAGACGAACAGCCCCACCTCCAAAAAGTTCTTGTACATTCGAAAAGACCTATCTTCTGACTAGGAACGTTTTGGGGGGTAAATAAGTCCCCCAAGTGACATTTAGACGCTGGTCGCTGCTACTTCCGTTTCCTGATATGAAGATAATTATCATAAAGGTCCCTAGTTCCTGGGAAAAGTTCCTGCAGTAGAAACGCACCTTAAGTAAGAACACTGCTCAAAGTGAAGGCATAAAAGCACATTTGAAAATTGGAAAGTCGGGTTTATTGTTAAAGAACCCAGCGCTCCACATTTTTTCCAGTACTTGAGAGAAACTAACGTGCATTGATGGGATATTTCGGGAAAAAGGAAAAACGATACTTGATTTATTCATGAACTCGGTGACATAACTATGCTCACAATTTCCACATGAATATGTTGATATAAGATAGATGGTAAATAAATGATGGCCATGAATTATTAAATGTAAATGTTCATTAAATTATTCCTCCGGCAAGCTGGCGCTGAGCGGAATGTGGAAGCAGCCGAACTCCAATATCATCCACAACGTGAAAACAACGATAAACGTTCAATTTTATATTCTGCCATCATGTGTTGCTCCCTCCCAATAAGCGGTCCGACGTAGTTATCGCATAAATACATAAAGCAAGCACATCGTTACATTTTATATGAGCCATTTTAAAATCTGCCTGTGTGTCTGACTACGCGCCACTCTGTAAACCCGTAAAGAGGATGACCTGCGCCCTGCCATGGTTGATCCTGGACACTGAGATTACAACGATCTGATCTCAATTCATTCAATCATCCTTTCAAATAGTCAAATGAAAAATCACCAATCAGGCAAGCTGGGGTGACGGAGGCCTCATTAAAAGTAAAAAAGAAGAAGAAGAAAAAAACGCTGTATGCTTGAAATAGACCACTGGCTTTTTTGTGTTAAAATATTTGGGTCAGTGTGCTTCGACAGTGTTCTCCGTTTTGGTTAACGTGACACCACAGGTGGAAGGTGTGTAAGACTGGGGGAAGCTTACGGGCATGGTCATTTATATACATGTATAAAATTAACTACAAATTTATACATAAACAATTAAATACAAATGCTAGCGATAGAGGATTGGAGGTGGGGTTAGCTCACTCAATCCACTGCCTACTGCGGAGGGAACTAAGCTGGCCGGCTGCAGCCGATTGCTGCATGGTTATTAGACTGCTAATGTTCGTTAGCTCGCTAGTTCAGTGTTCCAGTCTCCAGTGTTGCCAGATCAGATTGACAGTTTCCAACCCAATCACAACTTAAATCCCGCCCAATTCAATAAAAACCAGCCCAAATCATAACCTTGCCAGAAACCTGTGTAAAACTGTAAAACCATTAGCTACATACTCAACAGAAAACACATCATAAGCATACAAAGCTTCATATCTGCATCAAATAATGTCCCTTACCTTTACGCAGAATCAACGTCTCTTAAAGTTAAAGAATGTTCTTGAAGAACTATGTACAGTCACTGCAAGCCAGGTCAGCTGGCTAATACATGGATGAATGAAATCTCCCCAACAATTGCCGGGAAGGTTTGAAAGTAGCGGACGTCCATCCATTCCTGCTCAGGCCAGAGCGCAGATCCATGCGATTTCTTGTGTCATCCTTTAGCAGCATCACCTGAGAAAATGCTCTCTCAACATGAGCATTGGATATGGGCAGAGTGAGCAGTCTGATGGCACCCAGTGCCAATTCCTGAAAACACTGGTTTCCTCCAGCATCTTTGAATGCTTCAACTTCCAGCCAAAATGCGTCAATGGCCTGATGAAGCCCGCTGATGCTACGTTTCTCCACTGGCACTCTACGTTGTCGACTGGACATGAGAAAAACTCAGCGGGTAAGTCTTTAACTCCTGGCCTGTTTATGGTGGACATCACAGACTTCGGGCAAAGCAGCTCCAGTTTGCGCAGCATTTTAATTAATGCAGGTAAGCGCATTTGATACTGCACCAGCACTTATTTTAGAAAAGCAAAACACTGTGCTGAGTTTCTCTCCTTCAAATCAGGCACTAATATACTTGCTTCCAGCAACTGTTGGAATGTGGTACCCAGGTCTGCATCCTGGTGTGAGAGGTAGAGGCTGGATTTAAGATTAAGATCCCTGAGACGACTGTCATTATACATGCGCAATATGCTGGGCTGTACAATTCTCCTCCATGTAGACATACAGTCTTTCAAGATCCCTAAACACACCCAGCATGTCTCCCGTGTCCAGCTGGAAATATTTGTTCATTTTGATTTCCCTTAACACGGGCCGGAGAAAGTGCATGTAAAGACAATTTGATTTGTCGCAGTACATTTCATTCAAAATCCTGGCTGAATAGCAGTGTTCTGCATCTGATACCAAACTGAAGTGTATCTTGAGTGCATCTTCTTGATCTAAAATTATATCGATGCAGTCTGCGTTTAGCTGGGTGATATTAATTTTAGTGGATAGCCTCTGTCTCAGACATCATATTAGCACAGAGATGTGTCCTAATGAGAGTGGGGTTGGTTTGCACACTGACTTTGGGGTTGGTTGGCACATGTGTCAACCAACCCCAGTATTGGTATATAGTTACAAATGTAATAACATATGCATTATACATAAATTAAACATGATTATTATATTACTATATATTACACCACACACATTTATTTGATCAGGGGTGTAGGTTCATTGCTTATTGAACAAAAGCTTCACATGTCAACTAAGCCCGTTATAGGGATTTAGTTACAAATGTAATAACATTTGCATTATACATGTATTAACCCCCTGAGGTTGACTGGATCGCCGACGATCCGAGCAGCAATAAAAGTATATTACTATTTCTAACGTTGCGAGATTTTATCATACACACGCGGCAAAAACATTGAAAGAAAAAGCATCGCGACTTCCCGATTTGAGCACTGGCAAATAATATTAGATTTTTCAAATTAGGTTAATTAGACCAAAAGTAAACCTTGCCTTGCCTCTCTGTCCCCCTTCTATTGACATGGTAACTAGGTGCTAGTTTCAGGGAGGGGGGTGCGGCCATGTGTGAAATCGCCGTGTAAATAACACAAAATGTTATATAGGCTAGCATCTTGTCTGTGTTTACGCTTGCGATCTGCCAGCAACAGACTGTGTATGCTGATAGTTCTTTTATTTCCCATGTTTTCAAATACTCGTGAAAATATATGAATTCCGCGTCTTGTGATGCTATACGGAAACAATCAGAATCATTGCGAACTGCTGCGAATAATTAACGCGAATAAGAGGATATTTAACTAGCTGGCATTCTCTGTTTCGGCGCTTGGACATTTTCTAGCTTAACTTGATAGTACCCATTGTGATTAATTTTTCTTGCCTCTCGAGAACTTGTTTGTTCGTGTGCATATTGTTGTTTAGTTTATTCAGAGTTTTTGGATACGTTTTGGATTTACCCTTTTACTTGTTTTGTTTGTTCCTGATCGTTGGTTATTTTGGTTTGTTTTGTTGATGTCTTTCCGTGTCTTCACAGTTTTCCTACAGACGTTTAGATATTAATATCTTAAACCCAGAAAACGGGCTACTTTTGATCATGTGCCTGTGCCCACTGCCAAACAGACTCTGGATGTTGGCAAACTGACTTCTGTTGGTCGCAATAAATGCGTACTCTGCAAGATGTCGGGGAAATAGGGGAAATAACAGTGCACTCCATGGGAGTGCAAGGTTTGTGATGTTCCCTTGTGTCTACAGTTGACCATAAACTGTTTTGAGAAGTGGCACCAAAGACTGTGAAAGAACAGATTGTTTCACCATGTTTTAATTTTGAATTTTTTGTATATAGTTTGTGTGATGTTTTCAATAAATCTTCCAAAATGAAAAAAACGTATATTTTTTCTATCTTCTGCATCGCTCACTGACTATTGCTTACTCTGATGGCTTTTGTCTTTGTCTGATGGCCTTTGAGAGAGAGATGGCCCATCTGACAGATCTTACAGGTGTGGACAACCCTCAGGTGTGGATCATGAATATTCAGGAAATTAGCATATAGCCCTCCCACAGCCTGAAATAAATTTGACCAGTTCTGATAAAAACTGTTTTTTAGATATTTAGATCTCAGATGTGCTAAACTATTTTGACATCTTTACATAACCAAGACCTTGATGAACAAACTCATATTGGCAAAACAATTTGTCACTATAGTTTAGTGTGTGCTTTCACAACTTTTGTGACGGCAGAAAAATTAATCTTTATAACTTGTGTGTTTGTAGATATATTTACAAGCTGCATATGATACTGACCAAACTATTGATGCCATATAAATGTAGCTGTGATTGTCCTTCAAATAAAAATATCAAACACTTGAGTAAGTGTGTGTTAAGTTGATGAAATTGAGATAAATATCAGACCACACCAAAATCACAAAGCTTCTCTGAGCTAAGAACAGACCTCAGGGGGTTAAACATACAAATTATTATACATTATCCAATACCCAATTTTATTGGGTTGTAGGTTAATAGTTCATTGAACATAAACTTCATATGTATTAAATATAAATGTTGTATTTGGAAAAAAAATTCAACATTAAAACATTTCTTATAGGGTCAAAATGGTTAGAACCTTTGTGAGGAAGACAGAGAGAGGCAGGACACCAGCGGACATCATGCTAGAAGCAGTCAGGCAGGTGAAACTAGAAAACCGAAGTATAAGAAGTACAGCAAAGGACTTCAACATACCCTTTCGTACACTCACCAGATACTGCCATAAGATCAGCCAGGATGAGATTAAGGGCAAGAAGGAGCTAGAGGTAGCTGTCGGTTACACTAGAAACAGACAAATATTTTCTCCAAATCTGGAAAGGAAGCTGGTTGAGTATCTGTCCAAGTCAGCCAACATTTATTATAGTCTGTCACCCAGAGAAGTCAGAAGGCTAGCCTTTCAACTTGCAGGGGCACACAACATAAAAGTGCCTGAGATCTGGTCAGAGCTGCAACAAGCCAGCTGTGACTGGTTCACTGCGTTTTTGAAGAGGCACCCTTCACTTTCTATCAGAAAGCCAGAGGCCACAAGCCTTGCTCGGGTAACAAGCTTCAACCAGGAAAATGTTGGGGCCTTCTTCGACAACCTCGACACAGTCATGCGTAGGCACAGGTTTGCTCTGGTTGATATCTGGAACATGGACGAGACGGGTATCACCACAGTCCACAGACAAAACAAGGTCATCGCCAGGCGGGGGTTCAAACAAATTGGGTCCCTGACGTCTGCAGAGCGAGGGACACTCATCACCCTTGCCTGTGCTGTTTCAGCCACAGGAAACAGCATTCCTCCTTATTTTATTTTTCCTAGGGTAAACTTCAGAGACCATTTCATTATGAATGGACCAACGGGTTGCAAAGGAGGTGCAAACCCATCAGGATGGATGAAGGAAGAGCACTTCCTCGAATTCCTGAAGCATTTTGTTGTAAGCACAAAATGCACAGCGGAGAAGCCATGCCTCCTTTTGCTTGATAACCATGAGTCCCACTTTTCCATCAATGGGTTAAACTATGCTAAAGAAAACGGTGTTGTCATGCTGTCATTCCCCCTGCACTGCTCCCATCGGCTGCAGCCTCTTGATCGCACAGTGTATGGGCCTCTGAAAAAGCACGTCAACACAGCTAGTGATTCATGGATGCTCAACAACCCAGGCAAAACTATGTCCATCTATGATGTGCCTGGGATTGTTGCCACAGCATATCCATTGGCTGCAACACCAATGAACATCGAGTCAGGATTCAGGGTGGTGGGTGTTTTCCCCTACAACAGGGATGCATTTTCAGAGACGGATTTTGCACCGTCTTATGTGACAGACCGGGCAAACCCAGTCCCAACTGCCACGCTTGGCCCTGCCATGGACAATGCTGTGCCTGGACCAAGTGGTCTCTCTGCTGGCACTGGGAGAGGTCTCCCCACCCCACAGGAGCTGCGGCCTTTCCCTAAGGCAGGGCCTAGGAAGGTTGGTGGTGCTGTCGGGAGGAAGAGGAAAACCGCCATCCTGACAGACACACCAGTCAAAAGAGATCTAGAGGAGCAAAAGGCTAACACTAAAAAGAAGCTCTTCGAAAAGAGTGAGAAGCAGCAATCCAAATCTCCTGCTCCTAAAAAGAGTCAGAAAAGGAGATCCAAATCTGATGAAGATGAAGATGGATACTTCTGTCTTGTTTGTGTCGAGCCCTATGTAAAGAGCCGGCCTGGGGAAGTTTGGATTCAGTGCCAATACTGCAAACATTGGGCACATGAGTTATGCACTCCGGGTCTTCCAACCTACATCTGCCAGAACTGCGACTCATGTGGCTCAGATTGAGACACTGACAGACACTGACACACACACACACACACACACACACACACACACACACACACACACACACACACACAGCAGAATTAGGCTGTTCACTTTAATTCTAAAAGGGGTGGAGACTTTTACCAATTGTTTTTATCCAAGGAGTTAAGTTATACCTGGGAGTGAACAGTTAGAATTTGTTCTGAATTTTGTAGTTTGTGGTTATAGTTGTGCTGCTGTGCTAATGTTACATGGTGCACCTTTTAAATTATTAAGTTTATAATTGTTACAAAATTATTCAGTGTTTTCTTATTTTTTTATTTGTTGTTCTTATAAAGTCCAAAGACATAATTAATGAAACATTATTAGTGATGAACTGATAAAAAAATGTAATTTGGTTAAAAAATGGGCAGATATTATATTGAATGTTTACATTTTCTGGTTCTGGTTCGCATTAAATGCTCAAATTGTTTCTATTTGTTGCTTCATTCTTTGTACTGATAAGCATTTTAACACTGTGCCAACCAACCCCAAAGTGTGTGCCAACCAACCCCGTGTTGGGGCTGGTTGGCACAAGTGCACAACATGACTTTAATCACGAATCATCTAATTGAAAAAAAACATTTGTTCACATTGAAATATATTTATTTACAGCTGAGACCTTAACCTTTCATTTGCTACTAGTTAGAATATCCTCACATAAAATATGCCAGAGAAATACGGCAGAGTGTGAAAAGTGTGCCAACCAACCCGGGTCTCCCCTATAGGTTTCCCTAATCATATATTCCAGATTGCTTGGGAGAAGTTGCATAGCTTTGTTAGCAACGATATCAAGTGAGTGGCAAACGCAGCGAATAAGCTGAAGACTAGGCTGCTTTTGTTTGAGTATCGTGAAAACTGAGTGATTTTTTACGACCATAACACTTGCCCCGTCTGTAGCAACCCCCACCATGTTTTTTTATGTCCAGGCCACACTCTCCGAAAAGCAACAATTGCATCCGATATGCTATTAGCATTAGCGTTGAGAAGCTCAACAAGCCCCAGAAAGGTACTGGCAAACGTGCCGTGTTTCTGTGATCGGTACTTTACACATATACACAGGAGCTTGCTCACTGATGTCAGTGGTTTCGTCAAGGTAGAGAGAATACGAAGACTCACCAATATCTTCCTTAAACTCCTCTCTGAAGTGTGGTGCCAGGACAGACTTTGAACGCTCCCATCTCGTCTTGTAGTATATCCGACAAGTCTTCCACGGCATTGATGGAAGTGTGGCAGGCAACGTAGGCTGCAATCCTAAGTTCACAACGTTTTTGGTCATCTTTGATTGTGCCTTGACCCGCACCAGATCCCATCGGTACAGCAAAAGATTTGACGCTGGGTACACAGCGGGACTTGTGTTTTTTGTGGCGCCATGTTCTTTCAAATCAATCAATCAATCTTTATTTTTGTATAGCGCCATTTACAAACAGGTTGTCACACAGCGCTTCACAATTAGCATTTTCCAGAGGGAATCAAAAAACCAGAAAACCATTGGAGCCAATGTGGGAGACTGGAAAATTATTCCCTGACCCCTTAAAAGGCGGTCAAGATGAACTCAGGCTCATGAGGCTTAACAGACCACCGGAAGGGCATTCTAAGTGTAGGTGGGGTGGACCTCATCCCTCCAGATACCAGGGCAGGGCGGGGGATGGAACCAGCAGGGTCTGGGCCAGCGGCATCCGGCTAACACATGGCAGGGGTGGGGGGTTGACTCTGGGGCAGGTGAGCTCCAGGCAGGTGCCACAAAGCCGGGGAGAAAAGAGGAAAGGTGCAATTATGACTATGATAAATATCACACCGGATCAGGGGAAAGAGTAGTGATAACACTTTTGCACCAGCAGAAGTAATCTAGGGCAGCATAACTAATTATGTGAGTGGCACAGGGAGCATGCAGCCATGAGGGCACTCAGAGACCATCCCACCACATCATCAGCAGTCCTGATAGGGGCGGATCATCACTTATGATTGGTGACAGTAAGGATAGCTCATTGCACCTGAAGGCGCTATTGCTACGCCCCCTCCACATCTGCACCTAATGACTATAAGACAGACTAAAGAGATGTGTTTTTAACCTAGACTTGAAAATTGAGACCGTGTCTGACTCCTTCAGAGATGGGTAGACTGTTCCACAGTAAAGGAACTCTATAGGAGAAAGCTCTGCTCAGTATTTTTTTTATATTCTAGGGACTACCAAGTTGCCTGCATCTTGTGACCGAAGCAAACGTGGGGAATTGTACGGATGAAGTAGATCCGTCAAGTAAGAGGGTGCAAGTCCATGCAAAACCTTATAAATTAAGAGGAGTACCTTATAGTCTACACCAGGGGTGTCAAACTCATTCCATCGAGGGCCGAGTGTACGCAGGTTTTTGATTTAACCAATGCCATACACCAGCTGATTTCACTAATTAGTGAGCAAATTAGCGGAATCAGCTGGTGTATGGCACTGGTTAAAGCAAAAACCTGCATACACTCGGCCCTCGATGGAATGAGTTTGACACCCTTGGTCTACACGATAGTTTATAGGAAGCCAGTGAAGTGATGCTAACACAGGACTAATATGCTCATATTTCTTTGTTCTAGTCAGGATCCTTGCAGCAGCATTCTGTACGAGTTGTAGGCTCCTGAGTGAGGTATTGGAACAGCCAGACAGTAATGCATTGCAATAATCTAATCTAGATGTAACAAAGGCATGTACCAATTTTTCTGCATCTATTAATGACAGGAAGCCCCTAATTTTGGCAATATTCCTCAGGTGAAAAAAGGCTACTCTGGAAATGTTTTTTATGTGACTATCAAATGAGAGACCAGGATCTATAGTGACACCAAGGGCTTTTACCACCAAACTTGCAGCAACAGAGCAACCATTCAGATTAAGAGATAAATCAGATAACCCTCTTCTGAGGTTTTTGGGCCCCAAGACCAACATCTCTGTTTTATCAGTATTCAACAATAGAAAATTATCTGACATCCAGTCTTTTATGCCTTTAAAACAGGCCTCCAACTGTTCGAATTGTCCTTCGCCAGGTTTCATTGATAGGTATAATTGTGTGTCATCTGCGTAGCAGTGAAAATGTACGCCATGTTTATGAATGACATTACCAAGTGGCAACATGTAAAGGGAGAACAATAATGGCCCCAAAACAGAACCTTGAGGGACACCATATTCCACCTTGATGAGAGCAGAGGGCTCATAATTTAACTGCACAAATTGATACCTATCTGACAGGTAGGATTTAAACCAGGAGAGTGCCTGTCCACGCAGTCCAGCTAGGTTTTCAAACGCAGCACTTAAATCCAAGAGCACAAGAATAGAGACACATCCACTGTCAGCTGATATCAGTAAGTCATTGACAACTTTAATAAGAGCAGTCTCAGTGCTATAGTGTTGCCTAAATCCTGACTGAAAAGTTTCATAGATGTCATTTGATGTCAGGAATGAAGTCAAAGCTACAGCTTTCTCTAGAATTTTTGAGAGAAAAGAAAGATTAGAAATTGGCCTGTAGTTACTGAGATTTTCTGGGTCAAGGTTTGGTTTCTTTAAAAGTGGCTTAATTACTGCCACTTTGTGAGAATTTGGCATATAGCCTGATGAAAGAGACAGATTAATAATGTCTAGCATGGATTGCCCCATAACAGGAAGAAGTTCTTTAACAAGTTTTGTTGGGATTGGGTCTAATTGGCAAGTAGATGGTTTGCAGGACATAACCAATTTTGAAAATTCAGTCCACTCCAGAGCGCTAAAAAACTCAAGAGTAGCCATAGGACCCCTGTCCTGGTAAGCCTGTGCTTTCTGATCAGTGTCTGCTACAGCAGAAGGTGCCATTTTTGTAATTTCATCTCTAATTTTCTCAATCTTCTCAGAGAAAAAGTTCATGAAATCATTACTATTATGGGCTGCCGGAGGCTTAGCATTGGTTTCAGTCTGGTTCTTTGTCAGTTTGGCCACTGTATCAAAAATACATTTTGGATTATTCTTATTACGCTCAATCAGATCAGACAAATAGGTTGACCTTGCGGAGGAGAGAACATATTTGTACTGTACCAGACTGTCTTTCCAGGCAGAATAAAATACTTCTAATTTAGTGGATCGCCACTTACGTTCCAACTTGCGAGAAGCTTGCTTAAGAGCACGTGTGTGGTCAGTATACCATAGTGCAAGCTTCTTTTGGCTAGTTTTTTTCTTTTTGAGAGGTGCAACAACATCAAGAGTGTTGCGCAGGGTGTAATTTAGATTCTTGGAACAGGCTGACAAAGTTAGGTATCGTAGAGGAATTTAGGGAGCGACTAAAGTAGAACACTGGTTTTGATCTAATAGCAGTGGTAGCATGAATTTCGAACGTAATAAGGAAATGGTCAGAGAGCACAGGATTATGAGGAGAGACAACTAGATTGCTAATGCTAATACCATAGGATAAAGCTAAGTCCAGTGTATGTTGATGACAATGAGTCGGCCCAGACACATTTTGGACAAAACCAACGGAGTCAAGAATAGAAGCAAAAGCCTTCACTAGAGAATCATTTCCATTATCAACATGAATATTAAAGTTGCCTATAATCACAACTTTATCTGCCATAACTGCTAGGTTTGATAAAAAGTCAGAGAACTCTGAGAGGAAAGCAGCATAGGGTCCAGGGGGTCTGTAGATAGTAACTAGTATAAAAGATGAAGTAAATATAGATCTATTATCTACATTAGTCTGTATGGAGCGCAGGGAAAGCACTTCAAATGAAGAGAATATGTTTATAGATTTCTTAGTAAGGCGTAGTCTAGTGTCAAAAATAACAGTCACGCCACCACCTATGCCTGACTGTCGAGGATTGTGACAACCAGAGTATCCAACCGGGGTAGATACATTTAATGCTATGTACTCATCAGGTCTAAGCCAAGTCTCCGTCAAACTTAAAATGTCAATGTATATAATCAGTGATCAGTTCGTTCACAAGGGCAGCTTTAGGAGCTAGTGATCTTATATTTAGCAACCCAGTTTTAAGGAGTGTTCTATCGAAATTAGGTCTAGCATTTGCATTACGATGGTTCGTGTTGATCCTTATCAGATTATTAGAAAAAATCCCACGAGAGGGTTTGAGTTTCAATAGACTACGGGTTTCTCTATGTGGAACAGACACAGTCTCAATTATGTGGGAACTGGAGTGGAAACTAGTCACAAGCTCAGGGAAACTTGCAGACAATTGTTTAAGACCATCTGTCTGCTGCCTGGCTGTAGCTCTTGAATGTCAATTTCGCCGATTCAGACTATGGCCTATGTTATTAGATAAAAGAAAAGCACCCCTCCAGCTCGGGTGGAGTCCGTCTTTTCTTCAGTAAACCAGGCTCTCCCCAAAACGTAGGCCAATTATTAACAAACCCTATGCTATTTGATGTACACCACTCAGTCAGCCAGCGATTTAGCGACGTTAATCTACTATAGATTTCGTCACTTCTACGAGCTGGGAGGGGGCCAGAGACTATTACTTCCCGACACATCTCGTTTGCCAATTTACACAACGAGACAATATTTGTTTTAGTGATCTCCGATTGCCTCTACCGGACATCATTAGCGCCGACGTGGATAACAATTTTGGAAAATCTACGTTTACTTTTAGCCAGCGCTTTTAAATTTGATTCACAATTGACTTAAATCGTTAAATTGCACTCTGATGTCTGTGTTACAATACTTGCAGCGAGCTTTCGAGCCATCTTCTGGGACAGGGGCGATCCAGTTTTTCAGGATCGGTCTCCCATTCCGATCTTGTACAATTTTTTATATTTCCCCCATTTCAGCATGATGCTAACTACCAAACTCTCAGCTTCGACGTAGTGCTGCTTCAACGTAGTTAGCTAGTCCGTTTATTTGAACTGTAACGTAAATGTCAATGGTGATGACGTGTAAGTAGTTACTCCCTTATCCCTAACGACGATTGAATACAACTCATGTCAATCAAATATTTCTCAATTTAAATGAGAGTGGACACAACAAAGTATGCTGAATTTTGTATCTGTGTTTTTGACCATAAAACGACAGCTTGTTTGTTTTCACAATATTTAAAAAAACCCGACAAATGTTGACAAAAGCAGCCCAAATTTTATCTACCAGCCCAACGCTATTTTTCCCCGCCCAACGTGTTCAAAACTAGCCCAATTGGGCGGAAAGCCCAATATGGCAACACTGCCAGTCTCATCCAACAACATGTTGTCCTGTCGGTGAAGCGGCAGTCAACAAGCTAGCCATGTTACACTGAAAGCTGAAGGATTCATCATGGTCTGGACACACACACTCCCTGTTAATTTATAACACTTTTTATTGACATTAGCCTATGTGTAATAATTAATAAGCAAGCCTTATATTACACCTGCCATTGAATAAGTACATTCTTTCATTTTACTGAAGATTAGCACAGGCACAAAACTCCGACAACTTAGCCGATTTAACAAACGTTTGCGAGGTAAACGTGACGTTATGTAGATATTCAACTCACCTTCAGTGAGAATGAATTCAGAGAATGCGCATGCGCCTAGACTTGAGCTTGCAAGCCTGCAAGTGGTTCACACTCCGTTTGTGGCTGTGTTCGAAACCGCTCCCTATTCACTATATAGTACACTATATAGTGTGTACGCCATTTTGTAGTGTGCGACAAATTCTAAACTGTTAATTTCGTTCACTATATAGTGAACGAGAAAATACCCACAATTCACCGTGATTTGTAGTGAACAGCGAATGTACCCTACAATTTATCCCGTGTACCACAATGCAATGCGGTCGTGTCATACCGTCATATATACACCTCCGTTTATGCCTCAAGAACAAAAGTTGAGCCAACAGCAGTAAAACAGCAACAGGAATCGTGGTGGTGGCTACCGTTATTATCGCTATGGGAGTTGGTGCTAGTCGTGAGCTCGTGAGTTATCCTAACGTTATTTTCTCCACACGGGCTAGTTAGCTCACGACTTCCATAACGGTAGCTATTGGTGGCTAAAGCAGTGGCTAGCAGACAGCACCATAGTTGACAAAACCACACTTGCACATCATTAGAATTTCAACAATTTATTTGGGATTTAACATTCAAAACTGAACATGCAAACCCGATACCACCTGAGTACATTTCAACCTGCTGCCATGAGTGCCCAGTTTGTTTATGATACTGGGCGCGTCCGCTTGCGTCACCTGAATATCCGGCACTTTTTTTTTGACGCAAATGACGTTCAGTTGTAGTATCCGAAAACAGTATTTTTGTTCGCTACATAGTACACTATATAGTAAACACTATATAGGGAATAGTGAACGAGTGAGCGGTTTCGAACACAGCCTGTGTGTAACACCACACATGAAACATTGGAGGCTGCCAGTCCACACCTGCGCAGATTACATCTCCCACTCAGAACCTGATCGTGCGCACGAGACCCACTGTGCACACCTGCAGCATGCAATCATCGCAACGATTACCCCAAATACTGATTAAATGGTTGTGTAGCAGACTTAATTAAAACTGACATAAACCGTAACACATTACAGTACACATCTATACGATATTGGACCACTTTGCATTTGGCCACTGTCTGCTAGAATGCCTTAGTGCAAAGGTCCAATGTGCTGTGCAATGCATATTGTGTTACCAAGCAGGTGTGGAGGCCAACAACATATATTTTATACTTATTTTTGTGGTCGAGCAAGTAATGGTAATGTTACATTTTTAACTACAGTCTTGGTGGTATGTAAACGTTTTTTAAATGTATCCCCACACTGCATGTGAATGGTAATTACAATTCATATTGAGCTGGAGACTCATAAAAGTAACTTTTCAAACCGCTGAATAGTGAGTGGATCGGTTTAGTAATTACTTTAATAAACAGGTTTGTTCAAAGGCTCCACAGAGGGTCAGACCACAACACTAAATGCATAACACTAAATGCGCAGCACTTTAAATTGTTTCTTAACAAGATGATTTTCACTTTTAATTATACGTGTTCAATAATAGGCTCTTTATTCTCACAACGAACGATTCACTCATTTTGATTTCATCACTATTTTAATAAATCCATTCAATTGAAAAAGATTAAAAACTTAACAGTGGATGGATTCCTTTTTCAAAGGCCCAGAGTGGTGATGACTTGTGATCAGAAAAAGTGTTATGATCTGTTTCTGAGCAAAAAAAGAGTGGTTTGTTCCCATCTTTATGAAAAATAGATTAAGAAATAATTAATAGCGCATTGGTAGTGATTGGTAGTGTTATAGAAACACGGCCTACATCCCTTCTAGCCAAACACAAGAATGTTTTACATATTCCCTTTTCTCTCTGATAAGCTTTCTGCTTTTTCAGTTGATATTTGAATTATTGCAGAGAAGAAAATATGACTATGGCCACGAGAACAGCTGGAAAAATAAACCTGAAACTATTACACTGCCATCTGCTGGCACAATGTAATATTACAGCAGAGGAATTATTTTCTTTTTTTAAACCCAGAATTGGAACAGCAGCGCCATCTGGTGGTTATTAGTAACTATTTATAGACCACCTGGACTGTATACTGTCTTTCTTTCTGAGTTCGCAGAGTTTTTATCAAGCTTGGCAACTATGGCAGATAAAGTTGTGATTGTTGATAATGACAGTGACCCTTTAGGACTGGCTTTTGCAGCTATTATTGACTCTGTTGGTTTTATTCAGAATATATCTGAACCAACCCACCGCCACAACCATACCTTAGATTTAGTCTTATCCTATGGTATCTATGTCGAGAATATCATTGTGTCTCCCCATAATCCTGTACTATCGGATCACTTTTTGATTACTTTTAAATTCAGGTAAATATTCCTATTAAATCGGAACCTAGATACTATTCCAGCCGCTCTATAAATTCATTGACGGCTTCAAAATTTATAAACATACTTCCCGAATCGTTAGTATCAAGTCAGGACCCAAATAGCTTTTTGTCAATTGATCATCAAACAGATGCGCTAAATCATATTTTACGGAATACACTTGATGCTGTTGCACCCCTCAAGAGGAAAAAATTCAGTCAGAAGAAACTTGCACCCTAGTTTACTGACCATACCCGTGCCCTTAAACAAGTTTCCAGGAAATTAGAACGCAAATGTGTGAGGGTGGATGGTGATAGGTGCCACTTGCAGAACCCCAGGGGATCAATAAGTTACACTGTACTGCCCTACAGTCTAACCACTAGCTCTGATAAACAGAGAAATAGGGAAGGGACAAACAAAAAGGAGGAACGGAAAATATCACCCAACGGGCGGCTATGTGTCACACTGACACAAACAAAAGAAATAAAGAAAACTCCGCAGAGTTAATAAGGTGAGGGTAGCAAAACACCCGACAAACAAAATACCTTATACTAATTTCTTTGCAGAAAACAAAACACACGGTGGTGGAAATACATCCACCGGATTACCAAATGGTAATAGAAAACAATCAAATAAACCAAAGACATCGAGTGTCCGAAAACGAGAAAAGGGCTAGGAGAGCCAAAAGAACAAGAATGTAACCCAAAACACAGTCGAACCGACTGAACAAAAGAAACCAAACGGAAGCTCCTAATAGAGAGCAAGGTTCTTATTGAAGGTACAATAAAGATGTTCTTAGTTAGAGATGGTTTTGGACAGAAAGAGTCTTTTCTAAAGTAAGTCTTGATGATACGTCTTTAAAAAGACACAACTACCTTACCGGCTAAATCGCAAAGATGGCTTACGATTTCGCCCCGATCAATTACAGGTGGGGGTTTAAATAGGAAGGTAATTACTAAATGAACCCCACCTGTGCGCCTCCCACAAGTAAGGCGCAACACCGCCACCCAACGGTGAGTCCGGGGAAAAACCATGACAAGATGGCGCTCTACCAATTTAGAGGTTTTTCGCTCTGCTTGGAAGAACAGCCTCATGGAATACAAGCATGCCCTTACTACAGTCAGGTCATCGTACTTCTCAATATTAATTGACCAGAATAAAAACAACCCAAGATTTCTATTTAACACAGTAGCTAAACTGACAAAAAATCTGTCTTCAGATTGCATCAGTTATCCTTCTAACTATAATTCCAATGACTTCATGAACTTGTTTACTGATAAGATTGAGACAATCAGAGAACAAATTATGAAAATGACTCCAATATCTAGCACTCCAACTCCCGAGATAGCACAGGGCTATCAGGAGCAGGGTTGCGTAGGGACCCTTGAGTTTTTCACTCCCTTGGATCTGGACAAATTTAGTAAACTGGTTATGTCCTCCAAATCATCTACATGTCTGTTAGACCCCATACAAACAAAGCTTATTAAAGAGCTTTTTTTAAGCCAGCCCATGTTAGATATCATAAATACATCCCTATTATTGGGTTGCGTACCTAAGTCTTTAAAAGTGGCAGTAATCAAGCCTCTTCTAAAGAAACCAAATCTTGATCCTGTTAATCTGCAGAACTATAGGCCCATTTCAAATCTTCCCTTTTTGTCAAAAATATTAGAGAAATCTGTAGCTCAACAATTAACTGCTTTCCTAAAAACGAATAATCTGTATGAAACACTACAATCAGGTTTTAGACCAAACCATAGCACTGAGACGGCACTTATTAAAGTTGTAAATGACTTACTGTTAGCATTGGATACTGGTTGTGTTTCTATTCTAGTGCTCCTTGACATAAGTGCTGCTTTTGACACTATTGACCACCAGATTCTCCTTCATAGGCTAGAAAACCTGGTTGGTTTGGGTGGACGGGCACTCTCATGGTTTAAATCATACTTATCAGACAGGTTTCAATTTGTGCAATTAGATCAAGAGTTCTCTGACTACTCTCAGGTTAAATATGGTATTCCACAAGGCTCAGTGCTGGGACCATTACTGTTCTCATTGTACTTGCTACCACTGGGTAATGTTATTCGTAAACATGGTGTGAATTTCCATTGCTATGCAGATGATACACAGCTGTACATATCAATGAAACCAGGTGAAATACTTAAACTCACTCAATTTGAGGCTTGTATCTCTGATATAAAGAATTGGATGACAGTACATTTCCTGCTTTTAAATTCAGATAAAACAGAGATGATGGTTTTGGGCCCCAAACAATTAAGGAACAAGTTGGATCTGCAGTTAAATATCGGGCTGATTATAAAGTACTGTTGCTAACTTTTAAAGCAGTGAACGGACTTGCACCTTTATACCTGACCGAAATGATTGCCCCTTATAAGCCGACACGACTGCTTCGTTCACAAGAAGCCGGCCATCTATTACTCCCTAGAATTTTGAAAAGCACAGCTGGTGGTAGGAGCCTTCTCTTTTAGAGCTCCTCTGTTGTGAAACGGCTTACCAAGGCATGTTAGGGATTCGGACACAGTTAAAATTTTTAAGTGTAGATTAAAAACATATCTTTTCAGCCTAGCCTACTGCCAAACATAGTCTAGGTGGAGAGATGGAGAAGGCCATGCCCTAGTGTCTTATGGAGTGAGAAACTTTCCATACTGTCACCTCCTCAGTGTATTACCACCACTGTTAAGCTGGTTATCCTTGATCAGGTGTGGATGGTTTGGAACTCTCTCATGGGTGCGTGTATTCTCTGTCCCTCTCCTAATAGGTATGCTGCCATAGTTTACACCTGTCGGGGCTATCTGCATATTTCCTATGCTTGTGCTCCTCTGCTCTTACATAATGCTACTGGCTATAGCACTGCTTTTTTTCTGACTGCATGTTCTCTTCTATGCCTCGGCCTCTGACTTGGGGGCACCTGCCCCCGAGCCCTAGATCCTGCGAGAAGTGTGAGCTGCCAGGAGAATATAAATAAATAAATAAAGAATTCAGAGAAGCATTGAAGACATCAAGGCTTTTCTTCAGCCGAACTTCATGTTCGTACAAATGTGATCAACCCTCACCCCCACACCAACCCCAGTTCCTGGATCTGGACCCTCTCCACGTGGTTTAGCGCCCCCCCCGCTGACTACCTAACTCAGAAGGGGCAAAGTCTTTCAGCCCTGAGTCACCTTGGACTGACCATGATATGGTATTTTTTGGACACACCCTGTGCCGGCCAGAAGAGGATGGGCTCCCCCCTTTTAGTCTGGTTCCTCCCAAGGTTTCTCCCTTCCAAGGGAGTTTTTCCTTGCCACTGTTGCCTTTAGGCTTGCTTTTGAGGGGGTCTAGGCCTGGGTTCCCCCTCTGTTAACCGTTTTGTGACAATTCAATTGTAAAAAGCGCCATTCAAATACATTTGATTTGATTTGATTTGATAACTTACTTACTACTTACACTGAAAGAAAATGTCCTTTTGGGAATGTTCATCTTTGAGAGATACAGGCACCCTCACATCTGCATCACAGAGACACAGAAACAGCATATTAACTCACTCCATTCAGTTTACCTGGGGAAATGTCTGCAATCTCTGAGTGCCTTATGAAGTTATGTTATGTTTATCACATTCTATTATGTATATTTTTGAAAGCATGCGCATGTCTGTGCATGTGTACACACACACACACACAATATGCACTAAAACAAACAGTGATTCTTAAAACAGTATACTCTACAACCATTGCACTAAAATGGTTGGGTTGTGGGCATGACTGGTTGTATTTTTTTGTTAAATGAAAGAAAAGATACATCATTTTTATAAAGCCCACTGATTCACTCATTGTTGCCCTCTGACTATATTCCATATGGAAGGTCTTTATTACATAACAATATAACCAGAGTTTTATTCAGGTGTCCTAGAAGGTGTATTTGTCAAGAGTAATAATGTTTAAAAAAATAATAGTTACTTTAAAATAATACAATTTTGCTTGAAAAATAACAACAACAACAAAATAGCAATGTGTTCCTTTTTGCATTAAAAGTTGTTGATAAATATGTAAAACGCATATTTGTTTAAGCCCAGATCCCCCTGGGAAACACTGGGACACTGGCTGGATGGGGGTGATGATGTTCTTGAATATTGAATACATTTACATTTTAAACATTTAGCAGATGCTCTTATTTAGAACGAATTACAAGATGGGCATTAATACATGGTAAGAACAATCATAGTTCGCACAAGAGATCAGTGCAGTAATACAACGATAGACATCTTTGCAGGCAGCTGCGTACCATACCTGTAACACTGGGAAGGAAAAGGTTAGTACATTATTATTTTTTTAAGTCAATTAAATGAGTAGGCAGGGATACATATACAAGAAGTGTTGAGCAAGTCGGCAGTGGTGATAACAATAGGCTAGATGTACAGAATTCAGTGGTAGTGGAGTCTGAAAAGGTGGGTTTTGAGTTTCTTGTGGAAGATCGCAAGTGATTCCGCAGTCCTGACCGATTGCGGAAGGTCGTTCCACCACCGAGGGGTCAGGACAGAGAAGAGGCGAGACCACGAGGAGCGGCTGCCTCAGAGGAGGCAGAGTGGAGGGGTGTGGCTGGGGTGTAGGGTGTGATAGAGGAGGCAGAGCGGAGGGGTCTGGCTGGGGTGTAGGGTGTGATGAGTGTCTGGAGGTATGGGGGAGCAGTTCCTCTAGCCGCTTGAAAAGCCAGCACAAGTTATTTGAATCTGATGCGTGCTGCAATGGGGAGGCAGTGCAGAGAGGAGAGTAGAGGAGTGAACTTCGGTTGAACAATATTGAATATTGATTGAATATGAGCCCTGATTGACAGACGGTCAGCTCCCACTCCTGCCCCCAACCCAAACAGACCCACATGCAGCTCTACAGGTAACCTTTTCTTCACTGTGTTACAGGTACGGTGTGCAGCTGCCAACAATGATGTCTATCGCTGTATTACTGCACTGATCTCTTGCGTGAACAATGATTGATCTTACCATGTTTAAATGCACATCTTGTAAGTCGCTCTGGATAAGAGCGTCTGCTAAATGCCAAAAATGCCAAATGTCAAATGTACAGGTACAGCTAGCTAACACGGTGGCACACAGCCCTGTATGGATGAGCCAGTGTGTGTGTGTAAGGATGTATTGTAGTGGTAAGGCTCATTTTTACAAGACATCATATCAATATGTCATATTAGCACACAAGTGTACAGTGCACTCTACCAGGGTGTAATATTGATAGCTGGCTAACATTAGCGAATGCTGCACAAAGTTGTCTCTGTTGTCACTGTATTATTGCTGTATTCCTGCACTGATCTCGTGCGCTAACTATGATTGTTCCTACCATGTATTAATGCTCATCTTGTAAGTCGCTCTGGATAAGAGCATAAATGTAAAAATGTAAATGTAAAATGTCACACATCCTGATTTTAACTCTTTTCCTTACTGCGCCACCTTGTGGTGGAATGAACTACCTGCAACTATCAGAACAGTAATTGTTCTATTACAGTAAACAACAAAAAGTGATCAATTCCAAAGGGATGGACGGAACAGAGCCTGCCACTAATTCACATCTGTAATTGTTTCCTTTTGAAAGAGGCCACAAATTAGTGGAAAAACCAGACCTTGGTCAAATACATTTGCAATACTTTAAACCCTGTAGAGGGCAGTAAAATGCCTGCAGGTTACTAACCATTTTAAAATAAACAATTTTAGTCTATATTTTTCTGCATTTTTCTCCCAATTTAATAGCCAATTACACTCTCTCTTTTTCATGTCAATCCCCCCTCATATTGTGAGCTCGTTGCCGTAGTCCTGAGACTGGCAGTGACAAAGGTGATGTACTGCCTCCTCCAAGCCTCCCCTCCGGTACTCGTTAAGCCGTCGACTGTAACTCTGGTACACAGAGCCACTCCTATACGCAGCGAACTCATATCGGCTTCCCTCCCCCCTCCCTGGGGTGGACAGTCAGCCAGAGCTGATACTGGCGTGGCCAGTGGAATCAAACCCCAGTTGCAGTGGGTAGCATCGCACATTCTACCGCTACACCACCCGGGAGGCCCAGATTAGTAACATTGAAAATTCTCAGTGATCTGCAGGAGTGTTCTCATTTTACCCTCACCTGTCGAGTTTAGAGGATTTCACACACCTGTCTGACCCAGGTGTGGTGGGAACACGATGGGGCCATGGTGTCATGTGTCATAATGAGGAACAGAATGACAATTCAATAATAATGAAAATTCTCTTCAATCTCTTTCCACCTCCAATGTTTTTATCAGGGTTAATAATAATAACAACAATATTGGTATAAAAACACTGACCAATCAGGAAGCTGCATGCTGACGTTGAGTGAAATGGTTCGAAAAGTGAGAGTGAGCATTACTGAAACTTTTGTTAGAAGGAACCGATTGTTTTGGCTTGATGAGGAGATACTGTGTTCATATCTCCTCATGGGAAACACGGTCACATCAGTCCTAGTTATTAAGCGCAATGAGAAGCGAACTGCCAGGAGAATATAAATAAAGAATATAAATAAAGAATTCAGAGAAGCATTGAAGACATCGAGGCCTTTCTTCAGCCGAACTTCATGTTCGTACAAATTAAAAATGTAATTAAAATAAATTAACCATGCAGTGATTGTGATCCTCTGTTTTGCCAGATTATTGTCTTCAGGAAAGGTTTGGTACACCAAAGCGTGGGTTAAGAGGGAGGAACAGACTGGGGTGAGAGAGAAAGAGGGAGAGGGAGAGAGGGAGGGAGAGTGTGTGAGAAATAGTGTGAGAGGGAGAGAGATGGGGTGTGTGTGTGTGAGAGAGAGTGAGAGATAGAGTGAGAGGGAGAGAGAGATGGGGTGTGTGTGTGTGTGAGAGAGAGAAAGAAAGAGTTTGTGTTGTGACTGCACAGTGATTGACTGGCCTACCCAGCTGTGGAGCAGGGTGCCTGTGGCCCCGGGGAGTTACCGCATGTCACCACTAGTAGTCTTTCTTGTCTTTCTATTTGACACTCCCGCCCGCTTCTCTTTCCTCGTCTGTATCTCAATAAAGTGTGTGTGTAAAGGAGGAGAGAGAGGGATGAACAGGGGAGAGGTGTGAAGGGGAGGGGAGGGAGGGAGGGGGGAGGGGGAAGGGGGGGGGGGTGTAATTAAAGCACAATGGTAAAATTAAAGGTTTGGGATTTCAGGAAGCTGCTGAAGTTGGGCTAGAACTGGGTTTGCTGTGACAACCGGACACAGAAAAGGAAATGTGCAGCAGAATGTAACGTGAGCTAAAACCACTATGGAAAAAGACACGAATTGACCCTTCGCTAAACCACGCCCCCCTTAGTTATTGTTGCTAAGTCCGTCAAGCTTTCGGAGCCAGCATGGCGCTACCGCTGTCGCTAACTGCTCTCCCTGGAGAAATGTTATCCAATTTTTGGAAAATAAACAAAGAGATTTCCGATAGAACCAGACAGAAGAGCCTACAGTATGCTTTCGAAGGTTATATCCAGGATATCACAATTACTCTGCAAAAAAATTACGCAAAAAAAATTTGGATAGAAGGGATAGCCTACAGATCACAAAGTAAAAGTTAATCACCCTGCGATTGAGACAGAGGACAATGACATTAAGGAGCAACACTGTTCCTGTAAAGCTGGGTAGGTCTTTATTCACTTTATTCACTATTACAATCATTAAAAAGCAAAAGCAGTAGGCCTATATAACGTTACATTCAGTAGTAAGTTAGCTAGCATTAGATAACTAACGTAACATTAGTAGCCTGTGCTGTAACGACATTACTCTGGTTAGCTCCACAGGTTTCTGCGCCCATTGACAAAGCGCTGAAATAGTAATGATAGTAACATTTTAACGTTAGCAAGCTGGCTGGATCACGAATAACAAAGCTAACATTTAGTCTAACTTTACCAACGTTGCAACCCGGAGCTGTATATCCAGACCGTAGCCACGTTAGCGTCGCTGGCTAAGCTTGCTAGCGCCACGGATAGCTACGAACCATACGATAATTTAGGTTAACCAGCTAACATCTGATAACAACAGCATAACATTATTTTACAGTTGATAAGAGTAATTACTTACCTTGGAGCAGACAAAGCTGTGCTTGTTGATCTTGGAGGTGTTCAACTGGGCATGAGGACGTCCACATAGCTTTATCCACAGCCTACACTTTTCAGGATTTGATTTAGGTTTTGTAAAGGGAAAAAAACGTATATCTCCTTCAAACCTCTCTGGGTAACGAGTGTCACTGTTACACGTGCCCCAGGCACAACGTTTAACCATAATTTGCTAAAAATCCGCAAAACCAGCTCGAAAATGAAGAAAAATTCTAATTTTTGCATGAAAGTCAATGGAGGGCATGTCGGACCCTCTGTCGGAGTATGTAAAACACGGCGCTGTGATTGGCCAGTTTGTGTTTTGGGGCGTGGTTTAGCGAAGGGTCAATTATAACCTTAAATATCACCAATTAAATCTTTAAATCAAGTATTGGGATTAATAAAAATACCCGACAACACATTTAAACACGAGATCAAGTCTTTTTATCCTGGAACTTATCAGTGAATAACAATTTCAGTGACACAGTATTTCATCAACGTTTCAAATCAACCACATGACAAACCCTGGACGGGGACAGAGCAGTCCAGACACGTAGTGGAGTCAGGGGCGTTGCTAGAGTCTGGTGGGGCCCTAGGCAAAAATTCCCAGGGGGCCCCTCCAACCAGCGTTCATCGCCATTATGTTATAAATAATGTGACACCAATGAAAAATGAACGCTTGGTCCAGCCCTAATCTATCTGAGTTCTGTGTACACATGTAAGGTCAGTGTGTAAGTAACAACCACTAGGCTGAGGACTCAATCGCAAGACTCAGAGACAGGATCACAGTTCAAATATTTTACTGGTGATGTGGTGAATACAAAACAGCTCAGAACAAGATACGTTAAAGTGAGACTTTTAAAAATAAAACCTAAACATGACAAAATCTGATCAATGGCTGTTTTAGTTTTGAGCCTCATCTGGAGTTCATGCCAACTCTTCATATTGGTAATGTGTGTCTTTGAATACTCATGTTCCTTTAAATGACTAGCTAGGTTCTTCCAATGTCTAAATCCCCCTTTGGTTAGTGCATTGTCCAGTTTTCCAAAACGTTTGCATGCAAAACAGAAGACTGAGTCTGTGCTAGTTTGTAGTAGTGTTCCATTTTGTAATGTTCCTTTGTGAATCTACGTGGATTTTTCTCAGAATTCAGGGGGAAGACTATATCTTTGACCTGTATAGGTCCTCTTGTTACTATTGCGCACAGTTCAGTATGGCCTAGGACACTTGGCCATTGTGCAGGGTCTTCTGATGTGGTCAAGCATTTTATAGTGGTGGTGATGCTACTGCTTGAGGTAGGGGGTGACGTGTTATCTTCATCATGGTCAGGTGTTGCTGTCTCACTGGAGGTGGACGTTGACGGAACTGATATGACAAAAGAACAAACCAGGGTATATATTATCATAATTAATCTTTAGAGGGCATGGCATGTTATCAATTAAAGTGTAATACTGAACTTACAGTTTTCATTATCAGCATTTGGAGGGGGCACTTTATCCTTCCCTTTTGCTGTCAGAAACGTACATAATGATCCTGAGGAGAGATAAAGTGATATAACGTTAGTGGGTCCAGCTCTGCTAGCTAGCTAACATTATCCGGCCAGCAAGCTACACGTTAGCTAACTAGCTACTAGCTAGTGTAATTGTAAAACAGCAAGACACGGTAACCAGTGGCTAGTTAATGACACAAAACATTCAGCTTTCAGGGTGCACAGTATGGAAAAACATCAAACGTAGCTGTCTAACTACTAACTACTAGCACACATATAGCTAGGTGAACTAACAAAAAACGTGAAACTTAATAAACACTATTAGTCTAATGCCACTAGCTTAGCATCGTTCTCCCGTCTCCTGGTAAAATGCTAGCAGCAGCTAGCGTTAGACTAATGGTGTTTATTCGTTCAGCATTCAGTTATTTTATACTTAATCATAATTATCTGCCATTATCTGTTCCACTTACCACTGTATTTCTTTCTTTTTTCCTCATCTTCTTTTTGTTTCTTTCTTTTCTCGCTTCCAGAAACATAGCTCCTCTTCATCAGTTTTCATTTCTGGATTCATTCGACTGACTGATTCAAACTTGGAAACGTGAGAGAACGTCACCAGGGGGGTGACATGGGGCCCCAGGGGCATAGCACACAATTCTGGGCCCTATACATATGCAGTCTTGTGGGCCCCCTTCCCCTCTTGATCCATAACTCTCATGCATCTTTAGAATTTTTTTTAATTTTTTGATTGAATCAACAACTATACACATGAATCTGTAGTGGTTATTAGGGTAATCGCTAATGAACTGCTTATACCACATTTAAACAAATAATTAGTAAGATTAGTAAGATTCTCTGGCCATAGTCCTGGGTCCTCTGGCAAATACCCTTCTGCATTCCCCTCACTTTTTTCCACTTCCTCCTCTGTCTTCTCCTCATCCTTCTCACTACCCTCAGAGCAACCTTCATTTTCCTTGCTCTCTTCACCTCCATCATCCTCTTCACTAGCCCTACTGCTACTCTCTACCTCTTCTTCCTGCTCACTCTCTGCCTTGATCATATCTTCTTCCTGCTCACTCTCTGCTACAAGAACAGGCCCTTCTACAAGCATGAAGCATACAGGATTGCTATTAGCCTCTTAACCTGCTTATAATATACAATGAAACAGGCTACAGGCTAGATTCTGCTTAATTTACCAGCTAACTAGCTAACTATCATAATGTAGCTAGCTACGTTAGCTTGTCTTGTTATAGAACTGGATCAAATGAGTCTTCAAAACCAAAGTTTCAATGCATTTCACCATCACCAGTAGTATGTTTGACCACATTTGCGATTGCTTTCAGCCAGTAGCGAGAGTGAAACTGAAATGAGATTAATGGCGATTTTTTTAAAATGAACGCGTTATCCATTTGAAATTAATCGCATGCGTTAACATGTTAATGTTGACAGTCCTAGTTCAATCGAAACAATGTACCTATATTAGCTTAAACCACTCTTAAACAGTGTTAGCAAGTTGCTTACCTTTCTTTTGAAAGAAATTAGTGAGCAGTTGTTTTCCCTCAGTTTGCCTTTTTTCTCTTTCTTTTATTTTTTGATACCCCGACTTCACTTTCTTCTGGAAAGACATGATTGACTGAAACTTGCGGGCTCCAGCATCAGCACCAGCCAGTGTGATTAGCAGTGCTTGGGGACGAATCTTATTGTAGGTATGTTACAAAAATTTGAGATGTTATAAATCTAGCCTGAATTTGATACCTTATTCACTCTCATATATTAAGTTTTAAGGAAGTTATGGTAATCTTTACAATTTCCATATTGACCCCCACATTTTCAGTAATTACAGATTGAAGCATTCTAAAAAAGATATATCTTAATTTGAATTATCTGAAATTACATTACATAATCAATTAATCACATAATTACATGTTGCGCACACGCCGCGACACGGCAAAAAACACGGCAGGCAGTGAGCATTTGGGCAAAGATATCTCACATTCCGGGTCAAAAATATCACATTTCGCATCGACAGATTTCAATGAAATTTCACCAGAAACAAGATAAAATGTTAAATTAACGTCCTGGATACCTTTTATTTAGTCCTGAACTTGCGATATGTCATTTTGAAAGCACTGAACACGAGTCTATCTCTGAAGTGTAGCGTATTTCGGAAACAAGATGGAGGATCGAGTTTTCAACTATGTTATATCGCAGACATACAGTGGGGAAAATAAGTATTTCACCCCCTGCTGATTTTGTGAGTTTGCCCCCTTACAAAGAAAGGAACGGAACGGTCGGTCTATAAATTTCATGGTAGGTTCATCTTAACAGTGAGAGACAGAATATTAAAAAAAATCCCAGAAAATCACATTATATGAATTTTAAACATTTATTTGTGTTTTATTGAGGAAAATAAGTATTTCACCCCCTAGCAAAACAGCAAGAATTCTGGCTCCCACAGACCGGTTATGTGACCAGGAGGCACACAGATTAGTCCTCTTACTTAATTAGTACTCCTAATTAAGTACTCGTTACCTGTATAAAAGACTACTGTCCACAGAATCAATCAATGAATCAGATTCCAACCTCTCCACAATGGGCAAGACCAAAGAATTGTCTAAGGACATCAGGGACAAAATTGTAGACCTGCACAAGACTGGAATGGGCTACAAGACCATTGGCAAGCAGCTTGGTGAGAAGGAGTCAACTGTTGGTGCGATAATTAGAAAATGGAAGAAACACCAATTGACCATCAATCTCCCTCGGTCTGGGGCTCCACGCAAGATCTCACCTCGTGGAGTGAACCTGATCATGAGAAAAGTGAGGGAACAACCCAGAACTACACGGCTGGAGCTTGTTGATGATCTCAAGGCAGCTGGGACCACAGTCACCAAGATGACCATTGGTAACACACTACGCCGAAATGGATTGAAATCCTGTAGTGCCCGCAAGGTCCCCCTGCTCAAGAAGGCACATGTACAGGCCCGTCTGAAGTTTGCCAATGAGCACCTGGATGATTCAGAGGAGGCTTGGGAGAAAGTGCTGTGGTCAGATGAGACTAAAATCGAGCTCTTTGGCATCAACTCGACTCGCCGTGTTTGGAGGAAGAAAAAAGCTGCCTTGGACCCCAAGAACACCATCCCCACCATCAAGCATGGCGGTGGAAACATTATGCTTTGGGGTTGTTTCTCTGCTAAGGGCACAGGACGACTTCACCGGATCGAGGGGAGGATGAATGGGGCCATGTACCGGGAAATCTTGGGTGAGAACCTCCTTCCCTCAGCCAGGACACTGAAAATGGATTTCTAAGGATTTGGAGAGGATCTGCAAAGAGGAGTGGGCCAAAATCCCTCCTGGGATCTGCGCAAACTTGGTGACCAACTACAAGAAACATCTGACCGCTGTGCTTGCCAACAAGGGTTTCTCCACCAAGTACTGAGTCATGTTTTGCTAGGGGGTGAAATACTTATTTTCCTCAATAAAACACAAATAAATGTTTAAAATTCATATAATGTGATTTTCTGGGATTTTTTTTAATATTCTGTCTCTCACTGTTAAGATGAACCTACCATGAAAATTATAGACCGTTCCTTTCTTTGTAAGGGGGCAAACTCACAAAATCAGCAGGGGGTGAAATACTTATTTTCCCTACTGTATGGTGAAAAAAAACGCAGACAGCCCTTGAAAAGCCTGCATTTTTAGGGTACGGCCATAGTCTCTCGTAATCGCTCGCACAGGGACACAGGCACATCTAGACTGTCGCTGCGCACGGGAATTGTAACATACCTACTTAGTGCAGGGGGACGGACTAAACCATTTGCGCTTTTCAAGACGGGAGGGGGCCCAGAGAGCCTCCAATATTTGTATGGATACAAAGTTCAGTCTCTCAAGCTATTTATTCAGCCAATATAATTTAGTAATGACACTAATTACTTAGAAATGTAAAATTGCAGACAATTTTTTTTTTTCATTCCAGGCTTTTCAAGGGCCCTCCCCCGCTACGACACCCCTGTGGGGCCCCCTTTAGGGAGGTTTCCTACTGAGATGTCATTGCAAACCCATTGGTTGTTTAAGCCAAGGGGAGGGAGTTGCTGCAGTCACTGTCTGCGGTTGCCACATTTTGAGACATTGCTGTCATGATCCAGCTGGTCACTTTATATGTCAAGCAATTAAATACAACGTTCTAATCTTTTAAAAAAAAAAAAAAAAAAAAGGACATTGCTGTGGGGTAAAGTTTGTCAGCCCTCGGGGGCCCCCTAACGGTCTGGGGGCCCCAGGCAGTTGCCTGCCTTGCCTGTTGACAAACAACGCATCTGAGTGGAGTTTGCCGGTCTACGGACCGGATTTTTATTTATTTCTTTTTGGAGCATTCTCTGTTCCCACACTGGGCAGAGAATGAGCACCGGGAGCACAATAACACAAACACAAACAAACACGTTACCCTAGTTGCCACGAAGCTTTCGGGTAACTAACTGAAAATAACAAAACCAAATTAAACAATATCGAACCGGCACTTTTCAGTTTGTTCGATCTCTTCACTTTCGCTTTTCTTTTTCGCTCCTGTCTCAAAACGCCTCTCCCTCCTGGTTCCAGCCCCCTACTGAAGGCAGCAGAGCAGTTTTAAAGCACACAGATGTAATTAATATACACAGGACCGGTGTGTGCACTTACTGCTCTGCCAGTAGACGTAGCCGCTAATCGTCCTGATTAGCTGCTGAGACCGGCGCCTTCCACAGTTACGTTTAGTGAAATCCAGCACCATTCAAGTCTGCGCAAATCCCTTGATTCTTCTGCTCCAAACTCTTAACGATTATACACTGATGTGAAATAAACAGACGCTGACCGTTTGTCCTCCCATTGGTATATTTCATGCAGAGATTCACTGATTGGCTCTATATGAGAATTGGCAAAACTCCAATGACAGACTGATCAAATCTAACACAACGCCATCTGCTGGCCAATGGCAGCATCATGTTCACTATAAAAGGGGCTCATGCGTGTTGTGAAGTCGTGGGACTCTCGTACTCCCTCAAAGCCTCACAGTGGTGGACAGAAAACATGCCAAAGTAAGCGATGGCGCCCCCTGGATAGGAGGACTTACAAACAATTGTGTTATGTAATGTTCAGGTTTTTGGCTAAACTCACAAGCATCCATCAGCACATTCTGCACAAACCCTTCATCCATCACGGAGGAGGGTCTGGCTCCAACGCCGGTGAACCCAGCCGCGGTGTCTCTGACACGTCGTGTCACGCTGCACTGGCGAACAGTGATGAGTGCCAGGTGACCGTGAGCTTGTCTGTCCCACAATCGCCGACTGCGTCGAACCGTCGACATGCGGGTCGTGCGACCTGGCGGTACTGACGAAGCGGGACTGGCAGTGCGCGGGAGATCATTAAGACGGATTTGTGATGATGTCCCGGCCTGTGGAGAGGTGCTGTGACTCTGGCTGTCCCACACGCTGAGCCTGAGTTTGATGGAGGGCTCTGGGCTGGAACGTCTTCCTATGTTAGATACACTGTGCTGTGACTCTGGCTGTCCCACACACTGAGCCTGAGTTTGATGGAGGGCTCTGGCGTCTTCCCAAGTTAGATACACCTGCTCCTGAACCCTGACAAGGAGGACGTGACAACTCATCAACCTAATCCAGACACCGACACGCGGAGAGTTAAATCAACTCTGAGAGACCTAATTTCAAGTGCACATTTTACACCTTTTATAATGTAAAATGTTATTTTATGGTTTTTATAAGTATCCATGGTTGCTCTCATTGTGTCATTTACAGCTGTGTGTGTTTAGTTAGTTTTATTATTTGCTATTTCGCTGTGTTGAGTGAATGTACTTTTTCGAATGTTTTCCTGTGTATTTTGTTTTGTTTGAGTTCACACATTTTTTCCTGTAGTTTATTGGGGACAGCTGTTGTAAATCAGCCTTTGGCTATAAACTCTTAATGTAATGCATCTGATGACTGTTTTTTTTTTTTTACATTGTAACATTGTCCCTGACAAATAAACCAATATTTTGGGGACTTGTCTGGACACTTTACAAGCTCTCACTTCCACAAAAAAACAAAACTTTCACTTTTTAATTTAGTGGACAGCTTTTTAATGTAGTGGACAGTATATACAGTACGTTTTTATTCACACCCGTGACAATTGATAAACAAAGGAGATCATATAAAAGAAACTGTACAAGTAATGAGCTTTATTTTATGCTCACAAAATTCAGAAAATTCCAAACTTACATTATTAATACAATTGTTCAGAGTTTTTTTTATTTGTATTAATAATATTAATAAACAGTCAGAGTTAATAAATAGTAATAAATAAATAATAAATAATAAATAATAAATAATAAATAATAAATAATACATAAATAAATAAATAAATAAATAAATAAATAAATAAATAAATAAATAAATAAATAAATAAATAAATAAATAATAGTCAGAGTCAGAGTTAATAAACAGAGTAGGTAAAGTGATTCTGGATCTAAATTGCAGGTCTGGAAGGGATACGCTTCTTACTTCTTTTGAATATATCCACACTGTCTGTGTGTTTAACCTGAATATATCCACACTGTCTGTGTGTTTAACCTGAATATATCCACACTGTGTGGAAGAGAATTCTCTGTGTTTAACCTGTGCCATCAAGCCACTGCAGCTGGTCCAGAATGCTGCCGCATGTCTGGTGTTCAACCAACCCAAGTTCACCCACATCACCCCTCTACTCTCCTCTCTGCACTGGCTCCCCATTGCAGCACACATCAGATTCAAATCACTGGTGCTTGCTTTTCAAGCGGCTAGAGGAACTGCTCCCCCTTACCTCCAGACACTCATCACACCCTACACCCCAGCCAGACCCCTCCGCTCAGCCTCCTCTGGCAAACGGACTGTCCCATCCCTCCGGGCGCCCGGCACCCACTCCTCGCGGTCTCGTCTCTTCTCTGTCCTGACCCCTCACTGGTGGAACAATCTTCCACACTCGACCAGGACCACGGAATCACTGGTCATCTTCCGCAAGAGACTGAAAACCCACCTCTTCAGACTCCATTACCACTAATTGTCATCACCACTGCTTTCATGTTCAATACTGCATTTTGTAATATTGATCTATGTTGATGTCTGTCCCCCCCATAAAAAAAAGAAAAAAAAGCCCTAACTTTTCCTTCCCTGTGTTACAGGTACGGTTGCAGCTGCCAATTATGTCTATTACTGTATTATTGCACTGAGCTCTGGTGCAGTCTATGATTAATCTTACCATGTATTAATGCACATCTTGTAAGTCGCTCTTGGTTAAGAGCATCTGCTAAATGCTTAAAATGTAAAAATGTAAAATATGTCCACACTGTCTTTGTGGAAGACAGTCCCCTGTGCTTACCCTGTCCAGCTGGATTCACCCACAATGTGTACAATCATAAGATTATTTGTGATGTAAGACCTGCCCCGGATAAGGGTGTTAGCCAGGTCCCATATGTACAAAGATTCTAAGAGTAGGAGTGCTGATCTAGGATCAGTTTAGCCCTTTAGCTCATAATGGATATGGTTAGGATATGGACAGGGGTAGGAATCCTAGCTTTACAGCCCCAGGTCAGTAAACAATGTGGGAGAGCAGAGTACTGGATAGAGAGCACGCTGCTGTCTCTGATGAGCCCTGAGATCTGAAACGCTCCCCACAGAGCGGGGCTTTGAACTTGCGGACGCCATGTTGCCCCACCCCTCAGTGATGAGCCCTGAGATCTGAAACGCTCTCCACAGAGCGGGGCTTTGAGCCCGCAGACGGGCTAATTTCCTGCTCAACACGAGGGCCGTATTAAAACGTCATGCCCCACGCGCACGTCCGCACGCAGACCCTCCAGGAAATGAGCATCTCTCCCTCCCGCCATCTGCTCCCCCTCCCGGAACACGTAAGCACCCCCCCACTCCCCCCAAGGAACAATTTCACGCTTCCCCGTGAGAATAATTAGTTTGGTGTGTAAACCGAGTGCGCATGGCGTGTATCTGTCGCCTTGACCCATTTCATTATCATTAGAGGCGCGGGAGGGCCGCTCAAAACGCCGCTCAAGCTTTTCTCCGTGATGCTGAGGTCGGCACGTTCTGGACCCGTGTGGATCCGCGCCTCTGGGCAGGACACCTCCGAGGGGGATCTGTGATTTGGGCTGAGAGCGGTGGCCCGAACTTGGTCTGTGGGACGACCTGATGGGCTTTTCTGTGAAGCCCTGTTTAGCTAACAGATGCACATTTTGTCAACGTGTTGTCAAGCACTTCCTCGTTTAACCGCCACTGTAATTATTGCCTTAGCGCACACGTAGAATGCTTTTTGCTTTAAACATGTTTCATCCTCACCCACCCAACCTCTGTGTGTTTGTCACGCGCGTTCGTGTACATACGTAGTGCCGGCAATACAATTTACTGTCAAAATGATGCATCTACAACATCATCATGTACCAAACCGACTGCCTCTCAAACGCCGTTCTCACGGTAATTACACAAAGACCTTTTAACGGGGTCATTTACCCTCCGTCCCTCCTGTTTAAACACACGGCCAACGACAGCAACGTAAAGGGTGGGAATCAGGCAACATATAAAGTTTCACTACAATTGAAGGAAGACAGATTCAGATTTAGATTTTGCCGTTACAATTGAGTTTTCATGCAAACGCTGAAACTGATCTCTCCACAGCTCACACACTGTCAGCAGTAGTTGTAAATTGTTCAAACTAGTGCTGGTCAAACGTTTAACTGGTCAAATTGTAAATGTAATCAATGATCTGGCTCCTCCCCCATTAAACGAGTCCATATCACTGCGCTCAGATACTGGGAGGACAACTAGGACGACCAACAGAGGCGACTGTACGACACAGTACAGATCTACTGAGTTTGAGTTCTCTATTAGAGCAACAAACTCATGGACCTCAGGACCAAGTTATATAAGAGAGTGCTGCAGCTTTACTGATTTTAAATCCAAGATGAAATCATGGCTAAAATCAACCCAATCATCTCCTCATTACGCATCCAACACAAACTCAGGGTCTTAATGCTGTGAAATCTTGTTGTTGTTGAATATATCATATGTATTGTCTTGTAATTGTGTTTTTATACTACAGTTTTCTTAACAGAAATGTTTTTTCTCTGTTTCCTGCCCAGGGACTACAGATGTAAATTAGCTTTATAGCTAACTCTGGTACAGATAGATAATTTTTTTTAAAAACAGTCCCTTTTAGCCATACAAATATGGCACTTACATTTTGATTTGTATCTTTCATTCAGACCTAAATCTGGTATTTCTGAGACTAAATCCTGTTAGAGGACAAACTAACCTCACCAGTCAGTGTAGCTTTGTGGGGGGAGGTGTGGGGGTTTAACCCTCAGAAAAGCAACACATGTTGCCACTGTAGAGCAGAAAGCAGGCTGCCTGAGTTCTGTCTTGGACGAGGCGGATAATCGCTCACCTCAGGGAATTGGCTTGCTTTGTAGAGACGAGCGGCGGACTCATGTGGGGAGGGAAAATCAAAATAAATAGAGGGTGTAATTGGCCACAAAATTCATAAAAAAAGAAAAAAAAGTCCCTTTGAATCGTAACATGCGTTTGAAAGCTCATGTTTCCTAATTTTCCCCAAATGCATTTACAGGGGTTCTTATTGTCTACAACCAAAAACAATTCCTCTGAAGTCATCATAAGTCATCAGATATTGTTTCAAAGCTGAGGTGTGTCCAGTGCTGTCTACCTGTAAACCTCTTAAACCGTGTTCAGATCGCTTGCTCACACAGAGGCTTTAAAAATGAGGTCAGAACTTGAGATGACAGGGAAGGCTTTTTACTGTTTTCACCTTGACTTCAGTTATTGGTGTAAAAAAGAGGAAGTAGACCGAATTGCACCCTCTTTTAGAAAACTCGCCTGAAGATGCAAACTCCACAGCGTTCCATTAGACCATCTCTTATGTATGTGTGAGTGTGAGTGTGTGTGTTGTGTGTGAGTGTGTGTGAGTGTGTGAGTGTATGTGTGTGTGTGTGTGTGAATTAGAGAATCTCTCTTTGCAGCTTGCTCTGTGTGTGTGTGTGTGTGTGTGTGTGTGTGTGTGTGATTGTGTGTGTGAGTGAGTGTGTGTGAGTGTGTGTGAGTGTGTGAGTGTATGTGTGTGTGTGTGTGTGAATTAGAGAATCTCTCTCTGCAGCTTGCTCTGTGTGTGTGTCAGAGGATGACTCATAAATCATCATAAGAGCTTCATCATGTTTCAGTTCTGTAATCTACAGAGTTTCTACAAGGCAAGCTAATTCTCTGAGGGCAGCGAACTCCACTTCCTTCGAGATGGAATTCGCCCCAACTACGTTCTGGAGACTCCATTACATGCTTCACGGCGGACCCTAGCCGACTCACCCTCCCCCTCCCCCCCCTTCCCCTAGGGTGGACAGCCAAATGCCGACCCTGATCGGGGCTGATGACCAGGGCCAGTCTGGTAGAGACGGGTTTAGAACCGCGTCCCTGACAGGTAGTGCACACTGTATCGGACCAGCCAAGATACGATGCATTAGACCGATATACTATCCATGGACCTCCAGCCACCTCAGTTTAAACACGGGTTCACCCCACGCTTCATTTGTAAATAATGTCAATAAAATAAATACAGAAACCATACATTTCAAAAGGGGAGATTTTTGATTATGTAATCAGCAGAATTAAGAAGGGGAAGCAGAATATGGAGAAAAATAAGATGAGGAAGAAACACAAAATAAGTAAATGTGGGAAACATCACAAAGCTAATGGATGGCGCACACAGCTGAAAGACGAGACCAACAGCTTCCCTTAAAGCAAAATCTGAAACGACCTGTCACTGAAACTCTCCTCAAATTCTCCTCTGATGTTCATAAGAAGGATGCGCTTTTTATTCTTGAGAAGAGAGATTAGAAGAAAATAGATTTTATTTTTGATGTAACTTGAACAGACAGGAGAAATAAATAATAAATAAACCATGTGATTCATGAAGAAGGAGACGCCGCCTCTCACAGCCGTCGTGTGGACATTCTGGCTCGTGACTCGTGAAGACGTTAGTAAGAAAAGAGAAATCTACAACATTTCACCTGAGCGACAGGTATTCACACAGTCATTTCTGTAATAACGCTTCGGAGGGCAAGATGCGTTTCCTGTCAGCGAAGAGCTCACATCCGAGGCCTGACGTGGTGAGACATTCGTCTGACAGACAGACCTTGCGTATCCCTGACACCCTGCACAAGCTCACGTCAGCTTAATGGCAAACTTGCCACTGTGCTGATCGGCCCAGACAGTCAAACGTCTGTCCCAGCAGACTACTCCATCTGTTCCACGATTCGAGGGCCCTAATTAGAAGAAAAAAACATGTGAGATTTGTATTAGTTTGAAAGTTCTGTATTTTTTGATTTGATAAGAATATCCACCCTCACATGTATGGAGCTCATTCACGGTGAAATGAACAAATAATTAAATATGTATAAATAAATACACAAATGCTTAAAAGGTGTTTATTACATGTATTTATTAATTTATGAAATATGTATTCATATATTTATGTATTCATTTATTTCTACCATGCTAATAAGGGCCGTCATTCCGTGACTTGTATTCTCCTATTCTTCAGTCATCATGCCAACAAGACGTCGATGGCGCCCTTTTTCAAACCACATGTCAAACGATTATCCAGGAGCACCACCCCAATCATCTGCCCTGATCAATGAATTGGCACAAATTAAGCACAGGCGATGATTGACAGCAATGTTTACGTTCCACACTTTGACACGTTGAGTTGTGGATGTGCGGCAGTTACCGCTACCGCCAATTAATCAAAACTACTTTCATCATTGGCTACCTTCCTCCCTACAAAATCACAACCTACTAAATCAGGGGTGTACAATTCCGGTCCTGGAGGGCCGGTGTGTGTGCAGGTTTCTGTTTCTACCAATTACCCCTGTGGATCGATTAGCTAATTAGTTGGATACACCAATGCTGGTTCACTTGTAGATTAGACCACAGTTTCATATGGGAACACAAGAAAAGTCTTCAGCTGTCATTCATGGGCTTATCAAGGAATGTAGCTAAAATGTCAGCTCATGTAAATGATTGGGGCTAATTAAATAATTAAGAGCAGAAGTTGGCATGAAATCCAGAAACGGGTACGGCCCTCCTTGCCCACCCCTGTACTACACTAAACTTGTGAGAGAGTAATACATGTATTTTAGTCTGACTGATGAAAAACACTGGCTTGATTGCTTTTGCCTGGTCCGATGTGACTCTGGAGGAAGAAATGAAATAATAAATTAATATTTATATAATGAAAACATTATGATTCATTACTATTGCTGTTCCTAAATAAGCGAAATCATCCCATTGTCGATACCAATATGATATATTCCACATTAGAATGTGCCAACCAACTGAGTTAGCATGCTAATGTCAGTCATTATAACTCACGTCACAAACTCACCAGAATCAATGCAGAAAACACAGACCTTCATCCCAAACACACGTTTGTTTAATTTCCATTAAATAATCACGTATGCATTGGTAGTATAAGTTATCTACATTTATCTTGCAAATCTGTTGCCGTTTCTGCATGATTTAAAGGGACCAGAATAGGCGTTGACCTCGAATGCCAACTTCACTGCCTTACAAAACATTCCAACCATTCTTGTGTTGGGCAGACAGATGGACCCCCGCCAACACGTCATATTTGAAATATCACAGTAAACACAACGAGTCGAACTTTGACAAACCTCCCGCCCCAGGGCTCTGCTAGTCACAGTATCAGCAATAAATCAAAACTACTTTCACCACTGGCCACCTACACATCCTCACAAAATAACCAGCTACTACACAGAATTTAGAGAGCAATGCGCTGTAGTCTGACTGACCAAAATCACCAGGGAGGATTTCTGGTTGATTGCTTTCACCTGGTACAATGTGCCTCGCTGTCTATCGGAGGAAGTTTGTAATGTAGAAATAAATTAATAAAGAAAGGCAAGCGATGAAATGCAGAGGAGGCAGGATTACAAAGAAAACTGTAATTTTAATAATCTACAAAACACAAAATAAAGTCTTCCTCAATTTTTTACAGCTTGAAGAATCTTTCCCAAAACACAACCAAACAACAAACCATCCAACATCTCTCTCCGCTCTCTTCTTCAATGCAACACAATCAGTTCTGTTATTGAGTCCAATATTGGATTCAGCTGTCAGCAGTCCCAATGGCTTCATTGAATGCAGCTGGTGGCCAGGTGGGGGATTGCAGGCTGCTGGTAGTTGTAGTCTCTGCAGACAACCACACGATTTAAAGGGGAGGCAGCCATTTCCCCGGGCTGCCCCTTGGGATACCACAATTTAAATATTTATGCATTTATGTATTTATTTATTCATTGATGTCCTCATTTATGCATTTATTTTTGTACTTAGTTAATTTGGCAGTGACGGAGCTCCACACACGTGAATGTGCACTTTCATATTCATACAGGCCCCAGTGCGTAAGCAGATGTGATAATGTATAAAATTGAAATGAGAAAAGCCAGGTTTGTGTTTGTATGACATGTCTGTTTGGAGCGTAACCATCGCAGCCACGTGACTGTCACACCCTGTTTGTGTAAAAAAGACAGAAGAAAGTTTATGCAATAAACTCAGCAGAAAGTATTCACTGTGACAGTTCTTAAATGTGCATAAATATGCAAGTGTTTTACAGACAGGAGAGGTGGACAGACACGGAGACATGGGCCCTGGTGTGAGTGATCACAGTGCGTCTCTCTCCCTCCCCCTTTCCCTTCCCCTCTCTCCTCCCTCTCCCTCTCCCCTCTCTCCCTCCCTCCCTCCCCCTCTCCCTCCCTCCGTCCCTTCCCCTCTCCCCTCTCCCTCTCTCTCGCTCCCTCCCTCCCTCCACTCTCTCCCTCCCTCCCTCTACTCTCTCTCCCTCCCTCTACTCTCTCTTTTGTATTTGTGTTGCGAGTTTTGGGGTAATTGGGGTCTCACAGGCGTCTCCCTGTACAATTTTACATTTCGGTTTTACCATTTTATATGAGGCATGTGGGAACAGGTAATTGACACAGACTCTCCACAACAGTGATTAGTTGGATCTACATGGACTAAGTATTCCTTGTCTGGCACTCTGATCAAGAAATAAATTAGCTCTAGAAAATAATGTAGTTCATGTTTAGTCATGCACAATCAAATACTGTGTGCCTGTGTGCCTTTTCATGAGTGAAAATGCCATTCTTATTGACAAACAAACAAACAATAAAAACAACAACAACAAACATTTCAAGCTAAAATATAAATTTGTTAAAGTGAAAGTTTTTTCCTGTGCCGTTTTATTCGAGGCTAACACAGAGTGAAAATTCATTATTGGAATGCTGGGTGGAACAGCTTGAAGATGATAATGTGCCACAAGGAAATATCCATGGCCCATTGCTTTAAACTTCCTGCACGGAATTATCATACACATGCAGATGGTTCATTTACAATAGCATCTGCTACAATATGAAAATATTTTTCAAAGATCGTGGAGCTGGGAGAGGAGGCAATATTATAGAGGGTGTATGGATGTGTTCATTTGCATCTTACTGGCTTACATCTTCTGTAAAAAATATTAATTATGTATAATATTTTATTGCAATGGATTATTCTTTTTACAAGGTACTGCAGAACAGAGAGGGCCACATTAGGTTATGTGCCCCCCACATTATAAAACCAAGGCAGGAAAAAACACTGGTCCAGAAGAATGGAACAAGCTGACAAATTAAATTAAATGCATTCAGGTAGAGTAGTTTCAATAAAAAGGTGAAACTTTGGCTTTTAAGTCAAGTATAATGAATGTTATTTAATCAATAAGGGAGGTTCTTTGCAGCATCAAGGGAAATAACTGTTGGTTTATATAAAACTTTTGAATAATGTGATTGATTGTTATGTGATGTATTTATTTGTTTATTATGTTTTATGCAGTGTTGATCATATAGAGGCTCATAATTTGGCTTGTTTGTGTTATCCTCTGCAATTTGCTGTATGCATTAATGATGTCATGAATGAAGGGTATGTGTGTTGCGTTGTGTGTATATCTATTTCTTTTTTTTTTTATTGTCAAGTAAAACTATGGTGCAACTTCAATGGTGCTTGAAGATGCAGAATGAATCCTGTTCCCAGGAACAAAAAAGTGGGCAGAAATGACGACATAGGGGCCAAGTATGTATCCTTGAGGAACACCTTCCATAGAGAGATAGAGAGAGAGAGAGAGAGAGACAGAGACAGAGAGAGGTACCTTGGCAATACACACACTGCTGAAAACATGGCAATATATGCTCCCAGGTCAGTCAGAGAGAGAGGGTGGGGTGATGAACCATGGCGAGAGCGGCTGACAGGTCAAAAGGAATTAGGCCAGAGGAGACTGAGCTACAGGCAGGCACAAGAGCAGCTACGAACAACGCAGGATGTTAGCACAGGATGTTAGCACACATCAGACACATACGCTGAATGAGATGAACATTCATGTATTGAATACATTTGTATTGTGGGAGCCGCACGGAGGCATGCCGAGGGGGCAGTGATCGAGGGGCAGTACGTGGTGTCCGGCTGGCTCCATCCCCGGACCTTAATGGGAAGTCCGGGGCAGACAGAGCACACCTGTCACAAATTTAACAATAATACAGAGGACAAAAAGATGTGCCTGTACCTCAAACAGGCGCAAAGTACAGAATAGAGACACGCGCTGGTGAGTGGAGGAATAAGAGAGAAAGCATTTAATTAGATTGACCTGGCTTGATTTTGGACTGTTTTTGGATAACCCCCTGTGTGTACCGACTGAGGAACTACCTGGCTTAACGACTTTGGACAACGGATAACGACCACGATAACGGATCACGGACTTAACCTGCTGGCTTTTTCCCCTACCCTTTTTTGTGCTGATTCCCTTAATAAACCAAATATCTTCCGATTGTATTGTTGTATGGTAATTTTATTATTGTTTGTCACACGCCACGTGACAAACCCTGGATGGGAACAGAGCAGTCTGGAGATGGAGTGGAGTTTGTCGGTCTACGGACCGGATTTTAATAAAAAATTTCCTGAGAGAGTGGGAGACAGTGGGAGACAGTGGGAGAGCAGGTTAACATATAACAAACACAAACACCAATATCTTCACCCTACTCGCCGCGAAGCTTTCGGTTAAAAACAACGAACTAAAATAACAAGCTAAAATCATCAAAACGTACGGGACACCGCGCCTCTTCCTCTGGAGTTCCCCTGGAAACTCCCCAGGCACACACATATCCAGTGACCTTTCAAGTGCTTCCCACCCATGCATACAGAGACACTCGCCACTCCCCACAGTGACAGTTCTCGGGCCGTTGCCCAGAAACACTCCACTGCCCGAGTGCGAGTTCTCTTTCAATCACACCGAGGGCGAGAGGCGGACCCTCTTTCAGGGCACCCTCTCGCTGTCTTCCACCAATCACACAGGAAGCACTCTACTCAGTGACTTTCGACAAACGCACACAAAACTCAACAAACATCAAACATCAAACATCAAACATCAAACATTCAACAATACAACATGCATGGATGCGCACACTCACAACAATGACAGCACAAGACTAACTCTCAATACACACGCAAGACAAAGACTTGTCCCCACTCGCCCCATCTGCTCTTAAATAGGCTTACTTTCTGCCTGGCTCAGGTGGGACTCGTAAGGCAATCACCCAATCACAATCATTCCACACCAAACAATTCACATTCTCACAGACACCCAATCAGCCAATTGACTTCCATATCAATTAACTGATTGACACCAATTAAATAATAATTAAATCAACCATGGCCTTTGGAGCAACCTTCCGGGCGACAGTTCACTCTCACACCCTGTGAGAGTGCCAAACCTGCCCCCGGAAAGTTTCCCTGCTCCAAAGGCCTCCACCACATGCAAAACACGTGGCCGAGACCAACGCCCTCCACATTGTTCATTGGCTGCGTTGTACACCAACACCCCTGATCCTGCCAGAGTATGTATTCTGCATCTGCAGACACAGCATCACTAAATTAAAAAACATGACTCTAAGTATGTTATCATTTTAATGGTAATTTAATTTATATGCTAGTTTGATATGTTATATGTCATTATGGCATACACATAACTGTGAACTCAAATATAACACCTGTACACACCACATTTGTACAGGAGAAAAAAGTGCAGATGAATTCATAAAAGCAATGAGTTTATGAATTATGAATGAATGAATTAACTCTATTACACACTACCAAAATGACAGAGCAGGCATAAGTATGGCAGTTGCAAACATACATTATATTTTCCAAAAAGCAGCAAATAAAGCTGACCTAAAAATGACAAATAAAAGGAAGTTGAACCAAAATTAGATGATGGTTTGAGACTGAATGCAAAATTGTTCAAAACATCAAAGAAAATAAAGAAAATAAACTATCATCTATATGATCCCTCAAAAAATACTGGACACAACCACTCAAAAGAACCAAAAAAGCACTGGTGGAAAAGCAGCAGTTTGTAAAACTTAAAAGGTCTTGCGATCCTGATAAAATCAGGAATGAAATGCTGAAAAATGGCACCCCTGAGATGCAGGAGGCTGTGCTTAAGTTGTTCGACCTGCTACTTCGAGTCCTGGATGATTTCCTGACATCTGGAACCAGGGGTTTCCAAATATTCCAAATGTATAAAACTGGAGTCAAACCCTAATAATTACAGAGGCATTTGAGAGTCAAATTGGATTTCTTCCAAACCATCATCGACCATATTTACAGCACCCAAATAAATAAATGAATGCATGTCCACCAGACAAAGAAATCCATTTCTTGACGCATTGTGATCTGGATGTGTGAGCGTGTAATGTTGTTTCAGACTATTTTTTGTGGGTGCCTCCTGTCGCACAATTGTGAATGAGGGCATTTTAATTTCTTTAATTGCGTAATTAGAACCAGTCTTAGTAAATTGGTTGTTAATATGCAACCGCAGAAAGAGCTGCATCATAGCAACCGTTGTTGTGCTGTGACTGTTTTCTTAGTAAATCTGACCCTGAATATTGTTGTTGTTGTTGTCACCAGAATCCTCGCTGTATAGCGTAGTTGTATAGTGTTTAATATGTTAATGTCGCTTAGGCAATATACACAAATGTATTTATTGCCAATAAAGCATATTGGATTTGAATTTGAAGAATGAAATCATCTTTATTTCCTGGAAGCCCATGGCTAGAATACACAGCAGTGTGCAGTTCAGACAGGGACTCTGCAGTCCTTTGTGAGTAATCGTCCTTGAATTACAGACACAGCTGAATTGTACCAGACACGGATGAGAACGGCTGAGTTAAGAGTAACAATGGAGGACTGTCTCTTCCCCCAACGCGTCCTGCTCTCCTCTCACTGACATTGTAATTGTTGTCACCCTTTCTTAACAACTAGAAACAAATCAGTGAGGCATGATTCATTTAACGGAGTGCAGATGCTATTACTCTTTGACTCAATCGATCGTTGTAATTACACATCCATCGAGCTAATTCTTCAGTGTCTTTAACTTTGCCACTCTCCTTCTAAAAGTATCGCCATCTGTTAAAATCCCACTTTCATTCCCAGAAACACATGCAATCTTAGTCTGATGGGATTATGAGCAATGGCCTGTACTGGCATCTCTGTCTTTCTCTGGGTCTGCATTTTTTTTCAATTACTAAAATCTTCTAATTAAATATATAAAAACCTAATTCATGATGTTACATCTTTCCTGTGTTTCTCCACTGATAATATGAACAACAGCTTGCTGTACATGCCAGACTAAAGTGATATTACCCACTTCATGAAACTAACACAAGTTAATAAAAAATCCATTACATTACGTTTGATGCTACAAACCAGCACAGATGCAGCACATGCAAATAGAACACCATTAAATGCTTATAGAAGTCACAGTCAGCCAAACAGCAAATCCATGGTGACACCATTCTGGACCAAACAAGTCCGTCCAGGTTTAAACATCAATCATGTTACACTCACACATGCTGTAAAATGAGATGGAGAAAACTTGTCCAGGTGAAATGTTGGCTTAACATTAATTAAAACCAGGTGGAGAAAGTTTATTCAAATGTGTGTGTAACAGTCCCCAACGTCCTTTTGTTTACTCTTTAAATTTACATAGGCCAAACTGCAGAATTTACATTCTCCACAATCAGAATGCAGGATGTGTCAACATTTTTCCGACCTGATCAATTATCTCGTATGTGGAACCATTACTCACCGGTTTCCAGCACATACCGAACAGAGCTGGGAAGGCACGCACGCTTATTGTGTTTTTATGATTATGCAAAGCAATAAGTCTCACGGTTGAGGCATAATACATTGGCTGATTGTCTTTGACTTTGATAAAGGACATTATCTGAAGAGGAATTCCTAGCATTTAAGAAATACATACATTGTGACCATGTGGCTAAAATGGGGGGGGTTAACTCAACCTCAACATGTCAGGAAAAGATTGATTGCTTTCCTGTCAGCTGCCTCAAACAGAAATCCACCTTAAACATGTGCATTTTTCAATGTGCAGTCAACCACAATTAAGGAGGACATAACTAATGCTAACACTGGTCTATAGAGTGCACAAGGTAACGGCAGTGCTATAGAGACCACAAACACACATTAGAGAAATGTTCCTAGTCTCGGAACTGTATAATTGTGTAGTAGCCTCCTGAGACCCAGGGAAAAAAAAGTGTTTTAATTTTTTTAAAAATATAAATTAAGTGTTGGGGTGGTAAAAAAACACATTACAACGTTTTTTTTTTTAAACGTAACTTGATTAACATTTTACAACATGTGCACTGTAGTGTACAACAGCACTTCATTAATGTCGATTGTGCCTCTGTCATAGAGCTGTCTACTAAAAAAATTGAAATTATGATATGATTATGATATGATAACATAAGTACAAAGTTGGCAAGGCAACACCCCCCCCACATGTGATATCATCTTAAAGCTACAGTTGTCCTCTCTAAGGAACATCAGGACTCAATAGAGTGACATCTGTAGTATGGGAGGACTTAGCAAAAACATAATGTGCACTACAGTGCACAAAAATGGATTCCCGGGTCTTGGGAGGGTAGCTGAGCCCATGGAGGTAATTCTAAACAAAGTCACTCATAGAGTAATAAATTAATATATGATCAAACGTGTCACCAGAATAAATGTTCATTTCTATGTCTATAATGTGACTTAATCCCCTGAGATTATTATCAGAGAGAATAGTTACTCACGACTCGGGTTCAGACAGAAGGAAACTTTGTGGTAAATACACTGTGGAAGGCGTCGGTCTCAGCAGCTAATCAGGACGATTAGCGGCCACGCCTACTGGCAGAGCAGTAAGCGCACACACCGGTCCTGTCGATAATAATTACATCTGTGTGCTTTAAGACTGCTCTGTTCCCTTCAGTAGGTGGCTGGAACCAGAGAGGCGTTTGAGACCGAGGAGCGAGGAAAAGGACAACAAACGAAAAGCGAACCAAAGTGAAGAAAATATCGAACGGACTAAGAAAGAGCCGGTTCGATATTGTGTGATTTAGCGTGGCGTGGCGTGTGACATACACCTTTGTGAAAAAGAACAACTATCAAATGAAATCACAATAATGCATCATCTCAAACGTGCCCGCCTATTCATTCAGAAATACTGTAACATTATTCCAGGGACAACTTCAAGTAACTGAAATAAACTCTTGTGGAATGATGTTCCATCCACATCCACATGTACGTTCCTGAGACCACTCTCTAAAATCTCCCTGAAATCTCAAACAGTTTCACTGAATACAATTCCCTTACACATCGAAGGAGTGGAATGGCCAAATGTCAACGTTTTTTTCTCTCAGGGGCCTCCCGGGTGGTCTAGCGGCTGCAACGTTTGACGCTGGCCACTGTGACCGGGGTTCCATTCAACCGGCTGTGCCAGTCTCCTCCATTCTCCTCTGAAATGCATCACGCATTCTCCTCTGAAACGCATCACGCATTCTCCTCTGAAAAAATGATTTGCGGCTGATGCTAACTTCAAAGTTTTCCAAATAAAATCCACAGTCGTCAAACAATTTTGTTTTACAGTAATTCGTTTTTTAAGTGTTTCTTCATTTTGAAACATGAACATTAAGGTCTGTGTTGTGTGGCTGCAGGGCAGGCAGTGTACTGTACCAGAGAGATGGCTCATGGCATCCTGTTGTGTTTGCTCCTCCATTAAAGGATTTTCCCAAAGTTTACCTGCATTTTTATTTATTCAAATAGCTGCTGATCATATCCAAACCCATTAAACTGGGTTCGAATCCCAGCTGCGTCAGCCTGGCTCTGGCTGGGAGTCTCATTCGGGGGCGCTGATTGGCTGCCCGTCTCCAGGGGGACAGCCACTCGTGTGTGTGTCACGCCCGATGGCTTGGCCAGTTTGATGTCTTTGTGACCGCCAGTCCGAGAACTGTGGAGGTGGACAATATGACAACAAACAATAGGTATAATAATAATAATCATAATAATAATAATAATAATAAAAACTAGAACAATACACAATAAAAAGTATAAAAACTGAAAAAAGAAACAGTAATAAGATTTAAAAGAAGTAAAATCTAAATAACAACAAAAAGGCCCAGTAACAACAATTATAGAACAATTAAAAGATTGCACACTGTTAAAAGCAAGTTTTTAAAGTAGATTTATTTTCATCCCTTTAAAAGGGATTTAGAAGTGGACAATGATTTTGCTGGGCTAAAGACTGTTCCAGAGCCTAGGAGCCTTAACCGAGAATACGCCGCCCAATATCTGCAGCCCTCCCGCACACCCAATACGCCGTCCAATATCTGCTGCCCTCCCCCACACCCAATTCATTACGTTTACATTTGAAGCATTTAGCAGAGCGACTTACAAGATGTGCATTAATACATGGTGAGATCAATCATAGTTTGCGCAAGAGATCAGTGCAGTAATACAGTGATAGACATCATTGTTAGTAGCTGCACACCGTACCTGTAACACAGGGAAAGAAAAGTTCTTAGATTTTTTATTTTATTATTTCTTTTTTGAGAAAGTTTTAAACATGGATACATATTACGAAAAGCAGTATTAAACATGTAAGCAGTTTTGATGACAGAATTCAGTGATAGTGGAGTCTGAAGAGGTGGGTTTTGAGTCTCTTGCGGAAGATGGGGCAACTCATAGGGGTTATAATAAAATGCTGGTCACGTCTATAACGCTCAAACATTGAAGCAGAATCCAGCGTTTCATGCCATGCCACTCCCACAGACCCTTAGTGTACCTGTCTTTATATCCATGTTTAATCCTGGTGCTATCCTTGGTGGGCCAATGTCTCCACATTTAATTGCCAAATGTGAAAAAAATTCATTAGGTGTAATGCTCATTGTGAATGCATTAGGTATAATGTATGTAGATCAATATAAGGGCCATCACCAGTAAGAAACCAGTAAGACCCGTGGCGGGAGATCAATACTGTCCCGTGTTCACGTTAAATCTTATCAGTGTCTTCGCACCGAACAGCGCCACTGCATTACGTTTGAGAAAGACATGCATTGTGTCCCGAAACTGGCCGAACAAGCAGCGTAATGAGACGGCGAAAGTTATCCGATGGAGAAGGCGCTTCTGGAAACGGTATGCAAATAACGGTAAGCGTATACAGTACGAGCATGTTTTTTTTTACGAGAGAAACGAGCTGCATTTGCAATTTAGTGATGGAAAAAGGAGGCGTAAATTTGCTGGGGATTTATTTTGGGCATTAGTGACGCTCCAGGACTGCTGGTAATGTTGTGCGTGTGAATCTCATCAGGGACCCTCAACCCTGGCACCCTTTCATTAACGCCCTGATGTGAAACAGTTGAAATGTAAGTTAATGTTTAAAATGTAAGGAATATGTTCTGCATAAAGACACTTCACTTTGGTCCCTTAAGTCAAATGAATGGGTCCCAAACACATCATATCATTGTTTATCTGATATGCTGGGTGAAAACTGTTGATTTATTTACTGAACTAATAAACTGAGCTTCAGGTCTCTTCAATTTCATCCTTTAGCTGAGTACTATTTGAACACAATATGGACTGCTCTTAAAAAAAAAAAAATAAGCTGCCACAAGCTTTATAGCAAGGTGTATAATAGATATTTTCAGCTAAGGCTGGCAAATATCAGGAGCGATTTGGCTTTGTTCAAAGCTATGCTATGCTGAGGCAGTATTCTGAATGGAGTTGCCAGAAGTTGTTTTTTTTCTGTCCCGTTTTATGTGAAGCCAATTAGATCTGGATTCAATAAAAACATTTGTTGAGTTAATTTTGACAATTGTTGTGAACTTGTTGAACTGTGAGGAAAAATAAACTAAATTGTGTGTGATCCCGTGATCTCAGCACCCACTACGAAATTACTCATGAAATCACGTGACAGCCCAGCAATGTGATCAGGTCACAGTCCAGCTACAGACTCATATTTTATAGATTTTATTTAGCACTGGTGACATCATCAAACCTGTACTGACACTCAGAGTCAGAATGTACTGGCTCTCTTCTGCGATGAGAAATGAGAATAGTTTCTCATACTTGTTAAAATGGCGCGTTGGGCCTCCCAGGTGGTCTAACGGTTACAACGTTTGACGCTGGCCACTGCGACTGGGGTTTGATTCCACCGGCCGCACCAGTATTGGCTCTAACCGGGTCTAAAAGTGCCACTAGGGGGCGGCAATTGGCTGTCCGGCCCAGGGAGGGGAGAGGGAAGCCGATATGAGTTTGCTGCGTATAGGAGTGGCCCTGGAGTATCGGAGTTACAGTCGACGGCTTGGCGAGTGCCGTCTCGGAGGAGGTGGTACATCACCTTTGTCACTGCCAGTCTCAGGACTACGGCAGTGAACTCACAATATGAGGGGGGGATTGATATGAAAAGAGACGATGTAATTGGCTACTAAATTTGGAGAAAATGGCATCAAATCAGAAACAAAATCTTAATAAAAAAATTAAAAAGATTGCGCATCACTGCCGGTGGTTCATCAATGCCCCCCGACGCGCTGCTGGACGTGGAGAGAGAGAGAGGAGAGGCTTTGCTGGCTTTGGCTTTCTGTCCTTACACTCTCTGTGAGCTGCGTGTGTGTGAGCTGCTTCCTTTTGTACAGGTGTGTCTAATTTTGAAAGTTCACGGCTAATTTGCAGAGAAGCTGTCACCAATTTCTGTTATTGTCAGATTTTCAGATGCCCCCCCTCATGCTTTTTGCCTTCAGTCAGTTTCACCGTGCGCTGCATTTCTGTTTTTGGCACTCTGTAATAAATCTGACTGCACACCCCCCACCCCCCCCCCCCGCTCGACTTCACACACAGCTCAGCCACGGATGTTTGTCTCCTGAAGACGGCATCGCTTGTAGTCGCAAAAATATCCATTGAAAATGGAAATAAGAATCTCCCACAATCTGACTTATTATTCATTCTTTGTGTGGTAGAAAACGCTGAGCTCTCTAATTCAGCCTGCAGAGAGGTGCGTATGTGGTGTTCATCGTTAGGCTCGGAGGGGAATCAGCCTGACGGATCTGGAGCACCACCTGCTGTGCTGTCGACTCTCACATATAATCTGCTCCAGTGGCCGCGTTTCACTTACATCAACTGGGACTCATTTGCATCCACTTAATACATCGCTGGCTGTTAATGAACCGTGTACTTTTCCATCTTCATGTAAATGTCACCATCTACCAGCACTTAGCCATGACAACAGCTGTTGTTCCAAGATCAACCCAACTCTGCTCATAGGATAAAGATATAGCATTCAAATCTCCCTCATTTCTGCTTTCTTCTTCTGGGATGATTAACAGAGCAGGCTATTTCAGTCGAGAGATATCGGAACACCTCCTAATGGTTCATTTTTGCCTCATTCACTAAATCCTGCTTCATTAAATCCATAAGCCAATAAGAGTCCAAAAGCACTTACTGACATAACCACACAAGATATCTCAGGTGAGGCCGATACTCACAAGAGACCAGATTGTCATGATTGACCGTACATATTAGCACTGCCCACCAGAACCTAAATTTGTCAGCACATTCTAGGAGAAACAAAACTGTATTATCCAAGACAGTTCAGCACGAGGCTTGGTTGCGATCTCAGATAATACTAATTGAAAACAGAAAGTATAATACTGGGAAGTACAGTTTTTTTTGTTACAGATTTTTCCCGTTTTTCTCCCAATTTGGTAGCCACTTATACCCTCTATTTATTTCGATTTACCCACCCCACACGGATCCACCACTCATCTCTACGAGGCAAGCTAATTCTCAGAGGGCAGCGAACTCTGCTTCCTTTGAGACGGAATTAGCTCCCACCAACGTTTCTGGAGACCTCTAGGATTGAATTCTGGTGGGAAACTCACCTTGAACAGAACATCTTACCATTATTGCTCTAGTAACAATCTTTAATAACTCCTAACAACCTGTGATCATTAAATTGGTTTGAAAGCTCTGGGATTGCAGAGGAGGTGGTTGCGTATATGGACACTTTGCAGGAAGTATTAATCCCCAACAGGAAGTAATAATCTCCTATTCTTGACTGCTGCAAAGACTATTTTAAAAACGGAAATGAAGTGAAACTAGACACTGAAAACAGCTCAAAGCTGAGCAGGGATTCAGAATGGAGGGTTATTTGGATTGCTCTTGGTTAACAATGATTTATTTTGGTGCTATACCAATTTACTTGGCTTGTTTAGTTTATTTTTACTTGGGGAAGATTATCTGATTTCAGGAGTTGACCAGAGATGTGACTGATCTCCAGTTCTTCCTCTGACTGCCGGAAACAGTCGATACACCAGTCACTCCAGCTGGGCGTGTGCCTTGCTTAATGTCACGTTTGATGTCAAATAGAGCTTTAATTCTGTTGTAAAATGTACCGCCGACCTGGATTTACAGTGTTGTTTATTTTACATTTGGGCGTAAATCACCCGACGAGCAGAGAGAGAGAGAGAGAGAGAGAGGAGGTGTAGGACATAAGTGCACACTGTTCTCCATGGTAATGAGGATTTAAATTCAATCATTAACACCGTATATTTGCTAATAGTAAATTTATGGCAGATCTTCAGGAAACATATTAGCAGTTAAACAGAACAGCCCATAATATGTCAGTTGAAGTGTTCAAGGCAAGACCCTTAACTCCTTCCAGGGCCCTTAAGCACAGACTTCTATCCAAGGAGCCCAGCTCTCTGGTGCTCCTGAACTGCTGTGAATAATCTTGTCTCACTGGGGACCTGGTCCCTGTTTTATATTCAGAAAACCACCGGCCCCATATGCTGCTCCCAGGAAAGACAGCGCTGTGCTCAGGCTGCCTGCAGGAGGGAGAGAAACGCAATCACATCAACTCCCTCTCCTTCAGACACAGAACTCTCACTCAGCCCAGAGCCTGGGCTGTCAGCACAGACCACCAGGCCAGGGACGAACTCTCCACGTTCCTTTAGTGATGAACCCCTGTCTCAGCTCTCTCTCTGCGGTCCTTTAGTGATGAACCCCCTGTCTCAGCTCTATCTCTCTGCGTTCCTTTAGTGATGAACCCCTGTCTCAGCTCTCTCTCTCTGCGGTCCTTTAGTGATGAACCCCCTGTCTCAGCTCTATCTCTCTGCGTTCCTTTAGTGATGAACCCCTGTCTCAGCTCTCTCTCTCTGCGTTCCTTTAGTGATGAACCCCTGTCTCAGCTCTCTCTCTCTGCGGTCCTTTAGTGATGAACCCCCTGTCTCAGCTCTATCTCTCTGCGTTCCTTTAGTGATGAACCCCTGTCTCAGCTCTCTCTCTCTGCGTTCCTTTAGTGATGAACCCCTGTCTCAGCTCTCTCTCTCCAGTCCTTTAGTGATGAACCCCTGTCTCAGCTCTCTCTCAGTTCCTTTAGTGATGAACCCCTGTCTCAGCTCTCTCTCTCTGCGGTCCTTTAGTGATGAACCCCCTGTCTCAGCTCTATCTCTCTGCGTTCCTTTAGTGATGAACCCCTGTCTCAGCTCTCTCTCTCTGCGTTCCTTTAGTGATGAACCCCTGTCTCAGCTCTCTCTCTGCGGTCCATTAGTGATGAACCCCTGTCTCAGCTCTCTCTCTCCAGTCCTTTAGTGATGAACCCCTGTCTCAGCTCTCTCTCTCCAGTCCTTTAGTGATGAACCCCTGTCTCAGCTCTCTAACTCTGCGGTCCTTTAGTGATGAACCCCTGTCTCAGCTCTCTCTCTCCAGTCCTTTAGTGATGAACCCCTGTCTCAGCTCTCTCTCTCTCTGCGGTCCTTTAGTGATGAACCCCTGTCTCAGCTCTCTCTCTCTGCGGTCCTTTAGTGATGAACCCCTGTCTCAGCTCTCTCTCTCTCTCCAGTCCTTTAGTGATGAACCCCTGTCTCAGCTCTCTCTGCGGTCCTTTAGTGATGAACCCCTGTCTCAGCTCTCTCTCTCTCTGTGTTCCTTTAGTGATGAACCCCTGTCTCAGCTCTCTCTCTGCGGTCCTTTAGTGATGAACCCCTGTCTCAGTTCTCTCTCTCCAGTCCTTTAGTGATGAACCCCTGTCTCAGCTCTCTCTCTCTGCGGTCCTTTAGTGATGAACCCCTGTCTCAGCTCTCTCTCTCTCTGCGGTCCTTTAGTGATGAACCCCTGTCTCAGCTCTCTCTCTGTGTTCCTTTAGTGATGAACCCCTGTCTCAGCTCTCTCTCTCCAGTCCAGTCTCTCCAGTTAATTGTTTTATTATTTTCTATTATTCAATTATCAGTCCTCGTTACTCCTCATCCTGCTCACCTGCTGCTAATCCCATCATCAGTTCCTGCACACCAGCCTCCCATCTAGATCATCAGCCCTGTAGTATATCTACCCTGGTTTTCCAGTCATTCATCGTCAGATCATTGTTATCTCTCACCGGTTCATTCCTCGTCTGTCTGCCAGCTTTGTTCATCCTGCCAGCCCTGCCTGCCTGCCTGCCTGCCTGCACGCTTAGCTTGCCCTCCGGTTCCCTCAGCCTGCCTGCACATTCATCTCATCCACTCCTCCTGAGCATCCCTTCCGTTGTCCAGCTCTCGTCACCAGTCCTCTAGCTCATCGTTTCCACTACCTCTGTTAAAATCATTAAATTATCATTCTTTTGTTCTAACCTTTTGTCTGTGTCTGCGTTTGGGTTCGTTCCTGTTCATCACAACAGTGTTCTGCTCCAAATGCCACCCTTGCAGGCGTTGACTCGCGGTACTTGACATGGAGACCCAGAATGCAATACTGAAATGGAGTTTAATAGCACCACCACAAGCTTCTTGCAGCCTGAGCCTCTGCCTGCCTTGAGCTAACCGCATTATTGCTCTAGTCAAAGCTGTCATACATCACCCTGTACGATGGGCTCCAGGTAATAAATGCTGTATTCCTAGAGAGGAAAACATCCTACTCTGTTCAGCCAAGAGACAGTGAGCACACATTAACATTTCACACCAGCACCTGGCCGGCTTCCCATCCAGAGCTGGGTACACTCTTAATATGACAGACACATTTCAACACACACTGTTGTCTTATGTTAGAGGCCTGTGACCCACAAATAAACTTTCAATTGCAGACATATCACCATTTAGGCACACCCCAAGAGCACACACATGCCGCTTCCACCATCGTCCGCTCGAAAGCCCACCTGGTGTCGGGTTTGTAATTGGACAGCATCAGGGCGAGTCACAATGCTCTCGGAGTTCACGGAAAACGGTGAACAGAGTTTTCTTGGAAAGACTGATTATTTGAGTCGGGGAAAGAGCGAAAGAGATAAAAACACACGACGGAAGTGCAGACAAACCGCTGTGAAGGCAATGCTAATACTAACGCTATCAAGAATACTTTCCCACAAAGAGAGATCGGGAGAGACAGAGAAAGAGAAAAACAGAGAGGGGAGAGAGAGAGTGAGGGAGAGACAGAGGGAGACAAAAACAAACACAAGTTGGCAAAACACGATTCACAGGCTGCGTGTCTTCGTCTCTCTCTCTCTCACCCTCTCTCTCTCTCTCTCTCTTTCTCTCTCTCCTCCAGTTCCAGCCCCGCATTAAGAGAGCAGAGCAGCTTTAAACACCCAGGTACATTTAGAGAGCAGCTTTAAACACACAGGTACATTTAGAGAGCAGCTTTAAACACGCAGGTACATTTAGAAGATTTAGTCAATTAGGCCGATTAAATAGTCTATCTGATTTAATAAAGCATGCCTGAATTATTTTGTCTTTTCATGAGAATTTAAAAACAGGTGGTATGTTGCTGAGCGCTGATATAGCTTAGGCATTTCATAATCCACTTTTTGTATTGAGCCGTCCGTGGTGCTAGGCTCTATCCCAATGATGCAAAACAAATCATCACAAATGTTGTCGCAAAGTACCACAAGTCACGACAGCTCGATTTTCAGGAATAACTGCATCTACAGACAAGTAACGGTGACTATGGAGACTATGGACTGTTAGGTATGGCCTTGGAAGTGTTGTTTCAGAATTTTATTATATATCCTATATAGCATATTGTTTACTCAAACTTCTCATTTATTTTCAGCCTTAATATGGAAATGATCCATTTCCATTTCTTGGCTCATTGTGATCTCGGCGTGTAAGCGTGCCATGTTGTTTCAGACACCCTTCCGCAAAATTGCAAATGAGGGCGTTTCATTTATTTGATTGGGTAATTAGAACCAGTCTTAGTAAACTGGTTGTTAATGTGTTGGTATGTATTGTTGGTACACTATTAAAGTTATTAAAGTATACAGTGATGAAACACTGTAGGCTTTAATAACTTTAATATTTATTCAACTTTACTATTTGTCTTTTCTAAAAATAATTTGTATATTTCACTGCATATGCAGAACAAACTTCCCTAATGGTCAGGATAAATGTATTTTTCTAAATTGATATTTTTTGAATGAAGCAAATCGTGTGTTCCATATGAATCTATACGCTGCATGACCTCAATATTATTTAAAGATTTTATTTATTTTCTCAGTCACTTAAATGAAATAAACAATTTGCAATTGAGATTCATACAGATAAGAACAATTCAAATAGTATCTTGGTTATTATAAAAATCATTAAAACTGAACTCCAGATCACAACAACCCTTTCGAAGCTTCTCAAAGATATTATGTTAATATTTTCATATTTAGTATTTATGAATGGGGCTTTCAGATTCACATCCAGCAGATGCTGTTTCCCCCAGACTAGTCAAGGCTCCTGCTTATGAAGGGCTGTGGATGCTTGTGCAAGACTGGTGCCTTCCTGTCGCCTTCCTGTCACCTTGAACCAGTCTGGCCATTCTCCTCTGACCTCGCTCATTAACAAGGCTGCTAAATGGCATATATTACAAGGCATTTTTGCCCACAGAACTGCCGCTCACTGGATTTTTTTTGTTTTTCGCACCATTCTCTGTAAACTCTAGAGATTGTTGTGTGTGAATCTCCCACAAGATCAGCAGTTTCTGAGATACTCACACCACTCCTTCTGGCACCAACAATCATTCCACGGACAAAGTCACTTCCCCCCATTCTGATTTTTGGTCTGAACAACAACTGAACCTCTTGACCATGTCTGCATGCTGTTATGCATTGAGTTGCTGTCACATGATTGGCTGATTAGATAATTGGCCATGTTACCGTGTTGTTCATATGATTTAATGTTAAATTGTATGAATGGTGGAAAATTCATCTAAAAAAATAACAATAATTCCTGCAACACGGAAATGTTGCTTCGTTACAAGGTTTCACCCCATTGCAGTACTTATATCCTTATAACAATATCTTGGCCATGACCATAAGCAGTGTTGCCCTCGGTAATATTCTGACACACTGCAGGTCAGCAAGGTGACTCACTAATATTACCCAAGGTGCTGTATATTGTAAGATACCATGCCTTATTTAAGACCCATGCCTGAGCTACATTTGGGGAATTTGGGTTGACAGGGAGGCAATTTATGCAGCTCCCATATTCTTAAATGTATGTGGGACTGTCAAGAATCATACATGTCCACATTTTGGCGCAAAGCTAAAAAAGCTTGGCTTATTTTTTTCCTGTGGGTCGTTGCATGTGTGTGCATTTCTGTAAGTCCTGGGATGGAGAGAGGAGTGGGCAGTTTGTGAGAACCCACTTCAGATGAGAGAACTCTCTTCAGGGTAGAGATCTCTCTTCAGGGTAGAGAACCCTCTTCAGGTGAGAGAACCCTCTTCAGGTGAGAGAACACTCTTCAGGTGAGAGAACTCTCTTCAGGGTAGAGAACCCTCTCCAGGTGAGAGAACACTCTTCAGGGTAGAGAACACTCTTCAAGGTAGAGAACTCTCTTCAGGGTAGAGAACACTCTCCAGGTGAGAGAATACTCTTCAGGTGTGTCCTTCAAAAGGGCTGATGGAGTTGGCAGTGCCTTGATCTTGATCAAAAAACGACAGGGTTTCCTGGAACGGGGCTGCACTTTACGGACATTGAATATAATTTGGCTGATGGCCACTGCACATTTCTCCACCATTAATAATGATAATCATAACTGCTGATCTATTGGGGGAGTGGACGTTTTCAGATCTAAATTGTTGCCAAAAACGTAACGTGCCCTACACCCTTGACAAAAATATTACTCTAGAATATTTTTCATTTTTATTTCATTTAAAAGCCACCAAATGAATGACATAGTTTATTTTATAATCTTACTTTATATAATTTATGTCAAGGCAAGAATACGTTTGTGTCTGTTTAAATATAACAGTTACATCTGCATTGGTCTAGACTGCTGATTGAGAATGAAGGTCTGTGTTCTGTTTGTGTTTGACATGCAACACAGGGGATCCCTGTAGGTGTGTAATGTACTGTACACACATTTTAAACCCTTTTGCTATTAAAGAAAAAAATAAAAATAAGATTTGGGGTGTGCTTTGCAAAAACTGCAAGACGTTGCATTGTCTTGCTTTAAAAAAACACTATAAAAGGTAGCTGGGACAGATTCAATGATGAACTGCTGGATTTGGAATAGATTTCATTCTTTAAGTAGACAAGACATCTCAGGACTCTTAAACGTGGCCGAAGCCTCAGGAGGGAGGCAGGGAATGAAGAGTGGGAGAGGAGACATGGTGGATGAGCTCACTGCAGACCTCTGTGACCAGTAACTGGACCGAGCAACCGGCATCTTATACTTAACATTACCAGCATCACTGTGATAGTGGTTCTGTGTGGCTCAGTAGGTAGAGCTTGGTTCTGTGTGGCTCAGTAGGTAGAACGTGGTTCTGTGTTTCACAGTAGGTAGAGCATGGTTCTGTGTGGCTCAGTAGGTAGAGCATGGTTCTGTGTGGCCCAGTAGGTAGAGCGTGGTTCTGTGTGTCTCAGTAGGTAGAGCGTGGTTCTGTGTGGCTCAATAGGTAGAGCTTGGTTCTGTGTGGCTCAGTAGGTAGAGCATGGTTCTGTGTGGTCCAGTAGGTAGAGCGTGGTTATGTGTGGCCCAGTAGGTAGAGCGTGGTTCTGTGTGGCCCAGTAGGTAGAGCGTGGTTCTGTGTGGCCCAGTAGGTAGAGCGTGGTTCTGTGTGGCTCAGTAGGTAGAGCGTGGTTCTGCGTGTCTCCGTAGGTAGAGCGTGGTTCTGTGTGGTTCAGTGGGTAGAGCGTGGTTCTGTGTGGCCCAGTAGGTAGAGCGTGGTTCTGTGTGGCTCAGTAGGTAGAGCGTGGTACTGTGTGGTTCAGTGGGTAGAGTGTGGTTCTGTGTGGCTCAGTAGGTAGAGTGTGGTTCTGTGTGGCTCAGTGGGTAGAGCGTGGTTCTCTGTGTCTCAGTAGGTAGAGCGTGGTTCTGTGTGTCTCAGTAGGTAGAGCATGGTTCTGTGTGGCCCGGTAGGTAGAGCGTGGTTCTGTGTGGCTCAGTAGGTAGAGCGTGGTTCTGTGTGTCTCCGTAGGTAGAGCGTGGTTCTGTGTGGTTCAGTGGGTAGAGTGTGGTTCTGTGTGGCTCAGTAGGTAGAGTGTGGTTCTGTGTGGCTCAGTGGGTAGAGTGTGGTTCTGTGTGGCTCAGTAGGTAGAGTGTGGTTCTGTGTGTCTCAGTAGGTAGAGCGTGGTTCTCTGTGTCTCAGTAGGTAGAGCGTGGTTCTGTGTGTCTCAGTAGGTAGAGCATGGTTCTGTGTGGCTCAGTAGGTAGACCATGGTTCTGTGTGTCTCAGTAGGTAGAGCCTGGCACTGACACGATTCCCATTGGGACTACATATACTGAAAACTGTATGCATTCATTACTGTAAGTCACTTTGGATAAAAGCATCTGCTAAAAGGCATATATTATGTTATGATCGTCCACATTTAGGGGAAACACTACAGTGCCAAATACAACAATTCTGTGAAACAAAGCAAACATGCAGTATATGATAATTATACAGCGCATTGCAAAAGTACTCGCGCCCTTTCACCCCTTCCCATTACGTTGCCCTTTTTAGGGATGAATATTCCTGATCTACACAATTACTCCACACTGCTTTTTTTTACATATATCAGACGCTCTTATCTAGAGAAAATTACAATAAGTGCATTTAAAACGGCAAGAATAATCACAGCTAGAGCAGAGAGATTAGTACTGCAGATTCCATCGTAAACCGCACACTTTTCTTTTCTTTATTTGTATTAATATATTCAGTGGTGGCGTGGTTATGGCGCTGAACTAGGCACACGTCTTTTTGTGAGCTCCTGGCGAAATTTGATTAAATTCCTGTACAATATCCTTTAAGAGTATGGAAACAAACACCAATTGTTGGTAGTAACTTTGCAGTGTATACAATCGTTATTATGTCGCGAAAAAAGGCAAAGAATAAGTCTAAATCTAATTCTTTCCCGGTCGAGGACGACGACGAGATGGAAGCTAACAGCCTAGCTAGCTCAACAGGCAGTGCTGCTATCGCTAGCCCTTCCCCCCAGCCAGAAGTGACGGTTCTTGAAATGGCTCACAACTTGGAGGTTATTCAAAAACTAGACTTGATGAGAAGTGACTTTGCCACAAAGTTTGATGGAGTCCTGAATGCAATTCAGGATGTTAAGAGGGATGTGCGAGACTTTTCCTGTCGCATGGATGAGGCAGAAGAGCGGATTAGCAACGTTGAAGACACAGTTAACTCAGAGAAAGGTAAGACTGAAACGCTAGTTAAACAAGTGGCTCTCCTTACAAACAAGCTTGACGAGCTTGAAAACCGCTCGCGGAGATCCAACCTTAGACTGGTTAACTTGCCGGAAAAAGTGGAAAAAGACAACCCAATCGCTTTTCTTGAGAAATGGCTACCTGAAGCATTGGGACCAGCAATCTTTCCTACACCACCTATCATCGAGAGTGCACACAGGCTCCCCGGTCGGGCACAATCCACCCGCACTCCTCAATCAAGAGTCCTCATTATGAAGTTCATGAACTTCCAAGACAAAGTCCGAGTGATGCGAGCAGCCAGGGCCAAAGGCTCTGCGGCAAACAAAAGGTCATGTTCTTCCCAGACCTGTCAGCGGAGCTGCACCGACAGAGGAGGCGTTTCGATGGGGTAAAGCAACAGCTGAGATCCCTGAACATTCGCCATGGAATTGTGTACCCAGCCAAGCTTCGTCTGACGATTGATGGACAAACACGTGAGTTTGAGTCCCCAACAGACGCTGAGAAGTTTGTCCAGGGCATACAACGCACCGCAGACGCTGACACACAGCGGAGATGATTTGGAACTCTTGAGAATATCGCTAATTAGCGCCATGCAAGAAGTGACACTGTTCGAGCCGTTGACTAATGGATGAACCTACAAATGTAAAGGGTATTGTTTGCATCATTAGCATATTTTATTGTTGTTTTCCTATTTTCTTTTCACTTAAACCGCTTTATTATAGCATTAGCTTGTCGTATGAAGGCTGATATTTTCTGTTAGATTATCAGAAAGAGGTGCGTCTCGTCATTCACTGTTGTTATTTTCTGGAAGTGGACAGATGACTGAGATCCCTGGAACAGACCTATACTGCAAAAGAGACTACCTTGAGTATTTCCTTAATTAATGCTTGTCCGTGAATTTAGTGCCAGGAGAGACACATATTTTGTTTTAGTGCTAGTGTATTACTACACGGATAGCTTGGCTTGGTTTGACTGCTCCCTTGCTTGCACTGGATCAGTTGGTGCACGTATTCACACCCCAAGGTTTATTTACAGTATAGTGCTGATCATATGCTGTACAATTAGTTTAAGATGACTTCAAATAAGAAACTAAAATTCACCTCTTGGAATGTGAGGGGGATGGTTAAATTGACTACGCTGAAACAGGTTATTACTAGGCTTAAACAGCTTGATTCATCTAGTATTGTCTTTATCCAAGAGACTCACTTACTTTGGGATGACTTTCTGAAGGTACGAAGGAGATGGCCGGGCCAGGTACTGACTTCATGTTTCTCTTCTCACTCTAGAGGGGTTATGATATTGGTTCACAGGTCTGTACCATTTCAAGTGAATAATACTATTTCTGATACAGCTGGCAGATATTTGGTGGTACAGGGCACTGTTTTGAGAGAAAACATCAATTTGGTTAATGTCTATGGCCCAAATGATGACAATCCCTCATTTTTTGAGAATCAATTTTTACTGATTGCCTCCCTTCCTGGTAAAGTAATAATAGCATTTCAACTGTACTCTTGACCCGGTGCTTGATCGCTCATCGAAGCTAGACACCTCTCATTCGCAAAGTAGAAAGAAAATACATCAGTTCATGAAAGACCTGAACCTTTGTGACCCCTGGAGGATTCACAACCCAGTTAAAAGGGAATTCTCATGTTATTCATCAACATTTAAAACCTATTCTCGTATAGATTATTTTTTAATTTCCTCTTCTCTGCTGCCCAATATAACTAACTGCATATATGATAGCATTGTTTTGTCAGATCATTCCCCCACCTCACTATTTTACAAGGATTCTCAATTACTTACAGGTTCCTATAGATGGCGCTTGCACCCTAAATGGTTACAGGACTCTGAGTTCATAAAATTTGTGGGTGAACATATAGATGTTTACTTGGCAATGAATACAGATCAGACTACTGCGGCCATTAGGTGGGAGGCTTTTAAAGCATATATTAGAGAGCAAATGATTAGTTTCACCAGTTCCAAATCTAATAAATTCAAACAGAAAATGAAGGAATTGGACTCAGAAATCAGAAATTTGGAGAGAGTGGCTAGCCTTGATAATTCTGTACAAATAAAACAAGAACTATTTTCCCTTAAAGGTGAGTATGAGGAGCTTTCCACACTAAAAGCTGAAGATAGTCTAATTAGGCTTAAGCAAACCTTTTATGACCAGGGTGAAAAACCCGGTAAATTACTTGCCTGGCAAATTAAGAAACTTAACTCCGAAAGAGCCATAAATGCAATAAGGAATGAACAGGGGGAAATAACTACAGATCCATTGGAAATTAACCGGGCTTTCATCTTGTTCTATGAGGCCCTCTATCAATCGGAATATCCAATGAATTCAGTAAACCAGAAACATTTTCTAGATGGACTAGATATTCCTTGTATACCCGAAGATACAAAACTTGAGCTTGATAAGGCACTGGATTTAGATATGTATACGGAATCCTTCAAAGAAGGTTACCTTCCCCCTTCATTACAAAGTGCCCTGATCACTCTTATTTTAAAGCCAGGTAAATCGGCAACAGAATGTGGTTCCTATAGACCGATCTCACTTTTGAATTCTGATGCAAAGATCATTGCTAAGGCCTTGGCTATGAGACTGGAGAAGGTCCTGCCAACCATTATACATACAGATCAAAATGGCTTTGTTAGAAATCGACAGGGATTCCACAATGTGAGAAGGGTACTCAATATAGTACATGTGTGTGAGGGGTCGCCCGATTCTGCAATTGTGGTACTTGATGCGGAGAAGGCGTTCGACAGAGTCGAATGGCCCCATCTATTAGAGGTCCTTAGGCGCTTTGGATTTGGTGACTACTTTTGTAGATGGGTTGAACTTTTATTGATTCATCTGCAGAAATATTTACTAATAATTTGATTTCACAGCCGTTTAAGCTCTCTCGCGGCTCGAGGCAAGGCTCACCAATTTCACCTTTACTATTTGTAATAGCCATGGAACCGTTGGCAATAGCAATAAGATCACATCCTGCAATTTGTGGTATCAGGACAGGGGACCTAGAGCATCATATTGCATTATACGCAGATGATACCATAGTGTTTCTTTCAAATCTTGGGAAATCAATACCATCCCTTTTAAAGTTGATCAGTCAATTTGGTAGCTTTTCTGGTTTTAAGGTGAACAAAGATAAATAATCTATTATGTTTCTAAATGAACAAGAGAGAAGAATTCCAACAATACCCCACCCATTTGTAAATGCTGTAGTAGGTTTTAACTATCTGGGTATTAGAATAACCCCGGTGATAATCACTCTTAATTCAACTAACTATGATCCCTTGTTAGCTAAAGTGTTGGAGGATGTCACAAGATGGACAACGTTGCCTCTTTCTATAATGGGAAGAATAAATATAATCAAGATGAACATATTACCTACATTTTTATATCTTTTCCAATCAATTCCTTTGGCTCCTCCAACTTCATTTTTCCCAAAAATTAGGAAGCTGTTTTCAAACTTTATTTGGAATAACAGAAAGCCGAGACTTAAACTATCTCTGCCTTACGATAGGGGAGGGTTACAACTACCAAATTTACAGTGGTATTACTGGGCTGCCCAGTTGAGGGCAGCATTGTTTTGGTTTTCTGGTTAGGTAACTCTGCCCTGGCTACGAATTGAATCGTTATCCTCAAAAGGTTTGGCGCTGGATAGCTTTTTATACTCAGCTCCCTTGAAGACATTAAGAAAAAACACAGTTAATCCTTTTGTGAGAAACACTGTTGTAGTCTGGCATGAAGTACATAGATTTTTCACCAATTTGGGGCAATGAACACTTCAGCCCAGCTAAGAATGACATGGGATTTAAAAACTGGTTAAGTAAGAGCATAGTTAGACTACTAGATCTCTACGAGGATAGCAATCTAATGTCATTTGATGAGCTGAAATTGAAGTATGACGTGCCACAGAAACACTTCTAAGTATTTACAACTTAGAAGTTTTATTAGGGCACGCTTAAAGAATTCAGTGCAACAACCTCCAATGTCCACTTGAGATATTTTCCACACAAGATTGTTTTAGCAAAGGACGGTGTCACACGCCGCGTGACAAACCCTGAATGGGAACAGAACAGCCAGGAGACACGGAGTGGAGTTTGTCGGTCTACGGACCGGATTTTATTTATTTGTTTTTCTGTCTCTCCCCCCAGACATGGGAGAGAGACAGTGGGAGTAGCAGGTTAACATATAACAAAGACTAACACAAACACAGACACAAAATCTTCACCCTACTCGCCACGAAGCTTTCGGGTAAAAACAACAAACAAAAATAACAAGTTAAAATAACCAAACTTACGGGACACCGTGCCTCTTCCTCCAGAGTTCCCCTGGAAGCTCCTCAGGCACACACATATCCAGTGACCTTTCAAGTGCTTCCCACCCATTCATACTGAGACACTCGAACTTTTCCAGTTCGAGTTCTCTTACTCATTCATCCAAAGACACTCGCCACTCCCAGGATGTGAGAGTTCTGGCAATCAGCCCCAAGACACATTAAACATCCAACATCAAACATCCAACATCAAACATTCAACATCAAACATTCAACATCAAACATTCAACATCAAACATACAACATCAAACATTCAACAAACATTCAACATCAAACATTCAACATCAAACATTCAACATCAAACATTCAACATCAAACATTCAACATCAATCGTGCACGCGCACTCACACACACATCAAGACAAGACTGACTGATTCCCCGCTCGCCCCACCTGCTCTTAAATAGGCTTAGTTTCTGCCTGGCTCAGGTGGGACTCGTGAGGCAATCACCCAATCACAATCACAACTCACATTCTCACCCAGACACCCAATCAGCCAATTGACTTCTATATCAATTGACTGATTGACACCAATTAAATAATAATTAAACCAATTAAGGCCTTTGGAGCTCCCTTCCGGGCGACAGTTCACTCTCACACCCTGGGAGAGTGCCAAACCTGCCCCCGGAAAGTCTCACTGCTCCAAAGGCCTCTACCACATGGAACAAGACAGGCAACCATGCCACTCCCATGTGGCCGAGACCGACGTCCTCCACAGACGGGTTACTCAATTATATAATTTAATGGTGGAAAACCATAAAGACAACTCTGAAAGTAAGAGACAAGAGTGGATACAAGACTTACAAGAGGACATTTTAGAGGATGAATGGGGGTTAATATGTTCAAAGGCACAAACTCAAACCATCCTCTTTTGAATCGCTTGCTATGCTTTCTGGACAGTCAAAAGATCTAGTTACCTCAGTGCAATCATTCCTCTTAATAACTGTTTATAGACCACCTGGACCGTATACTGTTTTTCTCTCCGAGTTTGCAGAGTTTTTATCAAGCTTGGCAACTATGGCGGATAAAGTTGTGATTGTTGGAGATTTCAACATACATATTGATAATGACAGTGACCCTTTAGGACTGGCTTTTGCAGCTATTATTGACTCTGTCGGTTTTATTCAAAATATATCTGAACCAACCCACCGCCACAATCATACCTTAGATTTAGTCTTATCCTATGGTATCGATGTCGAGAATATCATTGTGTCTCCCCATAATCCTGTACTATCGGATCACTTTTTGATTTCTTTTGAAATTCAGGTAAATATTCCTATTAAATCGGAACCTAAATACTATTCCAGCCGCTCTATAAATTAATTGACGGCTTCAAAATTCATAAACTTACTTCCCGAATCCTTAGTATCAAGTCAGGACCCAAATAGCCTTTTGTCAATTGATCATCAAACAGATGCGCTAAATCACATTTTACGGAATACACTTGATGCGGTCGCACCCCTCAAGAGGAAAAAATGCAGTGAGAAGAAACTTGCACCCTGGTTTACTGACCATACCCGTGCCCTTAAACAAGTTTCCAGAAAATTAGAACGCAGATGGCGCTCTACCAATTTAGAGGTTTTTCGCTCTGCTTGGAAGGACAGCCTCATAGAATACAAGCACGCCCTTATTACAGCTAGGTCATCGTACTTCTCAAAATTAATTGACCAGAATAAAAACAACCCAAGATTTCTATTTAACACGGTAGCTAAACTGACAAAAAAAGAGTCTTCAGTTTCCATCAGTTATCCTTCTAACTATAATTCAAATGACTTTATGAACTCGTTTACTGATAAGATTGAGACAATCAGAGAACAAATTATGAAAATGACTCCAATATCTAGCACTCCAACTGCCGAGATAGCACAGGGCTATCAGGAGCAGGGTTGCGTAGAGACCCTTGAGTTTTTCACTCCCTTGGATCTGGACAAATTCAGTAAACTGGTTATGTCCTCCAAATCATCTACATGTCTGTTAGACCCCATACCAACAAAGCTTATTAAAGAGCTTTTGCCTGTGCTAGGCCAGCCCATGTTAGATATCATAAATACATCCCTATTATTGGGTTGCGTACCTAGGTCTTTAAAAGTAGCAGTAATCAAGCCTCTTCTAAAGAAACCAAATCTTGATCCTGTTAATCTGAAGAACTATAGGCCCATTTCAAATCTGCCCTTTTTGTCCAAAATTTTAGAGAAATCTGTAGCTCAACAATTAACTGCTTTCCTAAAAACGAATAATCTGTATGAAACACTACAATCAGGTTTTAGACCATACCATAGCACTGAGACAGCACTTATTAAAGTTGTAAATGACTTACTGTTAGCATTGGACACTGGTTGTGTTTCTATTCTAGTGCTCCTTGACATAAGTGCTGCTTTTGACACTATTGACCATCAGATTCTCCTTCATAGGCTAGAAAACCTGGTTGGTTTGCGTGGACGGGCACTCTCATGGTTTAAATCATACTTATTAGACCGGTTTCAATTTGTGGAATTAGATCAAGAGTTATCTGACTACTCTCAGGTTAAATATGGTATTCCACAAGGCTCAGTGCTGGGACCATTACTATTCTCATTATACTTGCTACCACTCGGTAATGTTATTCGTAAACATGGTGTAAATTTCCATTGCTATGCAGATGATACACAGCTGTACATATCAATGAAACCAGGTGAAACACTTAAACTCACTCAATTAGAGGCTTGTATCTCTGATATAAAGAACTGGATGACAGTAAATTTCTTGCTTTTAAATTCAGATAAAACAGAGATGATGGTTTTGGGCCCCAAAAAATTAAGGAACAAGTTGGATCTGCAGTTAAATGCAGGTGATTGCATAGTTGCATCAAGTCTTATGGTTAAGAACCTTGGTTTTATTATTGATCAGGACCTTACATTTGACACTCATATTAAAAACACTTCCAGAGTAGCTTTCTTTCACCTAAGAAACATAGCTAAAATTCGGCACTTTCTGTCATTAGAGGATGCTAAAACCTTGATGCATGCTTTTGTTGCATCGAGGCTAGACTATTGTAATGCCTTATTATCCGGCTCCTCTAGTAGCTCTCTAAAGAGTCTTCAACTAGTACAGAATACAGCGGCACGTATTTTGACTAGATCCAAAAAGTATGAGCACATTACTCCAGTGTTAGCATCACTACATTGGCTTCCTATTAAATATCGGGCTGATTATAAAGTACTGTTGCTAACTTTTAAAGCGGTAAACGGACTTGCACCTTTATATCTGACCGAAATGATTGCCCCCTATAAGCCGACACGACTGCTTCGTTCACAAGAAGCCGGCCATCTATTACTCCCTAGAATTTTGAAAAGCACAGCTGGTGGTAGAGCCTTCTCTTTTAGAGCTCCTCTGTTGTGGAACGGTTTACCAAGGCATGTTAGGGATTCGGACACAGTTAAAATTTTTAAGTGTAGATTAAAAACATATCTTTTCAGCCTAGCCTACTGCCAAACATAGTCTAGGTGGAGAGATGGAGAAGGCCGTGCCTTAGTGTCTTATGGAGTGAGAAACTTTCCATACTGTCACCTCCTCAATGTGTTACCACCACTGTTATGCTGGTTATCCTTGATCAGGTGTGGATTGTTTGGAACTCTCTCATGGCTGCGTGTTTTCTCTGTCCCTCTCCTAATAGGTATGCTGCCATAGCTTACACCTGTTGGGGCTATCTGTATATTTCCTATGCTTGTGCTCCCCTGCTCTTACATAATGCTACTGGCTATAGCACTGCTTTTTTTCTGACTGCATGTTCTCTTCTCTGCCTCGGCCTCTGACTCGGGGGCACCTGCCCCGAGCCCTAGATCCTGCGAGAAGTGTGAGCTGCCCCCATCAACCCTCACCCCCGCCCAACCCCAGTTCCTGGATCTGGACCCTCTCCGCGTGGTTTAGCCCCCCCCCCCCCCCGCTGACTACCTAACTCAGGAGGGGCAAAGTCTTTCAGCCCTGAGCCACCTTGGACTGACCATGACATGGTCTTTTTTGGACATACCCTGTGCCGGCCAGAAGAGGATGGGCTCCCCCCCTTTTTAGTCTGGTTCCTCCCAAGGTTTCTCCTTGCCACTGTTGCCATTAGGCTTGTTTTTGGGGGGGTCTAGGCCTGGGTTCATCCTCTGTTAAGCGTTTTGTGACAATTCTATTGTGAAAAGCGCTATACAAATAAACTTGATTTGATTTGATTTGATTTGAATACTCGACTGGGATTAATACAGTATAATTGGATAATGAGAACGTATATCACCCCGGTGAAGTTAAATACATTTGATCCCAATATTCCTGACCAATGCTATAAATGCAATAGTCACCAAGGTACGTTATATCACTGCTTGTGGGAATGTGGGGAGATTCAAAAGTTCTGGAGTTCTGTGATACGTTATATCTCTCAAATTACCTCTTCTCCTTTGCCTCTAAGTCCTAAATTGTGTATATTAAGTGTTTACCCAGACAATTGTTCTCTATCTACTAGAGAAAGAAAAATGGCTGACCTATGTCTACTACAAGCCAGGCGCTCGATTGCCCTGTGTTGGAAAAATGTTAGTTGCCCCTCTCTTGGCTATTGGCTGAAAAACTTAACAACGAGTTTGGCTCTTGAGAAACTTACATATATAGTTAGGAAGAAAACTTCTGAGTTTTACAATATCTGGGAGATGTTTTGGGAATTTGTTAAAAATGGTGACATTGAAGAGGCATTGGAAGTGTAAAGCTGTGATGGGAATGACTACTCTATTGTGAGAAATGTGTGTTATATGCTGTTATATGTCTGTGATTGTATTTATTTTTATTCAATTTTAATTCATTTATTTATTTACCTAATTTAATCTTTTCATAGTACATATTAACACCGATTTAATTATTAAGTGAATTTTTTTTATTTTTTTTTCTGCCATAGGTTTAATTTGGGGGAGGGTTCAGTTTAATTTGGGGGAGGTTATAATTAAGTATGTTAATTGTAAATTGTGTGCTGTTAAATTTGTAAAATCAATAAATATATGTTTAAAAAATATATATATATATATTCAGTGGTAGTGGAGTCTGAAAAGGTAGGTTTTGAGTCTCTTGCAGAAGATGTTAAGTGATTCTGCGGTCTTGACCGAGTACGGAAGATCGTTCCACAGCACAGAGAAGAGGCGAGACCGTGAGGACCGGCTGCCAGGCGCCCGGAGGGATGGGACAGTCAGTTTGCCAGAGGAGGCGGAGCAGAGGGGTCTGGCTGGGGTGTAGGGTGTGATGAGTGTCTGCAGGTAGGAGGGCGGCTATAGGGAGCCAGTGCAGTGAGGCGAGTAGTGGAGTAACGTGTGACTTTGGGTTGGTGGAAAATCAATTCTGGACTAGTTTCTGTGGCTTGATGGCAGAGGCCGGTATATTCAGGCTTGTGATTGAGGTGCAGATAGAACCTTATAACACCAAATTCAAAGGGCCTTTGAATAACGAATTTTTGTCAAAAATGTCAGATAGAACCATATAATTCTGAGGTCTGAAGTCACTGAATATTCCTTTTGAGTACAGTCAATCAGTTACAAGTGAATCATTCAAAAGTGTTCGGTGTATCGACACCACCCGGAAACCAGCGGCGAAAGAAAGCTCAATGTCTGAGATGGGAAAATATTTCCATGAGTCAACAATATCCCATTCACTGTATATTCCCAAGGCACAATATATTTAGGACAGTGTGGGATTCAAATGCTCTACAGCAGGGGTGGCCAACCCGTGGCTCCCGAGCCGCATGCGGCTCTTTGCCTGGTTTCATGCGGCTCTTACGTTCATATCGAAGTTTGTGTTTTTGTTTTTTTTTAATGTGCGTGTTCGCTTCGCTTGAGTTCAATACGGTATTTTCGTCAAACGCGCACCGCTCGCAAAATTTCAGAAGACGAAAAAAAACACAGTTAGGGCAGCGGTCCCCAACCTTTTTTGCACCACGGACTGGTTTCATGCACCGGGTTTAAAATTAGGAGGGGCGCAATTTTTTTTATTCCTCTTACTTCCCCCGGTCCGCGAAATAAATGAACTGGTGTCCGGTTTTATTTCGCGTAGTAGCCCCCCCTCGCCCGGTGATGTGGCTCTTTGCGGTAACACAGTAAAAAATGTGGCTCATAGTCTCTGACTGGTTGGCCACCCCTGCTCTACAGTGTCATCGATATGTAGTTTTGTTATCTTAACATTTAGCGTATTGAACACACTCTTGAAAAAGTTTTTTTTTTACTTTGACTTCACGCACCTGTTGCACGTCACCACTGTTTTAGTTTAAATATGTGACTTCTCTCATGCGATGATGGCCACACCTTTTCACTGCCTCAGCCCCACTCTATAATCCTCAAAAATCCTTCTTTCCAGGTAGGCGTCCAGGACTATTTTGCAAATAATAGCCGCCAAAATCAAGATAAGTAAACATAAGTAGACATTTAGTTAAGATGTTTCTCAAGGGTGTCATTAAACTTCATGGTTACAGCATTATGTGTGTGTGACCAAACAAACAATCAGGTGACTGAAATCTACAGGCTTTAAAATATGAACTCAAAGCTGCACTTTAGCTCACAGGATTGGATGCCTAGAATGTCATGCTATTGATACGTTTATATTTTTGTCTCGAGGTGTTTTAGTAAATGTACCCAGGACTCCCTGGAAAACAGTGTTATTACTGAGTGGACTATCCTGGTGAAATAAAGTTGAACTGATACCAGTAAACAAAGTGAAAGGAACGCACACAGTGGTCTTGGGTTCTTTGGGTGGGAAGCGATACACACTCTGCGTTGTCCCTTAATGGCAGTCACAGAACCTGCACTGTGAAACAGTGAAGAACGAAACTAACCCTGCTTGCACTGGAGAATGCTCTCTGCTCAGGAAACACAAGACTGACAGTTTGTGCAAATGCAACTCCAGCCCAAAATCAAGAAGGGAAGGATTGTGAACAACAGTCCCCTGCATTTCAGAGAAGGAGAAAAACACATTAACAGGACGTCAGAGTGAGTGATGAGCTACCCTCCCCCTAGTGGAACATTGCAGAATGACACCTCCCCCCCGAAGACAGGATGTCAAACGCCAGCGTGGAATATCAAATGCCAATTAAACGGGAGACAATTGAGAGGACTGACATTTAACTCACCCACAGTCCGGCATGAAAGACACGGGGATAAAAGAAGAAAACAGCCTGCTTTGAATCGTGAGGTTCCCACTATGCTGCCGAGGCAATAGAGATGAAATGTGTCTTTGAGCTGACAGCTAACATTTACGTCTGCCTTCAGGTCACAGAAAGTTGCAGTTCTAGTGAAGCACAAGTTCCGCAGGAAAAAAAGAAAAGAAAAAAAAGAATCCTGTGGGTATAACAGGGCAAGGACCATTCGAGTGGCAAGAACATCGAGAAGAGGTTTGATATTGAACTTAATCCACTGAATACCTGCACTGCCATGCAGAAAAATGTGGATTTGGACATGAAGTGGATATGGATGTCAGCCAAGTATAATGGTTTTCCTAAGGCACTGTGCAAAACCTAACAAGAGTGCAATTCCAAAATATATTCTAATTCTAGGATGGATATTCATTTTTTTCTATGAACACATAAAGAAAACAAATAAACAAACAGCATTTTTCGATCTTGATCTGAAGGAACAACGTCAGAAAAATTTAAATAAAAAAACTGGCTGTTGAGAGTTGATAAGGAAAATACAATTTTCATTTGGATTTAATTGAACACAGATCAGTCGACAACATCTGACACTGACTAATAATGATCACATTCATTAAAGGAAAGGCTGCTATGAACTTTAATATCAAAATAAGAACAGCAAAATACAATGGAATATGGTTTCCACTAAGCTTTTTCACAATAAACTATTAATTCTAGCTAGTAGGCCAAGCTATTATTTATTTCAGAATCACCCAGCTCTCATTACACAAACAATAGTGCTTTTAAATATATCAAATGTACCGTCAAAGAATCTGTTGACATTTGTTTGACTAGAATGTTAATAACAAAACAATTATAATACAAACAATTCCCATGCTTTTGAAATGTTAATATTTTCATTCATCAATAATCATTAATCAAATAATAGTATATCTCATCTCATTGTCTAAGCCGCTTATTCCTGGTCAGGGTCGCGGGGGGGCTGGAGCCTATCCCAACATGCATAGGGGCGAGAGGCAGGAATAAACCCTGGACAGGTCGCCAATCCATCGCAGGGCACACACACACCATTCACTCACACACTCATACCTACGGGCAATTTAGACTCTCCAATTAGGCTACCGTGCATGTTTTTGGACTGTGGGAGGAAACCGGAGTACCCGGAGGAAACCCACGCGGACACGGGGATAGTATAACATAACAATACATTCCTTGACTAAAACGTCAATAAAAAAATTATTATAATTCCCATTCTTTTTAAATGTTGGTTATAGTTTGTTTACATTCATTGAAGAGAATGATTTCCACCAACTCCCCATTGTGAGACCCTGGGGTAATGATTGTTCGTAGCCGGGCTAGTGGACTTGTTTCTGTTCTGGACCAAGGTTGAACCCTTGGATAGTGGCTCAGTGTTGGACAGTGCAACAAGCATAGTGATGCTCGAGCTTACAGTTCAGCTTAATCCGATGCTTCATTTCTATGCCAATCATGACTGAGAAACTCTGCCTCGTGGAGGGCCAATCACGGCTGAGAATGCTGCCTGGTGGAGGTAAGTTGATGAGAACGTGTCAGAGTGTCAGAAAGGCCATTCTGCTGAGTTCAGGATATTCTGCTCGCAGCTTTAAGCAGAAAGGTTCCTGAGCCTGAAACGTTTGAGTGTCGTTTGAAAACTCGGTCAGCTGATCCTCATGCGTTGCCGCCAGTGACTCGCTTGTCTGACAAAGAAAGGGGGTTAGGGTTAAGGTAAGAAAAGGGGTCTCAAAATCCTTAAACATGTCACTCAGTGGGGCCTCCCAGGTGGTCTAGCGGTTACAACGTTCGACACTGGCCACTGTGACCGGGGTTCCATTCCACCGAGTCGGCCCTGGCCGGGAGTGCCACTAGGGGGCGGCAATTGGCTGTCCACCCCAGGGAGGGGGGAAGGAAGCTGATATGAGATCGCTGCGTATAGGAGTGGCTCTGTGTGTTACAGTCGACGGCTTGGCGAGTGCCGGCTTATACAGTTATATCGCATTTGTCACTGCCGGTCTCAGGGCTATGGGCAGTGAGCTCACAATAGGAGGGGGAGGGATTGATATGAAAAAAGAGGGTGTAATTGGCTACTAAATTGGGAGAAAATTTGGATAAAATCAGAAACAAATTCTTTAAAAAAACACGTCACTCTGTGATCTCGAATGTTGATGGACGACTTCTGGCCGGGCGTTTAGATGTCGACCTGCTCGTTATCACCACCCTAGCGGCTCCAGGAGCCCTGGAAACATCACAGCTCTGCTCTGCGAACACAAGGACTCCACACTCTCAGCAGAACTGTTGTCTGCCACCCTAAAGATACCTGACATGCTGCCGTGCACTGATGTGTTCAGTTGATTCAGAGATGAGAAGGTGAATATGGCCGAGTGTGCCTGTTTTGTGATCCAGTCCGAGTCCCTGCATTTCTCAGCACTTTTTCTCTGACAGGAAGGCAGCAGATTTGTGCCTCAGCTCATGTTTGCTGGAGACAGCCACAGCCCCTCTGGATGCAGGATCAGCTGCCTGTTCTCTGCTCCCGCTCCCTCACAAAGGTTCGAGAGCAGAAAGGATTTCAGAGCAGGGCTTCCGACGTGAATAACCACCTTTCAGAAGCTGTGTTCAGAACATCACAGCAGCTCTCCCGATGCCTTTGATTCTGATGCAGGCACGTCGCGCAGTGAGTGAAACGATCGAGACACAGTTTGAGGGGCCACTTCTTTCACTTGCTCTCCTAGACAACGCCATACAGCCAGTCCATAATACGCCCGGGCCCCCATCAGTGCGAATCCGTGGCCAGTGGTGTACCAAACCAGGGCGCTCAACGCCTCTGTGGACCTGGTGTGTTTGGCAGCTTAACCCTCTGAGGTCCGTGCTAAGCTTTTAGATGGTTTTTGATTTTGGCATGGTCTGATATTTATCTCAATTTCATCAATTTAACACACACTTACTCCAAAGTGTTTGATATTTTTATTTGAAGGACAATCACAGCTACATTTGTATGCCATCAAAAGTTTGGTCAGTATCATATGCAGCTTGTAAATAGATCTACAAAAACACAAGTTAAAAATAGTTATTTTTTCTGCTGTTACAAAAGTTGTGAAAGCACACACTAAACTATAGTGACGAATTGTTTTGCCAATGTGCGTTTGTTCATCAAGGTCTTGGTTATGTAAGGGTGTGAAAACAGTTTAGTACATCTGAGATCTAAATAGCTAAAAACCTGTTTTTATCAGAACTGGTCACATTTATTTCAGGCTGTGGGAGGGCTAAATGCTAAATACCTGAATATTCATTATTCATTGTCCACACCTCTAAGATCTGTCAGATGGGCCATCTCTTTCCCTCATTGTGTGCCTATTGCAATTTGTTACGTTGCAACACGCGGAATATGTTTGGCGTCACAAGACGCGGAATTCATATATTTTCACGAGTATTTGAAAACAAGCGAAATAAATAACATTTTAGGCTGTTTGAAAAGTATTCTTCCATAGATCTTGTGTGCATATTGCAATTTGTTACGTTGCAACACGCGGAATATGTTTGGCGTCACAAGACGCGGAATTCATATATTTTCACGAGTATTTGAAAACAAGCAAAATAAATAACATTTTAGGCTGTTTGAAAAGTATTCTTCCATAGATCTTGTGTGCATATTGCAATTTGTTACGTTGCAACACGCGGAATATGTTTGGCGTCACAAGACGCGGAATTCATATATTTTCACGAGTATTTGAAAACAAGCGAAATAAATAACATTTTAGGCTGTTTGAAAAGTATTCTTCCATAGATCTTGTGTGCATATTGCAATTTGTTACGTTGCAACACGCGGCATATGTAGTCACAAGACGCGGAATTCATATATTGAATATATATACGAGTATTTGATAACATGGCAAATCAAATATAGTTACTTACTCTTGGTCAGTTATTGTCTTCGTCGCTTTCCATCAATGCTCTCCAACACTGCAGCGCAGACAATCTTTCCATCTTGAATAAAATTGTATGTCTGTATAAAATCTTGCTTCAAATTGTCACAGTTTGTGTTGTTTACGCCGGCGTTTTCACACATGGCCCCACGCCCCTCCCCACACACCTCTCCGAAATTAGCACCTAGTTACCATGTCAATAGAAGGGGGACGTTACTACCAGGTAAAAAAGAGAGTAAAAGGCAAGGTTTACTTTTGGTCTAATTAACCTAATTTAAAAAATCCCATTTGATTTGCCAGTGCTCAAATCGGAAAGTCGCGATTCTAAGGTTTCTGTCAATGTTTTTGTCGCGTGTGTATGATGAAATATCGCGACGTTAGAAATAGTAATATACTTTTATTGCTGCTTGGATCGGCGGCGATCCAGTCGACCTCAGGGGGTTAAGAGCTCACAGCATTTCTTCTTTTCTGGGGGAAATCTTTGATGGCTTGCTAGCAGATACCCTTGCATACTGCACTCTTTCAGATGTAATATTGTCCTCACCAAAGATACAATAGATACATTTTTTGGGGAAAATTTGTTTTCCTATTTTTCTCCCAATTTGGTAGCCAATTACACCCTCTATTTATTTAGATTTTTCCTCCCCACATGAGTCTGCCGCTTGTCTCTACGAGGCAAGATAATTCCATGTCCCTGACAGGCAGCGCACACCATATCGGACAAGCCAAGATACAGTGCGTTAGACCACTACACTATCCGCCGCCCCTCACCAAACATCCATGTGATGAAATCTTTTAATTTCAGATTTGTCATAGTACAGGCTTTCATGTTGTATGCCATGCTGGCATTCTTACAGAGAGGCTGAGTGTTGATTGGCCAGACCCCCCTGTTCACCCCTCCCCCATCCCTGCAGTCAGGTTCAGTGTAGATCTTTTTCTAGAATGATCCAGATTATAACGTCAGGTAAAACTATTTATTGGTTCTGACCATTTCTACTTAATCCCACAGGTGTGGTCTTCAGACCCACTCACACCATTATAACAGACCCACTCCCACTCCCACTCATACCATTATAACAGACCCACTCACACTCACACTCACATCATTATAACAGACCCACTCACACTCACACCATTATAACAGACCCACTCCCACTCCCACTCCCACTCACACCATTATAGCAGACCCACTCACACTTACACTCATGGCTTTATAACAGACCCACTCACACTCACACCATTATAACAGACCCACTCACACTCACAACATTATAACAGACCGACTCCCACTCCCACAACCACTCACACCATTATAACAGACCCACTCCCACTCCTACTCACAACATTATAACAGACCCACTCACACTCACACTCACACCTTTATAACAGACCCACTCCCACTCACACCTTTATAACAGACCCACTCCCACTCCCACCATTATAACAGACCCACTCCCACTCACACCATTATAACAGACCCACCCCCACTCCCACTCACACCATTATAACAGACCCACTCAAACTCACACTCACACCATTATAACAGACCCACTCCCACTCACACCATTATAACAGACCCACTCACACTCACACCATTATAACAGTCACAGTTATAGTCACAGTTACAGTAACAGTCACAGTTATAATGCAAAGACTTACAGGACTGTATGTGTGGAATATAATGGAACACATACAACAACTTGACGGTATGAGCTCACTGCAAGCCCCGGGGTAGTGCCTGGTTGCTTTAGTAATTTTAAAAATAAATGTAAAAAATAAATAAAATCTCTGTCATCACTATCCTTAGACAACCTCTCAGCAAGTTTGAATTAGTGTCCAAACTTTACCAATTAACTTGTTTTTATTCAATCCCCATTTCACTTTTACTACTAACACTCAATTATGCATTTTTTAATCTGGAAAGCACATTTACAAAACCCAAGATTATTCCAAAGATGAATGCGTACCCCAGAAAGGTGAATTAAAACATTTTGCCACAATATCAGAAGTGATCTACTTTTGTTCAGTGCGGCCTGCTAACTTTTTCCCTCAGGGCACAGAGCCAAATTTGAGCCCAAACGGAATGCCTCACAACCAACTTAAAATACAACAGATGTAGGCACAGCTGCTACAGTGAATTAATAAGGATCTAATAAAGGAACATCAGTTATCACAACCAGTTTCCTCTTTACTCGTGGTAATTTGCTCAAACTAAATAATTTATGAGTTTGTCTTTATTTTTTATTTTGCAGGAAATTGGTTTATGTGTTCGTGTCTAACATGATTTACCCTTGAGAGAACTGTGCGATGTTGCCATTATTCAAAAAGCACTCAATCACATCCTCGGGAGGGCAAAACAGCCGAACGCACTACATGTGTCGCGATCGCGTGTGTCTCTGAAACCCAAAGCAAAGACATGCCACGCTCTGTCTCTGTCTCTGAAACCTGACCTGGAAGGGGACCAGAACACCAGGTTTACACCCACACATTTCAAACGTTTTTCAAGGTATTCTTCACAGTAGGAGATCTGTTTGTGGTGTGCTCCAGACGAGCAAATTCGTAAATTCAGCAACAAGTCAAGCATTTAGAGTCCATAAATTCAGACATGCGTAAAATAACAACATAACTTGTTTAAAAGCGTGTCAGGGTAGAATATCGTTTTTGCGAGTGACACGGAAAGTGGATATTTTCGGAATGTTTCCGTGACCGCGGGAGGGAGAGGAATCATTCAGCAGTGCGCGCGGTCTCCCTCCACGAACGCACAAGATAAATCGACTACGCTTAATACACATTTGCATGCTTATTGCGCCTCTGATGCCATGACCGTTTATTAGGCTGGAGAGTGTACACCTGTAGGCGATCCGTGCACGGGGCGGGGGGGGGGCATGACAGGTTTTACTCATTTAACATTTTAAACCACAGTACAGCGGCACCATCATTCTGTGGAAATGTCTTTCCTGCCACGGTGAATCTCTTCTCCCCGTAAAGCTGACAGCACTGCTGTTTTCCATATAAATATTTACCATTCTTACTCTACTTGGCAGAATGTTTGATTCAGCATATTATTTTAGAAAGACTGTATTTGCCCAGTTTATTTTTATAATTGTTCCTGTTCTACCCTGTTCTCTTATTTATGTTTATAATTGTGACACATACATGTGACTGCCAAAATAAAGGAAACATCATTAGCCACCAGAACAGCTTCAATGCACCTTGGCACAGATTCTACAAGTGTGTGGAACTCTACTGAAGGGGATGCAAAATGATTCTTCCACGAGAAATTCATTTGGGGTTTTTTCATGGAAAACACTGTCACAGGCACCGCTTCAGAATCTCCCATAAGTGTTCAACTGGGTTGAGATCTGGTGACTGAGACGGCCATGTCATATGATTTGCATCATTTTCATGCTCATCAAACCATTCAGTGACCACTCGTGCCCTGTGGATGGGGGCATTGTCATCCTGGAAGAGACCACTCCCATCAGGATATGCTTCACCACAGGATGAAGGTGATCACTCAGAATGGCTTTGTATTTATTGGTGTTTACCTTGCCCTCTAAGGGGTTGAGTGGACCTAAACCATGCCAGGAAAATGCACCCCACACCATAACAGAGCCACCAGAACCCTTCATTTACTCAAGTGTTTCCTTTATTTTGGCAGCTACTTGCATATGACAGTGATGACGACTTTAAAATGGCCGACAGTGTTTTTTTATTTATTTAAGACCCTGAAATTCACAGACTTTTAATGTGGAAAACTACCCATCAAATTACAACATCTAAAATTTGGGTTTTGCTTTTACTCGTGAAAAATATGACACAAGAATGAACATATTGGCTTATTTTCAGGATCTGAAGACGTGCATGTTCTATGCGATATGCGAGAATACCGTAAATAGGGATTCATGAACAAACTCATTAAGGATTTTGTTTTAAATCGCAGACATAAAGAGTTCTAAAATAATCTAATAAGATTTTGGACAAATCAGCCCACTTTATTTCTGTAACAGATGAACATACAGTTGCTTCCAGATTTATCCATGTTTTTAACACCAGCTGAGCTCAAATCAAAGGAACTAATTCCTTTAAGAGTACTGTACCATGTGCAGCTACTGAAATCTTGTTAGATATTATTATTATATATTTTTCCTCGTGATTGATTGTTCTGGAACAGCAGTTAATAGCCGTTTAGGCGTCTCGTTTGTTATGTGACACGCCATTGTTATATTCATACTTTAAATATAGACTAATGAAACAGTGAACTAATGTGACTGAGCCCAACAAAGGCACCTCTTCAATCAAAGATATTGCATTCTTGAATGAAAAGCAAATGAAACCCATTACCACTGGTTTGACATTATACTACCGTTCCAGTTTGCCAATTTTGAATCTGCACATGGATATTTACACATAATTTCTGAAATACGCTTTACAGGCATTTCAGCCATGTGCATGACGTGACATTTAAGATTCCTGCTCAACGTGAGAATTAATTCTGGTATCGATCCACTCACGTTTGCAGAGCCATAGTGGATTGTGTGGGCGAAGCTGCAGATGAACACGAGCTCATCAGTATTGCTGAGATGCGATCCGTGGGTTTAAAGATGCAGAAAGGCAGCATTCACCCACAGCAGAAGCAGAAGTCAAAACAGTTCTCTTCTCCAAAAAAACATGCTCTGACTTTCAAAAAAGGGAATATGGATTATGTACAAATAACTCCCCTGTGCTTCGTGATCTTCCACTCGATTAAGGGACAGAGGGAGGAACGACAAACCAATACGACCTCTTTAGCAGCACAGTTTGAGCTCTGAGGAAGAGAGGGGACGATTTCTGGGGCGCAAACCTCATTATATTTCATCCCAGTCTTGACAAGCTATATTCCCCAAGTTGGACTTTTTTCTCACTCCCTTGCTTAGGGCAAATACGCATAAAGAGGGATAAATCTTTGGTGGTTTCCCACCCTTGCTGTGAATCACAGTGGTGAGTGCTGTCAAAGGCACCGTGGGATTGGCTCCAAGGGAAACCAGGAAATAAAATGAAAGTGCGAGGCAGCCAATGAGAGGGAGGCTCATGGAAGTTTACTGGAAATACAAGAAAGAAAGTGAAGCAGGCCAATGCAATCTGAACTGTAGACTCAGGAATATTCTTTATTTACCATGTTACACATGGTAATTGGAATTTGTCTTTTCGCATATCTCTCCTAGATACACACACACACACAGACCACTCTACATATATATTCCATCAGAGAGGTCTGATCACAGGGTCAGCCATAGTACAGCACCCCTGGATCAGTTTAGGGGTTCTTGCTCGAGGGCACTTCGGCAGTGCCCCAGGAAGTGAACTAGCATCCCTCCGGTTTCCAGTTCATTGTTTTTCGTTTAGCCTTCTTGGGATTCGAACCTCCCCTTGCCAGCCAGTGCTGCTAACCACTGAGCCACTGATGCCCCTAGACAGACACTGCTGCCCAAAGATACTTCACCCCCAAGATGAAAAGAAAATGACACTGGTTGGTCTGCGCTCTTTCACGTGTCCCACCTAGTCACACAGAGAGACCCCAACGAGAGTTTCCCTCTTTCTGTAAAGCACTCTGAGCTGATCAAAGAGACCCTGCCATCAGGTAATAATAGCAATAAAAAAAAATTAAAAGCTGGTAGCCATGATTCGTGGAACTTTTAAAAAACCTTTTAGCTGTCTGGTTCAAAGCACTGCTGCTGTACTCTGAAAGGCACTTAACCCAAAGTGCTTCCGTAAAATATCCAGCTAGGCAAATGGACAATGCGTAAAAATGCAAACGAGCTAATTCACTGCGGATAAATAAGTATTTTAGGCACATAACCATTGTGTTAATAACGCACAAAAGGAAAAAAAACAATGGTAGCGTTCAGTGGGTGGGAGTCCTCCATTGTTGCATCTGCACACAATAGGTTTGCTCAGTGAGAAATCTACATCAGCAGAGCAAACACTGAGCATATTTATGGTGCCGAGGTGAGAACTTGCTGACACATCCAGATCCATTAAGTCTTCCATAATCAACACTAAAATAATGCAAGATTGCTAGATTGTTGCACTGTCCTAAAACTGAATATTAGGATTTTGCCGGTCCGATCTGCTTAGCTGTTTTCTGTAAACCAAATCCCCGGTAAAATTATCAAAACGTTATAAGAAAATCATTCTTTTGTCATGGCTATCTAAATATCAACAACACTGACAAAACAAAAATGCTGCATGCAAATGTTGGCACAGACATCCTGCATCCTCCTAGGGGTGTATAGTTCTACAGTAAACACAGCTCTATCTTTCAAAGTGAGAGCTAGCTGCTACTAATGTAATTTCGCTTTCCAAGAAAACACCTGCCAATCATTGTTTTGTGCTCCATCCAAACTCCAGTCCCTCCCTTTCTAAAAGACAACTCCTCTTTCCATTTTAATCCTAATTTCAACATTACAGGTTGTTCGTACATGGAAATGTTGCATAATGCATCTTTAATATAATATCACTGGTGTAAAAACTGGAAATTAAATCCCAAAAACAAATGTTTTAAGTGAGAAGTCAAAACCTTTAATTTCACATATGCACTAACAAGGTTTTCCTGCACACAGCTTTTGAAACCTGCTACAGTACTGTAGCCATGTTGGTCTCCTCTACTTCAAACAAAAAAACATCAAACCTTCTCTCAAACTTAGAGCTGGCTGTCTTTCTTCATGTGTACTATACTATGTCACATTCTAAATTGATATAATTGTCTACATTCACAGTTTCATCACAGTATCCTTTGCTATTTTTAAGCCCGGACACAGCCTGGACTATTTTTCTGCAGTGAATAGTTTCATGAATATTTTTGCTGATTGAGGGGTCTGTGAAGTGTGCCTTTGGCAGTTGGAGGAATGATTCATGAAATGCTGAGTGACAGGTGCAAATTGTCCCCCTCTGACAGGTCCTGGGGCCCAGTGGACTGCAACCTTCCAACGAGAGACAGGTGATTGACACTGTGCCCACAGACAAAACTGAATTTTTCATGTTAAAGTTGGCATTGTGAGCGAGAGGGCACAGATATATGTTCAGGTTTTCAGGAAACAGCAAAAAAACCAACACAAATAAAATTCCTGTGTTTGTTTAACTCAGTCACTGTGAACAGGGTGGTGAGTGGCCAGGACGTTCATGCATTGTGTTGTGCTGGTATTAACACTTCACTACAGTTCCAATCAAGCGTGCTAACCTTATTAGCCATGCCAACCTCACAGGCTAGCGGCTCTTTGCACAATGTAAACATGTCGTCTCTTAGTCCATTTACACCTCAGTGATGCAGAAAATGCCCTCCTTTCCAGAAAACAGGAAAGCATCAGGTGGCCATGGCTATGTAAAGACACTCTGGTTGTTTGTTTCCCTTCTCTGGCCAGGGCCTTTGGTAGGGCTACCAATTCAAAAGAGGTCAAGAGGTCAAGAGGACTCACCAATATACAGGTGCATCACTATGCAAAATGCTGCATAGTTACGGGTTCACCGATTATTCCCAGCCTTCCTTACTCCTTAGACTTATTCTTCCCTTTCTACATCATTTCACAGGGGACCGTAACAAGAATGGATCACATTTTAAGAATCGTGAATACATTTACATTTTTACATTTGAGGCATTTTGAGAAGCTCTTATCCAGAATGACTTACAATAAGTGCATTTGCACATGGTAAGAATAATCACAGCTAGAGCCATCATAGACAGATGCACACCACACCTACAAAACATGGTGAGAAAAGTTAGTACGTTTTTGATTAATATATTCGGTGATAGTGGAGTCTGAAGAGGTGGCTTTTGAGTCTCTTGCAGAAGATGGCCAGTGATTCTGCGGTCCTGACCGAATGCGGAAGATCGTTCCACCACCGAGGGGTCAAGACAGAGAAGAGGCGAGACCGCGAGGACCGGGTGCCTGGGGCCCAGAGGGATGGGACAGTCAGTTTTCCAGAGGAGGCAGAGCGGAGGGGTCTGGCTGGGGTGTAGGGTGTGATGAGTGTCTGGAGGTAGGAGGGAGCAGGATCTGAATTTGATTCAGGCTGCGATGGGGAGCCAGTGAAATGTGGTGAGTATTGATGTGTGAAGTTTGGTTGTTTGAAAACCAGATGTGCAGCAGTATTCTGGACTAGTTGCTGTGGCTTGATGGCACAGGCCGCCTTGATGGCAGTAGTCCAGACATGAGATCACCATCAAAAAGTATTTCTGTTGAGTTTTTTTCTTAAATGAACATTGAAAATACGTAAAGATGTCTGGACAGTTCGAACGGCGTACTAAATATAATCCAGTGGTGGGCCGTCAGGGCCTGCAAGGCCTTCTCTGCTGGCCTAAAAAATATCTGAATCACAGACTGATGTTAATTATATTTTGTCCATGAATACTTATTAAATAATTCCAAATGGTCTGTTCGCTTCCTTTCATAGCTGTTCTCCTGGTTGCGCTGCATCCAGACGTGTATTTTCATATTAAAGCATTTAACCAATCACATTTCAGCCATCATTTGTTGCCAGGGTCAAATAAATCTGCCTGGAGGCCTTCACAATCCATTCTGAAGGCCCTGTAGCATAAAATAAGTGTTGATCAAACTGTTGCTTCAACCAATCTAATTTTGAGTTGGGGACACGAAGGCCTTCTCGAAGGCCTAGGTAACGTCAGCGTATTCACACCCTTTGATTGGATAGTCAGAGTGTCTGACTATGATGTAATGTGATTGGTTAAATGCTTTAATATGAAAATACACGTCTGGATGCAGCGCAACCAGGGGAACAGCTATGAAAGGAAGCGAACAGACCATTTGGAATTATTTAATAAGTATTCATGGACAAAATATAATTAACATCAGTCTGTGATTCAGACATTTGAGTGGACATTTTCAGCCCTAAAGCGAATTAAAACTTATGCCAGAAATACGACAGGGCAGGCTCGACTTTCAGCATTAGCTTCGATGGCGATAGAAAAGGACTTCTTGATGGAACTGAAACACACGGATAATCTGTACGACAGAGTAATTGAACTCTTTTTGAGGAAAGAAAGGAGGATGGATTTTGTGTACAAATAATAAGGATTTTTGGTGAGTAAAATGTTGCTATTTTCCTAAATAATATTGCAATTTTATGAGGTTATTATTATTGATGCTTTTTTATGTGTGTCGCAGCTGTAGCACCCCGAGTTTGTTTCTTCAGTAAAGGCATTTATTCTGGATACACGAGTTATCTATCTGCGATGCAACGGCAACGGGTGCCTGTTCGGTTTGTTTTTGCACTTTGTTTATTTATCTTTCTTCAGTCATGTTTCATGAGAGAGAATGACAGCGATAGAGACAAGAGAGAATGACAGCGATAGTTAGAAGCGTGAGATAATTAGTGATTAGTAGTGTTAGTAACTTAATCTAAATCCCTAATGTTAGTAGATTAGTTGGTTAGTACTATATACATCTAACTAATATATACAGATATATATATATAATTAGAAAGTAAGAAGGAAGTAAAACGAGATTAGAAACGAAGACGGAAAAACCGAAACAGAATTTCCCGAAGTGCATGACAGAACGAGAATGAAACATGACTGAAGAAAGATAAATAAACAAAGTGCAAAAACAAACCAAACAGACACTCAAAACATAACAATAAGATGGCTTTTATAGCCATAAAATAGTTATTGAGGGGTGGATTGATTCAGACGGAGCACTACTGAAGGCCTAGGTGTGAAATGCACGGCCCGCCACTGATATAATCAGAACAGCTACATGTGCCCTTGACGAGAGAAAATACATTAAATCTGAATTGGTGATCCAAGGGTCCATTAGCGCAGCAGTAAACTATTCCTGTCCAATGAAGTAATGGTTATGTGTAGGGGAAGAATTTGAACTCCAGGACCTGAAGCCAGACCAGGTACCACTCTCACAGCCTAACCAATCAGGGCCCTCACCCCACCAGATGGGACTACTAAAGACCTGGAGCCTGGGCCACCTGTCATTGAGATTTATGAGCCCAGTTTGAGCTCCGCAGCATGGGGGTGAGAGGACGTGAGCTAACAATTAAGCAAACGAATCCCACCATGCTTTAGACTTCTAACTTTGTACTACAAATCCCGCAAGTTTACTGCCAGCATTCTTAGGCTGTGCAGTGAGCATACTATGTTATAGACCACTGGAATTAGGCTATCCGCATACGTCATGGGGCAATGGTGTAACCCCGTATCAAATAAAACTGTTACGTTCTGAGTGTCTGTTCGGTTTGTTTTTGTACTTTGTTTATTTATCTATCTTCGAGTCATGTTTCTTTCACGTTCTGTTCCCCGTCTGTTATTGTTCCTGTTCCAGATCCACTCCTTGTCTTTGTCTTTTGCACTTCGGGAAATGTTTGGGTTTTTTCCTTCTTCGCTTATTATCTCGTTTTCTTCCTTCTTACTTTCTAGATTGCACTTTGTATATATTAGTTAGATGTATATAGTACTAACCAACTAATCTACTAACATTAGGGATTTAGATTAAGTTACTAACACTACTAATCACTAATTATCTCACGCTTCTGACTATCGCTGTCTTTCTCGCTTATTATCGTATCCCTGTTAGCTTTTCACTTTCCCTTTCATTCGCACGCAGATTCTCTCTATGCATTCCTCCCCTTCTAACTATGCACTTGTCTGCCTGTTCTTCCAGGTCGTTTATTGTCTATGTGTCTGTCATTCCCAGTCCGTGTCTTTCCTTTCCCCTCGTTATTCTATTAGCGAATTCCCTCGTTATTAGATTAACGATTCCCATTGTTTTCACCTGTGTTCCTCCCCTCTCTCCTCCCAGTCACACCTGAGTCCTATTGTGTTTTCCTTCCCTGCCTGTATATTAGTTCAGTGTTTATGTTCGTTCCTTGTATATCTGTTCTGTGTTCTTGTTCTTTCCCGGGTCAGTATTGATTCTTATTCCCTGAGCCTACTTTTCCGAAGCCAGTGTTTATAGATTTTTCCGAGACTACCCTTCTGTTGACTACCCCGAGCCTGCCTAGCGATTTTGTTTGTTTGCCTTTCTGCCTTCCTGTTTATCGACCTTTTGACTGCCTGTTTTCGACTTCTCTCTGCCTCGCGTTTTTGTACCTCCGATTCTCTGATTCCTGGTTTTGATCCCTGCTTCCCAATAAACTACTCTTTTGCCTAAGTCCTGATCTGCATCTGGGTCCTTGTCCGGTTCCTAACAAAAACTATTACTAAGCTACACAGTTGGGTCAGTTGAAGTGTCTGTTTATGTCTGTTTACGTCCGCTCAAGTCTGGTTATGTTTGTTTATCTCTTTTCATTAATCTTTTAGTTAAATGGGAAAGGTATGAATAAAGGAAAATTTTAAGTGGTCTCGGCAGGATGGAACGCCATGAGGTCATGGGGAGGGATTGAGCTAAGTGGGAGTGGTTATGACGTCAAGCTCCAAGGCGGAAGGAGTTATGACAGGTTAAAAGGTTGATGCACGGAAAGGAGGCCAGAGCTGCTTTCGCGAACAGCCTGGTTTTCTTGTAGGTGATTTCGCATTGCATACAATAAAACCCGATTACATCTGACTCGAAATGTGTTGTTTTTAAGAAGTATTAAATGTGGCTTCGGATCACTCAGTCTATCTGGCCCTGGCTGAGATCTGATTCGAACCACAACACTATGTATGATTTCAGAATCGGATATATTTTGAACACAGATAAAGGTTCGTATTGGAACGAAACTCGTCGTATGCTTTATCATAATTTAGACTGTAGGCCTAACCAATGTGTTGGTTAGAATGGCCATAACAGTTAGCCAAAAAGTTAAACTGGAGACTTGGACAGTCTATAATCTCGCAGCACGTGCAGATAATGATAAATATACAATTTTCATTTTGAGCAAGGTCACGTTGGTGTTGCAGCTCTCTAAATGCCATTGTAGTTATTATTATTATTATTATTATAAAGCCATTCTGTAAAATAGAGACTCTTGGCTATAGGCTATGTGAAGATCCTTGCGCCATCTGGTGTGGTGAAAGAGAACTGAATCGTTGGTCGGAAGACGAGCGAGACGTAATAACACACGAATAACACACACGGAGGGGAATAAAAGCGTTTTCGCTTTTTTCCCAAAAGTGATTTTTACATTTTTGGAACACTTATGTAAAGAATAAATATCTAGGAAAAGTCAAGGAAGGTGGATGCTGTAACTTATTTGTAACTAACGTAACAATTTTCTAAATGTGACTAGACGTCAGTACCGGTCAAATGACCGGTTTCAGCGCTCCTAGAGTTAACACAATCATTCAATTAAAGGGAATGTGGACAGCATCCTGATTGGCCACTGCATGGTGACACCTCCCCCCCACCCGTAAACATCGCCTTGATCCCCCATTCGTACCCGTGTGCTGCCTGCGTTACTGTCATTAAAACAGCAACGGATTCAAAACCTGATTCCGGCATGCCTCTTTCTGGTCTGCCCCAGCGCTGGCTCTAGCGTTTGCTAACTTGCCTTGGCATCCTCTAGAGTCTAGACAGAGCGGGTTGTGTTAGGAGTGTGGGTGATCACATTCGGCCCTTCATTTCTTGCCACGTGATTCTTGGTTAAAGTTAAAGTTTCTTGTGCCACAATCATTCACTCAAGGGCGCCTCAGAATTGTCTTCCAAGTTCCAAAATTGAGAAAAACGTCAGATCAGAGGAAGCATAGATAGGATAAAGATCCTATAAATCATAAAGCTAATGGTCTCTATTTTTAAAAGGCCAACGATTAGGAGCACAACCAAAAAAACAAACTATTCCACTCAAATAATACAGCAATGTCAAATAAGCACAACAAACATGCAACTGGAATCAGTCTTCTTTCGTGTATCGTCATCATATGTCCAGCTCCGTGTCGTGCAGCCACGCCCTCATCTCAGGTCCCACTCGGAAGAGGCCCTCCTCCGAAGGTGGTCTATGCAGGGGACAGGCGGTGGTAATGTGGTCGGCAGTCTGCTCAGGCTCCCCGCACTCACACGCTGCGCTGTCTGTTAGGCCCCACTTCTTCATTGATGCTTTGAGCAGCCGACCCCGGTGCGTAGGCGGTTCAGGAGGGTCCATTGCCAGCGAGGTAGGTCTTCTCCTTCAACGCCATCTCCAGGATCCCGGATGTAATGGTGTAGGCGTGTATGTCCTGCCGACTCCCACTCCTGCTTCCAGGCTACCGCCAGCCAGGCTTTCGTTGTCAGATCCTCCAGAATAGAAGTAAGTATCTCTTGTGCCGCCTTGTTGTATGGGTGGTGGGACTTGAGTCTGCTTGGAGGTGCTGCCTTGGTTGTGGTGTCATGGAGGAGGTGCCAGTCGTGTTCCTGGGCTTTCCTTGCCAGGGCGAGGGTGGCAGCCTCTCGCCGTAGGCCGGCTGGCGCAATTCCTGCTAGGACTGGCAGGTAGAACACGGGGGTGGGTTTCAGGCAGCCAGTTATGATCCGGAGGGCATTGTTAATGGCTGCGTCGACCTTCTTGGTATGTGGGCTTCTGCTCCAGGTTGGGGCACAGTACTCGGCTGCAGAGAAGACAAGGGCTTGTGTGGAGATACATAACATAACATAACATAACATAAGGGGAAGACGAGAACAGGCCATTCAGCCCAACACTGCTCATCCATTCCTACCACTAATCTGCTCACAATGCTTAGTTTACTCAAAGGCTAGAGTGTCTAACACTGGATCGAGCCTGGCCTTGAATACCCCTAGTGTCTCAGCCTCCACTACATGTCCAGGCAAGCTATTCCACGCATTGATCACTCTCTGTGTGAAAAAATATTTCCTAGTGTCCGTGTGAAATTTACCCTTTGTCAGTTTCCATTTATGCCCCCTCGTTCTGTTAACCAAACTCAACTTGAATAATTTCCTGAAATTCACTTTGTTAATTCCTTTAATAAATTTAAAAGCTTCAATCAAATCTCCCCTAAGTCTCCTTTTACTAAGCTTGAACAGTCCAAGCATCTCTAGCCTTTCCTCATAACACTTGTCTTTTATGCCTGGAATCAGTCTGGTTGCCTGTCTTTGGACCTTTTCCAGCGCATCTATATCTTTTTTGTAATGCGGTCCCCAGAACTGCACACAATATTCCAAGTGTGGCCTAACAAGGGCATTGTATAGGGTGCGTATGATCTCCTTCGATTTGTACTCAATACTCTTGGCTATGTATCCCAGCATCCTGTTGGCTTTTTTAACTGCTACCGCACATTGACCAGTCCCTGACAAGCTTTGATCAACTAGTACTCCTAGGTCTTTTTCTACGTGTGCACATTCTAGTTTTCTACCTCCCATAAAATAATCCTGTCCTATGTTTTTATTCCCCACATGTAGAACTTTACATTTAGTTGTATTACATTTCATTTGCCAGGTTTCTGCCCATTTCTGGATTCTATTCAGATCGTCTTGGATTACTTTAGTAGATTCCTGACTATTTGCTAAGCCTCCCAGTTTTGTATCATCTGCAAATTTAACTAATGTACTTTCAATGTCCATATCAATGTAATTTATGTAAATGATAAAGAGCAGTGGACCCAGCACCGATCCCTGCGGGACTCCACTCCCCACTATACCCTCCTCGGATAAGATCCCGCCTATTACTACCCTTTGTGTTCTATCCAGTAACCAGTTCCGAACCCACTCTAAAATGCCACCTGTAATTCCTACTGCTCTCATTTTGATAATGAGTTTGTCATGTGGCACCTTATCAAATGCTTTTTGGAAATCTAAGTATATAATATCATATGCCTTTCTCTCATCCAGACACTTGGTTGCTTCCTCAAAAAATGTCAGCAGATTTGTCAGACATGACCTACCCTTGCAAAAACCATGCTGGCTATCCCTAAGGATGTTGTAATTTTCTAGAAATACTTCTAGTTTATCTTTAACAATAGATTCTAATATTTTGCATATGATGCAAGTTAAACTAATAGGCCTATAGTTTCCTGGATCAGTACGGTCCCCTTTCTTATATATTGGCACCACAATACCCTGTTTCCAGTCATTTGGTACTTCACCAGTCTTTAAAGACAGTCAAAAATACTTGCCAGTGGTTTAAAAATGATCTCGCTTAACTCCTTTAGTACCCTGGGGTATATGCCATCCGGGCCGGCTGCCTTATTAGTTTTAATTTATGTAATTTATCCAATAATTCCATATCCCCTATCTCTGTATCCGCTAAGACTTTCTGAGTAACGAATATGCCTTCCGGCCTATTAGCAGCCTCTTCTCTGGTAAAGCTCTCTACAAAACAGCCATTTAGAGCATCTGCAATATCCTTATTTTTACAGAGCAGTGCCCCGTCTTTGTTTTTAATTCCCTTAATCTCCTCTTTGACTTTTCTTTTCCTAGTAAGTATTGAAAGAAACGCTTAGGGTTACTTTTAGCATTTTCTGCAATTTGCCTTTCATAGATCCTTTTGGCTACCCTTAGTTATTTTTTTACCTTAGCACGCACACGACAATATTCAGCCTTATTATTCTCGGTACTGTTGTTTTTATATATCTTAAACAGTTTTTTCTTCTCCCTCAAACTCTGTCGCATATCTTTATTTATCCACGGTGGGGACTGCTTTTTCAACGTACTTTTCCGCACCGTAGGAATAAATTTACACTGTGCATCGAGTATAACCCTTTTAAACTTGTCCCACTTTTCATTCACTGTCCTACAATCAAGAAGATGTCCCCAGTCTACCATGCTTAATTCTAATCGCATCTGTTTAAAGTTGGCACGCCTAAAATTTAAAATCCTTGTGTTAGATGGGGCCCTCTTAGTTTGCCATAATATATCAAATCCGATTGTGGAATGATCGCTTGTCCCAATGGGTTCCATTACCTCTATACTACTGATTCTGTCGGCGTCATTACATAACACCAGATCTAGAATTGAATTTCCTCTTGTAGGCTGTCTAACATACTGTGCCAAAAAAAGATCATTAATAACATCTAGAAATTCTTCCTCCCTATTTCCTTGTCCTGTCTCCAATTCCCAGTTAATACCAGGGTAATTTAAGTCACCCATGATAATAGTCTCACCTCCTCTGCAAGCTTGTTTTATATTTTCAAAAAGCATTATATTCATATTGCTGTCTGAAGCTGGTGGTCGATAACACACCCCTATATTTAATCCTTCTCATGTTCCCCTATGAGCTTTATCCAAATATCCTCGCTAGGCATGCGTTGGCTAATTTCTGGAAACTCCTGCACATTGAGATTATCTTTCACATATAGTGCCACACCCCCACCTCTCTTACCGGATCTATCCTTCCTAAAAAGTTTATACCCTTCTATATTGTATTCATCCCCGTCCTCTTCTCCCAGCCACGTCTCTGTAATCCCTACGATATCATAGCCTTTGCTATTGATATCAACCTCTATTTCCAGAAATTAATTTTTTATACTTCTAGCATTAAAACATAGACATTTCAGACTACTGTTTCTGCTATTCCTCTCCCGCCCCCTCACTCCCTTCCATCCCAAGCCACACTTGCTAAAATTTTGTTTAATCAAGACTTTATTAATGCTTTCACTGTTATATGTAGTCTTGGCAGACTCCATCTGGGCAGTCTGCACCAACCTACCCATTTCGCTCTCCATCCTCCCTGCCCCCCGAGTCTCTAGTTTAAATAATCCTGTGCTACCCTAAGCATACGCTGACCCAGAGCGTAGGTACCCATCCGGTTCAGGTGTAACCCATCGCGCTTGTATAGGTACGTAGTACCTTGGCGGAGGCACCCCAGGTTGTACCAGCAAGGCGACGGATAAGTGAGACCCTTGATGTTACTTTGGCCCTCACTTCCTCGAGATGTTGTTTGTAGGACAGCGTCCTGTCCAGGCGTACGCTAAGGTACTTTGGGGCTTGCTGGAACTCCAGGTGTTTGCTGTCCACAGAGACCTCCAACTCCCTTTTTGCTTCCCTGTTGCAGAGATGGAATGCTGCCGACACTGTCTTCCCAGTACTGAGCTGCAGGCGCAACCTGCAAAGGTAGGCAGTCAGGATGCCCATATCCTGGTTAAGGCCCTCTTCCACCGCCTTCCACGTTGGTTGTTGCAGCATGATGGCTAGGTCGTCCGCGTACCCGTACCTTCTGGATGTTATCACCGGTAGGTCAAAGATGTATATGTTGAAGAGCATCGGTGAGAGGACAGACCCTTGCGGGACCCCGTTTCTCAGCCTTCTGAGCCTGCTACACTGGCCATCGCTGGTCTGAAGGATGAAGCTACGGTTTGCCAGCATCTCCATGATGAAGTTAACCATATGCCGGTCTGGGATGGTTCTCAGCAGCTTGAAGTGGAGTCCGCGATGCCAGACGGTGTCATAGGCGCCGGTCAGGTCCAAGAGAACAACCCCAGCTTTTGCTTTGGCCTTGAAGCTGTCCTCAAGATCTTGTGTGAGCAGGGTTACCTGGTCCACTGTAGACCTGTCCCGGCGGAAACCAGCCTGTTCCCTCGGTAGCTGTGGGTCAACTACTGGCTCAATGCGGCTGCATTCTCTCCAGAATCTTAAAAGGGACGCAGAGCAGCGAGATTGGTCTGTAGGCCTTGGGGTCATCCGCAGGTTTGTTGGGTTTCAACAGGGCTATGATAGCAGCCCGTCGCCATGTCCTTGGGAGCTTGGACCTCTGGAGGCACGCAGAAAAGACCGCGCACAGCCAGGTAGATATTGTTTCGCTCTGGTGGATCACAAACTCTGGGTGGATGTTGTCATGGCCTGGTGCCTTGCCTTGCTTGAGTTTGGATATGGCGTCCCTGAGCTCAGTTGATGTAAAGTCTCCTGACAGGTTGGCATTGACACTGGCCGCCCTGGAGAGAGCGGTTACCTCGCGCGATGTCAGGCGGGCAAAATCCTTATCTGCATCTGGGAAGCGGCCATTTTTCAGGAGCTGGGCTGCGATAGCGTTTGCTGTCACCGGGCACTTGGGAGGCATAGTGTTTCTGCCTGAGAGCTGGTTGATGGTCTGCCACGCCTTACGGCTGGAGTGGGTGAAGTCAATCGACTCGACGATCTCCGTCCATCTAGCCCTGCGGGTGGCGTCCAGCTTCTCAACTAGTGCTGTTGCCGTCGCATCCACTTCAGCTCTTGAACTAGCCTGCTGGTGGGCTCGCAGGAGGTGGTTACACTCTTCATCCCAACCTGGGATGTAGTTCGTGTTGTAGCCTCGTGGGATGGATTTTTTCGCTGCCCCTATCAGCACTTCACAGTAGGCTGCATATGCAGCATCTACATCAGGAGTGTCTGGGTCCGGAAGACTGGCGGATGTTCTCTCTGTCTCGGCAGAAAATGCATGCCAGTTGGCCTTCCGGAAGTTCCATCTTCTGACAGGTTTCCCCCGCGACCGGCTGCACCAGTGATGGGATTCCGATGACGGACGGTCGGTGGTGTGATCGGGGGAACCTGTCAATGACCCTTCTCTCTGGCATCGGGTCATTACTGTGGAACACAGCAAAGGCGACGTCTGGGTTGGTGAGGGTGTTCCATCTGGAGGAGTAGAAGCTTGGTGGCTCTTTGGGGTCAAACAGGAGCTGGGCATTGGCGTTGACTGGAATCAATGTCATGTCAAGATTCAAATTGTGTTGCCGGGGGTTATTTTTAGTCGGGAGCGTCTCGTTTAATGCTTTCCAAAGTTAACATGGAAGGTTCAGTTAGGAGCTTGTGTTTCCATTAATTACACTTTCATGTTAAGCAATTCTATATGCTTGATGTTGGATGACACCGACACGCACTTGCAAAATATAAAACCATCCGAACATCACGTCACTTTGAGTCTGTGTGGGACATGCTTTCCCTTGGCAAGCCAGAGCAACATTATTCAAATGAAAGAGCTGCAGTGTAGAATCTAGCCGCGTCGTTTGTGTGTGTGTGTGTGTATGTGTGAGTGTGAGTGTGTGTGTGTGTGTATGTGGTTGTGCTTCTGTGCGAGCTACTCTATGCATTCAGATTTATCCTCTCCTCTTTACACATCATTTAAATCACTACAGACGTGTATCTGAAAATGATTTGGATGTACCAGTGAGACTCTGAACTCATTCAAGGGGAAACGATACAATTTAAGACACAAGCAGTGCTTACTGTGAATCACCGTTACTCTTCCCAGCTCTGCCCTGCGATGGATTGGCGACCTGTCCAGGGTGTATTCCTGCCTCTCGCCCGGAACGCATGCTGGGATAGGCTCCAGCCCCCCCGCGACCCTGACCAGGAATAAGCGGCTTAGATAATGGATGGATGGATGGATGGATGGATGGATGGATATTAAAACCGGGGCCTGGCGAATAGCGTAGCCCTCTATGCTTTGGCAGTGCCCCAGGAAGTGAACTAGCATCCCTCTGGTTTCCAGTTTTTTCGTTTGACCTTCCTGGTATTCGAACCAGCAACCCTCCGCTTGCCAGCCCGTGTTGGTAACCACTGAGCCACTGCTGCCCCATGTAGCTCTGTAGCTGGAACAACTTTTCTCACATGATGCTCCACGGACTTTGTGCCTGTGTGTTTATGTGGGCTCACCCAAGGCGGGCTCTGTCTCTGGGCCTCATTAACACTCCCTGTGTGTCTACCACAGCAGGCCTCTTGCCGAAGCCTGGCATGTGCTGCTGCTCCACTGCTTTGATGTGATTTGTTTTCATCATTAGTGAATTTTAAAGTGTTTGGCTGATGGATGTCTCTCATTGTTCTTTTTCCCTCTCTCTGCTCCTCCCCCTCCCTTCTCCTCTTTCAGGAGTGGCTTGATTTGATTGATTTCTTTCCACATTGCTAGTTTCATTTCCAATTATTATTACTTTTATTGTGTTCTGCCAACTTTTCCCAGCCGCACGCCATTAAACGATATTTCCATACTTTGTTTAATTGTATTCCGCAATGTTAATTTATTGTCTGTCATTTAAATATATTATTCTTTAAAGCAAAGCAGTTATCTCGTGTGTATTGTTTAATTTTGCTATTTGCATGCAAACTGAATACTTCAACGTTTTGGAGTGCTGGCACTGGGTCATGAAAATAATTAGTATTTTCTCACTTATAGATCAGATCTGGAAACCTCTGAGAATGGATGCCACGTCGTGTGTTGCTCCACTTGAAGTTGGCTCTAGCTCCGTGGTAGATATTCAGAGGAAAGCCGTTGGGCCCAGGCTGGGACACTGGACTCTGATCGACTCTCCCAGAGTCCTGTGTGAAATTCACTGCCTGTGGTTCCCTGTACACCAGCTTCTCTCCCAAGGTGAGACTCGTTTCACGTGCTATTTCCACTTCCCTATTCTCAGCTCACATCTCGATTTTCCTCCTGGGCAACCTACATCTCTCTCACGTCTGCATATCCAGCAGCCTGTACATGTGTGACTTGCAATGTTTAAAGGTTTAATGTCTCTCTTCTCATCATAGTGTCTTTCTTACGGTACCATTTGAGAGAGTGAAAGGGTTAAAATTCCATGCATAATGAAGTGTGCGATAAAGAACAGCTGCCCCTCAACAGAAGAGAACATGTGATGTTTCTTTCACGAGAAAAAGAATAAGACTTTTTTTTTGCTGAGCAACACTTGTTATTCTTGTTTCCTGGTCAGGATTGAGTTAAACAGATAAAAAAAATCATTATGACATCATTGTAACAGATTATGTTTCCCGTCTAGAGAACGTAAACACCCTTCACATGGGGACAACGTTTTGATAAACATTACTGATCATGTCTGTCGCTCTCACAGGCGACCCATCAATTCTAAAGGACTTGATTGACTAATAGGTAACCTATATTACACTGATCCAACAAGTTAGCCCTCTGCTCTGGGTCACTACAGTCACTGATTGGCTCTGTGGGTCTTTATGATGTATTATTGATATATAATCTGTATAAACCGCACATTATGCATAAAAAAATCATAAAAACGGCACTTGTTATTTTGACAGGGGCATTTGTTCCCTCTGGCATCGTCGATCCCATCCATTCCCATTTCATCTTTCAAAAAGTATGAAATGTACATTTAAATACCAAAAAATGATTTTTTGTAAAAGCTGGACAGATCCCAAGCTGATGGCAGCAGCAGTGAGAGGAAGAAGCCATTCTTATATATCCATATATGGTACCAAAGAGCAAGGAAGCAAATATATTTATGCCAGTGAGACATTAAACTGGAAAACCAAATAATTTTGACGATATATTGACTTTAATGATGATAACATTTCTTGTTGTAAGAATAGTCACCATTTTATCAATTTCTTTCAGTCCTGATTAATCAAACAGAGGAAGGTGCGTAGAAGAAGGATTGAGTGATGTAGAGGAAAATGGGGAAATGTCACTGTTGACTGTGACCATCCTGATTGGCTACCCTAATAGAACACAATGCACTGTGGGAAATAGAGTAAAGAGTGTTGCAGGAGCACAGGGAGAAGGTTAAGGCTAAGGCTAAGACAACAATAGGAGCTTATCTTGAGCAATTAAAAAGCATATTAAGGTTTGTATTTCTATCTGTTAAAGGTGCTATAAGGTGAACCTAGCTTTTGAAAAAACAAAAAAAACAGAACCTCTTACCTAAATGCACTGTGTGGTTGCTAAAGAGACCTGATGGATTGCTGGTGAAAATCAACGCCTACACTCCACTGGAGGCAATCTTCTGAAGCAAGAAAACATATATTCTGCTATTCATTTGGGCGTAGGAGTCCTTTACCACATCAATCACACATATCTGTGTTCACTTAAAGGTTGGTCATTTCTCTGTATCACATTATTATCATCACAAACACTTAAATATATTTATATTCCAATCTGTTCCTCACCAAAGATTCTACTCGTTTTGGGTGCTCAGCTTTGCCGTTAATTTCAGCTAAGGACTGGTATTCTGTTCCTGTCCCTGCTTGTTACCCAAGGTCAAAAACTATTTGAACTGTTCTCTAAAATGGTTTAACTCACCTGAACTGTGATTGTGGTCTTCCTGATCACAACGACCCGTTCCTCTCTGCAGTCCCTCGCTGCTGATTTTAGTGCTGTTTTCATCGCCTCATTTGTACTGCAAAACCTTTAACACTGTTATCGCATGCTCTGGACACCACTGGGAACAGGAACCCTTCTCAACTTCCAAGTTAAATAATTCAAGGTTAGTTGTTAAAATAAACTTCAGGATTTAAAATAACAAAGATAACTGTATCGAAAGTGACTTCTGATCTTTTTAAGCCTGTTGCCAAAAAAAAACAACAACATTCAGGCAACTTCTGAAGTACTTTACCAGGTTGCAAAACAAATAAACCAGGTTCACTTCAAAGGGTAAACTTCAGAACTACTTCCACCATCAGACAGCCACACAGTTAAACACACATATGAGCTACGAGCAGCTAATCCCATTTGTGTGGAACCTCAATATAACAAGCCAAAGGATGGATCCGTCTGTTTACAACAACTGACCAGGGATTTCTCCGATGGCTACAAATCCAACCAAAATCCTGTCGCTCCATGTCATTTATGAATCATAATCCATATTCCTCTTGTGTCTCGTGTGCCCCATGTCATTTATGAATCATAATCCATATTCCTCTTGTGTCCCGTGTGGATCTGAGTACTTCCTCTGACGTTGGCTAGCTTGGCATGAGCCTGCATTGGAGGGAGAGAGGCCAGCATGCCACCACTGCCCAGCTCACTCCCATTTCTGTGGGTTTGATTTATAAAGGCAAGGAGTCACACACTCTGCTGTGTCACCACCTGCGCTTTACAAGATTAAGTAAAATTATTTATATAAAGACTGAGGTGGGGGTGAGGGATTGATTTATTTGTTGAAATATTTCCCTGATTTGCAATCAAGCTAAGGGCAATGAGAGAGGGCACAAACGAGGCATAATATTTTAATATGGGAGATGGGGTGTATATATAGGGTTAGGGTTATGTTGTGTATATATAGGGTTAGGGTTATATTGTGTATATATTGTAGTGTCACTGGGGGTGGGGTGACACACAAGGACCTTTTCAGAGGGCATAGGCAGGCGATGAGGCAGGATTCCAAACAAAACGATAATTTTAATAAATGATTTCTACAAAACACAAAACACACAACAAAGTCTTCCTCAATAATTTAACTTATAACTTAATAAAACTTAAAGAATCTTTCCCAAAATACAACCAAACAACAAACCATCCAACTGCTTTCTCCACTCTCTCCTTCAATGGGACACAATCAGTCATTTTATTGAGTCCAATATTGAATTCAGCTGCCAGGTGTGGGACTACAGACTGCTGGGAGATGTAGTTCCTTTGGGTCTTGTCACCCACACGATTTAAAGGGGAATTTTGTGAAGCTTGCCCCCTGCAGGATGGCAGGAGGATTACACCATAGCCTCTCCCTGTGTGACTGAGAGCCGACGACTTCTATGTAAGATCTTGGAGATCACAAAAGACATCCATCTAACAGAGCTAATGGAAGCCATGCTCCAGAACCGCAGATTCTATGTTGAATTAGGCGGAAAACGCAGCAGATGGCGCAACCAAAAGAATGGCCTCCCACAAGGCAGTGTGCTTGCCCCACTGCAGTACAATATCTATACAAACGACCAACCCAGAGATGATGCCACCCGTCGCTTTGCATATGCAGATGACCTGTGCATCACCGCCCAAGGCACAGACTTCATTAGTATCGAGGAAACTCTCAAAGACGCCCTCTCAGGATTAACAACCTACTATGAGGTGAACCATGTAGCCAACCCAGCAAAGACACAAGTATGCGCTTTTCACCTGAGAAACAAGGAAGCTAAGCGCCAACTGAATGTGTCCTGGTGTGGAACACCACTGTCACACTCCGAGCATCCTGTCTACCTCGGAGTCACACTCGACAGATATCTCACTTTCAAGACACACTTCACAAAGACAAAGGCAAAAGTGAGCACCCGCAACAACATCCTGCGCAAACTCACTAACACCAGATGGGGTGCATGCCCCAAAACACTACGTGCCACAGCCCTTGCCCTCTGCTTCTCTACTGCAGAATATGCCTGCCCAGCGTGGGAAAGATCCACTCACGCCAAAAAGCTGGATCCCACCCTTAACGAAAGCTGTAGATGCATCACTGGGTGCCTGAAGCCAACCAACACCAACAACCTGTACATCCTGGCAGGTATTGCCCCTCCAGTCATCAGAAGAGCGGTAGCCAGCAGGACAGAGCGGCGCAGGCAAACCACAGATGAGAGGCACCCCCTACATGGCCACGTACCTGCCCCCAGTCGATTAAAATCACGGAAAAGTTTCCTGAACAGCACTGCTCCACTGGAGACAACACCATCTGAAGCTCGCCTCGCAATGTGGAAGGAAAAGCTGAACAACCACCCACACAGCCCGACCATGCACATCCCCGCCGCCGAAAGCCTCCCACCAGGAGATAACAACTGGGCAAAGTGGAAATGCCTGAACCGGCTCCGCTCAGGCATGGGCCGTTCCAGGGAAGCCCTAAGCAGATGGGGTCCAACAATGTTTGACTGTGGCACAGAACCCCAGACCATGGAACATCTCCTCCGATGTCCTCTACTAGGCGGACCCTGCACAGCAAAGGACCTAGCACTATACAACACCAAGGCACAGCAATGTACCAATCACTGGCTGGACATCATATAATCTGAATAGCGACTTCTGTATATGGACACGAAAAGAAGAACTGAGAGCCAAGGAGAGACACCATCTTGGGCTGGTGTCCAGTCTTGATGTGGGTGTCATTCGGTACACACTCCAAGCCCTTTGTAAAGTTACTTAACCAACACAAACTAATTAGGGCGACGATGTATTTAATTATTTAATTTGTTCTGTGTTAAAGCTTGTGTCAGCCATCTTCTCATGGAAAGAAAATGATTATAATAATAATAATATACGCCATTTAGCAGACGCTTTTATCCAAAGCGACTTACAGTAGTGAATGCATACATTTTCAGTATATGTGGCCCCAGTGGGGATTGAACCCACAACCTAAGCGTTGCCAACACTGTGCTCTACCAACTGAGCCACAGCCACACACATAAATATATTATTTATTATATTGCTGGGTACTGAGCTTCAGCATGGTTTGAATAGGCACTGTTACCAGTTATTGATGTCTTAATTTCATATTTTACAGTTTTTTTCAATTGCTAACATGCATTGGTCAAAACTGAAGTCACATTGTCAAAACTCTTCACACAGTCAGTGAAACAGAAGTCTATGTGGACCAAACTGTGAATCATTTTTCATTGCTTTCACACAGAATGCAGTCAATGACCACATTTTCCGAAATCCATGAACTCTTCTCATTCATACTCCACCACCCGCAAAACACTATATATTTGCAGCACATTTTTCAAATGCTAACACACTGTTTTCAAAACTGTTAAAAACACATTAAAAACAGAATGATGGAGCTAACATCACAATGTGTGCAGCACTGTCCAATGATGGTTTGCTGTTACACAAACCACTCATTGGCGCCTACAATACAGAGAGGCCCATTTCTTTTCTGGATGACCTGCATAATTGACTTGTGCCAGCGGAGGAGAGAGGGGCAGGAAACTCCCCTACCTTCGTTGTTGTGTGGGATAATGTGGCATTCTACCACTCTGCTGCGGTCACAGCCTGGTTTGCTGCACATAACAGGATGTTAGTACTATTCCTGCCTCCATACTCCCCCTTCCTAAACCCCATAGAGGAGTTTTTCTCTGTGTGGAGGTGGAAGGTGTATGATCGCCGTCCACATGACCAGATGTCCTTATTGGATGCCATGACTGCGGGGTGTGGAGACATTTCTCCTGAAGACTGCCAGGGTTGGATTAGACATTCCAGAAGATACTTCCCAAGATGCATCGCCAGAGAAGACATAAGATGTGATGTCGATGAGAACTTGTGGCCAAATGCAGCAGAGAGGGAGAACTAGAACCCACAGTACTGTACAGTATGTACAGAGTGATTATACTTTACATGTTGTTGTTTTTTTGTGATTATTACTGTATTGCAGCCCTGGAATTTCAGGAAATAGTTTTTTTTCAGGAAACCTTTTATTTTTCACAAGTAAATTCCTATATGCAAAGATATAGAAAAAATAAAGGATATTGAAGCAAATTGCTGCATTTCTGATTCATTCTTGTTACATATACTTTAGTACAGTCAATAAAGTGAAAAGGTGTTATTCTTATTTTATAATGAAATACTGATTTATTGGAAAAATCATTCAAACTTCAAATATTAAGGTTCATGATTTATGTCATGCTCCCTGTTATTAGTGTTTTTTAGGTCAGTGTGTTATGAGTGACAATGTATGCTTTCTGAGTGAGAATTGTTGCCAGTGTTCTGGTCAAATAACTTATTTTGAGACATGTATGAAGTGTTTTGGTGGTTTGAGTGAGTTTTGGAAGTGAGATTACAGTTTTTTTCAATTGCTAACAAGCATCGGTCAAAACTGAAGACACTTTTTCAAAACTCTTCATACAGTCTGCATTACCAACATGCATCTTGGCCAAACAGTTAATCTCACTTCCAAAACTCACTCAAACCACCAAAACACTTCATATATGTCTCAAAATAAGTTATTTGACCAGAACACTGGCAACAATTCTCACTCAGAAAGCATACAATGTCACTCATAACACACTGACCTAAAAAACACTAACAACAGGGAGCATGACATAAATCATGAACCTTTATATTTGAAGTTTGAATGATTTTTCCAATAAATCAGTATTTCATTATAGAATAAGAATAACACCTTTTCACTTTATTGACTGTACTAAAGTATGTGTAACAAGAATGAATCAGAAATGCAGCAATTTGCTTCAATATCCTTTATTTTTTCTATATCTTTGCATATAGAAATTTACTTGTGAAAAATAAAAAGTTTCCTGAAAAAAAACGATTTCCTGAAATTCCATGGCTGCAATACAGTAATAATCACACAAAAACAACAACATGTAAAGTATAATCACTCTGTACATACTGTACAGTACTGTGGGTTCTAGTTCTCCCTGTCTGCTGCATTTGGTCACAAGTTCTCATCGACATCACATCTTATGTCTTCTCTGGCGATGCATCTTGGAAAGTATCTTTTGGAATGTCTAATCCAACCCTGGCAGTCTTTAGGATAAATGTCTCCACACCCCACATTCATGGCATCCAGTAAGGACATCTGGTCATGTGGACGGTGGTCATACACCTTCCACCTCCACGCAGAGAAAAACTATTCTATGGGGTTTAGGAAGGGGGAGTATGGAGGCAGGAATAGTACTAACATCCTGGGATGTGCAGCAAACCAGTCTGTGACTGCAGCAGAGTGGTGGAATGCCACATTATCCCACACAACAATGAAGGTAGGGGAGTTTCCTGCCCCTCTCTCCTCCACTGGCACAAGTCATTTATGCAGGTCATCCAGAAAAGAAATGAGCCTCTCTGTATTATAGGGGCCAATGAGTGGTTTGTGTAACAGCAAACCATCATTGGATAGTGCAGCACACATTGTGATGTAATTCTGTTTTGAATGCGTTTTTAACAGTTTTGAAAACAGTGTGTTAGCATTTGAAAAATGTGCTGCAAATATATAGTGTTTTGCGGGTGGTGGAGTATGAATGAGAAAAGAGTTCATGGATTTTGGAAAATGTGGTCATTGAATGCATTTTGTGTGAAAGCAATGAAAAATGATTAATTGTTTGGTCCACATAGACTTCTGGTTCGCTGACTGTGTGAAGAGTTTTGAAAATGTGACTTCAGTTTTGACCAATGCATGTTAGCAGTTGAAAAAAACTGTAACTGTTTGGCCAAGATGCATGTTGGTAATGCAGACTGTATGAAGAGTTTTGAAAAAGTGTCTTCAGTATTGACCGATGCTTATTAGCAATTGAAACTGTAAGATGTGATGTTGATGAGAACTTGTGGCCAAATGCAGATGAGAGGGAGAACTAGAACCCTCAGAGTACTGTACAGTATGAGTGATTATGTTGTTGTTTTTTGTGATTATTATTGCAGCCCTGGAATTTCAGGAAATAGGTTTTTTTTGTTTCAACTTTTTATTTTTCACAAGTAAATTACTATATGCAGATATAGAAAAAATAAAGGATATTGAAGCAAATTGCTGCATTTCTGATTCATTCTTGTTACATATACTTTAGTACAGTCAATAAAGTGAAAAAGGTGTTATTCTTATTCTATAATGAAATACAGATTTTTTATACTTTTTTTTTTGAACTTCAAAGATAAAAGTTCATAATTTATGTTAGTGTTTTTTAGGTCAGTATGTTATGAGTGACAATGTATGCTTTCTGAGTGAGAATTGTTTCCAGTGTTATGGTCGAACAAGCTTATTTTGAGACATGTATGAAGTGTTTTGGTGGTTTGAGTGAGTTTTGGAAGTGAGATGAACTGTTTGGCCAAGATGCATGTTGGCAATGCAGACTGTATGAAGAGTTTTGAAAAAGTGTCTTCAGTATTGACCAATGCTTGTTAGCAATTGAAAAAAACTTAATCAAGCAGCCTTCTAAGGTAAGAATATGATTGATTCATATTTTATAACTGCAATAATTGTAAAAATAATTCATAACCTAAGGGAAACGCGTATGTGTGTGTGTGTCTGTATGTGTGTGTGTGTGTGTGTGTGTGTGTGTGTGTGTGTGCGTGTCTATGAGTGTATGTGTGTGTGTGTGTGTGTGTGTGTGTGTATCTATGAGTGTGTGTGTGTGTGTGTATGTGTGTGTGTGTGTGTGTGTGTGTGTGTGTGCATTGATTTGTTTTTGGTCAAAGAGGCTGACCCCAGAGATATTTCAGTACAACTCAAACCCTGGGCTAAGGTCTAATTTGTGTTGAAATTTGTATGAGAAAGCTGTGTGTTGGGGACACAGTGGATTCAATGTATCAAAGTTGTGAGCCACAGTACCAGATAGATGAATGGCTCTCTGATTGGTGTGCTTACAGTTTTTCTTGATCGCTTACACACTATAACTGGGCCTATTAACTAAACATCCCAAACCATGACGCCATCTACCAAAAGACAGACCCATTTCCCAAAACTATAAACATTATTCCCCTGTTTTCACACATGATTCAGATTTGTTGAACCTTTTGTGAAAAACTCAACAGCAAGAAATGTGATTTCTTTCTTTATGTACAAACTTTTTTTTTAAAATTATTGGTTTGTATTGGTAAATACATCTGTGGAGGACGTCGGTCTCGGCCATGTGGGAGTGGCATGGTTGCCTGTGTCTTTACATGTTGTGGAGGCCTTTGGAGCAGGTAGACTTTCCGGGGGCAGGTTTGGCATTCTCACAGGGTGTGAGAGTAAACTGTGGCCCGGAAGGTTGCTTCAAAGGCCATAATTGGTTTAATTATTATTTAATTATTTAATTGGTGTCAATCAGTCAATTGTCAATTGATTGGGTGTCTGTGTGAGAATGTGAGTGAGTGATTGTGATTGGGTGATTGCCTCACGAGTCCCAAAAGCAGAAAGTGAACCTATTTAAGAGCAGGTGGGGCGAGTGGGGAATCAGTTTGTCTTTGTTTCCATGTGTATTGAGAGTCAATCTTGTCGTGTCATGTGTGTGTATGGAATTGATTGCCGTGTGTGCATATTGTACAGTTAGTCTCTTGTCTTTGTCTTGATGAGTGTGTGAGTGTGCGTGCGCGTGCACGTATGTTGTGTTGTGGATTGTTATGGATGGTTGTGGATGGTTGTGGATTGTCGTATTGTGGAGTGATGTTAGATGTTTGATGTTTGTGGAGTTTTGTGTGCGTTTGTTGAAAGTGACTGAGTAGAGTGCTTCCTGTCTGTGGGGAAGAGGGAGAGGGGGCGCACTAAGAGTGTCCGCCTCTCTCCCTCGGTGTGATCGTGATAGAGGGCGCCCTGAAAGAGGGCACCTCTCGCCCACGGTTTTATTTGTGTGCGTGAAAGAGAGCTCGCACTCGGCAGTGGAGAGTGTTTCAGAACTCTCACTGTGGGGAGTGGCGAGTGTCTCTGTATGAATGGGAAAGAGAACTTGAACTGCAAAGTTCGAGTGTCTCAGTATGCATGGGGGGGAAGCACTTGAAAGATCGCTGGATATGTGTGTGCCTGGGGAGGTTCCAGGGGAACTCCGGAGGAAGAGGCGCGGTGTCCCATAAGTTTGGATTATTTTTGTTTGTTATTTTAGTTCGTTGTTTTTACCCGAAAGCTTCGCGGCGAGTAGGGTGAAGATTTTGTGTCTGTGTCTGTGCACGCTAAACCACGTGGAGAGGGTCCAGATCCAGGAACTGGGGTTGGCGTGGGTTGATGGGGGCAGCTCACACTTCTCGAGTAATAGATGGCTGGCTTCTTGTGAACGAAGGGGCAATTTTAAGGGGCAATCATTTCGGTCAGGTATAAAGGTGCAAGTCCGTTCACTGCTTTAAAAGTTAGCAACAGTACTTTATAATTAGCCCGATATTTAACAGGAAGCCAATGTAGTGATGCTAACACAGGAGTAATGTGCTCATACTTCTTGGATCTAGTCAAAATGCATGCCGCTGTATTCTGTACTAGTTGAAGACTCTTTAGAGAGCTACTAGAGGAGCCGGATAATAAGGCATTACAGTAGTCTAGCCTCGATGCGACAAAAGCATGCATCAAGGTTTTTGCATCCTCTAATGACAGAATGTACTGAATTTTAGCTATGTTTCTTAGGTGAAAGAAAGCTACTCTGGAAGTGTTTTTAATATGAGTGTAAAATGTAAGGTCCTGATCAATAATAAAAACAAGGTTCTTAACCATTAGACTTGATGTAACTATGCAATCACCTGCATTTAACTGCAGATCCAACTTGTTCCTGAATTTTTTGGGGCCCAAAACCATCGTTTTATCTGAATTTAAAAGCAGGAAATGTACTGTCATCCAATTCTTTATTGGTGTAATTCAATTATTATCTCTAATTGAGTGAGTTGAAGTATTTCACCTGGTAGGTACCAAGTATGTACAGCTGTGTATCATCTGCATAGCAATGGAAATTCACACCATGTTTACAAATAACATTACCCAGTTGTAGCAAGTATAATGAGAACAGTTATGGTCCCAGCACTGAGCCTTGTGGAATACCATATTTAACCTGAGAGTAGTCAGAGAACTCTTGATCTAATTGCACAAATTGAATCAAAGTATGATTTAAACCATGAGAGTGCCCGTCCACGCAAACCAACCAGGTTTTCTAGCCTATGAAGGAGAATCTGGTGGTCAATAGTGTCAAAAGCAAAAGCAGCACTTATGCCATGGAAAATACATGGAAATTATTTTACTGTATTCTACATTCTTTATGTATCAGTTGCATATTTTTACAGTACATTTACTTTTTCACTCAATCTCAGTTTATTTTACTACAGTACATTGAGGAATTAAAAATTTAGCAAATGTATACATGTGTTGTGTCTTTATATTGTGTTCATCATGTAAAGTGGTTGTTCTGGGGGAGAACCATAAGCGCAATTATTCATTGCAGTAACAGGTTTTTACAGTAGTGTTTTGAATTGATCTCACCAGTGTGTAATGGCTATTTTGTAGTGTATGTGTATTTGATGGCTTTTGTGTGATGTCTGAAGGCAAAGTTTGGTTTAGATGTAAGATAATATGGTTTTGAGTGGAGAGTTTAGTTTTAATATGGAAGTTTGAAGATTGTGAAGAGGAGTGTGCAGTTATGAATTTGTGTTTAGAGTTTGGGGAAATGGAGCATAATTTCAAGAAATGTGTCTTGGCAATAAAAAAACCCTAATGTAAACATTGTAAACGTGCTTGTGCATTAGCTTCTCAACTTTAGTATGAATTCTACACAGCAAAGTATTCAGTGTAAACTATGTTAGAGTACTTTTACGTCTATTAGAGAACATTTAGTCCCTATTGGACAGTATAAACTTTATAAAGAGTTAGATTAACTTTGAGAAGTTTTCTGTACCGAAGCAGCCAGCCTCTTTACCAATGAACCCTTCTGCCAGCACATCTCATATCTAATTTTCTCAGACTTCACACTGTAGATGTTGAAAGCATAATTCAACTGAAACAGCTATACAAGGTACCATTCCAAAGGAATAGCGACAATGTGAAGGGAGCGCGTGCACAGTATGTACAGGTACGGATCTGTCACTGCAAAGGATTTGTCTTGCTGCATAACATTCAATTACTGTAGAAAACAGCACCTTCTGTATATGTTGTAATTTACTCTGAATTTCTTTTTGAATGTAGAGAGTAATGAATCTGGAAGCAGATGCAACACATCATGTGTTCATCTATGTGGATGAGGTGGGATTCAATCTCTCCAAAGTTAGGAGACGTGGCCGTAATATCATTGGTCACAGGGCGACAGTAACCGTGCCAGGACAGAGGGGTGGCAACATTACAATCTGTGCAGCCATTTCCACAAATGGAGTCCTTTGCCATATACCAACCATGGGCCATACAACAGCAATCGCCTAATTACGTTCCTCAATGCCTTGCATGATAGGCTGGTGCTGCCACATGAGAGAGGCCTGTTCATGTCCTGTCCATGTCATGAGTAGTGAATGACTGGTTCACTGCCCACCCACGTATGATGATGCTGTTTCTTCCAGCTTACTCTCCAATGCTAAATCCAATCGAGGAGTTTTTCTCCTGCTGGCGTTGGAAAGTATATGATCGCAGGCCACATGACCAAATGTCATTGCTGGATGCAATGAATGCTGCATGCTTGGCAATCTGTGCAGAGGACTGCCAGGGATGAATTCGCCATTCCAGAAGATTTTTTCCACAATGCATCGCAATGGAAGACATCAACTGTGATGTAAATGAGAACATGTGGCCTAATCGTCAGGTCCGCGTCGATAATGTTTGAAAAATGAATATTTACAGGGTCTTTTCATTTGCTTTTATGGACTTTTTAGTTTGAGATTTGACCTTTGTACTGTATATTGAAGCCTGTCATTTAGATTTCTTACAGTATGTAAATCTCATCTCATCTCATCTCATTGTCTAAGCCGTTATTCCTGGTCAGGGTCGTGGGGGGGCTGGAGCCTATCCCTGCATGCATAGGGGCGAGAGGCAGGAATAAACCCTGGACAGGTCGCCAATCCATCGCAGGGCACACACACACCATTCACTCACACACTCATACCTACGGGCAATTTAGACTCTCCAATTAGGCTAACGTGCATGTCTTTGGACTGTGGGAGGAAACCGGAGTACCCGGAGGAAACCCACGCGGACACGGGAGAACATGCAAACTCCACACAGAAAGGCCCCTGGCCTGGATTCGAACCCGAGACCTTCTTGCTGTGAGGCGACAGTGCTATCCACTGCACCACCGTGCCGCCAGTATGTAAATGTAATGTGGAAAAATTACTGCAATAAATATTTATTTTTGTGTGAGAACCTTTGCCATTTTGTACACGGTAGAACAAATGTAAATCAATGGTGTTGACAGGTCCTTGTTTACAATATCCTTTACAGTATTTAGCAATACAAAAACAGAACTACAATATTTTACTGTATACACATTTTTATAGAGATTTCAAGTACTTTCTGACAGTATATTCCCTAAGTAAGAGTGCTCAGTACAAAACCCAAATTGTAGTACGGTTGTCAGAGGTAAAACAGTCAATACTGTGAGGGTGCTGCACAAAAGTTGAAGTGATGGTTGCAGAGGTTGATATTGATAGCTGTAGTTTCAATTTTGTTATCCATTGTTAAATAAATGAGGAAACATACATTTTCGATTGAGCACAAATTGTAGGTTTTGATGGAAATGTTTGGTTTTGATGGGTGTGTGACAAGTTTTGAGAAGGTGGTGTCATTCTGCAAACATCATATGGTGTTTTGGTCATTTCGTCTTCTGTTAAGGGCTGTGTGTGAGCTGTTTTGAAAAAGTAAACTGTGAATGGAAAAATGTGCCAAAGGAATCGAGAAAAACTGTAATATATGCAGTTTAATAAAAATGTTTAACGCTTCCACTATACATGTATCAGTTTGTATTTAGAAATTAATTAGAAAACAGTAATCATGGAAAAACAGTGGCCTTCCATGCTGATATATTTTTTTTAAATGACACAAAAAGTTTAATAATTATAAATCGGGAATTCTGTCAATGAATAAAGGGTTCAGTATATTAAGCACAAGTCCATACAAGGCTCATTTACAGGTATTTGTTACAAATGCTTTAGATGTTATTTTCACATAGATCTGGACTTTGTGCCTCTCATAACCATGGTCCTGTGAGTCCCATCACATAAAATTCAGTTAAATTTAAATCACAATATACAGTTTCCCATGTGTCTATTTATCTTTTTAAGTGTTTGTAAGTGAACCTTTTCTATACAGAACATTATTTCATGAACAAATTAAACAGTGCTGGCTGAACATGTTAAAATTCCAGCTGGCAAATTGTGTTTTTTCATCCCATTTATGCGTAACATTAAACCTGGTCTTTCAGGAGGCTCATGAAATAAAGTTATATTTTACATATTTTACAGCGTCAACACTTTCCCATCGTAAGATCTACAGAATAACATGTACCAGATTCCACACATTACCATGTCCAATACCAAACCTCCATGTAATTATTTTTTTTCTAAAAATAGCCATGCCTTAATACAGTTCTCTCAGGCGGTTTTAAATATCTTCCAACAATCTTCGGTTGCTTGGCCTCTTTTATTAAAAAGGGGAATTTCTTTTGAACGCAGATGACTGTAATACAACCAAGTTCACTGAATGATCCCACTAAAGTGTGTGTTCCAGTATCTCTCTCTCTCTCTTCTTTTCCTCTCTCCTTCAGACCCCGGACCCCAGGAACTTGTAACTGGAGAGGGTCAAAGAGATCCTGAAAATAACCGATACCCTCAAGTGTGTGCACCAGGCCCTACAGGACCAGACAGGACACCGTCCCCCTCTCCCTAAGATGGCAGCGCACCCTGGTTGTCTAATTCCCAGTGTTGTCACTGGATGGGCATCCCACAATGCTTCACTCCTCAAAGTCTCTGTTCCCACAGGGAACAAAACAATTCTGGCCAAATGAGCAAAAACATAAAGTGATCATTGCATCAGGAGGAAGAGGATGAGGAAGAGGAAGGATATGATCCAATCTGAAATCCCTGCAGTCTGCTGCTGCCCAAAGGCAGTGTGAGCCCAATGGTTCTATTTGGGTCACATGAACATAAGGGATTTAAAGGGACAGGGAAAAGTTTGGAAATGACAGGAAATACTTTAATACTTACGTCATTAAAGTTCGGACCACATAAAAACACCTTATGAAATGCACTGCACTCATTATTCTAGTTATGTAGTATTTGATTTTTTTATTGTAGATTTATTTCCTAAATTGGCTGTTCTGTTGTTTGCTTCTGGGAGAAAAGATTATATTTTTGCACATAATGATACTGTATAATGAAAATGTTAATACATGTGGCTTTGCACCAGGGGTCGGCCATGAGACGGAATCGGCCATCGGTTAAATCCCTGTAGAACCCATATGAAATATACATGAAGGATCTATGATTAAAGAGATATATCCAGTTAAAGAAACATAAAAAATGATCAGTTCTACATGATATGTCCTTTGTTTGATTCAGTTGCAAACCCCCCAAAAAAAACACAGAAATAGGTATTGGCCATAAAAATCCAGATTGTTGCACCCCTACTTTGCAAATAAGCATGCAAATAATGTAAAAAAAAGTGTGTCTAAATAATTATCATGATGATTAATCAAAACACTGTGTGCTTGCATAAATACAAGAAAGAAAAGATCATGAATTTTGCTCAATGAAAAAGCTAATTTAGTTTGTTTGTTTATATCGAGTGCGTGCCCGTGAGAGGACTCAGATTCTCATTGTTGTTTAACTTTGATCCGAATGAGCTCTCTCAGGCTCCTCGAAGGGGAACGCACACACGTTTCCCACAATCTTTTCACCCTGCGGTGAGAGTGTACAGCATTTCCCACAATCCTTTTCAACCGGCGGTGAGAGCGCACACGTTTCCCACAATCCTTTTCAACCTGCGGTAAGAGCGCACACGTTTCCCACAATCCTTTTCAACCTGCGGTGAGAGCGCACACATTTCCCACAATCCTTTTAACCTGCGCTGAGAGCGCATACGTTTCCCACAATCCTTTTCTACCACACAGAGTGGGCTCTCTTTGAACAAACTGTTAGAGAAAGGGGGAAATTATCTGCCTAGTAAACTTTACAAACAGGTTACATCATATATGATCGTTTTTACTGGGGCACAAAACTGTAAATATAGATCACGCAGGGTTTAGGTAGGTTGGCGATATGTCCACCGAATTGCCATTTTAAAAAAATCTAAACAGTAAACATAAAGTAATATTAAATCACAGCACACGTTGTTCTCACACAGTTGTTTTAATGAGAAATGTAGTGATAGGACCTTCTACTGGAACAGGAGGCACTGACCTATGAGAATCAATATAACCTTATGCTGCAGTAAGTCATTCATGCATAACTCATTGGCAGATTCATTACATTAGAGTTCATTACATTAGTGTACACTGGTGTCTGCGTTTAGTATAACTCATCATAATTATAGATAGTCCTGACAATAAAGTACTTATGTTTACTAGTAAACAGTATAAATAATGTAAGTAAATCTATTAACGACCTTGGTTCAGATTGCCTGCAGAGCAAGGAGCTTAATCCTGTATCCACAATTAAATGCATAACTCACGTTTATGTTATCTGTAATTTCACTGAATATCACCTTGAATAACGGCAATATTTCAAACAAAACGTGATTCCATACACGTAATGAGCTCTATTTTACTTTCTTCTACCTTCCTGTTAGTTTCCTTGTCCATCAAAATAAAAAAAATTCCCCCCCGAGAGCAAAGAGGACACTCGATGACAATTGTTCCCCTTTGTTCACCTTACGTCCACAAGCCCCTTTGCTAATAGTTCACATCGACACAAGGTCAGGAGGGGATGTTCGGCATTCAGAAACAGGCTGGCGTGTTTTGTCATCAGATGATTACAAGCTTTATACATTTTCTCAATGAATGACATTCAGGTCCATGACCAAGTGCAGCGTTCTCACCCACAGACAGCGCTTATCTCCTTCCTGACAGATTAGACTAGTGAATCAGTGGAAAACAAAATCCCCAAAAGAGGTTTGCTTTCTGTTCCTTTAAACTCTCTTCTTTACCATAGTTGCATGTCACTTCGCTTGATTTCAATGCTCAATTATTTATTCAAAGACAATTTATGCATGAAACTAAATGATTGCTAGTACAGTAGGTTTATGATGTGTGCACATACCGTTCCAGCGAGGTGTAATGTGGTCTCTGCTTTGTCAGTCTGAAATGTGAAATCTACTTCCTGGGCTTTTGGGTGGCGTGGTGTCTCCCGTTAAGGCACAGTTCTAGCGTGTGTACGAGCCCCACAGTCTCGCAGAGGCGACACATAAATAGTGGCAGCATCACCCAGGGAGGGAGGGATACGGTCAACCGGGTTATCCACTTCTCATCGCAGAAAAGCGGCCATCACGGGTTTCGGAGGAGAGTGCGTGCTCCTCCACGCTCTCCCACATTGACAGCGGAGGTTGCAGCAAGCGTGGCTTAGAATACAATTGAGACTTCCAAAAAAAACTTAACCCCCCCCAAAAACACATCTACTTTCTAACACATCCATCTAACACATCCAATGTTCAGAATAATACCATACCCAACATGTCTCCAACATTCATGGTAATATGTTAAGAACCACGGCTTGATGTTTAAGCCTTGATCTATCACATATTGTTGATTCCACCGCTGTCCCTGTCTTTGTCTCCTGTAACTTGAATTGTTTGTACGGAATACACCGCGCTACAGTGTTCACTAACAATTCAAACACTTTGTTTGCAATAAAAACACATGCAGTAAAGCTTACTGTATACCCGGTCACGAGACCACCAGCCTGCCTCGCATTGAAGATGTCAGTCTGTCTGTCACACTGCTCAGGGGACATCATGCCCTATAGTCAGCTGCACGTTTACAGGGTAATCGCCAGAGTAAAACACTGAACATAAACAAAAAAGGGGGGAAAACAGAGTCAGGAAGCATAAAGAAATCATGAAAGGGTCTAATGATCATGGCGGGGCCAGGTCGAAGCGTGGATGCTCATTAATTTAGCGGTTTCCCTTCAGAGCGATGCGGAAACAAAGACAATCCACCCCTACAAAATTAATCAGAAACTGCATGCATAAAAGAGTCCACTGCCTCAACTGCGATAATTAAAAACCTGGACGCGGCACGCGGACCGCAGGTGACGGATTACGGACGCGGTCTGACGCCGCCAAACAAGCCGGCACGCTTCGGCGACGGGACACAGCTGGCGCCAAAGCAAATGTCACCGCAGACTAAATAAATAATGAACCTAATCAATGTACTCTGGATCTCTCCACTCCTGATGTGTGTGGCAGGGCGCTGTTTTTCAAAGGGAATACGAGAGGGTGCAGCTTTGGAATCATCATGATCATAATCCAAATGTCCCAGCCTATGGAGGCAGAAGCTTGTGAGGACATTACTAACATGTTCACATATATATTTACATTTTATATTTATATTTATTTATATTAGGGGTGTTACGGTACACATATTCGTTCCGAACCATTCGGTACAGGACCTTCGGTTCGGTACGCACTGTGAAATGAACGAATGCAATCTTACTTTAACCACTAACGCATGTGCAGAACTTTGTTAGTTTGCGGCTGCAGCAGTATTGATGGACATTTTGTTTTTATTTAAGAAAGAAAGATATTTGCCTTACTTTGTTCAGTAAATTATGGCCAATTAGCCACTGTTTACAAAGTTAATAATAAATGAAAAGCAATTTTATGTTTTGCATTTATTTTTTTCCTCGATGTACCGAAATGTACCGAACCGTGACTTCAAACCAAGGTACATAACGAACCGTGGCATTCTGGGTTTAGGCAAAAGATTCAACTTGGGTTGTGGACAATGCGGTTTAGACTGAAGAAGATTCATGCAGTCACAGGCAGGTATGCACACTGCATGTCATCCAACACACAGAGTATATTATTATTATATATATAACTCCCAGCTACGCTAGGGTTGCCAACTTGCATTTTTAGGTGTAATAAAGGGTTTATGCACTGCAACCAGACCATAGTATCCCTCTCTGTGAAGTTCTGGACAGACTGTTCTTAATGAAACTGCCTGCTCATGCCCTAGATTGACATTTGCAGTAAACTGATTCAGAGTTGCTCGTCTGTTTTGTCTTGCTCAAAATCAATGACATAATGCTTGAGGAGTATGCCCTTTCGATCACAGTGGCCCCTAGTTGATAAAGTATTTTCCTCAGACTTCCACACCAACATCACCTCATACATTGTTCCTCTTGAAACATCAGCAAGTCTTCATCGCTGAAGCCTGGCCAGAATTTTTTATATTGTATGTTATAATGTTAGTTGCTTAATTATCTCAGGAACCGGATAAGCACCTTATCCAGTGTGGAAGCACCTGCTTTCAGTATACTTTGTGTCCCCCATTTGCTTTGTGTCCCCCATTTGCTTGTTTCCTTTCTTTTGGCAGTTACCTGTGCTTCTTATTTCTGAGTGCAGATCAGATCGAGGACATTCCATTTAAAAAAACCTCCACTCTCCACCCCTCTCCTATGCTTTGAGGATCTGAACATCTGTGGCAAAGATTATTCCGCGTAGCGGGTTCAGAGTAGGTGTGTAGCGGTGGGTGAATTGGAGCAAGGCCGTCGTCGAGGCCGACTGTGATTCCTTCGAATCTGGAGCCGCACACGACCTTGAAGCAGAGCAGGCTTAAATCACACCTTTGAGCTCGTCATTAGTATCAAACCGTTCTCCTTTATTTTCCGTGATTAAGCACTGATTACTGGTGTGATCTTCTGGAAGGTGTTCCTCTCTGAAGTGGGTCTGGTGCGGTATTGGTCCTCTCTCCACATCCTGCTCGTGAATCCCGATCAATCCAACAAAATCGATGTCATCATTACAAAACAATACACTTTTAATTTCGAGAGGTAAATCGCTCCGTTAACTACATGTGGCACCAGCATTCCGCTACCGCAACATTAAATTGAGAAAGAGAATTAAGCGCCGATTGGTTATAGATTGTTCGGCTAATATACGGCTTGATTGTTAATCAAGGAGAGTGAATGGAAAGTGGTGGAGAGCGATTGTTGGTTTAACCGTGCGATTCCTCCTCTGTTTGCCTTCTTCCCTATGGGGCCTTGGCTGCATACCGTTGTCAAGGGTAACGTTTGTAAAATTATTGTATCTGAAAGAATATTCTTTATTTCCTTGTTACACAAGGTAATTGAAATGTGTCTTTTCGCATATCTGTCCTAAGAGAGGTCTGAGTGCAGGGTCAGCCATAGTACGGCGCCCCTGGAGCAGTTTTAGGGGTTCAGTGCCTTGCTCAAGGGCACTTTGGCAGTGGCCCAGGAAGTGAACTAGCCTCCCTCCGGTTTCCAGTTCATTGTTTTTTGTTTGGCCTTCCTGGGATTCTAACCCGCAATCCTCCGCTTGCCACCCGTGTCACTAACCTCTGGCCGCACGTCGTTGTCAAGGGTAACGTTTGTAAAATGCTTGTATCTGCAACCGGGATGTAGATAATAGGTGGTGGCTCAAAAAAGATTTAAAAAAATTTATAAAACCGCAGAAGACAATTATTGTGAGTGCCTCCCCCCTGTCCTGTCATATCTGTGTTGGTGAATTGAGGGGCTGGGCCCTCATTCCTGCTATTGGGTTTCTGTTTGGTCCTTGCTCCACTCTGGGACATGTTCCCATCATTCCCTTGGGATGCTAAAATGTATTCTACAAGAATGTATTTATGAATGATGCCAATATATATATATATATATACAGTATATATATATATATATTTTTTTTTACTCATCGTCTAAATGTTGATTAAATTAGAGACTAAGTAAAAACATTTGAGCTTTTCTTGTCTCATTACGAATGCGCTCTCTGCTGTTTCGTTTATTGGCAACAGACTGCCGGATCCACATACGATCGCCGTCCCGGTCAGAGGCGATGAGGCTTCGCAGAAGTGGGCAAATGTCACGCTGGGTCACAGCTGTGCGATCTGATGCCTCATTCGCTTCAATCGAGCAAATCACAGATACAGCGGTTGTAGCAGTGCAGCTTTATATCTTTACAATTTCATCGTTCTCTCAAGAACTGCTACAAAAAAACTATTTTGTCCTGAACATTTTACAGCACTTGACAGTGCCTTTGCCATTTATTATTTTTGAATTTTCAATTCCACTTTGTGGTATAGGGTTCCCCAGTGGGCTGTGTTAGAGTCAACGCACTTGAGGTGGCACAAGGACAAATATTCAGAGTGTCATCTTGTCATGCTTCAGGCAGTTGGCATTTGTTTCCTCTGTTGCTGTTTTTGGATGTTAAAGTGCTCTTAATTTGGGCCGTGTATAGAACAGGAGGCTAACTTTGTCCGCTAGCTGTGTTTGCGCATAAACAGCCAGCAGCCGTGCCAGTCCTTTTCCCTGCTATGGCCGAACGCCGGACGCTAAGCGGATGTAAGGCTGGGTTATCGCTTGGATACAGGTTGTGTGGAAAGGGTACAACTCACATCAAGTCTCAAAGGAATAAGTGCATTTGGGTAATTCAGTCATGAAGCACAGACAAGCGTCTGCTGGAGCCGTCACTGGAGTGGATGAATGTTCGTGAGTTTTACACAGATCCATTAGTGTGTGCTGATCATTACAAAGGGACCCACAGTGGATCTATAGGGATCCAGTGGGTTCTCTACAATCCAGTGGCACCCGTGGTGTTTTTCCTTTATTAAAACAGCCCTAAAATGTGTTCTTTAGAGACCCTTTAGAGATGGGAGATGAAGCATGGCTTTAAAATACAATTTTCTCTTAAAGGGCAGACACCTGGAATTGATAGTTTAGCACAGCCTTTCACCAATACAACATCATTCATCACAACATACATTTGACAAGCACTGTGTAATGCTAACATTTAAAATATATTCAATGTGACAGAATGCAACACTTTGTGTTTCCACTTAGAGCTGGGGGTGGTGGGGAACAGAGGCAATCATTACATCACATTTTAGTTTATTGTCATGTTTTGAAAAGGCAGTGCACAGCGTATCGGACCAGCCAGGATAGGGTGCGTTAGAACGCTACGCTACACGGCACCCCCTATTTTCATGTCTGAATAGAAATGGGAGGAGAGGGCCTCCCGTGTGGTCCAACGGTTACAACGTTCAACGCTGGTCACTGCGACCAGGGTTCAATCCCACCGGCCGCACCAGAGTCGGCTCTGTCTGGGAGTGCCACCGGGGGCGGTGATTGGCTGTCCACCGGAGGGGGGAGGGAAGCTGTCAGGAAGTTCACTGCGCACAGGAGTGGCTCTATAGTCGACGGCTTGGCGAGTGCCGGCCTGGAGGTGGCGGTACATCAACTTTGTCACTGCCGGTCTCAGGGCTGCAGCAGCAAACTCACAATACGAGGGTGGGGGGGATGATAAATGGGAAAAGATATGAAACAAAAATGTTAAAAAAAATGGGAGGAGAGACCCACAATGTCCAAATGCTAAAAAACCCTAAAAGCTTAAAACCCTAAAACCCTAAAAGCCAAGGTCAGGCCAGCCAAGGTTGTTTCCCCCTCCTGCTGTTCCATGAGTAGCTGCCATGTTTCATTACTCAAGTCTAATGGTGTAAAATCTGTGTTTAAATTAAAGGTCTTAGGAGGGAGAGAGAAAAAAAGTTATGATGTCTCGATTCAAATGGCAAGAGAAATGTTGTTAAACTAAGATAATTATAATGCAGATCTGAATTTTTAATATTTCTGTGTTTACTTGCAGGCACGATGTGCTTAGATTGTGGATAATGGCGGACCGTTGGTACGGCTATCAGTGTTTTAATAGTCAGCTTGTGGGAAGACAGATTCATAGTGAAGGTCATAATGGGCTCTGGCAGTTCATTATTCATTATTAGCAAGATTTATAGAAAATGCATGGCAACTAAGACAGAGAATACTGTATCCAATATAATATGATACTTCTGGCATAGAAATTGAATGTTTTTTAAATGTTTTCATTTTGTGAATTTGTGGAATTGTATATTATGATTTGTCATGTGGCCATCCTGGCTGGTGTTGTTGTTGTTGTCTAGTGTCTTGTAAGCCCATATGGGCTGGGCACCATAAATGGTGCAGGACACTTAAATAAATACATCAATCAATCAATCATTAGTTGGAGGATTAATGGTGAGGACACCAGATAATATAGGTCAATGAAAATAGGTCAAACTTCAGATTAATTCAGGGTTTCATAACCATTCTAACCGAACAACAAAGAAGCAGATTAATTCAAGAGTAACAACTTTCAGCAAAGGTCAAGCTACGCAAAGTGAAATCACGAATTCAGAGGGAGCTTGGCTTGTGAAACTGGCAGAGGACCCTTGTTTCTTGGGGCTGCTGGCTCGGCGTTTCTCCCAATGTTTACCAACAGAATGAACAACTTGTGAGAGAAGCCTTGAGTATCCAAACAGGTTAGTGCTCACAAGAGGGAGCCTGCGTTACAGACATCATTATAGAAAACATTACAGAAATAATTACAGAAATCATTACAGAAAACATTGGCATGGCATGTGTAGCATCCCTGTTTCATAGCAAAGCAAAGCAAGAAGACATGAGACGCCAGAAATTATATCATTTCTTACAGTAAAGATAAGCATGGCTGCCTTTAAAAAAAAAGAAAATCCTGTTTTGGTTTTTCTCCCAATTTAGTAGGCAATTGCACCATTCTATTTATTTAGATTTACCCTCCCCACACGAGTCCGCCGCTCATCTCTACGAGGCAAGCTAATTCTCAGAGGGCAGCAAACTCTGCTTCCTTCAAGACGGAATTCGCCCCCACCCACGTTCTGGAGACTCCCTTACGTGCTTCACGGCGGACCCAAGCCGGCTCACCCTCCCCCCTTCCCCTGGGGCGGACAGCCAAACACCACCGCCGATTGGGGCTGCCAGTTTGGTAGAGACGGGTCTCAAACCGTGTCCCTGACAGGGAGCGCACACTCGTACAGGATCAGCCAAGATACGGTGTGTTAGACCACTACACTCTCCGCTATGCTATCCGCTACGCTATCCCCGCTATGCTATCCGCCACCCTTTGGCTCCTTTTCTATCTGTAGTGCAGAGTCAGCACGTCTAAACTCATTGACTCTGAAACACAGAGATGCACTGGTAACAAAAACATATTTATTAAAGATTTTTTCCAATTTTAGTAGCCAATAAGACCTGCTAGTTTATGTCAATCCCCCCATAGTAATGTGAGTTTTTTGTCACAGTCCTGCGACCGGTAGTGATGAAGGCAAAGTAACTCCTCCTCCGAGACGGCACTCACCATAACCCGGTACTGCAGGGCCACTCTTATGCGCAGCAAACTTCCTGTCGGCTTCCCTCCCCCCTCCCTGGGGCGGACAGCCAATCGCCGCCCCCTGGTGGCACTCCCGGCCAGAGCCGACTCTGGCGGGACGGGGAATCGAACCCCGGTCTCCGTGGCCAGTGTCGAACATTGTAACCACTGGACCACGTGGGAGGCCTACAAAAACACATTTAGAACATAAGAACATAAGAATACATAATGACGAGAAAGGGCCGTTCAGCCCATCTAGGCTTGTCATGTCCTAATCTAAAGAGTATCTAGTACTACATCTAGCCTGGACTTCTAGCCTAGCCCAAGTGTTTCTGCCTCTACTACCTGGCAAGCTGTTCCAGGCATTGACAACTCTCTGTGTAAAGAAAAACTTCCTAATATCTGCACACAGAATTCTAAGTGAGGTTTGACACTTTTTGCTATGTATCCCAGCATCCTGTTGGCTTTTTTCACTGCTGTAGCACACTGCTTTGATACAGATAGGCTTTGATCAACTATAGTCTTTTTGAAATTGAACACCTACTAACTTTTCTCCTCCCATAAAATACTCCTGTCTAATGTTTTTAGATCTAATTTCCCACATGCATAACTTTACATTTAGCAATATTGAATGTCATCTGCCATGTATCTGCCCAGTTTGGGATTTTGTTTAAATCATCTTGGATTACTTTAGTCGATTCCAAACTGTTTGCCAAACCCCCACGTTTAGAATCATCTGCAAATTTAACTATTTTGCTACTAATGTCCATATCAAGATAATTTATGTAAATAAGGAAGAGCAGAGGTCCCAGCACCGATCCTTGCAGGACACCACTGCCCACAGCACCGAGGTCAGATTCGGCCCCACCTACTGTTACTCTTTGTATTCGCCCTTGCAGCCAATTATGAACCCACTCTGAAACTACTGCAATTCCTACTGAATTCATTTTAGCAATGAGCCTCTCATGTGGTACCTTGTCAAATGCTTTCTGAAAGTGTCACGTCTCGTGTTCGTGTTCCCCGTAATTAAGTGTTTTCATTTATTCCATGTTTTTCTGGTTGTCTGGTCCGTGTTTTCACTTTCACTTACCTGTTCCCAGTCTTGTCATTGTATTATCGTTTTCACCTGTTCCGCATGTGTCTGATTGCAGTTAGCTGCATTCCTGTTAATTCCTGATTGTTTCTCGTTATGTCTGATGTAGTTAGCTGTTCGTTTCCCCATGTTCATTTCCTGATTGTCTCGTTATAGTATTATCGTTTTCACTTAATTCCTCGTGTCTGATTGCAGTCAGCTGCATTCATGTTTATTCCTGATTGTTTCTCGTTATGTCTAAATGTATTTAAGCTGTGTGTTTTCCCATGTTCGTTGCCAGATTGTCTTGTGCTTTGCGTATGCTTACACTACTCTCCAGCGTTATCTCTGTTTCCCCGCATCTAGTTTCATCGTGTTTGTGTTCGTGCTTGTGCTCCAGTGTTCGTCCTTATCCCAGTCTCGTTCCCGCTCCTCCCTGTGTTCCCTGGACTGCTTTCACGTTTTCGACCTTCGCCTGCCCACTGACTACGCCTTGCCTGCCCCTGATACCCCTGAAGCCCGCAACGAACTCTGCCTGTCCCCGACCATTCTTTGGATCCCTGCATTGCTCTGTTTACCCCTGTATGACCTTTGCCTGTTCATGCAATAAAAGCCATTATTGCATTTCTGGGTCCGCGCCTGGTTTTCCGACACCGTTCCTGACAGAAAGTCCAAATAGATAATATCATAAGCCTGGTTCAGGTCAACACACTTTGTAGCCTCTTCAAAAAAGTCCAAGAGGTTTGTTAGGTATGACCTCCCTTTGAGAAAACCATGTCGGCTCTCCCTTAAAATACTATAATTTTTCAAGAATGATTCCAACGTATCCCTAATAATACATTCCAGCATTTTACAAGCAATGCAAGTTAAACTGACAGGCCTATAGTTTCCTGGGTCAGTACGGTCCCCCTTCTTATATATTGGAATTATACTACCCTGCTTCTAGTCATCTGGTATTTCTCCAGTGATTATGGATTGAATGAAAATATCTGTCAATGGTTTATATATAATTTCCCCAAGTTCTTTGAGTAGTCTGGGATATATGCCATCCGGGCCTGCTGCCTTATTTATTTATCAAGACTTCTTTTAATTTCTCATTTATATATTATTTTACCAACATGACTGATTGTGGGATTTAGGTTGGTCCTATAAGAGAAAAAACATCCTGGAATAAGTAATGAAATTTTGAATTATATGATACATTGTTATCTAAAATATAAGATGATAGAGGAACTGCAAGATTAGATTAGCTGACTGTGTGTGTGTCAGTCATTCTGAAATGTGTAAATCTTTAAATTAACTATACAAAGAAAGAAAAGCTCCAGTCCAGCTTGTTTTCAGAAAATTGCAGAGAATATGTGTTACGTGCGGTAAATGCAGACCTGGACCCAAAAGCGGACTCGATACGGAGATGGTAATTGCGCTCCGCTCAGGAGGCGTTTAATCAAGGAACAAATAAAAGTGACGGAAACAAGCCGTCCAAAAACAAACAGGCAAAACAGGATTAGCCGTGCGGCTAAATAAACAAGAAACAGGGAATCCAAAAACAACCGGCAAAAAACAGGAAAGCCGTGCGGCTACTAAACAAGAAACAAAATAAACACAGGCAGATTCAGGAATATTCGCGAAGTCAGGAACAGGTAACCAAATGAAAGCAGTGCTAGAAAAACTAGTACGCAAAGGCAATGGGCTGAACGAGTGCCGGGTTTAAATAGGCAAAAGCATTAACTAATAAGGGCAGCGTGCAGAATGTGTAGGGGAAAACAAATGTGACAGGCTGAAACGAAAACGAGGGAACAAGAAACAGATTGGGGCAGCGTGCAGAATGTGCAGGGAACAACAATTGTGACAGGCTAAACGAAACGAGGGAACAAGAAACAGATTGGGGCAGCGTGCAGAATGTGCAGGGAAAAACAATAGACAGATTGCGGCGAAGCCGCGCCCCGCAACACAGACAACCCAGGGAGAACGCAAAAACCAGACATGACACGCAAGGAACAAGGAACAAAGTGGCAGAAAAACACAAGGAAAGTGAACAGGGCGGACAGCGATGTAACAATATGCAAGTTAACAAAATCATGGTCAGTGAAAAATGTATAATTGAAGTATAATAATTGGATGTCCAATTGCAAAACAAACTATGAATGACCATTTGTTTTACTCTTGGGAGATTTCTCTGCAAAATGGATAAGAATACATAATGATGAGAACGGGTCGTTCGGCCCATCTTAGCTCATCATGTCCTAATCTAAAGAGCATCTAGTACTACATCTAGCCTGGACTTGAATAGCCCGAGCATTTCTGCCTCTACTACCTGACCTGGCAAGCTGTTCCAGGCATTGACAACTCTCTGTGTAAAGAAAAACTTCCTAATATCTGTGCGGAATTTGCCTTTAACTAATTTCCACCTGTGGCCTCTTGTTCTGCTGACCCCACTTATCTTAAAAAATCTTTGGTATTTTACTTTGTTAATCCCTTTTAGGAATTTAAAAACCTCAATCAAATCCCCCCTAAGTCTCCATTTGCTAAGTTTAAATAGATTGAGTGCCTTGAGTCTATCATCATAACTTTTACCTTTCATACCAGGTATCAGTTTAGTTGCCCTTCTTTGGACTTTTCAAGAGCTTCAATATCTTTCTTGTAGTGTGGTGCCCAGAACTGCACACAGTATTCTAAGTGTGGTCTGACAAAGGCGTTATATAACATTAATATAGCCTCCTTTGATTTATACTCAATACTTTTTGCTATGTATCCCAGCATCCTGTTGGCTTTTTCACTGCTGTAGCACACTGCTTTGATGCAGATAGGCTTTGATCAACTACAACTCCTAAATCCTTTTCAAATTGAACACCTCCTAACTTTTCTCCTCCCATAAAATACTCCTGTCTAATGTTTTTATTTCCCACATGCATAACTTTACATTTAGCAATATTGAACGTCATCTGCCATGTATCTGCCCATTTTTGGATTTTGTTTAAATCATCTTGGATTACTTTAGTCGATTCCAAACTGTTTGCCAAACCCCCAAGTTTAGTAGCATCTGCAAATTTAACTATTTTGCTACTAATGTCCATATCCGGATCATTTATGTAAATAAGGAAGAGCAGAGGTCCCAGCACCGATCCCTGCGGGACACCACTGCCCACAGCACCGAGGTCAGATTCGGCCCCACCTACTAGGTACACACAGGTAGTGGCCAAAAGTTGTAAACATTTAGAGACACAAGGTATATTGAAAGCAGGTGCTTTCAGACTGCCGTTGTTCCAGAGTTAATTAAGCAGTTAACATCCCAACATGCTCAGAGTCATCTACAAAAATGCTGGGCAGGCTTTGCCTATAATTTTGGCTACTATGGCTAGAAGAAGAGATCTCAGTGACTCTGAAAGAGGGGTGATTGTTGGGGCATTTTTGGCAGGAGCTTCAGTGATGAAGACTGCTCAACTTGCTGATGTTTCATGAGGAACAGTGTCTCAGGTGATGTTGGCATGGAACTCAGAGGGAAAGACGTCACCAAGAAAGAGCAATTTTGGTGGGAAGTGTCAGGGGCTGTGAGCTCCGTCACACTCACCCATCTACATTTTCCCCTTTTTCTGTGCAGGTGACCCACCACTCTCCAAACAGCACACCGACACACAAGTAACAGGATGAATTACAATTTCTTTATTTTAACAGTTCATTAAAAGCACACAAGGACTCATTCAGGGGGTTCTTCGTCCCCCTCCCACTTCACAACCTCCCAAGATCCTCCCCAGGCAGTACAGAAGCCCCCCAGGTAAGTGTGTCCGTACACACCGAACACTACACACGGTGACAACCACACGCCCGAAGAGACTTGATTTCACACTCTGCACACACGTCCACACTACACACCCACTTCACTAGCCTCCCAGGGGGTCTACTGCCTGGCCCACCTCTAAGGGGGAGAACTAAACCCGCATTGGGCACATTCACACCACACCCATCCAATGCCCCAGACATAGCCATCCAGCGCCAGACACACATTCACACCACACACATCCAACACCCCAGACATACCCATCCAGTGCCCCAGACATACCCATTCAGCGCCACAGACATACCCATCCAGCGCCACACTACACACATCCAATGCCACAGACATAACCACACAGACATTCACACGCTTCCACTAATAAAGCAAAACACAAACACTTCCCCAAAGGAAACTAACAAAACGAAATCAATCGCCCAAACACACACCCTTCCCCACACTGCTTGCTTTCCCTCCTCTTCTCCCCAGTTGAGCTGCTTACATAAAACGACCCGGCCCCAATTACCCAACATTTTTTACATTTTACATTTTAAGCATTTAGCAGACGCTCTTATCCAGAGCGACTTACAAGATGTGCATCAATACATGGTAGGAGCAATCACAGTTAGCGCACGAGATCAGTGCAGGAATACAGCAATAGACATCATTGCAGGCATCTGCGTACCATACCTGTAACACCGGGAAGGAAAAGGTATTTTACATTTGACAAAATGTACAGTTCTTTTTTTTTTTTTTTTTTTTAGTAAAGAGTATAGTGTTGAACAAGTAGACAGTGGTGAAGACAATTTAGCTAGATGGACAGAGATCAGGGTAGTGGAGTCTGAAGAGGTGGGTTTTGAGTCTCTTGCGGAAGATTGGAAGTGATTCCGCAGTCCTGACCAATTGCGGGAGGTCGTTCCACCAGCGAGGACCAGGACAGAGAAGAGGCGAGACCGCGAGGAGCGGCTGCCAGGCGCCCGGAGGGATGGGGCAGTCAGTCTGCCAGCGGAGGCGGAGCGGAGAGGTCTGGACGGGGTGTAGGGCGTGATGAGTGACTGGAGGTATGGGGGAGCAGTACCTCTGGCCGCTTGAAAAGCAAGCACCAGTGACTTGAATCGGATGCGTGCTGCGATGGGGAGCCAGTGCAGAGAGGAGAGTAGAGGGGTGACGTGGGTGAACTTCGGCTGGTTGAACACCAGGCGAGCAGCAGCGTTCTGGACTAGTTGCAGTGGCTTGATGGCACAGGCCGGAAGGCCTGCCAGCAAGGAGTTGCAGTAGTCCAGACGTGAGATCACCAGGGCCTGGACCAGGAGTTGAGTGGCCTCTTGGGTGAGGAACGGTCGGATCCTCCGGATGTTGTGGAGGGAGAAACGGCAGGTCCGAGTGATCGCTGCAATATGGCTCGAGAAGCACAGCTGGTTGTCCAGGGTTACCCCAAGACTCCTGGCAGACTGGGACGGAGACACTATGGAGCCTTCCACGGTGATTGATGCATCAATCATCGGGGAGCCCTTCGCTGGGAGGAAGAGCAGCTCTGTCTTCCCCAGGTTCAGCTTCAGGTGGTGGGTGGACATCCATGCGGAGATGTCAGCCAGGCATGCAGAGATCCGTGCCGGGACCTGGGTATCAGATGGAGGGAAGGAGAGAAACAGTTGAGTGTCATCAGCATAACAGTGATAGGAAAAACCATGAGCAGAAATAACAGAACCAAGTGACTTGGTGTACAGAGAAAATAGGACAGGGCCTAGCACCGAGCCCTGCGGGACACCGGTAGAGAGGGTGCGGGGAGAGGAGAGGGATCCTCTCCAGGCCACCTGGTAGGACCGGTCAGCCAGGTAGGACTCAAACCATGTCAACACAGATCCAGAGATTCCCATCTCGACGAGAGATGAGAGCAGGATCCGGTGGTCCACGGTGTCGAATGCCGCCGACAGGTCGAGGAGAAGGAGGACGGAGCTAAGGGATCTGGACTTGGCGATGTGAAGAGCCTCTGTGACCGCAAGGAGAGCAGTCTCTGTGGAGTGGCCTGCTCTGAACCCAGATTGGTTAGGATCAAGCAGGTCGTTCTGTGAGAGATGAGCAGACAGTTGATTATAGACAGCCCGCTCTAACGTTTTGGAGAGGAATGGGAGGAGAGAGACAGGTCGGTAGTTAGAGATGACAGCAGGATTCAGAGAGGGTTTTTTGAGGAGGGGGACAACCTGAGCGCATTTGAGGGAGGAGGGGACAGAGCCAGAGGACAGAGAGGAGTTAATGACATTAGAGACAAAGGGGAGGATGTCCATAGCAATGGACTGGAAGAGGGGGGAAGGAATGGGATCAAGAGGGCAGGTGGTGGGACGGTGGGAGAGAACAAGTTGAAGGATGTCAGAGTCAGGGAGGGGTGAGAAGGAGGACAGAGGAGTGGGAGGTTTAGGTAGCGGGATGGGAGAGGGAGAGGTTGGGGGGAAGGAGTTGCGAATGACCTCAACCTTCTCGTGAAAGAAGGATGAGAAGTCATCGGCGGTTATAGAGGAGGGGGGTGGGGGAGGAGGAGGGGTGAGGAGAGAGGAAAACGTAGCATAGAGTTTACGTGGGTTGGAAACAGAAGATTGAATTTTAGAAAGGAAAAATGCAGACTTAGCAGAGGAGAGGTTAGCGCAGAAGGAAGCCAGGAGTGTGTGGAAGTCAGACAGAGCTGCAGGGGATTTGGATTTTCTCCATTTCCTTTCTGCTGCACGCAGCTTCAGTCGGTTAGCCCGAATGGAATCGGTTATCCAGGGGGCGGGGGGGCGGAGACGAGCGGGTTTAGCGGATAGAGGACAGAGTAAGTCAAAGGAGGAGGAGAGAGAGGAAAGTAGGGTGGATGATGCTACTTCAGCAGGTAGCTGAGAGAAGGCATCAGTAGGGGGAAGGGAAGATAGGACAGTAGCTGACAGGGCAGCGGGTGAGAGAGTGCGGAGGTTGCGACGGACAAGGACAGTGGGAGCAGGTGAAGATGGTGTAGGGACAGAGGGGAGAGGGAGGGAGAAGGACAGAAAGGAATGGTCAGACACATGTAGAGGCGATACCGTAATGTTGGGTGAGGCACAGTTCCTGGTGAAGACCAGGTCCAGTTGGTTACCGGCCTTGTGGGTGGATGGGGATTCAGCCATGGTGAAGTCAAAGGACTGAAGCAGGGGGAGGAATGCAGAGGCCTGGGAGGACTCTAGCTGCAGGTTGAAGTCCCCGAGGAGTAAGACGGGAGTGCCATCCTCAGGGAAGGCACTGAGTAGGGCATCCATCTCGTCTAAGAAACTCCCCAGTGGACCTGGAGGGCGGTAAAGAACAATGATGTGCAGTTTACATGGAACAGTGACAGTGACAGCATGAAATTCAAAGGAGGAGGGGGGAGAAGTGAGGAAGAGGGACAATACCAAATCTCCACAGGGGGGAGATCAGTATACCTGTCCCTCCACCTCTACCTGAGGGTCGTGGAGTGTGGGAGAAGGTGTAGGCGGCAGAGAGAGCAGCAGGGGTGGCCGTGTTTTGCGGAGTGATCCAGGTCTCCGTAAGCGCCAGGCAGGTGCCCCACATTAGCACCAAATAATCCAATAATTTAATAATTTAATAATAATGTGTAATTCAATGTTTCAATGAGACGGGCCTGCACTGCACTCCACTCCAGGGACCGTCTCAAAATCGCGCTCTAGGGAGTCCGCAAAAACGGCTGACAGAAGAAAATTCCTGGATCATTATGTCTGTGCTTTAGTTTGAGGGGAAAGACTAAACAGACGAGCAACTCAATCAATTGACTGTACATTTTAATGTAGGGCGTGAGCAGGCAGTTTAATCAAGAACGGTCCATACAGAACTCTACAGAGCAGGAGACCATGAACATCTCATATTGTTGTTTCCACCTTTTCAGCCACTACCTGTCTGCTTATAGGGACATCTGGGTACTAAACTGTAAAAAAAAAGAAGATCACCTATAGACGAGATAAAAACTAATATTAAATAAAAACATATTTTTATAGAATTGACAAATTGAAAATTGCCATTTAAAATATGATTAGATTCATTAGATTATAGATTCAGCAGCAAAGGGAAAGATCATTAAATTCATGGACACAAAATGGAAGCTTATTGACTGACATCTGTCCAGTACACAAGCTGTGCCAAGAAAGTCTTAACCTATGACTCAAACCCCTGCCAGCCTGGAGGCCTTGCACAGCTTGATAAAGAATGGTATCTGTTTGAGGAAATCTCCCCCACGCCACCTCACAATCCCTGTGGATTTAACGGCACTCGAACCGCACCAGACATCACCAAACTCTGACTTCTGTGAAGTGGAGAAAATCCTTCCCTTCCGAGTGTGGACTGAGAAGTAGTGTGAGAAAGGGAGTGATCGTGTTATCCATCCGCAATTATCATAAAAACTCAAAGAATATCCTGCTTGGAGAAATAAGGGGCACCTCCGGGCAATATTGCTAATTCTCCCAAATGTAAAGAAATAAGTTTGAAGGACCAGAGAACATCCCCTTAGATCTTTAATATGCTCTACAGAGGGGATCACAGGGAGCTGTAACAGGAAAGTGGATGTATCATTTAAAATGGGTTTTCATAGCTATCTATTTTAATTAGCGAGCCAAGTCCACATAGATTCTGGGAGAACTTCTCAGAAGGACACTTTCTTTCGATTCAGATTGCAGATTTGATCCAAGTACTGTTTATTTATTTAGCGAGCGTATCTTGTACATGGATGTTGTGATGGAAAGTTTCTTTCACTTTTTCACAAAATATTCCCCAAGTGAATGACAATTTCTTCCACCAAACTTCACTGCAGCAGATGCCATCTTGTCTCGTATACATTTATAGTACAGTATCAATTACAATATTATCTAATTTAGCCCGTTTTAATAGTTTGTTTGTCCTTTATACCAAACATATAGAATATAATATTCTTTATTGCCATGTTACACAAGGTAATTGGAATGTGTCTTTTTGCATATCTCTCCTAAGAGAGGTCAGAGCGCAGGGTCAGCCATAGTACAGCGCCCCTGGAGCAGTTTAGGGGTTCAGTGCCTTCGGCAGTGCCCCAGGAAGTGCCCCAGGAAGTGCCCCAGGAAATGCCCCAGGAAGTGAACTAGAATCCCTCCAGTTTCCAGTTCATTGTTTTTTCATTGGCCTTCCTGGGATTCAAACCAGCCACCCTCCGCTTGCTAACCCGTGTCGCTAACAAATGTTGATAATCAGGAAAGCCTACTTCTCTCTGTCTGTGGTATATCTGCCCCACCCAGGTAAGGCAGGAGGGAATACGCGTGGAGGCCACATGGACTCCAAGGTTCAATGAGTTCTGGGATAATCTACACAACGGGTAAACATCGAGGTTCCTTGCGTGATAACACGTGTATCTTTAGGGGGTCAAAGGACCATCCATTATGTTGCTACTGAACTTATTAATTACAATTTAAGGTAAGTGAAGATATAGTATTCAGTGAGTAAATATATAATAAGATCCCAACTTTATAATTGGCGTTTTTGTTTTGAAGAAAGGTAATGCTTTAAAATGAATATTTTTAATCCTGACCATTTTGTGGTATACAAACAAATAAAGATATTTATATTTTTGGGTTGATTGTATACTAACAAACTGTCCCACACAGATATAAACCTAATATTAATTGCAGTATTGAGTGACAGCAATTATGAATAGGAATTGACATAAATATGACACAGTGAATATTGTTCAAGAAGAAGTAAACAGCAATATACAAAGTAAAACCTGTGATTTGAGGTAAAAGGCAGATAAATGCAAACGCATCAGATTCTTCAGGGACCTTTGACAGCATCACTGAGGGCATTAAGAAATCACGTTGAAGTTTTTATTTTAATTGATAGATTGATAGATTTTTTCTCGTTTTTCTCTCAATTTAGTAGCCAATTACACCCTCTATATATTTAGATTTGCCCTCCCCACATGAGTCCGCTGCTCGTCTCTATGAGGCATTCTCCGAGGGCAGCGAACTCTGCTTCCTTCAAGACGGAATTTGCCCCCACCCACATTCTGGAGACTCCCTTATGTGCTTCACGGCAGCCCCGAGCCAGTTCACCCTCCCCCCTCCCTCTGGGGCGGACAGCCAAACGCGCCCCCCGATCAGGGCTGATAATGTTGTATCTTGGAATTGAATCACTATTTTTTAATCCAGCTGATAATGAAGACTTTTAGGACTTCAGTGGATATGTCCGTGTTCTCTACATGATTACAGAGCCAAAGATCCCACACCTCACAGACGAGTTCATCATTCCAACAAATGGATTTCTAAACTGAGATATTGTGCACCAAGGCAACATTACTGATGTCATGCTCACCAAGTTACCCCCCCCCTCCCCCTGGGGCGGACAGCCAAGTGCCGCCCCTGATCGGGGCTGATGACCAGGGCTGGTCTGGTAGAGATGAGTTTAGAACCGTAAAAAAAAATTCTGCATTTGATTGTTGAGAAAGGACAGCTGGGATTACAGCTGCAGGATTTAATGTGGTGTGTCTGGAGAGTCTACTCGTACAGGTCTGTACTTACAGATCTGTAACTACCCTTTTATCTATGTTAATTTGTTTCATTTTATGATTTAATGTAATCAGACAGGCACTATTATTTTAATTGACTGTTTTACTCGTTGGTATCTTCCGTTTTATTAGTCTTGTTGTATTGGTTGTTTGTACACAGGGCTCGCTTGGAAAAGAGACTTCGGTCTCAAGTGATTACCCTGCTTAAATAAAGGTTAAATAAATAAATAGTCTGTCTCTGTCCGTCATCTGTCCTGCACCTCTGCTTCACCTCCCAGCTGGTGCTCCCAGCATGCATCGCCCACCAGCGATCACCCACACCCTCCTCTCACATCAGCCTGTTACACCTGTGTCTGTTCTGGAGATGAGTGCTTCAGGCCAAAGTGCTTGTCAGACCAATTTCCCGGTCATACATTTACAAAAAGACTAACACAAAAACCCTGTCCCAGCCTTATTGTTTCCTGGCTTTCGCTGGACTGAAAATTGTACGGATCTGGATTATCATTGTCCACCCTCGTATACATCCCAGGGGTGCTGTGCCTTCAACTGGATTATCCACACGGCCAAAGCCAAACAGTAGCTTTAGTAAAACACAATGTAGAGTGGCAGTGTTGGTGTTTAAGAACTTTTTAAAAGATGTCTGTCGTTCACACGTTGGCCCCCGTGCCTTCACGCTGAACATACAATTTTATAAACTTTTCAACCAACAATTCATACAGCAGCTGGAAGTGTACGTGTAATGAAACATGTTAATGTCCATGTACAACATGCAGGTGTATAGCATGAATCATTGGGTGAATGAATTAATGAACGTTGGATTTAGATAGTGTTTTTTTTCCCAAGGAACTCAAAGCGCTTTGCAATGATAGGGGCAACTCACCTCAACCAGCACCAATGTGCAGCACCCACCTGGGTGAATGCGACAGCAGCCATAGTGCGCCAGTACAAACTCACTACACATCAGATACACAGTGGAGAGGCCAGGAGGGAGGGAATTAATCAATTCCATGTATGTATATACTGTATATTGTATTTTATAATATATAATTATATTATAATATAATATAATATATATTATTATAATTATAACTACAAAAATTGGGTTAAGAACTGTCCAACGCATTATTAAAACCTGGAAGGATAGTGGTGAACCATCATCTTCGAGGAAGAAATGTGGTCGGAAAAAATTATTGAATGATCGTGGTCAGCGATCACTTGAATGTTTGGTGAAATCATATTGTAAAAAATCAACAGTAGAACTCACAGCTATGTTTAATAGTGAAAGTAAGAGCATTTCCACATGCACAATGCGAAGGGAACTCAAGGGATTGGGACTAAACAGCTGTGTAGCCATAAGAAAACCACTTGTCAGTGAGGCTAATCGGAAAAAAGGCTTCAATTTGCTAGGGAGCATAAAGATTGGACTCTGGAGCAATGGAAGAAGGTCATGTGGTCTGATGAGTCCAGATTTACCCTGTTCCAGAGTGAACAGGGCGCATCAGGGTAAGAAGAGAGGCAGATGAAGTGATGCACCCATCATGCCTAGTGCCTACCGTACAAGCCTATGGGGGCAGTGTTATGATCTGGGGTTGCTGCAGTTGGTCAGGTCTAGGTTCAGCAACGTTATGTGCCCAAAGAATGAGGTCAGCTGACTGCCTGAATATACTGAATGACCAGGTTTTTCCATCAATGGATTTTTTCTTCCCTGATGGCATGGGCATATTCCAAGATGACAATACCACGATTCATCGGGCTCAAATTGTGAAAGAGTGGTTCAGGGAGCATGAGACACCATTTTCACACATGGATTGGCCACCACAGAGTCCAAACCTTAACCCCATTGAGAATCTTTGGGATGTGCTTGAGAAGACTTTGCGCAGCGGTCTGACTCTACATCTTGATCTTGGCGAAAAATTCATGCAACTCTGGACGGAAATAAATGTTTTGACATCGAAGCTTATCGAAATGATGCCACGGTGAATGCGTGCTGTAATCAAAGCTAAAGCCGGTCCAACGAAATATTCGAGTGTGTGACTTTTTTTGGGGGCGGGCAGTGTATATTATAATTATATAATATATAATATATTATTATATTTACACCCTACTCTTTTTTGAAAAGCGACCTTGGCTAATGACCTTGCCCCCAGGGCTAACGACCTTGCCCCCAGGCTTCCATGGGAAAATTCCGCCCCTGAGGACTTGAGCTGGAATGGATAGCACAGTGCATGTTGGGAGTGGCCAAGCTTGAAGCGTGGTCATATAAGAGCCGTCTCTTGTAATGATACACATGTAACGATAAACAAAAGGAACATCAAAGCAATGTTCAATACATTTTAATTGAAAATTGAATCTTGGATTCCTCAAAATAGCCTCACAAACACAGCAGGAAATCACCCGATATGTCTTCCCAGCTCTCCTGCAGCAATTCCCAGAAGCATTTGTGGGTTGCTTTGCTTTGACTGTTCTGTCCAGTTCATCCCATTCAAGTTCTATGGGATTGAGGTCTGGACACTGGGCAGGCCAGGTCCTTAGTTTGAGTTGTCCTTCACATTCCCCCTTCACCAGATAGTTCTTGCACAACTTCAGGGTGTGTTTCGGGTCGTTATCTTGCTATCGGGTCATTATCTTGAGTGGATGGAAGGTGTACAAAAACTTTTGACTGGTACTGTATATATATATAATATTATTTATTATATGATATGTATTCCTAACTATGTTTAAAATGAGAGATAATAGTCGGCAAAAGCTGAAAAGATGGGAAAGGACTCCAAATAGAATGTTCTAGTTCAGTTTAGGATTTCCTCCCGAGCACAAATTACACCATGGTTATTTTCCATGACACATTTGACATTTAAAAAACACAATTTGCAAACAACACTAATCATTATTCATTCAATCATTAAATCAATCAATACATCACATTTTATCTTGAACAACACACTAAGCACACTGACTGTATAACACACTAACAATAACTAACCAAGCACGTAGAGTTGAACTAAAGCACCACCATCTTGTGTCAGTACACCAGCATTCCTCATGGTCCTGCCATGTCCTGCACCCTCCTGCCATGCTGTGGTTTGCCACACGTAATCATTAGCCTGCTGACACTGAGCGAACACCAGTCCGCAAACAGGACGGGCCCTCACTTAGTCAATGTGCAGCTGAAATGTGACACCCAGCTCCATCTATGACATGGTGGAGCTAAGTGGCCAGGTGGAGGCTGGGATCATCCATTATTCAGCTGGGCTCTGTGGGCCTGCACCTGGAACACCAGGCTCTGACAGACAGGTGGCTGATTGCTAAGTGACACTAATGACATGTAATGAAACTACGCTGTTTCAGGAGCATGGCACTTTGTCACTGGTGTGGCTGTCAGCTCTCCCTCTCACTCTGAAGACCTGCATTAACGGAACCGAATCTCAGTCCAGATGGGCTGGACATGGCCCTGTGGAGGTCTACAGTCAGTCGACCCAAATGTGAGCACTGCTGAATCTACTGTGCGTCCCGGGGGCCTGGTGTTTATCACAGGGAGGCCGAGAGGGAATTCATTTTTTATGTTTTAAGAGGGATTAATAAAGTGGATTTTATAAAGCTATTTAAAGGTGTGTTCTGTCGAAAGAATAGGACAAACGTGGGAATGAAAGGCATGTTTTGCCCTGGATTCCATTCACACAGATTGGTATTTAATGCCTGGACTCATGGTGCAGGGAGATACACAATTTTCCAGGGTTGACAATTTTTCATAAAAAAAAAAAACTAAGCTAAATCTGCAGAAACTATTTAAACAATAAAAAACACACATTAGCATTTGCAGGGTTTTTCTGTCTCAAAGGCAGGCTAAGATGATAACTTGGCTTGGGCACGCACATGGTCTGCTGTTGAATTGTTCGGCCTGCACCCCCACCTACGACCATGTGGCCCTCCCAAACAGACCCCAGGCTAACTTGTTCTCCGATGTTGTATTTTTGGCACATTACTCAAACTGTTCCCTCTTGAGAATGACGTAGCCACTGTGGGCCAAACCCACTCTGAGCTTCCTAAAATGGTTGCTACAGAAGAATAAATAAAAGTACTTGATTGTTGATATTGTGGCAGGCCAATGGGCTGCACAAGAAAATGGCTGCCTGGCCTCCAACACATGGCAGCCCAAAAACACTACATTTCCCAGCAGGCCACAGAAACACCTGAGCCGAGTGCAAGTAACGGGACTAACGACCAGAGAGAGAGAGAGAGAGAGAGAGAGAGAGAGAGAGAGAGAGAGAGAGAGAGAGAGAGAGAGAGAGAGAGAGAGAGAGAGAGAGAGAGAGAGAGAGAGAGAGAGAGAGAGAGAGAGAGATGACTCACTCATGACATAATAATATTGTTAGAGACATGGTGTCGACATGACACAGACACTCACTGCCCCCCAGGCTATGAAGAAATTTACTGCCATCCCTCAAACAGAAAAACGTAAGACACGGCAGAGATTCAGGTGGAGTTATTGTGTGGTATAGAGAGGATTTGTCAACCCAATTACAGCAAATCAAAAAAGCACCAACTCATATCTGGCTTAAATTAAATAAAGACACCATCCAGTGTGACGACGAATTATATATATGTGCAGCCTACACTCCCCCTCTGGAATCACCCTATTATAATGACAACTTTTTTGAAAATCTCCATTTAGAGATCGGACATTACCAGGCCCAGGGTCATGTTTTATTGATTGGAGATTTGAATGCTAGAACTGGATGTGAGCCGGATATAGTGGATTCTGCTGGCAATAGCCACATCTTCAGACAGTCCTCACTATACTTCACCCCCACCACTACCCAAAGGAACAATCCTGACCGTGTCGTCAACAAAACTGGGAAAGAGTTAGTACATCTCTGTCGATCCTTAGGTCTGTACATGCTTAATGGTAGGATCAGAGGGGACTCTTTAGGGAGGTTCACGTATTGTTCAGCTCTTGGAACTAGTGTAGTCGACTATGCAATTACTGACATAGACCCCTCCTTCATTAGTGCATTCACTGTCAGACCACAGACACCACTAACAGACCACTGTCAGATAAATGTGTATTTAAAAAGAATTGGACAGCAGAAAAAAATGAATCTGAGCCCTGCAAACTGTTCAGACTAAATACATCATACAGATGGGCTCCTGACAGTGAGGTCAAATTCAAAAATATAATCAGTTCACCTGAAATTACTAACCTTATTAACACCTTTCTATCAGAAGAGTTTCAACCAAATCAATTAGGCACAAATATGGCTGTAACAAATATTAATAACATTTATCATAAATCAGCCAATAAAGCAGGTCTCATTAAAAACAGCTCTACAATTAAACAGAAGCCAAAAAAGGAAGAGTGGTTTGATGAGGACTGCAGAAACCTTTCCAACCAAAAACACCATCAACCACAAAACATAGACCTGCGTCAAAATTATGTTGAAACACTGAGAGAATACAAGCAGACACTAAAACAGAAAAAACGAGAACACTACAATCAAAAACTAAAAGAAATTGAAGACTCAATTGACCAAAACCAATTCTGGGAGAGATGGAACAGCTTAAGCAAAAAGAATAATAAACATTTGGCCTTACAAAACAGTGGCATTTGGAAAAAACATTTTGAAAACCTTTATGAACAAATGTCCCCTAACAGTCTAAATTCTGAGCAGAAACAAATTCAAGAAAAATTGAGAATCCTTGAAGCAACTATCAAGAACAATCAGAATCCTCTTGATTACCAAATTACAATGAAAGAATTAGAAGACAACATTAAAAAACTAAAATCTGGAAAAGCATGTGGCCCTGACAGTATCAGGACAGAGATGCTTAAACACAGCACCCCTGAACTGCAGCAGGCCCTGCTTAAACTGTTCAATCTTGTTCTTCAAGCTGGCTGCTTTCCTGAGATTTGGAGTAAGGGGCTTATTTCCCCAATACACAAGAGTGGAGACAAATTGGACCCCAACAACTACCGAGGCATCTGTGTGAGCAGTAGTCTGGGGAAGGTTTTCTGCAGCATTATCAATGCCCGAATGCTAGCCTTCCTTATCGAACACAATGTCTTGAGTAAAGGACAAATTGGCTTTCTACCAAATCACCGCACTACTGATCATGTTTACACCCTACACACCCTAATTGATCAACACGTACACCAAAAAAACAAAAGAAATGTTTTGCATGCTTTATTGATTTAAAAAAAGCATTTGATTCAATTTGGCAAGAGGGATTGTATTATAAAATTCTCCAAAGTGGGGTAGGGGGTAAGGTTTATGACATAATCAAATCTATTTATGTCAATAATAAGTGTGGAGTAAAAATTGGAAATAAAAGAACAGATTTCTTCACTCAAGGGGAAGGGGTTCGCCAGGGATGCAACTTGTCCCCAACTCTCTTTAATGTTTACATTAATGAGTTTGGCGGTGTTGTTGGAACAATCTGCAGCCCCTGGCCTAACCCTAAACAACAAGGAAGTAAAATTCTTGCTCTATGCAGACGACCTGGTGCTGCTGTCACCCACAGAACAGGGGTTACAGCAGCACCTGGATCTGCTGGAGCAATACTGTCAGAACTGGGCCCTGACGGTAAACTTTAAAAAATCTAAAATAATAATCTTCCAAAAAAAGCCCAGATCCCAGGAAAGCAGACATGTGTTCACTCTAGGAAACACCACACTAGAGCACACCTTGTTCTATGACTACCTGGGGCTCAAAATCAGTGCCTCAGGTAACTTTGGTCTGGCAGTGAATGCACTGAAAGAGAAAGCCTGTAGAGCTTTCTATGCAATTAGAAGAAAATTCCACAAAATTGACAAAGCAGTCAGAATTTGGTCTAAGATATTTGATAGTGTAATCCTACCAATTGCCTTATATGGAAGTGAAGTGTGGGGTCCACTCAGTCAACACGACTACACTAGATGGGACAAGCATCCTATAGAGGCCCTGCATGCAGAATTCTGCAGAACTGTACTTAATATCCAAAGGAAAACACCAACCAACGCATGCAGGGCAGAATTAGGTCGATACCCATTAATTATAAACATTAAAAAAGAACACTTAAATTCTGGATGCATCTTAAATCTAGTCCCCAAGATACTCTGCAATTTCAAGCACTGCAAAACCAAGAACTGAACTCCAAAACGAATCCCCTAAGTCAGCTGGTCATGAGACTTACTAACCAAATAACACCTAACATAGTTCAATCTCAGTCCAGCACTGCTTTACAATCACAAATCAGAGTAAACCAAATTGTTAAACAAACTAAAAATACCTATCTGGAACATTGGAACAATCAAACCAAAACACAAAACAAACTTGATTGCTATCTGGCCGTAAAAAGAGAGTACACATTGGCAGAGTATCTCTTCACTGTCAGAGATACAAAGCAGAGACAGATCCTGACCAAGTACAGACTCAGTGACCACAGTCTAGCCATAGAGAAAGGTAGACACAAGAAATCCTGGCTACCAAGAGAAGAAAGAATATGTGGTCACTGCATGACAGGTGATGTAGAGACAGAGATGCACTTCCTCTTGAATTGTGAAAAATTCTATAACATTAGAATAGAATATTTTAACAAATTTGATATATTAATCCCTAATTTTACCCAATTGGACAACAATAAAAAAAATGCAAATTCTATTAGGAGCACATTTAGCCGCCAAGTATGTGACAGCATGTCACAACCTGAGGGACAAACAGTGAGGAGAATGTCAATAAGAATATGTTGAAGAAACTGTCAATACGTTGTTGTTATTTATGTTGTGTTATTTGTCATGTTACTTTATTCACATGTTTGTTTGAATTGCTTTGGCAATATTGTAACCATACAGTCATGCCAATAAAGCATTTGAATTGAAAAAAATTGAATTGAGAGAGAGAGAGAGAGAGAGAGAGAGAGAGAGAGAGAGAGAGAGAGAGAGAGAGAGAGAGAGAGAGAGAGAGAGAGAGAGAGAGAGAGAGAGAGAGAGAGAGAGAGAGAGAGAGAGAGAGAGAGAGAGAGAGAGAGAGAGAGAGAGAGAGAGAGAGAGAATATGAATACCTGTGGAAGTCGGTTGACCAGCCAGGATTTAAAGAGAGTGTTGGAAAGTGTGTTTGTTGGAAATTGGATTGCTTTGGGATTTTGACTACGGACTGGATTACGGACTTGGAACTGGATTTTGGACAACGGAACGGACTTGGACAACGAGATAAGGATTTGTGGACTTTGTTTGTATTCCCCCGAAGACCCCACCCTTTGTTTTGTGTTGTCAAGATTTGTGTTAGAATAATAAATTATCATTTTTGTTTATATTATTGCCTCCTCTGTGTTCTTGCACTTGCCTACGCCCCCTGCAAGGTCCGTGTGTGTCGCCCAACCCCTGGGGACACCACAATATATCAAATACAGGCATTCTTAATTTACATTCCACCACTTGTGCTTGCCCTTTCCTTGTTGATGGCTCCATCTCTCTCTCTCAATCTCTCTCTCTCTCCATGTGTCCCTCTCTCTTCTCAGGCTGCAGCTGGTACTCTTTCTCAGGCCTGACTTTCACCCATTGCATCCGTTCATGTGCATTTATGCCCCACTACATCCCTGATCACATGACTGCCACTCCATTGCTTTTGTAGATTCTGTGTGGTTCTGTGTGGCTCAGTAGGTAGAGCGTGGTTCTGTGTGTCTCAGTAGATAGAGTGTGGTTCTGTGTGGCTCAGTAGGTAGATCATGGTTCTGTGTAGCTCAGTAGGTAGAGCGTGGTTCTGTGTGGCTCAGTAGGTAGAGCATGGTTCTGTGTGGCTCAGTAGGTAGAGTGTGGTTCTGTGTGGCTCAGTAGGTAGAGCGTGGTTCTGTGTGGCTCAGTAGGTAGAGCATGGTGCTGACAACGCACCGGTTGTGGGTTCGATTCCCACTGGGACCACATATACTGAAAAATGTATGCATTCACTACTGTAAGTTGCGTTGGATGAAAGCGTCTGATAAATGGCAAATATTATATTAGATGCAATGGAGATAGAGAGAGAATAATCCCATGCAATTCAACTACAACAAACAAAAATAAAGATTTGAAATAAAAAAATCCACACCTCATAACATTCATTCTCATTTATGCTACCAGATTTGTGTGCAAAAACAGTGGCTTCCATGCACTAGTGTGCTCCTCACCTGTGTGGTAAATGTACCTTCTTTGTTGATGTCAGTTCACACAGAGCGGGTTTTACAGCTGATCTCCAGCCGTGCCTGATAGCGAGCTGAGAATGATATCTTGCTCTGCAGAGCTGAGAATGATATCTCACTCCGCACCTCGTGCTGCAGGCCAGAGGGATCATTCACAGGTCTGTTCTGGACAGCACAACATTTCCATTCTGTGTGTGACTGAGCCACTATCCCCCCCTGACCATCACATCTCCCAAACTCTGCCATGCCTCTTTCTTACAACTATAAATCCCTCGTTCTGCAAAATTGGGCTGATGGCACAGAAATCTCAGCATTCGCTACACAACAACACAAACTAGACCACTGTTTGGGAATGGTGTTGCATCCCTCCAATTGAGTTCCACACACTTGCAGAATCTATGCCAAGGTGCAATGCTGTTTTGCAGGTCGTTGTGGCCCAATGCCCTATTAAGACACTTTATGTTGGTGTTTCCTTTATTTTGGCAGTTACCTGTGTGTGTTTTGTTCTGTGGTAACGGCATATTCTGTCAGACTCACTTCACATGTTTGAGGTCCTCAAATTAAATCGATCAATAATGAGCCAGTAATATAAATTTGAACAATTGCAAATTAGATCATTTTCCAAGGGGCTTAAGCGTCCAGTTGAGATTCAAAATTGGATGTAAAACAGAAATCCCCTCAAACTGTAAAGTGAAAATAGAAAAATACATTTTACCATCAGCTATCTGAGTGTAATGAATTAGTTCATTCTAAATTCACACCATCAATATATTATTTTATAGGTAAACTTTTAATAGCAAGTACCATTTCAGAGTGGTTCTGTGAAGAACCAAACAGGGACCCAGACGCAGACCAGGATCAAATCAAATCAAATCAAGTTTATTTGTATAGCAATAGAATAGAATTGTCACAAAACGCTTAACAGAGGGGGAACCCAGGCCTAGACCCCCCCAAAAGCAAGCCTAAAGGCAACAGTGGCAAGGAAAAACTCCCTTGGTAGAGAGAAACCTTGGGAGGAACCAGACTAAAAAGGGGAGGAGCCCATCCTCTTCTGGCCGGCACAGGGTACGTCCAAAAAAGACCATGTCATGGTCAGTCCAAGGTGGCTCAGGGCTGAAAGACTTTGCCCCTCCTGAGTTAGGTAGTCAGCGGGGGGGCGTCTAAACCACGCGGAGAGGGTCCACATCCAGGAACTGAGGTTGGCGTGGGGGTGAGGGTTGATGGGGGCAGCTCACACTTCTCGCAGGATCTAGGGCTCGGGTCAGGTGCCCCCGAGTCAGAGGCTGAGGCAGAGAAGAGAACATGCAGTCAGAAAAAAAAGCAGTGCTATAGCCAGTAGCATTATGTAAGAGCAGGGGAGCATAGAAAATATACAGATAGCCCCAACGGGTGTAAGCTATGGCAGCATACCTATTAGGAGAAACACAGAGAAAACACGCAGCCATGAGAGTTCCAAACCATCCACACCTGATCAAGGATAACCAGCATAACAGTGGTGGTAACACATTGAGGAGGTGACAGTATGGAAAGTTTCTCACTCAATAAGACACTAGGGCACGGCCTTCTCCATCTCTCCACCTAGACTATGTTTGGCAGTAGGCTAGGCTGAAAAGATATGTTTTTAATCTACACTTAAAAATTGAAACTGTGTCCGAATCCCTAACATGCCTTGGTAAACCGTTCCACAACAGAGGAGCTCTAAAAGAGAAGGCTCTACCACCAGCTGTGCTTTTCAAAATTCTAGGGAGTAATAGATGGCCGGCTTCTTGTGAATGAAGCAGTCGTGTCGGCTTATAGGGGGCAATCATTTCGGTCAGATATAAAGGTGCAAGTCCGTTTACTGCTTTAAAAGTTAGCAACAGTACTTTATAATCAGCCCGATATTTAATAGGAAGCCAATGTAGTGATGCTAACACTGGAGTAATGTGCTCATACTTTTTGGATCTAGTCAAAATACGTGCCGCTGTATTCTGTACTAGTTGAAGACTCTTTAGAGAGCTACTAGAGGGGCCGGATAATAAGGCATTACAATAGTCTAGCCTCAATGCGACAAAAGCATGCATTAAGGTTTTAGCATCCTCTAATGACAGAATGTGCCGAATTTTAGCTATGTTTCTTAGGTGAAAGAAAGCTACTCTGGAAGTGTTTTTAATATGAGTGTCAAATGTAAGGTCCTGATCAATAATAAAACCAAGGTTCTTAACCATAAGACTTGATGTAACTATGCAATCACCTGCATTTAACTGCAGATCCAACTTGTTCCTTAATTTTTTGGGGCCCAAAACCATCATCTCTGTTTTATCTGAATTTAAAAGCAAGAAATGTACTGTCATCCAATTCTTTATATCAGAGATACAAGCCTCTAATTGAGTGAGTTTAAGTATTTCACCTGGTTTCATTGATATGTACAGCTCTGTATCATCTGCATAGCAATGGAAATTCACACCATGTTTACAAATAACATTACCCAGTGGTAGCAAGTATAATGAGAACAGTAATGGTCCCAGCACTGAGCCTTGTGGAATACCATATTTAACCTGAGAGTAGTCAGAGAACTCTTGATCTAATTGCACAAATTGAAACCGGTCTGATAAGTATGATTTAAACCATGAGAGTGCCCGTCCACGCAAACCAACCAGGTTTTCTAGCCTATGAAGGAGAATCTGGTGGTCAATAGTGTCAAAAGCAGCACTTATGTCAAGGAGCACTAGAATAGAAACACAACCAGTGTCCAATGCTAACAGTAAGTCATTTACAACTTTAATAAGTGCTGTCTCAGTGCTATGGTTTGGTCTAAAACCTGATTGTAGTGTTTCATACAGATTATTAGTTTTTAGGAAAGCAGTTAATTGTTGAGCTACAGATTTCTCAAACATTTTTGACAAAAAGGGCAGATTTGAAATGGGCCTATAGTTCTTCAGATTAACAGGATCAAGATTTGGTTTCTTTAGAAGAGGCTTGATTACTGCCACTTTTAAAGACTTAGGTACGCAACCCAATAATAGGGATGTATTTATGATATCTAACATGGGCTGGCCTAGCACAGGCAATAGCTCTTTAATAAGCTTTGTTGGTATGGGGTCTAACAGACATGTAGATGATTTGGAGGACATAACCAGTTTACTAAATTTGTCCAGATCCAAGGGAGTGAAACTCAAGGGTCTCTACGCAACCCTGCTCCTGATAGCCCTGTGCCATCTCGGGAGTTGGGGTGCTAGATATTGGAGTCATTTTCATAATTTGTTCTCTGATTGTCTCAATCTTATCAGTAAACAAGTTCATAAAGTCATTGGAATTATAGTTAGAAGGATAACTGATGGAAACTGAAGACAGTTTTTTTGTCAGTTTAGCTACCGTGTTAAATAGAAATCTTGGGTTGTTTTTATTCTGGTAAATTAATTTTGAGAAGTACGATGACCTAGCTGTAATAAGGGCGTGCTTGTATTCTATGAGGCTGTCCTTCCAAGCAGAGCGAAAAACCTCTAAATTGGTAGAGCGCCATCTGCGTTCTAATTTCCTGAAAACTTGTTTAAGGGCACGGGTATGGTCAATAAACCAGGGTGCAAGTTTCTTCTCACTGCATTTTTTCCTCTTGAGGGGTGCGACCGCATCAAGTGTATTCCGTAAAATGTGATTTAGCGCATCGGTTTGATGATCAATTGACAAAAAGCTATTTGGGTCCTGACTTGATACTAACGATTCGGGAAGTAAGTTTATACATTTTGAAGGCGTCAATGAATTTATAGAGCGGCTGGAATAGTATCTAGGTTCCGATTTAATAGGAATATTTACCTGAATTTCAAAAGTAATCAAAAAGTGATCCGATAGTACAGGATTATGGGGAGACACAATGATATTCTCGACATCGATACCATAGGATAAGACTAAATCTAAGGTATGGTTGTGGCGGTGGGTTGGTTCAGATATATTTTGAATAAAACCAACAGAGTCAATAATAGCTGCAAAAGCCAGTCCTAAAGGGTCACTGTCATTATCAACATGTATGTTGAAATCTCCAACAATCACAACTTTATCTGCCATAGTTGCCAAGCTTGATAAAAACTCTGCAAACTCAGAAAGAAAGACAGTATACGGTCCAGGTGGTCTATAAATAGTTACTAAGAGGAAGGATTGCACTGAGGTAACTATATCTTTTGACCGTCCAGAAAGCATAGCAAGCGATTCAAAAGAGGAGAACTTATCCCCACATTTAGGTGTGAAACTAAATTTTGTCGAAAAAATCACAGCAACACCACCCCCTCTACCGGACAGACGCGGCGCTTGGCAGCTGGCATAACCATCAGGAGACGCCTCATTAAGTGCACTGTATTCGTCAGGCCTAAGCCAGGTTTCAGTGAAACTAATCAGATCAAAACTATGGTCCGTGATTAGTTCGTTCACAAGAACCGCCTTGGGGGAAAGTGATCTAACATTTAACAATCCACATTTAAGATGCGTCTTACTACAGGCAACACTTACTGCAGGCTGAGAGGTTTTAATATAAATAAGATTATGTACACAAATGCCACGACAGCCAGTGTGCTCAGATAGCTTTTTACTTCTAAAACCATTTCCAAAACGAGGGACAGACAGTCTCAATAGCTAAGCTAGTCACGGGTTTTTGGAAGAGAGCAGACAGTGGTTTAGGACCAGAAGTCTGCTGCCTGGCTAGCGCTCTGAGAGATCATACATTTTGCGAATTTATACTACGGGAAAAATTTCTAGATAATAGAAGAGCACCTCTCCAGTTCGGGTGGAGTCCGTCTCTCTTCAGTAAGCCAGGCTTTCCCTAAAAAGTGGGCCAATTGTTTATGAAGCCCAAGTCGTTGTCAGTACACCAGTTAGCCATCCAGCGATTTAGCGACGTGAGTCTACTGTAGACTTCGTCACTCCTACAGGCAGGGATAGGGCCAGAGATAATTATTACCCGACTGAGTGTTTTAGCGATCTTACACACCGAAACAAAATAATTTTTAGTGATCTCCGACTGCCTAAGTCGAACATCGTTGGTGCCAGCGTGGATAATAATTTTAGAATATTTACGATTATTCTTAGCTAGCACCTTTAAGTTTGCCTCCACGTCGGTAGCTCTGGCCCCAGGCAAACATTGGACTATGGTCGCTGGTGACTCTATCCTCACGTCTCGTAAAATGGAATCGCAAATAATCAGAGCTTTCTCAGTAGGTGTATTACTGAGTGGGGAAAAACGATTCGAAACGTGAGTTTGGTGTATGACCTCCTTGGGACGGCGACTATGCCTCCCTCAAACCGTGACAAAAATGCCTTGCTGCGAAGGCTCTGCTGGGGGAATAGCACTGATGTGTAGGCTATTTAAACTCCCTGGGGTGTCCGACGCTAACAGAAAAGACTCTGTAACTCTCTCCTTCCTGAATCTGGCGAACCGTCCGGACGCGGTCCTCAAGCTCAACTATTTTCTGAGCCAATTCTAAATTGAGTTGACACTTACTACATATACCAGTTATGCTAAACTTGGCGTCAGAACTAATACTAAACATATTGCACTCCAAGCAGGAAACAAGGGAGGAAGCCATGGTCGAATTCCTTACCGTAAATGTTTTCTTGGCTGTCGAACAGAAAACCACGGTGCTGAAGTCCCGTATAGGTTGATTAGTCAGGAGTAACGGAAAAATAAAAAAAAAAATAGAAAAGTGTTTTGTATTTAAACCAGTATAAAAATGCAGAAAATGCGGGCAGTGAAACTTGGAACAGCAGTGACTACAGCGCGCGTCGCGTTCAAATGGCAAACAGGATAAGGCAGTAAAGGAACGTTTAATAATCAAGCAAGGTTCAAAAGCCGATAGTCGGAGTTAAATAAGGTACAAAATCAAAATCCAAAAGAGTAGTCAAATAGGCAGTCCAAAAATCAAAAAACGAATAATCAGAAAGGCAAACAAACAAAATCGGAGGCAAAACTTGAAGTCAAACAGAAGGGATGTCTCGGAAAATACAAACAAACTCTGGCTTACACACAATCGGCACAGTGAATGATGATCAACGTTCTGACAAATACTGAGAACAGACAAGGAACTTATATACAAGCGGGGAAGGGAAACACAGTGTGACTGGGAGGGGAGAAGGGCAAGACCACAGGTGAGAACAATAGGGATCACTAATACAATAATGAGGGGAGACAAAAGACACGGACTGGGAAGCACAAGTTTGAGGTTAGAAGGATAGAAAGAAATCAGTATTTATTAAAAAATATAAATTGAAATACATTTCTGACTTTATTATAATCAGACCTGGGTCAAATACACATTTGAAATCATATGCCACAAATATTAAATACAAAGTGGGAAACAATTAATTAGTTAATTGCTTTATCACTAAAATGTGAAATGAATATAGTAAGTATAATAAGTATAATGATGTTCCTTGATTGTACCTTTTTTATAAATGTTATATTTATTAATTTGATTAAAACAGCGGGGATTGTAAAGTTGGAGATGGACGAACATCTCTTTGCCCTTTAAAAAAAGCTCCCATCTCCTGGCCAGGCCCCAGGTGAAGCCCACTTCCTGTTTCCTGGATTTTCAGCCCTTATGAGCATAACATGGATCCTTATGTTGGTCTGATTCAATCCGGATTAGATTTAATTGCATTTGCCCTTAATTAAGCTAAGTCTGTTAGATTGTATCCTGCCCATATATAAACATCTCTTTAATTTGCAATCAGGATATAAAGTCAGAAAAAAGAAAATTCAGAACATCAGAAATTTCTGTACCTTTGATTAAACCTTAACCCCCTAGTAGTAAAGTAGTCCCCACTATTCGCCCCTTAATGCATAATTCAGTTTGGAGAGGACTGCGTACCATAAATCTCACCCAGAAAGCGTGAACACTCTTATTGCAATATGTGGCAGGGATGTGCAAACCATTCCTCAAATAATATTAATCAACAAGGAGTCCTGAGAATAATCACTCAGATATGCAATCTGCCAAAACTTTACAACCATCTGCACTTTAATACGTCTTTAGCATTTCCTTCACAAATCAGATTCTCATTGTGATGCATTTCTGATATAAAACACACCTTCCCATGAATTTAACTAAGTAGTGAATGATTAACAGATGGAACCTTGAGGCAACGCAAATAAATAAGTACGTTTTCTTAAGGAACACTACACCAGTAATTAGCTGTAACTTGGTGAGCATGACATCAGTAATGTTGCCTTGGTGCACAATATCTCAGTTTAGAAATCTGTTTGTTGGAATGATGGACTCATGATCATCTGTGAGGTGTGGGATCTTTGCTCTGTAATCGGGTAGAGAACACGGACATGTCCACTGAACGTCTTCATTATCAGCTGGATTAAAAATAGTGATTCAATTCCAAGATACAACATTATCAGGTTGTCAACTGCGCCTTAGGCGTCTGGGTTCTATTCCAGCTTTGTTTTTTTTGTTTGTGTTGCGACTCAACTTATTTTCTTTATTTTTTCCTCTGCGTGGGGCGTGGTTTTCTCCTCCTGTTTGATGTGATCGGTTATGGGAGCTAAACACGTAGCACTCTGAGATCATCTTTTTAGGAGGTAGACTATCAGTCTCTGTTCCCCGTAGCGGTCCTTTTATTTTGCCGGCAGCTCTAAACTTATTTCGGTAAGCTGCCCAGTTCCTTGGGGTCGTCCTAGTTACTTAGTCGTGTGGTGTTGGGGTACACGCTAGATTTTTCAGTTTTGTTTTACTATCGTTCGGTACCGTTCGCGGACCACGTTTATTCGCCCTTTTTGTGGGTAGTTATTATTTCGTCATACGCTGGGAGTTTTGTTTTATTTATTTTCTGTAGCGATTCTCGCCAGGGCCGCGTTAAGCCTCCCCGGGGCCCAGGGCTAACACACCTCCCGGGGCCCTATGTCCAAGATTTTCAACTGGAAAAGTAAAATTACATTGAAGCGACCAGGCTTGGCAATGTTAAAGACAAATAGGTCTATGACAAAGGATATCAGAAGTAGATAGTGAATATGTTACAGAATGAGACCTCCAATTGAAAACTTTGAACGTTGTAATGTATTAAAAGCCATCAAAGAGTACCGACTCTTATATTACAGTGCTCTCGAAATATTCACGTCTGTTACCCGAATGCATGAGTTCAAGTTCAAGTCATGACCAACCTTGCCCAGCATGGCAGGATAATGAAAGGGAGTAGTAGCCTAGTGTACAAAGTAGGCCTACAAATGAGAAATTTGACCACAAATGATAATGCACAAAACATTACACTTACCGTTCAACCACTAGCACCAACAAAACAAGCATTGATATAAATGATTTAATGTTACCCACCTTCTACTTTTCTTTGATGCAAAGTCCTGAATTAGATCCTTGAAATCCATCTGGCGCAGGAGGTCGTCCTCGATTGACATCACAGACAAATAGCTCAATCTGTTTTCAGTCATAATAGTCCTCAGGTGATTTTTTTTTTTTTTTTTTTTTTTTTTTTTAATACTTTATTTGTAGGTTTTTCAGAAAATATGCAAACAGTAAAACACACACCCCTTCCCCCACCCAAGGACATCCAAAAATAAACAAAATAGAAGAAAAATAAATAAATAAATAAAAAATAAATAAATAAATAAATAAATAAATAAATAAATAAAAATAAATAAAAAATAAAAAATAAATAAATAAATAAAAATAAAAATAAAGATAACAACAATCATGATAATAATATAATAAGAAAGAAGGTATTGTCAGGGGCATTGTTTGTAACAGTTGGAACCACTCAATAGTACACCTAGTGCAAAGTAAATATACACAGCATATGCATAGATCTATATACAGTACAAATAAAAACATATACATACCCATATAGCTCAACACACATATGTAAGTGCAGACGAACATGTACAGGGATATCTACAAGGGTATATATACCCCATCTTAATAGACAAAACAGAAAACAGGCACGTCGGCTGTGACACATGAATAAGACTCTTATTCCAGCTTAATTATCCTGGATTATCAAAGCATCACCAAATCCCAATCCCCCCCAAAAAAGGGGATAGTTGCTTTAATTGAGAGGGAAGAGAGCTATTATGGTATTTCCAAGAAAGATAGAGCAAGAGTGAATTCTATAAAGGGGGACCAGACCTCAATAAACTTCTGACGAGACTTACGTCTGTTATACCTGAGTTTTTCTAATGGAATTGAGGATAACACTTCTTTGATCCAACCTGTGAATGAAGGGGGCTTATCAGACTTCCAATTGTGGAGAATAAGTCTCCGGGCTAAAAGTGAGGCTAATGCTATAGAGTTAGATTGGGATGTGGTGATGTCTATGCCGTCATTGGGAATTCCAAAAATAGCTGTGATTGGGTTGGGTTCAATTGTTTGGTGACAAATATATGAAAAAGTTTCAAAGATACGACCCCAAAATGTAGTCAAAGATGGGCATTCCCAAAACATATGCCCAACTGTTGCTGCTTTCAAGTGACACCTAATACAAGTAGGATCAATATTAGGATAGAATTTGGACAGTTTCTCCCTTGTGTAATGTAAACGATGCAGCACTTTAAACTGAATAAGGCAATGTCTAAGACAGAGAGAGGTAGTATGAATACGATGTAAAGAATGGTCCCATATCTCTTCAGTGAGTTCAATGCTTAAATCCTGCTCCCAGGCTGATTTTGTTTTGTCCAGAGAAGGTAAAATATTTACTTGGATAATCCTATATATTCTAGAAACATTACCCTTGGTATCTGGGTCCCAGTCCAGTATGATGTCTAACATGTTCTTTTCCGGCAGGACAGGAAATGGATAGTGTTTTTTGGCAAAGCTACGGGCCTGGAGGTACCTGAAGAAGTGCGACTTTGGTATATTATGGTCCTGTTGGAGAATTGCAAAGGAAGCAAAAGTGCCATCTACGAATAGGTCACTAAAAAAGATCAAGCCATTGTTGTGCCACATTTGAAATACTACATCGGTCTGGGAGGGAGAAAAAAGATGGTTATGTGTCAAGGGCATATAGCCACATGTATCATTGAGATTAAAATGTTTTCTGAATTGACGAAAAATTCGGAGAGAGCTTTTTATCACAGGATAATTGACATGCTTAATCGTCCCCCAGGGTAGTGGAGAACTCAATATGGATATTGGAGAGACTGTGGGATTAGAAAAGGCCTCCATCAGGGCCCAGGGCCACACTTATTCTGAAATGCTGCAATCCAGTAGTTTAATTTAGCTATGTTGGCTGACCAGTAATAAAACAAAAAATTAGGCAACCCTAGTCCTCCCGCTGACCTAGGCATCTCCAAAAGAGTTATTTTGCATCGCGGTCTGGATTTATTCCAAATAAATGCAGAGATGTGACTGTCAAGGTCACGGAACATAGATTTAGGTAAAAAGAAGGGAATCATTTGGAACAGATACAGGAAACGAGGCAGCACTGTCATTTTAATTGCATTAACCCTGCCTGCTAAAGAAACCGGTAGTGATGCCCATTTCACAAGATCCAATTTTGTACGATCTAATACGTTTTTAAAGTTATAGCCGTATAAATCGTTATAAGAGCGCCTAACAGTGATTCCCAGGTAGGTAAATGAGTGATGTTCAAGTTTAAACGGAAAGTTATTGTAATTAAGATCCAATGCAATTTGGTTAATAGGAAAAAGCAGACTTTTGGAAAAATTTAATTTATAGCCAGAGAGTCTACCGAAATGGTGGAATAGATCTATAAGCCGAGGTAGGGATTCTACTGGGTCAGATATGTAGAGAAGGAGGTCGTCAGCACAAAGAGAAACCTTATGAGTAGAGCCCCCCCTCTCAATGCCAGCTATCTTTTCTTCTGTTCTCAGGGCTATAGCCAAGGGCTCAATAGCAATGTCAAATAAATATGGAGATAGGCAGCAGCCTTGTCTAACGCCACGATGGAGGAGAAAGTAATCTGAACATATGGAATTGGTTCGCACTGATGCCTTTGGGGTCGTGTAGAGCAGTCTGACCCACTGAATAAACACCGAGCCGAATCCAAATCTCTCCAGAACAGCGAGAAGGTACTTCCATCCAATCCGATCAAAAGCCTTCTCGGCATCCAAGGAAAGCACAGCTTCTGCCCGCTGGACAGAATGAGAAGAATACAGTACATTAAACAGCCTACGCATGTTGTAAAAGGATTGCCTGCCAGGTATAAAACCAGTCTGGTCAGGTGCAATGATGTTAGGAATCACTGTTTCAATACGTTGGGAAATAATCTTAGTGAGAATCTTATAGTCAGAACACAGAATGCTTATAGGGCGATAGGCACCACAGTCTAATAGATCTTTGCCTTTTTTCAGTAGAACCGAAATGATTGCCTGTGTCATCGTTTCAGGCAACTTTTGTTCCAGTAGTGTTTCTTGGTATACAGAGCATAAGATGGGAGATAATTTGGAAGAAAAAGATTTATAAAATTCTATGGGAAACCCGTCTGGCCCTACTGCCTTGCCGCTTCGCATCGAATTAATAGCTTGAATGATTTCTTGACATGTTATAGTAGCTTCAAGGTCAGGTTGGGCTTCTGGGTCAATCATTGGAATGTTTAATTTATCAAGAAAAGCATTAATCTCGGAGGAATCTCCATCGGTCTCCGTTGCATAGAGATTGTTATAGAATTCTTTGAAACTATCATTAATAGCTTTAGGATGTGTGGAAGTCACGCCAGGTGACACACGGATCTCTGGAATGGTACTGCTAGCAGCGGCTTGTTTAAGTTGGTGAGACAGCAATCTACCTGTTTTGTCGCCATGTTCATAAAACAATTGTCTTGATTTAAAGAAAAGACGCTCAGTTTGTCTGATAGACAAATTGTCATATTCAGTCTGCAACAGTAACCGTTCCTTATATAATTCAGGCTCAGGGTCAGCGGAAAATCTCTTGTCTATATCTGCTATCTGGGTAGACAATTCAGAAAGCCGTTTTGTGCGTTTACGGTTCTCAAAAGCTGAGTAAGAGATAATTTGCCCTCTAAGATAGGCTTTGAGGGATTCCCAGATTATGGTGAATGACATACCTGGGGTTGAATTAATATCTAGGTAGGTATCGATTTGAGCATTTATAAATTTGACAAATGTATTACTGGATAGCAATAAAGGATCTAATTGCCAAGTGCGCCGTGGTGCTACACTATTGGGGAAACGCATATCCAATTGAACCGGGCTATGGTCAGAGATAACAACGCTATGGTACTGGCAGTTTGTGACTAATGGGAGAGATCCGTTATCAAGCAAGAAAAAATCGATTCGTGAGTATGAGCGGTGAACTGGTGAGAAGAACGAGTATTGCTTAGCTGTAGGATTGGTATTTCTCCATGGGTCTGTAAGTTTGTATAAATCCATAAATGACAGAAGAACCTTGCTGGATTTGGAAATTGCACTATCGGGTTTAGGTCTGGACTTGTCCAGGCCTGGGTGCAACACACAATTGAAGTCACCTCCCAAAACCAAATGATGTGTGTGGAGATCTGGTAGTTTAGCTATAAAGTGGGAGAAAAAACTGTGGGTTGTCCCAATTCGGACCATAGACATTAGCTAAAACAATTTGTGACCCAAAAAGTTTACCAGCAACAATTACGTATCTGCCATTGTTATCGTCAATAATTGAAGTTGGAACAAAAGGAATTCCTTTTTTAATCAATATGGCAGTGCCTCTGGACCTATCCTCGTATTTGGAACAAAATATCTGCCCAATCCAGCCTCTCTCAAGTTTGACGCGTTCATTAGTGCGGAGGTGGGTCTCTTGTAGAAAAATTATTTCTGAGCCCAGGGATTTTAGATGTGCAAACACACGACTGCGTTTAATAGGGTGGTGGATTCCCCTGATATTCCAGCTGGTGAGCCGTATAGAGCCTATAGTACTGGAACTAGGTGGTGTCATAATTTATCAAAAGCTGCGAAATGGGACCAAGTGGTTCGGGTCTGAATAATGTATAGTCCCCATGTTGACTCTTCCCCAAATGAAAAAGTACAAATATAAAATAAAAATAAAATGCAAATAAAAATGAAATGAAAAAAGGGAGTCCTAAACCCCTATGCAGATCTCCCCCCAAATGGAAGATCGCACTAACCTCCTCTAAACTAAGGAAGTAAAAGCACATGAAAAGTGCTTGCTGTACGGGAAACCGCTAACTAACTAAGGTCTGCAGAACACGAATTATCAGACTTTTAAGGCACAAAAGGTAAAAATGGTCAGAATAACCTTATAACAGCAAACAAAAACGGTATCATCACTGACAGTCATAACAGCAACAGCAATAACATTAATAATAGTAACAGGCAAAAATAGCCCAAATCTGAGGTAGAAACATTGGTGTCAAAATATAGCCCTTAAAAAGAGCACAAATCCAAATATTGAAATGGAACAGTACAAAAAAGGTAGAGAATAATATCGTCTCAAGTAATAATAATAATAATAGATAATAATAATAATAATAATAGTATACTAATAATAATAATAATAATAATAATAATAATAATAATAATAATAATAGTATACTAATAATAATCAATCAATAATAGTATCATTATCAATTTATGCTTAACTTAAGTGTAGGCCTCATCAAGAGACTAGGATGGCATCTGTCTGTCCGTTCGAGCCGCATGAGGAGTGATGGTCTGCGTGACATAAGCCTGGGCCTCCTCTGGGTTCAGGAAGCTCTTCTCCGTGCCATTATAGGTGATTCGGAGTCGGGCCGGATGGGCGATGCCAAACCGGACTCCCTCTAGACCTCTGAGCTGCTGCCTGACGCCGTTGAAGGCCGCCCGGGCCTTGGCCACCTGTGCGGTGTAGTCAGGGTAGACTGAGATAGTCACACCCTTCACCTTGATCCTCTGCTTCTCCTTGGCTTGACTCAGTATAGTGGCACAGTCCTTGTAATAATGAAGGCGAGCTACAATGGTCCTGGGGCGCTGTCCTTGCTTAGGCACCGGCTGTGGTGATCTGTGGGACCTGTCTATCAACGGGGCATCGGCCAAATTAAATGCTTCCTGTAGCAGGTCTGCAACCGAAGTTGTGGAGCAACTGTTAGGGCCCTCCGGCACCCCCACGATCCTAATGTTGTTCCTCCTGGATCTAGACTCTAGATCTTCACATTTATTTTGCAAAGAGTCAGCCAGGACACCCAGCCGTTTTACCTCCCGTTTCAGCGTCTCAATGTCGTCAGAGCAGGCAGTCAGGCTCCGCTCCGCGTCTCCCATAGTGTTTTGCGCAATGTAGCCAACTCCGTGTTCGCGGTCGATTCAAAGTCCTCAAATGCCGATCGAATCGCACGGATATCTCTCCTAACCACTGCCATTTCTCTCTCCAATACCTCTCTAACTTCCGTCCTCATCATGGAAACGAAATCATCACGCAAGGAAGAAAGTAGCTCACGTTTAAAATCCCCGGCAGGGGCTTCAGCACCGCTGACTGCCGTCTCACTCGAGGCCGAGGATGTAGTGGGCGAACTAGGCTTCGCTATGGATGTAGAGAGTTGACGACCTTTAGTGGACCTGCTCGTCATGATACACCAGGAATATCAGTCTAATACTTCAATACTGCCGTGTTACTAAATAAACTTTGAATAAAACGCCTTTAAATACGTTGTTTAATCCTTCGTTCTGCAGAGCTAGAAGACACACGTCTTACTCCATAGCTTGCTCAACAGCGCCCCCCCTCAGGTGATTTTTGATCAGTGCCAGCTTCAAAAAGGATCTCTCACCGCTAGCATTTGATACTGGGAGGGTCAAATAAATTCTCAAAGCAATATCAACGTTAGGGAAGGCACTTTGGAGTTGATTTTCTTTTAATGTCTTCATTAAAGTTCTAGGTGAGAGGTCACTCATGTTGCTACAGAACGCAACAAACTGAACAAGTTCATCCTCAAGTTCATCCTGCAGGTCTGTGCTGTACTTGTGTACGAGATTGCGGCAGTGCGCATCTCCTCTCTGGACATTTTCTTGAGAGTAGTTAAGAATCCGAAGTAGCTACAGGTCTCTTCATATGCATTACATCTTTGATGCAGCATGCTCACCAGATTGTCAATAATGACAAAAAACACCTCACAACAAAACTTCTCACTGCCAGTGAGGATGTGATCTGGGGTATTGGATTCGTCTGCTCTCTTTTTCCTTTTCACTTGGCGAGTTGTTTCCAACCTGTAATCCTGTGTAGCAGAGATGTGTTTGGCTGACATCTCAAACTCTCCAAAATTATTACGTAAATCTCCCACGAAATCTGTCAATGACCGGAGCATGGCTACCGCCGTCATCAGATCCAAATCAGCTGTTTGAAGAATCGTGCTGGTCGTCTGAATCCTCTGAAGGATTTTGTTCCAAAATATGCACAAAAATGCTGTCTCGAGTCGACTCATTTTCTTGGCAAGAGATCGTGCTTCATCTTTAGTGGCAGCGCTCTGAGTTTCGTCTGATGACAGATTTATCAAGACGTTCAGTATATTTCGGTAGTTTACGGAAAGGGCTTTGGTAGCCTGTGCATGGGAGGCCCACCGTGTGTCGGACAGTCCCTTTAATGTTTCTAACCGACTGTTTTCATTTGGTTCAAGTCCTTCCATAAGCACTTTCCATCGTCTAGGGGATCCCGAGAAAAAATTATAGCACGATTGCATGAACCTGAAAAATGAACTTGCCTCGTTGCAGCAGTCAACGCTGCTCATTCCGACTATATTGAGCGAGTGGGCAGCGCAGGGGATCCAGTCAGTCAAGGGGTTCACCTGCTGGATGCGAGCCCTCAAACCCTTGTAGACACCCGACATGTTAGATGCGTTGTCGTAACACTGTCCCCTGATATTGTGTATGTCTAGGTTAGTCTCACTAAGAATCTCTGACACTGATTCAAAAAGCGAGTCGCCCATGTGACTAAATATAGGAAGAAATTTCAAAAACCTCTCAAATACTTGACCTTGATCTGAAACGTAACGGACTACAAATGTGAGCTGGTCTATGTGTGCCAAATCAGGGGTAGAATCAACAACTATAGAAAAATACTTGGATCTCTGCACATATTGTATTCGAGAGATAGGAGGTTGTGCCCCTCCCCTTGTTCCCATATTTCTTTATGTGTTCTGAAAGGAAAGGGTCAAACTTGCTAAGAAGTTCTAGTGTCCCAAGGTAATTCCCATTGTGTGGTGACCCGAATGTCTCTTTATCTCCCCGGAACGAAAGAACACGCTCTGCGAGAAACTGAATAACAGCAACCACTCGCCTAAGAACATCTCGCCAATAGCTCTCCTCCTCTTTGCATTGCTCCTTGAGTTCAGAGTCGATTCCATGGGCCTGGGTCCGTGCTAGCCAGGTTAGCACTGCCTGTCTATGCGGCTGGCTTGACTCGTGCTCCTCCACACGGGCAGAGGCATGCTTCCAGTCGGAAAAAACGGAGTGAGAGAAAGAAGTAGTACTCTCTCCAAAAAGCCGGCAATAGAAACAGTAAACATTCCCAGTTGAAGGAGAATAATCTAGCCAATCTCTCGGTACACGTTCGCCATTATGCAGGGAATGCGTGAACAAGGTTTTACTCAAGCATCTTCTCTGGTTTTTATACATGCGCTCAGATGCTGTAAAGGAAATGTCTTTATTCTGGCACAATAGGGATGCTTTCACTCCTTTGTTAACCCAGTAAATGCGCAGCCCCTCTGTAGTAGGACTCCAACATGCAACATCAATGGCTGGCAATGGCTCTTCATTTGAAGGGGTTAACGTTACCTCTGAAGATGAGTCAGTGTCAGCTAAAGGCGATGGCAAGGTAGGCTCGCGTGCCTCTCCGAGCATTGTTGAACTTGAGGTGCCGGATCCCACGTCGGAAGTAGGGCTTCTATCATGGTTCTGGGGATCATCTACATCCTTCTTTTTGAAGAAGGATGTAAGCTTTGGGATTTTTCGGAGAGTTTCTTCATTTCTCTCCTTTTTTTGCTCAGCTTGTTTTCTCTTTAAAGTACCGCTATCATATTTTCGAATAGCCTCATGAGACATCGTTGTGAAGTGAGCTAGCTATAAACACACTCTCACTGACACTGATTCTTGCGACAGGACAATGTGGACTACTACAGGTGGGGAAGTGGCCCAAAATATACAGTAACAGTCAAAACACCATAAACCCGCATTCAAAAATTAAATGTAGGCCTAAAGTTATCTGCTATTTCCGGGTCCCGGGGCCCCCTAGTGGCCGGGGCCCTGGGCTGCAGCCCATGTTGCCCAATAGGTTAACGCAGGCCAGATTCTCGTGGGTTAACGCCCCTTGCTCCCTATTGTGTTTTAGTGACATCCTGATTGATCAGGAGTTATCCTGATCCTTATTCCCCATTGGTCGCACTTGGGCCTCACCCCTACAAGACCTCACAGAACCGCATCCCTGACAGGTAGCGCACACTCATATCAGATCAGCCGAGATACGGTGCATTAGACCGCTACGCTATCCACCACTCCAGGGTTTCATTTTTAGGTCAGCGAGGGGCTCTCTAAGGGACTTATCTTCGTGCCGGTGCTAAGTGGCGTTATGCCCTGGCGCAGGTGAATTGCCAGTTTCGTCTGTCGCAAACAGAATATTTCCCGTCTCTGCCAAGTTTGGAAATTTTGTGGTGCGCAATGAAGGTGTGACTATGGGCTGGGCAGCGACTATGGGCTGGGCAGCACAATAGGGGGTGTGACAGTGAAAACAGTCGGCGCTATGCAAGTTTGGTGTCAAATAATGCGTTTGCGTTAACGTCCAACTAAACCACCTCTTAGCGCAAACGCTGGCGCTCTGTGCAATTTGGTGACTTTATTGTACAATCCATGGGTAACTTGCAAGCGTAATCAATTGAGCTAAAAACTATTTCACCACAGCTTGTGGTTATTCAATGCACGGACATGAAAGACTGAAGCCAGCAGGCCATCCATCGCTACCGTTCAGTAAGATACACCTGTGTGGAGGACGTCGGTCTCGGCCACATGGGAGTGGCATGGTTGCCTGTCTTGTTCCATGTGGTAGAGGCCTTTGGAGCAGTGAGACTTTCCGGGGGCAGGTTTGACACTCTCCCAGGGTGTGAGAGTGAACTGTCGCCCGGAAGGGAGCTCCAAAGCTTGTGTGTTTGTCTTGCATTTGATGAGGGGCAGATTTGGCACAATAACATCCATTATGACCTGTAACTCACCTCAACGGATTGACGGACTACAATGAATCAGAGGATGATTAATTGTAATCCGAATTATGTTCAACATTGTCCTTAGTTTCAGACACTTCCTCCTCTATTTCACTGTCATTATCACTGTCTAAGAGTACAGCGAGGGCTTCACTGGCTGTACATGAGTATTCTGCTCATGTTCCTCTTCTGACAATTGTGTTATGCTTTGAGATGTTTGTTCTGTTCGTTTTTGTATTTTGTTAATTTTCTCATCATTATGGTTCATTCACGTCTGTTTCCCCGTCTGTCTGTGCTCCATGTTTTTCGATATCCACTCCTCGTCTTTGTTATTGCACTATTCGGGTGATTGCGACTTTATGGGTTTTCAGTTTTTCTATCTCGTTTACTTCCTTCTTTCTTTCTAAACACTCTGTATATATTAATTAGATGTATATAGTACTAATCTACTAACATTAGGGATTTAGATTAAGTTACTAACATTACTAATGACTAATTATCTCACGCTTCTACCTACCGCTATCATTCTCTCTCTCGTTGTCCTGTACGTTTCTTTCTTTTCGCTTTATCTGCACGCAGATTCTTTCTATGTGCTCCTCCCCTTCGAACTGTGCATGTGTCCTGCTAGTCCAGGTCGTTTATTTTCAGTGTGTTTATGTGCTTCCCAGTCCGTGTCTTGTTTCTCCCCTCGTTATTGTATTAGTGATCCCTATCATTCTCACCTGTGTTCTTGCCAGTGGTGGGCCGTCAGGGCCTGCAAGGCCTTGTCTGCTGGCCTAAAAAATATCAGACATTTTCTGCCCTAAAGCGAATTAAAACTTATGCCAGAAATACGACAGGGCAGGCTCGACTTTCAGCATTAGCTTCGATGGCGATAGAAAAGGACTTCTTGATGGAACTGAAACACACGGATAATCTGTACGACAGAGTAATTGAACTCTTTTTGAGGAAAGAAAGGGGGATGGATTTTGTGTACAAATAATAAGGATTTTTGGTGAGTAAAATGTTGCTATTTTCCTAAATAATATTGCAATTTTATGAGGTTATTATTGATGCTTTTTTATGTGTGTCGCAGCTGTAGCACCCCGGGTTTGTTTCTTCAGTAAAGGCATTTATTCTGGATACACGAGTTATCTATCTTCGATGCAACGGCAACAGGTGTCTGTTCGGTTTGTTTTTGCACTTTGTTTATTTATCTTTCTTCAGTTATGTTTCATTCTCGTTCTGTTCCCCGTCTGTCATTGTTCCTGTTCGAGTTCCTCTCCGTGTCTTGTCATGCACTTCGGGAAATTCTATGTTTCGGTTTTTTAGGGAGGAGGAGGAACGCATAAAGAAATCTGCGTGCGAATAAAGCAGAACGTGAGAAGCGTACAGAGATAGGACGAGAGAGAATGACAGCGATAGTTAGAAGCGTGAGATAATTAGTGATTAGTAGTGTTAGTAACTTAATCTAAATCCCTAATGTTAGTAGATTAGTTGGTTAGTACTATATAAATCTAACTAATATATACAAAGTGTAATTAGAAAGTAAGAAGGAAGTAAAACGAGATTAGAAACGAAGACGGAAAAACCGAAACATAGAATTTCCCGAAGTGCATGACAGAACGAGAATGAAACATGATTGAAGAAAGATAAATAAACAAAGTGCAAAAACAAACCGAACAGACACTCAAAACATAACAATAAGATGGCTTTTATAGCCATAAAATAGTTATTGAGGGGTGTATTGATTCAGACGGAGCACTACTGAAGGCCTTGGTGTGAAATGCACGGCCCGCCACTAGTTCTTGCCCTTCTCTCCTCCCAGTCACACCTGATTCCTATTGTGTTTCCCTTCTCCGTTTGTATTTAAGTTCCGTGTTTGCTTTCATTCATGGTCAGAACGTTGATCATCATTTACTGTGCCGATTGTGTGTAAGCCAGAGTTTTTTTTTTTTTTTTTTCAAGACACCCCTTCTGTTTGACTTCGAGTTTTGCCTTCCGATTTTGTTTGTTTGCCTTTCTGATTATTTGGTTTTTGATTTTTGGACTGCCTATTTGACTACTCTTTTGGATTTCGATTTTGTACGTTATCTAACTCTGACTATCGGCTTTTGATCCTTGCCTTTTCAGGGAACAAGTAGACTTCGAACAAGGAAATCATATTTTTTTAATCTTGCCCCCAAAACCGTGGAATCGTCAGACACCCACAAAAAAAGAAGTGTTTTGTCGGATCCATGATATCCATAAACTGGCCGGAAAAAAGCACAAACAAAAAGCTTTCTTCTGGGCTTGAAATACCATTGCGACAGGTCAGTTCTGAATGGCTGTTAGGGATGTCTCTCCTTGCCCACGGAAAGGTGATCACAAACCTGGGTGGCCTGCCCTAGAGGGCATGATAAAAACTGGCAGCTTATTCCCTACGTCCACCTCCATCTCTGAAAAGCACTGCCTCAAAGTCTGGATGTGATCAATATGCTGTAGGTTAAGAATGATGTCTGCTCTCACTGGCGGCCGAAGGTCAGTGTAAATCAGGAGGCAAATCTAAATGGATGGAACAGGCGGTGTGAAATCACAGATCTCACAGATTGCATTCTGGAAATTTACAACACATTTTTTTTTTTTTTAAACAAAAGGTTAAAAGATGATTTATTTTTCTTTCTCAATAGTTTATATTTACATGAGAAGGATGCAAGTGCTGTTGGACCCTTTTAGCACCAAACAGCGTACTGAGGGTTGTGACAAAATTAAACATTTAAATCCAAGTGAGATGTCACTGGGGAAATGCCACACTGGAAACATCAACAGGGGTATAATTAAAAATATATTAAATTGATTATTTTAGTTTTTAGCATGTAAACCTATTAACCTATTAATAAGAAGTAAACTATACATTTGTATTCAAAGTAATAAACTATTTCTATATTTCCTATTTGCCAGTAGGTAATGCACTGGGGGTAGACAAAATAATGGGAAAAATATTCATATGTATTAGCTAATAAGGACGTGGGATGCCCTTTGCCTTCAGAACCAATTCAATCCTTCTTGGAATGCTGTTATACACATTTCATACATGCTGTTACACACGTTTTATACATGCTGTTACACACGTTTTATACATGCTGTTATACACGTTTTATACATGCTGTTACACACGTTTTTAATGGTTCTGGTGGGATATTGGACCTTTCTTCAAGAAGGAAAGTCCTTTGGCAACCCTTTATTTATACATGCCGGTAATTACTTGGTATTTACTAGGTAAATAGATGGTTAAAAGCAGTTACCAGGTAACAATTTTGAAATATTATGGTATGTAACCTTAAATACCCACTAAATAATTTAGCGAGTACTTAGAAAGTATACAGTAAATACTAAGAACCTGCTACGCAACTATGTTTTGGCACTTACCAGGTAATACGCCAGTTAGTTTATATGCAGTCATATAAGAGTTTATTGGTACTTACACGGGTCTTATTTATTAAGCACCACTTATCCAGCTTACTTTCTAGGTACTTACAAAAATACATCATAACTATGAGTAACTCTTTGAGGTTTCTCAAACAGAGCCTACCTCTATTTCCGATCTGTTACCTTGCTGAACGTGAAATCTTTCCTAATAGTTCACTTCATCCTGATGTGTCTGTACTGGAAATTTACCGTAAATGACCAAGAAAGCACTGTTGGTGCCATGTGTAATTCGTTTCCCAGCTCTTACTGGGTAATTACCCTTAGTCACCTGGTATTGTGGCAGTCGCCCAGAGGCATATCGAGGGGTGGTAGTGGAGGGGCGGTACATAGTGGCCCGCTGGCTCCACCCCCACACCTTAATGGGAAGTCTGGGGTTAACAGAGCACACCTAATCTGCTTTAATCAAATAATGAACAGGAAATAAATTACTCACCTTTTCCACAGGAACTTCGCAAAGTACCGGATAGGGAAACGGGTTCGCAAGTGAGAGAGATTTTGTTTTCATTTTTAGGATTTCTTACTGGATTTGACCTGGATTGTTTTGGTGTAACAGGGCTGTAAAAATTAATAGACGTTTATTCCCAGGTATCTTCCAGGGCATTCCTGAGAAAGTAACGTACATAGCCATTCCTAGTCATGTTGATGACAATGTGTAATTAGTTTGCCAACTGTCACTGGGAAACTACGTGGTAAGTAATGTGTAACATGGCTCCAAAATGTATTAATTGCAATTCCCAATTGCCGGCTTAGCAGGGATGCACTGCCTAAAGGGGCAGTGACCTCTGAATGCCAACAGTCTTTCATTCACTGGGACATTAGGGCCTGGGTTATAGAGAAGTCACAGCCACTCTGGGTCTGGGTTATAGAGTAGTCACAGCCACTTGTCCCACACTGTCCTGACAGCTGCCAGCTTGTCTCTCTCCTGTCTGTCAGCTCTTGTCTCCTAATGATCAGACTGAGTGTTGAGACTCAAGGTAATATGAAAGGTTTCCAGAGATGTTGTGGCTCGGAATAAGGCCCTGGCTGTCTCTGCATCCTACAGGCCGGCTGTCAATTTATCTTTGGACTTCTAGACCCCAGTCAGGATGAAGAGCCCTGAGAAGGCATGTAAATGGGTTTGGTTCAGCTCCCTCTACTTCTGCCCCTAAAACTGGGCTCCCTCCTAAGTTAGTATTTACACTTTCTCACACTTTAGAGGTGAAACAGGAAGAAAGAGAGGGGAGGTTGTTTAAAATCAAATGAGTAACACAAACAGCACATCAAATGAGTCACTTCCTGTTTACATGCTCATTGCACTAATTAAGGCCACCAAGAAAAGGTTTCATGTGGAACAAATACTTACAAAAATATTTTTCCAATAGTATTTTTAAACTTTCAAATACTTCGCGATAACTTTCAATTTGACCCCCTACCTTACAAGAGAGTTAAGGTCTTTTGCACGTTTCAGGAGGGTGTCCTCACTCTTGTAAGTGGGCAAGTCTCCAAACTGATTTGGGCCTCTGCCCTTACTGCAGTGATGGTGTTGTGGTCCACTCTGATTTTCTTGCAGCTGTGCGTGAGGCTCCCGGACTCAGAAGTCTCATAATGACCATGGACCACACGCCTCGGACTCGAGAAAGAGCAAGTTAGTTCTCTAGTTAGTGCTCTTTGCTTATTGCTTCATTCTACAAGGTTTCTCACATTATACACACATGCACACACACACACACACAAAGATTCACTGGTCTCCTGCAATACAACTGGTTCTAGCCAGTTTTAGCCAGCTCTGTGTTATAAGTCACTGATTGAGTTGAAATGCCGCCTCCAATTAGAGCCTCACCTACACAGGGTTCATAGTTCATGAGAAGAAGCAGCTGACCATTGCTGTAACAGTAAACAACATCCCTGGTTAGTTTAGCAGACATCTCTCCTCACATCAGCGTTAAACTGCTCCTAATACTGTAAGGTTATGATCCTGACCTGTGAGGCTACAGCCCATTTCCATAAGCACTGCACTACTATGCATGTACCCATGTTTAATTAGATTGCTCATTAGACCTTTACAGGATCGTTACTTTAAGCCTTGGATTCTCTCAAGATAATAAATGACAGATTTTCATGCGCATGTAAAGATGCATTTCGAGTCTGAAGGTCTTCTCTGTAAACTCACGCAATGCTCTTGAGATATTGTAATTTCTCACAGAGACGGAAAGAAGAGCTGCATGAAATCTTGTGAATATTAATGCCGGCACTTGAGACAAGAGGTTTTCAAAACGCTGTATCTTCCAGCCCGCAAAGAGAAGCAGATGTAGCTCTGTCTGTTACAGGAGAGAGCTGCAAAACAGCACAGTGTTGGCCTGGTATATGCAAATGTTATCACCCTGTGTGTTGCGGTGCTGTCAGTGGATATGAGCTAAGACAGTCACATTTGTGAATAAAGAAAACCTTCAGCTCGACTTCAGCTTCCCGCCGCGCAAACTGTGAGATACCATGGCCTTTCCCTCCATAGTGGAGCTCGGCTTTCGTCCTGAAGGACCGCTCTGGCTTTGGATCCCACAGAACACGCTGAAGCTCATTTGATTCAGGCCTAAGGCAGCCTCACAGGGTCACAGGGTCCAAGGGGCCAAACGGAGAGAAGACGACCTTCAGAAGATTTAGCAAGAGTGAGAAATATCTTCAAACTTTGAGAGAGTTGTCCTGAGCAGCAGCCAAACTACGAGAGTGCAAAGTGTTTTTAGATTGCCGTTCGTCGTTTTACTAACGAGAGCAACATGTAAAGCAACTTGTAATGAAACACAAATATGATATGGAGATGGAATGCACAAGGTGTTTGGTGGCATTTAAAGGTTAAGGTGTCTCCACTTGAACATCACATTCCTTCTCCTTTTACTAAAAAGACATTTAAAAGTGAAATGAAGCAGAGGGAAATTATTTAGGCTCACTTGAAGCTCCAAATGACCCTTTCCCCACAAACGCACACTTCTAATTTGTCCCAATCGTGGCCATAAAAAGGTCTCAATGCTCAGAAATGTCAGAGCAATATCTTACCTTACACATCATGTAAAACAGATACTGTTTGGACATAGCAGTAAATTCACACACACACACACACACACACACACACACACACACACACACACACACACACACACACAGAGATACAAACACGCAATTATTAATTACATTATCAAATTAAATCACACTATATCATCAAACACATTTTCATAATTCATATGAATATATTCCCTTTTAGTCTTTATTTTAGATTAGGAGAGTTCTCTAATATTCATTGATGGAAAGGTTGAAGTAATGAGTATATAAGTGATTAGCCCCATCACAATATTATCAACAATTCCATTTTTAATTGCGTTCTACAGTAACTGAACTGTTACAATATGGGACTGAATGGCTAAGAAATGAACCCCCTAATATACAATAATGGTTTCAGAACCCAATCATTCAGCTTATATATTCATTCTAGCAGTTCTACTCAAGTATTCGTCCGTTTTGCTTCTTGCTGAGTAAGAATATTTTCTCTAAATGATTAAAGCTGTGCAAACTGGCCCAGAACGACAATACATGATATTAATATTTGAAATGTTTACCATATACAGATTCATACTCAAGTGAGCTTACATATTCTGTTGGGGTATACCTGATGTAGGGTGTGTGTGTGTGTGTGTGTGTGTGTGTGTGTGTGTGTGTGTGTGTGTGTGTGTGTGTGTGCATATACACACACACACACACACAGGTAATGTTTTGCATTTAGGCAGAACATTTCTATCTTGGTTTCATTGGTGTTATATTCTGAGTACCTGTTCTGTTGTTTTTGTACTTTGTTTATTTTTTCATCAGTCCTTATTCATTATTCTTTATTCAGTATTGCTTTTTCTTCGTTCTGTCACGTTCTGGTCCCTGTTTGTCTTTGTCCGTTTATTTCGAGATCCACTCCTTGTCTTGTCATGCACTTCGGGAAGTTCTACATTTCGGGTTTTCTCCGTCTTCGCTTATTATCTCGTTTTCTTCCTTCTTACTTTCTAGATTGCACTTTGTATATATTAGTTAGATGTATATAGTACTAACCAACTAATCTACTAACATTAGGGATTTAGATTAAGTTACTAACACTACTAATCACTAATTATCTCACGCTTCTGACTATCGATGTCATTCTCTCTCATTATCGTATCCCTGTTAGCTTTTCACTTTTCCTTTCATTCGCATGCAGCTTCTCTCTTTGTGTTCCTCCCCTTCTAACTATGCACGTGTCTGCCTGATCTCCCAGGTCGTTTATTGTCTATGTTTGTACGATTCCCAGTCCGTGTCTTTCGTTTCCCCTCGTTATTCTATTAGCGAATCCCCTTGTTATTAGATTAACGATTCCCATTGTTTACACCTGTGTTCCCTCCCCTCTCTCCTCCCAGTCACATCTGATTCCTATTGTATTACCCTTTCCGTTTTGTATATCTGTTCCGTGTTGATGTTTCTTCCCCGTCAGAACGTTGATCCTTATTCCCTGTGCCTACCCTTATTCAGCCAGTGTTTATTGATTTATCCGAGACTTCCCCTCTGTTTACTACTCCGAGCCTGCCTAGTGATTCTGTCTGTTTGCCTATCTGCCTACCTGTTTTGACTTTTTGGATTGTTTTTTTGTGACGACTCTCTGCCTTGTGATTTTGTACCTTCGCTACCCTGACTCCTGGTTTTGACCCCTGCCTGAATTAAACGTTCCTTTTTGCCTGATCCTGGTCTGCGTCTGGGTCCTTATCCCGTACCTCACAATTGGACCACAACACTTTTTGCCACATGGCTTCAGAATCTTCAGTGTTTTTTTTGCACACCTCAAATGGGACTGAATGTGGACTTATTTGAGTAGTGGCTTCCTTCTTGCCACCCTACCATACAGACCAGAATTGTGCAGAGATTTCTTTATTGTTGACACATGCACACATTTGACCACTCTTTGCCATAAAGTCCTGTAGCTCCTTCATAGTTGCCATTGGCCTCTTGGTGGCCCCTCTGATCAGTCTCCTTCTTGCTCGGTCATCCAGCTTGGATGGACGGCCTGATCTATTATGATCTGAATTATGATCTTGTCCATGCTCCAATGGATATTTAATGCCTTTGAAATCGTTCTATATCCATTTCCTGATATGTGCCAACTTTATCCAGGAGTTATTTTGAAACCTCCTTGTAGCTCTTGGAACAACTGAAATAAGTTTATTCTGAAGAAATCAGAATCACTATAATTGAACACACGTGGAGGCCAGTTAGCTTGGTGTGTGATCTGGAAGGAGATTGGTTACCCCTGAGCTAGTTTACAATTGGCATGATAAGCGGGGTGTAGACTTATTCTAGTTTTTTATTTTTTATTAATGTTCAGAAATTGAGAAAACATTCTTTCACTTGGAAGCTGTAGGGTAAAATGTATAAATAAAGGGGGAAAAAGTCTGATTTAAAATGTTTTAATTTCAGGCTGTAAGGCAACAAAATGAAAAATCTTAGGGATGGGGTGTAAACTTTTAAAGGGAATTGTAAATATATACATGAAGAGTTTGGATGCAAAAGCAGATAAATCCAAATGCAGGGGAGACAGGATTTCTACAAAAACACAAAATAAAGTGTGCAGCAATAATTTTGAGATCTTAAAGGATCTTTTCCAAAAAAAACCCCCAAAACTCCAAACCCCAAACTCCAAACATCAAAAACCTCAGGGCATAAGGCCTGCAGCACAGCTTGCTGCCCCCAAACCTCTCTCTCTCCACTCTCTCCTTCAATGTGACACCATCAGTCCTTTTGCTCAGTCCACTATTGGTTTCAGCTGCCAGTAGTCCAGTCCCAATTGCTTGATTCGATTCAGCTGGTGGCCAGGTGTGGGACTGCAGGCTCATGGGAGCTGTAGTTCTTCTGGCTCTTGTCAACCACACGATTTAAAGGGGCAGGCAGCCATTTCCCCAGGCTGCCCCTTGGATTGCCACAATATATATATTGGGGTTGGGCGACACCCACGGACCTTGCAGAGGGCGTAGGCAAGTTCAAGAACAAGGAGGAGACAGTATTCAGAAACCAAAATGATAATTTAATAAATAAACTCTTGACAACACAAAACAAAGGGGTGGGGTCTTCAGGGGAATACAAACACACAAAGTCTGCAATCCTGGCTCGTTGTCAATGTCCGTTACAATTCCAAATCCAAGTCAGTTCCGCAATCCAGTCCGTCGTCAAAATCCAAAGGGGGGTCCTCAAACAATCCAATTTTCATACACAAAACACTCCAACAATCACTCTCTCTCTCTCTCCAAATACTGGCTGGTCAATCGACTTCACAGTTTTCTCTCCTTTCCACACTCACCAACTCCTCACAAACACTTTCCTACTCCTCTCTCAGTGTGATGGGATTCAGCCCTTTAAATAGGCCTTGAAATGGCCTTCAGCTGGTCGTTAGTCCCGTTGCCTTGACTTTGCTCAGGTCTTTCTGTGGCCTGCTGGGAAATGTAGTGTTTTGGCTCATTGGGCTGCCACAATATATATATAGTATATATATATGGTTTACTGGGGGAATTTTACTCATTCAAAAGGCTAATTCATACTCATATGGATATTCATTGCACAATGCATATTCAATCACCTTCAAATATTTGAATCTACTGGTGAGTCTAACATGAGCAATAAGTCAGCAGACTACATCGACAGCTCTCCGTCACAGAAAAACGCAACAACTGCCCTAACGGTTTTGCACTGTATTACAGTATTTTGTGAACTATTCATTCTGTGAGTTTGTAAGCATGTTTGGGACTTAACTGTGTATAACTATTCTAAATGATTTTAAAGAGTTTACGTGGTCAAAGATCTACAAACGTACAAAGAGAACGGCAGTAGCACATCCAAAAATATGCTGTGGAATAAAAAACAAGACTGCAGTGTAATATAGGTATGAATTTATCATTTATTAAAGAATAAAGCTGCAGTCTCAGGAAAGAAGCGTTGAAATATAGTACTAATTGTATTCTTAAATGTGCCAAGGTTTTCATGTAAATTGAAAGAAAATAATTGTACCTAGGGAATCTACAAAAGCCTTTTTTAAATTTGAGGGATTTGTAGTCATATTCTATTTATACAGTCTAATTTATAGGTATTATGAATAACAGTAAACGGGCATGAAACCTACTCCCAGTTTGACTGAAGAGAGGAGATGTTAATGTTTGATGAAATAAGCGTAACAAGTCATTCGGGAGTCTTGCACAAGGTTCAAATACAAACAGATTCAATAGAATATGCTGTTATAACATTCAGAAATGGGTATTATAGAAAATGTTAAAACTCATAAGGCTGTATTACATAATTACTCAGGATTTGTGCTCATTACGCCAAGCTGTTGTTAATCAGCCTAGTGTAATAACTCACTGCTTTTTATTCTTAACATAAATTGTTATGGATTTTTAAAAAATTGATAAAGTTTTACATTGAACTTGAATGTATCTTGTCACATGCCAGCTCTCATCTTGAACAAACAGATTTGATTAGTGGGAACCTAGGGAGGGAGCCATTTCTGTGTTATGTACTTTTGGCACGTGATCATGGGGTTTCTCCTGCGGTGGGGTACCACTTAGTACTTACTGTACTATGGCTGGCCCAGTCATAATGTGAAACATCTGAGCCAATCACAACCATTGAGATGGTAGGTTTTTAAAACAAAGTACTTTTTCAGCTCATGATACAATAAAGGGTCTGGAAAGCACCTTGCTAAAAGGGAAATGACAGCAGAGGCCATTTATAAAAGTTATTATTGTTTTGTCATTGTTCTAATATCAATCGCTAATTCTGATCATCTCAGCATAACACAGGTGTTTCTTTGCTTCCCTTTCATTTGAGCCAATCAAAACCAATGAGACTGAGCCATGGACCAATGAGCCCTCCCTTCTTGAATCACATGACCCACAAGAACCACAATGAACCAATGAGCACTCCCTTCTTGAATCACATGACCCACAATGAACCAATGAGCACCCCCTTCTTGGCTGTTTCAATATCAAAGGGCTCACAAATGCACCCACTGTGAATCCCAATCTCTAACAGATGTAAATACAGTTTTAAGCTCACACAAGAAATATTGAACAAGATTACAAGTGACAAATAAGAGGGGAGAAGGTACAATGACATACGCCTTTCATTTTAACCCACATTATAATTGTCTCTCAAAGAAACAAGTAGTCTAGCATTTTAAATAATTAGCATTGTATAATTCATGCCATCCGATATTATGATTCAGGTTTTACATTTTAAAGACAACCTCACTCGCAACTGCATGGGAGAACTCTCAAATTCATCCACCAATGGATTTTGGAGCTGGCAGCCCTTGGGAGTCATGCATTTGATTCATGACTGACTTGTGCTAGTCCTGATTACATCTCTGATTGGGTTTGAGCAGGTCAGGGAATCTGGCTGGCATCACTGGAAAACATTGCTCAGGCCCAATTGGTTCTTATTGAATTTGTGGAATTTGCGGTTCTTTCCGATTACCCCGGGAAATTGTATTTAGGGCCATTTGGAGTCCAATTCGGAGCAGCAAATTCTATTTTCTCAGCTAATTTTCCTGGTCTGTCTGAGAAGAGGGAAGTGAGAATGGATTCAGGGGCGGCATGGCTCTCGAGGTTACTCACGAGCCGGACTGGAGCGGTGTGTTTGCTTCACATGCGACTAGAGGATGCTACTGCTCTTCAGCGTATGGGATAGTAGACCACACTCCTACCACATGCACACAATACTTGCGTTTCATTCTATTTATTCAAACAGGATGGGTATATATCAGTGGCGGGCCGTGCATTTCACACCTAGGCCTTCAGTAGTGCTCTGCCCAGTGGCGTAGCGCAGTAACGTAACGCTGCCCAACCTTTCACCGTTCACCGGTTTCATTTTCCGCGGACCAGGGGGTGGGGGGTTACACGCGAGAGAAAGCTGAGACCAGTTTATTTATTTCGCGCCTATGGCTCCGTCTGAATCGATCCACCCCTCAATAACTATTTTATGGCTATCTTATTCTTATTATGCAGAAATGCAGTATAAACATGGGGCTATGGGGACGGTGTAGGGACAGGACATAACAGAGGAAGACGGGGGGGGGGGGTCACTGTCCCCTCTCACAGACCCAGGCCTGCCTCATCACAGCGGGTGAGAATCTGTGGTTACAGAAAGACAACTCACTGCTGCCACCAGAGAGACACGGTTCTCTTCTCACCGTGAGACCGGATCGGCAGAACCAGAACCAGCCTGTGTTCAGTGTGGGATAGTTATGCTATCTATAACATTTTGTAATGCAGCCTGCCGTGCCATGTTATTATCTGCCTTGCATGCTGGCTAGCTTGTTATTAAAAATTGAATGATACAAAGTTAATGTTAAAGACTAAGGTGGTTAGCTATAATAAGTTAGCCACTTCATTAAATCATACAAACACACTGATCATAATAAGAAAAAGCGCTAGCTGACCTGTTTTATGATTGCTATTTTTATTCGAGTCACAGCTCATGCTTATTACATAAACTTAGCTGGTTAGATAGCTAGCTAAACAAGATCGTAACATGAAACATCAATAATAACCTCATAAAATTGCAATATTATTTATTAATATGAAAATACACGTCTGGACGCAGCGCAACCAGGGGAAAAGCTATGAAAGGAAGCGGACAGACCATTTGGAATTATTTAATAAGTATTCATGGACAAAATATAATTAACATCAGTCTGTGATTCAGATATTTTTAGGCCAGCAGAGAAGGCCTTGCAGGCCCTGATGGCCCACCACTGGTATATATGGTGAATTCCAAAACTGTTCACACCCATTTCATTTTTATTTTTTTTATTTTAGGCATTTAGCAGATGCTCTTATCCAGAGTGACTTACAGTTTACATTTATTTACATACAATCCATTTATACAGCTGGATATTTTACTGAAGCAATTCATGTTAAGTACCTTGCTCAAGGGTACAACAGCAGTACCCCACCTGGGAATTGAACCTGCAACCTCTATACACCCTCTACACACCCTTGATAAAGATGAACAAAAAAGGCTGTATCAACTAAACAGTACAGGTAATATTGTATGCTCAAAATAATGTTATATTACTTTATACTTTATACTTATATTTATATGTTTTACTGTATATTTGTTAATACAATTGCAAAGAAAAATATTTTGTTTAACAATTAATTAATTTAACCTCTTCCTGTCAGAGTTTCCTCCAGTTTCCAAGTGCCTTTTGATGGTGTAGGAAACTACTCACTGCCAAAATATTTACATTATTTTTCAGTTTTTGATAACCTAAACTTTTGTTTTTAACTTCTGGCAGTTTACCGCTTACCTTTGTACCATTTTAGGTTATTCACTGGACTTGAACTGCTTACATTTCAGTAAAAACTGGAAGATGGGGGTGTTATACAACTTTGGACCGGAAGTGTGTGTGTATATATATATATATATTTGCATCTACTGGTGCTGGGGCTCTTGTTAAAGTCAATGGAAACATGAACTCCAGCAAGTACCAAAACATTTTGGCCACATATCTGGTTCCCTCTGTCACGGTTGTTCCCCAGATTCACCACCAGATGGCGGTGTTGCGCCTTTCCCTTGAGAGGCGCACAGCTGGTACGAATGTTCAATTATCTCCCTATTTAAACCGCACCTGGGTTTCTGATCGGGGCGAAATCGTACGCCATTTTTACGATTTTTAGCCGGTAAGGTAGTGTGTCTTTTTCAAGACGCACACAAAGACTTCCTTTAGAAATGACCTTCTCCATTCAATCCCTTTTAAACTAAAGAACTTATCTAGTTGTACCTTTTTACAAAACCATTCTCTCTAATGGGAGTTTTCGTTAGGTTTTGTTTGTCAGTCGGTATGACTGCTTTCAGGTTACAAACTTGTTCTTTTGGCTCTCCTAGCCATTTACGTTTTGGGGAAAACTCTGGGTCTAACGAAATAACTTAGTTAGGTTACCTTCATTAGAAACCTTGCTCGTTACGAGAGCTTTTAGTTGGGTTTCTGTTCATTCAGTTCTACTGGTTCGGGTTACTAACTGATTCTTTTGGCTAACAGCCTTTCACGTTCTGGACAGCCAGAGTTTTGGTTACATAGTCTTTTCATAACTATTTATTTTGTACCTACATTAGAAACTTTTGCTTGTGGTTAGGAGCTTTTCGTTAAGTTTCTTTTGTTCAGTTGGTTAGACTGGTTTCAAGTACAATATGGTTCTGGTGGCTCTCCTAGCCCCCCCCCCCCTGCGTTTTCAGACGCTCAGAACTTTTCATAACCATTTATTTTGTACCTACATTAGAAACTTTTGCTCGTGGTTAGGAGCTTTTCGTTAAGTTTCTTTTGTTCAGTCGGTTAGACTAGTTTCAAGTACAATATGGTTCTGGTGGCTCTCCTAGCCCCTCCGCGTTTTAGGACACTCAGAACTTTTCATCCTTGTTCTGTTGGCTCTCCTAGCCTTTCACGTTTTTGGACGCTCAGAACTTTTGGTTATGTCTGGTCAGAATAAATTATTTACTTGTCACTTACAAATAGAAACCTTGCTCGCTATTAGGTGCTTTTCATTTGGTTTCGTTTTGTTCAGCCAGTTTGACTGTTTTGGGTTACCAGATTGTTCTGTTGGCTCTCCTAGCCTTTTCGCGTTTTCGGACGTTCAGAACTTTTGGGTCAGGTCTTAACATTCGGTTCGACTGTTTTCGGGTGACAACCTTGTTCTGTTGGCTCTCCTAGCCTTTCACGTTTTCGGACGCTCAGAACTTTTGGTTCAGGTATTTACATAATACTTAATTAAATTGTACCTTCATTAGAAACCTTGCTCGTTAGTTATGAGCTTTTTGTTAGGTTTCGTTTGTTCAATCACTTCGACTGTTTCGGGTTACAATATGGTTCTGTGGCTCTCCTAGCTTTTCGCGTTTTCGGACATTCTGAACTTTTGGGTGTTATGTAAACAAAAGAACATGTGTAATTGTACCTACAATAAGAACCCTGCTCGCTATTAAGCGCTTTTCGTTCGGGTTCCTGTTGTTCAGTCTGTTGGTCTGTTTCCGGGTTACTATCATGTTCTCTCGGCTCTCCTAGCCTTTATTGTTTTGGGAAACTCGTGTCTTAAACATACAAACTTATTTAGTTGTACCTATAATAAAGAACCTTGCCCGCTAGTCGGAGCTTTGACTCAGGTTGCTTTTGTTCAGTCGTTCGACTGGTTCAGGTTACAAACTTGTTCGTTTGGCTATCATAGCCTTTGTGTTTTCAGACACTCGGAGTAGCCACCCGTTGGGTGAGATTTTCCGTTCCTCCCTGGTTATTGTCTTCCCCAATTTCACTGTTTTGCAGAGCTAGTGGTTAGACTGGTTCAGTCTAACTTTTTGATCCCCTAGGGTTTCTGCGAGTGGCGCTTATCACCACCAACCCTCACACCCTCTGCCAGGAAGCTGAAACCTGATCTTCCAACAAGACAATGATCCTAAGCAACAAGTGAACTGGCCACAAAATTAGTGTTTTGTAATGGCCATCTCAGATTCCAGAACCCAATCAAAACATTAATGGCTTGAATTGAAGAGGGCAGCCTGCAAGCACACTGAAGGATCTGAAGGATCTTGAAAGATTCTGTATGGAGGAGTGGTCAAAGAGCCCCCCAATACGTTCCCCAATCTCGTAAAACACTTTAGAAGACAACAATGTTAATGGAGATTTATTTTAGTTGGACTTTATTTAAAATAATTATATGGGGTATGAATAATTGTCAATTTTGGAGTTGACTGGAGTGTATATTTCTTGTTTGCCACCGCCCCTCTGTTTAATGTCTTGTGATGGGTTGTTTTTTAGTCTGTGGTTTGGGTCTGAGTTTAGACTGTGGGTTGGGTTTGAGTTTAGACTGTGGTTTGGGCCTGAGTTTAGGCTGTGGTTTGGGCCTGAGTTTAGACTGTGGTTTGGGCCTGAGTTTAGACTGTGGTTTGCCCCTCAGGCAGTGTCGTTATACTCCTCCATGAGGAATCGGGCTGGGCTCCGGGCACAGACGCTGTTCCCAGAAAGAAAAGCCAATTATTTCTGAGTGAATTATGATCTAGTGGCTGTCCTGCTTGGTCTAAAAGAAAACGTCTCTGTCCTCGACCACAATGCCCAGCTCCTCACCTGGGGAACACTGTCACCTGGCCAGTTCTCTCGCCCCTCTCTTTCCCCCGAGTCCCGGATCTTTAACACGACAGGCAGAACTGTAGCGTGGTTTCTGGTAGCACATTGAGCTGGGCCTGGAGAACCGTTCCCCTGCCCTGTCCATCTGGGGAGCAGCTGTTTACTCACACTGCCATCTGGAAGCACGTCTTTTAAGCCTCCCAAAAGCGCCTTGCCATCATGGCGCTTGACGAGGATTTATTTTGCCATACCCTGCTTCACCCACTCACGGCTGGAGCCTCTCTCCATGGGCTCCAATTGAAAGGAGTGTACAGTTGGGCCAGATACAGCAGCACTGAGCTGTGCTGCCGAAGGTCCAAATAAGGAGACTTTGCTGTTTTTCATTTACTTCAGATCAAACTCACGTTGTGTACTCACACCCTAGGCCAGGGGTGGCCAACCCGCGGCTCCCGAGCTGCATGCGGCTCTTTGCCTTGTTTCATGCGGCTCTTACGTTCATATCGAAGTTTGTGTTTTTTTTTTTTTTTTATGTGCGTGTTCGCTTAGCTTGAGTTCAATACGGTATTTTCGTCAAACGCGCACCGCTCGCAAAATTTCAGAAGACGAAAAAAAACACAGTTAGGGCAGTGGTCCCCAACCTTTTTTTGGCACCACGGACTGGTTTCATGCACCGGGTTTAAAATTAGGGGCGCAATTTTCTTTATTCCTCTTACCCCCGGTCCACGAAATAAATGAACTGGTTTTATTTCGCGTGTAGCACCGCCCCCCCCGGTGATGTGGCTCTTTGCGGTAACACAGTAAAAAATGTGGCTCTTAGTCTCTGACTGGTTGGCCACCCCTGCCCTAGGCAGTGGTTTACCTCAGAAAAATAAATTATCATCAAGCCCAAAAAAAAAAAAGTATTATACGAGACCGTGAACTCCTGGGTTTGACTGTCTGCCGACCACATGCAAAATTATGGTCTGGATTAAGAGTCACTTTGGCCTCCTTAGATCCTGGGCACAAACTATTTTCATATGCGGTACATTTACATTGTACATTTTGGCATTTAGCAGACGCTCTTATCCAGAGCGATTTACAAGATGTGCATTAATACATGGTGAGATCAATCATAGTTTGCGCAAGAGATCAGTGCAGTAATACAGTAATAGACATCATTGTTGGCAGCTGCAACACCCTTTAGTCCTGGAAGTTGTGAATGGCAACTACATTCTTTACTCCCAGTGGAATGCCCACATTTGTGGGCCCATCCTATCACTCTAACACCTTCTCTCAATTCGGCACATCCAGCTCAGCCACCACTTCTTTTCACTTTGCAGTCTGCCAGCGGAGGCATGCAGTGATGGGGTTGGAGGAGAACTCTGTTGGAGAACTCTGTTGGAGAACTCCAGGCGAACTCGGTAATCAGGGAGACTGCAGGCACCCAGTTTAAGAGAGGAAACACTGGAGACCTCGAGAGTGATCCTGCCCACACAAACTCCCCTTCACTGGGATACTGAGGCCCATTACGTACTGCCCTTATACGTAGACCATGGGGCGACCCCACACCCCACATCACATGAGCAACACTTCTCTAAAACCACTGGAACACCACCTGAGTATCATGAACATTTTTTATTTTTCATCCTTCATTTTTTACATAACAAACAACACAAAATACAGTACCAGTAAAATACTTTTAAAATATGTGAAAATGTGTCAATATCGGGAACAAAATGGAAAGAATTCCACATAGAATTCTGCTCCTAAATCACCATTCCTGGTGTCTGAATAGCCCACGACCTCAGTGCCAGTATAAGACAGAATCGTATACTGAATCTGTAAAGAATGTCTGTTAACCCCCTGAGGTCCGTGCTAAGCTTTTAATGTTTTTAGATTTTGGCATGGTCTGATATTTATCTCAATTTCATCAATTTAACACACACTTACTCCAAAGTGTTTGATATTTTTATTTGAAGGACAATCACAGCTACATTTGTATGCCATCAATAGTTTGGTCAGTATCATATGCAGCTTGTAAATAGATCTACAAACACACAAGTTAAAAATAGTAAATTTTTCTGCTGTCACAAAAGATGTGAAAGCACACACTAAACTATAGTGACGAATTGTTTTGCCAATGTGCGTTTGTTCACCAAGGTCTTGGTTATGTAAGGGTGTGAAAATAGTTTAGCACATCTGAGATCTAAATAGCTAAAAACCTGTTTTTATCAGAACTGGTCACATTTATTTCAGGCTGTGGGAGGGCTAAATGCTAAATACCTGAATATTCATTTTGGCTCTTTGTTACGTTGCAACACGGAATGTTTGGCGTCACAACACGCGATATTCATAGGCTATATTTTCACGAGTATTTGAAAACAAGCGAAATAAAATTAATATCAGCATAGACTGTTGCTGGCAGATTGCAAGCGTAAACACAGACAAGATGTAAAAAAATAAAAAAACAAGCGAAATAAAATCAATAGCATAGACTGTTGCTGGCAGATTGCAAGCGTAAACACAGACATACGATATATTTTATAACATTTTACGCTGTTTGAAAAGTATTTTGTGTGCCTATTGCAATTTGTTACATTGCGACATGCGGAATATGTAGTCACAAGGCGCGAATTCATATATTTTCACGAGTATTTGAAAATATACTCGTGAATATACTGTTGCTGGCAGATTGCAAGCGTAAACACAGACATACGATATATTTTATAACATTTTAGGCTGTTTGAAAAGTATTTTCTGTGCCTATTGCAATTTGTTACATTGCGACATGCGGAATATGTAGTCAAGACGCGGAATTTATATATATTTTCACGAGTATTTGAAAACAAGCGAAATAAAATAAATATCAGCATAGACTGTCCTCTTCAGTTTGTGTTGTTTATGCCGGCGTTTTCACACATGGCCCGACGTACCTCCCGAAATTAGCACCTCGTTAACATGTCAATAGAAGGGGACGTTACTAAAAGGTAAAAAACAGAGTAAAAAGCAAGGTTTACTTTTGGTCTAATTAAGCTAATTTTAAAAATCCCATTTGATTTGCCAGTGCTCAAATCGGAAAGTCGCGATTCTAAGGTTTCTGTCAATGTTTTTGCCGCGTGTGTATGATAAAATATCGCGAAGTTAGAAATAGTAATATACTTGTATTGCTGCTTGGATCGGCGCCGATCCAGCCGACCTCAGGGGGTTAATAGACATTTTCCACATCAACCCAGTCCAGGAAATAGTAATCTAGTGGCTGCTGTGGCAGAGCTGAACACATTTGAAAAGTAAAGAAGCACAAGATCCAAAAAGATCTGTTGAGCCAGTTTCCCCGTCAGGTACTCAGTCTACATACGGCAGGAGGAAGGACAACATATGGGCACTACTGGAGCTTTTATTCAGGAGCTTCTTTACTAGATGAATTTAGTAATGGCAGCTAATCTGCCCTTGCTTATGGTTCAGCACTCTGAATTCTGAACACAAGTGGTATTATGCGTTAAAACCCCCTTACTTATCCTACATGTAAAATATATTTATTTATTTATTTATAAATCACTAGGGCCTGGTGAAGCCAGCTTAATTTATACCGAGATGTTAGTTGAGCTGATATTTGGGGAGGCATAATTTGCAAGAGCATTGCTACCAAGTGAGGAGGTCAATCATACCATGTTGACCTCCGCTTTAATCTGGCGGGCCATAATTATTTTCTCCATGATCCATAATATTCAGCTCAACTGTAGGTATAAACCTGAAATTGTGGGGTGTGGCACTGGTTCACCAACCCAAGTGCCCTGGCTTCACTCACAGAGCCATAAACCCGCCAAAGAGTGTGTGTGAGTGTGTGTGTGTGTGTGTGTGTCTTGCGGAGGGGTGTGTGTGTGTGTGTGAGTGTGTGTGTGTGTGTGTGTCTTGCGGAGGGGCATGTGTGTGTGTGAGTGTGAGTGTGAATGTGAGTGTCTTGCGGAGGGGCGTGTATGTGTGTGTGTGTGTGTGTGCAGAGGGGCGTATTAAGACATCTTTTGCTGACACCTGGAAAAAAAGAAGACAAAATTAGCGCTGCTGGGGGGTGGGGGTTCTGACAGCAGGCTGGAGACGAAGGGCATGGGAAAAGTTATTTTAGAAAAATAAATGCTTTTCTCAGCAATTCGAATTACCACCTAAAGTTTACCCCATACTGCACTGACAGAATATAAGAGCCAGTACTAAAATAAAGAGTAAGAAGAATAACCAGCAGAATTCACATTCTTGTGCGATTCTCGGTCATAACCGATTTAATTCTGTTATTCGGACATATTCCCAAAACAATGTGACAACAATGAGGGAAATTGACCAACATGTAACGTTCCAGCTAAAAGAATTATCATGAAATAGAGTTTATGAATTATGAATGTATACAGACTCATACGCCGTTTGGATCTATTGGAACGAAAAGCTCATTTTTTTTAAATGGCTGTTCTAAAGCAGTGGTGCCTGCAGAAAATGAATGTATCATTACCAATCAGACACAACCGTAAATGGGTCTAAAACTCTGTGGAACAGTGAACAGAAATGTTTTACATACTGAGTACAGTGACGGGTCATTACCTTAAAGCATATGCAATTAATTTCAAGTGATTGTTCGCACAGAAGAAACCGTAATTACATTTTTTTTAACTTGTCAAAAAAAGCTTTGCAGCTTGAAGGGCTTCATGAATAACATGGTTCAGTGCGATCTGTGACCTCTCCAGAATCAAGCATCTTTGGAATCTGATGCTCTTTTTATTTGTCTGCTTTTGTGTCATTTCTCATTTTAAATTTCTCATTTGTCAAAAAACACACTGCAATCCAACAGAAACAACCCTGTTCCTGCCCACAAACTCCCTTTTCTTCTGAAATATGAAGTTACTGAAAGAAACCTGGGTCGTTACAACATGATGTGTACGGGTATAAATAAGCATACACATTATGCACTGGCTGCAATTATTATCGTCACGGTAAATGGAATGATAGAGTGCGATTGTTATAAAATCGCTGTGTTTTAATGACTCCAAGTCTTTCAGCACACCTGCACTTTGCCAGAGGACACTCGTGCTATAAATAGTGAATTATTACAAAACCTTCATAAACTCAACCGATTGTGGGCCTGGGATCCGCCGCACGGTTTATAGAAGCAGAAGGGCTGTTAAAAACAGCAAAGCAGAGAGTATCGAGTCCTGTCAGGGGTGATGTTCTGAGCACGTGCAGGAAGTCCTTGTTCGGGTTCGTATGATGGCATCAAGCAGTAAATCATGAAAAGCAAAAACCTACTTCTCACCGACCGACACTGAATTATGGACAATAACAAACATGCATTACTACTAGACGCCATGAAACTCAAGGTGAGACATGGCTCAGAGGAACAGCTCAGTTTGAGTTGGGGGGGAATGTGAATAAAGAAAGTGTTAGTGTTTATCAGGGAGAAGTAGGAGGCCGGGCAGGCAGCAGGAGGGGGTGAGTTGTAGGGCACAGGACAGCACTGGAACGGGGACCGGACCTCGAGCCAGGAGGCAGTCACCGCCATCCAGAGGAGAGAGAGCAGTGGAGCCAGGACCTGAGGCCGGGGAGGAGGGGGATCCATACCGGATCTGCCAGGAAGAACAGGCAGGTGCAGCTTATAAACCCAATCTTCAGGGTTCAAGCCTTGCTCCACTCCGCTCAATACTGTGCAACACTGCATTTTTACATTTACACTTTAACATTTAGCAGACGCTCTTATCCAGAGTGACTTACAAGAAGTGCATTAATGCATGGTAAAAACAATCATAGTTTGTGCAAGAAATCAGTGCGGTAATACAGCGATAGACACTGGCCCACAATAACACAATTAAAGGATAATCACTGTGTTTGGGGCAATATACCTGAATCTACAGTGGATCTGTATCTGAGAATGCTAGGTGTAAGAGAGACCAGTGGAGAAATACTGTACATATATATCCAGTTAATGGCAGAATATCAAACTTCCACGTGACTGAAGATGATATGGGAAAACTAACACTGCATTTCCCTCCTCATGGAATGGAATACAATATAATTTATTGTGTGAACGTGCAGTTTAAGGCTGACCACCACGGGGCCGATGTTCAATTATCATCTTTCTGGAATGGGTAATACAAACTGCACAACAGAAGGACCGGAGCGTCTACAAGCCTACCAAAGAGCTGTCTCCATCTATAAATTCAAAATCCATAAACACAGAATCCACTCCATTCTATAAACACAACATCCACGCCACTCTATAAACATACATCCACTCTGTAAACACACATCCACTCCACTCTATTACATTACATTACATCACAGGCATTTGGCAGACGCTCTTATCCAGAGCGACGTGCACCAAAGTGTTAACCGTAGTCAAGAACAGTTTAGCTGAAAGCCACCCTAGCCTCCTGAGACCCAGGGAAAAAAAAGTCTTTTAATTTTGATTTTTTTAAAGTAAATTAAGTGTTGGGGTGGTAAAAAACACATTGCAAAGGTTTTCTTTTTTAAACGTAACTTTATAAAATGTTTACAACATGTGCACTGTAGTGTAAAATAGGACTTCATTAATGTCGATTGTGCCTCTGTCATAGAGCTGTCTACTAAAAAAATGGAAATTATGATATGATTATGATATGATAACATAAGTATACAGTTGGCAAGGCAACACCCCCCCACATGTGATATCATCTTAAAGCTACAGTTGTCCTCTCTAAGGAACATCAGGACTCAATAGAGTGACATCTGTAGTATGGGAGGACTTAGCAAAAACATAATGTGCACTACAGTGCACAAAAATGAATTGCCGGGTCTCAGGAGGCTAGAGGGAAATACAATTCCAGGTGCTAGGAGCAACCACACACACATCCACTCCACTCTATAAACACACATCCACTCCACTCTATAAACACAAATCCACTCTACTCTATAAACACACACAACACCCACTCCGTGGGATCACTGTGTTTGATAATTCTCAAGGCTTGTGTACATTTTCTACCTAAAATACACTAACATTCAAAAGTTTGGGGTCACCTTCCATCTGGACTATGGCTAATCGGGCACTCCTTCATTCTTCAGCAAGATAACGACCCGAAACACACCTTGAAGTTGTGCAAGAACTATCTGGTGAAGGAGGAATGTGAACAACAACTCAACTAAAGACCTGGCCTGCCCAGTGTCCAGACCTCAATCCCATAGAACTTGTATGGGACAAACTGGAAAGGAAGAGTCAAAGCAAAGCAACCCACAAGTTTCTCTGGGAATTGCTGCAAGATAGCTGGGAAAACATGTCGGGTGATTTCCTGCTAAAACTTATTAACCGAATGGCCACTGTTTGTGAGGCTATTCTCACGCCAAAGGGTGACTATTTTGAGGAATCCAAGATTCAATTTTCAATATAATTTTCTTGAACATTTCTTTGATGTTCATTTTGTTCATTGTTACATGTGTTTTTTGTCATTTTAAAGTATTTACAGAAATGTATACGGTGTAAAGCATTGTCAATTATGAGATAAAAATAGTTTCCAGCAGGTGACCCCAAACTTTTGAACGGTAGTGTACTTTGTACTACTAAAGCATTCTGATCCGTTTTCTTCCCTCACACTTTCCTGCCATCTGTCAGAAAATGGAGTCCACGTCCAATTTCTCTCCACTCCACTAAGTAGCGCTGGGTCAAGCATTAATTTGACTGAAGTAGTGGCTCCCCTGGTGATCTGGGAGTCACAGAGAGCGTGTTGTCTGTCATTATTCACCGGCGGACATCTTCCCTGGCCTCCCGAGACACACTCATCTTCTCTAAGTGCCTGTGTGACCTGTGAGACAAATTATGATATTACAGTAGAGCCTGCACGAGCAGTGCCCTGTGTCGACTCACCTGCTGCCCTTATGAGAGCAGCATAAAGCAGGCCCTTAACAGCGGCTCTTTAAGTCTGTGTTCGTGCGCTCGTTTAGATTCCCACGACAGAGTCCGGGCGGTGTGCTGATCACGCTAACGAGATGCTAAATTAAGTGCAATGCACGCGCGGCGACATGCGAGCGGTTAATCAGCCAGCGAGCGTTGGCTTAGCAGGCGCGGCTGTGAAGATCCCAAACTAACGATGTGGCTTATGGCTTGAAAACAATCACACATTTCCTCTTCTCCTCCTCACCTTGGGTCACATGATGGCTGAGCAAGTCTGAGTCACGGCTACGAAACACCAGGGCCCGTATGTACAAAGATTCTAAGAGTAGGAGTGCTGATCTAGGATAGCCTTTTATCTTATAATGGATATGGATAGGATATGGAAAGGGGAAACCTGATCCTAGATCAGCACTCCTACTCTTAGAATCTTTGCACATACGGACCGAGATCCACTGAGTCAGGCGCAAGGCAGCGTAGTCAGGAGAAATTGTGACAGGTTGCAGATGCAAATGCTGTGACATAAACCAAATCCAAAATTTTAAAATTGCTGTGGCACTGATTAGAAACACTACCCAATGGCTATATCATACCAGCATTATTTTAGCATTTACATTGAGATTTACATTTTGGCATTTAGCAGACACTCTCATCCAGAGTGACTTACAAGATGTGCATTAATACATGGTAGGAACAATCATTGTTCGCACAAGAGATCAGTGCAGTAATACAGTAATAGACATCATTGTTGTCAGCTGCACACTGTACCTGTAACACAGGGAAGGAAAAGTTAGTAGAGTTTTCATTTATTTATTTATTTATTTTATTATTTATTTTTTGAGAAAGTTTTAAACATATTACGAAAAGCAGTATTAAACATGTAAGCAGTTTTGATGGCACTTAGTTAAATGTACAGAATTCAGTGGTAGTGGAGTCGGAAGAGGTGGGTTTTGAGTCTCTTGCGGAAGATGGCCAGTGATTCCGCGGTCCTGACCGAGTGTGGAAGATTGTTCCACCACCGAGGGGTCAGGACAGAGAAGAGACAAGACCGTGAGGAGCGGCTGCCTGGGGCCCGGAGGGATGGGACAGTCAGTTTGCCAGAGGAGGTGGAGTGGAGGGGTCTGGCTGGGGTGTAGGGTGTGATGAGTGACTGGGGGTGGGAGGGAGAAGTTCCTCTAGCTGCTTGATAGGCCAGCACCAGTGATTTAAATAAGATATGTGCTGCGATGGGGAGCCAGTGCAGAGAGGTGAGTAGTGGGGTGACATGCATGAACTTGGCCATGATCCGTGTGGCCAATTGTGTCATCTTGATATTGGCTGGCATTGTACATCATTGCATTATGCTGTGTGTCTATTGTGCATGTGTACCGACCGTCAAGAAATGAAGAAATGAAGGATTTTTTTAAAATACATTTTCTGAAACACGGGTGAAATAAATTGCCTTAAGTTACAAGCAGTCTTCAGGGTGCTCATAATCATGTCATATAGTCCCAAAAAAATAAGGTTTTGAAAACGATAAACTTTCACAAGTTCATCCTTATGTTATGTAAGTTTTATAAGAAGTTGTTAAAGTTAAAGATAAAAGATACACCATATGTCTGGAGACTCAAATGCCTGGATTCTTAAGGGCCAGAAAATCAAAAGTAAGAATTTACATACAGATGGTTCAGACCACACACACTGCTTTGAGACGACCAAATCCTAATTACAATTTCAGATGTGCTTTTAAATGAAAATAATAAAAAGCATGAAATATAATTTGCATAATTTTATCCTCTGATGAATTATTATCTGGAATGTTATAATGCTTGAAAATCCAACAACTGATCCTCATTGTTTGCAATATTATAAATAAAATCTGATTTATGGGAAAATACATCATACAGAACAGCTTCTTAGATGTCATATTCTTTAAGTGCTCGCTGCAATCTCCGCTGGCAATTTGGGAGAGCATAGACAAGCACGTGATCCCCTCAGAAAACAGCCCCTTTAAAACAGAAATGGGGAATATGTATATATAGAGCATTCAACAGGCTGTTGCACAAAGATGGCTCTTCACTTATGAACGAGATATGAATGCTCACTGAAAATGTATAGATGTGAATATGGATTGAGCTCGGAGCAGGAGAACATGGCCTCCTCCATTTCATGTTTATACAGGACTTTACAAAATGACTCTACATGCTTTACAAAATTATGTATAAAGTATGTACCAAAATACAATTACGTACCAAAATTGGAAATAATAGAAAATGTAAATTTTTGCATTCATAAGAAACATTCTGCTGTGTCCGACCCCCGTTGCTGAGTCAACGCCTAGGCTTCCAGTCAGGCAATTGAATGTAAATATAATTGAATATCAATATATATTTTTTACCCAGTTTGGAAAACTAAAATAATAATATTTTACCCAGTTTGGAAAACCCAGCATCACAGCAGCCCGCTCTGTAAATTGAGGCGAGCGTGGACAGGAATCCCCTCTCCTCTGAAATACGTGATGTCAGCCACTGCTTGTTGTCACGCCATTTGGCTGTCCACCCCAGGTGGAGGGGGGAGGGTGAGCCGGCATTAGTTCGTCGAGGAAGGGCGTCTGTGGTCGGGTTCCGTTTTGGAGGAGGCAGCTCTACCGGCTTGGAAAAATTGTCTCATTACCCAGAGGATGGGCGGCGGACTCGTGGGGGAGGGAGACTTGATATAAAAAAAATGTTTTTAAGTTTATTTTGTTAGAATATAGACCCACCCTCACTTAATGGACACACTTTTTACTGGGAGGTTTTTAAGTTCAGACAAATCACCTCATATTGGTTGATTGATACTTGTGGTTTGTAGACTGAAAAAAATCTAATTTTGTGAACGACGCGTTTCTAATGGGTTTACCTTTCATCGATTGATACTTAAGTCAGCTTAAAGCATTCTAAAGTATTTTTCTTGAGATCAAAATACTTAGCTCAACATTCAGGGAGATTACTTTGGGACTTTGGGGAATGAAGGAAAACCAAGGAGCAGATATACACTACCGTTCAAAAGTTTGGGGTCACCTTCCATCTGGACTATGGCTAATCGGGCACTCCTTCATTCTTCAGCAAGATAATGACCCGAAACACACCTTGAAGTTGTGCAAGAACTATCTGGTGAAGGAGGAATGTGAACAACAACTCAAACTAAAGACCTGGCCTGCCCAGTGTCCAGACCTCAATCCCATAGAACTTGTATGGGACAAACTGGAAAGGAAGAGTCAAAGCAAAGCAACCCACAAGTTTCTCTGGGAATTGCTGCAGGATAGCTGGGAAAACATGTCGGGTGATTTCCTGCTAAAACGTATTAACCGAATGGCCACTGTTTGTGAGGCTATTCTCACGCCAAAGGGTGACTATTTTGAGGAATCCAAGATTCAATTTTCAATATAATTTTCTTGAACATTTCTTTGATGTTCATTTTGTTCATTGTTACATGTGTTTTTTGTCATTTTAAAGTATTTACAGAAATGTATACGGTGTAAAGCATTGTCAATTATGAGATAAAAATAGTTTCCAGCAGGTGACCCCAAACTTTTGAACGGTAGTGTATGTACATCAATCAATCAATCAATCAATCAATCTTTATTTTTGTATAGCGCCATTTACAAACAGGTTGTCACACAGCGCTTCACAATTGGCATTTTCCAGAGGGAATCAAAAAACCTGAAAACCATTGGAGCCAATGTGGGAGACTGGAAAATTATTCCCTGACCCCTTAAAAGGCGGTCGAGATGAACTCCTGGAAAATTGTGGGATACAGAGAAAAACAACACAAATAGTCCTTGAGGCTCATGTGGCTTAACAGACCACCGGAAGGGCATTCTAAGTGTAGGAGTGGGGTGGACCTCATCCCTCCAGATACCGGGGCAGGGCGGGGGATGGAACCAGCAGCTAGGGTCTGGGCCAGCGGCATCCGGCTAACACATGGCAGGGGTGGGGGGTTGACTCTGGGGCAGGTGAGCTCCGGGCAGGTGCCACGAAGCCGGGGAGAAAAGAGGAAAGGTGCAATTATGACTATGATAAATATCACACCGGATCAGGGGGAAGAGTAGTGATAACACTTTTTCACCAGCAGAAGTAATCTAGGGCAGCATAACTAATTAGGTGAGTGGCACAGGGAGCACGCAGCCATGAGGGCACTCAGAGACCATCCCACCATGTACATGTACATAAGCATGCACATTACTCAGTGCTTATTATTTATTATACGTTCATTTCTGCTACAAAAAATTAATTAGCTTTCTCTTTCTGTGACAGTGTTATCTTGTGTTTGTTATGTTACGTGAGATCAAGTTTAAATCCATCAGAAATGAACTTCTCCTTGACACAACACTGCCACTGGAGCGACTCACAGACCTTGAATGGAGCGTGAACTTGGCCTGCCAGAGTTGTAAAGTGCCAAAGGAAAAGTATTAAACATGCCATTGCAACAACAAAAATCTGCATTAACAGCCCAAATCAATGCCCCACCACTTCACACTGTCAAAACCCGCCATCTGCTGATTAGCTTTACCTCTCTGACTATTTAATTTCTCTCTTTACCTCCATTCCTCAATATTGGCAGATGGAGTGACGCAGGGATGTCTATTTATATATCGGTGCAATTACATCTCACTCACTCTGTGCACAAATTATTATAGCGCTCTTACTGTCGTAGTGTTCTGTGTCTGCATGTGATTGCTCAAAAGGTCATTGTTGTGTCGTGCATTGTGTCACAATGTGTAAAGTAAGTGCTTGTTTAAATGATATTCCGTTGCATAACAGTATATTTTCGGAGCAGAAATGTGTGTGGTGGGTGTGAGGTGTTAATCACCTGCTCAAGCACACTACCATCTTACCTTGAGCCAACAAAAAAAATATGAATTGAGAGATGAATCACAGCTTCTGTCTTCATTGATTTCCTTTTATGACTTAAAATGAGAGGGCTTTGCTATCTCACATTCATGCTTGTATCTCAGTGCCTGTTTCTCTGTCTCTGTCATGCTACCAAAAAAGTACATTTCAGATATCATTATAATGTCTTGAAGCAGTGCTCAAACTAGTCAAGAACTAGCAAAACACTGTATGGTACGTAACTCTGATATATATATATATATATTTATTAAGAAATATATTTAGTGTTGAAGCACAATATAGTTGGGGGCCCGTCTGCAGGTGTTATGACTGGTTGTCAGAATATCAGCAGTTTCTGTGATGTGATTCATAAGAGCTGCTGCCTCATGAAAGTGTTCGATACACTGAGTCCGGTAAGCCCCACTATAGCACAACTCCTTTCCCCCTTAAACACTATTCTCTTTCTATGTATTTGACTAGACTCGACATTTCCAAGTATTAGCATTTTCCACTGTAGTTCAGGCCCCATAACTCGGGCCCAGTTTGCTCAATGAGGACGTTATGGCTGGAGGCTAAAACCACAGCGATAGCACCGGCTCATTAAGCTGTAACAACGTGGCAGACAAGCGGCTAGCAAGGGCAGAGAGTATGGGAGGAGGACATGTCCTTGTGTTTGTGTTTACTGCCAGGACTGTGGTGGCATGGACAAAGAGAGACAGACCAAGGAAGAGAGAGAGAGAGAGAGAGAGAGAGAGAGAGAGAGAGAGAGAGTGAGGGGGAGAAAGGGAGAGAGAGAGGGAGGGAGAGAGAGAGAGGGAGAAAGGGGGAGAGAGACTGAGAGAGACAGAGCAAGGATGAGAGAGAGAGGGAGAGAGACAGAGAGACCGAGGGAGAGAGACAGAGCGAGGAGGAGAGATGCCCCAAGTTAACAGGTCAGATTGTGAGAGCCTCTTCAAGGCCTTATAGCCCACAGGAATATGGTGAACTGGCATGGCGTAGAACTCCCTGATTATCCGTATATTATGCCCTGACTCGGGTACAGAGGAGCGGGAGGTCAAAGATCACACCACACTTCTCTGAGAGAGGAGACAAGGCTAATGCCTAGCCTTTGCCTCGGCAGGCTGAAGTGATGCTGTACCACATAGGAGACCCGGGTTCGAACCTCCTGGGTCACATAGATTACATCTGTAATGATCGGGGCTGACGGCTAAGGCCGGTCTGGTAGAGACAGGTTTTGAACCGCGTCCCTAACAGACAGCACACACCGTATCAGACCAGCCTGCTACGCTATCCACCACCCCTTGTTTTTGTTTTTTTAATGCCAGCAATTTTGAGGAGAAGGAAAAAAAAAAATGTACACAAAAGGGGAGGAACTGATGGAGAGGGTGCAGAGAGTCCAGGCAGCTCAAGGTGAGAGGCAGTATGGGGAGGCCTGGAGGGTCATCAACGAGATGACAGGACGGAAGAGGACCAAGGAGGGACAGGTTGAGGGACACAGCCCTGAGGAAAGGGTGGTGACCTGGTTCAACCACTTCCGAAGGCTGCTGGGCACAACAGCAGAGGGAGATGAGGAAGAAATACCATCATTCCTCCAGAACCTCAACATCGATGATGGTCCCTTCACGACCAGTGAGTTTGCCAGGGCAAAAACTACGCTGAGAGAGGGCAAAAGTGCTGGGCCGGACGGCATACCCCCAGAGGTCTTAAAGAACTGTGGTCTCGACAACATCATCCTACAGTTCTGTAACCTCGCCCTGCTAAGCAACAAGCAGCCTGACATGTGGTCTCTCTCCAACATCATCCCGGTGCCTAAAGCTGGAGACCTCTCAAAGCCAGACAACTACCGAGGCATCAGCCTGACATGTATCGCCGCAAAGGTTTACAACCGGATGATACTGAACCGGATACGGCATGCCATCGACCCTCACCTGAGGGAGAACCAAAATGGCTTTCGAGAGGAGAGAACCACCGTGGCCCAGATCCTGGCCCTGAGGAGAATCATCGAGGAGGTGAAGAAGAACAACCTGACTGCTGTATTGTGCTTCATTGACTTCAAAAAGGCATTTGACTCGATACACAGAGGCACGATGATGAAGATCCTTAAGGCCTACGGTGTCCCTCCCAACTTACTCCGGGCAATAGAGACCATGTACGCAGGAACAAGGGCCAAGGTGGTGACCCCAGATGGCAACAGTGAGGAGTTTGACATCCTGGCTGGGGTACTGCAAGGAGACACCCTAGCCCCCTTCCTCTTCGTCATAGTCCTGGATTATGCACTCAGGAAGGCCATCAGTGGACGAGAGCAGGATCTTGGCCTCACTCTAACACCAAGGAGGTCGAGACGACACCCCACAGTAGTCCTGACAGACTTGGACTACGCAGATGACATCAGCCTGCTCTCCGACCACGTGGAACAAGCACAGGAGCTCTTGAGCAGAGTGGAGTCAGAGTGCGCCAAGGTTGGCCTTCGGCTGAATGCCAAGAAAACCGAGGTTATCACCTATAACATCTTATCGGAACATCCACCTTTAATAACAACAGAAGGCACTGCTCTGAAGGAAGTCAAGGACTTCAAGTACCTGGGCTCATGGGTCAACTCAACTGAGCAAGATCTCAAAGTAAGGAAAGCACTTGCATGGAGGGCACTGAATGGCATGGCCAGTGTATGGAACTCCAACCTCCCCGACAAATCAAACTCAGCTTCTTCTACGCAACGGTAGAGTCTGTTCTCTTATATGGCAGTGAATGCTGGACCCTGAAACCAACCCTGCAGAAGTCTCTAGACGGGTGCTACACCAGAATGTTGCGTGCAGTACTTAACATCAGCAAGAGTACACATGTTACCAACAGGAATCTGTATGATGGAACACCAAGGGTGAGCGATAAAATAGCAGCCAGGAGAATGAGACTTGCAGGACACTGCCAAAGACACCAGGAGCTGCCAGCCAGCAAATTGGTGCTGTGGGAACCAACGCATGGGCACCGGTCACGAGGACGTCCCACATTAACATATGTGGACGTACTCAAGAAAGACGCAGGAGCGCAAAGCACCAACGAGTTGGCCAGATGTATGGAGAACCGGGATGACTGGAAGCGACGATGGAGGGCTCGTCTGAGGACGACCTAGAGAGAGAGGGTAGGGTTCAGGTAGGGTTAGGGTTGGGTAGGGATTCAAATTTAGGATTGGGGTGACCGTTGGGGTTATGGTTTGGATGGGGGTTACGGTAGGGTTAGGGGTGAGGTAGGCTAAAGGGTTAGGTTTTGAATTATGTTATCGGTCACTCCCCCAAGACAAGTCAAGGGGAGTCATGCACTGGCACATCAAATGGTATCCCCATCGCTGTCTCGTTCTGCCCACTGTTCGGGCTTTGAGAAGACTTGGAAACGAGCCCCGTTAGGGTTAGGGTTCAGATAGGGTTAGGGTTAAGTAAGGGTTCAGGTTTAGGGTTGGGGTAACCGTTAGGGTTAGGGTTAGGGTTTGGATAGGGGTTACGGTAGGGTTAGGGTTAGGGTAAGCTAAGGGTTGGGTTGGGTAGGGTTCAGGTAGGGTTAGGGTTACAATTAGGGTTGAGATAGGGGCCCTAAGGGTTAGGGTCAGGATACGGGATAAAGGTGAGGGTAGAGTAGAGATTGGAGTGGGGTAAATGAAGTCAAATAAAGTCGGATAAATTACTGTAAATAAATTATCTTATATATCTCTATTTCAATAATCAATAATACAACCACATAAATCCATTAATACAATAAATACTCAATCAATAAATAATCAATCAATAAATAAATAAATCACACAGTAAGTGCTGGAAAGTATAAGTGCCAAAATGTAAAATATCAATCAAACACCACAACCAATAGTGCTATTATATTGAAAAAGTGCCATATGTGATATTTATTTTATAAGAAAGAAAACACACAAAGACAGCAATTTAATCCATTAATGAGGTTGGTCATCTTTATTAATCTTTTATATTTACTCTTTAATATTTATTAGTTAGATACACACATATATATATATAAATCTCTATACATCCACATCCATATACACACCTATATAATCAAACACACACCAGAAATATACAAACCCACACAAACACACCCACAAGCATCCATCCACACACCCACACCTATCACTCCCCCCTCTATATCCCTTCTACCTCTCATTTAACCCTCTGAGGTCCGTGCTAAGCTTTTAGATGTTTTTTGATTTTGGCATGGTCTGATATTTATCTCAATTTCATCAATTTAACACACACTTACTCCAAAGTGTTTGATATTTTTATTTGAAGGACAATCACAGCTACATTTGTATGCCATCAATAGTTTGGCCAGTATCATATGCAGCTTGTAAATAGATCTACAAACACACAAGTTAAAAATAGTAAATTTTTCTGCTGTCACAAAAGTTGTGAAAGCACACACTAAACTATAGTGACGAATTGTTTTGCCAATGTGCGTTTGTTCATCAAGGTCTTGGTTATGTAAGGGTGTGAAAACAGTTTAGCACATCTGAGATCTAAATAGCTAAAAACCTGTTTTTATCAGAACTGGTCACATTTATTTCAGGCTGTGGGAGGGCTAAATGTTAAATACCTGAATATTCATTATTCATTGTCCACACCTCTAAGATCTGTCAGATGGGCCATCTCTCTCTCAAAGGCCCTCTCAAAGTTCCTGTTCTGTTGTTTTTTGGTCTTTGTTTATTTTTCATTCAGTCCTTATTCATTATTCTTTATCCAGTATTGCATTTTCCCTGTTCTGTCACGTTCTGCTCCCTGTCTGTCCTTGTTCCGTTTATTTCGAGATCCACTCCTTGTCTTGTCATGCACTTCGGGAGTTTATACTTTTCGGGTTTTTTCCGCCTTCGCTTATTATCTCGTTTTCTTCCTTCTTACTTTCTAGATTGCACTTTGTATATATTAGGTAGATGTGTATAGTACTAACCAACTAATCTACTAACGTTAGGGATTTAGATTAAGTTACTAACACGCGGAATATGTTTGGCGTCACAAGACGCGGAATTCATATATTTTCACGAGTATTTGAAAACAAGCGAAATAAATAACATTTTAGGCTGTTTGAAAAGTATTCTTCCATAGATCTTGTGTGCATATTGCAATTTGTTACGTTGCAACACGCGGAATATGTAGTCACAAGACGCGGAATTCATATATTGAATATATATACGAGTATTTGATAACATGGCAAATCAATTATAGTTACTTACTCTTCGTCAGTTATTGTCTTCGTCGCTTTTCATCAATACTCTCAAACACTGCAGCGCAGAAAATCTTTCCATCTTGAATAAAATTGTATGTCTGTATAAAATCTTACTTCAAATTGTCGGGATAGTTTATGTGTTTACGCCAGCGTTTTCACACATGGCCCCACGCCCCTCCCCACACACCTCCCCGAAACTCGCACCTAGTTACCATGTCAATAGAAGGGGGACGTTACTACCAGGTAAAAAAGAGAGTAAAAGGCAAAGTTTACTTCTGGTCTAATTAACCTAATTTAAAAATCCCATTTGATTTGCCAGTGCTCAAATCGGAAAGTCGTGATTCTAAGGTTTCTGTCAATGTTTTTGTCGCGTGTGTATGATAAAATATCGCGAAGTTAGAAATAGTAATATACTTTTATTGCTGCTGGGAGCGGCGCCGCTCCCGTCGACCTCAGGGGGTTAACCCAGTTGGATTTTGGGTTCTTAAGTTGTCAATATACCACCTCTCCTTCCTCTTTCTCTGAGCTGGTGTCCAACCCACATTGCTGTCCAAGCCCGACATGCTAAAATGTTCCAGGCCATGTTCAACAAAATGTCTGGTCAGATATGTTGATGTTTTGTTTCTGATGGAGATGGACCCAAGGTGCTGCTGCAATCGGAATCGTAGCTCGTTCCCAGTCTCTCCAATGTACTTAATCGAACAGTGGGTGCGGGTGCATTGAATGATGTAGATGACATTTTTTGTTGTAAGGGTTATTGTGGGCCAAACGGGCATATCCATGTATTTATTTCTGATGTATTTAAGTTGTTTGAAATGTTTGTAAAATCCTGGTGTAGTTTTATGAGGTCGGGATTGAAATTTGGATTTGACTAATATGTCCTTTAAATTAGAGTTTTTTCTATATGCTGAAATAATTTCGAAGTTTTGTAAAGGTGGATGTTTTTTTTGGGTTTTGGTGAAGTTATTTTTGATCTGAAAATGTAATTGAACCATTTTGCTGGAGAAAGTGGTGATGAATGGCATGACATTTTTGGAGCGTGGCACCTTCTTGTTATAACTATCGTGCAGCTGATTGATGGTAGATGATTTTATTGTTCTCAAAAAGCGTTTTGAATACCCCCTTGGCCTGAGTGCCTGAAAGAGGGTTTGTGTGGCTTTGTCAAAATCAGATTTTTCTGTGCATAATCTATGGTATCGGATGATTTGAGATTTAATTAGTCCTTTGAATGTGTGCTTGGGGTGAAAACTAGCCTTATGTAGCAGGGTGTGAGAGTCTGTGGATTTGAAAAAAACTTTGGTTAACGATATTTTGTGTTAATTAAAATGTTAATTAGACAATATCCCTGAAGCCTGAATCTGAGTTATTTTAAGGCCAGGGAGGGCCTTTACTCTGAGGGCTTCCAGTGTTTCAGTATGTCACATGCCACGTGGCAATCCTTGGTGAACAGAGCAGCAGGGACACAGGGAATGGAGTTCTCTGTCTCTGGACCTGGATCTTTCTGAATCTCTCTCAGGGCGGGAGAACAGAACAAATGAAACAAACAAAATCTTCGGCCATACTTGCTGCAAAGCTTTCTGGCGAATAAACAATAAAATAAAATAACAAACTAAATAAAAGTCTGTGGCCTCCTCTGAGATGGAAACCCTTTTGGGGAACATACATGAACACAGACCGACGCTCACACACAGATGGTTCGCTATTTCCCCCCCTCTCTCTGTATGTTTAGAGAGAGAGTGTGGGTTCTCTCTCTCTAAACATACACAAAGAGACACTCACCACTTTTCATCATTTACATTTTACATTTTAGGAATTTAGCAGATGCTCTTATCCAGAGCGACTTACAGAGTTTACATTTCTTTACATACAATCCATTTATACAGCTGGATATTTTACTGAAGCAATTCAGGTCAAGTACCTTGCTCAAGGGTACAATGGCAGTGTTCCACCTGGGAATTGAACCAGCAACCTCTGAGTTACAAGTCCAGTTCCCATAACCATTACACTATAATGCTGCTCACTTTTCAGTGTGGGTTCTCTCTCTCTAAACACACACAAAGAGACACTTACCAGTTTTCAGTGTGGGTTCTCTCCACATGCAATTACAAGACACCTACCAACAACAGCAGCCACACACCTGCACTTAAATACCCTAAATTGTGTCAAGTGGAGATCACACCTAATCACACTCACTCCCAAACACAATCTGTCAAGTGAATTGTTCCCTTGACATCCATACCAGTCAACACTCATCGACCAACACCTTCCACACAGCATTCTCATTCTCAAATCCTCATAAATGTATGCAGATCGGTGACAACACGAACACTGAGTCATTCACAGTCATAAGACTGAGCATTTGAAATGATTAATTAGTGTACAGTATTTATCAATACGTTTAAATGGGTATCATTAAGATCATTAAGTAATTTACTAATAAAAAGAGTAGAAAGTTATTGCTCTGTAGTCTTAATTCCTCCCATTTAGACATTAATCCCTGTGGGCAAAGTATGGCGAAGTATGAAGTCTCTATGAAGTCTCTATGAAGTCTCTCGTGGCTGCATAAAAGTGCATTAACATTGAGGGTTACTGTACATGCCATCATTATATGATTCACTAGCTTCGTAAAGTTAGTTTTTCGGCCAAATTGATTTTTCAGCAGCATTTTTGTTTCTAAATAATTATCACAAGACCTCTCAAACAGTTACCAGAAATCTCCAACAGTTTATTTAGCCAAACAATTTCTGTGTTTCATTGCACATCGTATTCTGGGTAAAATCAAGCAAGCCAGAGTACCGTTACACTTCTAGAGTCTTTTAAACCGGGCGATTAGCACTTCTGCTGTTTATGCGGTGTACTTGACAAATGATGTGCTTAGACGTCTGTAGCATCGAGTTCACCACTCTCCCTCCGATACTAATTTAAACTTCACTCACCAGTAACACATCAGTCAATATGGCTGGACACCCAGGGGGATTGAGCCCAAAGGAGCAGGGAGCTAAATTGGGACAAAAAACATGTTTTGCAAGGACTGGAGAAGGCATAGACATCCACCAATCGCTATGTGAGAAAATCTGCTTTAAACGCAGGATAACTACTGTATCTGTTCTACTGAAAGGCGAGTATGTGGGACATTGGCTAAATATACGCCCTTGCCTGTACTGTATAATTCAAGGGCATGAAACTTTTAAAGCACACAAACTATCACCAGTTAGAGCCCTGCATTATTTATTTCTGCTGATTAAACGCAATCAATTGACTTCGGTGTTGATGTATGGCTCTTTAATGGGATTTTTCAGAACTCCTTCACAGTAATGAACCATAGTGGCAATTCCCCCCCCTCGATTGATGCAATTGTTTTCTTCCTCCCTTTTTTAAAGTCCAGAGAGGGAAATCTGTCATTCAGTGGATCTTAGTGGATCCTGTGTTGTTGAGAAATGGCCAGATCCCAGCAGTGGAGTTCCATAAAACTGTATTCTGATGCATAAAATAATAATTTAAAAAAAAGCAAGTGATTAACTGTGAATTGGAAACAAGGTCGTTAAGGCCAGACACGGGAGGCTGAAATGCAAATGTTGCTCCACTCTGTCAATTTTGTGAATTTTTGTCAATCCTGAAACCCAGTCCTTGAGAAAGTCTCCGACCATAGGCTGTTTCTCTATCACTGTTATTTTGCAACTATAACATCTGTACTTCAACACTGTAAACATGAAAAGACCCAAATATTAATAAATATTTATATTTTTAATGTTTATTTCACTTACATCAACAGAAAATGAGTGTTATCTCATTTCAATTAGCCGTTCAATTCCTCACTACACTCATTTTCAATGCGGCACTCCGCGAGAACTCGTCCAATTACAGACCAATCTCCCGTTCGCCTCACAACTCCAGCCCACCATTTTGGTTCATATGTCAATAGAAAGCTTATATTCTACAGCCTAGTTTCAGTTCCACTATATATGGTTATTTCCCCAATTGCCTTAACTATTTCCGCTGAAAACCACGCATATCACAGGGTACCGCTGACAAAAAGCATTTCTTGATGACACGATTGGCTAAAATGTACCACGTGACGTCCACGTATCCACTTGTTGGAAGGTTTAGGAAAATCGTCAGTGATCAAGATGTCAACAAATCCTTGTTCGCTTCTGAAATCATCACGGAAAAGGCATTTGCTGCTAGCCAGTGCCCGTGAGAAAAGGTTGTCAGCATCAAAAGTGTCTGAGATCATGTTTAATCCAAATGACAGTCAAACAACAACTCCAATGTAAGACTGTGGAGGACGTCGGTCTCGGCCACGTGGGAGTGGCATGGTAGCCTGTGTCTTTGCATGTTGTGGAGGCCTTTGGAGCAGGTAGACTTTCCGGGGGCAGGTTTGGCACTCTCACAGGGTGTGAGCCCGGAAGGTTGCTCCAAAGGCCATAATTGGTTTAATTATTATTTAATTATTATTTAATTGGTGTCAATCAATCAGTCAGCTTCTCTCCCTCGGTGTGATTGTGGAGGAGAGCGAGAGGGTGCCCTGAAGAGGGTCCGCCTCTCGCCCTCGGTTTTATTGAAAGAGAGCTCGCACTCGGCAGTGGAGAGTTTCTTGGCAACAGCCCAAGAACTCTCACTGGAAGAGTGGAGAGTGTCTTGGGGCTGGTTGCCGGAACTCTCACTGTGGGGAGTGGCGAGTGTCTCTCTATGAATGGGTTGCAGCACTCGGACTGCAAAGTTCGAGTGTCTCAGTATGCATGGGTGGGAAGCACTTGAAGGGGGTCCAGATCCTGGAGCTGGGGTTGGCGTGGGGGTGAGGATTGATGGGGGCAGCTCACACTTCTTGCAGGATCTAGGGCTCAGGGGCAGGTGCCCCCGAGTCAGAGGCCGAGGCAGAGAAGAGAACATGCAGTCAGAAAAAAAGCAGTACTATAGCCAGTAGCATTATGTAAGAGCAGGGGAGCACAAGCATAGGGAATATACAGATAGCCCCGACAGGTGTAAGCTATGGCAGCATACCTATTAGGAGAGGGACAGAGAATACACGCCACCGAGAGAGTTCCAAACCATCCACACCCAATCAAGGATAAAGTATGGAAAGTTTATCACTCCCTTAAATTTTTTATTGCATTTTTTTGTTTCAGATCTTTTTCCCAATTTAGTAGCCAATTACACCCCCTATTTAATTAGATTTGCCCTCCCCACATGAGTCCGCCGCTCGTCTCTACAAGGCAAGCTAATTCAAAGAGGGCAGCGAACTCCGCTTCCTTCGAGATGGAATTCGCCCCCACCCACGTTCTGGAGACTTCCTTACATGCTTCACGGCGGACCCGAGCCAGCTCACCCTCCCCCCTTCCCCTGGGGCAGACAGCCAAACGCCGCCCCCAATCGGGGCTGACGACCAGAGCCAATCTGGTAGAGACGGGTTTCAAATTGTGTCCCTGACAGGCAGCGCACACCGTATCGGACCAGCCAAGATACGGTGCGTTAGATCGCTAAATTAGGCCTGTTAAATTAGTTGAAACCCCCCACCTTCATAAGTAATGAGCGTGGCTCAAAGTGAAGGGTGCTGTGTAACTCTATCTCCATCCGTGGTACAAGGAGGTTTTTAAAAAAAAGCCGTAAATCATGAGTGGGCGTTGGGATTAAAAAGAGTAAAAACGGCACAGAAAGAGAGATAGCACCGTCTGCTGTGATAAACCAGGGAATGAAGGGTGAGTGTAGAGCAGCAGAGAGATAAAATATCCAAACACATTTCACATTCTCCTCTTTATTATGAATAAAAGATAAGGCCAATGGCATTTCACCAAAAGGGGGGATGAATTCGTGGTGAAACGGATTTGTGACAGTGGAAATGTGAGATGGTCTTCTGTTTGTTAATACAGTGAGGCGACGGGCGCATTTAAGCCGGGCACATCCAATAAAGAGTCATCTTTAGGCACAACTGTAGTCAAACACGCTCCTGGTTGCTAGGGAACTCATTGGAGATAATGACCACCTGAAAAGAGCAGATCCAAAATGGCACCCTACTCTCTCTGAGAACGCAGTGAATCAGGCCACATTTAGAGCATCCCTCCAAGTGAAATTTGGTATAATCTATACTTCAGTGATTTAATCCTGCCGGCTTTGATGCTGCATAGCTATTCTATCACAAAACACCATTAAACTGTGATATATATACTGTATATATAGTACAGCATTGCATGAAATGACATGCTCCTAGACAGTGGCTTTTATAAATGTTCATGTTCTGATTGATTACACAAGAGTCTAAAGATGACCCAGTGTGCAGAGTGCAATGCCAGAACAGTTTTTAATAAAACAGATTTGAAAAGCACATTTAATGATCAATTATCATTATCATTATAATGTCTTGTACGTTTCAGCTCCTCTCCACATTATCCCGACATCACTAATGGCTCTAATTCCCCACTACAACAGTGATCCTCACTCAGACGTGCAATAACAATCACAAACGCACGCACGTATCCGATGGCCGGCGATGATTCAGAAATAATTCTCCGTTTACACTCAGCAGCAGCAGATATTTATAGGTCTTAAATTCGGTGCTTCTCATGTATCGCTCCGGGTGTTAAGAGTTCTCCATCACACTCTGAAGGATGTAGAGGACGGAATTATAACAGATGACTGTAGCGTGGAGAGGGGGAGCTGAAGCAGCTGTGTGACTGAGGAGGAGAGTTCTGCATTTTCTGCAGCTCAGCCACGTCCCTCTGCAGAGAACGCTTTCTCTTTTTTTACATACATTACTGCGCGGAGCCATTAGTCCAGGCATCCCTCGCACGATGCAGCAGAATGAATGAACTATTTAAAATGCAGTGTTTCATCTCCAACAGTAGAGAGATTCATCATTTATAGAAGGATAAAAATACATTTTACAGAAACCGATAAACCGATATTCTGTTTGTAGATGTGCAAGCAGTGCATTCCCGATCTGGACCCAAACGTTTTATTTCCGTGATCTTGCCTGAACATGTTGTACTTTGCCCCTTTGAACTTGGCTCTGCGGTGTGGTGTGAGTAGCAATAATTCTCACATGAACACAGAAGTTCCATCCTGAGCAGGTTTTCGGCAGTAAGTTTTGGGGGAAGATCAGGCCTTGTGCCCCAGTGCTGACCAATCTCCTGTCCTGACACATTCAAGCCCTTGTGTCGACTTGCTTTTGTTTATTAAACATGTTAACCCCAGACATGAGTTTGCTGCAATCCAAAAAAAGGTCTTAGTTTGAACATCTGATCTAAGAACGTGATTTGACACCTCCTGAAGGCCCCACCTGACTCCGGTCACATGACACCTGTGCGGGATTACATCACAATATTATTTGTGTCATTTATACATTTATGCACTGACCAGTTTTTCAATCAGAAGTATTTGGCACTGTGGATTGCATTTAGCATACATTTTATAGCCCAGTTAACTTGAGTGTTTTTATTGTATATGTGTTTACTGAGCCAGGTCATTGCTGAAAACAAGAATATGTTCCTTATATAGTGCTTAGACTTAATAAACTCAATAAACTTAGACTTACCCAGTGCCTGGTGCACCTGCCACAATGGGACTCCTTAGTGGGGGCCTCTTCCCCTTGGTTGTTTTGTTCTGGCTCTACGTTTCCATCTTACAGATATTGTCCATTTACAATGTGCACGTTTTTGCATTGTGTTCTTTAACAGCAGAGATGATCATTCACCTGGTATTGTGCTCCACACTTGAAAGTAAGCTTTCTGTTCTTACACTCAGTTAAGTGAGTGTTTGGTTGTTGTTCTTGTTTGACAGTTAGCTGTTATTTTTGTCAGCTTGGAGCTTAGCTACACATCGACAACGGTGATTTCTACAGAGTCACCGATTGATCGGCCAGCTGAGCATGGCATGAAATCGCATACGCAAGGCCTTATCAACATCAAGCCTCATCAAGTAAATTGATCAAAGAAAAGGCATGCCTTAGCACTGTTACTAAAGAACATGGGAAAATCAACAGTGGTTGATAGAAGCATGGACCAGAACAACATTAACTAGTTCACGTCGGTGTTTCAATTCTATTCTTTCAGTTGAGCACACACGGGTGTGTTTGAAACATCAACAACTGAATTGACGTGAAAATGCTGCTCACGTTAACTGGCTAGTAAACCAGTAAACTAACCTTTTCAAGATGTTCAGCACAGTATGTGGTTCAGTGTAAATCAGCAACACGCTGTTGTGGAAACCAATGCAACTCTGGAGTCCTTTCCAGAGTTGTGGACTCAAGTCACAATTTTGATGACTTCAGACTTGACTTGCAAAAAATGCAAGTACTTGAGACTTACTTATGACTTGCATAACAGTGACTTGTTCACAACTCTGGTCCTTTCTAATTTATGCAAATGAATGTCTCTGACAGAAAAACATAAATGAAAAGGCTGCTGTGCTTTGAGAATCAAGCAGACATGGGCAGGGCTACCACAATGTCAGCCCGACTGCAAAATCAAACATTTTAGTCGCGTTCTAAAAATAATAATAATAATAACAACTTATAATTACACTTAGTTATTATTTTTCAGAACCTAGCCCACACTCCAAAAGGTTCAATATTTTGTTCAGTATTTTTACATCATTTTCAAAGTTACAAACATTTCAGAGTTCTGAAAGACCTGCATTTCTGATGCGTTTCAACCTCTAAGGTTCTACTGTCTGCATTTATTTTCTACATTCAACATTTTATTAAATCATATAGTTATATCTATAACTAATGATGCAGCCTGACATATTAGAATGTTCCACAACAGCAACCAGTCAAAATTAGGCCAACAACTCCTCAGGCTTGAAGTCTCTTTGAAGCACCATATCACTCACAACACGCTGGTGCCACTGCACAATTGAATTAAATAAATATGTACACTGACTACATCATAACAGGGCATAAATGGGTATTATATCAAATGTGTTCCTGAGTTTCCATTAAGATACACAGACATATACAGTGGGATTAATCCTGTCAATCACATTTTGGGTTATGTACAGTGGGTTCGGAAAGTATTCAGACCCCCTTAAATTTTTCACTCTTTGTCATATTGCAGCCATTTGCTAAAATCAATTAATTTCATTTTTTTCCTCGTTCATGCACACACAGCACCCAATATTGTCAGAAAAACACAGACTTGTAGAAATTTTTGCAGATTTATTACAAAATAAACACTGAAATATCACATGGCCATAAGTATTCAGACCCTTTGCTGTGACACTTGTATATTTAACTCAGGTGCTGTCCAATTCTTCTGATCATCCTTGAGATGGGCCTACACCTTCATTGGAGTCCAGCTGTGCTTAATTATATTGATTGGACTTGATTTGGAAAGGCACACACCTGTCTATGTAAGGTCCCACAGTTGACAGTGCATGTCAGAGTAAAAACCAAGCCATGAAGTCCTAGGAACTCTCCATAGACCTCCGAGATAGAATTGTGTTGAGGCATAGATCTGGGGAAGGGTATAAAAACATTGCTAAAGCATTGAAAGCACCCAGGAGAACAGTGGGCTCCATCATTGTGAAATGGAATAAGTTTGAAACCACCACAACTCTTCTTAGAGCTGGCCGTCTGGCCAAACTAAGTAACCGGGCAAGAAGGGACATGGTCAGGGAGGTGACCAAGAACCCAATGGCCACTCTAAGAGAGCTTCAGAGTTCCTCTGCAGCGATGGGAGAATCAGATCAGAATCAGAATCAGAATCAGAAAACTTTAATGATCCCCGGGGGGAAATTGGGACAAGTTACAGTTGCTCGCACTCAGACATATAACATATTATACATGGCACAGTATATACATCACGGCAAACATTCAACATTCAAGACATGTTGTTTGTACCGTGAGAATCAATAGACTAAGAAAAAAAAAAAACAATAATACAAGTAATAATAATAATAAAATAATAAAATAAGTAAAATAAGTAAAAATAAGTAGCATCCGCTTAAGGTACTATTCTATGCACAGTATGTGTCAATTGTAGTTATACAAATGTAAGTGTTAAATGTTAAATGTTCCCCAGCTATCCTATTTGCTGGCTCAGTCTCAGAGTGGCTGGTGCTCTGAGTGAGGAGTTAAAGAGTCTGATGGCCACAGGCAGGAATGACTTCCTGTGTCGCTCTGTGGTGCATCTGGGTGGGATCAGTCTTGTACTGAACGTGCTCCTGTGATCGACCAGCACGTCATGGAGTGGGTGGGAGGTATTGTCCATGATGGAGTTCAGCCTGGACAGCGTTCTCCTTTCCGACACTGCCGTCAGGGAGCTCAGCTCCAGCCCCACAATGTCCCTGGCCTTGCGGATCAGTTTATTGAGTCTGTTTGCATCCGCTGCCTTCAGTCTGCCGCCCCAGCACGAGACAGCATACAGGAAGGCACTGGCCACCACCGACTCATAAAACATCCTCAGCATAGTCCGGCAGATGTTGAAGGACCTCAGCCTTCTCAGAAAGTAGAGGCGGCTTTGTCCTTTCTTGTAGAGAGCTTCTGTGTTCTTAGCCCAGTCCAGTTTATTATCGATGTACACTCCAAGGTACTTGTAGTCCTCCACGATGACCACACTGACCCCATGGATGGAAACAGGGGTCACCGGTGACTTGACCCTCTTCAGGTCCACCACCAGTTCCTTTGTTTTTGTCACGTTGAGCTGCAGGTAGTTTCGCTCACACCATGTGACAAAGTTACCCACCACAGCCCGATACTCTTCTTCATCACCATTTTTGATACATCCAACTATCGCTGAGTCATCAGAAAACTTCTGAAGATGGCAAGACTCAGTCTGGTAGGTGAAGTCCGTGGTGTAGACGGTGAAGAAGAAGGGAGCGAAGACTGTTCCCTGCGGTGCCCCAGTGTTGCTGACCACCCTGTCCGACTCACAGTTTTGCAAGCGCACATACTGTGGTCTGCCAGACAGGTAGTCAACAATCCAGGATACGAGGGGGGCATCCACCCGCATCTCCGCCAGCTTCGCACCCAGTAGTGCCGGCCTGATGGTGTTGAAGGCGCTGGAGAAGTCAAAGAACGTGACTCTCACAGTGCTAGCCGGGTTGTCCAGGTGGGCGTAGGCGCGGTTGGTCAGGTAGATGACGGCGTCCTCAACTCCAAGTCGGGGCTGATAGGCGAACTGGAGGGGGTTAGGGTCAAGGAATGTTTTGACCATGGGCCGGAGCTGCTCCAGGACCAATTTCTCCAGGGTCTTCATGATGTGCAAGGTCAATGCCACCGGCCTATAGTCATTGGACCCACTGGGACGTGGCTTTTTAGGCACAGGGACGATGCAGGACGTCTTCCACATCACGGGACCCTTTGAAGACTCAGGCTCTTGTTGAATAAGTGTTGAAGCACTTCACACAGCTGGGGGGCGCAAGCTTTAAGCACCCTGGGGCTGACACCATCCGGGCCAGACGCCTTATTTGTGTGGAGACGCTTCAGCTGGCTTCTCACCTGAGCAGCTGTGAAGGCCATCGTGGGTGGGGGAGGGGTGGCATCGCCAGTCAGGAAGCCACTGGGGGGAGTAGCCTCGTCACTGGAGGTCGGGGTGTTGACTGGGGGGAGAGGGGGTAGGGGTGTATCAGTCTGTGAGCCATCGGGAGGGGGGAGGGGGTGCCGTGGAGTGGAAGGTGTTTGCAGGCTGCCGTCAGACGAGTCGGGGGGGAAGGGGTGCCGTGGAGTGGAAGGTGTTTGCAGGCTGCCGTCAGACGAGTCGGGGGGTACACAGGGCCATCAGCATCAAACCTGTTAAAGAACAGATTCAATTCATTGGCTCTATCCACCCCACCCTCCACCCCCGCCCCCAGCCTGCTTGAACCCAGTGATGGCCTTCATACCACTCCACACCTCCTTCATATTGTTTTGCTGGAGTTTTCCTTCCAGCTTCCTCCTGTATTTCTCCTTGGCCTCTCTGATTGTCACTCTCAGTTCCCCCTGGATTGTTTTTACCCCATCTTTATCCCCAGCCCTAAATGCCCTCTTCTTAGCATTTAGTATGGTCTTAATGTCCTTTGTAATCCATGGCTTGTTATTGGGGTAGCATTTTATGGTCCTTGTTGGGACATTGCAGTCCACACAGAAGTTTATGTAGTCAGTTAAACACCCAGTGAGCCCATCTATGTCATCTCCATGCGGTTCGCTAAGTGCTTGCCAGTCAGTCACCTCAAAACAGCCTCTAAGTGCCTCCATTGCCTCCTCAGACCACCTCCTCACTGTCATTATGGTCACAGGCTGTTTTTTCACTAGAGGCACATAAGTGGGTTTGAGGTACACCAGATTATGGTCAGACCTTCCCAGAGGGGGGAGCGGAGACGAGGAGTACGCTTCCTTCACGTTAGCATATAGCAAGTCAATCGTTTTTCCCCTCTGGTAGGACAGTTAACATACTGCTTGAAGTTGGGTAGTGTCTTCCTCATGGTGACATGATTAAAATCCCCCGAAATAATTATAAGGGCATTCGGGTGTTTGGTCTGGAGTCTGGCAATGGCGCTGTGTATGATTTCACACGCCGACGTCGGGTTAGCAGAGGGGGGAATATATATCGCAACAACAATAGCATGCGACCATTCCCTAGGCAAATAATATGGTCGGAGTCCCACAGCTAACAGTTCAGTGTCCGGAGAACAAAGCCGTTCCTTGATTGTAATGTGACCGGGATTACACCATTTGTTGTTAACAAGAACAGCGAGCCCTCCTCCTTTACGCTTACCGCTCTCAATGCAATCCCTGTCACCCCGGACCGTCGGGGATGTCCTTGTGTAGCCATGATTCTGTGAAACACATGATGCTGCACTCCCGAAACTCCGCCTGGCTCCTGGCTAACGCCGTTAGCTCGTCCATCTTATTTGCCAGCGATCTCACGTTGCCCATGATAATAGAGGGGAGATACGGTTTAAATCTCCTTTTCTCCCTCCGGGCTTCTGTCTTTCTCTGCCTCGCCCTCCGGCCTCTTCCCCTTCTGCCGCGGGAATTCCTCTTTAGTTCCTCAGGAATTTGGTGCGTCATCTCCGCTACGCCGGCCGGCATGCGGAGTCCCATCAGCTGTTCCCTACTGTAAACAATAGCGCCGTGCTGCTGGGTTTGTTGTCCCTCAGCGAGTCTCCCTATAAGGAGTAGTCCGATCATAAATACGGTCCAAATTCCTCTGAACCACAAGGTTCCCGATGGGTATACTACTAATGATATAGTATACACGTTAAAGTAGAAAAAAAAGAGCGATTAATACAACTATAAATAACAAAGAGTGCAAAAATGAGCGGAGCAACTGCAACAAGCGACCGTCCTGGTCGACGCCTTTCGCAATGATCCCTGGTAGAAGGACAAACATCTCTGCAGCACTCCCATCAATCAGACCTTTATGGTAGTGGCTAGACGGAAGCTACTTCTGAGTGAAAGGCATATGACAGCCCACCTGGAGTTTGCCAAATGGTACTTAAAGGACTCTAAGAGCATCAGGAAAAAGATTATCCGGTCTGATGAGACACAAATTGAAATTTTTGGCCTGAATGTCAAGTGCTACCATAAAGGTCTGATTGATGGGAGTGCTGCAGAGATGTTTGTCCTTCTACCAGGTTCTCCCATCGCTGCAGAGGAACTCTGAAGCTCTCTTAGAGTGGCCATTGGGTTCTTGGTCACCTCCTGACCATGTCCCTTCTTGCCCGGTTACTTAGTTTGGCCAGACGGCCAGCTCTAAGAAGAGTTGTGGTGGTTTCAAACTTATTCCATTTCACAATGATGGAGCCCACTGTTCTCCTGGGTGCTTTCAATGCTTTAGCAATGTTTTTATACCCTTCCCCAGATCTATGCCTCAACACAATTCTATCTCGGAGGTCTATGGAGAGTTCCTAGGACTTCATGGCTTGGTTTTTACTCTGACATGCACTGTCAACTGTGGGACCTTACATAGGCAGGTGTGTGCCTTTCCAAATCAAGTCCAATCAATATAATTAAGCACAGCTGGACTCCAATGAAGGTGTAGGCCCATATCAAGGATGATCAGAAGAATTGGACAGCACCTGAGTTAAATATACAAGTGTCACAGCAAAGGGTCTGAATACTTATGGCCATGTGATATTTCAGTGTTTATTTTGTAATAAATCTGCAAAAATTTCTACAAGTCTGTGTTTTTCTGACAATATTGGGTGCTGTGTGTGCATGAACGAGGAAAAAAATGAAATGAATTGATTTTAGCAAATGGCTACAATATGACAAAGAGTGAAAAATGTAAGGGGGTCTGAATACTTTCCGAACCCACTGTATGTAATGGACCAATTTAGGTTCAGATGTGAGTGCAGAATATCTTCTAAGTGTGTTTCTTTCTTTCTTATAAATGCAAGACAGTGTTTTTGTTAGATAAGGATGAGGAACAGCACAATTTGACACAATTTCAATTATTCTTTTGGACAGGATGTACCCTGCTGCCTCCGGGTCCCTCGGGTTCATAATTGGATTTTTACTTTTGATAAAAATGTTTAGTTATTAACATTTTGGATAGCCACTTATCATTTCTGCATGCAACACAAAAAATGTCAAGCAGTCTCCTTAGTCAACTGCTGTTATAAAATCTACAATGACATGATTGATCGCTCCCTCCATTTTGCTTGCGATCCTTCTTAATATCTATCCAGCCTCAACTCTAATGTGAGCATGAGTACATTTTCTACATTTACTTGAAGAACAGTGGAATGAAAAATCAGTTTGTTTCCCCTTGCAGGACTAGGGGGGAGAAATTAAACAGGGCATTAAGCATTCAGAATACATCCAACTGTCTGCTGTTGTGGCTGTGCATTTAAAAATCATAGTTTAATAGGATCCTTTTGAAATTACGTTTAAACCATTTGAGAAAACATCCATAATCCGTAATGTATCCTCACATACAGAGCGCTCTATGGTTTATTTACCTTCCTGTGTGATCTCCTCTAGGAAGGTGCCTCTACAAAGTATTAAATCAGGGGACTGATCATTTTTCCAACCCTGTTATTCTAGTTTTTCATTTTTTATTAATTATCAGAAATTTTGCCCTTTTTTTCACTTGAAGGCAAAATGTGTAAATAAAGCTGGAAAAAGATGGATTTTATGTACTTTCATTTCAGGCTGTAAGAAAAAAAAATAGACAAAAAGTGACTATTTCAAAAGGGTATGATGACTTTCTATAGGCACTGTAAATATTTAGTATTTATATTATCTAATGTTTGTAATGGAGGCTTGGGACTCAAATTAATGTGTATCGGGCAGAAACTATTAATTTCTGGTGATTAAGATTTTCTACGTGGAGATATAGTGTTGAAACAAAAACCCCAATTTAATTAAAATATTCTCAAGTCAATGTAATATAGCTTCCAATTAAATATTAGATTATATAACATTAATATAATCTCCTTTGATTTATACTCAATACTTTTTGCTATGTATCCCAGCATCCTGTTGGCCTTTTTCACTGCTGTAGCACATGCTGATGCAGATAGGCTTTTATCAACTACAATTCCTAAGTCTTTTTCAAATTGAACACCTACTAACTTTTCTCCTCCCATGAAATACTCCTGTCTAATGTTTTTATTTCCCACATGAATAACTTTACATTTAGCAATATTGAATGTCATCTACCATGTATCTGCCCATTTTTGGATTTTGTTTAAATCATCTTGGATTACTTTAGTCGATTCCAAACTATATGCCAAACCCCCAAGTTTAGTATCATCTGCAAATTTAACTATTTTGCTACTAACGTCCATATCAAGATCATTTATGTAAAAAAGGAAGAGCAGAGGTCCCAGCATCAATCCCTGCGGGACACCACTGCCCACAGCACCGAGCTCAGATATGGCCCCACCTACTGTTACTCTTTGTATTCGCCCTTGCAGCCAATTATGAATCCACTCTGAAACTACTCCTGCAATTCCTACTGAATTCATTTTAGCAATGAGCCTCTCATGTGGTACCTTGTCAAATGCTTTCTGAAAGTCCAAATATATAATATCATAAGCCTGGTTCAGGTCAACACACTTTGTAGCCTCTTAAAAAAAGTCCAGGAGGTTTGTTAGGCATGACCTCCCCTTGAGAAAACCATGTTGGCTCTCCCTTATTTTTCAAGAATGATTCCAACTTATGCCTAATAATACATTCCAGAATTTTACATGCGATGCAAGTTAAACTGACAGGCCTATAGTTCCCTGGATCAGTACGGTCCCCCTTCTTATATATTGGAATTATACTACCCTGCTTCCAGTCATCTGGTATTTCTCCAGTGATTATGGATTGAATTAAAATATCTGTCAATGGTTTATATATAATTTCCCCAAGTTCTTTGAGCACTCTGGGATATGTCCCCTCCCAACTATAACTTCCTGCAGGCTGTTAGGGAAGGAAAGAGGGGTGGTGGCATTGCCTCAATTTTTTCGGATGGTTTTAACTGTACAGCAGTCTCCTTCGGCAATTTCCAAAGCTTTGAATATCTAGCTATATCTCTCAGATCAAAATCACCCACCCTTGTTATTACTCTCTATCGCCCTCCTAGACATTGCCCCAGCTTCCTACCTGAATTTGCTGAATTCATGTCCATTATTCTGATTAACTATGACCGTGTTCTCTTAACTGGTGATTTTAATTTACACATAGACAATGTCACTGACTCCAGGGCCGCTGATTTTATTAATCTCTTAAATAGCCTAAATCTGGTTCAGCATGTCTCTAGTCCCACACATAACCGTGGCCATACTCTGGACCTAGTTATCTCAAAGGGTCTGGATGTTGATATTTCTTCTATTTTAAATGTAATTGTCTCGGATCACTGTTGCATTCATTTCAGTATCAGTTTAGAGGCCACCGCCAAGGAAGTGCCAGCTCGCTTCGTTAAGAAGCGCTACATCGACGACTCAATAACTGCACGTTTCTCCACTCTGATGGGTTCTTTAGCTGTAACTACTTCTAACTCATCTGTTTGTGATCTTGCTAAAAACTTTAATGAAAAACTAAGAAAGGCCATAGATTCGGTAGCTCCAATTAAAGTAAAAAAACTCTCTTGTAACCAAATTCTACCGTGGAAAAACAGCACTACCTCTCAGCTGAAAAGAAACTGTCACCAAGCTGAGCGACTATGGCGCAAAACTAAACTCCAGGTTCACCACGATATTTATAAGGAGCGTGTTGCTGGGTACAACAAAGCTATGCGGAAAGAGAGACAAGCCCACTTCTCTAAGATAATTTCTAATAATACTAACAATCCTAGAGTACTGTTCGCAACAATCGATACCTTGCTGAATCTCGCACCCACTGCTGGTATCACTAGCCAAGACTCCTCCGAAAAATGTGAAGAATTTGCATCCTTCTTTTTAGACAAGATCATAAAAATACGCGATGGTATAGTGAATCTTAGTGGAAATCCCACACTGGACCTTCCGATTGACTCTCCCACTGCATGTCTGAGCACTTTCACTGAGATAAGTGAAACGACACTCCGGGACATTGTCTCAAAAATGAAACCATCCACATGCTCTTTAGATCCCATTCCAGCTAAATTATTTAAAGATGCTTTCGATTGTCTATGTTTAGATACTTTTAATATTGTTAATTAAGTCGTTAACGATGGGTATTTTCCCAGATGTCTTTAAGACCGCCCTAGTAAAACCTCTACTCAAGAAATCAAATGTAGATACTTCCAGTCTAAACAATTACAGACCCATATCCAACCTGCCATTTTTAAGCAAAATTATAGAAAAAGTAGTTTTTCAACAAATAAACTCATATCTTGTTCAAAACGATATCCTGGAAAACTTCCAGTCAGGGTTCCGCGCCAATCATAGCACTGAAACAGCATTACTTAAAGTAGCAAATGATTTACGGCTAAGTGCCGATAGAAACAACGTTTCAGTTCTTATTTTACTTGATTTCAGTGCAGCCTTCGACACCATAGACCATAATATTTTAATTCACCGCCTTGAGAAGTGGGTCGGTCTCTCTGGTACTGTACTAAACTGGTTCCGTACCTATGTAACAGAAAGAAAGTTTTTTGTGCAACTTGGTGACAATGTTTCTAAGCATAGAGATGCTAGCTGTGGCATAGCACAGGGGAGTATTTTAGGACCACTTTTATTTTTATTATACATGCTTCCCTTAGGCAAGGTCATCCAGAATCACAATGTAAATTTCCACTGTTATGCTGACGATACACAGCTGTATGTCTCCGTTGAGCCAGATGACCCAAATTCTATGGGCGTTCTTACAGCCTGTCTAGATGACATAAATAAATGGATGGGCAAGAACTTCCTGAAATTAAATTAAGAAAAGACAGAAGTAGTTAATAAAGGGCACTTTATGTGTCACATGTCAACCTTTGTGACCTTTGTATGATTGATGGGGTCCAGGTGTACTTTTGGAGATGTCCGATAACCGCCCTGAACGTGTGAACCAAGAAAGAGGGAGGGGGGAGGTTGGGGGGTTGGAGAGCTTACAGACGGAGCGTCAGCGTGTGTGTGTGTGACGTGATGGATCCGCCAGGTGTTCCAAGGGGTGATGTCTCAGCGTGGCAGGGTTTCATGTTCCAAGCTGTGTTGGGGAGGGCTTTATGACGTGAGGCCTTAGTCAGCTAATAAAGGTTTAGAGAGATGGGGTTTTTCTATGTTCAAAACAAAACCACGGTTACAATGTCTCGGCGGGTCCCTTTCCAGACTCTAACACCAACAAGACGCGGATGCTTAACGTTGGAAGGTTTATCTCTGGCTCCAAGAAAGAGAAAAGATTACAGAAAGAATGTCTTGAAACAATACCTGAACCAGCCAGCAATTGTAAAATACGAACGTTGTTTAACCACACACCATTTTTGTGTTGGTTACAAGTTTCTTAAAGACAAACAATCTGTAGAACTATACTGTAGGGGTTACCCCTACGTTAACCCGGTGTATTTGGGGGTGCGGAGATGTGTTGTGAAACGGCGACGTTTGCTAAAGACTCGTGGAGGGAGTTTCGTGTCAAATACAAACCAGACCCCGATAAGATCCCCCAGCGCGGTATAGGCCTTGTTCTTCTGTGGGGGTGCCTTTTGTGATAAATACAGACCATTTAACGATAACGATAACAACGTAGTAAATGACATGCTCCGCAGTGCGGATGCGTTGTTTAAATGACTCAGCCCCAGCTGTTTCTTTTAAAACACGGTGAAAATTTTCTTTCGACCCATACGAACACAGTAAAAACATCATTTTTTCATGGTAATCTATACCTTGTTATACTGTTTATTACAAATGCAAAAGGTCTTTGTCCTTCGAGTTCATCATACCATGGTCGACTACATCTTGGTAGTTGTCTCAACCGAAGTGTGACACCGTGTCACAGACGCTTTACAACAGCCGACCCCCGGAGGACATGAAAAAACACGACCCCGAAATCTAGTGGTGCTTAACCGTGTACAGTACAGAAAACAAGACCGAAAAAAAAAAAAACACAGATAACCAAACCAAAAGCCACAGATATGATATTATCACTGTCTGCCACAAGAGCATTAAACATGGGGAACAAACCGAAAGAACCATTTGTAACATTCCTTATACACATTACAGTAGTCCGAGAGCAGGGCATCTGTGTGGCGTAGATGCTTGGGTTTTCGCACACAAATATCTCAAGATGTTTTGTTGGCAGAGAAAACAAAAAACCAAAAAAAAAAAAAAAAAGCAGTGACATTCAACGCCCCCTGGGGCGGCCGCCATATGGTCCAGGTCACAGACCGTAACAGTCAGATGTGTTTCATGGAAACAAGGGCGTTCTTCAACAGAAAGAGTGACACGCTTGCAATGACAGGAAAACACACGGACAACTCGTTTAACTTTCGGTTACTCTCAACAACTAAATAATTAGCACTTGTTGGCCATCTAGCAAGTAATGTACAAACAAACAAAATAAAAATATATTCTTTTCAAACGTAAAGGTCGGCGGCCTAAGCATAAATTGGCGAGTGGACTCAAATAGTTAACTTAAATCATTGTAAAGACACTGCATAACAAAATAAGATATATCTACATTTTTAAAAAACCTAACAAACGCTAGATCATACCGGCTCTGTTACAAACGTCACCTACCAGTTCAGAACTCTTCTGGGGGTGTTCACAGCACACCAAACTAACGTCGGAAAGCCGATTCACCCCGTTTTAACAATAATTTAACTAAGAACATTCTACTCCGTTACACGGCCATGATTATATTACTAGATGGTACAGTAGTTTCTAAAACTTATCAAAGCTTAAGGGAATTATTTTTGTTCTTTACACAATCATCGTTACATACTCAACCAGTAAAATCGTTGGTCCAGGTCACTGAGAGACCAGACCAAGAGGGGAGTGTAGAAATTCCGTCATTTGTAAATATATCATACGTCTAGGCTATAACTGAATCATATATGCATAACATGGCATTACTATACATATCAACATCTGTTACACTAACGAAACCATGTGATCCGTTTTAGAATACAAGATATAAAATATAAAATCAAGAACACAAACGTTATGAGCTCTACACGAGTGACGCAGATACAGACACACACACACACACACACACACACACACACACACACACACACACACACACACACACACACCACACACAATGGTCTGAACGTGTCGGAAAGCGTAGATTCATACCCATTTTAACAATAATTTAACTAAGAACATTCTACTCCGTTACACGTCCATGATTATATCACCAGATGGTGCAGCTGATTCTAAACTGATCAAATCTTAAGTCAATTATTTTTGTACTTTACACAAGCGTCGTTACATATGCAATCAGTAAAATCGTAGGCCAAGAGACCAGAGACCAGGCCAAGAGACAGTGTAGAAATGCCGTCATTTGTAAATATATCATACACCTAGGGTTACAACTGAAACATATTTGCATAACATGTCATTACTAAACATTTCAACATCTGTTACACTAACGAAACCATGTGTTCCATTTTAGAATACACGATATAAAATATAAAATCAAGAACACATACGTTATGAGCTCTACACGAGTGACGCAGATGTGGACATACACACACACACGCACACACACACGCACACGCACACGCACACGCACACGCACGCACACACACACACACACCACACAAGGTTGTGAACGTTTTGTAATTATAGAATACATTCAATTTTATGTGAAAGTAAGGTTATCCACCACACTAAAAAACGTAGAAATAAAAAAAGATCCATTAAAAGGTATAAAGCGTGTGAAGAGAAGTGTGTAGGCTACCACAAGAAACGATTAGGAAAACGATTTGCGTAGGGCTACAGACATAACACCGCATGCGTCAAATATACGCCCCCACATGTGAGCATCCAAATCCCTTCATATGTCTACCACAAACCTAAGCATGTTCAAATGAAACAGTTCAAAACATAACTGGTCCATGAATGTACACACAACTATGTAAACAAAACGGACATACCCCTTTGACAATAACCGCCGGACGGTAAATAATGATTGTTAGTGTTGGTGTTACACCGAAACCTGCAGAACCACGGAACCGCACGCTCCCAAGATGAAGACCTTTCAAGTAGCAAATTTATGTGCCCCCATCATAAAATATTAATGAGAACACTGACGTGGATTTGAATCGTTAATTTAGTGGTGAAATAGGTCTACTACCACTAAATATGTTGGTATGATATTAGATATATAAAAGGTATCGTGTCTAGCAATAGTGGTTTGTATGCTCATTTTCAAACGATGAATGTTCAAAAGCAACACCGATGCAATCGCGACAAAAACACTTCCAAAGTTTATATAGCCATAGTTACATATATAAGGTATATACTCTCTATACGTCTTTAAAAACATAATTCTAAAAATATGTCAGAGTACCAAAATATTGATATAAAAACGATGGCACGTTACAACTAAACTTTAATGATTTTACTTAGTAGAAACAAAACAAACACGGTTCCAAAACAAGGCAATTCATATTTGCATGCATTGGGGAGGGTAACTTGCCGTGTTTCTTCATCTCGTGCATAGTTGCCTGCATTGGGGAGGGTAACTTGCCGTGTTTCTTCATCTCGTTGTCACGTCTCTCATGAAGTTTATTCACAGGTGTCAACAATAGAGCTACTGTTGAGTGATAAGCCGACCTAATTGTTATGGTATCGATAAGACGTGTAAATAGAACCACTTCTACTTAACCAGAGTAATATGTGGTAACTTGGGGTGGGCTTTCTGTTTTGTTTAACTTTTAAATGGGGCTAAGTAATTAGCTCCGTGTGGTGTGGACTACCGCTGGGTCAAACAAGTAAAGGGAAATTAATACACACCTTCAACACACGTGGCTGTGACAACCCAAACTAAACCCTTGAAAAATCCCATAATATATCTTCAAAGGCCTTTACGAGTTTTTGGTCACATAATAGTGAAAGCATTCTGATTAAAGCCCTGTTTTCATTTGCATGTATTTAGCTGTTAGAGCATACTATACCACTTATTTAATAACATGTTTTTACTGAATAACGGTCTACACAAGCAGATTTCAGTACCAAAAAGACAAAATTGTGTAATTTATGTCAACAGCGTTGGCAACGCTTAGGTTGTGGGGTCAATCCCCACTGGGGTCACATACACTGAAAATGTATACATTACTACTGTAAGTCGCTTTGGATAAAACCGTCTGCTAAATGGCGTATATTACAATTGTCGGCCATAAACGAGACAAAATTATATTGTAGTGACCAGAAAAACTGGTCTGTGACAGGGATAGTTGTAAATGCGCAGAATCTAAATACTGACCATATGGTCCGAGATGCTGAAGAACATTTTCTTCAAAGCATGGTAATAGTCTATATATAGCCAACTTGTGAAAGAATGTGTCATAAGACCAAACATGAAAATAGCGTTATAGACTGGGTCTATCCTATGCATGTACAGTGATTATGACACAAGCTGTTTATAAAAACTATTTTCACTATGGTCGATGTAGAACACTTCAAACACATTGACACGTAACAAAAATGTTTTCAAACAAAAGGTTTGAACCACATCAGTAAAGATCTATCAAGCTTATTACTAGTTATCGCCATAGCAACTTGCCAAAATGTTATATTTGTACAGATTCAAAGGAATGTTCAAAGAGCTATAGGGGAGAAGTCTATAAATTCTAGTGCTAAAGACGTAACCCCAAGAAAAGTACAAATAGTGATTGTACAACTGTTTATAATGCTTTATATATATATATATTGTACAACACCCCTAGCATATCCTACCGTATATAATTATATGTAATATAATCGTACAGTTCTGTTTGCGTGGACCAAGAAAATGCACTGTGCATGGTGTTGGAGCGTAGAAGTCACCAACACAAAACAGAGTTGGGGCTGAATTAGTTTTGTCTGAACCAACGTCTGCTCGCTACATCTTCTGTAAATAGCCAACTAAACCAGACAGCTAAAAGGTGTAGAGAGCAGGAGAAAGGGTGAGAGGACGCATGTCCCAGTTATTGTGCAGTTTAAAAAAAATATATATATATATATATATATATATTTCTAAAGGTTATAATTCATTTCACAAAAGAAGCAAGCTAAAAATTCAAGCACTGTGATCAAATAAAAGAGAGAGAGAGAGAGAGAGAGAGAGAAGAAGAAGAGAAAAAAAGGAAAGAAACAGGGTCCAATCCAAACAGTCTAAGGTGCCAAACACGCCCATGCACCCCCACAACATAGAGCCCCACCCACAGACACGCGAACCATTTTGTTTACGTGTATTTAAAGGACCTCGCTTATCTGTTTTAAACATCGATGCCGTACTGCAAAAACATGTCTCTGAGCTCTTGAACAAGAGGTCACCATCTGCAAGGGTGACAGGGTCTACAACCCAACGGGCTGGCTGCAGTCTCTAGGGTCAGAAATGGGGAGAGCAAACTACCATTTCCTGCCCACCACACCAACAACGATGACCCTATTCCTGACAGCGTCTCACGTTCAAATGCATCAGACTGATAAAAGCTGCAATAGCTTGTATTTTGGATTATATTATTGAACAGGATTTGCGAGAGGATTGTTACGGTTGTATTGTCAGTCATCATTGTAAGACTCAACACACTTGTCTTAGTGACCTGACCAAAACTATTTCTATTTTAACCATGAAACGTTATATAAAAGACTGTTTTCAACCCTATCTATACTACATCCTGGAAGATTTGCTGGTATCGATTGGAGAGGACTGGTCCACCGAGAAAGTTGGCGGGGTAGCAGAGATTGTTGCTTTGATCTCAGACATGATCCACACATTCGTCAGACTTTGTCTGTTATGCAGAAGAACATGCCGGAGATCGTATCAAGACAAACTTTTGGGAAAAACTTTGGAGGTTTGGATAAATGGGCACTCCCCGAATGCCTGAGAACTATGTGCCCGAGAACTGGAAACGGAATATTAAGCCAGGGGGCCCGTGCTATAGATTATACATTAGTTTTTGACTGTTTCCTATAGGATTTTACATGACTGTTTTCAAAATATTTGTTTATGTAGGACTGTTAACATGTTGTTTGTATTTACATATGTGACAGCGTTATGTGCAATTAAAATGTGTAGATGTGAAAATGAATATGTTGTTAATCATGTTGTTAGGTTAAGGCTTAATGTTTGGCGGTAACACTTATTGCCAAAAGTGTTCATGACTTTTTGAATTTTTATAAAACCTCTAAATGTAAAGAGTCAGAGGCTGTGTTTTTAAAATGTGTATAAATTTTTAAAACAAGCGCCGACACTGTCATTATTCTTTATCACACAAACTGTTTAAATTAACGGATGTCACATTTGGTGCAGGTATACCGTTTTGGCGTAATCTCAGGCAATCTATTTGGTACAATTTTATTTATTTATTTTTAGGGTGATACCGGTCATGCAAGCAGTCTGAATAGTAGTTATCTGATAGTGTTTAAGAAACCCGTGACAATAGCAAATTAACGTGTTGGCCAGACAAATAACAGGCCAGACCTAACCCCAGTAATGCAAGATATTTTATGAAGTCTTTCAAACACGCTACAGACAGATACCTTTGTTGGTTAAATGCCACCATTCAATCATCGCTCTGTTACAGGGCAATTGAGAACTCTCTACGCTGAGGCTGCGTGGCGAGCACAAACACATCAAAGACAACATTCAAGCGGACGAGAGCAACAACTTGCCGTGTTTCTTCATCTCGTTGTCCGTCTCTCGGAAGTTTATTCAGATTGTCAACAATAAGGCTACTGTTGGTGATAAGCCGACCTAATTGTTATTGTATATCGATAAGACGTGTAAATAGAAGCACTTCTACTTACCAGAGTAATTTGTGATACCTCTCAGGGTGGGCTTTCTGTTTTGTTTGACTTTTAAATGGGCTAAGTAATTAGCGCCGTGTGGTGCGGACTACCGTGAGGTCAAACAAGTAAAGGTAAATTAACACCTTCAACACATGGCTGTGACAACCCAAACTAAACCCTTGAAAAATCCCATAATATCTTCAAAAGGCCTTTACGAGTTTTGTCACTTTAGGCGCTTCGGCGTTTAAAGTAAACCCGCTTTAGCTTTCATACAGATACCCTTGAGCGTCCTATAGCCGTAAGTCTTGGGGCCCAGACAGAATTCGGTTATGTAATCGTCATGAGAGACTCCCACTGGTGAGATGCCCCCAAATAAGGGCCAAGTTCTGGTTCCTCGTCACCCTCGGCTATCCATGTTGTGACAGAGGTTGACAAACAGGTGTATATAAAGCCTATGTTGAACATGAGGTATTAGACTTGACCCATCAAACATTTCTTTTAACCCAGCGCTAAGGTCGATTAATAAACTGCTTTTAAATTCTTTGTGAGCCCAGATTTTCAATGAGGAGAATTTACCGAACAAACCATCGTTGACAGAACCAGGCGAATTTGCCCGATACATTTTTCGGGTGATATAGAGCGTGACACATTTTCTCTTTGTGTCAGAAAGTTGCTATGGTTCGGGCGCCACCCCGATAGTGTTGTAGGTGCTACCGTGACATAAACATATTCATAGGGCCTTCACAACAGGCGCATGCGCGTCTCGAGCTATACGATCTGATGAACACAACACTGTCTGTATCGCTATACAGCAAGCGGCTTCCTAATGTGTTCATCAGATCGTATAGCTCGAGACGCGCATGCGCTGTTGTGAAGGCCCCTATGAATATGTTTATGTCACGTGTAGCACCTACAACACTATCGGGGTGGCGCCCTGAACCATAGCAACTCTTTCTGACACAAAAGAGAAATGTGTCACGTCTATATCACCGAAAAATGTATCGGGCCCGCCTGGTTCTGTCAACGATGGTTTGTTGGGTAAATTCTCCTCATTGAAAATCTGCCCCACAAAGAATTTAAAAGCAGTTTATTAATCGACCTTAGCGCTGGGTTAAAAGAAATGTTTGATGGGTCAAGTCTAATACCTCATGTTCAACATAGGCTTCTATATACACTGTTTGTCAACCTCTGTCACAACATGGGCGGGATAGCCGAGGGGTGACGAGGAACCAGAACTTGGCCCTTATTTGGGGTATCTCACCAGTGAGGTCTCTCATGACGATTACATAACCGAATTCTGTTCCGGGGCCCCAAGACTTACGGCTATAGGACGTTCAAGGGTATCTGTTGTATGAAAGCTAAAGGGTTTACTTTAAACGCCGAAGCGTCTAAAGTGACAAAAACTCGTAAAGGCCTTTGAAGATATATTATGGGATTTTTCAAGGGTTTAGTTTGGAGTTGTCAGCAGCCAAGTGTGTTGAAGGTGTGTGTTAATTTACCTTTACTTGTTTGACCCTACGGTAGTCCGCACACACGGCGCTAATTACTTAGCCCATTTAAAAGTCAAACAAAACAGAAAGCCCACCCCAAGGTATCACAAATTACTCTGGTTAAGTAGAAGTGCTTCTATTTACACGTCTTATCGATACAATAACAATTAGGTCGGCTTATCACTCAACAGTAGCTCTATTGTTGACACCTGTGAATAAACTTCATGAGAGACGTGACAACGAGATGAAGAAACACGGCAAGTTGTTGCTCGTCCGTTTGAATGTTGTCTTTGATGTGTTTGCCCGCCACGCAGCCTCAGCGCGTAGAGTTCTCAATTGCCCTGTAACAGAGCCGACATTGAATGGTGGCATTTAACCAACAAAGGTATTCGTCTGTAGCGTGTTTGAAAGACTTCATAAATATCTTGCATTACGGGTTAGGGTCTGGCCTGTTATTTGTCTGGCCAACACGTTAATTTGGTTATTGTCACGGGGGTTTCTAAACACTATCAGATAACTACTATTCAGACTGCTTGCACGCATCGGTATCACCCTAAAAATAAATAAATAAAATTGTACCAAATAGATTGCTCTGAGATTACGCCAAACTTTCGGGTATACCTGCACCAAATGTGACATCCGTTAATTTAAACAGTTTGTGTGATAAAGAATAATGACAGTGTCGGCGTTTGTTTTAAAAAACTTTATACACATTTAAAAACACAGCCCCTGACTCTTTACATTTAGAGGTTTTATAAAATTCACAAAGTCGTGAACACTTTTGGCAATAAGTGTTACCGCCAAACATTAAGCCTTAACCTAACAACATGATTAACAACATATTCATTTTCACATCTACACATTTTAATTGCACATAACGCTGTCACATATGTAAATGCCAAAACAACATGTTAACAGTCCTACATAAACAAATATTTTGAAAACAGTCATGTAAAAATCCTATAGCAACAATGTATAATCTATAGCACGGCCCCTCGTTTTATTCCGTTCCCAGTTCTCGGGCACATAGTTCTCAGGCATTCGGGGAGTGCCTCCATTTATCCAAACCTCCAAAGTTTTTCCCAAAAGTTTGTCTTGATACGATTCCGGTATGTTCTTCTGCATAACAGACAAAGTCTGACGAATGTGTGGATCATGTCTGAGATCAAAAGCAACAATCTCTGCTACCCCGCCAACTTTCTCGGTGGACCAGTCCTCTCCAATCGATACCAGCAAATCTTCCAGGATGTAGTATAGAGGGTTGAAACAGTCTTTTATATAACGTTTCATGGTTAAATAGAAATAGTTTTGGTCAGGGTCACTAAGACAAGTGTGTTGAGTCTTACAATGATGACTGACAATACAACCGTAACAATCCTCTCGCAAATCCTGTTCAATAATATAATCCAAAATACAAGCTATTGCAGCTTTTATCAGTCTGATGCATTTGAACGTGGAGACGCTGTCAGGAATAGGGTCATCGGTTGGTGTGGTGGGCAGGAATGGTAGTTTGCTCTCACCCATTTCTGACCCTAGAGACTGCAGCCAGCCCGTTGGGTTGTAGACCCTGTCACCCCAGGTGCAGATGGTGACCTCTTGTTCGTTAGAGCTCAGAGACATGTTTTTGCAGTACGGCATCGATGTTTAAAACAGATAAGCGAGGGTCCTTTAAATACACGTAAACAAAATGGTTCGGCGTGTGGTCTGTGGGTGGGGTCGGTTGGGTGTTGTGGGGTCATGGGCGTGTTTGCGACCTTAGACTGTTTGGATTGGACCCCTGTTTCTTTCCTTTTTTTCTTTTTTCTTCTCTCTCTCTCTCTCTCTCTCTCTCTCTCTCTCTCTTTATTTGATCACAGTGCTTGAATTTTTAGCTTGCTTCTTTTGTGAAATGAATTATAACCTTTAAGAAATATATATATATATATATATTTTTTTAAACTGCACAATAACTGGGACATGCGTCCTCTCACCCTTTCTCCTGCTCTCTACACCTTTAGCTGTCTGGTTTAGTTGGCTATTTACAGAAGATGTAGCGAGCAGACGTTGGTTCAGACAAAACTAATTCAGCCCCAACTCATTTTTGTGTTGTGACTTCTGACTTCCAACACCATGCACAGTGCATTTTCTTGGTCCACGCAAACAGAACTGTCGATTATATTACATATAATTATATACGGTAGGATATGCTAGGGTGTTGTACAATATATATATATATAAAGCATTATAAACAGTTGTACAATCACTATTTGTACTTTTCTTGGGGTTACGTCTTTAGCACTAGAATTTATAGACTTCTCCCTATAGCTCTTTGAACATTCCTTTTGAATCTGTACAAATATAACATTTTGGCAAGTTGCTATAGGCGATAACTAGTAATAAGCTTGATAGATCTTTACTGATGTGGTTCAAACCTTTTGTTTGAAAACATTTTTGTTACGTGTCAATGTGTTTGAAGTGTTCTACATCGACCATAGTGAAAATAGTTTTTATAAACAGCGAGTCATAATCACTGTACATGCATAGGATAGACCCAGTCTATAACGCTATTTTCATGTTTGGTCTTATGACACATTCTTTCACAAGTTGGCTATATATAGACTATTACCATGCTTTGAAGAAAATGTTCTTCAGCATCTCGGACCATATGGTCAGTATTTAGATTCTGCGCATTTACAACTATCCCTGTCACAGACCAGTTTTCTGGTCACTACAATATAATTTTGGTTCGTTTATGGCCGACAATTGTAATATACCATTAGCAGACGGTTTTATCCAAAGCGACTTACAGTAGTAATGTATACATTTTCAGTGTATGTGACCCCAGTGGATTGACCCCACAACGTTAGCGTTGCCAACGCTGTTGACATAAATTACACAATTTTGTCTTTTGGTACTGAAATCTGCTTGTGTAGACCGTTATTCAGTAAAAACATGTTATTAAATAAGTGGTATAGTATGCTCTAACAGCTAAATACATGCAAATGAAAACAGGGCTTTAATCAGAATGCTTTCACTATTATGTGACCAAAAACTCGTAAAGGCCTTTGAAGATATATTATGGGATTTTTCAAGGGTTTAGTTTGGGTTGTCACAAACGTGTGTTGAAGGTGTGTATTAATTTCCTTTACTTGTTTGACCCAGCGGTGTCCACACCACACGGAGCTAATTACTTAGCCCCATTTAAAAGTTAAACAAAACAGAAAGCCCACCCCAAGTTACCACATATTACTCTGGTTAAGTAGAAGTGGTTCTATTTACACGTCTTATCGATACCATAACAATTAGGTCGGCTTATCACTCAACAGTAGCTCTATTGTTGACACCTGTGAATAAACTTCATGAGAGACGTGACAACGAGATGAAGAAACACGGCAAGTTACCCTCCCCAATGCAGGCAACTATGCGAGATGAAGAAACACGCAAGTTACCCTCCCCAATGCATGCAAATATGAATTGCCTTGTTTTGGAACCGTGTTTGTTTTGTTTCTACTAAGTAAAATCATTAAAGTTTAGTTGTAACGTGCCATCGTTTTTATATCAATATTTTGGTACTCTGACATATTTTAGAATTATGTTTTTAAAGACGTATAGAGAGTATATACCTTATATATGTAACTATGGCTATATAAACTTTGGAAGTGTTTTTGTCGCGATTGCATCGGTGTTGCTTTTGAACATTCATCGTTTGAAAATGAGCATACAAACCACTATTGCTAGACACGATACCTTTTATATATCTAATATCATACCAACATATTTAGTGGTAGTAGACCTATTTCACCACTAAATTAACGCATTCAAATCCACGTCAGTGTTCTCATTAATATTTTATGATGGGGGCACATAAATTTGCTACTTGAAAGGTCTTCATCTTGGGAGCGTGCGGTTCCGTGGGTTCTGCAGGTTTCGGTGTAACACCAACACTAACAATCATTATTTACCGTCCGGCGGTTATTGTCAAAGGGGGTATGTCCGTTTTGTTTACATAGTTGTGTGTACATTCATGGACCAGTTATGTTTTGAACTGTTTCATTTGAACATGCTTAGGTTTGTGGTAGACATATGAAGGGATTTGGATGCTCACATGTGGGGGGCGTATATTTGACGCATGCGGTGTTATGTCTGTAGCCCCTCGCAAATCGTTTTCCTAATCGTTTCTTGTGGTAGCCTACACACTTCTCTTCACACGCTTTATACCTTTTAATGGATCTTTTTTTTATTTCTACGTTTTTAGTGTGGTGGATAACCTTACTTTCACATAAAATTGAATGTATTCTATAATTACAAAACGTTCACAACCTTGTGTGTGTGTGTGTGTGTGTGTGTGTGTGTGTGTGTGCGTGTGCGTGTGCGTGTGTGCGTGTGCGTGTGCGTGTGTGTGTGCGTGTGTGTGTGTATGTCCACATCTGCGTCACTCGTGTAGAGCTCATAACGTATGTGTTCTTGATTTTATATTTTATATCGTGTATTCTAAAATGGAACACATGGTTTCGTTAGTGTAACAGATGTTGAAATGTTTAGTAATGACATGTTATGCAAATATGTTTCAGTTGTAACCCTAGGTGTATGATATATTTACAAATGACGGCATTTCTACACTGTCTCTTGGCCTGGTCTCTGGTCTCTTGGCCTACGATTTTACTGATTGCGTATGTAACGACGCTTGTGTAAAGTACAAAAATAATTGACTTAAGATTTGATCAGTTTAGAATCAACTGCACCATCTGGTGATATAATCATGGACGTGTACGGAGTAGAATGTTCTTAGTTAAATTATTGTTAAAATGGGTATGAATCTACGCTTTCCGACACGTTCAGACCATTGTGTGGTGTGTGTGTGTGTGTGTGTGTGTGTGTGTGTGTGTGTGTGTGTGTGTGTGTGTGTGTCTGTATCTGCGTCACTCGTGTAGAGCTCATAACGTTTGTGTTCTTGATTTTATATTTTATATCTTGTATTCTAAAACGGATCACATGGTTTCGTTAGTGTAACAGATGTTGATATGTTTAGTAATGCCATGTTATGCATATATGATTCAGTTATAGCCTAGGCGTATGATATATTTACAAATGACGGAATTTCTACACTCCCTCTTGGTCTGGTCTCTCAGTGACCTGGACCAACGATTTTACTGGTTGAGTATGTAACGATGATTGTGTAAAGAACAAAAATAATTCCCTTAAGCTTTGATAAGTTTTAGAAACTACTGTACCATCTAGTAATATAATCATGGCCGTGTAACGGAGTAGAATGTTCTTAGTTAAATTATTGTTAAAACGGGGGTGAATCTACGCTTTCCGACGTTAGTTTGGTGTGCTGTGAACACCCCCAGAAGAGTTCTGAACTGGTAGGTGACGGTATGATCTAGCGTTTGTTAGGTTTTTAAAAATGTAGATATATCTTATTTTGTTATGCAGTGTCTTTACAATGATTTAAGTTAACTATTTGAGTCCACTCGCCAATTTATGCTTAGGCCGCCGACCTTTACGTTTGAAAAGAATATATTTTTATTTTGTTTGTTTGTACATTTACTTGCTAGATGGCCAACAAGTGCTAATTATTTAGTTGTTGAGAGTAACCGAGTTAAACGAGTTGTCCGTGTGTTTTCCTGTCATTGCAAGCGTGTCACTCTTTCTGTTGAAGAACGCCCTTGTTTCCATGAAACACATCTGACTGTTACGGTCTGTGACCTGGACCATATGGCGGCCGCCAGGGGCGTTGAATGTCACTGCTTTTTTTTTTTTTTTTTTTTTGGTGGTTTTTGTTTTCTCTGCCAACAAAACATCTTGAGATATTTGTGTGCGAAAACCCAAGCATCTACGCCACACAGATGCCCTGCTCTCGGACTACTGTAATGTGTATAAGGAATGTTACAAATGGTTCTTTCGGTTTGTTCCCCATGTTTAATGCTCTTGTGGCAGACAGTGATAATATCATATCTGTGGCTTTTGGTTTGGTTATCTGTGTTTTTTTTTTTTTTTTTTTTCGGGTCTTGTTTTCTGTACTGTACACGGTTAAGCACCACTAGATTTCGGGGTCGTGTTTTTTCATGTCCTCCGGGGGTCGGCTGTTGTAAAGCGTCTGTGACACGGTGTCACACGCCGGTTGAGACAACTACCAAGATGTAGTCGACCATGGTATGATGAACTCGAAGGACAAAGACCTTTTGCATTTGTAATAAACAGTATAACAAGGTATAGATTACCATGAAAAAATGATGTTTTTACTGTGTTCGTATGGGTGAAGAAAATTTTCACCGTGTTTTAAAAGAAACAGCTGGGGCTGAGTCATTTAAACAACGCATCCGCACTGCGGAGCATGTCATTTACTACGTTGTTATCGTTATCGTTAAATGGTCTGTATTTATCACAAAAGGCACCCCCACAGAAGAACAAGGCCTATACCGCTGGGGGATCTTATCGGGGTCTGGTTTGTATTTGACACGAAACTCCCTCCACGAGTCTTTGCAAACGTCGCCGTTTCACAACACATCTCCGCACCCCAAATACACCGGGTTAACGTAGGGGTAACCCCTACAGTATAGTTCTACAGATTGTTTGTCTTTAAGAAACTTGTAACCAACACAAAAATGGTGTGTGGTTAAACAACGTTAAGTATTTTACAATTGCTGGCTGGTTCAGGTATTGTTTCAAGACATTCTTTCTGTAATCTTTTCTCTTTCTTGGAGCCAGAGATAAACCTTCCAACGTTAAGCATCCGCGTCTTGTTGGTGTTAGAGTCTGGAAAGGGACCCGCCGAGACATTGTAACCGTGGTTTTGTTTTGAACATAGAAAAACCCCATCTCTCTAAACCTTTATTAGCTGACTAAGGCCTCACGTCATAAAGCCCTCCCCAACACAGCTTGGAACATGAAACCCTGCCACGCTGAGACATCACCCCTTGGAACACCTGGCGGATCCATCACGTCACACACACACACGCTGACGCTCCGTCTGTAAGCTCTCCAACCCCCAACCCCCCCCTCCCTCTTTCTTGGTTCACACGTTCAGGGCGGTTATCGGACATCTCCAAAAGTACACCTGGACCCCATCAATCATACAAAGGTCACAAAGGTTGACATGTGACACATAAAGTGCCCTTTATTAACTACTGACAGAGGTACTATTAGTGGGCCCTAAGTCAAAAAGAGACCGGCTGCTTACAAAGCTGGGAAGCCTGGCCAAACAGACAAAATCTGAGGTCAGAAACTTGGGAATCATCTTCGATGCTGACCTCAATTTTAAATCCCATATAGATAAGGTGACCAAGATGGCATTCTTTCACCTTAGAAACATTGCCAAAGTAAAACCCTTTTTAACTCTCCAAGATGCTGAAAGATTGGTACATGCTTTTATTTTTAGCCGCTTAGACTACTGTAATGCACTTTTTACTGGCCTGCCTAAGAAGTCTATTAATAGACTCCAAATTATTCAGAATGCTGCTGCCAGAGTCCTAACGAAAACCAAAAAAAGGGAACACATTACACCAGTCCTTGCTGCTTTGCACTGGCTCCCAGTCTCTTTTAGAATTGATTTTAAAGTCCTACTACTTGTTTATAAGGCTTTAAATGGCCTAGCACTTTTTATATTAAAGATATTTTATCACCATATGTACCAACTCGAGCACTTAGATCATCCACAGCGGACTTACTCACTGTACCTGTGGCCAAACGAAAAAGTGGTGAAAGTGCCTTCTGTTATGTTGCACCAAAACTCTGGAATACACAAAACATTAAAACAGCAGACTCAGTTGACAATTTTAAAAAGCAGCTAAAAACCTTTCTTTTTAATTTGGCTTTTAATTAATTTATTAGGTTGACTATACTTTTATTGTCTCTATGTTTTAAACCTTAGAATTGAGTATGATTGTTGTGTGTATTTTCTTTATTTTTATTTTTATTATTCTTTTTTACTTTTGTCTTATGCCTATGTATGTATGTATGTATGTATTTATATGTGTATATGTATATGTATATATATGCGCGTATATATGTATATGTGTGTATATATATATGTATATATATTTTTATGCCTTACTTTCCCAGTAAAGCACTTTGAGCTACTGTTTGTATGAAAGGTGCTATACAAATAAAGCTATTATTATTATTATATGCCATCCGGGCCTGCTGCCTTATTTGTCTTAAGTTTTTGTAGTTTTTGTAGTACTTCTATGTCCCTTATCTCAAAGTCCTCCAAAACATTCTGTACCTTGTCTATACATTTAGGCATATTTATAACCTCGTCTCTAGTAAAGCTCTCAACAAAGTAACTGTTTAGTGTGTTAGCAATATCCTTATTATTATAAACCAAAGTTCTTTCCTTATGTTTAATGCACTTAACCTCATCCTTAATTTTCCTTTTTCTACTACAATATTGAAAAAACTTCTTAGGATTACTTTTTGCATCTTGGGAAATTTTAACTTCAAACCGCCTTTTAGCTGATCTTATTTCCTTTTTAGTCTTAGCCCGCATATTACAATAATCTAACTTGTTTCTCTCTGAGTTATCCTTTTTATATACTCTTCTGTTGTCTCAAAATCTCCCGTAAAGATTTAGTCATCCACTGCGGAGACAGTTTTTTCATCCTATTTTTCCTTACTTTTGGGATGAATTTACACTGTACATCTACAATAACCCTTTTTTATTTTCTGCAATCTAGAAGTTTTACCCAATCTATATTATTTAAATTCTCTCTCATTTTATTGAAGTCAGCTCGTCTAAAATTTAAAATTTGACAGTTAGAGGAGGCTGTCTTAACTTGCCAAAAAATATCAAAAATAACTGCACTGTGGTCACTTGTCCCTCTGTGCTGCAAATTCTATCAGGATTGTTCCACAAAACCAGATCCAGTATTGATTTCCCTCTCGTAGGCTGAGTAACAGACTGTACCAAAAAGCAGTCATTGACCATATCTAAAAACTCCTCATCACATTTGCCCTGACCTGTCACTATCTCCCAATTAATAGAGGGGTAATTGAAGTCTCCCATTATTATCATCTCTCCTTCAGCACAGATTTGTTTTATGTTACCAAAGAGCGTACTATTTATGTTACTGTCTGAAGCTGGAGGTCTATAGCATACTCCTATATTAAGGCCCTTCTCATGATCTCCCAGTAATCCAATCCAGATGTCCTCACAAGAAACGAATGGGTTTATACCTGGAATTTCCTGCACGTTAACATTGTATTTCACATAAAGGGCCACTCCCCCTCCTCTTTTATTAGTTCTATCCTTCCTAAACAATTTGTACCCCTATACATTATATTCATCCCCATCCGCTGTCCCAAGCCATGTCTCAGTAATCCCAGTCTCAGTAATGTCATAACCCCCATTCAACATGACAGCCTCCAGTTCCAAAAATTTATTTTTTATGCTTCTCGCATTTAAACACATGAACTTCAGAGCCTTACTTGCACTTACGTTGTCCTTCCCCTCCACACATAACTGTGCCGAACCACCTCTATTCACATTATTTACCACCTCTATTCACATTATGATCCAAAAAATCTTTATTAATTACATACTCAGATTTATTATACTCTGTATGTTCCATACATACTCCTGTCTGTACCTCCCTATCCATAATACTAATACTAATACTAATAGTAATACTACTACTAATTTCCCTCCCTGCCCCCCCAGTCCCTAATTTAAATATTCCTCCACTACCCTGAGCATACGCTGGCCCAATGCATTTTTACCCCTCCGGTTCAAGTGTAGCCTGTACTGGTAGAATTCCAGAGAAGACCACCGTGGAGGTTCTGCCCCTTAACTTTGATCCTAATTCTATAAATTTGTCCTGCAGAACCTCAAACCTACCCTTACCTATGTCATTGGTTCCAACATGGACCATGACCACTGGATCCACCCCTGCTCTGGTCAGGAGCTTGTCCGCGTGTTCCAGGAGGTCTCCAACCTGAGCACTAGACAGGCAACATGCCATGCGAGATTCCTTTTCCCGCGAACAGACTATACTGTCTATACCTCTAATTATAGAATCCCCCTGTCACGTCTCGTGTTCGTGTTCCCCGTAATTAGGTGTTGTTGGTTTTTTTTGTTTGGTTTTTTTAAACATAAGGGGAAGACGAGAACAGGCCATTCAGCCCAACACTGCTCGTCCATTCCTACCACTAATCTAAAGTTTATTCCATGTTTTCCTGGTTGTCCGGTCCGTGTTTTCACTTTCACTTACCTGTTTCCAGTCTTGTCATTGTATTATCGTTTTCATCTGTTCCTCATGTGTCTGATTGCAGTTAGCTGCATTCGTGTTAATTCCTGATTGTTTCTTGTTATGTCTGATGTATTTAGCTGTGTGTTTTCCCATGTTCGTTACCAGATTGTCTCGTCATTGTATTATCGTTTTCATCTGTTCCTCATGTGCCTGATTGCAGTCTCCGGTGGCAGCTGCATTCATTTTAATTCCTCATTGTTTCTTGTTATGTCTAAATGTATATAAGCTGTACGTTTTCCCATGTTCGTTGCCAGATTGTCTTGTGCTTTGCTTATGCCTACACAACTTTTCAGCGTTCTCTTTGTTTACCTGTGTTTTGTTTCCTCGTGTTCGTGCTTCCGTGTTCAGTCCTGTCTCAGTCTTGTTCCCGATCCACCTGTTCGTGCTCCTCGTGGTTCCTGCCCTGCTCCTCTCTGTGTTCCCCGGACTGATTCCCTGTTATCGACCTCCGCCTGCCCATTGACCACGTCTTGACTGCCTCTGACACACCTGAAGCCTGGAACGAACTTTGCCTGACCCCGACCACTCTTTGGATTCCTGTATTGCCCTGATTGCTCCCATATGAACTTTGCCTGTCTTTGCAATAAAGAACATTATTGCATTCTTGGGTCCGCGCCTGGTTTTCCTACACCCTTCCTGACACCCCCACTACAATTAACTCCCTTTTCCTGGGTGGCATGGCCGCCAGGGTGCCCTGGGGCTCATCAGTCCTCCCACTCACAGAGGGCTGGGCCAGATCCTCTTCCTGCAAGGGCTGGAATCGGTTGGACACCACAATCTCTGGAGATGCCGCACCTGCATGTGCGCGCCCTTTTCTATGCTGGCGCCCTACCATCACCCAACTCTCTCTCCCTACGATCAAGAATCTTGCTCTCGAGATGCTTCACAAGCTGTCAACGGTCGCAGACAAAACCCTCCTGGAAGTCTCCTTCCAGAAACGCAATCATCCTGCAACACTCGCACTGCACTGCCGATGGCCACATTTTCACCCCTTATTATATCTATTGCTCTCCCTGCACTGAACGAATTACTGCCAAAACAGAGACCCCAAGTCGATAAAAATACTATACACCGAACAGTGGTTACGAACAGTCAGGTGCAGAAATGTCTAAATGGAAACAACACTTAAAGCTAATAAGAAAACGTTCGGTCCGGTTGTCTGTAGCAAGAGAGCTAGTAGCTCAACGCTTGAAATATAACAATTAAATTTAAGCCAACAAAAGCGAGTTAGCTACAGTATATTTCCCTGCTCTTGGATTTGCTCCTGAGAGGGCGAAAAAACACAAAAAAACTTGCGTCAGCTGGGTGTAATGCCAAATCGGTAACTTTTTAACAAGCTTTCCGAAGCTAGACGAGGAAAAAATTGAAAATTCCCTCTCTGTCCCCTAACGGCGACAAACGTTTACCTTAAGAGCAAATCTTTTATCCTTTTACCCTTTCTGATGACAAAACGCTGAACCCTAAGCAAGAAAACAAAACACAATCCCAATAATATCACGACAGCAACAAACAATTCGCTCAAACTCTCTGCACGTATGACACAGCAATCCCGTCAGTATACATTATATTTTTTATATATACTTAGCATTTAATATACTTACATATACACCTATACCAACTGTGTATATACATTTATATATTGTATATATATCAGTGGTGGGCCGTCAGGGCCTGCAAGGCCTTCTCTGCTGGCCTAAAAAATATCTGAATCACAGACTGATGTTAATTATATTTTTTCCATGAATACTTATTAAATAATTTCCAAATGGTCTGTCCGCTTCCTTTCATAACCTTTCTGGTTGCGCTGCTTCCAGACGTGTATTTTCATATTAAAGCATTTAACCAATCACATTTCAGCCATCATTTGTTGCCAGGGTCAAAGAAATCTGCCTGGAGGCCTTCACAATCGGTTCTGCAGGCCCTGTAGCATAAAATAAGTGGTGATCAAACTTTTGCTTCAACCAATCAGATTTTGAGTTGGGGACACGAAGGTCTTCTAGAAGGCCTAGGTAACGTCAGCGTATTCACACCCTTTGATTGGATAGTCAGAGAGTGTCTGACTATGATGTAATGTGATTGGTTAAATGCTTTAATATGAAAATACACGTCTGGAAGCAGCGCAATCAGGGGAAAAGCTATGAAAGGAAGCGGACAGACCATTTGGAATTATTTAATAAGTATTCATGGACAAAATATAATTAACATCAGTCTGTGATTCAGACATTTGAGCGGACATTTTCAGCCTAAAGCGAATTAAAACTTATGCCAGAAATACGACAGGGCAGGCTCGACTTTCAGCATTAGCCGATGGCGATAGAAAAGGACTTCTTGATGGAACTGAAACACACGGATAATCTGTACGACAGAGTAATTGAACTCTTTTTGAGGAAAGAAAGGGGATGGATTTTGTGTACAAATAATAAGGATTTTTGGTGAGTAAAATGTTGCTATTTTCCTAAATAATATTGCAATTTTACGAGGTTATTATAGATGATTTTTTATGTGTGTCGCAGCTGTAGCACCCCGGGTTTGTTTCTTCAGTAAAGGCATTTATTCTGGATACACGAGTTATCTATCTTCGATGCAACGGCAACGGTGTCTGTTCGGTTGCACTTTGTTTATTTATCTTTCTTCAGTCATGTTTCATTCTCGTTCTGTTCCACGTCTGTCATTGTTCCTGTTCGAGTTCCTCTCCTTGTCTTGTCATGCACTTCGGGAAATTCTATGTTTCGGTTTTTTAGGGAGGAGGAGGAACGCATAAAGAAATCTGCGTGCGAATAAAGCGGAACGTGAGAAGCGTACAGAGATAGGACGAGAGAGAATGACAGCGATAGTTAGAAGCGTGAGATAATTAGTGATTAGTAGTGTTAGTAACTTAATCTAAATCCCTAATGTTAGTAGATTAGTTGGTTAGTACTATATACATCTAACTAATATATACAAAGTGTAATTAGAAAGTAAGAAGGAAGTAAAACGAGATTAGAAACGAAGACGGAAAAACCGAAACATAGAATTTCCCGAAGTGCATGACAGAACGAGAATGAAACATGACTGAAGAAAGATAAATAAACAAAGTGCAAAAACAAACCGAACAGACACTCAAAACATAACAATAAGATGGGGTGGATTGATTCAGACGGAGCACTACTGAAGGCCTAGGTGTGAAATGCACGGCCCGCCACTGATATATATATATAATTTATACCCACATACAGTTACATATATTTTTCACTACCTACCATAGAAATAATAATATAATATAACAGTTGTACAAGAAGATATGCTCTCAAAATGTTTTATTTCTGAAGCCTAGATATAGATTCAGTCTAAGTGTAGTGGGGAGATAGGTAGGTGAGCCATTAAAATAATTGAAATTGAAATTTGACTAAAGGGACTGTTCTCCCTTACCTCCAGACACTCATCACACCCTACACCCCAACCAAACCCCTCCGCTCCGCCTCCTCTGGCAAACTGACTGTCCCATCCCTCCGGACACCCAGCAGCTGCTCCTCGGGGTCTCACCTCTTCTCTGTCCTGACCCCTCAGTGGTGGAACAATCTTCCACACTTCGCCGCGGAATCACTGGCCATCTTCCACAAGAGACTCAAAACCCACCTCTTCAGACTCCACTACCACTGACTCTGTACATCTAACTAATTGTCATCACCACTGCCTACATGTTTAATACTGCTTTTCGTAAAATGTATCCTTGTTTAGAACTTCCTAAAAAAAAAGTATAATAATTTACTAACCTTTTCTTTCCCTGTGTGTCTCAGTAGGTAGAGCGTGGTTCTGTGTGTCTCAGTAGGTATAGCATAGTTCTGTGTGTCTCAGTAGGTATAGCATGGTTCTGTGTGTCTCAGTAGGTAAAGCATGGTTCTGTGTGTCTCAGTAGGTAGAGTATGGTTCTGTGTGGCTCAGTAGGTAGAGCGTGGTTCTGTGTGGCTCAGTAGGTAGAGCATGGTTCTGTGTGGCTCAGTAGGTAGAGCGTTGTTCTGTGTGGCTCAGTAGGTGGAGCATGGTTCTGTGTGGCTCAGGAGGTAGAACATGGTTCTGTGTGGCTCAGTAGGTGGAGCATGGTTCTGTATGGCTCAGTAGATAGAGTATGGTTCTGTGTGGCTCAGTAGGTAGAGCGTGGTTGTGTGTGGCTCAGTAGGTAGAGCGTGGTTCTGTGTGGCTCAGTAGGTGGAGCGTGGTTCTGTGTGGCTCAGTAGGTAGAGCTTGGTTCTGTGTGGCTCAGTAGGTGGAGCGTGGTTCTGTGTGGCTCAGTAGGTAGAGCGTGGCTCTGTGAGGCTCAGTAGGTAGAGCGTGGTTCTGTGTGGCTCAGTAGGTAGAGCGTGGTTCTGGGTGGCTCAGTAGGTACAGCGTGGTTCTGTGTGGCTCTGTAGGTAGAGTGTGGTTCTGTGTGGCTCAGTAGGTAGAGCGTGGCACTGGCAATGCTTAGGTTGTGGGTTCGATTCCCGCTGGGGCCACATATACTGAAAAATGTATGCAATCACTAATGTGATGTGAGTTTGGATAAAAGCGTCTATTAAATGTATATATACAGTTGAGGCCAAAAGTTTACATACACCTAGGCTAAAGACAGTCAAAATAATTTTTTCACAACTCCACACATTTCATGTTACCATACTTTTCCTGTGTTAAGTCAATTAGGGCATCTACTTTATTTCCATAAGAGGTCATTTCAAAATAATAGCTAAGAGACAGCTATATTTCAGCTTTAATTTACTATATCAGATTTTCAGTGGGTCAAAAGTTTACATAGACTTTGTTAGTATTTGGTGGCATTGCCTTTTAATTGCTTAACTTGAATCAAATGTTTGGGGTAGCCTTCCACAAGCTTCTCACAATATTGCCAGATTTTTGCCCATTCCTCCTGACAGAACTGGTGTAACTCAGGTCAGGGCTTTGTGATGGCCACTCCAATACTTTCACTTTGTTGTCTTTAAGCCATTTTGTTACAACTTTAGAGGTATGCTTAGGATCATTGACCTGCTGGAAGACCCAGTTGTGACCAAGTTGTAACTTTCTAGCTGATGTCTTGAGGTGTTGCTTCAGTATTTATAGATAATCCTCCATCCTCATGATGCCATCTATTTTCAGAAGTATACCAGACCCTTTTCCAGCAAGACACCCCCACAACATGATGCTGCCACCCCCATGCTTCACAGTTGGTATGGTGTTCTTCGGATTAAAAGCCTCACCCTTTTTCCTCCATACATAGCGCTGATCATTATGGCCAAACAGTTCAATTTGTGTTTCATCTGACCAGAAAACACTCCTCCAAAAGGCTAGGTCTTCATCCTGGTGATTACCTGCAATCTTCATTCATTCATTTTATGCCGGTTTTGGAGTTAGGGCTTCTTCCTTCCATGACAGCCTTTCAGGCCATAGCGATATAGGATTCTCTTAATGGTGGAGGTTGATACTTTGGTCCCTGATGCCTCCAACTCCCTCACCAGTTCCTTTGTTGTTGTCTTGGGCTTCAGTTGAACATTTCGGACAAAAGTTTGTTCAGCCCTGGGAGTTAATTTGTGCCTCCTTCCAGTGTCTGTGTGGTCCCATATTATATTTGCATACAATTGTTTGTACAGATGCTTGTGGTTCTTTCAGTTGTTTGGAAATTGCTCTTAAGGAGGAACCGGACTTGTGGAGGTCCACCATTTTTTTTCTGAGGTCTTAGCTGAGTTGTTTGGATTTTCCCATAGTATCAAGGGCAAAAAGGCACTGACTCTAAAGGCAGGCCCTTAAATACAGCCACAGGTGCCAATCAACTCCCAATTAACTCCTAATTATGACAATAGGCTAATCTGAAGCTTCTAAAAAGTTATTACATACATTTCTGGAATCTTCCAGACTGTTTAAAAAGGCAGTCAATGTAAACTTTTTACCCACTGGAATTATGATATATTGAATTAAAGCTGTCTCTAATCAATTGTTTTAAAATTGCCTCTGATGTGAACAAAGTAGAGGCCCTAACTGACTTGTCAAAAGAAATGTATGGTAACATGAAATGTGTGGAGTTGTGAAAAACTGAGTTTGAATATATTTAGCCTAGGTGTATATAAACTTTTGGCCTCAACTGTAACTGCACAGCCCTTTGTGGTTTATTCGTTACATATCTATCAATCAATCAATCAATCTTTATTTTTGTATAGCTCCATTTACAAACAGGTTGTCACACAGCGCTTCACAATTGGCATTTTCCAGAGGGAATCAAAAAACCAGAAAACCATTGGAGCCAATGTGGGAGACTGGAAAATTATTCCCTGACCCCTTAAAAGGCGGTCGAGATGAACTCCTGGAAAATTGTGGGATACAGAGAAAAACAACACAAATAGTCCTTGACTATGATAAATATCACACCGGATCAGGGAGAAGAGTAGTGATAACACTTTTGCACCAGCAGAAGTAATCTAGGGCAGCATAACTAATTAGGTGAGTGGCACAGGGAGCACGCAGCCATGAGGGCACTCAGAGACCATCCCACCACATCATCAGCAGTCCTGATGGGGGCGGATCATCACTTATGATTGGTGACAGTAAGGATAGCTCATTGCACCAGAAGGCTCTATTGCTACGCCCCCTCCACATCTGCACCTAATGACATATCACAATGGAGTTAGACTTATTTGTGCATATTTGAAAATAATCCATGTGTACAGTACTAGTCTTACAGAAATCATCTTTATTTGAACTTTAACTGTACATTTGATCATCTTTATAATAACATTACAATATGTCCTGAATGAACATGTTTTAGGTCATTTCCATGAATTTTGCTAAGAGCTGAAACAATTACATTTCTTACCCTTCCCTCCCGTGTTCAGCACCAGAGCACAATAACAAGCCAGAACAACTCAAGCAGCGAAAATGACTTTGAAATCACTCACCGCTGGGCTACCTGCTGCTTCTCCTCAAAGTGCACTTCCAGGATCGGCAATTATAGAATGACTGCATTTCTGTTAACAAAGGTAAAGAGTCGCTTGTCTTTTATAAGAAATGTTTGGTGACAATCATATCTCTAAATTGCAATGTAGTCACAGTGCAGCATGTTCTATGTGTATGTGTACACATTCTGAATATGTTTTTTTAATACATCGATGTCAAAGGAAGTTTTTGCTTTTCACTGATGTACAATATATCATTATCGTGCAGATGGCCCATATTTTAGCAAATCACTGTCTGTCTTTTACATTTACCATTTTAACTATTTGTATCTTAATTAAATATCAGCACTGTGTGACTGATAATGTTTTGAGATATGCAGAAATTCCACAACCACTGCTTCACTTAATTCACTCCCTTACTGTGGAATTATTCATTTAAATTATATTTTGGTGTTGTCATTATAGCCCAGGTTTATACTTCAGTAATGTTTAACCACAACATTATCTCCACACAGTATTCACAAAATAAAGAAAATTACACTTTTGGTACAACCCAAACGGTGCCAAAAACGGACAGTCACATAATTCCATACAAATAAAATTTGAGTTGATGCAAATATAAATCCGGTACATGTTCAATGCTGAAAATACATCACTGAAACACTGTTGTAGGCTTCATCCCGTCCTCCTGTGTTTCTCAAAGTTCATTGGAAGGAGGGATATGGTTCTCATTGGGTTTCATGAGTGTTCAGTGCTCAACAGACTTTCCGATTAAGGTTTCATCCATCGCTACTACAGCGTAATGCCAACTTGCAAAACTGAATAAATAAATGTCATATTTGCATGGATCCAGCTTGTTTCACAAACAGCTCTCTGATTATCTCCTCGGTGAATGAGGTGGTCGTATCGTGAGACCAAAGACACTCTGACGGGCGTGTGGAAGCTGTCGCTCCGACTGTCGATCAAACAAGTCTCTGAGTTAATGCCATCTATTCCTCCTGGAGGAGTTGGAGAAGAAACGTGAGCGGCCATGACAGAGCGACTCCATGACAGAGGCTGAATCTGAATGCCGAACTCGTCCTGGTTTACGGCTTGGATACCGTGCAGTCTTTAATAACTTTAATAACACCATCACCACAAACACGCACAATAGTCGCTGCCTTTACAACATTTTCACACGTAAAAAAAATACATGCAGTTCACATCCTTTACACATTTACAGTAATATGTATAAAGAGGTTTGTACTGAGGCAGACCGCAGAGTGAATCCACAACACAAAAGGAGATGGTCAATTTAAAAGCATATTACTGAAAGCATCTTATTTTGAGTACACTTTCCATTCCCTCACTGTAGAGTATGTTCAAATGGACATTTTACACAATTTGCTCTTCAAAAAAAGACACAGGTCCTGCGATGATCTCTATAACTAGGTTTTAGCTCTCCACTGTGTATCTGATGTGCAGTGAGCTTGTACTGGCGCACTATGGCTGTAGTCACATTCACCCAGGTGGGTTGAGGTAAATTGCCCCTATCATTGTAAAGCACTTTGAGTTCCCTGGAAGAAAAGTGCTATATAAATCCAATTATCATTCATTCATTCATACGTTTTAAGTGTATTTCAAATCTTCCACTCTCAAATTATTATTTTTTTCATAATGATTATAAGTATGAAAGAGTAAGAATTTATCTTAGTTATCACTGGGGGATATATTTTTTTCCCTCTCCAATAACTGTGGATTTGTACATTCAACATGCAATTACATCATAGAAATCATAACTTAGCAAAGTGTGATGTCAGGTGAAGGGATCTTTGAAAGGGCCAATTGCTATCTTGCCAATGGGGCCTGTTGTGGGGGATTATTTAACTACAAACCCTCTTTAAAAAAACAAAAAACTGTTCGGGTTAATTCCTGGCAATGTTTATGCTCTTTTTGAGCCTACCAAAGGCACAACATTGGTGATCAGAAGTGTGATATGAGAGACACTTTAAAAATGATGCGGTGCTGATCAGCATCAATATGTCTGCAAGGATCTAAAACAATGGTTCTTAATCCTCTCCTCGGGGAACCCCAGCCAGTCCATGTATTTGTTCAGTTCCACCACCAGCACACCTGATTCAACTAATTTCTACTTAACGAGCGTTGATTAGTTGAATCAGGTGTGCTGGTGGTGGAACTGAACAAATACATGGACTGGCTGGGGTTCCCTGAGGAGAGGATTAAGAACCACTGATCTAAAAGCTCTAAAAGCTATACAGGTGTATATACAGGTAACTGCCAAAATAAAGGAATGTAATTTGTTGATGGTGGAGGAAAACTCTGTCTCAGCCAATAAACACAAAGCCATTTTGAGTGATCACCTTCATCCTGTGGTGAAGCATTTCTATCCTGACGGGAGTGGTCTCTTCCAGGACGACAATGCCCCCATCCACAGGGCACGAGTGGTCAATTGAACACTTACGGGAGATTCTGGAGCAGCACCTGAGACAGCGTTTTCCACCACCATCAACAAAACACCAAATGATGGAATTTCTCATGTAATAATGGTGTCGCATCCCTCCAAGTTCTATACACTTATATCATCTCTGCCAAGGTGCATTGAGGCTGTTCTGGAGGCTGGTGGTAGCCCAACGCCCTATTAACATACTTTATGTTGATGTTTCCTATAATTTGGCAGTTACCTGTATATCCAGGATTACAGGGGATTCCTTAATTATCATACATGAAACGCCATTATGTCATTAAATTGAAGTTGAACTGATATTCACAATATCCCAATTACAACCTCAGTACTAAGTAATATAATAATAATATACGCCATTTAGCAGACACTTTTATCCAAAGCGACTTACAGTAGTGAATGTATACATTTTTATGTGTGGCCCCAGTGGGGATTGAACCCACAATTTAAGCATTGCCAACGCTATGCTCTACCCACTGAGCCACAGAGAACCACTGTAAACAGCCTCCTTGTATGTATGTATCTACCTACCAGAAAAGTTAAGATAATCTCATTAGCACTTTGCATGGTACTACACATTGAGGCAAATGTGTGACGAATGTGGAGCTAATATGTTTTCATGCTGTCCCTGTGATATTTTTGCAAGCATGGTCCAGTTCCCAGCTGTGGTGTGTTAATTTATACATTCCTCTTTTGCATTCTGCAATACAAATATCAGAACAATTCACAGAAACGAAATATAAACCTTGAATTAATTGGACACTATGTGCATTTAAAAAGAGCAACGTTTGTTTATGGACAACATAGACAGTTTAACTTCCATATTCAGTGAAACCATGTAACACTGTTAAGAAAAAATTAATTTTAGGCCATGTGTAAGACTATTACAGGAACAGAAATATTGGTCAAGATATGCAAACTAACATTTTATGCCCACCTGTCTTTGGTTTGAACAAATGTTTGGCAAATAATTTATTTGAACACTTTAAATCGGGGGGAAAATAAAGCATTTTGTTTTGCTGGTCATTTGGTTTTTAAATAGACTCAATTCTAAATAGTCTCCCAGAGTTACCATTGTTTTAGTGGTGTGATATGAGACCACCAGTAGCATAGTCATAGGATTAAACCCATCTTAAATGTCACTGTGCTTCTTGAACATGCAAGGTTCACATTTTCCATTTTCATGCCACAGTTCCCACATTTAAATACATTTACATTGTATTCCAAAGTATATATTCACTGCACAAGTTTACTGAATGTAATCAATTGATTTTAAAATGCTAATTTTGTCAGTGACCAACAGACACCTTTTTTATTTTTTAGTAGACATAACATAGCATTTAGATCCATTAAACCTAAAGACACCGCTAAATGTGCTTAGGCCAATCATACAACAAAATAATAGAACAACAATCATTTACAACATACATATGTATCAAATCAAATCAAATTAAATTAAATTAAATTAAATGTGCTATATAAATAAAATTTGATTTGATGTATGCAAATTGATGCAATGTAAACAGCTGGATATGTACTGAAACACTTGAGATTGTGTGTTCTACCTCAAGCCTGAAACCACAGGGGCCCAATTAGGAGCTCCAACCTGCTTCAGTCAGGTGTAGTCCGCTTCCCGCCCACTACTCCACACAGTTCTGCCAGACACACATGCTCATGTCTGAGAAATGCCAGCTGCCTTTATGGTACCTAGTAGTGTGTGTGGCCTGGATTCAATCAACATTTCTCCTTAACTTGAAACGAAGGGGGGGGGGATCGGACCCAAGTGCAGGAAATTAAAACGGAGGCAGGAATCCAAAATAAACTGATAATTTAAAACACCAAGAACAAAATCAAACACAGGAACTAAATAAAACACTGAACAAAAAAATCTAACCCTGGACTCTGACAAGGAATCAAATAAGAAAGATAAAAAGTAAGAACTCGAAATGGCTGGGAAAACCTCAAAGGACCACTAACACAAGGAACAAACATTCAAGCCTGAGCACAGAACACAGAAAACAAGCAACTTAAATAGGCTATGAAAAAGACACAGGACAAACCACTCAAGACAATTAAGGAACACAATAACAAAACTAAACAATTAGACCAAGACCGCCAGGGAACACTAAAAGTATATTGCCACCCTCTGGCAGTGAGCAGGAACTGTTACATAACTTTAACTTAAATATAAATGTGAGGGTTCCTTTTTTTTACTCCTTTTTTTTTGGTCACAAACACATTTTGGTATGATGTTTAATGTTGACCGTGGTAAACTGTATTGGTGATGATAAGATTTAATACCTGTATTTAATCATTACTCAACAATAAAGACAAATGTATATTGGTCTGTGCCTGTGTTCCTCAACCTCAAATTACAGGACATTGAGTGTATGATACAGGGATGCGTAATTACACGTAGGTAATAGTTAAGTTCTGAAGACTTGAGAATTGTTAATGGGAGAATTGTAAATGTACATTATGCATAAGCCGTTCTCAGAATTGAACATTCCCCACATTAGCTGCAGCTTACAAAGACAGCTGTGCAGTATCTTTTATTGTATAAAGTCCTTCTTGTGTCAAAGTTTTGATGATTGTCAAAGTGTTGTGTGAATTGAAATCAATAACTAAGGCCTGGATTCAAACAAAATGTGTCCTTAACTTTGCCTCACATTTAAATCATTAAATTAAGTGTGAGAATATGACAGGCTGATTCCTGTCATTGCTGAGTTTGGCGAATGGTGTTTGTGAAGAAAAAAATGGAAAAAAAACACTTGCATGCATTTATAAGCAAAAGTGAAGTATAAATGATTGAATCCAGTCCTAAATCCACAACTGCATCTGGACAAATTTAGGAAGTGCGATTAAAATGACTGGTAACAATATTCATAAAGAATTTCCTAAAGAAAAAACCTGAAAGTATACATGAAAACGGTTCAGATTGTGTACTTAATGTACTTGGTATTCTCTCTGATATCACCCTTCATATCCAAACTAATTTACAGCAACCAGTGTAGGCTGGCAGTGTAGTGTAATTGTTAGGGAGCTGGGCTTGTAACTCAGAGATTGCAGGTTCAATTCCCAGGTGGGGCATGGCTGTTGTACCCTTGAGCTAAAGGTACTTAACCTGAATTGCTTCAGAAAAATATCCAGCTGTATAAATGGATTGTAAAGAAATGTAAACTGTGTAAGTCACTCTGGATAAGAGCGTCTGCTAAATGCCTAAAATATAAATGTAAAATGCAGTGTCATTTTAGGAACTCCAATCTGGCATCACCATGCAGCTTATCAGCTCTGTCACTGCATCTATAACAGTCTCTAAATGAGCTTACTGGCTGTAGTTCAGGAGCACGGCCAGCCATGGCTAGAGTAAATAAACAACATGAATAAGGGAATACAGCGCGGGCTTTGGATCGTACAGTACAAGAGAGCTGGGAAGTTTGGTGACTGAGAAGAAAACAAGACATGGTCTGAAAAATATCTACAGCCTAGTCACAACACTAACACATTATGAGAAATATTTTGCTTCATACCTTCTCTATAAATTATAACTATAACCACTGGTATATTATTGTAATGTTAGTTATGGCCTTGATAGCTAACCAGCCAATGTTATATAATGGTTTGGCTTATTACAAAGGGAGGAATTGGTTATCTAGCATATGCCCAAGAAATTTAGCCACCAAATTCACCAAACATAATCGAGCGGTCGCTTACACATGAACGGCCCGGACCCATGTTCAGGAGCCATGAGCTGCCTCATCACCTCCTCATTTTACCGAACCAGAATCATCATTCGTTCAACTATCAACTCACGTATTCAGGCTACAGCTGTCCTTCAATCACACACTTTTATTCTAGCTCGTGATCTCTGGGAAACACTACAGATTATGGTTGTGATCTTATTTTTCCAACTTCTTTAACTCCCCTTTGGAAATCAATTCTCAACGATAATTAGCTAGCTACTTACCTTTGGTATTAATAACAAGGCTTTGCTTAATATTTTGATAAACAGTCTCTGTATTTTTCTCTGCAATGATGTTGGTAAAATCATTTCCCATGGCAATCTAACTGTGTATGGTGTGGTGTCTCAGTACATCAATGCCCCTTGTCCTAGCTGTGGCTCAACTGCCTATTTACACACTACCCTGAAAGGCATAATAATTTATCATCACACAGAGTAAGCTCCTTCAGTAATGTGCATTCTCCTAACATCCAAGTGAATCATTGGATCCCTTGTTCTTTAATGGAAAATGTCCTGATCTATATCATAACTGTGATAGTTAACAGTTAACTGTGAAGTTGATGACCATGGCATTTTTGTAAAGGCCTTTGAAGCCAAGAGACATTTTATGACATAATACTCCCTGTGTTCAATGCTTGGCCTTAAATTTTACTTATAAATAAACACTGTGTTCAGACAAAAAGTCATCGTGAGATGAACTTAATGGAAATATTGAGTGAATCCAGGACCACATCATTAAATAAGGCCATCATGCCAACATGCTCCAGGACTCTTCCAGCTATTAACGTTACCTCACTGTCTCAAATGCTTCAGTATAATTGCATTTTATTTTGATATTCTCTTTTGAAAAAAAATAGAATATAAACAAAACAAACAAAACAAACAGTTTGAGTAACGAATGTCAATCTGTTCTGATCACCAACCATTCTAACGCCAATTGAAAATTATCTTCTTCAGAAAAATGACAATATTTATTTAGTCAGGTAATGACCCAAACAGACTATGTACGGTTAAGCAATCCACACAGAATACATGTAAAAGAACGTAGATTATTTACTGTAATTGCAGTTACATGTCATGAAACGTCACATCAAGCAGAACATAATCAGCACTTTAACTCATTCTGACCCACGATACATACTCAGGTGTTATAATCTTTATATTTTCAGGAGTAAAAAGAAGAAGAAAAAAACAATTCATGAAAACAATTCATCATAAATATATTCAGCGATACAGAGTTCAGTATTTTTAAGTCGTAGTTTAAACACAATCATAGAGACTTGAAACCTCCAAGCGATGGCACAATAATGCAAATGCACTGTACACAAAAAAAAGACATCTTGGTGAAAAGGGTGTAAATCATTTGGACATGGGCAGTTCCCTTTTGTTTGGATTTTTAGGAGCGGTGAATAGATGCTCAGTACAACAGTTTATCCCTCTGGCTTGCCTTGGGAGAAAGGTGCTTCTCACGCAGGTAATTAGAATGCTTTGGGTGCAGGTGGTGACTGGATATTAGGGCCAGCTGTGCTGTCCGCTCCGTGGAAATAGCAGGCAAGCTTCTCTTGGCTTTCAGAAGAGAGTGATATTGGGGGAAAAGTCAGCAGTTGAAACTATAGCACAGCAGCCCTCACAGCACCACAGACAAGGAGGAGGACAGCGAGTCCGTAGCCTGTAGCTATCCTCGTACCTGTGGGAGAAGCCACAAGACATTTGCTCATCTTGCACATTTCAGCAGCTGCTGTGTGAAGCCTTATTTGAACACATTGCATATTCATACAGGCTGACCATGATAAACATGCTCCCTCGATTCTTCAGCTTGCACTAGGATATCCACTCACCGCCACCCATCCACCAAACCCTTCACCTACCCTACACACACTCACACTGTTTAGGTTATGTATATTTTAATTCATAATGGATGTGCTTGGAGTGTGGAAGCTCGTCTGGCGTTTTGCCATAACACAGTACATGAAAACCGTCTGAATATGTCCCAGAATATTACAACAAAAAATAGCATCTGTGTTCCTATAACAAGTATGATATCCAGTAATCATACTGTTTAATAATGATGAGGAGAAATCCATTAACTGTCAAATGTACTGTTATATTAAGTTATACACGACTGCCTGTCTGCTCTAAATAGCTTTGGTGTGATATAATAATAATAATATATGCCATTTATCAGACGCTTTTATCCAAAGCGACTTACAGTAGTGAATGCATACATTTTTCAGTACATGTGGTCCCAGTGGGAATTGAACCCACAACCTAAGCATTGCCAATGCCATGCTCTACCAACTGAGCCACACAGAACCACATTTCATTGATCATACAGAAGTCTAGACTGCACTTTTTTTACTTTTTTAGATCAAAGGCTTTCTCCAGTTGCCAGTATTGTTAGACAATAAATATTTTGTCAAGTCAACCCAAATGAAAGATTCAAAGTTCAAGCATTTCTGTGGGTTGTGCTGTGATAAAATATGCCATTATAGTCATATTCTTTGTAAAATGCTAATACAACTGAACATTCTACATATATGTATATAAGATATACCCTCCCCACCCCATAACCTCAACTGCGTACAAATGTGACAACAGAACAACATACAACAGTATAAAAAATGCATCACATTTCAAAACATACACAGCACGTTTATGATATAATCTTACCTTAAAGAAAACTGAATCTTAGCCACATTTTAAAATGTAGATAAACCCTTAAGATGTTTTTTAAAGGATTAAAAAGCAAAGGAGCGAGATTGTAGGGCAGCCAGTGAAAAGTGATGGACAAAGATCCCATGGACAGCAGCCGTTGATATTTCTGCAGGCAGACTAGCAATCAAACATCAAAGTGTTTGCTGTTTATTTATTAATTTTACCATCGAGTGCATTTTGCACTTGAATAGATAAGAAGCTCTCTGTCTTCTTGAAAATGTAACAACAATTGAATAAGGAAATCAATTCCATAAGAAATCTCAGAATAAAAATATTTAAAGAGTATTGCCAGGGCAGTTACCCCACGCAGGCCTTGGAGAAAAGTGTGGCACTACTTTTGAATCATCGATCAGTTCTGTCTCCTTTTAATTAGCTGCACATTATACTGAGGAATACTCCGGTCTGGATATCACACACCATCCGTCCCACTGAACGCTTACATTAAACGAGTTACAAGCTCCAAAACATTAGAGAGGAATCCAATTCTCTAATGAGCTTGTTTCTGTACCTGTGGAGACTGGAAATAAAGGCCTACAGGAATGTAATCCTACAGAAAAGAGGCAACATCCGGGGGAATGGAGAATGAAATATTCACTAAATCACGGTGACATTTACTGGATTTTCCATCAGAATAAGCACAGCAATGTTCTCCGAGGAAAACTGTCCGGGGACAGCTAAAAAAATAAAAAAATGGATGCATGTGATCCGGAGTCCCCTCCTGTCAGGTTTAATCTGGCCTCGGGTGATTAAGGGAGCAGGAGTCACACAGAGGGGCTGAAATCACCTCAGACAGGGAGGGGGGCGGGAGGGGGAATCAGGCTGGAGCCTAACGTGCATGTCTTTGGACTGTGGGAGGAAACCGGAGTACCCGGAGGAAACCCACACGGAAACGGGGAGAACATGCAAACTCCACACAGAAAGGCCCCCCGGCCGGGATTCGAACCTGGGACCTTCTTGCTGTTCAATGGTGCTATCCAGTCCACCATTATAAACAATATGGTATAAAAAATACAATAATGTACAGCTCAAAAACATTGACAGTGCAGTGCCATTTAGTGTGCACAGGGGCTGGAGATGTTCCAAGCAATCTCAGAGGAAATGTAATCTTCGGTACATCAGCTTACGTCTCACAACTGGACCAAAAACCGAATGAACTTGCCTTCATTAGAGGAGGAAAGAAACATTCTCTCTGTCTTAAAAATGTTACCTTTACCTGCCCTTGCTCATTTCGTAGATAAACACACTGTTTTAAAAGGCAGGGGAGTGCATTAATCTGATGGCACCGACACAAATATTAATGCTTGCCATAGCGTTCCATTTATTTCTGCAGGTAGGTGGTTCCTCCGCCAAAGCAAGCATATAATCATTCTAATGAACCCGACCCCTATCGACCCCTATTAAACAAAGCTGAGGGGATAACGGATTAGATAAGATGAAATATGTAGCTCAGTGGGAATGGAGGCGTTGGCTGGTCTAGTCAATCGCAACCAAGCGTGAAAATGTGTGCCGTGGAAATTGATCATCTTTCAGAGATGAGGGGAGAATAATGGGAATAATTAGTATTGTTATGATACAAGCTTCGTGAGAATGTCATAATTAGGATAATCGGTGAACCATCCTTTGAACTTCACTACCTTCCCCCAAGACTGAAATGTTCCTCCGTTAAATATTTGTTTTTAATTTTAAAAAGTAAACATTTTATCCAATTTTTCTCACAATTTAGTAGCCAATTACACCCTCTATTTTTCATGTCAATCCCCCCCCTCGTATTGTGAGTTCGCTCCGAGCCGGCACTCACCAAGCCGTCGACTGTAACTCCGGTAGAGATAGAGCCACTCCTATACGCAGCGAGCTCATAACGGCTTCCCTTCCACTCCTGGCCAGAGCCGACTCTGATGCAGCCGGTGGAATCGAACCCTGGTCACAGCGGCCAGTGTCGAACGTTGTAACCGCTAGACTACCCGGGAGGCCTTCTCCATTCAATATTGAATAAATGTGTGCTATAAATATATTCGTGTTATTATTCTTATAACACCTGCATGGCTTGTTGTGGAATTGGATTAGATACGCTCGTTACATCTGGCAGACTTAATGAAGTGAAATATATTCACACTTAAAATGGAGCAACTAAACAGAGATGTTTGTGCTCATTTTAATGAATGCTCTTTTTGCACTGCAATTGAATATTTGCTCACCCTGACAAAACAAAACGTGTTCAAAGTTCAATTTGGTTCACTCACTTTCATGGATGTTTTTCTGACACTGAAACCCACATGTTCTGCTTTCACATTTAAATGTGGTTTGTAATTCAATAGTATGGATGTTAATGTATTTATGATTTTACTCATTCATGTATCTGTACATTTTTTTAGGGCTGGTGGAGAAGAAGCTATGAGCACTTGTCATTAATTTGGCTGTTCAGACTGGTGAGATCTGACCAGAATGTGAATTCACATTAAAATTCATTACACCCCAATGTCTGGTTTATGTTTTTATATGTTTGCCTGTTCAATAGAAATGTTAAAATATGTATATTTGCCTTTTATTGAGCAATTATATAAAAAACAGTGGGTATAAAGTATTCACCCCCTTTGGCATTTTTCACATTTTATTTTCTTACTTCATGTCCAGCTGTGTGCCCAGCGGCCCTGCCAGTGAGCGTGGCTGTTAATCTCCCTGATTCCTCTGTCCAGATGTCTTCCACAAACGCTTTCTCACATTTGCTTTGAATGTTCTTTGGTCTAAATGACGAAGCTCTTGTTTGTAAATGCACTAACCAACTGTGGGACCTTTCACAGACAGGTGTATTTAATTTGAAACACCTTAATTGTACACAGGTGGATTCCAATCAAACAATTATGTGACCTCTGAAGACAATTGATTGCACCAGAGTTTATTTAGGTGTATCTCAGAAAAATGAATTAATACGTATGCAGGTAATTACTGTCTGTTTTTATTTGTAATTAATAAAGAAGAAAAGCTTTAGAGTTTTTGACACAGAGTATTTTGTGTTGATCAGTGACAACAACAAATCCCAATTAAATCAATTGTAATTCCATGAAGGAAGAAAATAAAATGGGGTGAATACTTATTATACCCGTTGTATATTTTCTAAAGGAGGAGTTCATATATAATAAGAACATACGAAGAACATAAGAACATAAGAATACATAATGATGAGAACGGGCCGTTCGGCCCATCTAGGCTCATCATGTCCTAATCTAAAGAGTATCTAGTACTACATCTAGCCTAGACTTGAATAGCCCAAGCGTTTCTGCCTCTACTACCTGACCTGACAAGCTGTTCCAGGCATTGACAACTCTCTGTGTAAAGAAAAACTTCCTAATATCTGTGCGGAATTTGCCTTTAACTAATTTCCACCTGTGGCCTCTTGTTCTGCTGACGCCACTTATCATAAAAAATCTTTGGTATTTTACTTTGTTAATCCCTTTTAGGAATTAAAAAACCTCAATCAAATCCCCCCTAAGTCTCCGTTTGCTAAATTTAAATAGATTGAGTGCCTTAAGTCTATCATCATAACTTTTACCTTTCATACCAGGTATCAGTTTAGTTGCCCTTCTTTGGACTTTTTCAAGAGCTTCTATATCTTTCTTGTAGTGCGGTGCCCAGAACTGCACACAGTATTCTAAGTTCGGTCTGACAAAGGCTTTATATAACTTTAATATAACCTCCTTTGATTTATACTCAATACTTTTTGCTATGTATCCCAGCATCCTGTTGGCTTTTTTCACTGCTGTAGCACACTGCTTGATCAACTACAATTCCTAAGTCCTTTTCAAATTGAACACCTACTAACTTTTCTCCTCCCATAAAATACTCCTGTCTAATGTTTTTATTTCCCACATGCATAACTTTACATTTAGCAATATTGAACGTCATCTGCCATGTATCTGCCCATTTTTGGAATTTGTTTAAATCATCTTGGATTACTTTAGTCGATTCCAAAGTGTTTGCCAAACCCCCAAGTTTAGTATCATCTGCAAATTTAACTATTTTGCTACTAATGTCCATATCAAGATCATTTATGTAAATAAGGAAGAGCAGAGGTCCCAGCACCGATCCCTGTGGGACACCACTGCCCACAGCACCGAGGTCAGATTCGGCCCCACCTACTGTTACTCTTTGTATTCGCCCTTGCAGCCAATTTTTAACCCACTGTGAAACTACTCCTGCAATTCTTACTGAATTCATTTTAGCAATGAGCCTCTCATGTGGTACCTTGTCAAATGCTTTCTGAAAGTCCAAATATATAATATCATAAGCCTGGTTCAGGTCAACGCACTTTGTAGCCTCTTCAAAAAAGTCCAGGAGGTTTGTTAGGCATGACCTCCCTTTGATAAATCCATGTTGGCTCTCCCTTAAAATACTATTATTTTTCAAGAATGATTCCAACTTATCCCTAATAATACATCCCAGCTTTTTACATGCGATGCAAGTTAAACTGACAGGCCTATAGTTCCCTGGGTCAGTACGGTCCCCCTTCTTATATATTGAAATTATACTACCCTGCTTACAGTCATCTGGTATTTCTCCAGTGATTATGGATTGAATGAAAATATCTGTCAATGGTTTATATATAATTTCCCCAAGTTCTTTGAGTACTCTGGGATATATGCCATCCGGGCCTGCTGCCTTATTTGTCTTAAGTTTTTGTAGTTTTTGTAGTACTTCTACATCCCTTATTTCAAAGTCCTCCAAAACATTCTGTACCTTGTCTAAACATGTAGGCATATTTATAACCTCTTCTCTAGTAAAGCTCTCCACAAAGTAACTGTTTAGTGTGTTTGCAATGTCATTATTATAAACCAAAGTTCCTTCCTTATTCTTAATGCACTTAACCTCATCCTTAACTTTCCTTTTTCTACTACAATATTGAAAAAACTTCTTAGGATTACTTTTTGCATCTTGGGAAATTTTCATTTCAAACCGCCTTTTAGCTGATCTTATTTCCTTTTTAGCCTTAGCCCGCATATTACAATAATCTAACTTGTTTCTCCCTGAGTTATCCTTTTTATATACTCTGTACAGTCGTTTCTTTTGCCTCAGAATCTCCCGTAAAGATTTAGTCATCCACTGCGGAGACAGTTTTTTCATCCTATTTTTCCTTACTTTGGGGATGAATTTACACTGTACATCTACAATAACCCTTTTAAATATAGTCAATTTTTCATTCACAGTTCTGCAATCGAGGCGGCACGGTGGTGCAGTGGATAGCACTGTCGCCTCACAGCAAGAAGGTCTCGGGTTCGAATCCAGGCCGGGGGCCTTTCTGTGTGGAGTTTGCATGTTCTCCCCGTGTCCGTGTGGGTTTCCTCCGGGTACTCCGGTTTCCTCCCAAAGTCCAAAGACATGCACGTTAGGCTAATTGGAGAGTCTAAATTGCCCGTAGGTATGAGTGTGTGAGTGTGTGAGTGAATGGTGTATGTAGTGCCCTGCGATGGATTGGCGACCTGTCCAGGGTGTATTCCTGCCTCTCGCCCCAATGCATGCTGGGATAGGCTCCCGCGACCCTAACTAGGAATAAGCGGCTGAAGATGAGATGAGATGAGATGAGTTCTGCAATCTAGAAGTTTTACCCAATCTATATTACTTAAATTCTCTCTCATTTTATTAAAGTCAGCTCGTCTAAAATAAAAAATTTGAGAGTTAGAGGAGGCTGCCTTAACTTGCCAAAAAATATCAAAAATAACTGCACTGTGGTCACTTGCCCCTATCGGTTCTCCTACCTCTGTGCTGCAAATTCTATCAGGATTGTTACACAAAACCAGATCCAGTATTGATTTCCCTCTCGTAGGCTGAGTAACAGACTGTACCAAAAAGCAGTCATTGACCATATCTAAAAACTCCTCTTCACATTTGCCCTGACCTGTCACTATCTCCCAATTGATAGAGGGGTAATTGAAGTCGCCCATTATTATCGTCTCTCCTTCAGCACAGATTTGTTTTATGTTACCAAAGAGCGTACTATTTATGTTACTGTCTGAAGCTGGAGGTCTATAGCATACTCCTATATTAAGGCCCTTCTCATGATCTCCCAATAATCTAATCCAGATATCCTCACAAGAAACGAATGAGTTTATACCTGGAATTTCCTGCACATTAAGATCGTCTTTCACATATAGGGCCACTCCCCCTCCTCTTTTATTAGTTCTATCCTTCCTAAACAATTTGTACCCCTCTACATTATATTCCTCCCCATCAGCTGCGCCAAGCCATGTCTCAGTAATCCCAACAATGTCATAACCCCCATTCAACATGACAGCCTCCAGTTCCAAAAATTTATTTTTTATGCTTCTCGCATTTAAACACATGAGCTTCAGAGCCTTACTCACACTTACGTTGTCCTTCCCCTCCACACCTGAGTGTGCCGAACCACCTCTATTCACATTATGATCTAAACAATCTTTATTAATGATATCCTCAGATTTACTATACTCCGCCCTGGTATCTTCCATCTGGGCAGTCTGTACCTCCCTATCCATAATACTACAACTACTAATTTCCCTCCCTGCCCCCCCAGTCCCTAGTTTAAATATTCCTCCCAATGCATCTGTACCCCTCCGGTTCAAGTGTAACCCATCCCACTTGTACAGGTCACCCCTGTTCCAAAAGGAGTCCCAGTGCCCCATAAACCTGTACCCCTCTTTCCTGCACCAAGTTTGTAGCCACGTGTTAAATCTCCATATAAAATTCTGCTTGCCTTTGCTAGCACGTGGTACTGGCAGAATTCCAGAGAAGACCACCGTGGAGGTTCTGCCCCTTAACTTTGTTCCTAATTCTATAAATTTGTCCTGCAGAACCTCAAACCTACCCTTACCTATGTCATTGGTTCCAACATGGACCATGACCACTGGATCCACCCCTGCTCTGGCCAGGAGCTTGTCCGCGTGTTCCAGGAGATCTCAACCTGAGCACCAGGCAGGCAACATGCCATGCGAGATTCCTTTTCCGCGAACAGACTATACTGTCTACACCTCTAATGATTGAATCCCCCACTACAATTAACTCCCTTGTCCTGGGTGGCTTGGCCGCCAGGGTGCCCTGGGGCTCATCAGTCCTCCCACTCACAGAGGGCTGGGCCAGATCCTCTTCTTGCAAGGGCTGGAATCGGTTGGACACCACAATCTCTGGAGATGCCGCCCCTGCATGTGCGCGCACTTTTCTACGCTGGTGCCCTACCATCCCCCAACTCTCTCTCCCTACCTGCTCTAGAGTCTCCCCCCTACCCCACTTCGGCGTGCAGGCTAACTCTCTAAAGGGCGTACTAATTAGTTCTTGGAACTCTACAAATTCTGCAGGGCAGTCGAGACCAACAAGTTGGGCTTCGAGATCAAGGATCTTGCTCTCGAGATGCTTCACAAGCTGGCATCTGTCGCAGATGAAACCCTCCTGGAAGTCTTCTTCCAGAAACGCGATCATTCTACAACACTCACACTGCACTGCCGGTGGCCACATTTTCACCCCTAAATAGATCTCCCTGCACTGAACGAATTACTGCCTAAACAGAGACACCAAGTCGATAAAAAATACTATACACCTCGGTTCCGAACAGTCAGGTGCAGAAATGTCTAAATGGAAACAACCCTTAAAGCGAATTAAAAAACTTTCGGTCCGGTTTCTGTAGCAAGAGTGCTGGTAGCAGCCAACCAAAACAGCTATACGCTCTACGCTTGAAATACAACAATTAAATTTAAATTTAAGCCAACAAAAGCTAGTTAGCTATAGTATATTTCCCTACTCTTGGATTTGCTCCTGAGAGGGCGAAAAACCACAAAAAACCTAGCGTCTGCTGGGTGTAATACAAATCGGTAATTCTTTAACAAGCTTTCCGAAGCTAGACGGGGAAAAAATTGAAAATCCCCTCTCTGTCCCCTAACGGCGACAAACGTTTACCTTAAGAGCAAATATTGTATCCCTTTACCTTTCTGATGATAAAACGCTGAACCCTAAGCAACAATACAAACACAGTACAAACACAATCCAAACGATATCCCGACAGCAACAAACAATCCGCTCAAACTCAAACTCTCAGCACGTATGACGTAGCAATCCCGTCAGGCAAAGCGGCAAAATCCTCAGGCAAAGCCAATGAGATCTAATAATATATACATGCCATTTAGCAGATGCTTGTATCCAAAGTGACTTACAGAAGCGAATGCATACATTTTTCAGTATATGTGGTTCCAGTGGGAACCCAGTAGGTTTGGAGGAGACAGATACAGTATTTGCGCAGTGGCATGGATGAGATGGGAAAAGGAACGTGGAGCCAGAGGCGAGTTTGGATTCAGCAAATGTGTGTTTGCCTGCAGGGAAAAATGGGGGTGAATTCTTGCTATACCCTACCCACTGCGTGTGTGTATATATACTGTTATATATACTGTATATATACAAGCCCGATGGGTTACACCTGAACCGGATGGGTACCTATGCTCTGGGGCAGCGTATGCTTAGGGTAGCACAGGATTATTTAAACTAGGGATTCGGGGGGCAGGGAGGATAGTGAGCGAAATGAGTAGGGTGGTGCAGACTGCCCAGATGGAGTCTGTCAAGACTACATATAACAGGGAAAGCATGAACAAAGTCTTGAGTAAACAACATTTTAGCAAGTGTGGCTTGGGATGGAAGGGAGTGAGGGAGCGGGAGAGGAATAGTAGAAACAGTAGTCTGAAATGTCTATGTTTTAATGCTAGAAGTATAAAAAATTAATTTCTTGAAATAGAGGTTGAGATCAATAGCAAAGGCTATGATATCATAGGGATTACAGAGACGTGGCTGGGAGAAGAGGACGGGGACGAATACAATATAGAAGGGTATAAACTTATTAGGAAGGATAGATCCGGTAAGAGAGGTGGGGGTGTGGCACTGTATGTGAAAGATAATCTAAATGTGCAGGAGTTTCCAGAAACTAGCCAACGCATGCCTAGCGAGGATATTTGGATAAAGCTCATAGGGGAACCTGAGAAGGGATTAAATATAGGGGTGTGTTATCGACCACCAGCTTCAGACAGCAATATGAATATAATGCTTTTTGAAAATATAAAACAAGCTTGCAGAGGAGGTGAGACTATTATCATGGGTGACTTAAATTACCCTGGTATTAATTGGGAATTGGAAACAGGACAAGGAAATAGGGAGGAAGAATTTCTAGATGTTATTAATGATCTTTTTTTGGCACAGTATGTTAGACAGCCTACAAGAGGAAATTCAATCCTACAGGGCTCCAGAGTGCGACCAATTTGGTCGCACATGCGACCAAATATTTTACGAGTGCACCTAATAATTTGTCTAGGGTGCACTGGTGCACCTAACTCTGCCCGGGTGAAAACATTAATTTCTTTCGCAAGCGCACCATCTCTCTGTGTTCTCCGGTGACCAAAATGGGTGAACGCAGCCCAAGTGTTGTGAAAGATTTTAAACCCCAGCTCGTGTCAGTCGCATCCTGGTAGGATATCGTGGTCTAAACCAATAAGAGACAGAGCTCGGGCAGGTCTTTGCCTCTGATTGGCTGTGGTCTCTGCTCTAAGTTATGTGTGTTTAAAAATTGCTAGCGACCTGAGCGCTAAAGTAGCCAAACGGAAAAAGAAAATAAACGCTACAAAACGAGGGAAAATGAAGAGAGGTAAAAACATTGAAAGTTTTTTCATTAAGAAAACTAAGCCTACAACCAGCCATGCTACTGTCATTCCCTCCATCCCCACTACTGACAGTCCATCCAGCCCAGACACGGAGCCCTCGCGGTCCCTGCTACCAAGCCCGGTCCTTCGGCGATAGCGTCAGACTCGGAACCAGAGGAGACAACCGAGTCTGAGATAGAGCCCGCCCCGAGACTCAAATTAAAAGCCAAAAGTGTATTCTTTCAGACAGGACTGGCTGAAACAATTTCCCTGGCTGAGGTACGAAAAAGGACGGAACGCAATGCACTGCGTTTACTGTCGGGAGTGCGGTCTGAATATGGCTGGTAACAGTGCATTCGTGAAAGCGGGTCAACAACGTTTCAGATCGAAACTTTAAAAAAACACAACATGTCTAAAAGCATACTGTATGCCGTGACAAGTGTGTAGAGAAAGTGGCCCCTCTCCCAGCTGCATTGCAGCGGCAGGCAGTAATAATCAGGAGCTCTGAGGAATCGGAAATGATAATTAAATTTAATGTTGCATACAACATTGCCAAAGAGGAGTTGCCGTTTACTAAATTCAAATCAGAAATGATCCTCATGAAGAAAAATGGATTAAACGTCAACCCCGTATAGCAACGATACGGCATGTGCCCAATTCATTGGAGTAATAGCCGATACCTTAAAGCAAAAGACAGCTGCGGACGTCGGAAACGCCACATACATGTCCTTCATGATTGACGGCGACACAGACATCTCTACCAAGGAGTGTGTGATCGTCTACAGCCGCATTTTGCGCAAAGGGAGACCGGTCAACATTTTAATTGGACACATCGAGGTGGAGCATGCACATGCACAAGGTAAGTTTGAAGGCCCAGCCACATTACAGCATGAGAGATAACGAAATAGAAATATTAAGAAAATGGTATAGTCCTAAATATTATAAAAAATGAATAAGTAAAAAGATAAGTAGGCTAAGATCACATAAACAGTTTTCCTTTTGCAATCTATAGGCTAGTGACCTGCATGCATTTTTTTTTCCTTTAGGAATTTATGCTGCCACAAAGACAAGCATTTCTCTGCACCTTATTCTTGTTTAAAAATCATTCACATTATATGAAAGTTATGGAGAGCGATAAAAGGTGACCTTATGGCGTTGAAGGCGACACAATGAAAACATTGGGTGCACCTACATTTTGTGCTGGTGCACCTAAAAAAAAGAGGTTGGGTGCACCAGTGCACCCAATGCAAAAAGTTAGTCTGGAGCCCTGATCCTAGATCTGGTGTTATGTAATGACGCCGACAGAATCAGTAGTATAGAGGTAATGGAACCCATTGGGACAAGCGATCATTCCGCAATCGGATTTGATATATTATGGCAAACTAAGAGGGCCCCATCTAACACAAGGATTTTACATTTTAGGCGTGCCAACTTTAAACAGATGCGATTAGAATTAAGCATGGTAGACTGGGGACATCTTCTGGAGTGTAGGACAGTGAATGAAAAGTGGGACAAGTTTAAAGGGTTATACTTGATGCACAGTGTAAATTTATTCCTACGGTGCGAAAAGTACGTTGAAAAAGCAGTCCCCACCATGGATAAATAAAGATATGCGACAGAATTTGAGGGAGAAGAAAAAACTGTTTAAGATATATAAAAACAACAGTACCGAGAGTAATAAGGCTGAATATTGCCGTGTGCGTGCTAAGGTCAAAAAAGAACTAAGGGTAGCCAAAAGGATCTACGAAAGGCAAATCGCAGAAAATGCTAAAAGTAACCCTAAGCGTTTCTTTCAATACTGTAGTAGGAAAAGAAAAGTCAAAGAGGAGATTAAGGGAATTAAAAACAAAGACGGGGCACTGCTCTGTAAAAATAAGGATATTGCAGATGCTCTAAATGGCTGTTTTGTAGATAGTTTTACCAGAGAAGAGGCTGCTAATAGGCCGGAAGGCATATTCATTACTCAGAAAGTCTTAGCGGATACAGAGATAGGGGAGATGGAAGTATTGGGTAAATTACAAAAATTAAAGACTAATAAAGCAGCCGGCCCGGATGGCATATACCCCAGGGTACTAAAGGAGTTAAGCGAGATCATTTATAAACCACTGGCAAGTATTTTTAGACTGTCTTTAAAGACTGGTGAAGTACCTAATGACTGGAAACAGGGTATTGTGGTACCAATATATAAGAAAGGGGACCGTACTGATCCAGGAAACTATAGGCCTATTAGTTTAACTTGCATCATATGCAAAATATTAGAATCTATTATTAAAGATAAACTAGAAGTATTTCTAGAAAATGACAACATCCTAAGGGATAGCCAGCATGGTTTTTGCAAGGGTAGGTCATGTCAGACAAATCTGCTGACATTTTTGAGGAAGCAACCAAGTGTCTGGATGAGAGAAAGGCGTATGATATTATATACTTAGATTTCAAAAAGCATTTGATAAGGTGCCACATGACAAACTCATTATCAAAATGAGAGCAGTAGGAATTACAGGTGGCATTTTAGAGTGGGTTCGGAACTGGTTACTGGATAGAACACAAAGGGTAGTAATAGGCGGGATCTTATCCGAGGAGGGTATAGTGGGAAGTGGAGTTCCGCAGGGATCGGTGCTGGGACCACTGCTCTTTATCATCTACATAAATGACATTGATATGGACATTGAAAGTACATTAGTTAAATTTGCAGATGATACAAAACTGGGAGGCTTAGCAAATAGTCAGGAATCTACTAAAGTAATCCAAGACGATCTGAATAGAATCCAGAAATGGGCAGAAACCTGGCAAATGAAATTTAATATAACTAAATGTAAAGTTCTACATGTGGGGAATAAAAACATAGGACAGGATTATTTTATGGGAGGTAGAAAACTAGAATGTGCACACGTAGAAAAAGACCTAGGAGTCCTAGTTGATCAAAGCTTGTCAGGGACTGGTCAATGTGCGGTAGCAGTTAAAAAAGCCAACAGGATGCTGGGATACATAGCCAAGAGTATAGAGTACAAATCGAAGGAGATCATACGCACCCTATACAATGCCCTTGTTAGGCCACACTTGGAATATTGTGTGCAGTTCTGGGGACCGCATTACAAAAAAAAGATATAGATGCGCTGGAAAAGGTCCAAAGACGGGCAACCAGACTGATTCCAGGCATAAAAGACAAGTGTTATGAGGAAAGGCTAGAGATGCTTGGACTGTTCAAGCTTAGTAAAAGGAGACTTAGGGAGATTTGATTGAGGCTTTTAAATTTATTAAAGGAATTAACAAAGTGAATTTTAGGAAATTATTCAAGTTGAGTTCGGTTAGCAGAACGAGGGGGCATAAATGGAAACTGACAAAGGGTAAATTTCACACGGACACTAGGAAATATTTTTTCACACAGAGAGTGATCAATGCGTGGAATAGCTTGCCTGGACATGTAGTAGAGGCTGAGACACTAGGGGTATTCAAGGCTAGGCTCGATCCAGTGTTAGACACTCTAGCCTTTGGATAAACTAAGCATGTGAGCAGATTAGTGGTAGGAACGGACGAGCAGTGTTGGGCTGAATGGCCTGTTCTCGTCTCCCCCTTATGTTATGTTATGTTATATATATATGTATATTTTCTATGTTTACATTGTGAACCCTGCTGCCTGAAGAGACCAGCGGGGAGTGGGAGGAGTTTGTTTCCACAGACAGGATCGAACCGTTGAAATGCCACCTGACAGCCTCTATGGTGATATTAGCCTCAGGATGTTTCCGATGTATTACAGATGCTGTAATGGCTTGGCTCCCCCTGTGGGCCGGACACCATCAGGCCTTCTGTCTGCTCCACAGCCCACTCGCTCCGCGTTTGAGCGCAGTTCTGACAGTCTGGGTCACTGAACATGCTGCCTGGTGGAATCCAAGATGGGGTATTTGTTGATTTCAGATAATACACTGGATCACTGCAGATAATGCATGGACATCCTAATGTCATTTGAGTTTTGATGATGACGTGCAAATTGGATTGACGATCGAGGATAGACATTGCAAAAACAGCTGTGCTGTTCTTGAGGGTTTTTTTAAAGATTTTGTTTTGGGTTTTTTCCCATTTTCTCCCAATTTAGTAATTTTTTTAGTAATTTAGTCTCTTTTTTTCATGTCAATCTCCCCCTCGAATTGTGAGTTAGCTGCCGTAGTCCTGAGACCGGCAGTGACAAAGGTGATGTACCTTGCACTCGCCTAGCCGTCGACCATAACAGGGTACACAGGGCCACTCCTATACGCAACGAGCTTGTATCGACTTCCTTCCCCCCTCCCTGAGGCGGACAGTCACAGTGGCCAGCATCGGACGTTGTAACTGCCAGACCACCCAGGAGGTTTTTGAGTTTCTAAGTGTTGAACACAACAGCACACTATCCAGCAGAGCTGGGCTTAAAGCAAACAGAATATATTCTTCTAGAACACATGAGAGACTCCCTTACGTGCTTCTCAGCAAACTTGTGCCGGCTCACCCTCCCCCCTCCCCCTGGGGCAGACAGCCAAACGCCGCCCCTGATTGGGGCTGACAACCGAGGCCAGTCTGGTAGAGACGGGTTTAGAACCACGTCTCTGACAGGCAGCGCACACTGTATCGGACCAGCCAATACAATCGTTTAAACCTTTAACTTTGAGCTGGTGGGGGAAAGTGGAGCCACACAAGGCAGATGTACAGAAAGCAGATTAATTCACTGCTGGGACAGAGTTCATTTCTAAAGGGTTATACGGTGGTAAACCCCGTGCCATTTTGGGTTTAGGCCTCTGCCATCACTTTGCTCCATCCTCACTACCACACAGTGCTATTTTTTTTTTACTGTTCCTGAGTGTTTTTTTAGAATCAAAATGCACGTGTTTGCTGTTCTGGTGGTGTAATAACGCATTTTAATTTAAACTAAGAATATGTACATGTACTTTAATGAAGCCTAGAATGTAGTCCCTCCACACAAGCTGAAAATGTTCTGTCTCTTGGTGTTCGCCGATGCTCCTGCTCTGACAGGACTAACTCACAGGAGAGCTGTGACCGCGGCGCAGGTGATTCTGGCAGGCGTCTCACTGAAGCACTTCTGCTAACAGCGTTCTGCTGCGCTCCTTTCAGTCCATTCTTTATGATGAGGCTGATGTGCCAAAGTAGATTTTTATTATGCTGCTTTGAGTTGTTTCCTCAAAGCACACAAAAGGACACTGGGACAGTTGAGTTTTTACTGACTTTAAAAAAATGTTGACATTCAAATTTTTTCATGCAAGAACAACTAAATTATAGCTGTTATGTTTTATAGTTGCACATTTAGTTGGTATTACTGTATGGTAATACATTTTGTTGGTGTTACTTTGGTTTGGTAGACTTAATTAAGAAACACTGTGTCACGGTTCCTTGTAATTCATGCCACGTTTTATGTGTTATTTATGTCATGTTTCATTTCATGTCATGTCTTGATTCGGTTTTCATGTTACGTTTCTGTTCAAGTTTAAAACATACACTTTTTCATGTTCTTTCCGCAAATCTTGCGTTCATGCTTTCTCTCTCTCTCGCTGTCGCTCACGCTTCCTCATTGTTTCTAACCCCTTTTCTGATTTACTAATTTACTAACGATTAGATAGGTTTATTGTTTCTGCTAGCACGATTGGCAATTTAGTAACTCTAATTGCCGACGTGCTGGAGATTTACTAATTACTAACTCACTAACCATGTGTATTCATGTTTCCTTTCGTTTCTAGTTCATGTCGATTTACTAATCTACTAACGCTAGGTCAGGATAGGATAATTACTAACAACGACGAATTATCTTGTTACCTTGTTACGCTCTCCTCAGCTGTTTTCTGTTTCGCTCTGTTCTCAAGCTAAGTGTCTGCACCTGTCTACACCTCCATATACAGTGCATCCGGAAAGTATTCACATCGCTTCACTTTTTCCACATTTTGTTAGGTTACAGCCTTATTCCAAAATTGATTAAATTCTTTTTTTTTCAGAATTCTACACACAATACCCAATAATGACAAAGTGAAAAAAGTTTTGTATACATTTTTGCAAATGTATTAAAAAATAAAAAATAAAATATCGAGCTCAGGTGCATCCTGTTTTCACTGATCATCCTTGAGATGTTTCTAGAACTTCATTGGAGTCCACCTGTGGTAAATTCAATTGATTGGACATGATTTGGTAGCAGACCTTTATGGTAGCACTTGGCATTCAGGCCAAAAAGTTCAATTTGTGTCTCATCAGACCGGAGAATCTTTTTCCTGATGCTCTTAGAGTCCTTTAAGTGCCATTTGGCAAACTCCAGGTGGGCTGTCATATGCCTTTCACTCAGGAGTAGCTTCCGTCTAGCCACTACCATAAAGGTCTGATTGATGGAGTGCTGCAGAGATGTTTGTCCTTCTACCAGGTTCTCCCATCGCTGCAGAGGAACTCTGAAGCTCTCTTAGAGTGGCCATTGGGTTCTTGGTCACCTCCCTGACCATGGCCCTTCATGCCCGGTTACTGAGTTTGGCCAGATGGCCAGCTCTAAGAAGAATTGTGGTGGTTCCAAACTTCTTCCATTTCACAATGATGGAGCCCACTGTTCTCCTGGGTGCTTTCAATGCTTTAGCAATATTTTTATACCCTTCCCCAGATCTATGCCTCAACACAATTCTATCTCGGAGGTCTATGGAGAGTTCCTAGGACTTCATGGCTTGTTTTTTTCTCTGACATGCACTGTCAACTGTGGGACCTTATATAGACAGGTGTGTGCCTTTCCAAATCATGTCCAATCAATTGAATTTACCACAGGTGGACTCCAATGAAGTTCTAGAAACATCTCAAGGATGATCAGTGGAAACAGGATGCACCTGAGCTCAATTTTGAGTGTCATAGCAAACGGCGTGAATACTTATGTACATGTGATATTTTATTTTTTAATTTTTAATACATTTGCAAAAATGTATACAAAACTTTTTTCACTTTGTCATTATTGGGTATTGTGTGTAGAATTCTGAAAAAAAAATGAATTTAATCAATTTTGGAATAAGGCTGTAACATAACAAAATGTGGAAAAAGTGAAGCGATGTGAATACTTTCAGGATGCACTGTAAGCTCAGTGTTTTTGTCACGTCCTTGCGAAATTGTTGCCTATATTTCTATAGCACTTTTGAGCATTTTGAAGTCTGATTTCATTGTTACGATCCAAGCCTGTTTTCTGACCATTGTTACTGCCTGCTGTTTTGTTACCACTGCATGTTTTGTACCACAAGTTTTTGCCTGCTGTCTTTTTTGCCTTTGCCCCATGGAGCAGACTTCGGTCTTGACTCTTGCACCGTCCCTCACTATGAGCCTGCCTACCGTCCTCCTGTACCTCTGCCCCACTGACAGCTACTCTGGTTTGTTTTGGATTTTGCATGGTTTACCGAGTTCGAGACTGCCTTCTCCCTCGGTACTGTACTTTGGTTATTGGCTTGATTTTTTGGTTATCTTTTTTGGTTATCTGACTTTGCTCCTGAAAATTCCTCGAATAAAGCCCTTGCGGGTCTTTATTTTACGTCATTGTTTCTGAGTCGTGCATTTCGGGTCCAACCCTCACACATCCGTCTCACACTGCCACTGATGCCCTAGGTTAACACATGCCTGATTTAATATGCGATGGAATATAAAGAAAGTTTTGTTTGTTAGTTTTTTTTATTTGTGAAGTAAATATATTGGGAGAAGCACATTTGTTGTTGTTTGTTCCAGGATACAGTATGATTTTAGATATCGTCGTGTTCTTGTTGAAGGACTGGTCAGGGATTGAGGTGAATAAAGAGTGAAATGGATTTTAACCTGCAGTACTCAAGCACTACGGTTCATAAATTCCATCTCTACTTGTTTGCAGCGTCGAAGAACAATATTGGGAGGAAGAAGGCTTATGATGGATATTTTATGACATATATATATATATATGAGTACATATATATATATATATTATGAATGCTGGTGAACTTTTGCTGAACTGCATGCCCAGTAGTAGATAATCAAAACCCTCTCTGTCACAGTGATAAAGCACAAGTCCTCAGCCCTCGTCCGTTTCAAACGCTAAACTGGGCCCACTTCCAAAAAAACGTCATTCCATCAAATGCTTGGCTTGAGCATCACTGTACCCTGATCCAGGTGAGACTCTACCTCCCAGGCTCTGAGTCACAGGCAGCAGCAGCAGCTCCACAAACCACAGCGTCAGCACACGCTCAAGCACCTCTGAACCTCACCATGCAATCCCCGGGAGGGACGTCTATATTTTTAAATTATTCAAATAAGCAGCGTCTGCTCTAATATTCCTGTCTTTCGCTGTGGTTCTGTTTTCACCGCAGACCACCTCTCCCTGCCGATCACATGCTGGAGACGAAATTATTACAATTATTATTATTTCGGTTTGAAAGTGTTCTCCGTTAACGTGCACTTTTGAGTATAGCCACCAGGCCTGGAGTACTAAGCTTGCGATCAAACACGGAGTCTACAATTCGATTTCTTTAAGATGTAAGATTATATCTTTCCTGTTCCCTGCCCCCGACACACAGTGACCTTCACAGCTCAGGTGAACAGGTAAGGGCCTACCTGACCCGGGGCTGTGCTGTGCTGTTTTGGACGGCGTTGTCTGAGCGGTGGATGTGGAGTGAAGGCGCTGGTCGGAGCTGGTGCCCCCGTCCTGCGTCGACGCCGCGCTGCTCTTCCGGGGCTTCTTATCGGTCAGGTGCAGGGGTGTGGTCTTGTTGGCGGCCGTGCTACGCGGGCGGGCGGTGATGTTCACCTGCAGGTATGCCTGCACCTTGTGCTCCCGCAGCTCTCCGTAGTTAGCGTCCGTGACTCGGCACTCGTAAAGGCCCTCGTCACTTTTCGACACTCTGGAGATCTGCAGCTTGTGGGAGATGTCGTTCCCTTGAACCTTCACCGTCTGCGAGGACACCAGAACACAAGCGGTAAGGAACAGCAGAGTCTCAAAGTCTCATAATAAATGAAAATCTATTTAATGTTTTGCATTTCTTTTTTCCCTGCTGTACCGAAAACTTACCGAACCGTGACTTTTGTGTACGTTACACCCCTAGTATTCACTATTCTAAATGTTTATGGAAAAGGATGTGAGGCATAGAGAATGAATACATTTACTTCCTTGTTTATACTGTAATATCGATGAGATGCATCATATCAGGACTACCGTGTAATCACTACAGTGCTGCTAAGACTAAACGTGTGTGATCACTGCGCTTCATACACAAAAACAATGCACTGTATTCATATGAATATGTTTTACGAGACTTACGCTTATTTTAGTCCCCTCGTCATCTGGGTCATTTTCTGGCACAATATCCATCTAGAAATAAAAATAGATAAATCCATCTTCATGCCTGTAGTGTAAGTTATGAATGTGTAATGATACCTGCTTCAGTGCAGACATTCAGCATGTGTGTATAAACTCATGATTTCTTTCTGTCTTTGCTCACGCCAGTGAATAAACCTCCCACCTCCTGTACATAAGCACTCTGAGAAGAGCACGGATCTGGTGTGCCCTGTCAATGAGACAGAAAGAGACACAAATCTTCAGGCCCACAAGCAATCCTGGAGAGCAGGGGCCTTAAGAGTACACTTTCGAGGGTAATGTAATTTCATCAGTGTCTATAAATGTTTTATGGATGCATGAATAAACAGTTTGTTTAAAAGAGTAAGGGCACACACACAGAGCCTGTGGCTCTGATGACTAAACTGGGAGAAGTAGGCGACAGAAACGTGTTTATTGTGGGGACAGTCCTTCACGTGTGGTCATATCTTTTTCCTGAAAGAAATAATCCAATTACAGAAATTGTCTGGCATGTGGAGTTAATGTATTTTAATCCCAAGCAGAAACTAATTAAGTGTCATCCACATGTCAATCCACATGCCAACTCTGTTCAATAAGAAACTGCACCGTGTTATCTGAATTACGGTTAGTAAGAAGTTTGGCGAACAGATATTTATTCTAGCATTAAAAGCTTTTTAAAGTAAAGAGTGGCCATTTTGAACAAATCTTACTTTCAAAAAGTACCTTTGTTGAAACCACAAAACGCAGCACACAGCCATTGCAAATTCATTTTCATCAAAACCATCTCTCCAAATCAAGGGTTTATCAATTCTGACTGGTAGACAAGGCAGATAAGTAGCATAGACAGGGCTATGCAGGGCTAAACCTAGAACGCTGGAGTTAGAGTGTTTTAGTCATGACTCACGGCTGAACGTCTTTCTCATGCATACGTTGGCCACTGAGATGTGCTTTGAACACTAAAATATCTTTGTGCCTTTAATGGTGGATACATTTAGATAACTGGAGATTGGGGAAAAACCTCACATGCTTCCAAGCTGATTACAGTACAGGTACACATGACAGGGTGATGTGTAATTATCTACTGCACACAATATCATCATGTACACTATGAGACACTATGGGCCCTATTTTGGTGAATTAGGATGGTGTCGGTAATGCAGACGCAAAGCGAAGACGGTGGCGCTTTAGGGCGTGTCTAACGCAATTTCGGTAATTTAGTGATTTAGGACGATAGCACACCTTTGGCACAGTTGTAAAAGAGGTTGGATTAACTTTTAAAAAATACATGTGGGTGTGGTGGGGGTTTGGTTTCATAATAGCCAATCAGAACACCTATTTTCTATCCCTTTAAATACCAGTGCATTAACGCTATAGCAAATTGGCAATTTCCTGACATGACAGTTTTGCTCGGCTGCGCCAGCAGCGCTTCTCAAAAGAGGAGAGCGAGGAGGTGCGGAAAAAATGGCGCCCGAATCAGAGGGGGAAAACAAGGGGCACATTAATTTGTTATTTTCATGATTTGAGTTTATATTTTAAGACATACATTGTTAAAAGAAAGTGTTTTATTTTACCATCTCTTTTTTCCTTATTTGTAGGCTTTCCAACTTAAAAAAAAACAATGCTTATTTTCTTCTAACTTAATGTAATTGTTAAATGGAAAGCAATAAATAACTGCATGTACAGCTGAACTGATAGCCATCTGGCAAACACCGGTTACCAAACCCAGGGTATCGCTCATGGTATCGCCTTCGCATATCGCCTATCACATTTTCTGTAGTGCAAATGGAAAGAATAAAACCCTTTCACATAAGAAAAACAATGTGCATACAAACATATATTTATTTAACAGGCGTATCTTACTGAACGGTAGCGATGGATGGCCTGCTGGCTTCAGTCTTTCCTGTCCGTGCATTGAATAACCACAAGCTGTAGTGAAATAGTTTTTCGCTTAATTGATTACACTTGCAAGTTACCCATGGATTGGACGATTTGCCTCAACGTGGGGGGAAATTCACAATATTCACAAAACATTCTCATGTGATTTCAGATAACCTTATGTTCATATGTGCGCATCAATAAAGTCACCAAATTGCACAGAGCGCCAGTGTTTGCGCTCAGAGGTGGTCTAGTTGGACGTTAACACAAACTCATTATTTGACACCAAACTTGCATAGCGCCCGACTGTTTTCATTGTCACACCCCCTATTTTGCTGCCCAACCCATAGTCGCGCAAACGCCTTCACTGCGCACCACGAAATTGCCAAACACGGTGGAGACGGGACATATTCCATTTGCGACAGACGAAACTGGCAATTCGTCTGCGCTAGGGCATAACGCCGTTTAGCGCCGGCACGAAAATAGGGTTGAGACACAATATCATCGTGTACTCTAAGACTCTCTACACTTCTGACTGTACAATTACTGAAGGTCTTTGTCAGTTCTCTCTGTGGAAAGTCATGAGCCCCAGTACCCTCAAAAATGACCCACACCCATGATAAAGATGAGCAAAGAAGGTCTGTTAAAAAAAAATAATTTGCTCAAACAATACCGATAAAAAAGTATTAAAAAGGTATATTTTTTTCCCCTGGAAAAAAAAGATAAAGAGTTCTTTGCTCATCTTTATATCAAGGGTGTGAATCATTTTGGAAGGGATACTGTAAATCTCAAGGTCCACTTGTTTGGTGTTCTTCTTTTAGGCCGAGAGAGCCTGAACATTTTGACGTTGTTTCTTCATCGTTGGCCTTATACCCAGACTGGCTGGATTAATTTTGATAGTGAATGAACACCGTTATCCTCTGGCTCAATGTGCACTCATGCCTTACCTTCACCAAGCGTAAGGCAGAAACTCCAGCTGGATAAAAGGATTGAATGTAACGACATGTCAACTGTGCAAGTCGCTCTGGATAAGAGCGACTTGCATGTAATCTTTACTTGGTAAACCAGTGCGTCGGTAAGGTATTGGGGTAAACAACAAGCTCTATCCTCATTACATAATCACTTGCGATGGAAATTTGAGATTTGGTTTACTAAACAAATGGTGTAAAGGTGATGATCTTTCTTTTTAAATGTTCATTTTGGGGAATAAAACAATATGTTTCTCTCTCAGTTCTCTTGTTGCCCGCTCACATGTGTGAAGTGTTACTTAATCAGCTTTAATAAATCGCTTCATAGCTGAATTTGAGTTTGATTTTGTTCAAACACCTGTAGGCAGGAAAAAGTCATGCACTATGTAACACATTTAAACATGATATTAATACATCAGGCTGTTCAGGAGAAAATAAATGCACAATTGAGTCATATCTCAAATAAAGAAAAATGCAGACACAAAAAATTATTAATGTTTCACTTTGACACTGCCATATTTATAGCCTAGTGTTAAACTAAAAATAAGGCATGAGGATGTTCTCACTCCACTGCAGTGCAGCACTGTACACGTGGGATAACACATGGTAAACAGATCATTCAAAATATTAAATATCATTTCATATTAATATAACATTAATATTAAATATTACAAAATGATCACAGATTCATGTTTATATTCTTGTGACATTGGGCCCTATTTTGGGACTAGCACAAATGCAAGCTTATTGGTCAGTTTGTCCAACGCTGTCACTGGCATGGGAGGGGTGGCGCTCAAAGAAAGATTAAAGTCCTAGTTTCACAGATTTTATCCGAAAAATTGGTAAACCAGTGAGTCGGTAAGAAATGCTATTTTAAAAGCATTTTATAACCAAAAACACATTCTAGATCCAGTGATGACGCTGAAATACAGAACCTTTTATTCTGCCTGTTCGTATTTGTGTTGGGAAAAGCAAAGAGAGAGAAAGAGAGAGGAAGATAAATATTGGAATGCCAGATATGATTACCATCCAGAAACACAACACAGAGTTTCACACTCAGAGTGTACTGGCTGCCCATCCCCCAAGGGGGAGAGCACTTCTGTTGTTCTGTCAAATTAACAGCTCTGAAAATACAGACAATCTGATTGGTTATTCTGCAGTCACGGCCTTGCCACATCTATGGTGATATGATGTCAAACCAACATCTCTCCATTCTTGCCATGAGAAACAGCAAAATGGAACAGAGAAATGACAGTTCGGCAGCCCTCCATGTGTCATGATCAATCGTAGAACTTTGGTTGTCAAAACAGACACAGCCAACATTACATTACATTGACATTTTTGCATTTAGCAGACGCTCTTATCCAGAGCGACTTACAAGATGTGCATTAATACATGGTATGATCAATCATACTTCGTGCAAGAGATCAGTGCCGTAATACAGTCATAGACATAATCGTTGTAATAAACATAAACATTTGTGTTTGTATCATTAATCCTGAGAGTAATTTCAACAGTTATTATTATAAATTATACACATTAACCAGGAGGAAATCTTGTAGTTTACATTTTACATTTTTAGGCATTTTGCAGACACTCCTATCCAGAGTGACTTACACAGTTTATATTCCTTTACATACAATCCATTTATACAGCTGGATATTTCACTGAAGCAATTCAGGTTAAGTACCTTTAGCTCAAGGGTACAACAGCTCCACCTGGGAATAGAACCAGAAAATCCAGTTCCCTGACCATCACACTACACTAGACTTGTAGTCTTACGTTCTATCCGCAGTGACATAGCCTATAGTGCTTTATGGTATGTTTCTATCCACAGTGACACAGTTCATTGGGATTTATGGTAGCTATATGGACCCAAAGTTGCAGGGCTAATTCTTAGGTGGCAGTATGCATGCCCTTTAGCAAGGTAGCTGGTAACACTTTACATTAAAGGTTAAATTAATTATCATGAACCACTGCATTAATTAACAAGCATGAACAAAGCATTACATATTTTAAATGCATTAACTGTCGTATTATACATTAACTTATCTCAAATTAAATGAATTAGTTCAACCCTTTACCACTAAAATGTAAGTACTAGATCTTTTGATCTGGCTACTAAACTAGGAGACAAATGTTCAACATAGGCCATACAAATGGGTAGTGTGGGTGTAGTCTACCTGTGCTCTATTTTTGGGGTACAATTAATTCAACAATGTCAGTCAAACTCAATGTTGAGACAGACAAAAGTAACCTTGATGACGACAGATCGATGGCTTATATATCGACTACATATAAACTATGTTTCTTGTTTGTTTTCACATGCACATTATTATATTGTGAAATATGAAACATAAGAGCAAATATGACAGCGTCAGCTATCAGTGTAATGGTAGGTCATTAAGATATATTTTGACAAATATTGTGAATGGAACTTGAATCATCTTTCCTCGCAACTTCCAAGAATGAAAGACATAAAAATATGCTAAACCTCTGAACCTGAAGCTGCAGGAATGTGTAATGATTAAATTCAACACATCATCAACTTTAAATAGACTTAGGCCTCAAACAACCAGAGTTCTGCTCAGAGTACCACTAAACATGTTGCCGAAAAAAAGTCACATTCTCAAAATAAACAAAAAAATTAAGTGTTTGGTTTTCTTCCCTTATGGACACACACTGTGTTGGCTCAACCCAAAGCCAACATTTTAAACTTTATATTGACCTCAGGAGGCATAATTTATTATTTCTAAAATAAAAAAGAATGCCAAATAGACATATGCCCAGTAAAGTATTTTGCTGACTGCAGACTTGAGCAGTGCAGCATTCCTGCTTTCAGGAAATCTGTTGAGGAAACCTGTAAAGGAAACCTGAACAGTTAATACCTGCGGTACTAAAAGGCTTTAAAAATGATCTCCAGTGCCACTTTACACCAAGTGGCCCTAATACCGGTGTAATTACACTGTAAATACAAAATAGGTAGAGGGTAATGACTATGTACATACACACCGTTAAATTGTACTTACAACTGTAAAAACCTGCTTGCTGGGCCTCCCAGGTGGTCTAGGGTTACAATGTTCGACGCTGGCCACTGCGACCGGGGTTAGATTCCACCGGCCACGGCAGTATCGGCTCTGGCCGGGAGTGCCATTAAGGGGCGGCGATTGGCTGTCTGCCCCAGTGAGGGGGGAAGGAAGCCAACGTCTGAACAAGGGAAGACGTTGTACAGACGTTGTTCAGGAAAAACTTGAGTGTGTCTTTGGGAATTTGTGCCCATTCAGCCAAAAGAGCATCTGTGAGGTCAGGCACTGATGTTGGATGAGAAGGCCTGGCTCGCAATCGGCGTTCTAATTCCTCCCAAAGGTGTTCAATGGGTTGAGGTCAGGGCTCTGTGCAGGCCAATCGAGTTCCTCCACACCAAACTCATCTAACTATGTCTTTATGGACCTTGCTTTGTGCACAGGGGCACAGTTATGCTGGAACAGCAAAGGGCCTTCCCCAAACTGTTGCCACAAAGTTGGAAGTGCCCAATTGGCTAAGATGTCTTCGTATCGTGTAGCATTAAGAATACCCTTCACTGGAACTAAGGGGTCTATCCCAAACCCTGAGAAACAGCCCTAGACCATTATCCCTCCTCCACCAAACTTTACAGTAGGCACTATGCATTCCAGACGGTAGCGTTCTCCTGGCATCCGCCAAACCCAGATTAGTGAGTCCAGTTGTGGCGTGCTTTACACCACTGCAGCCGATGCCGATTGACATGAAAAAGAGAGGGTGTAATTCCCGTAGTATAAACTCGCAAAATCTATGACCTCTCAGAGCGCTAGTCAGGCAGCAGACTTCTGGTCCTACACTACTGTCTGCTAGCTTCCAAAAACCCGTGACTAGCTTAGCTATTGAGACTGTGTCTGTCCCTTGTTTTGGAAATGGTTTTACAAGTAAAAAGCTATCTGAGCACACTGGCTGTTGTGGCATTTGTGTACATAATCTTATTTATATTAAAACCTCTCAGCCTGCTGTAAGTGTTGCCTGTAATAAGACGCATCTTAAATGTGGATTGTTAAATGTTAGATCACTTTCCCCCAAGGCGGTTCTTGTGAACGAACTAATCACGGACCATAGTTTTGACCTGATTAGTTTCACTGAAACCTGGCTTAGGCCTGACGAATACAGTGCACTTAATGAGGCATCTCCTGATGGTTATGCCAGCTGCCAAGCGCCGCGTCTGTCCGGTAGAGGGGGTGGTGTTGCTGTGATTTTTTCGACAAAATTTAGTTTCACACCTAAATGTGGGGATAAGTTCTCCTCTTTTGAATCGCTTGCTATGCTTTCTGGACGGTCAAAAGATATAGTTACCTCAGTGCAATCCTTCCTCTTAGTAACTATTTATAGACCACCTGGACCATATACTGTCTTTCTTTCTGAGTTTGCAGAGTTTTTATCAAGCTTGGCAACTATGGCAGATAAAGTTGTGATTGTTGGAGATTTCAACATACATGTTGATAATGACAGTGACCATTTAGGACTGGCTTTTGCAGCTATTATTGGCTCTGTTGGTTAGATTTAGTCTTATCCTATGGTATCGATGTCGAGAATATCATTGTGTCTCCCCATAATCCTGTACTATCGGATCACTTTTTGATTACTTTTGAAATTCAGGTAAATATTCCTATTAAATCGGAACCTAGATACTATTCCAGCCGCTCTATAAATTCATTGACGCCTTCAAAATGTATAAACTTACTTCCCGAATCGTTAGTATCAAGTCAGGACCCAAATAGCTTTTTGTCAATTGATCATCAAACAGATGCGCTAAATCACATTTTACGGAATACACTTGATGCGGTCGCACCCCTCAAGAGGAAAAAATGCAGTCAAAAGAAACTTGCACCCTGGTTTACTGACCATACCCGTGCCCTTAAACAAGTTTCCAGGAAATTAGAACACAGATGGCGCTCTACCAATTTAGAGGTTTTTCGCTCTGCTTGGAAGGACAGCCTCATAGAATACAAGCACGCCCTTATTACAGCTAGGTCATCGTACTTCTCAAAATTAATTGACCAGAATAAAAACAACCCAAGATTTCTATTTAACATGGTAGCTAAACTGACAAAAAAACTGTCTTCAGTTTCCATCAGTTATGGAATGTTATTCTAACTATTATTCCAATGACTTCATGAACTCGTTTACTGATAAGATTGAGACAATCAGAGAACAAATTATGAAAATGACTCCAATATCTAGCACTCCAACTCCCGAGATAGCACAGGGCTATCAGGAGCAGGGTTGCGTTGAGACCCTGGAGTTTTTCACTCCCTTGGATCTGGACAAATTTAGTAAACTGGTTATGTCCTCCAAATCATCTACATGTCTGTTAGACCCCATACCAACAAAGCTTATTAAAGAGCTATTGCCTGTGCTAGGCCAGCCCATGTTAGATATCATAAATACATCCCTATTATTGGGTGGTCCAAACTGCAGCGCCACAGAAGTCAGAGACAAAAGGCTTTTCGGGCCACAACTTCAAAGGAACAGTTGTTCGTTTCCACGGCAGGAAACCTCCTTCCCATTGGTTTAAGACCCTGGGAGGGCTGTTCTAACAACTTGTTATATCTTCATGTTAGCCCATAGCTCCATTTACCTGTAAGTTAACGCCCTGTTACTTCCCCCTTGTGATTGTTCCCTCCCCTTCCGTTGTGTTGGATATAAATATCCATTTGAATTTGAAGGCAGGAGGTTCGCTGTCCTGCGTGACACGGGTCTCCGTGCAGCTGCTCATAATTAAAGCTTTAATACTGTTTAAAGGAATTCTCTCTGATCCTGCTGAGTTTTAATTTCCACGACATCTGTAACGCTCAAAAGAAATCCTTTCTGTTTTTAAAATGCCATTTTTGTTTTATTGAAATGAGCCAACGTTTCCTCAGCAGTTTTGAAAATCACAGCCACGTATTACACAAAATCACTGACCTGAACTTTCTGTCATTCTTCATATAGACTCAAATTGATTCCTTGTGAAATGTTTCCTGCAATTATTGAGCATAATGCAAAGATAACCATGGCCTCTGCTGCAAACGGAGCTTTGGATAAGAAGAGCACCCTTTACAGTACAGCTACACCTTCTCTGGTGTATGGTATATTATATTATATTAAACTGGACCGTTAATATAATGTACATCAACATACCCCTCCTAAACCTTATGAATGTAATTTAAAGCATATTTATGTCTTATCGTATGTATCAAACATCTTTTTTTAAATCATAATATATATTATAAGGCACAATAATGCACATAGTCTGAGGCAGAAATGTACTTTTTTCAATTTCCATTGAAATGGTTCATTTTGTATAATATTTTGACAAATGTGGTTTGGGATAATTAGTATTTTAATGCATAAGGTATTTTTCTACTGAAAGTATTCAATATTCAAAACAGGATGCAACAGGAATATGGCTAATTTATCAGTCTACATTCATCCATGTGTGATGGGTCAGCAATGAGTCATACTAAAACAGCCCAATACCAACCCAGTCTCAAACTCAAAGCACACTTCTCCAGAATAATATTGGAGCATTCGCAATCACTCTTTAAAATTGCCAATGACATCTTTCCCTTCTGAACAGGAGTTTTCACGTTTGGCTTTCCAATCAAACACACATTTATGCATGACTTTGGTACACACACACACACACACACACACACACACACACACACACACACACTAGCTACTGGTTCATTCTCTAGCCTATTCTCCATTCTCATTACGTGCGGCAGATATGAATCAATAGTATTCCTGTACAAGGAAAATTATGGACACTTAAGATAACACTTTTATGAGGGCGACTGATACATTTCCAATTGTCAATCAATCATGAAGAGGTCTCAGGAGAAACATCTTTGTTACACAAAAAGGGGCCATTCCAATAAGTCAGCAGTTTTGTGCTCTACATAAAATAACTACAAATGAAAGAATGAATCGCTGAATGGTCAGACTCATCCTGCTGTTAGCTGCGATGTTTGCTACTCCTCCTAAAAAGAGTTAAATCTAGCGAGAAAGTGGATCGATGAGATATCAGCAGTGGAATGGGCCGCACTTGGAGTTATTGATCTAGAACGTCGATACAACCCACTAAAAATGATAAACAAGCTTCCAGCTAAGATGTTATGTTGGCAAATGCAACACAAAGGGCAGATTAATGCAGTCATCCCTGGGAACATACGTTGTTCAAAAGTTATACAGAAGTTGTTCAGGAAACCTGAGTGGAACTCAAGTGCCACAGATAATAATCTAGGTACCTATGGTGAAACCATGAGCACAATGATACACTCAGGCCAAACTCATCAAACAGACCCCTTAATCAAATTGAGATAAATTATACAGGACAGATGCCTTAAGCAATGAATACTTATATTAATACAATGCTTTAAGCAATATATTCATGACCAATACAAAAGTACAGTGTCAATCAACATCTAGAGCTCCATTAAGGGTGACCCTGCCTGGACCCAGATACAGGAGAGGAGATGGAGCCAAACCCCCGATTTGCGCAAACTGTGCTCTCTGAATCTGGGCCAGTGCGATACTGCGAGGAAAACTTACAACCCTGTGGAGCCCACATCAAAGAACCGGGTCTGCAATGTCCTTGTAGTCCTTTTAACCGTAAATATATGGTTATATATTGCAGAGAACACACAGGTCGGAATAAATCCTTATTATGTATGAAAGCGCAATACGTGGAATGCATGTCAAGTGTTTCAACTGAATTATTATGCCAAGATCTTCAAACTAAAGCTTCTGAAACATTTGCGTCAGGGGAAGAGAGTGCCTTGAACTTGGCATACATTGTAAAGATATATGGTGCATTACTGAGTGCTTAGGTCTTTACACACTGAGAGCTAAAAAAGAGAATGCCCTTTTAAAATTCACACAGCTGTGAGTTTACAAGCATACACACTGTACATAACACAACATGAAGCGACTTTCCAATTCACCCAGAGGAAAATATGGGCCTGAAAAAATATTCACAGAATTCATACTTGGGGAAAAACATATCATAAATTAGGCCTCTATTCAGATTTGAGTTACATTTTACATTTACATTTTAAGCATTTAGCAGACGCTCTTATCCAGAGCGACTTACAAGATGTGCATTAATACAAGGTAAGAACAATCAGTTAGCGCACAAGATCAGTGCAGTAAAGCGGCAATAGACATCATTGCAGGTGTCTGCATATCATACCTGTAACATTGGGAAAGAAAAGGTTAGTGGGTCTGTTTTGTTTTTTTGGGGGTTTTTTTGTGTAGAATAAGTAAACAGTGGTGACGACAGATTGACTAGATGGACAGTGTTCAGTGGTAGTGGAGTCTGAAGAGATGGGTTTTGAGTCTCTTGCGGAAGATTGGAAGTGATTCAGTCCTGACCGACTGCGGGAGGTCATTCCACCAACGAGGGAGTTGGTGGAATGAGTTAGTCTTGTGCAAGTGGAGAGGAGTCAAAAATCTCACCTTTCTGTTTGTGTTCATTTTTGGAACTTATTCATGGCATTCAGCGCCCCACTGCCAGGTTATAAGTCTAGTGAGAGGTTTTCCACAAAATATAGATGTTCACTATCCTGACGCTGTTTTAAGTTAATTAAATTGAGCTAAAGTTGTGTGAGTTAAAGTTGAGCGCATGAGCGTCCGCTGCAAAGGGTGACATCGATGAGAGTGTGATTAGTTCTCAGAGTTGGGATGGAAAACAAACCAAAAGCAGAGCTCCTGTAGGCCACTGGCCAGTTTATTGTTTTATAATTATTACAAAACAATCAAATAAAACAAAACACAAAAACAAAGTTAAACCAAAAGTGCACTGATCTGCACTGATCTCTTGTGCGAACAATGATTGTTCCTACCATGTATTAATGCACATCTTGTAAGTCGCTCTGGATAAGAGCGTCTGCTAAATGTTTAACATGTAAAATGCAAAAGCATTGTATTAGAGGGTCACAACAACAATAATAATTTTAAAAAACTTCCTCCATAACCCCCACAAACTAGGCATGGCAGACTGTGCTTTTATAATGGCCTAAAGAAGGCAATGGCTCACAGCTGAGTTGATTGCTCATTAGCCTCAGGTGAGCCTGCCTGTAGGTGAGGCCGCTGCTATCCAAGGCCCTGTAGTCCTCTCCAGGCTGTGGGAGGGAACAGGAACACCTGACAGCAGCCAAAAGGGAGGAGCAACCATCTCCACTCTTCCCTCCACCCCTCAAAGAGGAGGAGCAGCAATCTCCACTCCTCCCTCCACCCCTCAAAGAGGAGGAGCAGCCCTCTCTACTCCTCCCTCCACCCCTCACAGAGGAGGAGCAGCCCTCTCCACTCCTCCCTCCACCCCTCAAAGAGGAGGAGCAGCCCTCTACACTCCTCCCTCCACCTCTCCCAGTGTCACAGTGCACTATTAGAAACTGTATTTTCACTGATGGCTTTGCAAATATAATTTTAAACACAAAGCAAAACAATTGTAGATCATATTTTCATTCTTAATTTTTTCTAAAATGTAAAAAAAATCTCTATCAAGTGTTAGCATTAAAACCCAGCTTTTTCACAGAAAGAGTGCGGAGACTATTAAAATGCTACTGCACTATACATTTACACCGATCAAATAATCCAGCCCCAATTATACTCACTGAGGGCCAGCGCTAAAGAAAACAAAGATGAAACTACGAAACCTTCTGCCATTTTTAGCTATCTGCTCTGCTCGAAAATACCAACATCGCACTAAAAACCAACTGTATTTCTGCATCATGCCACCATTTTATAACTCACAAGTAATTTTTATAAAACACACTACATTAATATAATGTCTGTCTGGTCTGCAGATAATGTGCATTAGTATCAGATATGATAAACATCACATCAGTTCAGTTCTGCCTGCTTGTGAATGATCACAAAATGTACTTAAATTCAACGCCATGTTTTCATAAATAAAAAACCCTGAAAACAATCTAATTGAACCACAAATCCCGTACAGTTTGTAGGATGCGGAGAACATTATATACGGCTGTGTTCCAGAGGATTTTTTGTGCCGCACCAATACGTGGCCTGTCATCAATAAAATATGAGTCATAACAGAGAGGAGGCAGTGTGGACATTAGATGGATAACCACAGAGCCAGCAGACTTCTGGGTAATTGATACCGCCAAACTCAACTAGATATCTGGTCACGGTCAGTGGCTTCCATCTCTGACAGGCGGCTTAAAATGACTTCTTCCATCTCCCGAAAGCTGCTCCTATCTGCTGCCACAGGATGTATAAGAATCCTACGTTTTTTAAGTATATATATACACACACACACACACACACACACACACACACACACACACACACACACACACACACACACACATTAAAGCAATAAGGCCAGAGGGGCCATGGTGTATTGCAGATATTCACAGCTAAAGGGTTTGTGGGCGCTATAAGACTATTTACTAGTATTTACTATAAGACCTTTTATATACAGTGGCCCTTTAAAACCCTGCACAGTCCACACTTTAAAGTAGGGGTGGGCAACTCCGGTCCTGGAGGGTGTGCAGGTTTTGGTTTCTACCAATTACCCCTGTGGCTCAATTAGCAAATTAGTTGGATAAACCAATGCTGGGTCACTTGTAGATTAGCTACTTGTAGACAGCAACATGTTTCATATGGGAACACAAGAACAGTCTTCAGCTGGCATTCATGGGCTTATCAAGAAGTGTAGCTAAAATGTCAGATCACGTGATTAAATCATTAAGAGCAGAAGTTGGCATGAAATCCAGAAAGGGATACGGCCCTCCTTGGCCACCCCTGCTCTAAAGTCTTGTTTTCCACTTGGAAGTTGTAGAGTAAAATGTGTAGATAGAAGGTGTAAAAAGTCTGACTTAATTTTTTGTTTTAATTTCAGGCTGTAAGGCAACAAAAGGTGAGATGTTTGAGACAGAGTGTAGACTTTAAAAGGGCGTTGTGTGTGTATTGCACATGTATATTTCACTGTGTGTGTATTTCACATTGTTCCAGGAGATACTGTTCAGCCGAGGCTGTTGTAAGACAGCGTTCAGATTCCTGTCTGCCTATCATACTTCATGCAAAGGATTTTAAGAACCACATGATTGAATGAATATTGGATTTATACCCAGGGAACTCAAGGCACTTTACAACGATAGGGGCAACTCACCTCAACCAGCACCAATGTGCAGCATCCACCTGGGTGAACACGGCGGCAGCCATAGTGCACCAGTACAAACTCACTACACATCAGATACCAGTGGCGGGCCGTGCATTTCACACCTAGGCCTTCAGTAGTGCTCCGTCTGAATCAATACACCCCTCAATAACTATTTTATGGCTATAAAAGCCATCTTATTGTTATGTTTTGAGTGTCTGTTCAGTTTGTTTTTGCACTTTGTTTATTTATCTTTCTTTCATTCTCGTTCTGTCACTTCGGGAAATTCTGTTTCGGTTTTTCCGTCTTCGTTTCTAATCTCGTTTTACTTCCTTCTTACTTTCTAATTACACTTTGTATATGTTAGTTAGATGTATATAGTACTAACAAACTAATCTACTAACATTAGGGATTTAGATTAAGTTACTAAACTACTAATCACTAATCACTAACAATCACTGTCATTCTCGTCCTGTCTCACGCTTCTCACGTTCCGCTTTATTCGCACGCAGATTTCTTTATGCGTTCCTCCTCCTCCCTAAAAAAACGAAACATAGAATTTCCCGAAGTGCATGACAAGACAAGGAGAGGAACTAGAACAGGAACAATGACAGACGGGGAACAGAACGAGAATGAAACATGACTGAAGAAAGATAAATAAACAAAGTGCAAAAACAAACCGAACAAACACCCGTTGCCATTGCATCGCAGATAGATAACTCGTGTATCCAGAATAAATGCCTTTACTGAAGAAACAAACCCGGGGTGCTACAGCTGCGACACACATAAAAAAGCATCAATAATAATAATAATAACCTCATAAAATTGCTATATTATTTAGGAAAATAGCAACATTTTACTCACCAAAAATCCTTATTATTTGTACACAAAATCCATCCTCCTTTCTTTCCTCAAAAAGAGTTAAATTACTCTGTCGTACAGATTATCCGTGTGTTTCAGTTCCATCAAGAAGTCCTTTTCTATCGCCATCGAAGCTAATGCTGAAGGTCGAGCCTGCCCTGTCGTATTTCTGGCATAAGTTTTAATTCGCTTTAGGGCTGAAAATGTCCACTCAAATGTCTGAATCACAGACTGATGTTAATTATATTTTGTCCATGAATACTTATTAAATAATTCCAAATGTTATTTGCTGCTTCCAGACGTGTATTTTCATATTAAAGCATTTAACCAATCACATTACATCATAGTCAGACACTCTCTGACTATCTAATCAAAGGGTGTGAATACGCTGACGTTACCTAGGCCTTCTAGAAGGCCTTCGTGTCCCCAACTCAAAATCTGATTGGTTGAAGCAACAGTTTGATCAACACTTATTTTATGCTACAGGGCCTGCAGAACTGATTGTGAAGGCCTCCAGGCAGATTTCTTTGACCCTGGCAACAAATGATGGCTGAAATGTGATTGGTTAAATGCTTTAATATGAAAATACACGTCTGGAAGCAGCGCAACCAGGGGAAAAGCTATGAAAGGAAGCGGACAGACCATTTGGAATTATTTAATAAGTATTCATGGAAAAAATATAATTAACATCAGTCTGTGATTCAGATATTTTTTAGGCCAGCAGAGAAGGCCTTGCAGGCCCTGACGGCCCACCACTGTCAGATACACAGTGGAGAGGAGGGAGGGAGGGAATTAATGAATTCCATGTATGTATATATATACAGTATATTGTGTTGGTTGGGAATTTGGCCAGGACACCCTACTCTTTTTCTAAAAGCACCATGGGATCTTTTATGAGCACAGAGAGTCAGGACCTCGGTTTTTACCGTCCCATCCTAACAATGGACATATAAATGACAGCACATGTTCAGCCACATCTAACAGAGGATTTCGTGTTTAATAGGCTTCAATGTTTACTGCTCGTTTGTCTTCTGCAGAAATCATGCACTATTCCGCCATTTTATGTTCATGTGAATTGTAGACAAACACACTTCCATTTTCTCCAGTTGTGCTCGTTAACACAATTACAATTATCTGGCACAGCAAGTATCTGCAGCCTGAACACTCCTACAGCCAAACCTTCTGGAACATGAGGCTCATTTAAAACCAGATGCACCAGAGTATATATATACTGTATACCCATTTCAAACCGCCGAATGTGCATCAGGACGGGATTATGCTGGTCCTCTCTGTACGGCCATCACTTATAATTGCTTGGCATTCTCAGAGCAAAACTATATACAGGGGAAAGAAGTTGATGATGACTTACAGCACACAGATGTTGAGCCTCGTGCAAGGGCGGGTCGGGTACCTAGCACAGCAAGCATGCTCTGTTTGCTAACATTTCAGAAATTAAAATAGAGGGTTTTGTACAAGAAGAAATATCACACTGGGAGAATCTGGTGTGAAAACTACTATAACGGTGACATGATGCACATACATGGCATAGGAGAGACTGGGTGACACACATAAATGGCTTCAGGGAGACTGGGTGACATGCACTTTCCAGATTTCTCTCACAATAATGAACACCAGACATGTGTGAACAGCTCAGAGACTCTCTGTGTGAATAATCAAAAGTTACTTTGCTAGAATTATATCACAAACAGGTATTTGTAACTACAATATAAGAAGGGTTTCAAATCTTTTTGTAAAAACATAAACATTGATTCCGATATTTCAGGTGGTTTTATATACTGTATAAAATGTTTTAAGTGAGAGATTGTTGGCAAAAGATGGTAAATTCACGTGAGCACCTCAACCATTATCTTCACCTGTGCCAAACCAAATAGATAATTTTTTAAGGATCAAGGAAATTCAATGAATGAATCAAGGCCTTCTAAGCCTTCGGAGAAGGTGTAGCTTTTCCAAACATTATGTAATGTTGAAAACAATATCAGCGGGATATAGTCTAAACAATATTCTAAACAACAAATTGTAATCGATATCACCCGTTTCTGCAAAGATAGGGTTAACGGTCAATGAGTTTGAGTGGGATATAGATTGTTGTCCGACCAATCAGAATGCTCAATGGCATTCTCAAAGACAAGCCAAGTCCGTCTCTTCTGTACCTTCTGTGCACCAAGTCAGGCCAACGCAGGACAAGCACAAATATGGGAACTGATCCATTGTCTCACACACATCAAATCATGCTTATCTAAGGGAGGGTAAAACATTAAAAGCTGTTAACAGTGATTTTTTTTTCCATTTTAACCAAAGATTGTAAATATCACAGCTCCCACAGACCAATCAGCATCATTTGCAAACCAGCGAAGAAGGAGTCCTCCAGGAGGCGAGACCTGACAGCCCACTGCGTCAACACCATCAGGGGTGTAGTCAACACCATCAGGGGTGTAATCAATGGCATCAAATTATCAGTGAGCTTCATGTGCACACACAGTCCCTTTTACATTTGCACCAGATTTCCGATCAAAAGATCAAAATCGAGCCTCGATTTATCGCATTACATTGTTGCGCCAAATCGATGGTGTTAGGCTAGGACACTAGACTTGGCATTCAAGATGAAAACGTAGATTTTGCAGGGGGGGTCGTGGGGGGGTTTCTGGGCTCCAAACCTGGGACACTCATTTACAGCCTTTGTACCAGGTCTGACAACATGGCAGTACTGTCAATGCTCTAGTTTAGATTGTAAGGACAGCATCCCCCAATACCGCCTGCCGTACTGCATTAGGTTACTCCCTTTATGATTCTCCCTACATGGCCATGTGACTACAGCCATGACCCCATAGTGCATTCAGAAGGATTACACAAGAACATGCTTTTAATAGCACACAGTATTTGAACTTTCAGTTCTTCTCAATAATGCTTCTTGCTAACTCTTCCAAAAACGGACTTGTTATTCTGTGAATTAAAGTGAAGCAAATCAAGTAGGGCGAATTACTTTGTTGGCAGCAAATCTGTAAAAATTCAAGAGAGATATCTAATCTAATAACTAATCAAAGATGTAAAAAGAGAATATTTTTTAACCATTGATGCTACCCGTCTTCCGGGTCAAGCTAATATCCCCAAGGCCAGTGATGATCCGCCTCCTCCGAAACGGAATTCCGCCGACCTGCTCTTTAGGAACACCCTACTGCTCCTCGGCGAGCAGGTGCCGGCTCACCCTCCCCCTCCCCCTGGGGTGGACAGCCAAATGCCACCCCTGATCAGGGCAGAGTCAAACTGACGCGGTCGGGTTTTGAACCGTGACCACAATCGGTAGCTCACACTCGCAAAGCGCCAGTCAACATGGGTGCATTAGACCGCTACGCTATCCGAGGCCCCCTTAAAGTCATTTGTAATCGTGATGCAATAATGCACGGTGCTGGATGTGGTCATGATGGCATTGATGCAGGGTGCTGGATATGGTCGTGATGGTACTGATGCAGGGTGCTGGATGTGGACGTGATGGCATTGATGCAGGGTGCTGGATGTGGTCTGAGGATCTTTCTACACACAAGAGCATCCCTTCATTGCAAATGTGTGTTTATAAATATGTGGATCGTATTTATACTGGGTAGTGCATGATTCCCGCTGCACTGAGTCAGCTCCTGATCAAGGGCTGCCTGCCATCTCATTACTAATGAATAAACAGAGGCAGAATTACGATGTGTGTGTACATATCTGTTAGGAATATAAATATAAATATAAATAAAAATTCAAACCGTCATCAAGTAAAAATCATCATATTTTGACATTTTCTTTCATCACTTGTAGTACATGGCAGTAGATGGCAGATGGCAGCAGTGGGCCAAAAAGATCAGCCAACAAACAAAATGTGACAGATATTTGGCAAACTGTGTTTGGAAACTGACATTTATTCCCATCATATCTTTATATGAACACAGAAACACATACATAATTATGGCAAAAAGCCTGTTAGGTTGAGTCAGGATTAGCTTGCTATAACGCAGCGGTGTCCAAACTACGGCCCGTGGGCCAACTGCGGCCCGTGGTCCATTTTTAATTGGCCTGCAGCAAATTCTAAAAATATAATGGAATATGGCCCACACATGAAACTTGCACTTGACTGTATTGTACTTCTTAGTTTTAAAACTAGGTGGAGCTACTGTCTTCAACAAGGCAGCTTCTCCACAAAACAAAATTAATCAAAGAAAAAATTTGCCACAGATGAACAAAAATGGCAGAACCAAAGAAACGCAAGATAGCAAGTGAGTGCAGAAAATTTCAGACACGGTGGGAAAATGAATATTTCTTCATAGAAGTCAAGGGGAAGTGTGTCTGTTTGATTTGCAATGAAACTGTTGCAGTGATGAAAGAGTATAATGTACGACGACACTATGAAACCAAACATCAGACCTACACGGTGTACACTGGTGCTGAGCGAGAAGAGAAAGTTAAGCAAATGGCAGCTAGCCTGCTAGCTCAACAACAGTATTTTTTCTGTGCTAACAAAACACAAGAAAATGCCACAATAGCCAGCTACGAGGTAGCTCAACTCATAGCGCGACACGGGAAACCTTTCTCAGATGGTGACTTCATAAAACAATGCCGCAGGAATAATGTGCCCGGAAAAGATGCAGGAATTCAACAACGTGAGCATGTCCAGAAACACAGTTGTGCAGCGAATCGAAGACTTGTCAGCTAACTTAAAACATCAAGTGTCACATAAAGCTTGTGCTTTTTATTTTTACTCGATTGCATGTGATGAGTAGCGGCACGGTGGTGCAGTGGAAAGCACTGTCGCCTCACAGCAAGAAGGTCTCGGGTTCGAATCCAGGCCGGGGGCCTTTCTGTGCGGAGTTTGCATGTTCTCCCCGTGTCCGCGTGGGTTTCCTCCGGGTACTCCGGTTTACTCCCACAGTCCAAAGACATGCACGTTAGGCTAATTGGAGAGTCTAAATTGCCTGTAGGTATGAGTGTGTGAGTGAATGGTGTGTGTGTGCCCTGCGATGGATTGGCGACCTGTCCAGGGTGTATTCCTGCCTCTCGCCCGGAACGCATGCTGGGATAGGCTCCAGCCCCCCGCGACCCTGACCAGGAATAAGCGGCTTAGATAATGGATGGATGGATGCATGTGATGAGAGCACAGATGCCACAGACACCGCACAGCTGTTAACCTTGATGCCTTCCCCCCTCAAAATATACATAATTTCAGTCCCACGCAAATCAGAGAAATAAATAGCAAGAACGGGTTAAAGAAGAAGCTAAGGCAGTTCTCTGAAAACATATCAGGATCGTTCATCTTCCCATTATATAATTGCGTCATGTCATTTGGCAATTAAATATACACCAAGTAATTAGACCCCACGCTGTATATTTGCAAATTTAACTAAACAATTTCCCTGGGTTTTTGTTTCCTCATGAAACAACCCTAGGAATCGTTTAAGCATTATCTAACTAATTTGTTCAAGCTATGGTATTATTGGGCGCACGCACACACATCTCCTGAGGGATTTCTTTAAAAAATATATATATTTCCTTCGGTGTCTTTGTGAGGAGCAGGAGGAGATCAAACTGTAATCACAGCCCCTCCGCCCACCATCTTCAAAGTGGACCGTTTCTGTTTTGATCCACTTAAGTGAATCAGACAAGGGTGCTGGCCTCTCCTCCACGTTAAAACACTGAGATTCTGTCTCTTCTCCACATTTAGACACTGGAGATTCTGTCTCCCCTCCACATTAAAACACTGAGATTCTGTCTCTCCTCCACATTAAAACACTGAGATTCTGTCTCTCCTCCATGTTAAGACACTGAGATTCTGTCTCTCCTCCACATTAAAACACTGAGATTCTGTCTCTCCACCACATTAAAACACTGAGATTCTGTCTCTCCTCCACATTAAAACACTGAGATTCTGTCTCTCCTCCACATTAAAACACTGAGATTCTGTCTCTCCTCTACATTAAAACACTGAGATTCTGTCTCTCCTCCACATTAAAACACTGAGATTCTGTCTCTCCTCCACATTAAAACACTGAGATTCTGTCTCTCCTCCACATTAAAACACTGAGATTCTGTCTCTCCTCCACGTTAAGACACTGAGATTCTGTCTCTCCTCCACGTTAAGACACTGAGATTCTGTCTCTCCTCCACATTAAAACACTGAGATTCTGTCTCTCCTCCACATTAAAACACTGAGATTCTGTCTCTCCTCCACATTAAAACACTGGACATTCAATCCCTGCAGCCAAAGTCCTGCTGCAGTACCAGGTGTTTCTCTCTGACTGTAAATGTTTTCCACAACACATTCCATGTCATGTGGACCCATGTTTAAATGCCTTGACATTAATTTCCAGTAATAAAATGTGATTTTCTTTCACTCCTTAACCAGACTGGTCTATTCACCACTTCACACACACACTCCTTAATGAGACTGGTCTATTCACCACCACCTCATACACACACTCCTTAACCAGACTGGTCTACTCACCACTTCACACACACTCCTTAACCAGACTGGTCTATTCACCACTTCACACACACTCCTTAACCAGACTGGTCTATTCACCACTTCACACACACACTCCTTAACCAGACTGGTCTATTCACCACTTCACACACTCCTTAACCAGGCTGGTCTATTCACCACCCCTAACACACTCCTTAACCAGATTGGTCTATTCACCACTTCACACACACTCCTTAATGAGACTGGTCTATTCACCACCTCACACACACTCCTTAACCCTCTGAGGTCCGTGCTAAGCTTTTAGATGTTTTTTGATTTTGGCATGGTCTGATATTTATCTCAATTTCATCAATTTAACACACACTTACTCCAAAGTGTTTGATATTTTTATTTGAAGGACAATCACAGCTACATTTGTATGCCATCAATAGTTTGGTCAGTATCATATGCAGCTTCTAAATAGATCTACAAACACACAAGTTAAAAATAGTAAATTTTTCTGCTGTCACAAAAGTTGTGAAAGCACACACTAAACTATAGTGACGAATTGTTTTGCCAATGTGCGTTTGTTCATCAAGGTCTTGGTTATGTAAGGGTGTGAAAACAGTTTAGCACATCTGAGATCTAAATAGCTAAAAACCTGTTTTTATCAGAACTGGTCACATTTATTTCAGGCTGTGGGAGGGCTAAATGCTAAATACCTGAATATTCATTATTCATTGTCCACACCTCTAAGATCTGTCAGATGGGCCATCTCACTGGGCCATCAGTGTTATATTCTGAGTTCCTGTTCTGTTGTTTTTTGGTCTTTGTTTATTTTTCATTCAGTCCTTATTCATTATTCTTTATCCAGTATTGCATTTTCCCTGTTCTGTCACGTTCTGCTCCCTGTCTGTCCTTGTTCCGTTTATTTCGAGAACCACTCCTTGTCTTGTCATGCACTTCGGGAGTTTATACTTTTCGTGTTTTTTCCGCCTTCGCTTATTATCTCGTTTTCTTCCTTCTTACTTTCTAGATTGCACTTTGTATATATTAGGTAGATGTGTATAGTACTAACCAACTAATCTACTAACGTTAGGGATTTAGATTAAGTTACTAACACGCGGAATATGTTTGGCGTCACAAGACGCGGAATTCATATATTTTCACGAGTATTTGAAAACAAGCGAAATAAATAACATTTTAGGTTGTTTGAAAAGTATTCTTCCATAGATCTTGTGTGCATATTGCAATTTGTTACGTTGCAACACGCGGAATATGTAGTCACAAGACGCGGAATTCATATATTGAATATACGAGTATTTGATAACATGGCAAATCAAATATAGTTACTTACTCTTCGTCAGTTATTGTCTTCGTCGCTTTTCATCAATACTCTCAAACACTGCAGCGCAGAAAATCTTTCCATCTTGAATAAAATTGTATGTCTGTATAAAATCTTGCTTCAAATTGTCGGGACAGTTTATGTGTTTACGCCGGCGTTTTCACACATGGCCCCAAGCCCCTCCCCACGCACCTCCCAGAAACTCGCACCTAGTTACCATGTCAATAGAAGGGGGACGTTACTACCAGGTAAAAAAGAGAGTAAAAGGCAAGGTTTACTTTTGGTCTAATTAACCTAATTTAAAAAATCCCATTTGATTTGTCAGTGCTCAAATCGGAAAGTCGCGATTCTAAGGTTTCTGTCAATGTTTTTGTCGCGTGTGTATGATAAAATATCGCGAAGTTAGAAATAGTAATATACTTTTATTGCTGCTGGGAGTGGCGCCGCTCCCGTCGACCTCAGGGGGTTAACCAGGCTGGTCTATTCACCACCCTAACACACACTCCTTAACCCGGACTGATCTATTCACCACTTCACACACACTCCATTACCAGACTGGTCTATTCACCACCTCACACACTCCTTAACCAGACTGGTCTATTCACCACCCCTAACACACACTCCTTAACCAGACTGGTCTATTCACCACTTCACACACACACTCCTTAATGAGACTGGTCTATTCACCACCCCTAACACACACACTCCTTAACCAGACTGGTCTATTCACCACCCCTAACACACACACTCCTTAACCAGACTGGTCTATTCACCACTTCACACACACTCCTTAACCAGACTGGTCGATTCACCACGACACACACTCCTTAACCAGACTGGTCTATGCACCACCCCTAATACACACTCCTTAACCAGACTAGTCTATTCACCAGCACTTCACACACACTCCTTAACCAGACTGGTCTATTCCCCACCGCCTCACACACACTCCTTCACGAGATGGCAGCTTTGAAAGAGCCTCAAGGTCTGAACACACTTCCCAGGACCCTGTCACATGCGAAATAGCAGTCAGTTCCAGTGCTGAGTGGCCCCCAGCTGGCTCAAGAGCCCCCACTTCTCCACACTAATGCCTGCTCTCCAAGAGAACCAAACATCTGCTCTCACAAGAGAGGCAAAAACACATTCTGTCTGAGTGACGATCATATGCGAAATATAAATTTTATTTATATTATAGATGCACCGATCGATCGGCCTCTGACCGGAAATGGCCGATTTTCAGCTGATCGGCCTCAATCGGTGACTTGATCCCGATCACTCCACATAGCCGATTCTGTGCGCCGGTTTTTCACGTGACGTGCGCGCACCCGTGAGCCAATGCAGACAGATCAGATGAGCGCAGCGCTGAACACGCCTTAACATGTCCTCAGTATGGGCGTTTTTCACAGTCAGTGAAGACGACTTAAAGCTTGCAGTTTGTCATACATGTCAATCGAAAATAAGCCGCGGAGGAACAACCTCGAAAAACGTTCGAACGACCAACCTAATCAGACACTGAAAAATCATCACCCAGGTACCAAGTCTACAGTACCGGGTTAATTCATAATTAACTTCGTTGCGCTAGTTCGGTTCCTCTGAACCATTTTCCATTAATAGAACATGGTGGTAGTGCATAAACTTGACGTAATAATGCCCTGCTGAAGCACTGAATTGCACTGAAATCATTATGTTCGCTAATGAGTGACGTTATGAAACAGTGCTATTCACTCATACAAATCTAACTTATTAGACCTAATGATAAATTCATCTAACGATTTCTAGCTAAACCACAAATGGTGTATTAACTGTGTTGTGCATGAAGGTACCAGCTGTGCTTTTTATCTAGGCTTTGAAGCTAGTTAAAGTCGTAGTCGTTAGGCTACCTGACTCACGCAAATAACGAAATTCTGCTGAAGAGCGGCTTGTTTCAATGCCTTTGACAAGCTCCGCAACTGAAACATGTGCCCTTATATCGCTACAAGTGTTTTCCATTGCACTATATAGAATTGGGATCTACTCTAATCCACCTCTAGCAAACAAATTAGTCTAGCGCATCATAGGTTCGAACTAAAATATGGGGAGGAGGAAAGAACAAAATGTAGGCTATATTTTATTTATTTTAATTTGTATTTTGATGTTACACCTGTTTTCTTTTGGAAAAGTAAATGTGCATAGTAGCTAGCTGTGCACTGGATTCTCTTTTATTCATCATTGAATTTAATTTGCACAAAAAAATAAAAGCTCTGTCCAGTAACCTGGAACACTTTTTTTAGTTTTTAAGTTTTAGTGAGACCTACCTCATGCTTCTGACCTACCTCAGAATTGTCAATCTTAATTTTCTATTAAAGCAAAGTTACAAAAATGTTTGTGTAAGTTGTCAATTATTGTTTTTAGGAAAAGAAATCGGAATCGGCCAAAATCGGTATCGGCAAGTCAGACTAATCAAAAATTGGAAATCGGAATCGGCCAAGAAAATCGCAATCGGTGCATCTCTAATTTATATGCATAATTAGCATCAGTTACCTCTGAATGCATTCCCATAATCATAAAAGTACTCTTAAATGAAAACATTAATCTCTCGTCACTGGGACAATCAAACATTTTAATTTCATTATGCCACAATAATACAGTGGCCTGGATTCAATCAACATTTAAATCAAGCTTTTTTCCTTTTTTCACAATTTGGCGACTTTAGTGATCACCAAAATTGACTCGCCAAACTGTTTGTGAAAAAGGGCCAAACCTATTTATTTGTCAGTGAAAGTTAAGTTCACATTTTGATTGAGTTCAGGCCAGTGACATGTAATTGTTCGGAAACTGCACATAATAGTATACTGCAAATTATCAATAAATATCTTCATTAATAGTAATAGTAATTAAGTAATCATTTTTTGTATGCACATCAGCTGTAAGACTTTCACATTGTGGGTACGATGACACTGTGTTTTTGTTTGTTTTTTGCTGTTATTGATGACATTTGATCGTTAATCTAGAGATTTTCTTTTCATGACATCTCAGATTGAGGTTGAATCTCTGAAGCACCTCTGCAATGTGGACAGCTTGCTCTACAATCCCATCCAATGTTTAATTCAGTGGCTCAATAGATGCTCAAATGTCTGCACATGCTTTTGTCCAACAAAAGTCACCTTTTTTACAATTTAACTTTCTTTGTAACAACTTTTAAGAGAACTGCATAATGATGGCGACTGCACAACAAAACACATGATGGAGCCTCCCTTGAAGATGTACTTACAGTTTTTCTCAATTGTTCACACACTAACACTGGTACTTGAGACACAATGACCGTACCAACCGCCTGAACCAATTCTGCTGAAATACAAGCACATTTCTTGCTTTACACCCAGATTACAGTTCTAAACCATACTTTTTTCATAACACTACACACAATTCTCTACATTTGGCACACACTTCATGAATAAAATCCCTTGTGTTCACATGGAACACACTGCCATTCAAAATGTTAACCTTAAATTTCCTACTATCCACACTGACTCCTCACATGGGCAAACACATGTTGCACTACATATCAAGCTCATTCCACCAGGCCAGATAGATGGCCCAGAGCAGCCCAAGTGCGTTGGGACACTGGTCTGATCATCTGGGACAATGTAAGTTTCTACCGGGCTGCTCAGGTCCGCAACTGGTTAATTGACCACCCACACTTTTCAGTAGTTTATCTCCCTCCATATTCTCCATTTCTCAATCCGATTCAGGAGTTTTTTTTCTGCCTGGAGATGGAAGGTCTATGACTGCAATCCCCATACGCATATACCCCTTCTGCAAGCTATGGAAGATGCATGTGCAGATATAGCTGTAGAAGCTTTTCAGGGCTGGATTCGCCATGCTAGGCAATACTTCCCCCGCTGCCTGGCCATTGCCTGCAATGTTGATGAGGTGCTGTGGCCAGACCAAAACAGAAGACATGATGCAGCCTAATTATTTTTTTTTTTACTGTATACAGTACATTTTTCTATTATTTGTTCTGTATGTAGAACACTTTACACATCCAACTTTGTGTTTGTTTGGATGAATACAGTATTTGGGGAAAAAACATATTTTTGTTTATATTACAGTATATTTGTGTGTTTTATATTTGAGTATAAAAACATTATACAAAAATATTTTACAACAGACTATACATAGTAAGTGTTTCCCATTCATAGTAGTGTTTTACATTGAGCACATCAGTGTTCAATTGGTTCTTAGAAGTGTCTATTCATATGATGGTGTGTGTGTGTCATCTGAACACAAAATACCATTTTGAGAAGACATAACATTGTTTTGAATACAGAGTTTCATTTTGCAGGATATTTGTGGAGTTTTGCCTTTTGTGTGTGTGTTTTTGGATTTGTGTGTAGAGTTCTGAGAATATGAGGTATGCTTTCAGAAAACGTGTGTAAACAATTGCGAAAAACTGTAATAAAATGAACCCTGTCCCTTTAAATTCAAAGTGCTTTAAATTCTGCTGGTGCAAAAGTGTTATCACTACTCTTCCCCCTGATCCGGTGTGATATTTATCATAGTCATAATTGCACCTTTCCTCTTTTCTCCCCGGCTTCGTGGCACCTGCCCGGAGCTCACCTGCCCCAGAGTCAACCCCCCACCCCTGCCATGTGTTAGCCGGATGCCGCTGGCCCAGACCCTAGCTGCTGGTTCCATCCCCCGCCCTGCCCTGGTATCTGGAGGGATGAGGTCCACCCCACTCCTGCACTTAGAATGCCCTTCCAGTGGTCTGTTAAGCCACATGAGCCTCAAGGACTATTTGTGTTGGTTTTCTCTGTATCCCACAATTTTCCAGGAGTTCATCTCGACCGCCTTTTAAGGGGTCAGGGAATAATTTTCCAGTTTCCTACATTGGCTCCAATGGTTTTCTGGTTTTTTGATTCCCTCTGGAAAATGCCAATTGTGAAGCGCTGTGTGACAACCTGTTTGTAAATGGCGCTATACAAAAATAAAGATTGATAAAGATTGATTAATAAACTGTGGATACCTATTATCTGAGAATAAGAGGTTCTGATTGGTCGCACTGAGAATAAGAGGTTCTGATTGGTTGCGCTCTACACCATTGCTCATGATCAGATATACAGCTGCTGAAAATCACATGACCACTAGAGACTTACATTTTAAAGCTGTTATCTTCCATTTTGGTGTGGTGTCCAACATGGATGATGTGTACTGAATAGAGAGCTGATTAGTGCTAAATTTTTTCCTGAACCATTTTCATTATATTTATTATTTCAAGCCACCAGAGAAATGTGACTATATCACCTGGTTTGTCACAATCATACAGCGTAAGCGTATATCAATGAAATGTGGATGGAACATCCAAGCTGTGTACCTCGCACATAAACCAAAACCACGATTTAAGAGAAACCATGTCGTCATCTCCATATCGACAATTATGAAACATTATTGTAATTCATGTAACATATCATGTAAATGTCAGCCAATGTTCGTTGAGAGCACTCTACTTTTTACATTGCAAATATTTCTGCTTCCAATTGTTATGGCTGTTTTTCCCCAGATAATAATTTAATTTACAATTTCCTTTATACTACAAATGCTACTGAAAGCACACATACTGTATTTTATCTTTGTGATACAAAGTGCCTGTCCTGATCAGCACACATTTGTGTTTCCAATGTTACATTACATTACAGGCATTTGGCAGATGCTTTTATCCAGAGTGACGTACAACAAAGTGTTAACCGTAGTCAAGAACAGTTTAGAACAATGTCTCTGTAAGTTCTTCTAAACAGCACCACGAGTGCTGCAGAAATATTACTACACAAATGATGTCTTTCCTAAATGAATATGTCCTTGCTTAAGGAAGTCAACATTAATTTTTTTGATAGAGCAGCAGGATCTTATCCAAACGGATAGGCCCCCACACCTCGAAAATGTGACGCTGCATCGATCACGAATGTGTCCCCTTTAATGAGACAAAGATCAATAGCAGTTATCAGGATTGAGCGCTCTTATTGACTCTAAATGTTATTATCTTTGGCAATTGGGTGAAGGAGAGAGAGAGGCGGGTGCATCTCTGATTTTTTCCATCTGAAACACACACACACACACACACACACACACACACACACACACACACACACACACACACACACACACACACACACTGCTTAATTCAAGTGCTTTCTTTTACAACTTGTGCATACATTTCCGTGAACTTGCATGTGGTGGCACTGAACAAGGGGGATAATGAATTCACAACACTTCACAGTACGCTGGTGCTACGATGCGTAGTCAAGTGCATCTGTCAGTTTTACAATAAACACACTCACACATTCACATTTAACACCTTTCAGATACAGGGAACGTTTCCAAAACAAGCTGTTATCACCGTATTTGAGATGTGAAGAGAAACAGAATGGCTGGACAGTCAAAATTGTTTGACACCCGAATTAACAACATTACCCCTGGTGGCCACACGAAGCAGTCACACAATGTACGTATATTTTTTACCCGTCTGGATTTCTATTAATTTCTCATGTACTCGCATACAGTAGGTAGAGCATGGCACTGGCAATGCCAAGGTTGGGTTTGATCCCATGGGATTACATGTCCGTCGTTTGGATGGGACGGTAAAAACCAAGGTCCTAACTCTCTGTGGTCATGAAAGATCCCATCGCACTTTTCGAGAAGGAGTAGGGTGTTAACCCGGTGTCCTGGCCAAATTCCCAATCAAGACAATATATATTCAGCCACAACATTAAAACCACTGACAGGTGAAGTGAATAACATTGATCATCTCATTACAATGGCACCTGTCAAGGGGTGGGATATATTAACATAACATAACATAACATAAGGGGGAGACGAGAACAGGCCATTCAGCCCAACACTGCTCGTCCGTTCCTACCACTAATCTGCTCACATGCTTAGTTTATCCAAAGGCTAGAGTGTCTAACACTGGATCGAGCCTAGCCTTGAATACCCCTAGTGTCTCAGCCTCTACTACATGTCCAGGCAAGCTATTCCACGCATTGATCACTCTCTGTGTGAAAAAATATTTCCTAGTGTCCGTGTGAAATTTACCCTTTGTCAGTTTCCATTTATGCCCCCTCGTTCTGCTAACCGAACTCAACTTGAATAATTTCCTAAAATTCACTTTGTTAATTCCTTTAATAAATTTAAAAGCCTCAATCAAATCTCCCTAAGTCTCCTTTTACTAAGCTTGAACAGTCCAAGCATCTCTAGCCTTTCCTCATAACACTTGTCTTTTATGCCTGGAATCAGTCTGGTTGCCCGTCTTTGGACCTTTTCCAGCGCATCTATATCTTTTTGTAATGCGGTCCCCAGAACTGCACACAATATTCCAAGTGTGGCCTAACAAGGGCATTGTATAGGGTGCGTATGATCTCCTTCGATTTGTACTCTATACTCTTGGCTATGTATCCCAGCATCCTGTTGGCTTTTTTAACTGCTACCGCACATTGACCAGTCCCTGACAAGCTTTGATCAACTAGGACTCCTAGGTCTTTTTCTACATGTGCACATTCTAGTTTTCTACCTCCCATAAAATAATCCTGTCCTATGTTTTTATTCCCCACATGTAGAACTTTACATTTAGTTATATTACATTTCATTTGCCAGGTTTCTGCCCATTTCTGGATTCTATTCAGATCGTCTTGGATTACTTTAGTAGATTCCTGACTATTTGCTAAGCCTCCCAGTTTTGTATCATCTGCAAATTTAACTAATGTACTTTCAATGTCCATATCAATGTCATTTATGTAGATGATAAAGAGCAGTGGTCCCAGCACCGATCCCTGCGGAACTCCACTTCCCACTATACCCTCCTCGGATAAGATCCCGCATATTACTACCCTTTGTGTTCTTTAGGCAGCAAGTGAACAGTCAGTTCTTGAAGTTGATGTGTTGGAAGCAGGAAAAATGGGCAAGCGTAAGGATCTGAGTGACTTTGACAAGGGCCAAATTGCGATGGCTAAACGACTGGGTCAGAGCATCTCCAAAACGGCAGGTCTTGTGGGGTGTTCCCGGTATGCAGTGGTTAGTACCTACCAAAAGTGGTCCAAGGAAGGACAACCAGTGAACCACCGACAGGGTCATGGGCGCCCAAGGCTCATTGATGCCCGTGAGGAGCGAAGGCTAGCCCGTCTGGTCTGATCCCACAGAAGAGCTACTGTAGCACAAATTGCTGAAAAATGCTGGCTATGATAGAAAGGTGTCAGAACACAGTGCAACACAGCTTGCTGCGTATGGGGCTGCATAGCCGCAGACCGGTCAGATTGCCCATGCTGACCCCTGTCCACCGCCAAAAGCGCCTACAATGGGCACGTGAGCATCAGAACTGGACCATGGAGCAATGGAAGAAGGTGGGCTGGTCTGATGAATCACGTTTTCTTTTACATCATGTGAATGGCCGGCTGCGTGTGCGTCATTTACCTGGGGAAGAGATGGCACCAGGATGCACTATGGGAAGAAGGCAAGCCGGCGGAGGCAGTGTGATGCTCGGGACAATGTTCTACTGGGAAACCTTGGGTCCTGGCATTAATGTACACCCCTTCATGGCAACGGTATTCCCTGATGGCAGTGGCCTCTTTCAGCAGGATAATGCGCCCTGCCACATTGCAAAAAATGTTCAGGAATGGTTTGAGGAACATGACAAAGAGTTCAAGGTGTTGACTTGGCCTCCAAATTCCCCAGATCGCAATTAAATCGAGCATCTGTGGGATGTGCAGGAACAACAAGTCCGATTCATGGAGGCATCACCTCGCAACTTACAGGACAGTATCTGCTGCTAACGTCTTAGTGCCAGATACCACAGGACACCTTCAGAGGTCTTGTGGAGTCCATGCCTCGACGGGTCAGAGCTGTTTTGGTGGCACGAGGGGGACCTACACAATATTAGGCAGGTGGTTTTAAGGTTGTGGCTGATCGGTGTATATAAAGTATATATATATACATACATGAAGTTAATTCATTCCCTCCCTCCTGGCCTCTCCACTGTGTATCTGATGTGTTGTGAGTTTGTACTGGCGCACTATGGCTGCCGTCATGTTCACCCAGGTGGGTGCTGCACATTGGTTGTGCTTGAGGTGAGTTGCCCCCCCTATCATTGTAAACAGCTGTACATATCAATGAAACCAGGTGAAATACTTAAACTCACTCAATTAGAGGCTTGTATCTCTGATATAAAGAATTGGATGACAGTAAATTTCCTGCTTTTAAATTCAGATAAAACAGAGATGATGGTTTTGGGCCCCAAAAAATTAAGGAACAAGTTGGATCTGCAGTTAAATGCAGGTGATTGCATAGTTACATCAAGTCTTATGGTTAAGAACCTTGGTTTTATTATTGATCAGGACCTTACATTTGACACTCATATTAAAAACACTTCCAGAGTAGCTTTCTTTCACCTAAGAAACATAGCTAAAATTCGGCACATTCTGTCATTAGAGGATGCTAAAACCTTGATGCATGCTTTTGTCGCATCGAGGCTAGACTATTGTAATGCCTTATTATCCGGCCCCTCTAGTAGCTCTCTAAAGAGTCTTCAACTAGTACAGAATACAGCGGCACGTATTTTGACTAGATCCAAAAAGTATGAGCACATTACTCCAGTGTTAGCATCACTACATTGGCTTCCTATTAAATATCGGGCTGATTATAAAGTACTGTTGCTAACTTTTAAAGCAGTAAACGGACTTGCACCTTTATATCTGTCACCGAAATGATTGCCCCCTATAAGCCGACATGACTGCTTCGTTCACAAGAAGCCGGCCATCTATTACTCCCTAGAATTTTTAAAAGCACAGCTGGTGGTAGAGCCTTCTCTTTTAGAGCTCCTCTGTTGTAGAACGGTTTACCAAGGCATGTTAGGGATTCGGACACAGTTTCAATTTTTATGTGTAGATTAAAAACATATATTTTCAGCCTAGCCTACTGCCAAACATAGTCTAGGTGGAGAGATGGAGAAGGCCGTGCCCTAGTGTCTTATTGAGTGAGAAACTTTCCATACTGTCACCTCCTCAATGTGTTACCACCACTGTTATGCTGGTTATCCTTGATCAGGTGTGGATGGTTTGGAACTCTCATGGCTGCGTGTTTTCTCTGTCCCTCTCCTAATAGGTATGCTGCCATAGCTTACACCTGTTGGGGCTATCTGTATATTTCCTATGCTTGCGCTCCCCTGCTCTTACATAATGCTACTGGCTATAGCACTGCTTTTTTTTCTGACTGCATGTTCTCTTCTCTGCCTCGGCCTCTGTTTTTCCTTGCCACTGTTGCCTTTAGGCTTGCTTTTGTGGGGGTTCTAGGCCTGGGTTCCCCCTCTGTTAAGCGTTTTGTGACAATTCTATTGTGAAAAGCGCTATACAAATAAACTTGATTTGATTTGATTTGATTTGATAAAGCGCTTTGAGTTCCCTTGAAAAAAAGTACTATATAAATCAAATCTTCATTCATTTACATTTTTTTTATTAACTTTTTTATTTTGTAAGTCCAATGAAACTCTGCCTTTAACTAGAGATGCACCGATCGATCGGCCTCTGACCGGAAATGGCCGATTTTCAGCTGATCGGCCTCAATCGGTGACTTGATCCCGATCACTCCACATAGCCGATTCTGTGCGCCGGTTGGCTCCTCGCCCCCTCTTTTCACGTGACGTGCGCGCGCACCCGTGAGCCAATGCAAACAGATCAGATGAGCGCAGCGCTGAAAACGCCTCAACATGTCCTTAGTATGGGCGTTTTTCACAGTCAGTGAAGACGACTTAAAGCTTGCAGTTCGTCATACATGTCAATCGAAAATAAGCCGCGGAGGAACAACCTCGAAAACGGCGAACGACCAACCTAATCAGACACTTGAAAATCATCACCCAGGTACCAAGTCGATGCCCAAATTCTGAAAATGTGACGGTATAGTCGTTTTTCTACAGTACCGTAGGTACCGGGGTTAATTAATAATTAACTTCGTTGCGCTAGTTCGGTTCCTCTGAACCATTTTCCATTAATAGAACATGGTGGTAGTGCATACACTTGACGTAATAATGCCCTGCTGAAGCACTGAATTGCACTGAAATCATTATGTTCGCTAATGAGTGACGTTATGAAACAGTGCTATTCACTCATACAAATCGAACTTATTAGACCTAATGATAAATTCATCTAACGATTTCTAGCTAAACCACAAATGGTGTATTAACTGTGTTGTGCATGAAGGTACCAGCTGTGCGTTTCCACTATCAAACAAACTCAGAAACAGTACGCCTCTTTTCCAATTACTCCTAGTTTGAAACATTTTTATCTAGGCTTTGAAGCTAGTTAAAGTCGTAGTCGTTAGGCTACCTGACTCACGCAAATAACGAAATTCTGCTGAAGAGCGGCTTGTTTCAATGCCTTTGACAAGCTCCGCAACTGAAACATCCGCCCTTATATCGCTACAAGTGTTTTCCATTGCACTATATAGAATTGGGATCTACTCTAATCCACCTCTAGCAAACAAATTAGTCTAGCGCATCATAGGTTCGAACTAACCTGTTTTCCATTAGCATTGTCGCAATAACTTTCTGATGCACATCAAGTTGAAGCCATATAATTATTTAATGGAAAAAGGGCTTGTGTCATCTGTCATCAGAATATAACGTTAGTGTTTACAAAAATATTTCCGGACTAATGGTCTGTCACCATGTCAGTAAATTTAAACTACTCTTGTTTCTTTTTATTTATTACTTAAAGGCTACATGCCACTGTTGTTGGATTCTCTTTTATTCATCATTGAATTTAATTTGCACAAAAAAAGAAAAGCTCTGTCCAGTAACCTGGAACACTTTTTTATTTTGAAATGTGTTTTAGTGAGACCTACCTCATGCTTCTGACCTACCTCAGAATTGTCAATCTTAATTTTCTATTAAAGCAAAGTTACAAAAATGTTTGTGTAAGTTGTCAATTATTGTTTTTAGGAAAAAAAATCGGAATCGGCCAAAATCGGTATCGGCAGGTCAGACTAATCAAAAATTGGAAATCGGAATCGGCCAAGAAAATCGCAATCGGTGCATCTCTACCTTTAACGCATACCCCCCCCCACACACACACACACATTTCCTTTATTACTAATAATCCGACACCAAACTCCACAGGAGGGGAGGAGAGTGACAGACAATATCTCACTCCGGTTTCATGACATCATCTACAGCAGTAAATCACCGTTAAGCACATCTCCACATTGCCACACGGGCGTAAATCATGCTGCATCCACAGTATGCACCTGCACGTGTAAAATGCCAACATTAATGGTGACATCCACTGATGTCACATTGCGGTAATTTATAAATACTGTCATTTTACAGCCCACCTCTCCCTTCAATTTCATCAACACAATCTAAAAAAAAGAGAACTACACTACTACTAGTATGCAAGCAAACACAAATGGATTTGCTTTCATGCCCATGAGTAAAATGACATACTGACTATATTTGCTTTCAATTTCCAACGAATCATCATTGTTACTCCGAAAGATAATCGCCTCTTCACTTAGCTACCTTAAATCCCACGCCAAACAGAATTAGCGGTGAGCTGCGCTGCAGAGACTTTCCTCATAATCGATGTAAAGGCCACCAGCTCCTGTCAGGATTAACTGGATGGCAGGCAACTTCTTACAATGACACACCTCTAAAACTACTAATAAACATTTAACAAAAGTTAACAGTTCCTAATATATATATATACATATACACACAAACACTTTCTTTAATTTTGGTAAGTACGGCTTAGTAGCAGGGCGTGATCCCAGTCCTAGGGCTGAACTGAATCTTTAGTGGGACTATCAAAACTACTTCAATGTAATCGCTACTTTTGGAAGAATGTGTGTTTCTGTCTTTTGATGTTCCAGACAGTATTGGTCCTTTTGAATAAACTCCTGTACAAGTAGTTGGCTGAACCTTAGAATGTTTTGCAATGGGTAGTTGATTGATTGTTGTGTTCCTCCTTGACTGTGTGCAGGGCTGCCTGCATTACCACGCTGGGGGAAAGGTTTCTGCTCCAGCTCCAGGGTTGACGATAGTCCTCATCGCCTGAGGCATCTGCTGCACTTTCACACCCACACCGCTCTGCACTTCTGAGCTCAGCTTTGACCATCTCATGTCTCCATTCGTCTCGTTTAAATAGTTTCGGATGCTCCTCTCAGTTTTATCTTGGGCTAGCGCTGTTGCTCGTCAACTACTGGACGTTGTGTGTTTCATTTTATGGATGACTGATACACCTGCGCAGCCCAGACTGGTGGAGCCCCCAAGGAGGACAGGATTCATCAGCCTGGTGATCTGTTATGATTCATCAGCCTGGTGATCTGTTATGATTCATCAGCCTGGTGATCTGTTAATGTTGTGGATTTTAAGGAAGCCTGGCTCCATACAATTACAGCAACACATATCAAATTTAATGAGCCAAGTATCAGAAACTATTTCATATGCGAATGTGAAGCGCTGCCTCATTTATTTTATCAGGAGAATTATACGCGTCAGTGTTTCATGAATATCTGATAGGGTACTGCCAAAGTTCACCTTGTTTCACATGGAGTGACCCCTGCATCCATTTATCCTGTTCTTGTAGCCATACGGCACAGAGTAATGTGATTCGTATGTGCCAAGGGGGAACTCAGTGAGAACGCTGCGTATTGTGCTATTTCACAAAGGCAGTTTCAAGACCAATCACCTCCCTGAATGGCATGGACCAATGGCGGACCCAGGGCAGTACACCCCTCTCCAGATAAACATACTGTATTTACACAGCTCACAGTGATATCACCTGCAGTCAATGCAAGTGGAACAAAGCAAAATGTCAAAATGGAGCAAGTGCTCATAATCAGTAGCTCCATATATGGTGTACCAGCAGTGATTTAAAAACACATAATACACAAGACCACTGCCATATAATTATATCAGAACAATATAATTACATATATACTGTATATATATATATATATCTCTCAAGATATTCTAAGAGACTCTGAGGACAACTGCACATCTCTTCTTGCGAACGTCTGTGTTTTCCACACACTCTTAAAGCCAGTCGAGGCTGCTCAGTGTCAGTGCTGCTTCAGACACGTGCTGCAATTTACCACTAAATTATTTGATTTTATCATGTGATGTACAAAAAACTTTTGTTGACATCTCAAACGCATACACAGGACACACACAGACACACAGACCCTAACTCACTATGACATCAACACAACAGGCAATATGAGGAAATGCACTGGCTTTGATTGGATCAGATATTGTTCTATACTGGAATTAATCAAAAGAATCATAATAAAACATGTCCCCTATATGTATGACTTTCCATCCAGCCCCTGTCAATGCACATTGGGTTTCAGTTTCAGTGAAGAGATTCAGTAAAAATGAAACCAACAAAAAAAAACAGATCGTGGGTTTTGGGCCATTGTCTTCTTAAAAGGCTTGTACGAAGCTTTTGCGTATTTACATATTTGACTGAACCAGGAAGATCGTCCACTGTGTAGGACGTTGAGCAGTGATACTGCGGTACATAACGTTGCAATGAAAACCACCATACACTGTAACCACATCAACACATACCAGTGAGCGGCGGGATGCAGAGCAACAGTTACTGCCTGCTGTTGTGTTACACGGATCTCCGCAAGGCACGTTGCGTGATTAGTAAAACATTACTAATGTACCTGCGTTTCGGCGTCTTCTTCCCTGGTGACTTGTTCTTCGGGAGCTCGTATGAACCACCACTGAATCTCCAAGTAAACGGAGGACGTTCCACTTTGAAAGGCGCACGCCATTTCGATATTCTGACCTTCTTTTGCCGTTATATTCGAGGGCAGGTCGGTAAACTTTCCTGAAAAAAACAGAAACAATAATAAGTAAGACACGAAACAGTGAAAGGAAGCCACACACGTGAGTTTAATTTTAGTGCGTTTATCATGGGCAATGCGCAAAGTCCGCGGAAATGCATGTCCATCCACTGAGTTTGAAATCAGAATTCTCCGACTACATTTAGCAGCCAAGCGAAACCACGTCAGTAGATTTGTGGAGAAATCATCTGTTTTCGCTCAGTATTAGCGTATAATACTTCTAATAGTCTATAATTTACGACATAGATTTAACGTTTTTTGTCATTCTATGACGGAATCATCCAATCGCTTGGCTGGAAAGGGAGAAGAGGATGGAATTCTGAACAAATTCGTTGTTTCTACCCCATGTATAAACCACATACCTGATATTCAAAATGCATGTGATAAAATGACAGAAATAGTCATTTAGAATCGTCATCTTCACACATATTCAGTGTACCAATGCTTAAAATGCGTCTACAGGGCTGTTCATATGGTTGTGAATGATGCAATTGAATTCAATGAACATAAAATTGCATTTACAGCGCTGATGAAGATCAGATCAGAAGATAAGATTTTTTTATTTCGATAATTGCAAGTGTGCTATTATTTCAGCTGATGATAACCCACGGGCGAGTGGTGACATTAGGCGAGTAGAAAAAGTCATATGGTAAAGCTTGTGCTGATTACCGAGACAATCTACAGCAATCGTCTAATGACGAAGACAACGTCATGTTAACAAGCTATACCTGAAATTGCGAACTTCATAAAACAACCAAGCAACAGCAACACAAACGCACTCAACTACGTCTTAATTTGAGTCCAGTGCAAAGCGAACAGATGTGCGTTTCACAAAAGCACATCGCATGCGGATCAGTCCACAATCTGAAACATAGCTGCGTCCCTCAAACCACAATGCAACTCAATATCTTCTAAACCGCTGCTTTAAACGTAAACCGCCCATGATGTTGTTACAAAGTTGGCGTTTGATAAACGCATGATAACGGAACAAGGCAAAAGCACACAGCCAGTGGGCACAACTAACACCATAAGGCGCACATCCGTAGTTGCATCAGAGGTATTTCCCCCCCACACACTCAACAGTTGTAGTTCAGCGACTTAATTCATTTCGCCTGTCATCCGCTTCAACTGTCATCATTTTCTCCTCCCATAATTACATGATGTAGTTCTGGCTTCCCATGTTGATAAATTCTACAGAACCCTTATGCGGGTGTCTTTACAAACTGATACCTCTCTTATGCATAAGCACACAGGGCAAGAGGAACACAGTCATTTCACTGCGATATTTAAGGCTGCGCTTACCTTCAAAGGAGCTCCCGATTTGGACGCAGAAACCGGAAAATAACACAAATCCAACACAGTCGTGAAAGGTCCACATCATTCCAAAGGGGGAAATAAATATCTCATCAGCGGATTAGAATCGGTTTCTTTCCAAAAGACAGTTCGGCAATATTAGATAGATGCGACGCAGTTACTACGGTTTAGCGCTGAATGCCAAATGTGCAACATGCTGCAAACTGTAACCCGGCTCTCAAAGTTCTGCTTGAGGCACGAGAGGTTTGGAGGTACGGGCGTAGAGCGCGAGAGGCTTGGTGGTACAGGCGTAGAGCGCGAGAGGCGGGCGAGAGGTGCTGCATAGCCAAGGTGTTGTGAAGTATGTCATCACGGACTCAGTTCCTTTCACTGCGTAACTGTTGATGAAACGTCAGTATGCAGCTCCCTGGCTGAGCGCGCGGTGCTCTCGCGGAGAGAGAGCTGTACCAGATTCCAGAAAAACAGCAAAGAGGAAAATCCACAATATATTTATACAAACCATCAAAGATTCTGGCATGCATCACATGATATTCTTTTTGAGTAATGATCTCCAGCACACCTGATAATGAATTATAATATCGTCACCTTCTTAAAATAATGGCCTAAGTCATATTTTCAAGTTTTTCAAAAAACAGAATAAACTGAACCAAATATAGAATATATGATATTTATTAATCATTTCACACAAAAAGGTTATGACAATATATGACTATTGACATAAAAATAACGCTGTCTGTCAATTATGTAACATAAAAGGATTAGATTACTTAGGCCAATTTACGAACATGCCGTTGTGATTTAGGCCATTTTAAACCTGACTTAGGCCAAATTACTTCTGGAGTAAGTGACTTAGGCAAGCAGCCACCATCTTGTAAAATTGCTTAAGTCACATTGTCTTGTGACTTAGGCAAAAAATAAAATGGCCTTAGTCACACTCTTGACGTAGGCCATTATACTACCGGGGTAGGAACAGCATGATCTTTTCAATTAAGGATGTAGGCAATTTTACCAGAGGTGGCCAGCATCATGAAGAGATGACTTAGGCAAAAAAATAATTTTCCTCAGAAAATGACTTAGGCCATTATTTTAAGAAGGTGACGATATATAGATTATGTAATTATTTTTATTACTATTATAATTATTATGAATAAGAATAAAGTAATGTATATTTCTTAAAATCAAAACAAAATACAGCCCTGCTCTGACAGAAATAATGCTTTAAATAGGCTAAACTTGTTTTTTGTTTTCAAGCAGCCAGATTGGTGCTCAGTATGTCTCTAAGAGAAGTTCCATAAATGGTGTTTAAAACAACCACCATGCCAACAGTGGACTCATATAGAAAAAATCTAAATCATCAATAAAAAATGATTTTTTTGGGCTATTGTATTTTTTGATTACTGTACGTGCCCAGACAAGACTTTGCCAACGTAATGATCAGTTCCACATCAAGTCTGCTGCTATTGTATTGAGGACTGCATCAGTTAAAGTTAGAAACTGCGCTAACGAGTTATGACAGTGTTTCATTTTTTTCAACGGAAATGTTGAGAAATGTATCTTTCTGGGCTACACTCCCATGGTTACTGTTGCTATGTAGAACAAGCTTTATCAGACTGGGAGCTTTCAGAATTTTCTGTGTGGTTTTATAATATTTTTTTCCAAATAAAACAAAAGTACATTTTGGTGGTACAAGCTAAATACACCGTAACATACCATAACAGCAGCTGACTCATCGACTGGTCACCCAGATGTTGGACAGCTTGCTGGATTACATTACATTACAGGAATTTTGCAGATGCTCTTATCCAGAGCGACTTACAGTTTACATTTCTTTACATACAACTGTATTAACTGAAGCAATTCAGGTTAAGCACCTTGCTCATCGGCAGTGTGACGTTAACCTTAACGTTACAAGCCCAGTTCTCTAACCATTATACCACACTAGCTGGCCAAGTTATCCATCCAGTTGGCTGGTATGGCCAGCTATCTTAATTAGCATATGCCCTTAAGCAGTGTGTTTGTTGACATACATTCACAATAATGTCAAAAGAGAAAAAGGAACAAGCTAAACTTGATAACTTGTTGATTTTAAAACTTGTATAGCTTGTGTAGCTAAAACGCTGTATAGTTATGTGCCATTTTGATCTCTTCCTGCTTCTGGTGACGTGTTGATTTCCCTAGCCATGTTTTCAGCATTTCAACTGCACAGGTAGCTATCTTAACCCCCGAGGTCTGTGCTTAGCTCAGAGAAGCTTTGTGATTTTGCTGTGGTCTGATATTTATCTCAATTTCATCAACTTAACACACACTTACAACAAAGTGTTTGATATTTTTATTTGAAGGACAATCACAGCTACATTTATATGCCATCAAAAGTTTGGTCAGTATCATATGCAGCTTGTAAATAGATCTACAAACACACGAGTTATAAAGAGTACATTTTTCTGTCGTCACAAAAGTTGTGCAAGCACACACTAAACTATAGTGACGAATTGTTTTGCCAATATGCGTTTGTTCATCAAGGTCTTGGTTATGTAAGGATGTCAAAATAATTAAGCACATCTGAGATCTAAATAGCTAAAAACCTGTTTTTATCAGAACTGGTCAAATTTATTTCAGGCTGTGGGAAGGCTATATGCTAATTTCCTGAATATTCATGATCCACACCTGAAAGATCTGTCAGATGGGCCATCTCTCTCTCAAAGGCCATCAGACAAAGACAAAAAGAGTAAGCAATAGTCAGTGAACCATGCAGAAGACAGAAGTTAATAAAAAAGTTTTTTTCATTTTGGAAGATTTATTGAAAACATCACACAAACTAGGCTATATACAAAAAAAACGAAATTAAAACATGGTGAGACAATCTGTACTTTCACAGTCTTTGGTGCCACTTCTCAAAACAGTTTCTGGTCAACTGTAGACACAAGGGAACGTCACAAACCTTGCACTCCCATGGAGTGCACTGTTGTTTCCCCGACATCTTGCAGAGTACGCATTTCTTGCGACCAACAGAAGCCAGTTTGCCAACATCCAGAATCTGTTTGGCAGTGGGCACAGGCACATGATCAAAAGTAGCCCATTTTCTGGGTTTAAGATATTTATTTATCTTTAAACGTCTGTAGGAAAACTAAAGCAAAATCCGAAAGCAAAAACATGAAACAAACAAGTTCTCGAGAGGCAAGAAACATTACTCACAATAGGTACTATCAAGCTAAACTAGATAATGTCCAAGTGCCGAAACAGAGAATGCCGGCTGGTTAAATATCCTCCCGTTAATTATTCGCAGCAGTTCGCAATGATTCAGATTATTTCCGTTTATTCCGGAATTCATATATTTTCACGAGTATTTGAAAACATGGGAAATAAAATAAATATCAGCATACTGCTGCAGATCGCAACCATAAACACAGACAAGATGCAATATAATGTCGGGACATTGTAGGCTATACATGGCAATTTCACACATGGCCCCACGCCCCTCCCCGAGACTAGCACCTAGTTACCATGTCAATAGAAGGGGGACGGTACTTCCAGGTAAAACAGAGAGGAAAAGACAAGGTTTACTTTTGGTCTAATTAACCTAATTAAAAAAATCTCATATTATTTGCCAGTGCTCAAATCGGAAAGACACGATTCTAAGGTTTCTGTCAATGTTTTTGCCACGTGTGTATGATAAAATCTTGCGACGTTATAAATAGTAATATACTTTTATTGCTGCTCAGATCGTCAGCGATCCAGTCGACCTCAGGGGGTTAAATAAATTACCAAAAGAAGGCTTCAGAGCGGAAGGCACTTTTGGCCAAACGCTGCCAGCTTTTTGGCCTAGATAACCATGCACACCCAGTATACGATTAGGGTTAAGGGGTAAGGGTTAAAGTTAAGGTTAAGGGGTTAGGATTAGGGTTAGGCCTAGATAACCATGCATACCCAGTATATGATTAGCCACTTGGCTAGCAGAGCTCTCCAGGGTGATGAAGTTGAAAGCCTGCCATTGCCACCCCAGAAGTGTGTATAGTACAGTACAGTATATTTTGAGAATGCACGGCCTGGGGAACTCCCACCCAGACTTTCTGATGGATTGTCTGTACGTTAGTTTTGTAACCTGACAGATCTGCAGATGAGGTGCCTTGAGTCCATTTCAATTTACATTTACATTTTAAGCATTTAGCAGACGCTCTTATCCAGAGCGACTTACAAGATGTGCATCAATACATGGTAGGAACAATCAGTTAGCGCACGAGATCAGTGCAGGAATACAGCAATAGACGTCATTGCAGGTATCTGCGTACCATACCTGTAACACCGGGAAGGAAAAGGTATTTTACAATGTTTACAAAATGTACATTTTTTTTTTTTTTTTTTTTTTTTAAAATAAAGAGTATAGTGTTGAACAAGTAAACAGTGGTGAAGACCATTTAGCTAGATGGACAGAGATCAGGGGTAGTGGAGTCTGAAGAGGTGGGTTTTGAGTCTCTTGCGGAAGATTGGAAGTGATTCCGCAGTCCTGACCAATTGCGGGAGGTAGTTCCACCAACGAGGGACCAGGACAGAGAAGAGGCGAGACCGCGAGGAGCGGCTGCCAGGCGCCCGGAGGGATGGGGCAGTCAGTCTGCCAGCGGAGGCGGAGCGGAGGAGTCTGGACGGGGTGTAGGGCGTGATGAGTGACTGGAGGTATGGGGGAGCAGTACCTCTGGTCGCTTGAAAAGCAAGCACCAGTGACTTGAATCTGATGCGTGCTGCGATGGGGAGCCAGTGCAGAGAGGAGAGTAGAGGGGTGACGTGGGTGAACTTCGGCTGGTTGAACACCAGGCGAGCAGCAGCGTTCTGGACTAGTTGCAGTGGCTTGATGGCACAGGCCGGAAGGCCTGCCAGCAAGGAGTTGCAGTAGTCCAGACGTGAGATCACCAGGGCCTGGACCAGGAGTTGAGTGGCCTCTTGGGTGAGGAACGGTCTGATCCTCCGGATGTTGTGGAGGGAGAAACGGCAGGTCTGAGTGATCGCTGCAATATGGCTCGAGAAGCACAGCTGGTTGTCCAGGGTTACCCCAAGACTCCTGGCAGACTGGGACGGAGACACTATGGAGCCTTCCACGGTGATTGACGCATCAATCATCGAGGAGCCCTTCGCTGGGAGGAAGAGCAGCTCTGTCTTCCCCAGGTTCAGCTTCAGGTGGTGGGTGGACATCCATGCGGAGATGTCAGCCAGGCATGCAGAGATCCGTGCCGGGACCTGGGTATCAGATGGAGGGAAGGAGAGAAATCCTGATCATAAAAATGAGAAGAAGTTCAGGTGCTGAATTAACGTGTATCTTTAAGAGAATTAATATGGAACTGAGGGCTGTTTATATATATATATATATATATATATATATATATACACTACCGGTCAAAAGTTTTAGAACACCCCCATTTTCCAGTTTTTACTGGAATTTAAGCAGTTCAAGTCTAGGGAATAACCTGAAATGGTACAACAGTAAGCGGTAACCTGCCAGAAGTTTAAAAAAAAGTTTAGGTTACCAAATAACTGAAAAATTATGTAAATTTTTTGCCAGTGAGTAGTTTCCTACACCATCAAAAGGCGAAAACTTTGACAGGAAGAGGTCTGGCAGACCCAAAGCCACAACAAAATCTGTTTCTGAGAGTCAACAGCTTGCATGATAGGCGGCTCACAGGACAACAGCTTCAAGCACAGCTTAACACTGGTTGAAGTAAGGAAGTCTCAGTTTCAACTGTGAAGAGAAGACTTCGAGCTGCAGGTTTGACAGGTCAAGTGGCAGCAAGAAAACCATTGCTAAGATAGCAAAATAAGAAAAAGAGGCTTGCCTGGGCCATGAAGCACTGCCAGTGGACTACTGAAGACTGGAAGAAGGTCTTATGGACCTTGAAATCTTCAGTTCATCACGCAGGGTTTTTGTAGGCCGTAGGCGAAAGGATGGTTCCTCAGTGTGTGACACCAACTGTCAAACATGGAGGAGGAAGCGTGATGGTCTGGGGCTCTTTTGCTGGATCCAGAGTCGGCGACTTGCACAGATTGACTGTTAACCCACGTTAACCCATTATTTGTTCCCTGAAAAGGGCCTTTTTGTATAACTCTGAAATTTGCATTATTTTTCAATTTTTGGTAACTTTTATTTTTTTCAACCTTTGGCAGTTTACCATTTCAGGTTATTCACTATTATTTCAGGTAAAAACTGGAAAATGGGGGTGTTCTAAAACTTTTGACCGGTAGTGTATATATATATATATATATATATATATATATATATATATATATATATAGCAATAGGAAAAGGCTAACAAACATGTCCAAGCCTTCAAAATAGGGAGAAACAAATATGGGGATAAAAAGACAAAAAACGTATAAAAACAATCAAACCAAATATAAGATTAAAATCCTGCTGGGGGACTGAATCACCCCCTCCACATTCTTCCCCCCATTTTGTATTCTCCGTGTGATGGAGGCAATCATATACAAATATGTATCGCTTGAAATATGCATGGAATATAAATATAAATCCGTTGTGGAAGTACTGAGTTAAAAAAAAACAATATCAACCAGGGCACTAAAAGGGTATTTGCTTGGTTCTTGAAGGTATTAAATAATCCATCAAATACAAAACCTTTTGAGTGGAAAATGGTTAATTACAGTTTTTTTCAATTGCTAACAAGCATCGGTCAATACTGAAGACACTTTTTCAAAACTCTTCATACAGTCTGCATTGCCAACATGCATCTTGACCAAACAGTTCATCTCACTTCCAAAACTCACTCAAACCACCAAAACACTTCATACATGTCTCAAAATAAGGCAACAATTCTCACTCAGAAAGCATACATTGTCACTCATAACACGCTGACCTAAAAAACACTAACAACAGGGAGCATTACATAAATTATGAACTTTTATCTTTGAAGTTTGAATAATTTTTCACATAAATCAGTATTTCATTATAGAATAATAATAACACCTTTATTGACTGTACTAAAGTATATGTAACAACAATGAATCAGAAATACAGAAATTAGCTTCAATATCGTTTATTTTTTCTATAAAAAACTGTAATTTACTTATGAAAAATAAAAAGTTGAAACAAAAAATAGCAATTTCCTGAAATTCCAGGGCTGCAATAATAATCACAAAAAAAAAACAATATGTATATTATAATCACTCATACTGTACAGTTCTGTGAGGGTTCTAGTTCTCCCTCTCTCCTGCATTTGGCCACAAGTTCTCATCAACATCACATCTTATGTCTTCTCTGGCGATGCATCTTGGAAAGTATCTTTTGGAATGTCTAATCCAACCCTGGCAGTCTTTAGGATAAATGTCTCCAAACCCCACATTCATGGCATCCAGTAAGGACATCTGGTCATGTGGACGGTGGTCATACACCTTCCACCTCCACGCAGAGAAAAACTATTCTATGGGGTTTAGGAAGGGGGAGTATGGAGGCAGGAATAGTACTAACATCCTGGGATGTGCAGCAAACCAGTCTGTGACTGCAGCAGAGTGGTGGAATGCCACATGATCCCACACAACAATGAAGGTAGGGGAGTTTCCTGCCCCTCTCTCCTCCACTGGCACAAGTCGATTATGCAGGTCATCCAGAAAAGAAATGAGCCTCTCTGTATTGTAGGGGCCAATGAGTGGTTTGTGTAACAGCAAGCCATCATTGGACAGTGCTGCACACATTGTGACGTAATTCTGTTTTGAATGCGTTTTTAACAGTTTTGTAAACAGTGTGTTAGCATTTGAAAAATGTGCTGCAAATATATAGTGTTTTGCGGGTGGTGGAGTATGAATGAGAAAAGAGTTCATGGATTTTGGAAAATGTGGTCATTGAATGCATGAAGTTACATTTGACACTCATATTAAAAACACTTCCAGAGTAGCTTTCTTTCACCTAAGAAACATAGCTAAAATTCGGCACTTTCTGTCATTAGAGGATGCTAAAACCTTGATGCATGCTTTTGTTGCATCGAGGCTAGACTATTGTAATGCCTTATTATCCGGCTCCTCTAGTAGCTCTCTAAAGAGTCTTCAACTAGTACAGAATACAGCGGCACGTATTTTGACTAGATCCAAAAAGTATGAGCACATTACTCCAGTGTTAGCATCACTACATTGGCTTCCTATTAAATATCGGGCTGATTATAAAGTACTGTTGCTAACTTTTAAAGCAGTAAACGGACTTGCACCTTTATATCTGACCGAAATGATTGCCCCTATAAGCCGACACGACTGCTTCGTTCACAAGAAGCCGGCCATCTATTACTCCCTAGAATTTTGAAGAGCACAGCTGGTGGTAGAGCCTTCTCTTTTAGAGCTCCTCTGTTGTGGAACGGTTTACCAAGGCATGTTAGGGATTCGGACACAGTTTCAATTTTTAAGTGTAGATTAAAAACATATCTTTTCAGCCTAGCTTACTGCCAAACATAGTCTAGGTGGAGAGATGGAGAAGGCCGTGCCTTAGTGTCTTATGGAGTGAGAAACTTTCCATACTGTCACCTCCTCAATGTGTTACCACCACTGTTATGCTGGTTATCCTTGATCAGGTGTTGATTGTTTGGAACTGTCACATGGCTGCGTGTTTTCTCTGTCCCTCTCCTAATAGATATGCTGCCATAGCTTACACCTGTTGGGGCTATCTGTATATTTCCTATGCTTGTGCTCCCCTGCTCTTACATAATGCTACTGGCTATAGCACTGCTTTTTTCTGACTGCATGTTCTCTTCTCTGCCTCGGCCTCTGACTCGGGGCACCTGCCCCGAGCCCTAGATCCTGCGAGAAGTGTGAGCTGCCCCCATCAACCTCACCCCCCACGCCAACCCCAGTTCCTGGATCTGGACCCTCTCCGCGTGGTTTAGCCCCCCCCGCTGACTACCTAACTCAGACTAACCTTGGACTGACCATGACATGGTCTTTTTGGACATACCCTGTGCCGGCCAGAAGAGGATGGGCTCCCCCTTTTAGTCTGGTTCCTCCCAAGGTTTCTCCCTACCTAGGAGTTTTTCCTTGCCACTGTAGCCGTTAGGCTTGCTTTTTGGGGGTCTAGGCCTGGGTTCCCTCTGTTAAGCGTTTTGTGACAATTCTGTTGTGAAAAGCGCTATACAAATAAACTTGATTTGATTTGATTTGATTTGAAAGCAATGAAAAATGATTAATTGTTTGGTCCACATAGACTTCTGGTTCGCTGACTGTGTGAAGAGTTTTGACAATGTGACTTCAGTTTTGACCAATGCATGTTAGCAGTTGAAAAAAACTGTAAAATAAAAGACACATTTTCCAGATTGATGATGATGACAGCTACCATGATTTTTGTTAACCTTAACTCAGCAGCAGTCTCTCCCCAAACTCGGATAATAGACTTTGTTGGTTTGTATAATAAGGACCAGCCATGCATAACCTGCTCATAGTATATGCAGTGTGCATGTACAACTCAAACAGTCTGTTCTGGTGATGGTGGGGGTGGAACTGATAACCAGGTCATAATTTCCATGTATGCTTACAGAGCCACTCTATTGAGCAAACTAGCCGATACCGAGCCCTCTGTCTGTGTGCAAATAACACCACAGCTCCTCGTATGAAATATTAATACTCTCCTGGCAGATGTTCCTGTGTCTCAGAGAGCATCACCTTTCTCTCTGTTTAAACACTTCTGGCAGTTGCTTTAGAAACTAAATTATTCTGTCTTCCTCTCAATGTAGATAATAGTTTGTTAGAATTATTGGATTGACCCCACAAGTCTTTCTGGTAGAACTTTCACCTGAAGCTCCCATTAATAATGGATAATAACAGCGTTGCAAAAGCCTACAATTAAGGGGCCAGCATGTAAAATACTGTGAAGGGAAAATCAGACAAGGCATTCAGATTCAACATAACACTGTGTGATGTAGAACATGGCTTGTTTTCTTTCTAAATGGTATACTACTGTATGTAAGATTTCTATCCACAGTGGGCATAAACGGCATTCACCCCGTTTGGCATTGTTCACATTTTATTTTCTTACTTCATGGAATCAGAATGGATTGAATTTTGGAGGCCATTTTGGAGGCCTATTTAAAGGGCTGAATCCCATTGTTCTGGAATAGGAGTAGGAACGTGTTTGGGGAAGGAGTGCGGTGTAGAGAGAGAAGGAGGTGGTGGAAGAGAGAGAGAGTGTGTTTAGAGAGAGAGAGAGAGAGAGAGAGAGAGAGAGAGAGAGAGAGAGAGAAAGAGAAAGAAACCTGTGGAAGTCGTTGACCAGCCAGGATTTGGAGAGCGTATTGGAGTGTGTTTGTTTGTTGGAAATCGGATTGTTTTGGACTTTGACTACGGACTGGATTGCGGACAACGAGATAAGGATTTGTGGACTTTGTTTGTATTCCCCTGAAGACCCCACCCTTTGTTTCGTGTTGCCCTTGTTCGTGATAGAATAATAAATTATCATTTTTGTTCATATTACTGCCTCCTCTGTGTTCTTACACTTGCCTACGCCCCCTGCAAGGTCCGTGCGTGTCGCCCAACCCTTGGGGACGCCACACTATTTCAAATTAAATACACCTGTCTGTGAGAGGTCCCACAGTTGGTTAGTGCATTTTCTAAACAAAAGCTTTAACACAAAGACAAAAGAACATTCAAACAAAATGGAACCTTCAGTGGAAAACAATCAGACAGAAATACCAGGTAGCTGGAAACTAATGTGACAGCCAACCAGGCGAGGTGAGCAGAGTAGTGATGGAGGGGAGGTGCATACTGACACCCCCCACACCGGGGGAAATAAGACGCACCGGGAACCCTTTAACAGCTGACTGATCAAGAATAAAATATAGAATAGCCAAGGTGCCAAGTACCGGAAGGGAAAAGCGTGGAGAGTTGTTGGGAGAAAATAGAAAGTAAACAGTTTTTTTAATATTTGTGCATGACCTGGTCCGACTGGATAATCTGAGTATTGTTGAATGGAATTGGATGAGAACCTGGATGTGCCTGCGACCTCAAAAACACGACGACAAATACTGATTACAAACTTAGATTGTTTGCTGTGTTTTTCCCCTCTCCCTCCCTGTGAGTTTTCCCCCAATAAACTCATTTTTGTACCCGTTAAATGGCTTGTGTGTTGTTGGGTTATTGTACTTGGTTGCGTGGAAACCCCACACGTCTCTTCCCGAAATTGTGATGATTTTTATATTATTATATTATTATTTGCAGCCAAATGCTCTATGGTAATCATAAAATGTAAAATGTAAAATGTAGCGCAAAGCATGCTTTACCAGACTGTCTGAAAGATAAGCATGCAAGCAAAAACACATTATTCCTCCATTAGAGGATTAGAGAACCTACGCTGCATATGCGCGTAGGACGCTCTAACACAACAATAACACGTGTGGTGCTCTCGGACAGAAACATAGTAGGCATTGTTTCGGACAACTATAGAGTACATTTAAGCAATTACTGTTTGCATTGCATCATTCACAGATATTCTTTGAGTGCCATCGATGACAGAGCAAAACATAATATTTTATAGATAATGACCTTTAGTCTTTAACTTATGAAAGTACAAATAAACAATCAAAAGAGAAGTAGAAAATAGAGGCAACTTGAAAATTTATATTTTTATAACAACATATTTGGTGTACAGATTATGCAATTGTGATCGTGTTCGTTTTTGGTTGTTAGAACATTTGCATGAATGTATTTTTTGAAAAGGAAAACATCTATTCACAGCTGATAGACATTACTTGCATAATTATGAATCTCTAATGCACCTGTGTGAAACTCCTTTGCACAACTCTTCAATCAGCAATCAGTCCTTATCCATCTATAAAAGATGCCACCTCTGTGTTGCTATTTGCAAGCATGGATCGAAGAGGCCAAAGGCATGTAGGGAGAGTAAGAGGCCATGGCAGAGGGGCCCGAGGAAGAGGAGTTCGTATACGTGGTAGAGGAGCCGCAGCAAGAGGAGGAAATAGAGCTCAAGTTTCAAATGAAATTCAGGCAACAATTATTGGCCATGTCATCAATCATGGCTTGTCCTTTAGAGAGGCTGGACAAAGGGTCCAGCCCATTCTGAGTCGGAGCACTGTGGCATCTATTGTCAGACTTTTTCAGAATGAGAATAGGTAAGTCACAATGTTACTGTATACCACTGTGTATTTCAGATTTACTGTATTGCCCTGTTGGCAGAACAAACTGTCTACAGTAATGCAGTTGTTTCATCAATCCCATTTATGTGACTGTCATAATGTCAATTTTGACATGCTTTTTGCATTTACTTCATAGAATCCACAGACTACCACACACTGGTGGCAGAGGAAAGATCTTTAGTGCTGAACAGGAGGCTGCCATTGTAGATATGGTCTTGGCAAACAATGCAATCAGACTGTGTGAAATCCAGGCAGCAGTAATTGCAGATCAGGGAGCATTTAGAAATATCAACAGTGTGAGTTTGACTATTATTGATTGAGTCCTTACACGAAACCATGTCGGAATGAAGCAGCTGTACCATTCCAAAGAAACTCACATCGTGAAGGACACAAGACTCCAGTATGTGCAGGTAAGGATTTGTTATTGTAATGCCTTGTCATACCATACAGTTACATGCAACTGGAATAATTAGCTTTATGGATTAGCTTTTTTCTTAGAGAATAATGGAGCTTGAAGCTGAAGGGGCACATCACATATTCATTTATGTGGATGAAGCCGGCTTCAACCTCTCTAAAGTGAGGAGACGCGGGAGGAACATCATTGGGCAGAGGGCCACTGTTACAGTGCCAGGTCAGAGGGGCGCCAATATCACCATGTGTGCTGCCATCTCCAATGATGGTGTCCTTTGCCACATACCAACTATCGGCCCATACAATACAGAACGCCTCATCACATTTCTTGATGCACTGAATGACAGACCGAAGTTCCACCGAATGGTTCCACCCGAAGAGAGAGGGCTGTTGAGGCCTGGCATGACTCTGTAGGTCATCATTTGGGACTATGGGACAATGGGGCATTGGGACAATGTTGCCTTCCACCCCAATGTTGCCTTGCCCCTCTCGCCTTGTGATTGAATGGTTTGCAGCACAGCCCCGTATGATGATGCAATCCCTCCCTGCATGCTGTCCTTTTCTGAACCCAATTGAGGAATTCTTCTCTGCTTGGAGATGGAAGGTATATGATCACCGGCCATATGACCAGATGTCCCTCCTGGAGGCAATGAATGCTGGTTGCCTGGCAATAGGTGCAGAGGACTGCCAGGGATGGATACGCCATGCAAGGAGGTTTTTCCCTCGGTGCATTGCAAGGGAAAACATCCAATGCAATGTTGATGAGAACCTGTGGCCTAATCGTCAGGAACGAATGGACTAAATGTGAAGTTCTGAGTATTTCAACTCTTTATTTTGTTTTTTTGGATATTTCCACCCATAAGTTTCCTTTGGTTGCTTTTATGTTTATTTTATTTTTATTTACAGTATTCAGCATTTCTGAGTTTGAAAAGTATGGAAACAAGACTAGGCCAAAACCTAGTATATGGCTGGACCGTGTATGAAATGCTAGAGGGTAAAATGACATGGAAAAATCTGATGCAGTACAATAAAAAAAATTGTTTCTGAGTATTTCTGACTTTGGGTGAATTTCTTCATTGGTTCATTGGTGAAGAAAGAATGCAGTACAAAAGCTGTACCATAATGAATGTCCGAATTTGTCTACTCTGCTACTCTGTAGGTCTTACATGTCAACGACAGTTCATGGGCATGGAAAGACCTGCACACAAGAATAAAATGAATGAAGAAAACTTTCTTAGGAAAATGTCTCTTTTTTTACAGTATTTCAACAGGGCATCTCAAAAGAGTGCAGAGTGCAGCAGGGTTTGTTATCTCTAGTAAAATCATCTTTAGAGAAAATAATACAATTCATGCTGTGATATGCTTGCTTGTCTTTTTTGGGCACATACTATAACTATGTAAAGTATCAACAAATGGCACAGGCATATAGCACAAATTAAGGTTGAACCGGTTCATATTAATAGCTGTATTTTGTATTTTGTTGTCCATTGTGTAATGATTGTTTGAAAGAATATATTAATTTGACCACAAGTTGTGTTGTTTGATGGAAATATTTCTTTTTGTTGCATGTTTTTAATGTTTTGTGAGTGTTAGAGCATTTTGCAAACAAAATGTGTCATTTTGGCCAGCAACTTTCAGTTTAGGCTTGTGTGTGAACTGTTTTGAGAATGTAACTTCTGAATGGACAAATGTGTTCAAGCAAATGAGAAACTGTAATCCAATAGAGTTTGGGGTCTTTCTATAAGATCTGTGTTAACTGTTTTAAAAAAGGGTGTGAAAAATGTGTGAAACCAATGAAAAAGTGTTAACACATTTGCAAGAGAAGACTTCTGCTGTGATAAGAAGGTGATGATGCATCCCCGGACGTGTACTCAGCGCCTGTGCTGAGCAACTGACCGGGGTCCTGACAGACATATTCAACCTGTCCCTGGCCCAAGCTAAGATCCCTACGTGCTTCAAATCCACCTCCATTGTGCCTGTGCCTAAGCACGCCTCCCCAACGAGCCCTAATGACTACCGCCCCGTGGCACTAACATCGACCATCATGAAGTGCTTCGAGAGGCTGGTCCTGGCTCATCTCAAGTCACACATCCCACCATCACTCGACCCCTACCAGTTTGCCTATCGTCAGAACAAGAGCACGGACGACACCATCTCTGCAGCGCTACAGCCTGCGCTCTGCCACCTGGACCAGAGCAACACCTACGTCAGACTCCTGTTAATTTACTTTATCTCGGCATTTAACACCATCATCCCGTCCAAACTGATCACCAAGCTCAACGACCTTGGCATTGACCCCTCCCTCTGCAATTGGTTACTGGACTTTTTAACCAACAGGCCCCAGCATGTCAGACTGGACAGGCTCATCTCCCCATCACTAACCCTGAACACTGGCCTTCCGCAGGGCTGCGTGCTGAGCCCCCTCCTCTACTCCCTCTTCACCCACGACTGCAAACCTGTGCACGACTCGAACATCATCGTCAAGTTTGCAGACGACACCACCGTGGTCGGGCTCATCAGTAACAACGACGAGACGGCATACAGAGAAGAGGTAGAGCATCTGGTAGAGTGGTGCGCCGAGAACAACTTGGAGCTCAACACCAAGAAGACCAAAGAGACCATCATGGACTTCAGAAGGAATGTTAAAGGCACGCACACCCCCGTCAACATCCACGACCAGGAGGTTGAACGTGTCACCAGCTTTAAGTTCCTGGGAGTCCACATCTCTGAGGATCTCGCCTGGACCCCCAACACCTCAGCCCTTGTCAAGAAGGCCCACAAGCGCATCTTCTTCCTGAGGAAGCTGGCGAAACTCCGCCTCTCCACTCAGGTGCTGATGAACTTCTACCGCTGTACCATCGAGAGCATCCTCACCACCTGCATCTCGGTCTGGTACGGCAACTGCTCCCCCAAAGACCGGAAATCACTGCAGAGGGTGGTGAAGATTGCCCAACGGGTCATCAGGGCCCCCCTCCCCTCCATAGACTCAGTCTACGAGAAGCAGTGCTCTCGGCGAGCACGGAACATCATCAGAGACGCTTCTCACCCCAACCATGGACTGTTCATCCCCGTACGTGGCACTCGCTCTGGGGCACGCTACCGCAGCCTCCCAGGCAGAACCAACAGGACTAAGAACAGCTTCTTCCCCTCAGCTGTCAGACTGCTGAACTCCACACCACCTCACAGGGCACAGTCCACATCCATAGCATAGTCTACCTGTAATATTGTATTATTGTAATCATGTATATAACTCCCATATCTCATGTATCTACCTTATAGTGTATTTATAATCCACACCTGTAGCATAGTAGTATCAGTAGTACTGTAATAATGGTAGTCTCATGTAAATATATCATGTATATGTATGTATATGTCAGTGGCGGGCCGTGCATTTCACACCTAGGCCTTCAGTAGTGCTCCGCCCAGTGGCGTAGCGCAGTAACGTAACGGAGCCCAATCTTTCACCGGTTTCATTTTCCGTGGACGGGGGGGGGGGGGCCTATGGCTCCGTCTGAATCGATCCACCCCTCAATAACTATTTTATGGCTATAAAAACCATCTTATTCTTATTATATCTCAGTATAAAGAGCCGTTGCATCGCAGATAGATAACTTGTGTAGCCAGAATAAATGCCTTTACTGAAAAAACAAACCTGGGGTGCTACAGCTGCGACACACATACAAAAACATCAATAATAACCTCATAAAATTGCAATATTATTTAGGAAAATAGCAACATTTTACTCACCAAAAATCCTTATTATTTGTACACAAAATCCATCCTCCTTTCTTTTCTCAAAAAGAGTTCAATTACTCTGTCGTACAGATTATCCATGTGTTTCAGTTCCATCAGTCCTTTTCTATCGCCATCGAAGCTAATGCTGAAAGTCGAGCCTGCCCTGATGTATTTCTGGCATAAGTTTTAATTCGCTTTAGGGCTGAAAATGTCCGCTCAAATGTCTGAATCACAGACTGATGTTAATTATATTTTGTCCATGAATACTTATTAAATAATTCCAAATGGTCTGTTCGCTTCCTTTCATAGCTTTTCCCCTGGCTGCGCCGCTTCCAGACGTGTATTTTCATATTAAAGCATTTAACCAATCACATTACATCATAGTCAGACACTCTCTGACTATCCAATCAAAGGGTGTGAATACGCTGACGTACCTAGGCCTTCTAGAAGGCCTTGGTGTCTCCAACTCAAAATTTGATTGGTTGAAGCAACAGTTTGATCAACACTTATTTTATGCTACAGGGCCTTCAGAACGGATTGTGAAGGCCTCCAGGCAGATTTCTTTGACCCTGGCAACAAATGATGGCTGAAATGTGATTGGTTAAATGCTTTAATATGAAAATACACGTCTGGAAGTAGCGCAACCAGGGGAAAAGCTATGAAAGGAAGCAGACAGACCATTTGGAATTATTTAATAAGTATTCATGGACAAAATATAATTAACATCAGTCTGTGATTCAGATATTTTTTAGGCCAGCAGAGAAGGCCTTGCAGGCCCTGACGGCCCACCACTGGTATATGTATATATGTATATATCTCATGCTCTCGTGTGTATATTATGTACTACCTTATAGCACATTTATTCCACCTATACCTATTTATTCCACTTATCCAACTCTGTATACCTTGCATAGTGTATATTAGAGTGTACTTACTATTGCACTTACTCTCTCCGCACATACTGTATAGTTGTACATAACTGTTATTTGCACTTCTGGTTAGACCCTCCTTTATTTCGTTGTTTTGTGTTTGCACTGGCAATGACAATAAAGTGAATCTAATCTAATCTAATCTAATCTAATCTAATCTAATCTAATGATGAACCTCATCGGCCTGCTCCATGTTGTCAGAAACTGCCATTCAGGTTTCTAAGCAGCCTTTTATGTAGTGGTGAAGAGATTATCAATTGTGTTGCAGTGCTACTCACCTGGGCAGGCTTGTTGGAAGTAATGAGACATGACTACAAACACCTGTTGAATTGATTTAGTGATCTGCATTTGTAGTAATGAGCATTTGAACATTGTTGTAATATTAGGTGGCTGTATTGTGAGAATGGAGCATATGATTTAGAGTTTGGCACTTTGTATTAACAGTTTTGCACTTTGTATATCAGCATAGGATGTAGTGTCTTAAGGTAAGAATTCTGCAAGTCAGTTTAGCACTTTGTATTAACACTTTTGCACTTTGTATATCAGCATAGAATGTATCTTAAGGTAAGAATTCTTCTGTTGTGCAAAATGAGTCAAAGCAATCGTAAAAAACTGTACCGGCTAAAACAAACAAACAAACAAACAAACAAAGATTGCACTTCATAAACTTGCCAAACCTCCCAATGGGGAATATGTCTGTATAAATATGTCTGTATAAAAAAAACAATAACCAATCAGAATACTAAAAAAAATGAAAACCCCATCCTGCTACAATGACACTGTGCTATAAACTCTCACATTTTACGTAATATGGATCAAGACCAGCGTGTGTGTATGTCTGTGTGTGTGTGTGTGTGTGTGTGTGTGTGTGTGTGTGTGTGTGTGCGTTTTGTAGCTGTAGTTAGACATCCACAAATATGCCCAGATATCTTGGCAACAGGACGGTAACACATTTTTTGAGGTGATCAGAGGGATACAGGTGATATTTTGACATGCCGATTGCTTGCACATACATGGTTGATTAGCAGGTGTGCCAATAAAGGCCCATAGATAGCCTGTGCCATTCTTCCATCATTGGGTTCCCAGATCACCTGCAAACCTATTAAGCATTTAATAGTAAAACGGACACAAATACAGCTTAGAGATTGAAATAGTATCACCCAAAATGTATTTGCAAATTCCGTCCTATGATTGATGAATTCCTATATTGTTTGCCTAATATCCAAATCAATTGATTTATGAGACTACTACATATTATCATGAATAATGTATTATATTAACTCAGAGTGCTCGTTACAACACACATGCAATATACGTAACACATAATAATTTCCAGCAAACTAGGAGTCCTAGTTATTAATGTTTGGGTTTGTTGACAGGCTGGTCAATCAATCAATCAATCTTTATTTTTGTATAGTGCCATTTACAAACAGGTTGTCACACAGCGACAGACTTTTAAATTATTCCCTGACCCCTTAAAAGGCGGTTGAGATGAACTCCTGGAAAATTGTGGGTTACAGAGAAAAACAAAACAAATAGTCCTTGAGGCTCATGAGGCTTAACAGACCACCGGAAGGGCATTCTAAGTGTAGGGGTGGGGTGGACCTCATCCCTACAGATACCAGGGCAGGGTGGGGGATGGAACCAGCAGCTAGGGTCCGGGCCAGCGGCATCCGGCTAACACATGGCAGGGGTGGGGGGTTGACTCTGGGGCAGGTGAGCTCCGGGCCGGTGCCACGAAGCCGGGGAGAAAAGAGGAAAGGTGCAATTATGACTATGATAAATATCACACCGGATCAGGGGAAAGAGTAGAGTGATAACACTTTTGCACCAGCAGAGGATTGACCCTACAGTGGATTGACTAACTGTATGTGGCACTGAGATGGGCAGGTGGAAGGGATTGGGGCAGATGCTAGTTCTGTGTGGCTCAGTAGGTAGAGTGTGGTTCTGTGTGGCTCAGTAGGTAGAGCGTGGTTCTGTGTGTCTCAGTAGGTAGAGCGTGGTTATGTGTGGCTCAGTAGGTCGAGCGTGGTTCTGTGTGGCTCAGTAGGTAGAGCGTGGTTCTGTGTGGCTCAGTAGGTAGAGCGTGGTTCTGTGTGGCTCAGTAGGTAGAGCATGGTTCTGTGTGGCTCAATAGGTAGAGCATGGTTCTGTGTGGCTCAGTCGGTAAAGCGTGGTTCTGTGTGGCTCAGTAGGTACATAAAATTGCTTTTAATTTATTATAAACTTTGTAAACAGTGGCCAATTGGCCATAATTTACTGAACAAAGTATGGCACATATCTTTCTGTCTTGCATTGTTTTTAAATGTCCGTCAATACTGCTGCTAATGAGCAATCAACTCAGCTGTGAGCCATTGCCTTCGTTAGGCCATTATAAAAGCCCAGCCTACCATGCCTGAGGGAAAAGGTTTTTGGGGTATAGAGGCAGAAGTGCTGTTTTTTGTTGTTGCTGTTTCCCTCTATTGAATCAGTTTTGAGTTGAATACTTTATCTTTGTGTTTTGTTTTAATTGTTTAAAAAAGGGTAATAAATTGGCCGTTGGCCTATAGAACCGTAGTTTTTGTTGGTCTTTCATCCACTCACCACCTGGCATGGTGGCCACCCCTGCCACCTTGCTACAATTATATATTATATTATATTAGATGCTGGTAAATCCCTTCCACAGGATTGGCTGTTTCCCACTTCAGGTCCCTGGACAGCAGCCGCGTGTGTGAGAGGGGTTCAGATACCTGGACAGAGGAAGGCACCGTGTGGAGATCACCTGTACAGCACCTGTCCCATATCAGCCACACCTGCAGCTACACTGGCTAATCAAGCAGACCCACATACAAAAGTGTTTCCCTGAAGCCTGGACAGAGGTAATACACACTAGCTGTGCTCAAGACCAACTCTCTCACTTGCATTTTCCCTTTTGGCAAATCTAGTGAAGTTCTCCGTCCTCATGGAGACTAGCTCAAGGGCCCCACATTTGAAGGTCGAGGGACCTACTGAAAGTTTGTTCAGAGATCCTAGATGGTAACATACATAACGTTATGTGTTGATAATGTCTGGAGCTCTTGGACAATAATTTCCTTTTTTACCTTTTTGTTTTTTAACCCACACTGGTAATGCCTGTGGAATCACTGGCCATCTTCCCATCTATCACTGACTCTGTACATTTAAGTAATTGTCATCACCACTGCTTACATGTTTAATACTGCTTTCCGTAATATGTATCTATATTTAAAACATTCTCCCAAAATAGAAATAGATAAAAAATAACTAACTGTGGAGGGCATCGGTCTCGGCAACATGGGAGTGGCATGGTTGCCTTTGATTTTACATGTTGCGGAGGCCTTTGGAGCAGGGAGACTTTCCGGGGACAGGTTTGGCACTCTCAGAACTGTTGCCCGGAAGGTTGCTCCAAAGGCCATAATTGATTTAATTATTCTTTAATTGGAATTCAATTGACTGATTGCGTTTGTGTGTGAGTATGTGAATTGTTTGGTGTTGAGTGATTGTGATTGGGTGTCCCACCTGAGCCAGGCAGAAAGTAAGCCTAGAGTGAGTAAGAGTAGAGTGCTTCTTGTGTGTGTGGGAAAGAGGGAGAGGGGGCACACCAAGAGTGTCCGCCTCTCTCCCTCGGTGTGATCGTGAAAGAGAGCATGAGAGCACCCTGAAAGAGGGTCTGCCTCTCGCCCTCGGTGTGATTGGAGAGCGAGAGGGCGCCCTGAAAGAGGGTCCGCCTCTCGCCCTCGGTGTGATTGGAAGATAACTTGCACTCGGGCAGTGGAGAGTGTCTCTGGACAACGGCCCGATAACTCTTACTGAAAGAGTGGAGAGTGGCTGGTTGCCAGATAACTCTCATTGTGAGGAGTGGTGAGTGGAGAGTGACTGGATAGCTGCCACAATGATGCCGCTATATTACTGCACTGACAAACTATGATTGATCCTACTATGTATTAATGCAACTATTGTAATTCCATGCTAAATGCTTAAAAATGTTAAAATGTTAAATATCTTTCCACAGTGCAACTTGTCTACATTATTTCAATATTCTGCCTGCAGTGTGTGGAAAAAACAATGATGTCTCACACAGTGCTGATATAAAATTACTAAATCACTGAGTCTATGTTGTAATCGCAAAACTAGTGCTGATTGATCCTACTATGTATTAATGCAACTATTGTAACTCTTATTACCCATCAGCTGTCAGGCTGTTAGCATCTGTGGCTACCACTCATGCACACCTAGTTCCGTATCATGCATTTATTGATATGTCAAAGATCAGAATGAATGAAACACAATGTCCTGCTCTAAATATTACAGCACCTGCCTGTGCATACATAAGTGAACTGTCTGGCAAGTAGTGCACCACTTAAAATGCTTGTTGCAAGTTGTGTTTATAAATGAAAACCCAAAACAAGTATTTTATTGATATGACTGCACAGATTTAGAGAGCTTAATTGCATTCTCATCGTGCTGATGCACCAAGATAATGTATTACAACTCCTGCATTGGCATGTAATTATCTATTAAAAACATTTATTTTTTGTGAATCAGATGCTTTGCTTAGTGCATCCACAATTTCATGTATACAGTATGTCACGTCTCGTGTTCGTGTTCCCCGTAATTAGGTGTTTTCATTTATTCCATGTTTTCTTGGTTGTCTGGTCCGTGTTTTCACTTTCACTTACCTGTTCCCAGTCTTGTCATTGTATTATCGTTTTCACCTGTTCCTCATGTGTCTGATTGCAGTTAGCTGCATTCGTGTTAATTCCTGATTGTTTCTCGTTATGTCTGACGTAGTTCGCTGTTCGTTTCCCATGTTCATTTCCTGATTGTCTCGTTATTGTATTATCGTTTTCACTTAATTCCTCATGTGTCTGATTGCAGTCAGCTGCATTCATGTTTATTCCTGATTGTTTCTTGTTATGTCTAAATGTATTTAAGCTGTGTGTTTTCCCATGTTCATTGCCAGATTGTCTTGTGCTTTGCGTATGCCTACACAACTCTCCAGCGTTTTCTCTGTTTCCTTGTGTTCGTCCTTGTGTTCGTCCTTGTGTTCGTCCTTGTGTTCGTCCTTGTGTTCGTCCTTGTGTTCGTCCTTGTGTTCGTCCTTGTGTTCGTGCTTTGTGTTCGTGCTTTGTGTTCGTGCTCCAGTGTTCGTCTATATCTCAGTCTCGTTCCCGCTCCTCCCTGTGTTCCCTGGACTGCTTTCACGTTATCGACCTTCGCCTGCCCACTGACTACGCCTTGCCTGCCCCTGATACTACTGAAGCCCGGAACGAACTCTGCCTGTCCCCGACCATTCTTTGGATCCCTGTATTGCTCTGGTTACTCCTGTTTGACCATCGCCTGTTTATGCAATAAAAGATATTATTGCATTTCTTGGTCCGCGCCTGGTTTTCCGACACCGTTCCTGACACCGTAGAACTTCAGAAATACAAACCTCAGTTTCTTATATATAGTAGAAGCTCAGAGATATGAACCTCCGTTTCATATATACAGTAGAACCTCAGATGAACCTAGAAGTAACATACACAATTGCTGTAACTGCGGTCACTGACCACTAGAGGTCTCACTCGTATTTTTCTAATTGTCTTTTCATAATGTGATTAAGTAGTTTCCGGGTTCATCTATCTCTTGCATCTTCGTCATTTTTGTATTAGTCAGATGAATGCATGTAATAGCCGACATTGTGCTCGTTGTATATATAGCGACATGGTTATAAAGATTTTCAGAAGTCAACCCCCCCATTGATCTACAAGCAGGCCAAAGTGGTTCGTATTGTATCTTTTCTTTCATTTTCATACCATTTGTATAACATTAGCAAGTCAAATGTATATTTCATGTTTATTTTGTTTGTCTGTATTGTAGTTCTACGGTGTTGCGGTGGTGCGGTGGTGCTAGATGGTGCTAGCTTGATTCAATGCTAGCTTCCATTCTGACATGCACGTTTAAGTTCATCATTAAAGCATCTGTAAAAAGAACCGGAGTCCTCGCATGCAGTCAATGGGCGGCATAATTACACCTTCCTTACCTATTTCCAAAAATATGATCTTATAAGATAAACAATCCTGATTAAACAAAAGGTGATTGAGTTTCTTACTTAACATGCCTTGTACCTACCCCCCCCACAGTAGATCACAGAACTACCATCAATTACGGATCTGAATTCTCTGACTGAAATTCTGCGCCAGACTGCAAATCAATAACATGGGGGTGTGAAAGTCAAATCACAGGTTTTATTGTGACTGTGACACAATCTTATCATCGGGGACAAAGTGATGTTCAAGAAAAAGGAAAAACCTGGTATAAGGCACAACATTAATCAATAATTGTTAACCTTTCAGTTACCTCTGTAAGAAAAGTGTCAACTGCTCAGGTACAGTGCAGACAGTCTTCCCCGTCTGTATCGCTGAAAACATGCTATTTTTGCCACTTTGAATGACAAAGCTGTAGAAACTGCCTTCCCAGACAGTAACACTGCCAAGGGCTGTTTCTGGATTCTCAAAAGAAAAAGCATTGCATCATAAAGGATGCGCTTGGTCCAGAGTCTCTGACCCCACTATCAGAGCAATGAGAGGAGGCTCTGCTGTCCCACTCAAAATGGAGGGCAGTGGTGCCTCTGCTCTAAGGAGAATAAATTCAGTTCCTGTTCATCTTTATCAGGTAAAGCGGCTCCAAAATATGACTGAAAGATGCATTTACAGGTAACTGCCAGAATAAAGGGAAAACCAGAACAGCTCCGATGCACCTTGGCAACGATTCTACAAGTGTCTGGAACGTGGATGAATGAGATCACTCAGAATGACTTTATATTAATTGGCATTTGAGTGGACCTGAATTGTGGCAGGAAGATGCACCCCACACCATAACAGAGTTGCTAGAACCCTTCATTAACTAGCGTGTGTCCTTTACTTTGGCATTACCTGCACATTTATAGTGAATATAAATACTTTAATAAAACATTTAAATAATAAATAAATACAGCACACAGCACTGAACCCTGAATGACCCTGCACCCTCTCACTGTGGGAATGAGCCTGCACCCTCTCACTGTGGGAATGAGCCTGCACCCTCTCACTGTGGGAATGAGCCTGCACTCTCTCAGTGTGCAACACTATGGGAATGAGCCTGCACTCTCTCACTATGGGAATGAGCCTGCACCCTCTTCAGTGTGTAACGCTGTGGGAAAGTTTCTGTACTCTGTGTTTGGGGCTTTCATGTTCCTGTTCAGGCCCGGCCATGAGAGGGTGAGACCAGGCTAAATGTGTGGAACTACACAGAAACGGTGTGTGTGTGTGTGAGTAGTGTGTGTGTGTGTGTGTGTGTGTGTGTGTGTGTGTGTGTGTGCATGTATATGTGTGTGTGTGAGTGCGTGTGTGTGTGTGTGTGTGTGTGTGTGAGGGTGTGTTGTGTGTGTATGGGTGTGTGAGTGCATATGCGTGTGTCTGCTTGTGTGTGTGGGAGTCCCCTCCTACCCTAATCTTAACAGAATACACAGAGACACTGAGACTCATCACATCTTAGTGGGTGAGTTTACACAGAAGCTGATTTAATAACACAACTGCAGGTGCACAGAATATAGTTCTGCTGTTAGCTCAAATCAAATGTACAATCCGCAGTTCCAGGGACTGAATGTGATTTTCTGTGAGCCTGTGACAGAACTAAGCTGTACCTCCCCCCATATCATTATATCAGTGTGATGAACTGTTGACTGCAGCATTTGAAAAGTAAGCAATCGGGGTTTGGTTAGTATTTTACAAAGCAATGCCTTTTTGAAGGTTTCTTGCATAAAAGTGGTGAAATGTCAAGAGAAAGCTTCAGCAAAGCAGACACTAATTTCTGTCAAACAGAAATGTTTTCACATTCAACACCTCTGAACATGGTGTTGCACATAAATCTGAGAGGGTATTGAAGGTGAAGGGCTGTCACCAAGTTACAATCAAAGGGTACATCCCAATCTAAGGGCACAGCCCAATCTAAGGGTACATCCCAATCTGAGGGCACAGCCCAATTGCAGGTCTGTTGAGCATTGAAGACGTCCTAGAATCAGAAAACAGGCCTTTTGGCTGTGAGATTAACTTCAGCTTTCTTGTGGGGATAACTTTATTATCAACCATGATAGCCCGGAGCATTTCTGATGATGTAGGAAAACAATTCTGATGATTGGCAGGAAAATTAAGAAGAAGAAGCTATGGAAGAAATGCTAAATAAAAACTAAATATAGTTTGAGTTCCTCTATTTATAAGGACTGAGAGAGTCTGTGGCTGTTGTAGTTATTTCTGTTGTAGACTCTGAGAAGTGTTAAATCTCAGTGCTGTGTAGGTCTAGGGTCTTTCCCACCAACGAGTAACATGGCAGAGGGCATACCTGCCATCTCAATACCAATGCTAGCTAATGTTAGTTAACTCACTAAAAATGTTCACAAATGTTGCTTGCTAGCTAGATAGACAGTTTAGTAAAACTGCAGTTTATCTGACACTGAATTGTATGAACCTGTCAGTTGAGAAGTGGTATTCTTGACATGCCAAAGTAAAGCTGTACAGTTATTACAGCTAGAGAATTCATGCAGAGTCCAAAAGGGTTATGATTATGGCTGAAATGGTTATGATTTTTATTTCAAGAAGTAAAATATTTTGACACATGGATGCTCAAATGCATGCAAAATGCTAAATATACCGTTTGAGTGCGTATTCAGTAAGACCACATTAAAATATTGGCTTCTTTAAGGACAAGAATATTTTCCTCTAAACAATAGGGAGGTATCCTCTGAAAAAGTATGTCAATGAGAGATGTGAATTATTTATGAAACCATATTTCTCTTTTATTTTTTTTCTAGCTCAATCTTAATAGATATACCTTTTTTTTGCAAACTACACCTCGTATTCTCAAGGTATTTCTGAAATGCAATGACTTACAACAACAGAGATATAGTTTTAAATTACTTTTCGGTCATAAGGGAATTGGAGAGAGAAAAAACCCAGATTAAAGATGATGGCTGCTGTTGATGTTGACTCTGCCCTATCAGGCCGAGTTTGTTGGTGAAGTTCCGATAAGCCCCGGTGTGATTAAAGATAAGAGATTCTAACGTGCTGGGATCAGAAGTCTGCTCAGGGAAATGTCCCAACTGAAGCTTTGATGTCTCAGTTGAAATTTTTCTTATACGTGATCAATTCAGATGTGTACATTCATTTAAAAAAAAGAAATGGGAAGATAATCTGTTTTTTCCCCCCTCTTGTCTGTTTTTCCCATTTTACAGAGATTAAAAATAAAACAAGCCTCAAAAGCATTTTAAAGTAAAGATCTCCCTCTTTCTATCTTATTTTTAACCCCAAATAAATTGATTATTGAAAAGTAACGGCAAGAGATTTGTAAATGTCTTTTAACTGAGTGCACATATCGAAGAGGACCAGAGACAATTGCATCCTGATTTCAATGCGAATAATTTCTTTAACAAAATTAACAAAAATATATCACTACAGTGTAGAATGGTCATGGTTGACAGAGTTTGTCTGGTAATTGTATGGATCTAATGATAGGTATTTAACATAATGAAAAACGATACAATTCCTTTTACCGTTCCCATGTCTGAAACTGTTCCTGCGATTTTGATAAGCATCACACAAAACATATTATTAAAGACGGTGCCCAACATCAAAGACAAGACTTCTCTGCATCTTGTGAAAACTGCACATGAACAAGTGGAAACAGCAGAAGCAGAACTCAAGCCTTAGACAAAGCCAGGAACAGAGATTCTAAGAGTAGGAGTGCTGATCTAGGATTAGTTTAGCCTTTTATCTCATAATGGATATGGTTACGATATGGCCAGGGGAAACCTGATCCTAGATCAGCACTCTTACTCTTAGAATCTTTGTACATACGGCCCCTGATCCATATTCTTCCGTCTCGTCTGTGATGAGACTCTTTAAAAAGTTACTTTGATTCTGCCCCAGAGCTGTCCTTGACCAGACGGCTAAACATTCATGACAGCTGTATGGGAATGGACCCTAAACCTGAGGCTTTCACTGTCAGGTTTTATTATGACAATAAGGACTGATATGAGTCTGTGAAAGGTAAATGGATCCAATATTTTAATCAAAATACATGTGCTTGTTAATCAGTAGTATACATATGCTGCTGTAGAGAGATTTTGCTCTCTTGTGCTATGATGCTCTGTAATCTGGCCTTTGATAAGAGTCTCTGTCAAATATAGAAGCAATAATAAGCCATCATCTTCATCAAAGTCAAAGTCAAATAGTTACTTTGAATACCACCATCTAAATTAATTCATTTATTTATTATTGATTATATTGATTTTAGAGCTATAACTATGGATAAAAGATTTACAGAATATTTGATAAGACTGAGGCGTATCCATTTTATGATTGCCACCCATTTTATGATTGCCACCCAGTTTTACTGGGATTGTTCAAAAAAATGTTATATACTTTCCTAGAAAATATGAATTTCCATATAATTTCAACATTCATTGAATAGTGTTGTTGATTGACACTCTCTGGTGCACAAATGATAATTAATCATAATAAAGATATTAAATGGCAAATCTTTGTGTTACAGTTTACTCCCAATTTCAGTCTCAGGTATCGGTCCAGTTGTGGTGTGGAAGGAAAGATTTGTCCTGTTTGTGTAAAGTTGAAATGCTACAGAAATGTCCACAGGGAGACACAGCGGTTCTGAATGGCTAACAAAAGGATCTTCACACCAAAACTTTGAAGGAGCATCTGTTCCTTTATGACATTGTTGTAATTCACAGAGTTACAGTAATCTTCCATTCTGGTGTACATTCGGTGACGCCTACATTCCTTTTAAGCTCCTCGTGGTCTCGCCTCTTCTCTGTCTCTCGCCTTCCGCAATCGGTCAGGACCACGGAATCACTTGCGATCTTCCGCAAGAAACTCAAAACCCACCTTTTCAGACTCCACTACCACTGAATTCTGTACATCTAGCCTATTGTCATCACCACTGCTGACTTGCTCAACACTTCTTGTATATGTATCCCTGCCTTCTCATTTTAAAAAAATTAAAAACATTTTTTTACAAAATTAACCTTTTCCTTCCCAGTGTTACAGGTATGGTATGCAGCTGCCTACAACGATATCTATCGCTGTATTACTGCACTGATCTTGTGCGCAAACTATGATTGTTCCTACCATGTATTAATGCACATCTTGTAAGTCAGTCTGGATAAGAGCGTCTGCTAAATGCTTAAAATGTCAAATGTAAATTTAAGTTACCACCCTGTACCCTCCCCTTTTATCTGGTTCCCTCTCCTTCCATTTTGTCTGTTATAAATATGGGGTTTAAACCTGAAGCTGGGAGATTCGGTGTCCTGCGTGACACTCCGATCCTACAGAGCTTTTTTCCACAACAATGGCTTTGTGACAGCAAAAAAAAAAAGAAAAGGTCTCTTGCAGAAGTGGCAACTGTCTCATGAATTAAACTGAAGGGCAGATTTCAATTGGATGCAGGCCAGTATATAAGTGATATTTACTCATCTGTGTTTGTTTAGTGCCGGTAATGAACACTTGTGTTATTGGACTCATGCTGCTGAGTGCCTTCAGAGGAGCACTTCAAAGCAGACGTGTCACGCACAAATTAGCATTCTGATTACACTTACTTGTTTGTTTACTTTGATTCAAACTGATTATTTGGCCTTCAACAGAAACAAAAAGCAGTTTAAAGGGTGGAAACTCTTCTTAGTTGGATAACTGGCTAATTGACATTAAAATCATGTTTGCAAATGTATCAGTTTAGTGCACTGTGTTAATCCCCCCTGGCATTAAAAGGCTGTAAAAAGTGACTCTTGGACTCTTGTTGGTGTTCCTGCCCCCACAGTACAGCTATGAATGCTCATGCAAACTTTGATGCATGTTTACACACACACACGCACACACACACATACACACACACACACATATACACTCACACTCTCACACACACACTCCCACACACACACACACACACACACACATAAAAGACAAGCTTCACTTAGATCTGCGATCAGGGGGATTTCTAACGAGGTGGAGCAAAGCCAAGGATGATATTGGGAGGAATAGACAAAACAACATAAAAAATTAAATAATAATTAAAACTCTCTTTTTAATGAAGCGATTTTGATCTGAATCCATAAGGGTGGTTAACGAGCCCCTGTTCTCAGTGCCCTGTCACATGAACAGATTTAAAATGGATAGAAGCAGAGCGGTCTTTGATCCCAGTGAATGTTCGGAAGGGAAGACTAGTCTCAGATTTCCACACACCCTCAAAACGTGTTCCCCTGTCGACTGTCCTTCAGCTCCAAGGTGTTAACCCCAACATAATAAAACAAATAGCAAAATATTTATTTCTACTTAATTTACAAATTAAGAAACACAAAAAAACACTAACTCTTTGTTAGTGTTGAATGAACTAACATTAACACCAACAGCTTTGAAGTTCTTAAAGTTATATTACTGTATTATATCCAAGTTAGATTGCTGTGTATTGATTGACAAATTGTACCTTCGGATAAATAAACTTTTTAATGCAGACGGTCACTTCTAGTCTGCATTAGAATTGGGTGTTTCACATTACATACAATCACAGACTTGATTCCTTTTGTCTTTAGGTGATCATTTTTTAATGCCATTCTTATCACAGATATTACTTATCAGAGGAGGAAACAAAACAAGATGAGAGATCTCATCTGGGATTATGGGAAATGGATTTAAATCCAAGCTTTCATTTGATACAGGAGCTCCTTCATCTGAGGCTCGAGGTTACATCTGTCACGTCTCGTGTTCATGTTCCCCATAATTAGGTGTTTGTAGTTTATTCCATGTTTTCCTTGTTGTCCGGTCCGTGTTTTTACGTTCGCTTACCTGTTTTCAGTCACGTCATTGTATTATCGTTTTCACTTATTCCTTATGTGTCTGATTGCAGTCAGCTGCATTCGTGTTAATTCCTGATTGTTTCTTGTTATGTCTAAATGTATATAAGCTGTGCGTTTTCCCATGTTCGTTGCCAGATTGTCTTGTGCTTTGCGTATGCCTACACAACTCTCCAGCGTTTTCTCTGTTTACCCGTGTTTTGTTTCATCGTGTTTTTGTTCGTGCTCCCGTGTTCATCTGTGTCCCAGTCTCGTTCCCGACCCACCTGTTCGTGCTCCTTGTGGTTCCAGTCCCGCTCCTCTCTGTGTTTCCTGGACTGATTTCCCGTTATTGACCTCCGCCTGCCCATTGACCACGTCTTGCCTGCCTCTGACACACTTGAAGCCTGGAACGAACTTTGCCTGTCCCCGACCACTCTTTGGATGCCTGTATTGCCCTGATTGCTCCTGTTTGACCATTGCCTGTTTGTTACGCAATAAAGGACATTATTGCAGTTCTGGGTCCGCGCCTGGTTTTCCTACTCCGTTCCTGACAACGTCCATTTGATTTGATTTGATTTGATTTGATTTACTTTATTGTCCACCTTAGTGGAAATTTGTCTTTGGCTTCTCTTCCCAGAGACAATAAGAGGACATGTGTTACACATTGCACAGCACACACAGCACACCATAAAAACATAGAACATAGAACATACAATAATACAATGGTGCAAGTTAGCAGATAGCAAGCAGCTTGTCGAATTGATCCAAAGGAAAAACAAAAAACAAAAACAGAATACCTACCTAACTAAAATGCCTACCTACCTATCTAAAATACCTAGAAATACCTACCTACCTAAAATAATACCTAACCTATACAGCACACCATAAAAAACAACATTTATTTATTCAAGGCCAATATGGCACAGGGAATAAAAGATTTCTTATATATATTCCGGCTGGCCCTTGGGACCCTGAACTGACGACCGGATGGGAGCAGCTCGAACGCCGAGTTCAGTGGGTGTGAGGCATCACCACTGATCTTTCTGGCCTTCATATTTACAGCCCTGTCAAAAATATTGCAGAGCTGTTTTTGTGTTTTATTAATAATCTTACCTGCCATTTTAACGATTATAGAGAGTTTATTTTTACTTTTTACATTTAGGTTGCCGTACCAGGCAGTCATATTATAAGACAGGACGGTTTCAACCAGACTCCTGTATGCTGTTTCGAGAATATGTTGGCTAACACCAAAGCTCCTCAGCTTTCTGATTAAGAACAATTGCTGATTGGCTTTCTTATATATATAGTCTGTGTTGTGATTAAAGGTCAGGCTCTGGTCAAAGATTGTCCCCAGATACTTGAACTGTTTGACCTTTTCTACAGGCTGGTTATTGAGCATGACAGGGACCATGTTGTCATTTTCCCCTAATTTTGTTTGTATAATGAGTTCTTTTGTTTTGGACACATTCATTTCCAGCTTGCTTGCCCGGCACCAGTCCTGCAGTGCAGTGACCTGCTTGAAGTATGCCTCCTCATATATGGCATCGTCTTCTCTAAGAAGACCTACGAGGGCCATATCATCAGCATATTTCAACAACTTCATGTTACAGTTGTTAACAAACATCATATTTACATAAATTGAAAACAGCAATGCGGACAATCCAATGAGATCGTTATGTCACCTTGATTCAGATTTTTCTCCCAATTTGGTAGCCAAGTCCACCGCTCGTCTCTACGAGGCAAGCCAATTCTCTGAGGGCAGCAAACTTTGCTTCCTTCGAGACAGAATTCACCCCACCCACGGTCTGGAGACTCCCTTACGTGCTTCACGGCGGACGTGAGCCGGCTCACCCTCCCCATGGGGTGGACAGCAAAAGCCGGTCTGGTAGAGACAGATTTTTTAAATGTGACATTTTATTAAATGTATAGGTACACAGTACAATGAGATTCTTACTTGCTGTGCTTCATGTCAATAAAAACATGAGAAAGCACAATTATAAATGATCTAAAAATGCATCGAAAAAGAGGGGGATGCTTTTAAAGTGCAAAAGTGACGTAGTGCAATGAGGCTTCAAGTATAAGCATGTGTCTCTAATCCGTGCAATCTGTAAGACTATGGGGGAGAGGGGAGATCAGGATGAGGACAATTTAGGAGCCTGATGGCTGTGGGGTAGAAAGTTAATTCCTAGCCAGGAAACAGCCATTTGTTGGCTACAGGTAAAATAATGCCAAAATAAAGGAAACACCAACAAAGTGTCTTAATAGGGCATAGAGCGTGGTTGTGTGTGGCTCAGTAAGTAGAGCATGGTGTTGACAATGCTTAGGTCATGGGTTTGATTCCCACTGGGACTACATATACTGAACAGCATTCATTACTGTAAGTCGCTTTGGATAAAAGCATCTGCTAAATGGCATATATGTACTGGGCCACCACAAGCCACCAGAACAGCTTCAATCCACCTTGGCATAGATTCTACAAGTGTCTGGATCTCTATTGTCCTGTCTTGCCTTGCACCTCAAACCAATGGAAGTACATCATGGTAGAGGGATGTGTGTTTTTGACCACAGTTGCCCATAGTTGATGAGGTCTTTCCCTCAGAATTCCATGCCACCTTAGACACTGTTCCTCATGAAACATCAGCAAGTTGATCAGTCTTCATCATTGAAGCTCCTGCCAAATGTGCCCCAACAATCACCCCTCTTTCAAAGTCACTGAGATCTCTTCTTCTAGCCATGGTAGCCAAAATAATGGATAACTGGGCCTGCCCAGCATTTTTATACATGACCCTAAGCATGATGGGATGTTAATTGATTAATTAACTCAGGAACCACACCTGTGTGGAAGCACCTACTTTCAATACACTTTGTATCCCTCATTTACTCAAGGGTTTCCGTTATTTTGGCAGTTACTTGTGTCTTGCTAGTTAGCCAGCCAGCAAACTGACACTGACTCTCGCACCAACTTGGATTGTGTGATATTTCTAACATCAAATAGTTCAACGTTATAGACCGTTATAGTCCTGACTCAACCTAACAGGCTTTTTGCCATAATTCTGTCTGTGTTTTTGACAACATATTAAGATATGACTGGACTAAATGTCAGTTTCCAAACGCAGTTTGCCAAATATCTGTCACATGGTGTTGTGATTGTTCACTGGTCTTTTTGGCCCATTGCTGCCATCTGCCATCTACTGATGAACACTTCATCTCTCTCTGCACCTGTGCAAATGGTGAAGCATACTTCTTAATGGATTTACACATCAAAATATGATGATTTTTACCTGATAACGGTTTGAATTTTTATTACTTTTCAATTTTTATATTTTTTGTGGTCCGTAGCTGTGGATGAAGCAGAAGAATGCATGGCATGGGGATACATCATGAGAATGAGGATTGTCCTGGCTTATGAGATTTATTCCTAACAGATATGTACACACACATCGTAATTCTGCCTCTGTTTATTCATTAGTAATGCGATGGCAGGCAGCCCTTGATCAGGAGCTGATTCAGTGCAGCGGGAATCATGCACTACCCAGTATAAATACGACCCACATATTTATAAACACACATTTACAATGAAGGGATGCTCTTGTGTGTAGAAAGATCCTGAAGAACCCTTCATTTACTCAAGTGTTTCTTATATTTTGGCAATTAACTGTACATCGGAATAGATTACATTTTGGAATTATTACAATGCAAAAAGAAAAATACAGAATAGGCTTCTAGTATGTTTGCTAAACCGTCCTCGTTCAGGGTGAAATCCTTTTGGGCTAATTATTTTAGCAGACATAACATTATCAATCTTTTTACACCGCGTTTGTCACATGATGACTGATTTAAATTTCCTTTTTTTAATGAGGAGTAAGCAGGGATACATATACAAGAAGTGTTGAACAATGACCAGCGAATCACGTTTAATATAAATATCAGAGAATCACATTTCATATAAATATTTGCTTTAAGGCTCTGCATTTAACAAGCATATTTTAAACCCATCTGGTTTTTGTTGACTGTAAATGTTGGGATGATAAAGATTTGACCCAGGGTGCTAAGATGTCACCCCCAAATACTTACATTTAAAAAATGTGAATATTAAAAATGTACCCGTGGTATTGTTAGGCAAATCTGAATGAAATAGATAAATATATAAGATAAGAACCAGCCTGGACGTTAACTCTAATCTTCCACCTAGAGTATAGCAAAATTTATATTTGTAAAAATCATTACTGCAACTCGTAGCAGTTTAATCTGGTTTTATTGATACATTGTCATATGAATTTCATGGCTCTGATAAGATCAGGTAACCAAGGCGATAACTCCAGTGATTACTCAGACTGAACACTAAAGCACAATAAGGAATTTTCATGATAATATTCCAAAAACAATACACTGCAAATATGCCATGCATATTTAGATGTTTGCACAACTTTGATTGAGGTTATTCAAATTGCATTTGTTCGAATCCTGGCCTTGTTCTCGACAACATTTCGATGCCAAAGTTATTTATAAATGTATTACAGTTATTCATTATTCAACAGTGAATGATGTGATTGCCTTGAGGGATTTTTTAAATGCGTTTGATTTTTGTAACACAAAAAAGTCTTCACAATACTGGAGGCCATGATGGGAACAGGACAATCTGCTGTGTGTGTGTAAGTCTGTCCAGGGAGCTTGACTGGCAGGAGAGTGCTTAGAATCGATTTGAATGAGTCTATCCATTTTGTGAATTCCAAGGGCACACAACAAACTAATGAAAGACAATTAACCCCCCTCCCCCACCCCCCCAAAAAGCCACCTGTTCCTTATCTCAGTTTAAATAATACTGATGAGTACCAGAAAGGTCAACTTGTACAGTGCATATAGAAAAGTATTCACCCCTTTGGCATTGTTCACATTTTATTTTCTTACTTCATGGAATCAAAATTGATTTAATTGGGATTTCTTGCCACTGATAAACACAAAATACTCTATAATGTTAAATAAAAAAATCAACAACAACTAAAGCTTTTTAATAATTAACAGACAGACAAATAAAACAGACAGTAATTGATTCCATAAGTATTCACCACCATTGACTTAATACTTAATATTTGGTAGAAGCACCTTCACATCCCCTGGCACCCATATAAGCAGTGACCTCAAATGGGAAACCGACTGCAGCCAAATATTCATAAAGGCCCTCGCTCAGCGAGGTTACGATTTAAGACAGCTCAGGAAATATAGGGTCCAGCAGCAATCACTCGTCAAATTGTGTACTGGCATCATCAAAAGCACTTTAACCCTGTCAATCACTGTCAGCCAAACACATGACAAAGAAAATAAGCAAGAATCATCAACAAAGCATCAATAATTAGGTTCTGTGGTTCTGTGTGGCTCAGTAGGTAGAGTATGGTTCTGTGTGGCTCAGTAGGTAGAGCATGGTTCTGTGTGGCTCAGTAGGTAGAGCGTGGTTCTGTGTGGCTCAGTAGGCAGAGCATGGTGTAGGGAAATTTTATGAGACATGTACCGCATGACATTTTAGTGAAATGGATTTTATTAATTATCGCTTCCATATTATGAGGTCAATCGTACCACGTTGAACCTCTGCTTTTCTCTGGAGTGATTTGGGGAACATGATCCGGACAAACAATACAATACAATACATTACGTAAATACAGACACCATATGCCGCGGACATTGCGTTTTCCCCTACTTTGTAAGAGCCATATAGGAGTCGAAGGGCTTAACCTCTAGAACCCACATCATAGACAACTAATTCCATGGCGAGCCTGGTACCCTGAGATTTCAAGACTTGAAGCATTCACTGCCTGACTACAGTACAGCTACTGGGACATTCTAAGTCTAAGCGAAGTTCAGTGGCATCAGAACTTAGAGCACTTAGAGGGACAGAGCCGGACAGTCCGTGCGGCCTCGCTCCCGGCGTGTTACAAGCTTCCCTTTCTAGCGCTAAAAGGGGAAGAAGACATAGGTTGAAACAATGATTTGCACACTTATTTCAACCTTAGCAAAAATGTCACAAAACCGACATTACACAATACATAACAGAAAACATACAAGACAAGGCAGTATAACAAATTCCTCAAACATAGAAAACTAGAACGCAGAGCGCCCGGAGCCTTCGTTAAGCGAATGAACTCCCCGAGCTGCATTCGGATAATCCTTTTATACACCTCTGACCACCCTTAAACGATACCCCAGCTGTTGGTTATTCTGACAAAAGACTAATTGCGGGTTTTGCAAGGCTAGCGGAATGGTGAGTGCCCCCACCCTGAGGGAACGATTGCATCACGTGTTATATGACTGTCCCAATCTTCCTGTTGGTAGTCATACAGCTATTGTCGGTGGCCAGAAATCATGTTATTCCAGCCAACTGTGGGGAAATTGGTTCCCAGGATGTTACCAGATCCCTGGCTTCTCGGAGTGGGGGATATGGCATGTCCCAGGAAAACACAAACAACTTCTAACTTCTGAACAGTTGCAAAACCCTTAATGGACATGACATGACGCAGGGGAAAAGACACAGTAATTCTGCTCACTAGAACCTATTACATATGTACAGTGATAGGGGTGGGTTCACTCCCCGGTCAACCATCTGTTGGAATGTGGGGAGACAGGGCAGGCTGCAATCATGTTTATGGTGGCAATTTCCCTGTCCCCCCTTTTAACCAATGATGGGTTCACCAGATGACAGAACTCAGTGCAGGGAGGAAGAGGGGCTGGCTACTAAAATCATAGAGCCAGCTCTTTCCAACCCTACAATGGTTCTGTGTGGGTCAGTAGGTAGAGCGTGGTTCTGTGTGTCTCATTAAAGTCTGTTCAGGATTGGTGGGGACTCACCCCCCTGTATATCACACCCCAGCTCAAACATACTGCTCTCTGTTGGATATTTTGCAAGCTGTATATGAACTTACACAGCATATTTTATCATAACAAAACCATGTTGTAATTAATCAGAGTGGTGGAATGATATCTCTGTTTTTATCCCCACTTACTCCTCTGTGAATATTCCATCATTTACCATCCATTCCTTATGAGTATTTTAACATGTTATTGATCCACTGCCATGGTTTCTGAATCTCTTCAAAACACAAATGTAATCACATCTGAGAGAAGCTGAGGCAAAACCGTTCATGCCATGCTCTGGCAACATTCATCCTGATTAAACACTGTCCACATGTTATTTCTCATTTAAGAATATATCTGCCTTTCCACATAAAGTTATCCATGTATAGCAGAATAATAGATCACTTCAGAGAGACGTCAGATTAAAAAGTACTTTAGTATTATCGAGAGATATGCCAGCAGTGCATTTCAAATTACAAATGCTGACAGTGTATTACTGCGGAGGCTCGACTACATTAAGGACCCCTGAAAAGGAAAATTAAATTAACTGGTGTGCTGCATAATTTGATCAAGTCCATTGCACTTCTGAAGTGCAAACAGAGCTTTCTTAGATCCATGGGAAACACATTATACAATTTATGTGAAAATATACAGTACGTAGTATACAGTGTTTACAGTAAACAGATTCATTATTGCGATTCATTTTAAAATCCGTTTGTCTATATTGAAGTTTCTATATTGTCTGCATTTCATATGCCCTGAAAAAATATAAACAATATGTTATGAAAAAATATGATTTGCCCTCCACTTTGTTAGCCTAATCACAATAAGGCATCGGGGTATTTGTCCGATGCGCTTCGGTCATATATTCCGGCGCGTGCCCTCCGGTCGCGGGATTGCGGTGTTATTAGTTGTCCCGCCCGTGGCCCAAAAAACGGTTGGAGGTAAGGCTTTTTATTTTAGAGCTCCTTTTCTATGGAATAGCCTCGCCATTTCTATTAGGGAGGCTGATTCCATTAATGTTTTTAAATCCAGACTCAAAACATACGTATTAATTAAATTTTATGGCTGAGTTTAGCGTGCATATGATTTTTTAAAGATAAATGGGGTCAGCATAACAAGAAGCTACAGGTGTAAATTAGTTAAAGGCAAATTCCAAGTTTTTCTTTACAGAGAGTTGTCAATGCCTGGAACAACTTGTCGGGTCGGGTAGTAGAGGCAGAAACACTTGGGCTATTCAAGTCTAGGCTAGATGAAATACTAGTTACTCTTCAGATTAGGACATGAGGAGCCTAGATAGGCTGAACGGCCCATTCTCCTCATTATGTATTCTTATGTTCTTATCATTATGTAAATACACACGTTTTTACACTATAAAACCCCACCAGGATTTTCAGTCTCCTTGTTACATTGATAACTATGCTATGCATTTACACTTTTACCATATCCTCATAACCTCATCCTCACTACTACACTAATAACTGAACCCAAAGTGATTCATTACTACATGCCATTGCACAGGTATAGACAGATGGAACACACTGGTAAAGGTGCACAACATTCCACAGGTATATCACAAAACGTGACCCCTTCATTGCTTTTCAAACATGAGTTTCTACACAATGCCTATGTGTTGCACATTTGATCTTTAGTACTTTAGGTTGTGTTGTGTCCACATGCTGGCCGTCACAGTTCTTGAGCTATGACCCGTTATATTTTGATGTGTCTAAACAGTGAATAGTTAAGTTAAGGAATGATCTAAGTGTGGGCGTCCATCTCACTTTTTGTAATTATTTTTAGGAGCCCAATGAACCTCATTCTGAAGCAGAGGATGAGGTGAATTCCTGCAGTTTTCGTTATGACTTTTTTCTAAATAAATCTACTGCATTGCTAGGTGGCCACTTGTTCCCCAAACAATCTTGCTTGGTTTGTTGTACCATGAATTCTGAAGCAGGCAGTCACTGTTATTACAAACACCATTTTAGCACAGTGTCTTTGCACTGAACAGCAACACTCTTTTTATTTTAAATGAGCTGCCTTTGTGATCTGGTCATCTGTTTTAGGAGTTGTACTTATTTAGAGTGTTGTGTATGTTTTCATAAACTGCTTTTCCCAGCATTACCTGTAGCTCTCTTCCCAGTGTGAGCTGCAAAGTAAAGTCAAATTGATGCAATCTTGCTTTAACCACTAACGCACGTGCGGAACTTATTTTGTGTGCGGTTGCAGCAGTATTGACTGACATTTTTTTTTATTTAAGAAAGAAAGATATGTGCAATACTTTGTTCAGTAAATTATGGCCAAAGTTCATAATAAATGAAAAGCAATTTTATGTTTTGCATTTCTTTCCCCCCCCCGCTGTACTGAAAACGTACCGAACCGTGATTTAAAAAACAAGGTGCATACCGAACCATGATTTCTGTGTACAGTTACACCCCTAATATATATATATATATATATATATATATATATATATATAATGTTTATAATGGTGTTTCTTGACCACTTCTACCCCCTCTCCAATGCACAGTTCATTGGTACCCCATGCATTGGTCCCTTGCATTTCTGATTGGCTCAGGCATGTACAGTATATGAATGTTCAGGATTATAGACGTAGAATCTTGAAGACAGATCCTTTTGTCTCCCTTATTACATTGACCAGACAGGCCCTTGGAGATGAACATTGGGAGCCATTGGCTTGATCTATTAGACCTGTGCTTCTCAAATGTGGTACTTGACTGTCACTATTCCATGTAAACTGCACATCATTGTTCTTTATCGCCCTCCAGGTCCACTGGGGAGTTTCCTAGATGAGATGGATGCCCTACTCAGTGCTTTCCTTGAGGATGGCACCCCGTCTTACTCCTCGGTGACTTCAACCTGCCGCTGGAGACCTCTCAGGCCTCTGCATTCCTCCCCGTGCTTCAGTCCTTTGACTTCACCATGGCTGAATCCCCATCCACCCACAAGGCCGGTAACCAACTGGATCTGGTCTTCACCAGGAACTGTGCCTCACCCAACATTACGGTATCGCCTCTACATGTGTCTGACCATTGCTTTCTGTCTTTCTCCCTCCCCCTCCCCTCTGTGCCTAAACCATCTTCACCTACTCCTACTGTCCTTGTCCGTCGCAACCTCCGCTCTCTCTCCCCCGCTGCCCTGTCAGCGACTGTCCTATCTTCCCTTCCCCCTACTGATGCCTTCTCTCAGCTACCTGCTGAGGAAGCATCATCCACCCTACTTTCCTCTCTCTCCTCCTCCTTTGACTTACTCTGTCCTCTATCCACTAAACATGATCGACTCCGACCCCCCGCCCCCTGGCTAACCGATTCCATTTGGGCTAACCGACTGAAACTGCGAGCGGCAGAAAGGAAATAGAGAAAATCCAAATCCCCTGTAGCTCTGTCTGATTTCCACAGTCTCCTGGCTTCCTTCTCCTCTAACCTCTCCTGTGCTAAGTCTGCATTTTCCCTTTCTAAGATTCAATCTTCTGTTTCCAACCCACGTAAACTCTATGCTACGTTTTCCTCTCTCCTCACCCCTCCTCCTCCCCCACTCCCCTCCTCTCTATCCGCCGATGACTTCTCATCCTTCTTCTGGGGCCGAATCTGACCTCGGTGCTGTGGGCAGTGGTGTCCCGCAGGGATCGGCGCTGGGACCTCTGCTCTTCCTTATTTACATAAATGATCTTGACATGGATGTTAGTAGCAAAATAGTTAAATTTGCAGATGATACTAAACTTGGGGGGTTGGCAAACAGTTTGGAATCGACTAAAGTAATCCAAGATGACAAACAAAATCCAAAAATTGGCAGATACATGGCAGATGACATTCAATATTGCTAAATGTAAAGTTATGCATGTGGGAAATAAAAACATTAGACAGGAGTATTTTATGGGAGGAGAAAAGTTAGTAGGTGTTCAATTTGAAAAGGACTTGTAGTTGATCAAAGCCTATCTGCATCAAAGCAGTGTGCTACAGCAGTGAAAAAAGCCAACAGGATGCTGGGATACATAGCAAAAAGTATTGAGTACAAATCAAAGGAGGTTATATTAATGTTATATAATGCCTTTGTCAGACCCCACTTAGAATACTGTGTGCAGTTCTGGGCACCGCACTACAAGAAAGATATAGAAGCTCTTGAAAAAGTCCAAAGAAGGGCAACTAAACTGATACCTGGTATGAAAGGTAAAAGTTATGATGATAGACTTAAGGCACTCAATCTATTTAAACTTAGCAAACGCAGACTTAGGGGGGATTTGATTGAGGTTTTTAAATTCCTAAAAGGGATTAACAAAGTAAAATACCAAAGATTTTTTAAGATAAGTGGGGTCAGCAGAACAAGAGGCCACAGGTGGAAATTAGTTAAAGGCAAATTCCGCACAGATATTAGGAAGTTTTTCTTTACACAGAGAGTTGTCAATGCCTGGAACAGCTTGCCAGGTCAGGTAGTAGAGGCAGAAACGCTTGGGCTATTCAAGGCCAGGCTAGATGTAGTACTAGATGTTCTTTAGATTAGGACATGATGAGCCAAGATGGGCCGAACGGCCCGTTCTCATCATTATGTATTCTTATGTTCTTATGTTCTTATGTTCTTTCACGAGAAGGTCAATGTCATTCGCAACTCCTTCCCCCCAACCTCTCCCTCACCCATCTCGCTACCTAAACCTCCCACCCCTCTGTCCTCCTTCTCACCCCTTCCTGACTCAGACATCCTTCAACTTGTTCTCTCCCACCGTCCCACCACCTGCCCTCTTGATCCCATTCCTTCCCCCCTCTTCCAGTCCATTTCTATGGACATCCTCCCCTTTGTCTCTAATGTCATTAACTCCTCTCTTTCCTCTGGCTCTGTCCCCTCCTCCCTCAAATGCGCTCATGTTGTCCCCCTCCTCAAAAAACCCTCTCTGAATCCTGCTGTCATCTCTAACTACCGACCTGTCTCTCTCCTCCCATTCCTTTCCAAAACACTAGAGCGGGCTGTCTATAATCAACTGTCTGCTCATCTCTTACAGAACGACCTGCTTGATCCCAACCAATCTGGGTTCAGAGCAGGCCACTCCACAGAGACTGCTCTCTTTGCGGTCACTGAGGCTCTTCACGGGGCTAAGTCCCGATCCCTTAGCTCCGTCCTCCTCCTCCTCGACCTGTCGGCGGCATTCGACACCGTGGACCACCTGCTCTCATCTCTCGTCGAGATGGGAATCTCTGGTTCTGCGTTGACATGGTTTGAATCCTACCTGGCTGACCGGTCCTACCAGGTGGCCTGGAGAGGATCCCTCTCCTCTCCCCACACCTTCTCTACCGGAGTCCCGCAGGGCTCGGTGCTAGGCTCCGTCCTATTCTCTCTGTATACCAAGTCACTTGGCTCTGTTATTTCTGCTCATAGCTTTTCCTATCACTGTTATGCCGATGACACTCAACTCTTTCTCTCCTTCCCTCCATCTGATACCCAGGTCCCGGCACGGATCTCTGCATGCCTGGCTGACATCTCTGCATGGATGTCCACCCACCACCTGAAGCTGAACCTGGGGAAGACAGAGCTGTTCTTCTTCCCTACGAAGGGCTCCCCGACAATTGATGCGTCAATCACCGTGGAAGGCTCCATAGTGTCTCCATCTCAGTCTGCCAGGAGCCTTGGAGTGACCCTGGACAACCAGCTGTACTTCTCGAGCCATATTGCAGCGGTCACCCGGACCTGCCGTTTCTCCCTCCACAACATCCGGAGGATCCGACCGTTCCTCACCCAAGAGGCCACTCAACTAGTTTGACTAGTGTGTGCACCTTTTATAAGAAATGCACATTCCAGTCATAAAAAAAAGTTATAAAAAAAGAGTAAGAGACAGAATTGGGGCATGCAGTGACTGAGATCCAGGAGAAGGACTTCTTGAAGAGGGTGAAAGTAAAGAGGATATGGAACGTCTGTGTTTTATTGACCCTGAAGGGACAACTGGCATTAATATGCATGCGGCACATCTCAATCTGAAAGTGTGCATTCTGTCTTTGAGTACAGAGCACGTGCTTGGATCCTGGATGCCACTCTCACAACCTCAGCTGTGGGACAACACAAACACAACTCAATCAATCACACACTACTGCTGCCGCACATGGCTGTTTGCACAGGATCTGTCTCTTTCCCCCCTTCCCCCATCTCCCTAAATATAACCGAGGTAGTCGACTAATCACAAACAATCTGTATCGTGAGTTGACGTATGTTCGTTGAGTGGGTCTCCTTTAGAGCGGGGGTATTCAAATCCAGGCCTCGAGGTCCGCAGTGTCTGCATGTATTTACTTCAACCACAAACTACACCACCTGAGTTGATTGTAAAAAAAATTACCTAACCCTAATCTAATTATATTAAAATACTGTATATGAAATATTAATTAAAGGAATTTCATAATTTACCAGATCTCTGCACCGCACGCTTGCGTAGTCTTGTATTCTATCTGAGCATTAAAAGAAGCAAACCACTAACATTACATAACATGTGCCTTTTAGCAGACACACAGAACCACTACTGTCATGCATTTATGTTATCAGAGAAAAAAAATGGGCATTAAATCAATCATTCATGCTTGATGACAATCCCATAGAAAGACTGTTGCTTAGCACGTCACCTTTGTGACAGCGATATTTAAAACATTGCCATAATTAACTTTATCCTGTGTGCTTGTGTTGACGTATTATGTGCTGTGTACTTTTATCATATTCAGCCATCTGTCCATTTTAATATTTTAAAAGGAAACTCACCTGTGGGGAAGTGGGAGTATTAACGCTCCAGTGCACCAGACGGGGTCTGTATCCAGGAATTAAACACAGCATCGTTGTGTTCAGAGCGTCTGCTGGAAAATGAGCTTGTTGTAGAGAATAGAGAACACATTCAACACAAATAATTAATACTTTAAAATCACAAGTTTAAATCACAAACGTGTGTAAAATCATGATGGAAGTTTTAAAACAAAGCTTCTGGGAAGAGGAAGCTTACCAGGTTTTATTTTTGTTGGTGCTGTCAGTGTCTTAAATAATCCTAATACTGAGCACCGTATAATATGAAACAAAAGGCAACAGTAATAATCCCAAAATGTGTCTGATGAATAATGTATAAATATTTGTTTCTGTGTTGTTTCAGAGAGGTTCTAACCCCAGGGAGTTTGTGGAGCGAAGCCATCGACCTCTATTACAGCCAGGATTGGCCTTCACAGGCTTTGTTTGTTTGGCCTGTGAGGCCAGTGTTTACAGCTCTCTGCACGCATTGTGACTGTCCTAGCAGTACCATAACATATTAAGAGCTTAGCTTGAGAGTAACCTGGAACATTAGTCTGAATAATTAAGTCATGTGTCGTGTTTGTTATTTTGTACATACTTACTTTGTATGCATCTGCAGTGTAAAAGCAAACAATTCCCTTTTTGTTCATCTTAATCTTGTCCACGCCTTCTCTTTCCTCTTTGCCATGACACCTTACGAGCTCATGTGTCATAGTGGTGATGAGGCACACTTCATTAGGTTGATTTAAACCGAGATCTTGGCCTTAAGGACGATCATCGAGGAGGTGAAAAAGAACAACCTGACAGTGGTGCTGTGTTTTATTGATTTCAAAAAGGCATCTGATTCAATACACAGGGGCGTCATGATGAAAATTCGTAAGGCCTACGGTGTCCCTCTCAACCTACTCCAGGCCATTGGGACCATGTATTCAGGCACAAGAGCCAGGGTTGTGACCCCAGATGGCAACAGCGAGGAGTTTGACATCCTAGCGGGGGTGTTGCAAGGGGACACCCTCGCCCCCTTCCTCTTCATAATAGTCGTAACGTTTACCAACAAGCATCTGTACGGAGAGCTACCAAGGCTGAGTAACAAAATAGCAGCTAGGAGAATGAGGCTGGCCACACACTGCCACAGACACCACAAGCTACCAGCCAGCAAACTGGTACTGTGGGAACCATCACAAGCACGCGGACATCAATCACAAGGGCGTCCCACACCAACATACGTGGACATGCTGAAAATAGATGTGGGAGTGGAAACTACTGGAGAGCTTGCAGGATGCATGGAGGATCGGGTTGGCTGGAGACGTCGGTGGAAGACCCGTCTGAGGACGACTCAGTAACCTCTGAATTACGAGTCCAGTTCCCCCTAACCATTACCATTACAAAAGAGTGAAAGACTAAGAATGAGCACTTGACTGTCACTGGAGATCCCCTTCAACTGGAAAAACCCAGAAAACCCCCATTGTAATATATTTAATCCTTGTCAAAAAAGACCAGGGGACTGAGTGGTGGATAGTGTGGCGGCTTCCAAATTGGGGAGAAAAACGGGGGAAAATCTGAAACAAAATGTAGGAAAAAATATCATTTTCTGAGTTTAGCAGCAGTGAAACCCCCCATTTTTTTTTTTCAGCATGAAATTTTCTCCTGGAGTGACCCTACCATTAGAAAAAGTTAAACATTGCCCTTTTTTATATTCTTATAAAAGCTGTACACCATCAGGGTACAAAGATTGTCACATCTAGTACAGCAAAAAAAAAAATCTATTATGATGTGTGTTTTGTAGTAAAAACGAGTGGTGTACACTGAATAAATACAGTCTCTCTGCACTGTGAAGCAGGAAAAACACAGTTATTCACCAAGTTGTTGATGAGTGACAGGTTGTTTCTTCATGCAAAATAGATTTGGGGTTTTCAATTAAATGAAGAGGCTTTATCATAGGGGTGCGGCGAGGATGGGTCATTTTGGACCCTGTGGACATGAGGAGTATACAGAAAATAAAGATGCTGAAAATGAGAATTAACCTGTGGAAAGGGTTCATCATGAGGCTGCTCATTGTGATGCGGATACTGCACCCCACTGTGGGACAATGCCCCCATCCACAGGGCATGAGTGCTCACTGAATGGTTTGATGAGCATGAAAACCACATGCCATGGCTGTCTCAGTCACCAGATCTCAACCCAATTGAACACTTATGGGAGATTCTGGAGCGGTGCTTGAGACAGTGTTTTCCACCACCATCAACAAAACACCAAATGATGGCATTTCTCATGGAAGAATGGTGTTGCATCACCCAACAGAGTTCCAGACACTTGTAGAATCTATGCCAAGGCAGATGGGAGATTCTGGAGCGATGCCTGAGACAGTGTTTTCCACCACCGTCAACAAAACACCAAATGATGGGATTTATGGCGGGAGAATGGTTTTGCATCCCTCCAGTAGAGTTCCAGACACTTGTAGAATATGTGCCAAGGTGCATTGAAGCTGTTCTGGAGGCTGGTGGTGGTCCAACGCCCTATTAACAGTTACAGAGGGAATGGAAGAATGTGTTAAATTACTAAATCAGCTAAACACCAACTGTGGGCAAGGCCTCTGGCTAGTGAGGTAGAGAATTGACCAGAAAAACTAAACTGGTGAATGAAAGAATTCCCATTTTCTCAATATTATTGTATGCACATAGTATGTCGTAATTTATACTGTGCACACATAGTATATACAGTACATATATATATATACTGTATACATATACACACAGTCAACTCCAAAATTACTTACACCTTTGCAAAGATGAGCCAGAATTAAATAAAGAATGTAATGAGCAATATTGTATGCTCCAAAAAGAGGGAACATTGTACCAGTTTCAGGTATTTGGTGATTTTTAAATTAAAATAACTTTGCCATCGGGATCCCAGTCCCTGACATGCTTTCCAACAGACAACATCGTTTGAATTTAAATATAACAAAAGGAACTAATAACTGTTGTAATACAATACTACTTTTGTTGCCATGACATCCTTTGGTTTTGGGGTGTCTCTAATGCCGGTAGGACTCTCTCCTCCAAACATATGATGATGAAACATTGAATTTCACATGCTCCACATACAGTGGGTATAGAGTATTCAATTAGCACAACCCATGTGTCTTATCAACCAATGTCTCTTGGACTACGTATATTGATCTATACATAGTTATTTATTAAATTGCTTTGCATTTATTCTTGCTTTACATTAATACAGTTATATGCTGAGAATGAGAGAAGAGAATCTTTTGTTTTCATCACAATGACAGATGAATATGCGCACAGGATATTTATAGCCTATTATAGACATTTATGCTTGTTATAGATGAATACATGGACTTTTTTGCAACTCAGTGTGTGTTTGTGGAGACTGCATTGTATGATATTCATGCTTTTCATCTGCATTTCAATTCGCTTTCTTCCGCAGAAGTGGTTTGGTGGCATATCACTGCGCTTCCTGCACGTTTACTTATCTTTCTTTATAAATAGAAAGTATGTTTTAATTAAAGTGTTTCTTATTCTTACAGACATGTATGAATGAATACAGTACACATGAGTGTGCGGTATGAGTACAGTACACATGAGTGTCTGGTATGAGTACAGTACACATGAGTGTGAATAGAGTACACATGATGGCACGCTGTAAAGTGGTGAGTATATTATTACCACGTACTCTACCCAGCTCCTGGTCCAAGCAATGGTACTGTCCCGCTTGGACAACTGCAACTCGCTCCTGGCTGGCCTTCCCGCATCTGCTATCAGACCCCTGCAACTCATCCAGAACGCTGCGGCCCGTCTGATCTACAACCTTCCTCGACACTCCCATGTCACCCCTCTGCTCACTACCCTCCACTGGCTGCCTGTTATAGCTCGCATCAAATTCAAGACATTGGTCCTAGCATACCAGGCAGTCAAGGGATCAGCCCCAACATACCTCACCAAGATCTTCAAACCCTACACACCTGCCAGACCTCTCCGTTCTGCTACCTCAGGACGCCTAGCACCTCCCCCCCTCCGCACCTGCGCTTCCCGGTCACGTCTCCTGTCGGTTCTGGCTCCACGATGGTGGAATGACCTTCCTGTGGAAGTCAGAACAGCTGAGACCCTGGCCACCTTCAGCGACGACTGAAGACTCATCTCTTCAGGGTGCACCTCTCCCCGTAGTCCGGTTTTTGTTAACTTAGGGACATAGTTGCTTAGTTTACACGTCTACTTATTTATGTATTGTATTAGGCTTAGGCATTATTTCCTGCATTGAGTGCTTTACTGCTACCTCTGAATTGTGGCTACAGATTTACCTACAGGGTCCTAGTTTAACTATGTGGTTGCTCCTAGCACCCAGGAATTGTACTTCCCACTAGGGTGGCTTTCAGCTAAACTGTTCTTGACTACGGTTAACACTTTGTTGTACGTCGCTCTGGATAAGAGCGTCTGCCAAATGCCTATAATGTAATGTAATGTAATGTAATGTAATTATTCTGCTTGTGGAGAGTTTAGGTATCCTAATGTTTCTTAAGACCTGTCTGAACAAAAACAAAATAATTATTTTTGAGATGGTATGAACTAGAAGGAATTAATGCTACTTTAAAATGTCCACGGCCGAAAGGTCTTGGTTGAAAGGTCTTGTTTTGCGTCTTCCATTGAAAACCTCAGGTAAAAGAGAAATTACCTCTGACCTCTGACCCAGGGGCGATTTGACCTTTAGGGGGGGCTCAGCCCCCAATGAGAATGTGAGATGTACACATGCAAAGCACAAGCCTACATTTTAAATTAATTTACTGCTACATTCCCCCAAAACAACACCACCACAATGGTGGTCATTCTCAAAATTGAAATGCCACTCTCTATCTGTGCTATTTTTAAAAATCGATATTAAGTAAAAATGTTTTTTATAAAATAATTACTAAACATTTTCAGGGGGGCTGAGATGAAAGACAGGGGGACTAAAGCTCCCTAAATAGGCTCTAAAATCACCACTGGTGTGTTCGTGTGTGCCTCAAATGCGAGGGGATTGTAGTGTTATAGAGTGTGCTGGAAGCCTTGTCAGAGCATCGATCAAACCATGGTCCAGGTGCCTGTGGGAATGTTCCGCCTTTTTCAGCTTTTGGCCAACCATTGTCTCACACGTAGAGCAGAGTTTTTAGGTTTAATATAAATATACAATGTGCCCCTTCTAGAAAAGTCAAGCAGGTCAATGTAAACTGGATGTGTGTGTGGGTGAGTTCAGTCACCCACACACACACACACACACACACACACACATACACACACACATACACACATTGTATTAGCTTTCTAGGACTCCAGGCTTATTGTTCCCCGCAAACTGGCAGAGCGCAGGGAAACAAGCAAGGCCCTGCCGTTTGAGGAATATGACACAGATCACCTCCTTCAGTACGGTGGGAGAACAAACATAACATGGGGCAGAGGGACAATAACCAAAGGGAGATTTGTCAGAAGCTAGCAACTGTTCAACACACAAACAATAAACATAGAGGATCAGCATTATAATCTTAACTAAAAAGCCATAAAGCTGGTAGAGACATATCCAAACAGACTCATGGCTGTAATTCAAGCACAAGGGTGCTTCTACCAAGTATTAACTCAGCGGGGTGTGGACTTATCAACCATGAAAGGTGACATTTTTGATTTAAGACTTGTAGACTTAAAGGGGCCACTGTAGAAAGTATCAATACCCAAAATGGACAAGTGTTCAGGCCCCAACATAAAGTGAGGTGTTGGGAAATCAGTGGATATTGACAATTTATTGGACACATCCCATAATTTCTGCTGAGAACATTAGGAAACAAGATTATGAATGGAATGATGGGAAAAAATAATTTAGCAATTTAGTTCAAATATAAATACACTAGCTACTTAGCCAACCAGTCAGGGTGTTACTGTACCAGTATTGGTGCTGTATGTGCCTTGCGCTGTGAAATTAGGGCCCTGTGTGTTTGAGATCAGATTTTTTATGCATTCTGTATATTTTGTAAATATAACAGGAGCACTCTGTTATTCGTGTGAAACACCCAGGGCCAAATAACCTACTGATATTTCATTAATATTCCACTGCCATTACTTTTAAAAGTGCTTGTGTCCCTCCACTTCTCACTCACTGGATACACAGTTTCCTCAGTGAAAGACCACAAACCGTTAGAGTGGGCACTGTAACATCCTCAACCACCATCACCAACACCAGAGCCCCACAATATATATATACCAATGACTGTGTCAGTTCCTCATCCATCACTACATACTTCAAATACTCTGATGATACTGTCATACTTGCACTCCTTAATGACAATAACTCTGTTTTAGGCTACCAAGACTCCATCTCCCATTTTACACAGTGGTGCAGAAACAACTACCTGGAGCTGAACGTAGCAAAAACAAAAGAACTGTTCATTACTTCCAGTACACACAGCACCCACAACCCCACCTGTATCAACAATAAAGCAGTTGAGATGGTGGAGTGCTACAAATACCTTGGACTCACCCTGGACAATAAACTGAGCTTTGATCAACACACCACTGACATCCACAAACGCGGCCAACAAAGACTCTCTGCCATCCGCAAACTCAGAGCACTTTCTGTTGCCCCCCACCTTCTGTTACTGCTTTACCAAAGTATAATTCAACCCATTCTCCTTTACTGTTCCCCTTGTTTTTTCAACATTCTAACTGTTTCCAACAGGAACAAACAAACACACATTACACACAATGCCTCCAAAATTATTGGCCTCCCCACCCCCAACCTCTCAGACTTCAACAGCAGAGCCATTACACGCAGAGCACGTACCATTGCACATGACCCCAGCCACCCCCTCAACCCATTCTTCACACTACTTCCATCAGAACCCTTGCCTGGAAACGGGCACGCTTTGGCAGGAGTTTTGTCCCCTCTGCCATAGCATCATTAAACAAAATACCTCGGTAAAAATCATGTATAGATGAATATGACTGTGTATGTTGGTAAAAATGTGGATGTACCCATGTGGGTGCATATTTAATGTATGTATGTAATAGTGGTGTGTATATTTTTATTTATGTAATTTATGTGAGGCTTTCTTTGTACAGACTGTGGCAACAAATTTCCTGAAAAGGACAATAAACAATCTATCTATCTATCTATCTATCTTGTGGACATTTGTTAGAACTCCTGTGAAAATGTTCATGAATGCTGCTCAAATAAGCCAGGAGCAGTTTCATTTAGGAGCTCTGCTTCTGGGCCCACACTTCACAGGACTGGGGGGGACAACTACTACGTCATGGTGATCATGTTCCACTCGTTTATTTCTGCTTATATAACAAGTTCAGCGTGGTGCCCACTGGCAGGAGGCACATCAATGGGACTTCTGAATAAAATATATATATAAAATATATATCTACTAACCTTTTCTTTCCCAGTGTTACGGGTACGGTGTGCAGCTGCCAACAATGATGTCTATCGCTGTATTACTGCGCTGATCTCTTGTGTGGACTATGATTAATCTTACCATGTATTAATGCACATCTTGTAAGTCGCTCTGGATAAGAGCGTCTGCTAAATGCTTAAAACATGAAAAGTAAAAAAAATATAAAATGTTACATTTACATTTTACATTTTAAGCTCTTATCCAGAGCGACTTACAAGATGTGCATTAATACAAGGTAAAAACAATCATAGTTGGCGCACAAGATCAGTGCAGTAAACAGCAATAGACATCATTGCAGGCGTCTGCATATCATACCTGTAACACTGGGAAAGAAAAGGTTAGTGTTTTTTTGTTTTTTTGAAGTACAGTGTAGAACAAGTAAACAGTGGTGACGACAGATTGACTAGATGGACAGTGTTCAGTGGTAGTGGAGTCTGAAGAGGTGGGTTCTGAGTTTCTCGCGGAAGATTGGAAGTGATTCCGCAGTCCTGACCAATTGCGGGAGGTCGTTCCACCAACGAGGGACCAGGACAGAGAAGAGGCGAGACCGCGAGGAGCGGCTGCCAGGCGCCCGGAGGGATGGGGCAGTCAGTCTGCCAGGGGAGGCGGAGCGGAGGGGTCTGGGTGGGGTGTAGGGAGTGATGAGTGACTGGAGGTATGGGGGAGCAGTACCTCTGGCCGCTTGAAAAGCAAGCACCAGTGACTTGAATCTGATGCGTGCTGCGATGGGGAGCCAGTGCAGAGAGGAGAGTAGAGGGGTGATATGGGTCAACTTCAGCTGGTTGAACACCAGGCGAGCAGCAGCATTCTGGACTAGTTGCAGTGGCTTGATGGTACAGGCAGGAAGGCCTGCCAGCAAGGAATTGCAGTAGTCCAGACGTGAGATCACCAGGGCCTGGACCAGGAGTTGAGTGCCCTCTTGGGTGAGGAACGGTCGGATCCTCCGGATGTTGTGGAGGGAGAACCGGCAGGTCCGAGTGATCACTGCAATATGGCTCGAGAAGCACAGCTGGCTGTCCAGGGTTACCCCAAGACTCCTGGCAGACTGGGACGGAGACACTATGGAGCCTTCCACGGTGATTGACGCATCAATCATTGGGGAGCCCTTCGCTGGGAGGAAGAGGAGCTCTGTCTTCCCCAGGTTCAGCTTCAGGTGGTGGGTGGACATCCATGCAGAGATGTCAGCCAGGCATGCAGAGATCCGTGCCGGGACCTGGGTATCAGAAGGAGGGAAGGAGAGAAAGAGTTGAGTGTCATCAGCATAGCAGTGATAGGAAAAACCATGAGCAGAAATAACAGAGCCAAGTGACTTGATGTACAGAGAAAATAGGACGGGGCCTAGCACCGAGCCCTGCGGGACTCCGGTAGAGAGGGTGTGGGGAGAGGAGAGGGATCCTCTCCAGGCCACCTGGTAGGACCGGTCAGCCAGGTAGGACTCAAACCATGTCAACGCAGATCCAGAGATTCCCATCTCAACGAGAGATGAGAGCAGGATCCGGTGGTCCACGGTGTCGAATGCCGCCGACAGGTCGAGGAGGAGGAGGACGGAGCTAAGGGATCGGGACTTAGCAACGTGAAGAGCCTCATTGACCGCAAGGAGAGCAGTCTCTGTGGAGTGGCCTGCTCTGAAGCCAGATTGGTTGGGATCAAGCAGGTCGTTCTGTAAGAGATGAGCAGACAGTTGATTATAGACAGCCCGCTCTAACGTTTTGGAAAGGAATGGGAGGAGAGAGATAGGTCGGTAGTTAGAGATGACAGCAGGATTCAGAGAGGGTTTTTTGAGGAGGGGGACAACCTGAGCGCATTTGAGGGAGGAGGTGACAGAGCCAGAGGAAAGAGAGGAGTTAATGACATTGGAGACAAAGGGGAGGATGTCCATAGCAATGGACTGGAAGAGGGAGGAAGGAATGGGATCAAGAGGGCAGGTGGTGGGACGGTGGGAGAGAACAAGTTGAAGGATGTCCGAGTCAGGGAGGGGTGAGAAGGAGGACAGAGGGGTGGGAGGTAGAGGTAGCGGGATGAAAGAGGGAGAGGTTGGGGGGAAGGAGTTGCGAATTACATCAACTGTTCTCGTGAAAGAAGGATGAGAAGTCATCAGCGGTTAGAGAGGAGGGGGGTGGGGGAGGAGGAGGGATGAGGAGAGAGGAGAACGTAGCATAGGGTTTACGTGGGTTGGAAACAGAAGATTTCATCTTAGAAAGGAAAAATGCAGACTTAGCAGAGGAGAGGTTAGCGGAGAAGGAAGCCAGGAGTGTGTGGAAATCAGACAGAGCTACAGGGGATTTGGATTTTCTCCATTTCCTTTCTGCCGCACGCAGCTTCAGTCGGTTAGCCCGAATGGAATCGGTTAGCCAGGGGGCGGAGACGAGCGGGTTTAGCGGATAGAGGACAGAGTAAGTCAAAGGAGGAGGAGAGAGAGGGAAGTAGGGTGGATGATGCTACCTCAGCAGGTAGCTGAGAGAAGGCATCAGTAGGGGGAAGGGAAGATAGGACATTAGCCGGGGAGAGAGAGCCGGAGGTTGCGGAGGTTGACAGGGACAGTAAGAACAGGTGAAGATGGTTTAGGCACAGAGGGGAGGAGGAGGGAGAAAGACAGAAAGCAATGGTCAGACACATGTAGAGGCGATACCGTAATGTTGGGTGAGGCGCAGTTCCTGGTGAAGACCAGGTCCAGTTGGTTACCGGCCTTGTGGGTGGATGGGGATTCAGCCATGGAGAAGTCAAAGGACTGAAGCAGGGGGAGGAATGCAGAGGCCTGAGAGGTCTCTAGCGGCAGGTTGAAGTCCCCGAGGAGTAAGACGGGAGTGCCATCCTCAGGGAAGGCACTGAGTAGGGCATCCATCTCGTCTAGGAAACTCCCCAGTGGACCTGGAGGGCGATAGAGAACAATGATGTGCAGTTTACATGGAACAGTGACAGTGACAGCATGAAATTCAAAGGAGGAGGGTGAGAAGTGAGGAAGAGGAACAATACCAAATCTCCACAGGGGGGAGATCAGTATACCTGTCCCTCCACCGCTACCTGAGGGTCGTGGAGTGTGGGAGAAGGTGTAGGCCGCGGAGAGAGCAGCAGGGGAGGCCGTGTTCTGCGGAGTGATCCAGGTCTCCGTGAGCGCCAGGAACTGAGGGAGAGTAGTGAGGCCTGGGCCGAGATGAAATCGGCCTTCCGGCAACGGACTGGCAGTTCCATAGTCCACCTGCTACCACTACGTCAACACCGGGAGATCTAGGAGGGTGGATGAGGTTGGACAGATTACGGGTGTGGGTAGAATCTCTCCTTCTAGGCAATCTAGAAGAGGAGACATGGACTGGGATAGGGAGGAAGCATGTAGTGTTAGATGCAGAGGAAGAATAGGGAGATACAAAACTATGATACTCACCGTGCGGCGAGCACTCCCTAGCTGGCCCCCCTTGGTGGACTCCTGCAGGTAGACTCCTTTGTCTTTGTCTGCTGAGTCTTCGTTCGGTGAGGCTAGGAAGGTGAGGCTGCCGCGAAAAGCTGCCGCTATCCACAACTATGGCTGCTAATATAGCCGAGTGATGCTAGGCACTAAGTGGCGAGTGCCACCTGACAACAATAGAGGCTAATTGACAACTGTTAGCTAATACAATAAAAGCGATTGAAAAGAGCTGAGTAGCAGCTAAACAAAAAAAATCTAACGCCGGATAATTACACTTACTGGCACGCGACAAGACAGTTCTAACCGAGATACAAATGCACACTGCTTGAGATCTGGCTGAACACGCTTAAATCCTACCTGACAACAATAGAGGCTAATTTACAACTGTTAGCTAATACAATAAAAGCGATTGAAAAGAGCTGAGTAGCAACCAGCATGTTAAATTCCCAAACAACAAAAACTATTTAAAAATATTTATTTCAAATCAAAGTCATAGTGCATAACACACTGTCACACGCCACGTGACAATCCCTGGACGGAATAGAGCAGTCTGGAAACGGGTGGAGTTTTCAGTCTACGGACCGGATTCTTTATTATTTATTTTAAAACGTTCTAAAACGAGAACTAGACCGGGAGTTTTTAAACAAATAAACAAAATTAAATCTGTCCGTCGCCCTCACGGGTTCGGGACACAAAAACCATAAACGTTAAACACAACAAAATTATCACACAATAACCGGAAACTTTCCAGTTCCCGTTTTACTTTTACTTTCACTTTGCTTTTCTTTCTTTCTTTCTCGGTTGCTTTTTCTCCTCGGTCTCCCACGCCTTTTTCTTGCTTGTTCCAGCCACCTACTGAACAGAGCAGAGCAGTTTTCAAGGACACCGATGTGATTAGAAAACACCAGACAGGCTGCTCTGCCAGTAAGCGTGGCCGCTGTAAGAAATACGGCAGCACTCTGATCTTGATGAAGAAGGTTTTATTTCTGTAGCAACAGTGACAAAGTAAATGACAGGTAATACAAGAATACCAGCAAGCACTCTGGACTCAGCGGAGTTCGTCTGAATGTCCTTCTCCCAACTGAATGACTCTAAATACTCTTTTTGGGCTTTGTTCTTCTGAGGCGGGAAACAGAAATGTGTATTTGGAGATAATGTGATTGATTTAGGGAAACCAGTGTCTGGCATCCCTAAATCAATCAATCTGCTCATTACTAGGGGGGTGTGATTTATTCAGTTCCCGGGGCCTAGCCAGGAAACAGTCTATTGTATTGTTAATCAAGTCTAAATGGTTGACCTGAGTAGCTGGTTGATCACCTATCTATGTATTCTACTGGTCATTCTTGGTTTCAGGAGTTCCTCTGTCTCTTTCTCTCAATCACCTATTCATATGTTAATGACTGTCTCCATTTGGCCGCACAGATCCTTTGTAATTGTGATATTTACCCGTCTGCCTACAGTTCAATATCTTACAGTCCCCCCTTTGATGCTTGTCTTAACATAAAAGCATCACATATCAGTGGCGATGTTGTCCTGTCTTAGGTTGCTCTCTCAAATCCTGAAGAGTCTTACCCGTCATGGGAGCAACACCTCTTCCACTGGCATGAATATTCCGTGCATCCAAGGCGATGTTATCCTGCCTTAGGTTGTCCTCCTCCTAGCGAAGGATCTTACCCATCTTTGGATCAACATCTTTACACTGGCATCATGCTGGATACTGTCCGGCTCTGACTGATCTTATCACAATTACAATGGGGTGCTCTTTTGTTCAATCAATCTACCCACTAGGGATTGGGACTGGGAGAGAGTGAGGACCCCCTAAACCAAGGTACCAGTTTGACAAGGTCGTTTGTAAATGAGATATTTTTCCGTTTCAGAATGGAACACATACAATAAATAAGAACACACTGAACCAAGACAAGAATTAAACATACAAATACACCCTTCCTGTAAGAAAGCATCCATCTTGAGAATCTGGGTAGCGATCATCTCCTTCAGTTTCAGTTCATTAGTTTTCAATTGTTGTGCATCAATCCAATTTGACACACCCAAATCTGTTCCAGCGGCTCCCAGAACACCTTCCAGGAAGCCCAATAGCTTTCGGCCAGTTGATGCAGGTTTTGGGCTGTCAGTGTGATAATATGTATCCACTGTGTCGTGATATCTCAGGAACGCAGTCGTCAGGAGGTCCTTGTACATCCCTGTCACACTCTCCCCTTTGCAGTTCTTGTCCAGATCTGGAGACCATGCTGTCATGTTGATCAGGACTGGCACATGGACCCACTGGATGTTGTTTATCAGGACCCCTGGGTGTGGCCTGGTAATCACTCCGGATGGTGGTGCTGGCCACTGCTCTGGACATTCTTGCATCATTACCAGAACTGGTAGAAGAACTGCTTGAAGAAACTCCCACATCCTGGAATCTGTTATTAAAGAATATAGAAAGAACAATAATGAAGGCCCCCCCTTTTTTTTTTTTTTTTTTTTTAAATCCCTGTATCTGGGATTATGCTTTTTTATATGGTTTCAATTGGTCCACATGGTACCATTTCAGTTTGGACGTTCCTTTGCTCGTTTTGTAAGAGGCCTTGTATATGGATTCTCCACATTTATCCACTATTGTACATGGCCCTTTCCAATTTGCTGACCAGGGTCCTTCGTGATGATAGTTCTTCACCATGATTTCTTCACCCAGTTCAAATTTCTGTTCTTTCACCTGATTGTCATAGTACATTTTATTGTATTGTTGACTTAGTTTTTCCATTGCTGAGTGTAGATCATTGTTCTCTGTGCTTAGCTTTGTAATGGCTGACTGTATGTCACTGAGTGTTTTATTTAAATCTATGTAGCTGGGTCCTTTGCTGTGAGAGGAGTTACATTCCCTTGCTATGTGTCCACTCTTCCCACATGAATAACAAACAATAACCCCTTCCGAATTAAATGGTAGGGGCCTATCCCCCCTTTGTTGCCTAACATCATTAGGCACATAACCTTCATTTTTCCATGATACCTTTTTCTTGGTTTCAGTGTTGTGGAATGGTTTGCTCCCAATCACTGCTACAGGATGTTTTTTCTTAGTTTCTCTAACAGTATCATTAGTGGAGTTGTAAAGCTGGGTCATCTTTATGAGAATGTTTGAATATGTTGTATTAGAATCTATGAGAAGGGCCAAAGCCTTACGTGTGTTGGTGTCACTCTGTGCAATCAGTGCTGATTTGAACATGGGTTCTTGTTGAGTCAAATTAGGCATGCCACTGTAAGATGTGAAAGCTTCCCACAATCTAGATGCATATGCAGCAGGATGTTCCCCTGGTTGCATTGTAACCATTCAGATTTTCTCCCAATCAACAGCCCGTGTCCCTAATACTTCCAATAGACCTGTCTTCCTTAAATCTTTATCAGCGTCTTTTTTGTGAACATTCTGAGGAAGAGCGCTAGCCAATGCGTGGGGAAGACAAGCAATCAACATAACACAAGCGTCAGCATCCGTGAGCCTATGCAAATCTACTGCACGTTCAAGGGTTGCAAGGAACTCGAGCGGATCCCATTCCGCCGGTTCAAATTTGCCAATATTTTTGCTCAATGACTCAATTTCGCCAGGGGTTAGTGGTTTAATTGTTGTGGTAGTGACTGTATGCGCCTCATCTTCCCCCTGCCCTGGGCAAATGGTGGTGGTCTGGTGGACTGGTGCCATTGGAAACTTTAGGGTGTGATTTGAACTATTCTCCCAACCCTCCCATGTTATGTGTGAGTCATTATCACTACTGCAATCCCACTCGTGCAAATCTTCCTCTGCCCCTTCAGGAAGTGGTATCCCAATAGCCGAAATGTGTCCATGCAGCATGTTAATCGCTTTCTTGTACTTTTCTACTAGGTTTAAGTCACTGGCCTGATTCTTTGGAGTCCGATTTGTGCATTTACTAATCAAGTAGTCATAAGCACTCCGCGCTCGCTCTAATTCATGTACGGTTTTCTCTAGGGTTGACTCCAACTTCAGATTTTTAACTTTTAAGTCAGTTGCCTCCTTTCTGAATTCTATTTGGAACTCTGTGTTAAGCACAACCGTTGCCTGGTAACCTTTAATTGAAATGGTATTTTCAGCAATCTGGTCCTGAAGCTCCCGGTTTTCAGTTTCTAATGCACACAGCCTTTCCTTGCTCATTTCGTATGCAGCCAACACTGCTTGTAACGCTACAGCAACCTTTCCCTTCTTATTTTTCGGCATTTTAGTATGATTATCAAACTGGGACGATGCCCACTCGTATGGCTCAAACTGATTTTCTATTCCCTCCATCACATCGCGTCGTGCATGCTTTGCAATGTACCGAACAATTAAAGCTTCCATAACTGTGACAACGGCTCCTATATACTCTACTATAATGTTTCCACAAACTACAGAATCACAGATATTTCAACACCCACTACCCAGTTACTTTAGGAATCAACTTTACCCAGTTACTTTAGGATAAAGTAGAGTTGCGGTCCAGTACTTCGGACCCAGCAAACTTCAGTATTCCAGTTACTTTAGGATATGATGATATGGCACAACTTTATCCAGTTACTTTAGGATAACAAATTACTGTACCAAGTTGCGGTCCAGTACTTCGGACCTAGCAAACTCTAGTATTCCAGTTACTTTAGGAATTACGACACAATAAACCGTAGTTGCTGTTCCAGTGCTTCGGACACAGCCAACTCAAACTATTCCAATTACTTTAGGAATTACGCATCAATTTTAGAATCAACGTCCCAGTACTTCGGATCCAGTTAATTCTACAGACCGGTTACTTTCGGCCTATAAATGACAAACTTGAAATCACTGTCCCAGTGCTTCGAGCCCAGCAAATTCCTACGGTCCAATTACTTTAGGGCCGTTCTCTTTAGCATTACCCTGCCTCTACGCAGAACTACAGAACACTACCTCAGTACGTCGAGGACAGTATTCCTAGGATCCAGCTGCTTTAGGATCCACAAATTCCAGTACTTCGGAATTACAACTCCTCCTGCCAGTTACCAAATAAAGTTCCCAAACAGAGTGTCCTTTTAATACTTAGATTCTTTAAAAGAGGGGATACTTCCTATTTTAAAACCAACGCTATAAAGAAAGAAACCAATTTCTTACCTTTATCCACAGTTTTCTTCGGAAATTCCCTCCTTGGGTGGCTCGCCAATTGTAAGAAATACGGCAGCACTCTGATCTTGATGAAGAAGGTTTTATTTCGGTAGCAACAGTGACAAAGTAAATGACAGGTAATACAAGAATACCAGCAAGCACTCTGGACTCTGAATGTCCTTCTCCCAACTGAATGACTCTAAATACTCTTTTTGGGCTTTGTTCTTCTGAGGCGGGAAACAGAAATGTGTATTTGGAGATAATGTGATTGATTTAGGGAAACCAGTGTCTGGCATCCCTAAATCAATCAATCTGCTCATTACTAGGGGGGTGTGATTTATTCAGTTCCCGGGGCCTAGCCAGGAAACAGTCTATTGTATTGTTAATCAAGTCTAAATGGTTGACCTGAGTAGCTGGTTGATCACCTATCTATGTATTCTACTGGTCATTCTTGGTTTCAGGAGTTCCTCTGTCTCTTCCTCTCAATCACCTATTCATATGTCAATGACTGTCTCCATTTGGCCGCACAGATCCTTTGTAATTGTGATATTTACCCGTCTGCCTACAGTTCAATATCTTACACGACAGACTCCCCCTCCCTGGAGAGGAAGTCTGCGCACCCATTCGTGGACCCTGGCCGATGGATCACTCGGAAGCAAAAGGGTTGTAATGCAAGATACCACCGAGTGATCCTTGAGTTGGTGTCCTTCATTTTGTGTAGCCACTGGAGGGGTGCATGGTCGGTGTAGAGGGTAAAGGTCTTGCCCAGGAGGTAGTACCTGAGGGTGAGAGAGGCCCACTTGATCGGCAAACACTCTTTCTCTATTGCGCTGTAGCGGGCCTCTCTCGGAGAAAGCTTCCGACTGATGTAACATATCGGTCGCTCCTCCCCCCCACGCTCCTGGGACAAGACTGCCCCCAGCCCCCTATCTGAGGCGTCGGTCTGCAAAACGAAAGGCAGGGAGAAATCAGGGCTGATTAGTAGAGGGCCGCCACATAGAATCGCTTTTATCCTCACGAACCCTGCCTGACACTGCTCCGTCCACTGGACTGGATCTGAGGCTTCCTTTCGGGTGAGATCAGTTAGGGGACTGGCTAGTGCTGAAAAGCCAGGAATAAACCGACAATAATAATTTGCCAGTCCCAAAAAGGATCTCACCTGTTTTTTAGACTTGATATGATATGATATGATAGTTTAATTTATATTGCACCCCCCAACCAATAGTTACATCAGCCCGGGGCGCAGCCCGGGGAAGAAGAAAACAAAAGACAAGAACAATAGGGACATGCAAAGTACAGTCAGCCATCCAAACAGACAGAGAACATACGGACATAAATACACCTGTCACACAACAGTAAAACTACCTCAGGGATTGTCTCTGGCGAAAAGGTGTGTTTTAAGCATGGCCTTAAAAGTCTGTAGGGTGTTTGCAGACTTGATGTTTAGAGGGAGCTTATTAAACAGTTTCGGCGCTGCAACAGTGAATGCTCAGTCTCCCTTTGTCACCAATTTTGACTGCGGGATCTTCAGGCAAACTTAGTCATTGGATCTGAGGGATCTGGAGCTAGATGATCGGACCAGGAGTTCCTCAATGTAGGCTGGAGCGAGACCGTTTAGGGCTTTGTAGACGAGCATGAGGATTTTGAAGTTGACTCTCTGCTTCACAGGGAGCCAGTGGAGGGATGCAAGGACTGGAGAAATGTGGTCCCTCATTTTGGTGCCCGACACGAGCCTGGCAGCTGCGTTCTGGACGAGTTGTAGGCGGTTGATGGTTTTCTCGGCCACACCAGAGTAGAGGGCGTTACAATAGTCCAGTCTTGACAAGATCAGAGTGAGGGTGACCCTCTGAAGGTCGCTGGGAGAGAGGAATGATTTGATTTTTGCAATGGTGCGCAGTTGGAAAAAGCAGGACTGTGCCACTACTCGCACTTGCTTGTCAAACTTCAGATCGGAGTCAAAGAAGACTCCCAGGTTTTTGACATGGGGTTTTATCAGGGTGGACAGACTACCCATGTTGTTAGCGATCTGGCTGACAGAGGTGGATGTGCCGAACAGGATTATCTCGACCTTGCTCTCGTTTAGCTGCATGAAACTTTGCGACATCCACTCCTTGATGTTTCCCAGGCAGTCCTTCAGACGGTTTAAACCAGTGGGGTCGTCTGTGGTGAGTGGTAAGTAGACCTGGGTATCATCGGCATAGCAGTGGAACGAGATGTTGTGCCGAGTGATAATCTGACTGAGGGGGAGCATGTAGAGATTGAAGAGGATGGGAGCCAGGATCGAACCCTGTGGGACTCCACAGGTGAGGTTGGTTTTCTGGGAGGAGCAGTTTGCTAGGCTCACCGAGAAAGTTCTGTTTTCAAGGTAGGACTTGAACCAAGCCAGGGTGGTGTTTGTGATGCCAGCCCCCTGTTGGAGGCGGTTGATGAGGTTGGTGTGGTCAATCGTGTCAAAGGCTGCACTTAGGTCGAGGAGGACCAGTGCAGCACATTTCCCGGAGTCGGTGATGAGGAGTAGGTCGTTCAGTACCACTCAGTGCTGTGACCAGCTCGGAAGCCGGACTGGAATTTCTCCAGAATAATGTTGCCGTGGAGTTAGGGGAGCAGCTGACTGAGAAAAGCCTTTACCAGTAGTTTAGACAGGAATGGAAGTTTGGATATTGGCCTGTAGTTGCTGAGGAGGGCGGGGTCTAAGCTGGGTTTTTTAAGGCGGGGCTGGACTACTGCTTGTTTAAAGGAGGATGGAACCGTAGCCGTAGCCAGGGAGCTGTTTATGATGGAGAGGATGTGTGGACTAACTGTGTCGAACACCTCCTTGAGGAGGGGGGTGGGGACAGGGTCCAGGGGGGATGACGCAGGCTTCAGTGAGGAGGCCATCTCGGAGAGGGAAGACATTGAGATGGGGTCAAAACTGGGGAGATTGGATGCGCATCCCAGAGTGGTGGCTAGATCCTGAGTGGGAGGTGGGATATTTCTTCTGATGTTAATCACTTTCTCGCAGAAAAAGGACAGAAATTCCTCACACTTGGCGGGGGATGGGTCCTGGATAGCGGTGGGAGAGGGGTATGCAACAGAGTTTATGGTCTGGAATAAAATTATTGGGTTGTGTGAGTTGTTGGCAATTACACTGGCAAAGTATTTTGCTCTCTCGCTTTTTACCACTCTCTGGTAGGTCTGCTGGCTGTCCCTGAGCATCTCCAGTGAGATCTGCAGCCGGTCTTTCTTCCACCTGCGCTCAGCCTGCCTCCAGACCCTCCTCTGTGCTCTAGTGGTGTCATTGAGCCAGGGGGTAGCCGCAGGTTTGGGCTTCTTGTGGGTGAGAGGGGCGATGGTGTCCAGGATAGACTTGGGCTGTGGGCAGGCAGAAATGGCCGCGGTTTTATCAATCAAAGGTCGGACCTGCCCCCCGCCCAAGAGGAACCCGATACCGTACCTCTCTCCACCCAGTAGCGCACTTGCCTGGGTTAGCAGTGAACCCCGCTCCCCTCAGCGTCTGTAGGACGGCCCGCAAATGCTGCATATGCCGCTCCCAATCATTGCTATAGATGACAATATCATCCAAATATGCTGCGGCATATGCAGCATGCGGTCGAAGTAGCCTATCCATTAGGCGCTGAAAGGTGGCTGGAGCCCCATGCAGACCGAAAGGCAAGGTCAGGAATTGGTGTAAGCCGAACGGAGTAGAGAATGCCGACTTTTCCCTGGACGCTGGAGACAAGGGAATCTGCCAGTAGCCCTTGGTTAAATCCAGTGTCGAATAAAAGCGAGCAGTGCCCAACCGATCCAGCAGCTCGTCAACCCGGGGCATTGGATAGGCATCGAATTTCGATACTGCGTTAACTTTCCTGTAGTCCACACAGAATCGAACAGACCCATCAGGCTTAGGTACAAGCACAATGGGGCTGCACCAGTCACTACTAGATTCCTCTATTACTCCCATGTCCAGCATTTTTTCTAATTCTTCCTGAACCACTTTTTTTTTGTGTTCAGGCAAGCGATATGGCTGACTCCTAATCACGGTGCCTGGCGGGGTCTGAATGTGGTGTTCAATCAAGTCAGTTCGCCCGGGTAAGGGAGAAAACACGTCAGAAAAACAGCTCTGTAAATTACTCACCTCTTCCCGCTGGCCCGGCATAAGATGGCTACCAACGGGGACCAGAAGTCTCGTACTTTCAATTGGAATTTCCAGTCCCAGCTCATCTCTGGGATTTTCTGGCATGGCGAGCGAAACAGGGTCTACCACCTCCCACCGTTTTAATACATTTAGGTGGTATATCTGACGTGACCCACCTTGAGCAAATGTTCTCGTGAAATTTGACCGAGTGAGTGCAGCTTTGCCCAGCAAAAATTTCATTTTTGCTGGGCCTCGGATTTTCCTCCCAAGTTTCTCTTAACAAATCCAGAATACTCCTGGGACGTCGCCCATATAATAATTTGAACGGGGAAAACCCGGTGGAGACTTGGGGAACCTCTCTGACGGCAAACATCAGTGGATCAATTAGTTTGTCCCAATTCTTCAAATCGGTTTGAAAGAACTTCCGCATCATGGATTTCAATGTCTGATTGAACCGCTCTACCAGCCCGTCAGTTTGTGGGTGGTATACGCTAGATCGAATCGACTTGATGTCCATTAATGCGTACAGTTCTTTCAGTGTTCGTGACATAAATGAAGTGCCTTGATCAGTGAGAATCTCTTTTGGAATTCCCACCACAATTCCTCCACAATAGTCTTTGCAGATATATTGCGGAGGGGTACAGCTTCGGGGTGTCGCGTTGCATAATCTACGATAACTAATACAAAGCGGTACCCTTTGGCACTCCGATCAAATGGCCCGATAAGGTCCATTCCAATTCTTTCGAACGGGACCTCTATTAACGGCAAGGGTTGCAATGGAGCTTTTGGTATTGCCGCTGGGTTTACTTTTTGGCATTCGGGGCACGCCGTACACCACCGACGGACGTTATCTCGAATGCCCGGCCAATAAAATCGAGCCAGTATCCAGAATAGTGTTCTATCCTGTCCTAAATGACCCGCCATGGGATTGCTATGAGCCGCCTGGGAAACCATTTCCCGACGGCTTTTGGGCAGCAATAACTGTGTAAGTTCTTCTCCTGTATAGACTTCCCGACACACTCGATAGAGTTTATCTTGTAAAATACAAAAATAGGGGTATGTCACCACCCGCTCTGGATCAAGCAGCTGGCTATCAACCTTAATCACTTAGTCAGCTACTCGACTGAGCGTTTCGTCCTGCGACTGTTCGAGGGAGAAATCAGTCACTCTGCCGAATCGGGGAAGTCCGCCGGCCCTGCCCGCGTTTCCCCGAAGCAACCTTTCGGTCACCTCGGGTTGTTGCGGAGAGAGAGCCGAAGGCCCCTCCCCTGGGTCGTCGTCATCTGTGACGTCATCCCCCCAGTTGCTACAAGACGATAGCGAACACACTCCCTTCGGGCCCCTTCCGCAATCTCCTTTCTAACTATATCCTTAAAACCCGGCCAATCGTGTCCCAAAATCAGCGGAAGGGGGGTGCGAGGAGTAACCCCTGCCACCATGCTATGCTTTTTTCCCCCAATATGAAATTCAATCCGGGCGGTTGGATAGTAGTGTACATCACCATGTACGCACCTTATCGCCACCTCTGTGAGCCTGTCCAATGCCTCGGGTTGAACCAGACGCTGATGCACAAGGGTGTGAGAACAACCTGTGTCCAACAGCACCTGGATTGTTTTCCCTTTGATACTTACGGGTACCAAAAACGACTCTGCTGGTTCGGGGGAGCAGCGCTGGACAGCGGGGTGTCCGGCGATGTTTACATCCATCAGGGGGCAATCCTCACGCATGTGGCCAGGATGCCCACACTGCCAACAGTCCTGCCCCGCCATCCGTGGCGACCCTAGGTGACCTGGAACAGAAAGGTTAGGACGATTAAAAGTGCGATCTCGGGGGGGGTTATGCCAACGGGGACCGGACGGTGTTCGGGGAGGGGGGCGTAGACCTGGGTTGGGGTTGGGGCTGGGTATTGGACTGGAACTGGACTGGGGAAAACGGGGAACCGGGATGTTGGGGCGGTATCTATAAAATGGGCTTTTCAGCCCTTCAGCTCTCTGGGGAAGTCTCCACTGACCGCCAGGTGATTCTCTGCCAGCTGGACGGCTGCAGCCAGAGTGGCGGGTTGGTGGCATCGGAGCCAGTTGGTCCATCGGGTCCATTTCGGGAGCCCCGACATGAACTGCTCCAATGCCACCTCTTGTACGATTTCCTCCGCTGTTCGGACTTCTGGCTGTAGCCACCGCTGGCAGGAGTCGAGGAGCTGTTGGGCGTGGGCGAAGGGATGCCCGACGTCGCCGGCGCGCGCAGATCGCGGAGTCTTTTCCTATGTCCCTCCGGCTTTAGCCCCACTCTCTCCAGGATGGTGGCCCGGAGGGTCGGGTAGTCAGCCACGGCAACGGCCGGCACACTGCCAGCTGCTATCTGGCTCTCCCCAGATAGCAGCGGGAGGAGCCGTAATGCCCATTTCTCCGCCAGCCAACCGCATGCCGTGGCTGTTCTCTTGAAGAGCTCCATGAACGCCTCCGGGTCGTCATCCAGTCCTATCTTTTTCATCCTGATTTCGGACCGGACCGGGATGGAAGAGGCGGCCGCCTGCCTGCTGTTTAGCAGCTCCATAATGGCAGCTCTGTCCGCTGCCTGAGTAGCGGTGATAGCCCGCAGCGCCTCCTGTTGGTCTTCCTGGGACCGTACCAGCACACGCTGCTGAGCCTCCTGCATCGCAGCCAGGTGGGCGATCACCTGGGAGAGTGGGCTCTCCATGTTCTCCAGTGGTGCTGCTCTTTTCTCCTGGGTTTCGGCACCACTTTGTCACACGCCACGTGACAATCCCTGGACGGAATAGAGCAGTCTGGAAACAGGGGTGGAGTTTTCGGTCTACGGACCGGATTCTTTATTATTTATTTTAAAACGTTGTCTGATCCCCGACACGGGCTGAGAACTAGACCGGGAGTTTTTAAACAAATAAACAAAATTAAATCTGTCCGTCGCCCTCACGGGTTCGGGACACAAAAACCATAAACGTTAAACACAACAAACCTATCACACAATAACCGGAAACTTTCCAGTTCCCGTTTTACTTTTACTTTTACTTTCACTTTGCTTTTCTTTCTTTCTTTCTCGGTTGCTTTTTCTCCTCGGTCTCCCACGCCTTTTTCTTCCTTGTTCCAGCCACCTACTGAAGAGGACAGAGCAGTTTTCAAGCACAATGATGTGATTAGAAAACACAGTTGGCTGCTTTGCCAGTAGGCGTGGCCACTAATCGCCCTGATCCGCTGCCGAGACCGACGCCTTCCACACACACATTATGGCATTTAAATGCAAATAAATCACACATATGTTCCCCAAATATATATAGTTGTGTACAACATGAATAGTGTAGCTGTTTTTGGATTTCTGACAGATTCATGACATAGGTTTGACCCTGTACTCAATTTAATTAGGGTAATTTTGTGGAAACCCAAAAAAAAACTAGTGCTATTTTCTTAATTGCTAGTTAGATTATGTAACAATTGTCATAATTGGTAACTATGACTATTTTCCTGTAGCTACCTGTATCGTCACTGTCACTTAATATAAACTTGCATATTTAATTGTAACAGCCGTAAACACATATTTGTTAGGCAATTGTGAGATCGTCTACCTGGCCAGCAAGATGAACAAGATGTTGACTCCTTGCCATGGAACATGGAGGGAGCTTTCGCCCAAAGGACAACACTGACAGGCATCACTCAAAAGGTACATCTGAAACTCAGTGGTACTGTGGCCTTCATTTTTTTACACATTTTTACATTTTAGCCATTTAGCAGACAGTCTTATCCAGAATGACTTACACAGTTTACATTTCTTTACATGCAATCCATTTATACAGCTGGATATTCTACTGAAGCAATTCAGGTTAAGTACCTTTAGCTCAATGGTACAATGACAGTGCCCCCACCTGGGAATCAAACTTGCAACCTCTGAGTTACAAGCCCAGTTCCCCTAACCATTATACTACACTGCTGCCCACTGTGTGTTTGACATTGAGTGACAGTGATCCCATGTTTGTTCTTGGACGTCGATGATTCCAATCGATTGTCCTTTACGCAAAGAGAAGCACGAAATGTGTTGTTTTACTTCCGAGCACAGAGTTACCCAAATCACACAGAGCAACGTGGCGACAACTTTGTCCTCAAACGACTCATCGCTTAAAAAGTCTGATATCTCCATTTCAGACTCTGTGACTTCACTCGTATCAGAATGGATCCCTGTTTAATTAGATTTTCCTCTTATCAGTTACAAAGTTCCTCAGCTTTTATCTGGGACCCCTTGAGCCGCGTGCTGGAATTCCCCTCCCCCGGGATCGTGATTAGTCTCCTTTGTGAGCGTGACCTGATTTCCTTCCCTTTTGCCACTTTGTCTTTTAAGAATCTTATTCTGCTGATAAAACATTTTTATTCTCTACCACTCCTTTGAAAGTCATGCTTTTCTCACTTATATAATTAGTTGCTATAAATCAAAAAAATCTTTTTTAGCACCAGCAGACAAATCAGAGAAAACTCTGTTTCTCTGTGAAAAAGTCTGTATGTTTACAAAGCACATACTCGTACATTCAGAGAGAATCATCGCATAAGCTTTCGTTTATTAAAAGAAAAACAGATTCCACATTGGAGTTAGTTTGGACAAATACACCCTTCTGTAGTTTTATGATATAAAGACGTGTTATATTCAATAATGTAGTAACCGCAGTCCCAAGTCATTTTTAACATGATTTACTGTTAAACACAGGTTTTAATTTTTTTTACAAATCTATATGAAAGGTTTTCTTTTTTAAAAGTGCCTACTGTCAGGAACGGTGTCGGAAAACCAGGCGCGGACCCAAGAATGCAATAATGTTCTTTATTGCAAAAACAACAGGCAGTGTTCACACAGGAGCAATCAGGGCAATACAGGAGTCCAGAGAGTAGTCGGGGACAGGCAAAGTTTGTTTCAGGGTCCAGCTGTGTCACAGGCAGGCAAGACGTGGTCAATGGGCAGGCGGAGGTCAGTACCAGCAAAGCAGTCCGGAGAACACAGAGAGGAGCGGGGCTGGAACCACAAGGAGCACAAACAGGTGGATAGGGAACGCGACTGAGGCACAGACAAACACGATGAAACAAAACTCGGGTAAACAAAGAAATCGCTGGAAAGTTGTGAACGCATAAGCAAAGCACAAGACAATCTGGCAACGAACATGGGAAAACGCACAGCTTATATACATCAGACATAACAAGAAACAATCAGTAATTAACATGAATGCAGCTGGCTGCGATCAAGCACATGAGGAACAGGTGAAAACGATAATACAATGACGAGACTGGAAACAGGTAAGCGATAGTGAAAACACGGACCGGACAACCAGGAAAACATTAAATGAACCAAATCATCTATTTGCGGGGAACACGAGACGTGACACCTATTGTTTCTCTGCAATCTTTCTCTTCAATCACTTTGATTAAGCAAATAAATATATAAGTGAAAGACCCTTGATGGAACCGTTTATGTTTAGTTTGATGAGCAGGGGATTAATGAGTTAGTACATTTTGGAAAGTATTCTGGAACAATTCTGGCCTTTGTCTGGACAGGCTTATTCCCATGGCAACACATCTTCACATTAGACTCAACTCATCCTGGTTTTATTCCATGATGAAAAATGGACATTACTTTGATAATGATGGATTTACCACCGAGTGTGTATATATATAGTATATATCATAGTGTCACTGGGGGTGGACTGACACACAAGGGCGTAGGCAAGCTTCAATCTTTCTTGAGATGCTGTTATACACAAACAAGATATAAAACATATATATATATACATATATGTCGTATTTTATATATTATCTATATATATACTATATATATTTCAAATTAAAAATTTCAAGCACAACAATATCTTACTGTCAGTCTGCTGGAGAAATAAAGTTATAATGTATTATAATACAATACAATTGTTACATCGCTGTCCGCCCTGTTCACTTTCCTTGTGTTTTTCTGCCACTTTGTTCCTTGCGTGTCATGTCTGGTTTTTGCGTTCTCCCTGTGTTGTCTGTGTTATTGCGGGCTTCGCCGCAATCTGTCTCTTGTTTCCGTTTCGTTTAGCCTGTCACATTTGTTTTTCCCTGCACATTCTGCACGCTGCCCCAATCTGTTTCTTGTTCCCTCGTTTTCGTTTCAGCCTGTCACATTTGTTTTCCCCTACACATTCTGCACGCTGCCCTTATTAGTTATTGCCTTTGCGTACTAGTTTTTCTAGCACTGCTTTCATTTGGTTACCTGTTCCTGACTTCGCGAATATTCCTGAATCTGCCTGTGTTTATTTTGTTTCTTGTTTAGTAGCCGCACGGCTTTCCTGTTTTTTGCCGGTTGTTTTTGGATTCCCTGTTTCTTGTTTATTTAGCCGCACGGCTAATCCTGTTTTGCCTGTTTGTTTTTGGACGGCTTGTTTCCGTCACTTTTATTTGTTCCTTGATTAAACGCCTCCTGAGCGGAACGCAAATACCATCTCCGTGTCGAGTCCGCTTTTGGGTCCAGGTCTGCATTTACCGCACGTAACAGAACGCAAAGGCCATTATGGACCCAGCAGACTCGACTGCGCTCCACCACCTACTCGCCTGCCAGGAGGCTCGTATAGACCAGCAGGAGCGACACATGAAGGAGACTATGGAGGCACTGAGGAGTCTGGGAGGCCATATTTCTCAGGTGGGAGAACAGGTGTCCCAACTCAGCTCCAACGTCTCTCTTCTGACGCAGACGACTTCTCCCAACCCCCCTGGGTCATCGCCGCCTGCCAGCCTGCCAGTTGGACAACCCAGGGAACCCCGCATTCCCCACCCGGATCGCTATTATGGCGATTTGGGAACTGCAAGGGGTTCCTCATGCAATGCGACCTCATCTTCCACCTACAACCATCTTCATACGGCTCTGAGCCGGCAAGGATCGCATTCATCATTGGCTGCCTTGGGGTAGGGCGCTGGAGTGGGCCACTGCCATCTGGGACAGCCAGCTCCCAGCCAGTTCCCAGTACTCCACATTCGTGACAGAAATGAGGAAGGTTTTTGATCACCCGGTGGGTGGGAAGGATGCCTCCCAGCGCTTATTCCATCTCCGTCAAGGGGACCGCAGCGTGGCGGAGTACGCGGTGGTGTTCAGAACCCTGGCGGCGGAATCCGCTTGGAATGACGCGTCGCTCCAAGGGGCCTTCCGGAACGGGTTAGGTGAAGTGGTGAAGGACGAGCTGGCTACGAGGGACTACCCTGACTCCCTCGACGCTCTGGTTTCCCTTGCCATCAGGGTCGACAACCGCTTGCGGGAGCGTCGGAGGGAGAAGACCGGTCACCTCACCCCAGCGAGCTCTTCTTCTCCGTCACCTCCTGATTCCTTCGTCTCCCGAACCACCGAGCAACGGTCAGCCCCGGGGCTTGCAACTGAAGAGCCCATGCAGCTGGGCAGAGCTCACCTCTCCCCGGAGGAACGCAAGCGGAGACTCAAGGCGGGAGTTTGCCTCTATTGTGGTAACACGGGCCACTACCTGGCCACCTGCCCGTCGCAACCAAAGGCCCAGGCTCACCAGTAAAACTGGGCCTACTGGTGAGCCACACCCAGGGCTCCACAACCGCCCAGTCTCGCTTCCAGTTGAAGGCCACGCTCAACTGGAACCGTCAACCCCTGTCGCTGTGTGCCCTAGTGGACTCCGGGGCGGATGGAGATTTCATTGATGCCCAGCTAGTGCGACAGGCTGGCATCGCCACTTGTCTTCTTGCCGTCCCTCTCTGGGTCCACGGACTGGATGGGAACCTCCTAGCCCAGGTCACACACACCACCGAACCCCTACAGCTCATCCTGTCCGGCAACCACCGTGAGACCATTCAGCTCCTGGTCATCTCCTCACCCCAGTCCCCTCTGGTTCTCGGCCAACCCTGGCTCCAACTCCACAACCCTCATCTGAACTGGATCACCAGCAAGATCCAGAGCTGGAGTCCCTACTGTCACGCCACTTGCCTCCAGTCGGCTCGAGCACCCATGGAGGGTGCTTCACCTCCCGCCAGGTTGGTTCCTCCAGACATGTCCTCGGTTCCCCCCATGTATCACGACCTGGCGGAGGTGTTCAGCAAGAGCCGAGCCTCTTCGTTGCCCCCTCATAGGCCCTATGACTGCGGCATCGACCTGCTTCCCGGGGCTCCCCTGCCTTCCGGTCGCCTCTTCAACATCTTGCGGCCGGAGAGAGCAGCGATGGAGTCATATATTCATATGGCATCATCCGACCCTCCTCATCCCCAGTCGGTGCAGGGTTCTTCTTCGTGGCCAAGAAGGACAAGTCACTCCGTCCCTGCATCGACTACCGCAACCTCAACGCCATCACCGTTAAAAACAAGTACCTCTACCTCTCATCAACTCCGCATTCGAACCTCTACAGGAGGCCACTATTTTTTCTAAATTGGACCTCCGTAACGCCTACCACCTTGTTCGAATCCGGGAAGGGGACGAGTGGAAGACGGCGTTCAACACCCCCCTGGGCCACTTCGAGTACCTGGTGATGCCGTTCAGGCTCACCAACGCCCCGCTGTGTTCCAGGCGTTGGTCAACGATGTGCTCCGGGACTTTCTCAACCGCTCTGTCTTCGTCTACCTTGACGACATTTTTAATTTTCTCCGCAACCTACAGGAACACACTACCCATGTCCGGCAGGTCTTGGAGAGGTTGTGGGAGAACCAACTGTTTGTCAAGGCGGAGAAGTGCGAATTCCACGCCTCGTCGGTGAGCTTCCTGGGGTACATCGTGGAGTGTGGACAGGTGAGACCAGACCCGGCCAAGATCCAGGCGGTGGTGGAGTGGCCTCAACCGTCATCGGTAAAGGAATTGCAACGATTCCTGGGGTTTGCAAACTTTTACCGGCGATTCATTCGGGACTACAGCAGGGTAGCTGAACCCCTCACCCGACTCACCTCCCCATCCATCCCCTTCTCCTGGAACCCTGAAGCTGAAGCCGCCTTCATCGTTTAAAGAACCGCTTCACTTCCGCTCCTGTCCTGGTCCATCCTGAGGTGTCTCGTCAGTTCGTGGTGGAGGTGGATGCCTCGGACTCCGGGGTGGGGCCATCTTGTCCCAACGCTCGGGTAAGGACCAAAAGCTCCATCCTTGCGCCTTCTACTCCCGTAGGCTGTCCCCGCCGAGCGCAACTACGACGTTGGGAATCGGAGTTGCTGGCGGTCAAACTCGCCCTGGAGGAGTGGCGACATTTGTTGGAGGAGCGGAACACCCATTTATCGTCTGGACCAACCACAAAAACCTGGCATATATCCAGTCGGCCAAGAGACTCAGTTCTCGCCAGGGCCGGTGGGCACTGTTCTTTGGCCGCTTCAACTTCACCATCACATACAGACCCGGATCCTGTAACCTAAAACCCGAGCCCTCTCCCGCCAATTCTCCTCCAAAACCGGACAGACGAGTCCCGACACCATCCTGTCCCCTCCTGTGTGGTTGCTGCAGTGACCTGGGAATTGAGAGGCAGATCAGGGAGGCCCAGGCCACTCAACCTGACCCCAGACCTAACCCCAGCCCTCACCTGTTTGTCCCTGTTTCCGTCCGTTCCCAGGTCCTGCAGTGGACGCACTCCTCCCGTCTGGCCTGCCACCCCGGGTTCCAGCGCACCCTGTCGCTGCTCAAACGCAGCTTTTGGTGGCCGTCCATGGCCACGGACGCCCGGGAGTTCGTACTGGCCTGCACCACCTGCGCCAGGAGCAAGGCATCCCACCAGCCCGCCAGCGGTCTCCTCCGTCCCCTACCCATCCCAGGTCGTCTTGGAGTCACATTGGTCTGGACTTCGTCTGTGGACTCCCCTCTGAAGGTAACGACACTATTTTGACCATTGTCGACCAATTCTCCAAAGCGGTCCATTTCGTTCCCCTTCCCAAGCTTCCCTCAGCCTCAGAGACCGCAGAGCTCCTGGTCCAGCACGTGGTTCGCTTACATGGGATCCCCGTCGACGTTGTGTCGGACCGTGGTCCCCAGTTTTCCTCCCACGTCTGGAAGTCGTTTTGCCAGGCCCTGGGGGCCTCCGTCAGCCTGTCCTCCGGCTACCACCCCCAGACGAATGGCCAGACCGAGAGGGCCAACCAAGACCTGGGGACTGCACTGCGGTGCATCACAGACCGGAACCCCTCCTCCTGGAGCAATCTGCTACCCTGGGTTGAGTATGCACAATTCCCCTAACCAGCTCTGCCACGGTCTCTCCCCCCTTCGAGTGCTCCCTAGGGTATCAGCCCCCTGTTCCCGGCCCAGGAGGAGGAGATCTCCATCCCGTCTGTGCAAACCCACATCCGGCGCTATATTCGGATTTGGGAGGACACCCGCTCTGCTCTCCGCCGCTCCACCGCGCGCACTCAACGCCTGGCGGACCGCCACCGCACCGCAGCCCCCCAATACTCTCCGGGACAGCAAGTCTGGCTCTCCACCACTGACATTCCCCTCCAGTCCACCTCCAAGAAACTCCAGCCACGTTACATCGGTCCATACAAGGTACAGTCTATCATCAACCCCCCTCTGCTGTCAAACTCAAACTCCCTCCAGCCCTCAAGATTCACCCCGTCTTTCACGTCTCGAAGATCAAACCTGTCACTACCAGCTCACTGTGCCCTCCGGCCGTTCCCCCTCCGCCCCCGGATCATCGACAACGCCCCAGCATACACCGTCCGGCGCATCCTGGACATTCGGCGCAGGTCGGGGCCACCAATATTTGGTGGACTGGGAGGGTTATGGCCCGAGGAGAGGAGCTGGGTTTCCGCCAGCTCATCCTCGACCCTTCCCTCATTCGGGACTTCCACCGAACCCACCTCAGAAGAACAGGCCTGGTGGGTCGCCAGGAGGCTCCCGTTGAGGGGTTCTGTTACATCGCTGTCCGCCCTGTTCACTTTCCTTGTGTTTTTCTGCCACTTTGTTCCTTGCGTGTCATGTCTGGTTTTTGCGTTCTCCCTGTGTTGTCTGTGTTATGGGCGGCTTCGCCGCAATCTGTCTCTTGTTTCCTCGTTTCGTTTAGCCTGTCACATTTGTTTTTCCCTGCACATTCTGCACGCTGCCCCAATCTGTTTCTTGTTCCCTCGTTTTCGTTTCAGCCTGTCACATTTGTTTTCCCTACACATTCTGCACGCTGCTGCCCTTATTAGTTATTGCCTTTGCGTACTAGTTTTTCTAGCACTGCTTTCATTTGGTTACCTGTTCCTGACTTCGCGAATATTCCTGAATCTGCCTGTGTTTATTTTGTTTCTTGTTTAGTAGCCGCACGGCTTTCCTGTTTTTTTGCCGGTTGTTTTTGGATTCCCTGTTTCTTGTTTATTTAGCCGCACGGCTAATCCTGTTTTGCCTGTTTGTTTTTGGACGGCTTGTTTCCGTCACTTTTATTTGTTCCTTGATTAAACGCCTCCTGAGCGGAGCGCAAAAATACCATCTCCGTGTCGAGTCCGCTTTTGGGTCCAGGTCTGCATTTACCGCACGTAACAGAACGCAAAGGCCATTATGGACCCAGCAGACTCGACTGCGCTCCACCACCTACTCGCCTGCCAGGAGGCTCGTATAGACCAGCAGGAGCGACACATGAAGGAGACTATGGAGGCACTGAGGAGTCTGGGAGGCCATATTTCTCAGGTGGGAGAACAGGTGTCCCAACTCAGCTCCAACGTCTCTCTTCTGACGCAGACGACTTCTCCCAACCCCTGGGTCATCGCCGCCTGCCAGCCTGCCAGTTGGACAACCCAGGGAACCCCGCATTCCCCACCCGGATCGCTATTATGGCGATTTGGGAACTGCAAGGGGTTCCTCATGCAATGCGACCTCATCTTCCACCTACAACCATCTTCATACGGCTCTGAGCCGGCAAGGATCGCATTCATCATTGGCTGCCTTGGGGTAGGGCGCTGGAGTGGGCCACTGCCATCTGGGACAGCCAGCTCCCAGCCAGTTCCCAGTACTCCACATTCGTGACAGAAATGAGGAAGGTTTTGATCACCCGGTGGGTGGGAAGGATGCCTCCCAGCGCTTATTCCATCTCCGTCAAGGGGACCGCAGCGTGGCGGAGTACGCGGTGGTGTTCAGAACCCTGGCGGCGGAATCCGCTTGGAATGACGCGTCGCTCCAAGGGGCCTTCGAGGCGGGTTAGGTGAAGTGGTGAAGGGACAGCTGGCTACGAGGGACTACCCTGACTCCCTCGACGCTCTGGTTTCCCTTGCCATCAGGGTCGACAACCGCTTGCGAGAGCGTCGGAGGGAGAAGACCGGTCACCTCACCCCAGCGAGCTCTTCTTCTCCGTCACCTCCTGATTCCTTCGTCTCCCGAACCACCGAGCAACGGTCAGCCCCGGGCTTGCAACTGAAGAGCCCATGCAGCTGGGCAGAGCTCACCTCTCCCCCGGAGGAACGCAAGCGGAGACTAAGGCGGGAGTTTGCCTCTATTGTGGTAACACGGGCCACTACCTGGCCACCTGCCCGTCGCAACCAAAGGCCCAGGCTCACCAGTAAAACTGGGCCTACTGGTGAGCCACACCCAGGGCTCCACAACCGCCCAGTCTCGCTTCCAGTTGAAGGCCACGCTCAACTGGAACCGTCAACCCCCTGTCGCTGTGTGCCCTAGTGGACTCCGGGCGGATGGAGATTTCATTGATGCCCAGCTAGTGCGACAGGCTGGCATCGCCACTTGTCTTCTTGCCGTCCCTCTCTGGGTCCACGGACTGGATGGGAACCTCCAGCCCAGGTCACACACACCACCGAACCCCTACAGCTCATCCTGTCCGGCAACCACCGTGAGACCATTCAGCTCCTGGTCATCTCCTCACCCCAGTCCCCTCTGGTTCTCGGCCAACCCTGGCTCCAACTCCACAACCCTCATCTGAACTGGATCACCAGCAAGATCCAGAGCTGGAGTCCCTACTGTCACGCCACTTGCCTCCAGTCGGCTCGAGCACCCATGGAGGGTGCTTCACCTCCCGCCAGGTTGGTTCCTCCAGACATGTCCTCGGTTCCCCCCATGTATCACGACCTGGCGGAGGTGTTCAGCAAGAGCCGAGCCTCTTCGTTGCCCCCTCATAGGCCCTATGACTGCGGCATCGACCTGCTTCCCGGGCTCCCCTGCCTTCCGGTCGCCTCTTCAACATCTTGCGGCCGGAGAGAGCAGCGATGGAGTCATATATTCATATGGCATCATCCGACCCTCCTCATCCCCAGTCGGTGCAGGGTTCTTCTTCGTGGCCAAGAAGGACAAGTCACTCCGTCCCTGCATCGACTACCGCAACCTCAACGCCATCACCGTTAAAAACAAGTACCTCTACCTCTCATCAACTCCGCATTCGAACCTCTACAGGAGGCCACTATTTTTCTAAATTGGACCTCCGTAACGCCTACCACCTTGTTCGAATCCGGGAAGGGGACGAGTGGAAGACGGCGTTCAACACCCCCTGGGCCACTTCGAGTACCTGGTGATGCCGTTCAGGCTCACCAACGCCCGCTGTGTTCCAGGCGTTGGTCAACGATGTGCTCCGGGACTTTCTCAACCGCTCTGTCTTCGTCTACCTTGACGACATTTTAATTTTCTCCCGCAACCTACAGGAACACACTACCCATGTCCGGCAGGTCTTGGAGAGGTTGTGGGAGAACCAACTGTTTGTCAAGGCGGAGAAGTGCGAATTCCACGCCTCGTCGGTGAGCTTCCTGGGGTACATCGTGGAGTGTGGACAGGTGAGACCAGACCCGGCCAAGATCCAGGCGGTGGTGGAGTGGCCTCAACCGTCATCGGTAAAGGAATTGCAACGATTCCTGGGGTTTGCAAACTTTTACCGGCGATTCATTCGGGACTACAGCAGGGTAGCTGAACCCCTCACCCGACTCACCTCCCCATCCATCCCCTTCTCCTGGAACCCTGAAGCTGAAGCCGCCTTCATCGGTTTAAAGAACCGCTTCACTTCCGCTCCTGTCCTGGTCCATCCTGAGGTGTCTCGTCAGTTCGTGGTGGAGGTGGATGCCTCGGACTCCGGGGTGGGGGCCATCTTGTCCCAACGCTCGGGTAAGGACCAAAAGCTCCATCCTTGCGCCTTCTACTCCCGTAGGCTGTCCCCGCCGAGCGCAACTACGACGTTGGGAATCGGGAGTTGCTGGCGGTCAAACTCGCCCTGGAGGAGTGGCGACATTTGTTGGAGGAGCGGAACACCCATTTATCGTCTGGACCAACCACAAAAACCTGGCATATATCCAGTCGGCCAAGAGACTCAGTTCTCGCCAGGCCCGGTGGGCACTGTTCTTTGGCCGCTTCAACTTCACCATCACATACAGACCCGGATCCTGTAACCTAAAACCCGACGCCCTCTCCCGCCAATTCTCCTCCAAAACCGGACAGACGAGTCCCGACACCATCCTGTCCCCCTCCTGTGTGGTTGCTGCAGTGACCTGGGGAATTGAGAGGCAGATCAGGGAGGCCCAGGCCACTCAACCTGACCCCAGACCTAACCCCAGCCCTCACCTGTTTGTCCCTGTTTCCGTCCGTTCCCAGGTCCTGCAGTGGACGCACTCCTCCCGTCTGGCCTGCCACCCCGGGTTCCAGCGCACCCTGTCGCTGCTCAAACGCAGCTTTTGGTGGCCGTCCATGGCCACGGACGCCCGGGAGTTCGTACTGGCCTGCACCACCTGCGCCAGGAGCAAGGCATCCCACCAGCCCGCCAGCGGTCTCCTCCGTCCCCTACCCATCCCAGGTCGTCCTTGGAGTCACATTGGTCTGGACTTCGTCTGTGGACTCCCCCCCTCTGAAGGTAACGACACTATTTTGACCATTGTCGACCAATTCTCCAAAGCGGTCCATTTCGTTCCCCTTCCCAAGCTTCCCTCAGCCTCAGAGACCGCAGAGCTCCTGGTCCAGCACGTGGTTCGCTTACATGGGATCCCCGTCGACGTTGTGTCGGACCGTGGTCCCCAGTTTTCCTCCCACGTCTGGAAGTCGTTTTGCCAGGCCCTGGGGGCCTCCGTCAGCCTGTCCTCCGGCTACCACCCCCAGACGAATGGCCAGACCGAGAGGGCCAACCAAGACCTGGGGACTGCACTGCGGTGCATCACAGACCGGAACCCCTCCTCCTGGAGCAATCTGCTACCCTGGGTTGAGTATGCGCACAATTCCCTAACCAGCTCTGCCACCGGTCTCTCCCCCTTCGAGTGCTCCCTAGGGTATCAGCCCCCCCTGTTCCCGGCCCAGGAGGAGGAGATCTCCATCCCGTCTGTGCAAACCCACATCCGGCGCTATATTCGGATTTGGGAGGACACCCGCTCTGCTCTCCGTCGCTCCACCGCGCGCACTCAACGCCTGGCGGACCGCCACCGCACCGCAGCCCCCCAATACTCTCCGGGACAGCAAGTCTGGCTCTCCACCACTGACATTCCCCTCCAGTCCACCTCCAAGAAACTCCAGCCACGTTACATCGGTCCATACAAGGTACAGTCTATCATCAACCCCTCTGCTGTCAAACTCAAACTCCCTCCAGCCCTCAAGATTCACCCCGTCTTTCACGTCTCGAAGATCAAACCTGTCACTACCAGCTCACTGTGCCCTCCGGCCGTTCCCCCTCCGCCCCCCCGGATCATCGACAACGCCCCAGCATACACCGTCCGGCGCATCCTGGACATTCGGCGCAGGGGTCGGGGCCACCAATATTTGGTGGACTGGGAGGGTTATGGCCCCGAGGAGAGGAGCTGGGTTTCCCGCCAGCTCATCCTCGACCCTTCCCTCATTCGGGACTTCCACCGAACCCACCCTCAGAAGAACAGGCCTGGTGGGTCGCCAGGAGGCTCCCGTTGAGGGGGGGGTTCTGTTACATCGCTGTCCGCCCTGTTCACTTTCCTTGTGTTTTTCTGCCACTTTGTTCCTTGCGTGTCATGTCTGGTTTTTGCGTTCTCCCTGTGTTGTCTGTGTTGCGGGGCGCGGCTTCGCCGCAATCTGTCTCTTGTTTCCTCGTTTCGTTTAGCCTGTCACATTTGTTTTTCCCTGCACATTCTGCACGCTGCCCCAATCTGTTTCTTGTTCCCTCGTTTTCGTTTCAGCCTGTCACATTTGTTTTCCCCTACACATTCTGCACGCTGCCCTTATTAGTTATTGCCTTTGCGTACTAGTTTTTCTAGCACTGCTTTCATTTGGTTACCTGTTCCTGACTTCGCGAATATTCCTGAATCTGCCTGTGTTTATTTTGTTTCTTGTTTAGTAGCCGCACGGCTTTCCTGTTTTTTGCCGCTTGTTTTTGCATTCCCTGTTTCTTGTTTATTTAGCCGCACGGCTAATCCTGTTTTGCCTGTTTGTTTTTGGACGGCTTGTTTCCGTCACTTTTATTTGTTCCTTGATTAAACGCCTCCTGAGCGGAGCGCAAATACCATCTCCGTGTCGAGTCCGCTTTTGGGTCCAGGTCTGCATTTACCGCACGTAACAACAATATTCTTATTATTTTGGCTGTGGTGTCCTGTGTTGTTAAAATTGTGGTTGGTTGTCCCTGAAAACCTTGAGCTCTTTAAATTATATTTCGTATTGGCCAAACAGGTCTGGAAGGAAGGTATCAATACTGTATCATAAATGAGTCTCGCTGTATACATGTATTAAAGTGCTACTCCACTGAAAAATACATGCCAGTGTCCCCTGGTATCATAAACATCTTGTTATCAGTGGTTATAGTTAGCATTAGGGTATGGGGTTAGGGTTAGGGTTAGGTTGTTATCAGTGGTTAGTTAAGCAAACGTCTTTGGGAAAAACAAAATAATCAGCTGCAGAAATATTTGATTAGTTGTGCCTTTTAAAAATGTATTACATAAAGAATGAATGTCCACAGCAGCACAACCCTCACAGTGGAGGAGCATGAGGTGAGGCGCACGCTGCGGGCCGTTAACCCGAGGAAGGCTGCTGGACCTGACGGCGTCCCCGGGCGTGTGCTGAAGGACTGCGCGTACCAGCTGGCTGGAGTCTTCACAAGGATCTTCAACCAGTCCCTAGCCCAGTCCACTGTCCCACCCTGTCTGAAATCCTCCACCATAGTCCCCCTGCCCAAGAAACCCCACGTTTCTAGCCTCAACGACTACCGGCCAGTTGCACTCACACCAGTGGTGATGAAATGCTTTGAAAAACTGGTCCGTGGTCACATCACATCACTCCTTCCCGAAGCTTTGACCCCCACCAGGTTGCTTATAGGAGGAACAGATCTACAGAGGACGCCGTAGCTACAGCCCTCCATGCTGCACTGTCCCACCTGGAGCAGCGGGGAGCTATGTACGGATGCTCTTCGTAGACTACAGCTCTGCATTTAACACCATCCTCCCCCACAAACTGCTGGACAAACTGAGGGACCTGGGACTTCCACACTCCACCTGCATGTGGATCAACAGCTTCCTGACTGGTCGCAGCCAGAGGGTCAGAGTGGGCCATCACACATCCACGGCCCTCAGTGTCAGTACTGGCTCCCCACAGGGCTGCGTGCTGAGCCCTCTGCTGTACACCCTCTACACGCATGACTGCACCCCGCCCACCACAGCAACACCATTGTCAAGTTTGCGGATGACACCACGGTGGTGGGTCTCATCTCTGGGGGGGGACGAGTCAGCATACAGAGATGAAGTGGAGCAGCTGACAGCGTGGTGCAGAGAGAACAACCTGCTCCTCAACACCTCAAAGACCAAGGAGCTGGTAATAGACTACAGGAAGAAGAAGACCGACATCCCACCACTAACCATCAGCGGGGTCTGTGTGGAGAGGGCGGCGGACTTCCGCTTCCTGGGAGTCCACATGGAGGAGGGCCTGACCTGGGGCGTGAACACCGCTGAGCTGCTGAAAAAGGCCCAGCAGAGACTGTACTTCCTGAGGGTGCTCAGGAGGAACAACATCACACAGAGACTGCTGGTGTCCTTCTATCGGTGCTCTATCGAGAGCATACTGACGTACTGCATATGTGTGTGGTACACCAGCTGCACAGCGGCTCAGAGGAAAGCGCTCCAGAGGGTCATCAACACGGCCCAGAAGATCGTCGGATCCCCTCTCCTCACACTGGAAGAACTACATAGTTCCCGCTCTCTCACAAGAGCTGTGAACATCACAAAGGACACTTCCCACCCTGGACACTCCCTGTTTGAACTGTTGCCATCAGGCAGACGGTACAGATCCATAAAAGCACGAACAAACAGACTCAAAAACAGTTTCTACCCATCAACAATAACTACACTTAATGCAGCTACAAAATAACCTGTGATACATGTCTGAAGTGCAATACTTATATGTCTGAAGTGCAATACTTATCTTTAAGTGCAATAAGGGAATGTGCAATGACGGAGAATGTTTGAATGTGTGGTTGTGTGTTTCACTTAGTATTTATCCCAGATATATTACTCTGTAAATTCTGTAAATTACTTTTTTTTATTCGTACATGTCTATATAAATGTTGTAATTTTGCACTGACTGGTTGGCATTTCAATTTCGTTGTACGTGTTACAATGACAAATAAAGGATCTATCTATCTATCTTAATGATGTGCATGTTTTTTTTTTTAAACCCATCACAATGTATAACTGGAGAAATATAGTTAGAGGCTACTACAGGCATAATTTAGTATTATTATAGCCCTCAAAATAATAAAGGGTTGGGACGTACCATGGTCGAATCAGAAGAGAATCACAGGCAGCACATTTATGTGAAAGAGCTGCTAAAAGTGAAGTGCATGAATCTTCATGAGCTGATCAGTTAAACCAGTCTCACGAACATGAAAATATAACTGTGAACCCTAATTTTGTTTAAACTTTTGAACTTAGCTCTGAAAGTATTACACAGGTGGGGTGGAGAAATCATGAAATTGCAGTATCTATTATGGTATTATGGTATATATTATGGCAGGGGTGGGCAAGGAGGGCCGTATCCAACTTCTGCTCTTAATTATTTAATTAGCCCCAGTCATTTACATGATCTAACATTTTAGCTACATTTCTTGATAAGCCCATGAATGACAGCTGAAGACTGTTCTTGTGTTCCCATATGAAACTGGTATTGTGGTCTAATCTACAAGTGAACCAGCATTGGTGTATTCAACTAATTAGGTAATTGGTAGAAGCAAAAACCTGCACACACACCGGCCCTCCAGGACTGGAATTGCACACCCCTGATTTAGTAGGTTGTGAGGAAGAAGGTAGCCAATGATGAAAGTAGTTTTGCCCCCCCTGTATTATGGTATGTATTATACAGGTGCACTCAACTCAGAAATGTGAATGAAAATTACCTTAAAACTCAAATTAAAATGAAGTGCATCACTGAGAACATTGATTTTCAAACTGTACACTGAAAATATATTTGGTTGTATAGATAAGTGCCGCTGCCAAGAGAGAGTCAAAGGCAGAGAATATCCGCCAGTGGTGACCGGCAGCTCAGAAAACGGACTTCTGACCAGTGTGCCTCTCTCTGTATCCGTCAGAGTGAAGTCCCAGTTAACCTCACTGAAGCCCATCTGAGCTACAAATAAGACCATTTCTTACTGCATGTTCATCTCTTTGAATTATCCAATATGTAGGGTTTAATTCTGTCAAACATCACTAGGGCCAGGTGAAGGCAGCTTCATTTATACCGAGATGTTAGTTGAGGTGATATTTGGGGAGGCATAATGAGGTGAGAAGTGAGGAGGCCAATCATACCATGTTGACCTCCGCTTTAATCTGGCGGGCCATAATTATTTTCTCCATGAATCATAATATTCAGCTCAACTGTAGGTATAAACCTGAAGTTGTGGGGTGTGGCTCTGGTTCACCAACCCAGGTGCCCTGGCTTCACTCACAGAGCCATAAACCCGCCAAAGATGGTCCCACTGTCTGCCTGATGGCTAAAATGCACCTCCCTGACAGCAACAATGTAAATATTGCATTGGGAGGTAACTGGAGCGTAAAATCTTTCCTTCTAACTCTTAAATTCATACGCAGGTGTATTTAAATACCTGCGTTTTTTCCCCATGTGAATTCAGAAGTATTACACAAGGAGTCCAGTATTTTGTAAATACTTGAATCTAGAAGCAACTCTCAGAAGCTTGCAGACTGTACATGTGTGAGTTAGGTTGTCACATCCAGTACCTGGGTATTGAAGAGAACATTTAGCATGTCAGAAAATAACACATAATAGGACATTTAATATATATATATATTTTTTGATATATATAAAAGTGTTTGTTTAAGATTTTTTCCCATTTTTCTCCCTATTTGGTAGCCAATTACACCGTCTATTTCTTTCAATTTACCCTCCCCTACGAGCCTGCTGCTCATCCTCAGAGGCAAGCCAGTTTTTTCCCGTACAGGGACGCCTTTCGTGCCGGCTCTCCCTCCCCCCTCCCTCTGGGGTGGTCAGCCAATCATTGCCCCCGATGGGGTTCTAGGCCAGAGCCGGACTGGCACAGTCGGGTTTCGAATCGCATTCCGGGTGAATGCCTTTACCGCTATACCACCGAGGGCCCGGGACATTTCCTTTTGAAAACTGAAAAGGAATATTGCTGAAATAATAATAATAATAATAATAATAATAATAATAATAATAATAATAATAATAATAATAATAAAAATAATAAAACTTGGAGCAGAATAAAGCCTTAACAGTAAAGCCAGACAAACCCCTGTCATCGTCTCTGTGTGCGTCACCCAAAGCATCAGCCCAGACCGTAGCATTCCACCCGATCTTTCATCAAGGCTGTTTCGTTAACTGATAGCATTATTAGCGTAGCTACTGTTTATCACACTGCAGCTCTTCCATCACAAAATGGCATGCTCTCGGTGTGCTTGCCACAGGCCATTGTGGAGGAAGAAATTGTGTATCGAGTTGGAATGCTAGACCACATCCACAGGGGACGGTAGACACGAATTAATTCAGTGTGACGCTGCAGTACGCAAACTGCAGCGCCACAAGTCAGAGACAAAGGGCGTTTTGCGCCACAACTTCAAAGGAACAGTTGTTTGTCCCCATGGCAGGAAACCTCCTTCCCATTGGTTTAAGACCCTGGGAGGGCTGTTCTAACAACCTGTTATATCTTCATGTTAGCCCATAGCTCCATTTACCTGTAAGTTAACGCCCTGTTACTTCCCCCTTGTGATTGTTCCCTCCCCTTCCGTCGCTTGGATATAAATATTCATTTGAATTTGAAGGCGGGAGATTCGCCGTCCTGCGTGACACGGGTCTCCGTGCAGCTGCTCATAATTAAAGCTTTAATACTGTTTAAAGGAATTCTCTCTGATCCTGCTGAGTTATTTTTTCCACGACACCATCAACTAATGCTCTCATTTTGTTTAATGCGCTGTATGACACATGATTCCTTTAAAAAGAGGTTACATATTTACATAATTGTTCAATTGTAGACTAGCAGGTGAAAACAGTGGGGGCCTACTTTTTGAAAGTGAACAGCTGGTCACTGAAACCATTTGTAAAATTAAGAATTCAATGACAGAGCGATTGGCAACGAGCCAAACCTGCATTGTGTTAAAATAAGTTTGAAGAAAAAATGATGGTAGAACTTACACAGATGTTTTCTACAACCTTAATTGATCAAGAGACCGGCAGTAAAAAAAAACAGCACACACAAGAGCTCCCCAGGACAGAGGTGGAGGACCACTGTTCTAAAGCATGAGTATTAACTACCAATCAGGAACATTTCTCAAAATCACACAAAAGTCTGTTTGTGTCTGAAACTCCATTTTAGCAGAATGGCAGCTGAGCACGTGGCTTTTATATACAGGATGCACCCGCCTCCACAGCACGTTGACCAATGAGAACCTTGTCCATCATCACATTAATCAGGTGGCAAATTAAGATTGGCACTAGCTTTAGCCAATAGCAGAGGAGCACAGTCAGCAATGATGTGGATGTTCTTCCTTCTCTCACAACGACACGATCATACACCAACACCATCCTAAACCATCATAAAGTAGAGGTCCAGCAACAATAACCCATCCATCCATCCATCCATTATCTAAGCCGCTTATTCCTGGTCAGGGTCGCGGGGGCTGGAGCCTATCCCAGCATGCGTTCCGGGCGAGAGGCAGGAATACACCCTGGACAGGTCGCCAATCCATCGCAGGGCACACACACCATTCACTCACACCTACGGGCAATTTAGACTCTCCAATTAGCCTAACGTGCATGTCTTTGGACTGTGGGAGGAAACCGGAGTAGCCGGAGGAAACCCACGCGGACACGGGGAGAACATGCAAACTCCGCACAGAAAGGCCCCCGGCCTGGATTTGAACCCGAGACCTTCTTGCTGTGAGGCGACAGCGCTATCCACTGCACTACCGTGCTGCCTGCAACAATAACCATGTTCTGTAAATCATAAAGCATATGCAAAGGCTCAAACATGTATGGCTCAATAATAAAGTAAAGGAAAAATGAATTATTTTATATCCTCTTGACTCTTGCCAAGAATCAGTTTTTCAGAAACTGTTCAAACAAGGTAACATTATCCCATTCATAATTAGTCAATTTTTAATATGTAATTGATTTTATGCAGTTTTGATTGGTGCCCATATTTACAATCGGTACATATGAAAGCTCCCTGTTCACAGTAGTGCTTGAAGATTCATTGTACTTTGTTCATTATAGGGATAAATATGCATTCCATGAAAATAAATATTGTTAAATGAAATATTTTTAAAGTAAAAATAAGTGCAGAGGACATAAGAACATACGAATACATAATGATGAGAACGGGCCGTTCGGCCCATCTAGGCTCATCATGTCCTAATCTAAAGAGTATCTAGTACTACATCTAGCCTGGACTTGAATAGCCCAAGCGTTGCTGCCTCTACTACCCGACCTGGCAAGCTGTTCCAGGCATTGACAACTCTCTGTTTAAAGAAAAACGTCCTAATATCTGTGCGGAATTTGCCTTGAACTAATTTCCGCCTGTGGTGTCTTGTTCTGCTGACCCCACTTATCTTAAAAAATCTTTGGTATTCCACTTTGTTAATCCCTTTTAGGAATTTAAAAACCTAAATCAAACCCCCCCTAAGTCTCCGTTTGAGCTTGAGTGCTATCATCATAACTTTTACCTTTAATAATAATAATAATAATAATACATTTTATTTGTTATGCGACTTTCAAGAAACCCAAGGTCGCAGTACAGTGGGAGGAGTAGATAAAAGTTACATAAAACATACATTTAAGCAGATACAAGCACAACAGAACGGAGACAACACAGGAACCACAGAAACTAAACAAAGGTTTTAGAAAACAGATGAGTTTTGAGGGCGGCTTTGAAACTTTCATACCAGGTATCAGTTTAGTTGCCCTTCTTTGGACTTTTTCAAGAGCTTCTATATCTTTCTTGTAGTGTGGTGCCCAGAACTGCACACAGTATTCTTAGTCGGGTCTGACAAAGGCATTATATAACATTAATATAACCTCCTTTGATTTATACTCAATACTTTTTGCTATGTATCCCAGCATTCTGTTGGTTTTTTTCACTGCTGTAGCACACTGCTTTGATGCAGATAGGCTTTGATCAACTACAATTCCTAAGTCCTTTTCAAATTGAACACTTACTAACTTTTCTCCTCCCATAAAATACTCCTGTCTAATGTTTTTATTTCCCACATGCTTAACTTTACATTTAGCAATGTTGAATGTCATCTGCCATGTATCTGCCCATTTTTGGAATTTGTTTAAGTCATCTTGGATTACTTTAGTCGATTCCAAACTGTTTGCCAACCCCCCAAGTTTAGTATCATCTGCAAATTTAACTATTTTGCAACTAACGTCCATGTCAAGATAATTTATGTAAATAAGGAAGAGCAGAGGTCCCAGCACCGATCCCTGTGGGACACCACTGCCCACAGCACCGAGGTCAGATATGGCCCCACCTACTGTTACTCTTTGTATTCGCCCCTTGCAGCCAATTATGAACCCACTCTGAAACTACTCCTGCAATTCCTACTGAATTCATTTTCGCAATGAGCCTCTCATGTGGTACCTCAAATGCTTTCTGAAAGTCCAAATATATAATATCATAAGCCTGGTTCAGGTCAACGCACTTTGTAGCCTCTTCGAAAAAGTCCAGGAGGTTTGTTAGGCATGACCTCCCTTTGAGAAATCCATGTTGGCTCTCCCTTGAAATACTATAATTTTTCAAGAATGATTCCAACTTATCCCTAATAATACATTCCAGCATTTTACATGCGATGCAAGTTAAACTGACAGGACTATAGTTCCCAGGGTCAGTTCAAGATTCAAGATTCAAGATTCAAGATTTTTATTTGTCACATACACACACGGGGTGTGCAGTGAAATGGAAAGTGACAATGCTCAACGAAAAAAGTGCAAAAGTACACAGTATTTACAGTAAAAAGACAATAGAATTATTACAAAAATTAAAGCAATACAATATATATAATTATTACAATAAGTACAGCAAGAGCTCTTATATAAAAAAACAACAACACAATATATACATTAAGAGCACTTGGAAATGGAGGAATTATGTGTGGTCATTACGTGTGTGTGTGTGTGTGGGTGTGCATAAGAGGGGCAGTGTGTGTGTCTTGGTGGGGGCCCTGGTGAGGTCAGAGTTCACAGTCCTGATGGCCTGAGGAAAGAAACTCCGTCTCAGTCTCTCTGTTTTGGCAGCGTGACTACGGAGGCGCTTGCCTGACCGCAGCAGCTGAAACAGTCCGTTGTTGGGGTGGTGAGGATCCTTCATGATCCTGCGGACTCTGGTTCTGCACCTCCTGGTGTATAAGTCCTGCAGGGTGGGGAGTGTAGTTCCAGTAGTGCGTTCAGCCGAACGCACTACTCTCTGCAGAGCCTTCCTGTCCTGAGCAGAGCTGTTGCCAAACCAGGCGGTGATGCTTCCGGTCAGGATGCTCTCTACAGCTCCAGAGTAGAAGGACTGAAGGATCCTCCGGGAGACTTTAAATTTCCTCAGCTGCCTGAGGTGGTAAAGGCGCTGCCTCGCCTTTCTCACCAGAGTGTCAGTGTGTGCTGTCCATGTGAGGTCTTCGGTGATGTGGACCCCCAGGTATTTATACCTGCTCACCCTCTCCACAGTGGTCCCATTAATCCCCAATGGTGAGTACGTCCTCTGTTGTTGTGTCCTCCTAAAGTCCACAATCAGCTCCTTAGTTTTGGTGACATTCAGGAGGAGGCTGTTGTCTTGGCACCAGAGTGACAGATCAGCAACTTCCTCCAGGTAGGCCTTCTCGTCGTTGTTGGAGATCAGGCCCACCACCACTGTGTCATCCGCAAACTTAATGATGGAGTTGGAGCTGGACCTGGCCACACAGTCATGTGTGTACAGGGAGTACAGTAGGGGGCTGAGGACGCAACCCTGGGGGGATCCTGTGTTCAGGGTGAGGGGGTTGGAGGTGTGTCTGCCCACCCTGACCACCTGGGGCCTGGCGGTCAGGAAGTCCAGGATCCAGGCACACAGGGGGGCGTTCAGTCCCAGCTCAATCAACTTGCCAGCCAGTCTGGTGGGGACTATGGTGTTGAAAGCTGAACTATAATCAATGAACAGCAGTCTCACGTAGCCCCCCTTCCGGCTGTCCAGATGAGAGAGTGTGGTGTGCAGTACCTGGGAGACAGCATCATCCGTGGATCTGTTTGGACGATAAGCAAACTGCAGCGGGTCCATGGAGCAAGGGAGGAAGGCGCAGATGTAGTCCTTAATCAGCCTCTCAAAGCATTTCATGACCACCGAGGTGAGGGCCACCGGTCGATAGTCATTCAGGCATGCTGGAGAAGCATTCTTGGGCACAGGGACAATAGTGGATCTCTTGAAGCAGGCGGGGACCACAGACTCAGCCAGGGAGATGTTGAATATAGTGGTGAACACTGGAGCTAGCTGGTTAGCACAGGTCTTCAGTACTCGCCCAGATATGCCATCTGGACCAGCAGCTTTCCTGGTGTTCACCCTCGTTAGAGCCCTCCTCACACTGTGCTCGGTCACCGAGAGCGTGTGTACGTCCCCAGCGGTAGAACTCACTTCGGCTATGCTAGCAGTGTTGTTTTTAGCCGGCGAGCTAGCGCTGTTGTTGCTAGCCTCAAACCGTGCATAAAATGAGTTCAGGTCGTCCGCTAGGGACGCGTCGGCACTCACCATTGCGGGGGGTCTGCCCTGGTAGTCTGTTATAGTCCGTAGCCCCTGCCATAGGCGTCTGGTGTCGCGCTGCTCCATCTGCGACTCCACTCTGTCTCTGTACCTCCTCTTAGCCTCCTTCACCGCCCTTCTCAGTCCATAAGACGCTGCCTTGTGCTCGTCCATGTTGCCGGATACAAGACCGGAGTTATAGGCAGCAGTGCGGGCATTCAAAGCGTCGCGGATGGATTTATCAACCCACGGTTTTTGGTTAGGAAAATACCTAACTTTTACCGTGGGGACAATGATATCCACTAGCGTTGCTATGAAGCTCGTTACTACTTCCGTAAACTCGCTGACGTCCCTGGAACTGGATTGGAACATGTCCCAGTCGACGTCACACAGAGCGTCCTGTAGCTCAGCCTCTGAATGGTCAGACCACCGCTTTACGTCCCTCGTCACTACCGCTTCCCGTGCTATCCTCTGTTTATACTCCGGCAGCAGGAAAATGGCGGCATGGTCTGATTTGCCGAACGGAGGTAGAGAGACAGCCTTGTAGCCTCTCTTGAACGGCGTATAGCAGTGGTCCAACGTTCTTTCCCCTCTGGTAGCACACGTAATGTGCTGGTGAAAGTTCGGCATAACTTTCTTTAGGTTCGCCCTATTAAAGTCCCCAGCCACCACCATAGCCGCGTCGGGATGCTTGTTCTGATGCCGACATAACACGTCCTGTAGGTCCGACAGTGCTACGCCAGTATCCGCATCTGGTGGTATGTAGACGGCTGTGGTGATGACCGAGCCGAACTCCCGGGGAAGGTAGAATGGACGGCATGAGATCGTCAGATGTTCCAGGTTCGGCGAGCAGGAACGAGAAAGAGTCTTAATGTCCTTGGGGTTGCACCACTTGTTGTTAATCATGAAGCAAACCCCTCCACCCTTAGATTTGCCGGACTCTTCCGTTCTATCCGCACGGAAGACGGAGAAGGACTCGGTTGGGCATATGGCTCGATCCGGCACCACCGGGGTCAGCCATGTTTCCGTCAGACAAAAGATGTTACAATCCCTCATGTCCCGTTGGAATCTAATCCTCGCCCTAACATCATCCAACTTATTTTCCAGAGACTGGACGTTAGCAAGAAGAATGCTGGGCAGAGGTGGACGGTGGGCTTGAACTCTCAGTCTGTTCCGAATTCCGCTCCGTTTTCCCGATGTTTCCTCCTGCGTCTCCCGTAGATGCGTCTCCATTGTTGTGGCTCGCTCGTACAATCTCTGCCGGCCACTCTGGGTCGAAAAAAAAGAAAAAAAAGTGGACAAAACCCTTTGTTGTGCGGAAAGGTTTATGTCCAAAAGTGTGCTGCGTCCGTATGTAATTAGTGCCGATGTATTTGCGCAAAGAAATATATTAAAAACAACCATAAAAACTAAAAAAACGCACAATCTCCGCGGAGCTACCACGACGGCGTCTGGACACGGCCGCGCCATCCTTAGTTTCGTGCGGTTGGAAGTATACTACCCTGCTTCCAGTCATCTGGTATTTCTCCAGTGATTATGGATTGAATGAAAATATCTGTCAATGGTTTATATATAATTTCCCCAAGTTCTTTGAGTACTCTGGGATATATGCCATCCGGGCCTGCTGCCTTATTTGTCTTAAGTTTTTGTCGTTTTTGTAGTACTTCTATGTCCCTTATCTCAAAGTCCTCCAAAACATTCTGTACCTTGTCTATACATTTAGGCATATTTATAACCTCTTCTCTAGTAAAGCTCTCAACAAAGTAACTGTTTAGTGTGTTAGCAATATCCTTATTATTATAAACCAAAGTTCCTTCCTTATTCTTAATGCACTTAGCCTCATCCTTAACTTTCCTTTTTCTACTACAATATTGAAAAAACGTTTTAGGATTACTTTTTGCATCTTGGGGAATTTTAATTTCAAACCGCCTTTTTAGCCTTACCCCGCATATTACAATAATCTAACTTGTTTCTCTCTGAGTTATCCTTTTTATATACTCTGTACAGTCGTTTATTTTGCCTAAAAATCTCCCGTAAAGATTTAGTCATCCACTGTGGATACAGTTTTTTCATCCTATTTTTCCTTACTTTGGGGATGAATTTACACTGTACATCTACAATAACCCTTTTAAATATAGTCCATTTTTCATTCACAGTTCTGCAATCTAGAAGTTCTACCCAATCTATATTACTTAAATTCTCTCTCATTTTATTGAAGTCAGCTCGTCTAAAATTAATAATTTGAGAGTTAGAGGAGGCTGTCTTAACTTGTCAAAAAATATCAAAAATAACTGCACTGTGGTCACTTGCCCCTATTGGTTCTCCTACCTCTGTGCTGCAAATTATATCAGGATTGTTACAGAAAACCAGATCCAGTATTGATCTCCCTCTCGTAGGCTGAGTAACAGACTGTACCAAAAAGCAATCATTGACCATATCTAAAAACTCCTCTTCACATTTGCCCTGACCTGTCACTATTTCCCAATTAATACAGGGGTAATTGAAGTCGCCCATTATTATCATCTCTCCTTCAGCACAGATTTGTTTTATGTTACCAAAGAGCGTACTATTTATGTTACTGTCTGAAGCTAGAGGTCTATAGCATACTCCTATATTAAGGCCTTTCTCATGATCTCACAATAATCTAATCCAGATATCCTCACAAGAAATGAATGAGTTTATACCTGGAATTTACTGCACATTAAGATTGTCTTTCACATAAAGGGCCACTCCCCCTCCTCTTTTATTAGTTCTATCCTTCCTAAACAATTTGTACCCCTCTACATTATATTCATCCCCAGCCGCTGCACCAAGCTATGTCTCAGTAATCCCAACAATGTCATAACCCCCATTCAACATGACAGCCTCCAGTTCCAAAAATTTATTTTTTATGCTTCTCGCATTTAAACACATGAGCTTCAGAGCCTTACTCACACTTACGTTGTCCTTCCCCTCCACACCTGCGTGTGCCGAACCACCTCTATTCACATTATGATCTAAAAAATCTTTATTAATTATATCCTCAGATTTATTATACTCTGCCCTGGTATCTTCCATCTGGGCAGTCTGTACCTCCCTATCCATAATACTACGACTACTAATTTCCCTCCCTGCCCCCCCAGTCCCTAGTTTAAATAGGCGGCGATATTAGTGTGGTTTGCTGTCTGTTCGCATTTCAGATCCTGTCAAAGTTTGATTCATGAGCTTTGGAACCCATTCGGTTTGTAAGCTACTGAAGTTGGCTGTAATCATGACCCCCAATCAATTCAATCTGAATCATACGTGCTGAAATACCATTGATAAATGGAATGTGGATAACAATAAGATCATAACTGCAGCTTTCAAATATTGGTATAAAAAATATTATTGAAACTTTTATCCTCAACTTTATCAAAACTGTTTTTTGTCTTGTGTGCTTTGCTCTGCTCAGTCAACAAATGGCCAAATATTTGTTTTAGAGCATGAAGAGCATGTTGCCATGTGCACGTCTTTATTTGAACATCTTCCGCTTTGGATCGACAGCTGGAAGCCTTTTCAATTAGGCCTCTGATTTTGTAGAAAACAAACTACTAAAATAAGGAGGAAAATATATTGAATATGAAATATAATTTTTCATGTTGTGGAAGTGCCAGCTGAAGACATTCTCCAGCTGGGAGAGGTTGAGAAGTATCAGCTGGGACTCCCGGATTTCACTAGGAACACTTAACGTTGAGGCGTTGCATGCAGCACTGCAGAAACAGCAGCCCAAGGGGGACATGCAGACACTAGAACAGACACATGCGGCGCTGCAGACACTAGAACAGACACATGCAGCGCTGCAGACACTAGAACAGACACATGCAGACACTAGAACAGACACATGTGGCGCTGCAGACACTAGAACAGACACATGCCGCCTGCAGACACTATAACAGAGACATGCGGCGCTGCAAGACACTAGAACAGACACATGCGGTGCTGCACACACTGGAACAGAGACATGCGGTGCTGCAGACACTAGAACAGAGACATGTGGCGCTGCAGACACTAGAACAGACATGTGCAGCGCTGCAGACACTAGAACAGACACATGCAGACACTAGAACAGAGACATGCGGCGCTGCAGACACTAGAACAGACACGTGGCACTGCAGACACTAGAACAGAGACATGCGGCGCTGCAGACACTAGAACAGACACATGTGGCACTGCAGACACTAGAACAGAGACATGCATCGTTGCAGACACTAGAACAGAGACATGTGGTGCTGCAGACACTAGAACAGATACATGCGGTGCTGCAGACACTAGAACAGACACATGCGGCACTGCAGACACTAGAACAGACACATGCAACTTGGTTTGACTGACATCTGAACTCAAAGCAGAATTCTCAGCCCTCGCTTCTGTGTCAATGATGGAAGTTCGACACAAAGTATTTTTAAACGTGAGCAAAGATAGCAGAGAGCAACGTACAGGAGCAATTATTACTGCAGCACTGCACCTCAACTCAAAAATAAAAGTTTTAAACAGACGGAGTACGTTGTGATATTAACACTGTAATGATATGGCCTCACAATACAACTGCTGTAGATCTGGCTGTCTCTCTTGACTGCTCTTTGCAACTTTTTACCAATTACTGTTTATTCATTCCCTGCTAAGTTTGAATTCCCTTCCAGTTCCTGCCTCTTATCCTGTTTCTGTGAGCTGGTGCTGAACATCATATTATTGTTCCTGTTTGAACACTGCAGCAGTATGAAAAAAAGTCATTTATGTTTTTAGCTTCCAGTCTAGCATGCACACCTTACACTCACTGTTGGAAATTTGAACATTTTCAGTCTCACCTTTCCAAAGAGTTTTCAGAAAATACTGTGTGCTGTTATCACCCTGTCGGGAGCCTTAAAGCAAAGTCCCAGCTTCTGAAATGTTCAAATTGGAATCGTGGGAAAGACTCACTATCAGTCCTGTGTGACATCAGCAAGTGATCACCAGCTGTGTTTCGGAGGGACTTCCTGTTCACACTGAGCCAATCAGCACCTGTTTTTAAAGTGGTTAAAGATCATCAAAACATGTGAATTTGTGTCTCTCTCTGCCCAGAATCCTGCAATATCTTTTGATCATCAGAAACAGATTCCTAAGCCTTAAGGCCTGCGTTTGGTCACAGTGTAGAATTTTCCAGAAGGCAACGGCATTCCCCTTCACGACAAAGTGAATACATCCCCTCACTCATATACTGTACTCTGTATAACGTCCACTACCCCTGAAATCTGTGCATCTAACTACTTGTCATCACCACTGCTTACATGTTTAATACTGCTTTTTGTAATATGTATCTATGTTTAAAACTTTCTCAAAAAGAAAAGTATATATATTTACGAACCTTTTCCTTCTCTGTTAGAGGTACAGTGTGCAGCTGCCAACAATGATGTGTATCACTGTATTACTGCACTGATCTCTTGCGCGAGCAATGATTGATCTTACCATGTATTACGTAAGGCACATCTTGTCTGGATAAGTCGCTCTGGATAAGAGTGTCTGCTAAATGCTTAAAATGTAAATATAAAATGTACTGGCAATGGCAGACTCAGAGTTAGACTGAGGTCAGAGGTCGGTTTCAGTGGAACCCTAAACCAGCAGGCCTGTGGTCTGAGAGGAACAGCATGAAGAAAGAGCAGCGGAGCTCCCTCAGTGTCCGGGAGAAGCCAAAGGGCATCACCCAGCTGTGTGGTCAGCTGGTCCACTCAGGGAAAGAGGGTTCCACCCAATCAGCAGCCCAGCTGGACTCCGTCTTTAACTCATCTAGGCAGACGACCACAAATCTCATATGAAAAATATTCATGATCCATTTTCTAATAATTCTGTCTATGTCATTCTATATATACATATATCTATATCTAAATCATTAATCTATGTATTTGTAAATAACTTGTGAATACATGTGGTTTCTGTTACAAAGTGTGGTGTCTCTTTCTTCTAAAAAGTTGGGCACTTCAGATTAAAACAAAGCCAAAATTAATGGTACTTTGTTTTTGTATTTTGTTCATCCATGATTCATCATCCACGATTATTAATTATTAATGTTAATTACTTGGTGCCCTGTGTGAGGAGGAAACCCTTTATAGAGGAGGGCTCTTGAGGTAAAATAACTCAGGAGAGTGGAATCGTTATTATCTGGGGTAGGGGTTCTTATGCAGATACTATAGTGCAATAGCAGAATGAGGACACCGTGGAGAGGAAGCCGTCTCCTGTAACTGAGCCTAAATTACATTTCTAATGTGCACTACAATAGTTAGCTTTGGTCTCCGCTTGCTTGCACGCATGACGAAGAGAATAACAACGAACATATCGGTGAATATTCAGGGCGCACCTAGGCAGTGTGAAGTCAAGCATCAGCATCTCTTAAGATGTTAATATAATACCATGTGTTCTGAGCAGGAACAAATGATGACGCCTCTCTTTTTCTATTGCAAGACGGTGAAGCTGATGCATGATATGGGAATATAATGAAAGACTTTGGAGTGTGAAGGGCAAAGCTAAGTGTAACCTCTCCATGGCACTCTGGGAAACCCACACACCATGAAATCTGGCAAATGGTATTACTGTGATACGCAGCACAGATCAGAAGTTGTGTTCAATGTACCTACTAGGCTTGAGTGTGTATATAATGTAATGTAATCATACTGGGTATTTGTGTCTGTTACATATTTAACTTTGTTTTTTATGGTGTACATTTTGAGAGGGAATTAGTTGGTAAATATTGTTCATATTCACCATATATGAATAAATCATGATGCAAATACCCTACCCTCTCTTTCTTTGTAATTAAAATATGAAATAGTGTGGCTAGCTGGTTTGTAGATCAACAGCTTGCCTGCTTGCCTTTTGTCAATTAAAAAGAGGGAGAGTAGGGCTTATTACAAGGCTAAAGAAGTAGCTTAAAGTAGGTTAAAGCAGTTAGCTGGTATTTGTTATTTCACGTACTATACAATATACTGTGGCAGCCCAAAGGGTTGCCCCAGAAAATGGCTGCCTGGCCTCCAACACATGGCAGCCATTTTCACTACATTTCCCAGCAGACCACAGAAACACCTGAACGAAGTCAGGCAATGGGAGCTAACGACCAGCTGAAGGCCATTGCAAGGCCTATTTAAAGGGCTGAATCCCATTGTTCTAGAATAGGATAGGACGTGTTTGGGGAAGGAGTGCGGTGTGTTTGAGAGAGAGAGAGAGCGGTGTGAGAGAGAGAGAGAGAGAGCGAGAGCGAGAGAGAGAGAGAGAGAGAGAGAGAGAGAGAGAGAAACCTTTGGAAGTCGTGGACCAGCCAGGATTTGGAGAGCGTATTGGAGTGTGTTTGTTTGTTGGAAATCGGATTGTTTTGGACTTTGACTACGGACTGGATTGCGGACTACGAACTGGATACTGGACATTGGAACGGACTTGGACAACGAGATAAAGATTTGTGGACTTTGTTTGTATTCCCCTGAAGACCCCACCCTTTGTTTCGTGTTGCCCTTGTTCGTGGTAGTTTAATAAATTATCATTTTTGTTCATATTACTGCCTCCTCTGTGTTCTTACACTTGCCTACGCCCCCTGCAAGGTCCGTGAGTGTCGCCCAACCCGTGGGGACGCCACATATGGTGGAGAATGCGGGCAGAGGGCATCACTTATAGGCAAGAGGAGGTAGTGCAAGTGAGTGGGATTTTTGATTTTTGATTTTGATTTTTGAAAGCGATACAGATGATGGAGGGGGACTGGACATTGGATCCAAACATAGAGTCTTGGCTGGAGGCAGAGGGTCCCAAGCACCTGTCAAAAGTGCACCGACGGTCCCTCAAGGTCTACTTTAAAGCAAGTCCAGCCCTCAAATGCTCCTTTTTGGCTGGAATGGCGCCTGACGTTGCTGAGGCCATCAGTGAAATGGAGAGGGTGTTGAGAACTCTGAAGGGACGACCGATGAAAAAAGTCCTAAAGAAGGATGGCCACTCCTGCTCTGTGGTGCCCCTAGGGAGAAGAGCGAAAATGTCCCGGGTAAGCCGCAAAAGCAGCATACAACTGTCGCAGACAAGTGTGCTGGCTTAGAGGCGGAGTTAGGAGAGGCACAAGTGGTGATCCGGGGCAAAGCGGATGAGATCAAGAAATTGGAGCAATGTTGTCGGGACCAGAGGGAGGACCTGGTGAAGAACCAGAGACGGGCGGCCATGGTGGAGGACCAATGGCGAGTCACCCTCCGTGAGGTCCAACAGCTGAAGCAGAGTGCCCAGATTGAGCTGTGCAAGGCAAAGCTGGAGTTGAGCGCCTCAGAGGAGCGCCACCTGCTGGCAGTGATGAAGTTGCGAGAGGAGCACCACATGGACTCCCTGGGAGTGCTGGGAATCATGGCTGGGGAGATGGAAAAGGAGAAGGCATCCCTTGGCGATGAGATGAGGCGGATAGAGTCCCACAACTTGGCGCTCAAAGAGCAGGTGAGAAACATAACGCAGGGGCTTGAGAATGAGCAGCGACAGTGTCTGGACATGCAGGAGTCCCAGGACCAGGCCACAGATGAGTATGCCAGGGCCTTGGGGGATGCACAGACCAGGCTCGCCCAGAAGGAGGCAGAGCTAAGAAAGCAGCGGAGAACCATGCGTCCGAGGCGGAGCAACTCCGGTGCCGAGTGGAGCAGGAGAGCAGGGATACGCACCAGGTCGAGGCCAACGCCCTGCGGGAGCAGCTGGCCCAGCGGGAGAAGAGCGTGGAGCAGGAAAAGGCCCAGAACCAGGAGTTACAGACCGAGCAGGAAAAGCTCCTGGCCCAGAGAGATGACATCAGCTCCCAGCTGCAGGAGGTGAACCGCGCCAACAGCCGGCTCCTGGAGCAGCTGACTGAACGGGCCAAGAGAAGGACAAACTCCAGCAGGAGCTGGAGGCGACCAGGAAGACGGCGGACAAGCGCAAGGCCATGCTGGGACGAGCTGGCCATCGGCGTGGCGCAGGAGAAGTCGCGGCACAAGGAGGAGCTGAGCGACGCGTGGCTGCAGCACGAGAAGGAGGTGCTGGGCGTGCGGGCGCGCTACGAGAAGGAGCTGCGCGGCCTGCACGAGGACAAGAACCGCACCGAGGAGGAGATCCGCTCACAGCTCCGCGACGAGAAGGCCCGCACTCGGGAGCTGGAGAGCCTACAGCAGACGGTGGAGGAGCTGCAGGCTCAAATCCAGTCCATGGAGGGCACCAAGGGATGGTTCGGAGCGGACTCAAAGAGGCGGAGGAGACGGCAGAGAAGAGTGCGCTGGAGCACCAGGAGCAGGTCCAGAAGCTGCAGCTGGAGCAGACCGCACAGCTTCAGGGGAAAATGGCGGAGATAGAAGCCCAGCAGCGGGCCACAGAGAAATCCTTTTGCGAGGTGTTAAAAATCCAAACTGAGACTCTGCTGGATCTAAAAAATCAACTGGACGAGGTGAGTGAAGAGCTTGAGTGTGCAAAACGTGTGCCCGGTGTACAAGATTCTGCCACACAGGTGGAGCTCTCACAGCCAGTGGAGCCAGCAGGAGATGATGACCAGATAGCGGAATCTAAGTGGGAGCGATGGTCCTCAGTCCCACTCAGCTGACCAGACCTTGAAAGGGAACTGGAGGAACAGCAGTTTGCGGAGGATGAGCTATGGTGGGACCATAGCGTTGAGGAAAGCCTCTTATCAATGGCTGAGGCCGGGTGGAGCACCCGACCCTCTCCTGAAATGGTGAGTACATCTCGGCCAATGAAGTCAAGAAGACAGAGAAGAGAATGGGAGTTTAGAAACTCTCACCAGAAGAGAAACCGGAAACCTAACAGAATGATGGTGAAATGGAATGACCCTAGGAAATGTCGATGGAAAGGTGATTTAAAGGAAAGAAGGACAAAGAAAGACAAAAACCAAATTAACAGTGTTGTGAAGAGCATGTTTTCCCCAGTTACCCCACCTGACCCCCTGAAAGGAAAAGGGACGTGGAAGAAAAGGCCAAGGAATGGACTATGGAGGAAAAGGCTGCACAGGGTTCGCTGGAGCAGCCATGGAAGGCTGGTGAGGACCAGAGCAAGACTGGTACTTGTCTGGTCCATGAAGCCCAGAGCCAGTACCCACATGTGGCCAGTTGGGGGCAGACACGGTGAGCAACTTTCGCCATTTCCTAACGGTTTGCAGATTTTTTTCAGACTGTGAATGGAGAGGAATCTGGACATTTGACCCGGGTGGAAAACTGCCTGAGTGGACCTGGAGAGGGGGACCCTCCGGGTGGCCGCTGGACATAGGCCGCTCAGCCCTCCCCGAGGTCAGAGCTGAGGAGGAGGGTGTGTGGCAGCCCAAAGGGTTGCCCCAGAAAATGGCTGCCTGGCCTCCAACACATGGCAGCCATTTTCACTACATTTCCCAGCAGACCACAGAAACACCTGAACGAAGTCAGGCAATGGGAGCTAACGACCAGCTGAAGGCCATTGCAAGGCCTATTTAAAGGGCTGAATCCCATTGTTCTAGAATAGGAGTAGGAACGTGTTTGGGGAAGGAGTGCGGTGTGTTTAGAGAGAGAGAGCGAGCGAGAAGAGCGAGAGAGCGAGAGAGAGAGAGAGAGAGAGAGAGAGAGAAACCTTTGGAAGTCGTGGACCAGCCAGGATTTGGAAGCGTATTGGAGTGTGTTTGTTTGTTGGAAATCGGATTGTTTTGGACTTTGACTACGGACTGGATTGCGGACTACGAACTGGATACTGGACATTGGAACGGACTTGGACAACGAGATAAAGATTTGTGGACTTTGTTTGTATTCCCCTGAAGACCCCACCCTTTGTTTTGTGTTGCCCTTGTTCGTGGTAGTTTAATAAATTATCATTTTTGTTCATATTACTGCCTCCTCTGTGTTCTTACACTTGCCTACGCCCCCTGCAAGGTCCGTGAGTGTCGCCCAACCCGTGGGGACGCCACAATACACTACAGACATCTCAGCATACAGCACACATAATGTACACTACAGACATCTCAACAACATGCATACAGCACACACACAGTCACAACATACAGCATGCCCTAAACCTGGCCCTCAACCCCAGTGAAACAAAAGATCTGCTCTTCAACAGGAAGGCCACACTCTGGCCCCGGAGAATTTGACTTTCGGTCTAAATCAATAGAGAAAATCGAACCCTTAATGAGAACGGAACACACAACATGATGGCAACATGGGTGTTTCAACCCTGCTGAATGTCCCTGGGGAGCGTGTGGCGTTACGTAGGAGAATAAGAACATGAGAACACATAACGAGGAGAACAGGCTGTTCTGCTCACACAGGCTTGTTATATTCCAGTCTGAAGAACATCTAGCACTGCATCAAAGCCTGGACTCGAATGCCCCAAGTGTTGAATATTGCGATGTTATTGAGTTTGTGTGTTTCAGCCAGGTTAAACTACACTGTGGAATGACATGCTTTTAAGAGCCAGTCAGTGTGTGATCTCTCCCTCCTGCAAGGGAGAGAGCCAGTAGTTTAGTTCATCAAATGACCTTTTCTGATCTGTTATGTGAGACTCGTCAGGCTTATATGCAGCATTTACTCCCTTAAAAAGAACTGATGAACATGGCAGCCTCCTTGATTAAGGGACATTGCCATCTACAAAAAACATTTAAAGCATGAATCTGATTATCCAAACAGGACAGTATCATCTCCATAATTCAAAAACTGAATGAAATGAGAAGATACTGTTCTGTGACAATGATAATGATAATTCAGGGCAAGTGCCCATTGTTGTTTACCCATTATCTCTTCACTGTGCTTTTGAATATAATGTTTCTAATAATGCCAATGTTAATTATTCATTTTATGAGAGATTATGTAAAAAAAATTATTTCATAAATGTGTGTACAGTACAAGCTGCAAAAACAGACAGTGGTAAACAAACAAACACATCAGTATGAGGCATAATCCTGTAACTTGCAGAGTTTCAATGTCTTCAAACTTCTGAAGCTGTTTTAGATCTTTGCAGGAACAGGAACCAGGACCAGATTGCACAATTAAAAGTCCAGATCATTCTTGTCACCAAGGCCATCTGACTCAGTTGTAAGCATCTAAATTATTATTATTTTTTTCTACTTTCTTTTTCTGCTGTTTTTCTCCACATTTTTAGAATCCAATTATACTCTCATTTTTCACGTCAATTATCCCCTCCCTCATATATCTCACGAGGTCGCTGCCGCAGTCGTGAGACCGGCAGTGACATCCGCCTCCACCGAGCCGGAACCCGCCAAGCCATCACCATAACTCCGGTATGGGCACAGGGCCACTCCTATATGCAGCGACCTCGTATCGGCTTCCTTCCCCCCTCCCTGGGGCGGACAACCAATCGCCGCCCCCTAGTGGCACTCCCGGCCAGAGCCGACTCTGGCGTGGCCGGTGGAATCAAACCCCGGTTAGAGTGGTTAGCATCGAACGTTATAACCGCCAGACCACGCGGGAGGTTGTAAGCATCAAAAATAATTTAGAGGGCTTCTCCTGTTCTTTTATTACATGTAAGGCGATTTGCCACATTCTCAATATAACTGAATTTGTCCACATGCTGAAGAGTGAACTCCAGCGTTTTACAAGCATTAGAACACAAAAGCGTGAGGGCGCTGCATGTGTATGTGTGTCTGTGTGTGTGTGTGTGTGTGTGTGTGTGTGTGTGTGTGTGTGTGTGTGTGTGTGTGAGACGCCCCCCGGCACACAAGGGGGGTGACTCTGTGACACACGGGATCACTCCCCACCGATTGGCCGTGTGCTCCTCACGGCCCCTCCCCTGGCAGGTCTGTAGGGGGGCTGGGGGGGGTCATCATGGGAGGCGACCTGCTGCTGGGCTCAAAATTATCTCCAGACAACCGGTCTCCTCTCCGTCTCTGACCAGGATCCCCATGTGTGCTACAATGGAATGTCATACGAAAAAGGAAATAATTGGAAGAATCAAGAATAAGCCAAGAACAGGTAATCCAAATAAAGACAATTGCAATAGATGACAGAATATTGCTAGTAAGCTCAGTAGGTACAGCATGGTTCTGTGTGTCTCAGTAGGTAGAGCGTGGTTCTGTGTGTCCCAGTAGGTAGAGCGTGGTTCTGTGTGGCTCAGTAGGTAGAACATGGTTCTGTGTGTCTCAGTAGGTAGAGCGTGGTTCTGTGTGTCTCAGTAGGTAGAACATGGTTCTGTGTGGCTCAGTCGGTAGAGCGTGGTTCTGTGTGGCTCAGTAGGTACAGCATGGTTCTGTGTGGCTCAGTAGGTAGAACATGGTACTGTGTGTCTCAGTAGGTAGAGCATGGTTCTGTGTGGCTCAGTAGGTAGAGCATGGTTATGTGTGTCTCAGTAGGTAGATCGTGGTTCTGTGAGTCTCAGTAGGTGGAGCGTGGTTCTGTGTGGTTCAGTATTGAGAGCATGGTTCTGTGTGGCTCAGTAGGTAGAGTGTGGTTCTGTGTGGCTCAGTAAGTAGAGCGTGGTTCTGTGTGGCTCAGTAGATAGAGCGTGGTTCTGTGTGGCTCAGTAGGTAGAGCGTGGTTCTGTGTGGCTCAGTAGGTAGAGTGTGGTTCTGTGTAGCTCAGTAGGTAGAGCATGGTTCTGTGTGTCTCAGTAGGTAGAGCATGGTACTGTGTGGCTCAGTAGTTAGAGCATGGTTCTGTGTGGTTCAGTAGGTAGAGTGTGGTTCTGTGTAGCTCAGTAGGTAGAACGTGGTTCTGTGTGACTCAGTAGGTAGAGCGTGGTTCTGTGTGGCTCAGTAGGTAGAGCATGGTTCTGTGTGGTTCAGTAGGTAGAGTATGGTTCTGTGTAGCTCAGTAGGTAGAGTGTGGTTCTGTGTGGCTCAGTAGGTAGAGCGTGGTTCTGTGTAGCTCATTAGGTAGAGCATGGTTCTGTGTGTCTCAGTAGGTAGAGTGTGGTACTGTGTGGCTCAGTAGGTAGAGCATGGTCTGTGTGGCTCAGTAGGTAGAGTGTGGTTCTGTGTGGCTCAGTAGGTAGAGCATGGTTCTGTGTGGCTCAGTAGGTATAGCGTGGTTCTGTGTGGCTCAGTAGGTAGAGCGTGGTTCTGTGTGTCTCAGTAGGTAGAGCGTGGTTCTGTGTTTCTCAGTAGGTAGAACATGGTTCTGTGTGGCTCAGTAGGTAGAGTGTGGTTCTGTGTAGCTCAGTAAGTAGAGCGTGGTTCTGTGTGGCTCAGTAGGTAGAGAGCGTGGTTCTGTGTGGCTCAGTAGGTAGAGTGTGGTTCTGTGTGGCTCAGTAGGTAGAGTGTTGTTCTGTGTAGCTCAGTAGGTAGAGCATGGTTCTGTGTGTCTCAGTAGGTAGAGCGTGGTACTGTGTGGCTCAATAGGTAGAGCATGGTTATCTGTGGCTCAGTAGGTAGAGCGTGGTTCTGTGTGGCTCAGTATGTGGAGCGTGGTTCTGTGTGTCTCAGTAGGTAGAGCATGGTTCTGTGTGTCTCAGTAGGTAGAGTGTGGTTCTGTGTGTCTCAGTAGGTAGAGTGTGGTTCTGTGTGGCTCAGTAGGTAGAGCGTGGTTCTGTGTGTCTCAGTAGGTAGAGCATGGTTTTGTGTGGCTCAGTAGGTAGAGCGTGGTTTTGTGTGTCTCAGTAGGTAGAGCATGGTTTCTGTGTGGCTCAGTAGGTAGAGCATGGTTCTGTGTCTCAGTAGGTAGATCGTGGTTCTGTGAGTCTCAGTAGGTGGAGCGTGGTTCTGTGTGGCTCAGTAAGTAGAGCGTGGTTCTGTGTGGCTCAGTAGGTAGAGCGTGGTTCTGTGTGGCTCAGTAGGTAGAGCGTGGTTCTGTGTGGCTCAGTAGGTAGAGTGTGGTTCTGTGTAGCTCAGTAGGTAGAGCATGGTTCTGTGTGTCTCAGTAGGTAGAGCGTGGTTCTGTGTGGCTCAGTAGTTAGAGCATGGTTCTGTGGGCTCAGTAGGTAGAGCGTGGTTCTGTGTAGCTCAGTAGGTAGAACGTGGTTCTGTGTGACTCAGTAGGTAGAGCGTGGTTCTGTGTGGCTCAGTAGGTAGAGCATGGTTCTGTGTGGCTCAGTAGGTAGAGCGTGGTTCTGTGTAGCTCAGTAGGTAGAGTGTGGTTCTGTGTGGCTCAGTAGGTAGAGCGTGGTTCTTTGTAGCTCATTAGGTAGAGCATGGTTCTGTGTGTCTCAGTAGGTAGACTGTGGTACTGTGTGGCTCAGTAGGTAGAGCATGGTTCTGTGTGGCTCAGTAGGTAGAGCGTGGTTCTGTGTGGCTCAGTAGGTAAAGCATGGTTCTGTGTGGCTCAGTAGGTAGTGCATGGTTCTGTGTGGCTCAGTAGGTAGAGCGTGGTTCTGTGTGGCTCAGTAGGTAGAGCGTGGTTCTGTGTGTCTCAGTAGGTAGAGCGTGGTTCTGTGTTTCTCAGTAGGTAGAACATGGTTCTGTGTGGCTCAGTAGGTAGAGTGTGGTTCTGTGTGGCTCAGTAGGTAGAGCGTGGTTCTGTGTGGCTCAGTAGGTAGAGCGTGGTTCTGTGTGGCTCAGTAGGTAGAGTGTGGTTCTGTGTGGCTCAGTAGGTAGAGTGTGGTTCTGTGTGGCTCAGTAGGTAGAGCGTGGTTCTGTGTGTCTCAGTAGGTAGAGCGTGGTTCTGTGTGGCTCAGTAGGTAGAACATGGTTCTGTGTGGCTCAGTAGGTAGAGTGTGGTTCTGTGTAGCTCAGTAAGTAGAGCGTGGTTCTGTGTGGCTCAGTAGGTAGAGAGTGGTTCTGTGTGGCTCAGTAGGTAGAGTGTGGTTCTGTGGCTCAGTAGGTAGAGTGTTGTTCTGTGTAGCTCAGTAGGTAGAGCGTGGTTCTGTGTGTCTCAGTAGGTAGAGCGTGGTTCTGTGTGGCTCAGTAGGTAGAGCATGGTTCTGTGTGGCTCAGTAGGTAGAGCGTGGTTCTGTGTGGCTCAGTAGGTAGAGCGTGGTTCTGTGTGTCTCAGTAGGTAGAGCGTGGTTCTGTGTGTCTCAGTAGGTAGAGTGTGGATCTGTGTGTCTCAGTAGGTAGAGCGTGGTTCTGTGTGGCTCAGTAGGTAGAGCGTGGTTCTGTGTGTCTCAGTAGGTAGAGCATGGTTTTGTGTGGCTCAGTAGGTAGAGCGTGGTTTTGTGTGTCTCAGTAGGTAGAGCATGGTTCTGTGTGGCTCAGTAGGTAGAGCATGGTTCTGTGTGTCTCAGTAGGTAGATCGTGGTTCTGTGTGTCTCAGTAGGTGGAGCGTGGTTCTGTGTGGTTCAGTATTGAGAGCATGTTTCTGTGTGGCTCAGTAGGTAGAGTGTGGTTCTGTGTGGCTCAGTAGGTAGAGCGTGGTTCTGTGTGGCTCAGTAGATAGAGCGTGGTTCTGTGTGGCTCAGTAGGTAGAGCGTGGTTCTGTGTGGCTCAGTAGGTAGAGCGTGGTTCTGTGTGGCTCAGTAGGTAGAGCGTGGTTCTGTGTCTCAGTAGGGTAGAGCATGGTTCTGTGTGGCTCAGTAGGTAGAGCATGGTTCTGTGTGTCTCAGTAGGTAGAGCGTGGTTCTGTGTGGCTCAGTAGGTAGAAGCGTGGTTCTGTGTGGCTCAGTAGGTAGAGCATGGTTCTGTGTGGCTCAGTAGGTAGAGCATGGTTCTGTGTGGCTCAGTAGGTAGAGCGTGGTTCTGTGTGGCTCAGTAGGTAGAGTGTGGTTCTGTGTGGCTCAGTAGGTAGAGCGTGGTTCTGTGTGGCTCAGTAGGTAGAGCGTGGTTCTGTGTGTCTCAGTAGGTAGAGCGTGGTTCTGTGTGGCTCAGTAGGTAGAGCATGGTTCTCTGTGGCTCAGTAGGTAGAGCGTGGTTCTGTGTGGCTCAGTAGGTGGAGCGTGGTTCTGTGTGTCTCAGTAGGTAGAGCATGGTTCTGTGTGTCTCAGTAGGTAGAGTGTGGTTCTGTGTGTCTCAGTAGGTAGAGTGTGGTTCTGTGTGGCTCAGTAGGTAGAGCGTGGTTCTGTGTGTCTCAGTAGGTAGAGCGTGGTTCTGTGTGGCTCAGTAGGTAGAGCGTGGTTTTGTGTGTCTCAGTAGGTAGAGCATGGTTCTGTGTGGCTCAGTAGGTAGAGCATGGTTATGTGTGTCTCAGTAGGTAGATCGTGGTTCTGTGAGTATCAGTAGGTGGAGCGTGGTTCTGTGTGGCTCAGTAAGTAGAGCGTGGTTCTGTGTGGCTCAGTAGATAGAGCGTGGTTCTGTGTGGCTCAGTAGGTAGAGCGTGGTTCTGTGTGGCTCAGTAGGTAGAGTGTGGTTCTGTGTAGCTCAGTAGGTAGAGCATGGTTCTGTGTGTCTCAGTAGATAGAGCATGGTACTGTGTGGCTCAGTAGTTAGAGCATGGTTCTGTGTGGTTCAGTAGGTAGAGTGTGGTTCTGTGTAGCTCAGTAGGTAGAACGTGGTTCTGTGTGACTCAGTAGGTAGAGCGTGGTTCTGTGT